>CM028131.1:682240000-683598750 GCA_016271365.2 Neoceratodus forsteri | reverse complement strand
GTTATCACTGCCTCTGTGAAGAAGTGTCTCCTGACCGCCTTCTTGAGAACGCCACCCGCCAGTTTGTAATTGTGCCACTTTGTATTCTTTTTCTCACCGAGTCTAAAGCGATTTCTAATCTCAACCTTGTTTATACCCTTGAGGTACTCAAAGGTTTCTATCATGTCTCCCCACTCCCTTCTCTCTGTGAGTGAGTGAGTGAGTGAGTGTTTAGATTCTCCAGCCTTTCCTTGTATGGGAAATCATGGTGAACCTGGACAATCTGTGTAGCCGTCCTCTGTACTGCCTCCAACTGGTGTATGTCCTTTTTAGGTAGGAACTCCAGTACTGCACATAGTACTCCAGGTGTGAAAGCAACATAGACATGTATAGCAGCAACATCGCCTCCTTCCTTCTTCTGGTGAATCCCCTAGCTATGCAGCCCAGCATCCTGTTTGCCCAAGCCACTGCTTTTTTGCATTAAATAGATGGCTTCAGGTTGCTAGTTGTTACTATCCCCAGGTCCTTTCCTTTTCTATCACTATGACCTTCACACCCCCTAGTCTGAATTTGGCCCTCGGATTCTTGCTCCCAATTTGCATGACCTTGCCCTTTTTAGCATTGAACCACAGTTGACAGATGGCAGACCACCTTTCTAATGTCACTAGGTCCTCTTTTTGATCACTGACTCCCTCCTTTGTGTTCACCCCACAAAAAAGTTTGATGCCATCCACAAAGAGGCAGCTTTTGTCCTTTATGCCATCCCCAGCTTCACTTATGAACACACTGAACAACACTGGTCTGAGCACCGAACCCCTGAAGGACCCCACTAGTGACCTCCCCCAATCCCCAATGTTTACCTACCACCACCAGTCTCTGCATCATCCCCCCTTCCCAGTCAATTGGACAACTATCTAAGTTGGTTACCTGTCACTAGGTCCTCCAGCTTTTTGATCAACATCTTATGATGGACTGAGTTAAAGGCTTTGCTAAAGTCCAAATATTGCATGTCATCTGCCTGAACCTTGTTCACTGCCCAGTCAAAGAAACTGATCAGACTCCACTGGTAATGAGATGTTGCATCTCATCTGGGCTACCTGGGTATACATATCTAAACAGCTGTTAAAGTAGGCCCCAACTGAAAACAAAATATTACATCTCAGCTGGACTCTCCTGGTTAAATTTATTGTAAGTCATGTCAAAGCAGGGCACGGCTGAACATATGAGCCAGGATATCCTCAATAAAAGCACTGCAAAAAAGAGGTAAAAGCAGGAACCCACTGAAAATGAGATGTTCTGTCATTGCTTTGCTATCCTGGGTAAAGCACTATAAGAAGGGGAAACAGCAGGACACAACTTAAAATGAGATGTTGCATTTCAGCTGGGCTATGCTGGGTAAACAAAAACACCTTGTGAAAATGGATAAAAGTAACACCCCATGGCAAAAAGACATTACATCTCAGCTGGGTTAACAAAGGGCTAATGCAAGCCTCCCTTTCCACTGTCTGGGGTCCTAATGGTGAACATATGGGGAGAGGGGTACAAATCAGAACCTCCAGGAGTCTCCATCTTTAGCTTAAATATGAAAGGCCTTACCTTGCTTGCCGGTCTTCAAACAGCATGGCCCCACTGACTCTCCTACCAAAATGGGCAACCAAGACTCAATCAGCTACACTTCTGGCCAGGCCCAGGGGGATGGAGGCTACTTCTTAGTGGGAGCAAATATAATTAATTCATAGGAAATAATCCCAGCACACTCAGATTAAAAGAACAATAACAAAATGTATTCACTTGCTTTTCATTCTGCAGCAAAATTATTACTAATATAATTTTAAGGTGCACAGCTCCATGGAGTGGAGGGTTCTAACAGGCTGGAAGGCACACACAGGAGATGTAAATACCATCAGCCTAGTCACAGATCGACAGCCAAGCATGAGCCAGATGCAAGCCCCATGCTGATAGGGTCCATGTCATAAGGGCGACTTTCTACGGCGACTCATACAAGAGCGAGTACATTTCGCCAATTGTAAAATCAACCCCAACCCACCTCAATGACTGCCAAGATGGCAACCAGGCACACATTAACATTAACGTTTAACGCACCCCCCAAACTCATATAATCAACTCCTGGGGGGTGTACACTGGGGGAAAGGGGTATACACAAGAGGGGGGCACCGGTATTCCATGGGGATACCACGCCTGGGGCACCATCAGGCTGGGGAACAGGAGAATAAAAAAAATGCTAACAGCCAATACCATTAAAAACATTTTTCCTTATGGGCAGTCCCAAACCCAGGACCATCACTACTGCAGTCAGTGATGCTATTTGCCACACCAGGCAGAGAGCTCAGCAGCAGCAGGCTTAATTGCAGTATTTGACCTGCATCACTCTTCAGCTCCCCCGTCATTCACCCTAGCCATTGCATCGCTCCTTACTCACTATCCACTCCCATCGCTATTTCTCCACATTTGCTATCCTGTCGGGCACGCAAATTGAGCCCAAAAATGGAAAGGATAACCCAGGACCTAAGAAAATGACCGAGGGAGTGACTTACTCCCCCCTCCCCGACTTAGCACAAGCATGGGGATTGTGCGGCCTATTGACCATACCGCGGTCACCCTGAAACCTTGCCAAACCACCAGCACTTTTCCATGACCTCCTCTCCAAGAATAATATACAGGGAAATGCAAGAAGATGCAAACCTGGCTCCCTCCTTCCAGTTACTCTTACCACTGCTTTTTAAATGGGCCTAACACGGAACCTGCCCCAGACACAGGCATGGCAGGTCTGATAAAATGAGATCCCAATGCAGTCCTCTCAGGCTAACCCAAGGCAGTGTGCCACACTAGGAAAACCTTCTCAGCGCTGCCACCACTGAGAGGCCCTGCCACGACCCTGCTACTGCTGCGACAGCCCCACTGCCATACCCTTCAACTGGGCACCAGGAATTCCCACTCTCTGCCTCAGTGAATGATGGGTTTACCTCTGATCTTCTGACCACCAATGCCATCATATGTATGGAACCCTGATCCCAATGGTTGCATTCTCCTATACACTTCCCCCATGGCCTATACACATAGCATCATCACCATAAAGATGCCCGAAATCTCCCAGGCCGGGGATTTGAAACCCCAGCTCACTGGCCGTAACACCAGCCCACCGACTCCTCCTCGAACCCTCCCAGCTGCCCCAATTTAAGAGGGCAGGGGCAAAAGAAACACCCCCAGGAGATAGACTCAAGTTGTCCAAAAGGAAAAATTGGCCAGAGGTAGGGGAGGATACTATAGTAAGCCCACCCCAAGATGGGGGGCTTATACTGACAATAGTTGCTGGCTATCTCAGTGGGTAGAGTGTAAGGTTATTTATCTCAGGGTAATAGTTTCAAGCCCAACATTGTACAGGAGAGTTTTTTTTTATTTTGGGGGGGAAGTTCATGCCAAACAAATCTGATAGATTTCTTTGACTGGGAGACCAGGGAAATAGATCAGACTAGGACAGTGGGTGTAGCCTATATGGAATTCTGAAAGGTCTTTGACACTGTGCCACACAGGAGGCTGATAAAGAAACTGAACAGCCTAGGGGAGGGATCCAAAGTGGTGAATTGGGTTAGAAACTGGTTAATGGAGAGGAGATAGAGGGTGGTGGTTTAACAACACTTACTATGATGATGGGAAAGTGACCAGCGGGTACCACAGGACTCAGTACTGGGACCAGTCCTCTTCAGTGTCTTCATAGGGAATGTTGCAGAAAAACTGGAGGGGAAGGTATGCCTTCTTACAGATATCAAAATCTTCAGTAGGGCAGACACTCAGAAAGGGGTGGAGAGGATGTGCAGGGATCTACGGGAAAATCAAAAAGTGGTCAAAAGAATGGTCGTTGGTGTTCAATGCCAAAATGTGCAAAATCATGCACCTAGGGCATAGGAACACAGGAGCTGACTATATAATGAGGGGGGGATATTAACAATCTCTAAACAGAACAGGAACATTGGGGTTATCATATCTGAGAACCTTAAAGTGGCAGGGCAGTGTGATAAAGCAGTGGGTAGATACTGGGGTGCATAGGGAGGGGTATCTCTAGCAGGAAAAGGAAGGTAGTGTTGCCACTGTATAGGTTGCTGGTGAGACCCAACCTGGAGTGCTGTGCACAGTTCTGAAGACCACACTTAAAAAAGGACATAGACAGGGTGAAGGCAGTCCATAGGAGGGCAGCTAAAATGGTGCAGGGTTTGCATGAGAAGCCCTATGAGGAGAGACAGAGGGATCTCAACATGCACAGCCTAGAAAACAAGGGGGAAGAGAGGCATGACATGACAGAGACCTACAAATACCTCACAGGGGTGAACAAAGTACAGTGGGGGAGTTGTGTATCAAATGATAAAAAGCATCAGGACTAAGGGGCATGCGATGAAGCTCGTGGGGGGGGCGGGGTTCAAGAGAGATGTGAGAAAATATTTCTTCACAGAAAAGGTGGTAGATGCCTGAAACAGACTGCCAGTGCAAGTAGTGACAGCTAAAACAGGAGGGGACTTCAAGCATGCATGGGGTAGATGGGGGGGTGTATTAGAAAAGAGGCAGGGAGGCGGGAGGGTCACCAGTGACCAGATAGAGCCTGTGGAGGCAGATTAGGCAAGGAATATTTGGTAAGACTGGGTGAGCCAAGTGTTCCTTTTTTACCAACAAATTCTGTTTTTATGTTTCTCTGGACCAAAAATCTCTCTCTCACTAAATATATTATTCAGCACGAAGCAAATTTACTGTTAGCTACAGGATACAAAATCCAACCTGGGTGACCCCCCTAGTGTTTTATGATTAAAGGTCACTTCCTTAGGGTGGCAGGTTCTGCATTTTGTTTTCCCTTAATCATAATCTATTTTCCCTACGGAACGAACCACTGAAGCCAAGAAAGAACGAAACTTTATCCCAGAAACTCTAGGAAGACATGCCACTTGAAACAAATCATGAGGGATCAGTCCTCTTACTTAAAAAGGAATGGAGAGTGTGAACAGAAAGTTGATCCAACAGTGTATGAATCCATTCCAAGAAAGCTTTCAGCCGGAGCTTTGGGGACTGCAAACTGAGCATAATTAGTGCTCGGTAAATAATGTTTTTTAAGAGGCATCCTGTTGGTGCAGCGGTAGAGCTAGCACTCACAACACCAGCGACCTAGGTTCAGGAACAAGCCTGGGTTATCTAGGGTCAGCCAGGGGAGGAGGACTGAGCATCCATCTGGATTCTCTCCTCCAGGGAGGGAGGGGGAGCGATGACTCTATAGCAGTGTCACTTGGGTTATCAAAGGTGGAACTGCAGGTTGGCACATTTTGGCAAGGGAGGTGCTGACTGATTCCATATGGCAACATGCTCAGTGTGCCATGCTGGTGCATCCTTCCCCCCAAGTCTTGAGGAAGAAGGACAGACAAATCGATAGACCCCAGCCTGGCAGAATGCTACCCTTCAGATCTGCAGATCCCACACCACCAGCTTAATAGCCTCCAATGGAATTTGGACCTGGGAGGGATTTGGTGGACTCTGGCAACACTACAATGGAGAATTATCCATGGAGGGTGGAGAATTGAGCTATGTAAGAGAGAAGGTGGGTGATGGGGCTGGGGTCATGGCAGATATGAGCCAGGTCAGAGAGAGAAGGGCATAAGGGTTAACTCACAAAAACAGTTTGTTTATGACTGTATAGTGTTTCTAGGCTGTAACTATTTAGCCAAAAATAGGAGCGGGGTTAGAAGTGGTACCAGAAAAAATGGTTTCTCCCTCTGAGAGAAGAACTGCATCCTACAAACCATGAACATTTAGTGTGTGACAAAGTACCTCATTTGTGTGATGTAGTACCTGAGGACTGGGACTGCGCACCTCAGCCCCCCAGCATGCTCATGGAAACAGCCTTTATTCACCTGTCTCAGGTACATTCTAGCTTAGGTAGGTTACCCCTCAAACAACTTTTCTTCTAAACTCCTTTACCTGACTGAGTTGCTGAGGCTCCAGCAAGTTATTGTATAAGACACAGCCTCAAGTTGGGGAGGATTAGGAGAGAGACTAGGAGGCACGTCTTCACAGAGAGGGTGGTGGGTTGGAATGTTCTTCCGGAAGAGGTGATTTCATTGAAAACAGAAGGCAGCTTGAAGAGAGGCTAGGCTAGAGTTAAGTGGAAAATAAGGAACAAGGGAGGGATGGACAGAGAAGGGTGGATTGGGTAAGGGGGGGCAGGGTCCATAGCCTATGCTGAGGACCCTGCCCGCAAGCAGACTAGATAGACCTAATGGCCTTATTCTGCTGCCTTTATCGCATGTTTGTAAGGTCATATTTCAGCTGCTATGCATTGAGGGGCAATCGTATGCTGGATCTTCTCTATTTTGTTTAAAAGGGGAACGGCCATCAATATGGTTTCTTAATGTCTGAAAGCCCATAAAAAGATAATCTGAGTGAGCCATTGTGTTTATGTGTGAGTCTCTGCAGTCCAGAGTTATTTTAATGTAAATCAGCCTGTAATTGAGGGCTGGGGCAGCCATATGTTTTAGGCTCCTGACAGGAAATGATGTCACCAAGGAACTTGGCCCTCCATTTGCTGTAGGTCAAATAGGAAATCATATGTTTTATTAATGGTGTTTTAAGGTGTTATTACAATACTTTCTATATTTATAATAATTGTTTTGTATGTGCATTGAAACTAGTGAGTTATCACCTTTACATTTCAAACTGTTAGTAAAAATAATCCATCTTTAGGATTGCTTTAACCTTAAGGCTATACTGCCAGCTGATCATTAAAAACTACACATCTCAAGGCTGGCTCTGTGGTGTGAACAGTTATTGGGGCCCCATATCAGGATTTATAAACCTTGGCTGTGTTCATGTCAGTAGGAGATTTCTGGGGCTGCTATACCATCGACTTCGGTCTTATTCCATTCTCTCTCTTATAGTCTTTTCTCTTACAATTTGGGGTGTGAACTCAGGTCTACAAGATGCAAATGTGGCTATGTACCTACTGGCCTCACATCATGGGGCCAGCCTTGAAATGTGTAGTTTTTGATTAACAGCTGGCAGCATAGCCTAGAGATTAAAGCAAAGAGCTGTGAACAAGCTTCGTTCATCCAGCAGAATGGGTTTTGATTCCAACGTGCTCTACTTACATAAGAACATACGAAGAAGCCAGCAGAATGCCATTTGATCTAGCAAGTCTGCTCATATTGCAGGGTCCATAGCTAGAGCTAATGTCCCTGCCCTCCCTCCCCACTCCTTCCATCCTTCCTACCCATGATCCTTACCTTCCTCCTATGCTTATCCCAGCCTCTCCTAAATTTACCCCCGTCTTCAATGAGATGACCTTTTCCAGCAATGCATTCCAAGTGTCCACCACCCTCTCTGTGAATAAATGCTTCCTTACCTCCCTCCTAAATCTCCCACCCTCCAGCTTAAGATTGTGCCCCCTCATGTTATGGTTGCCACTCGGCTTACTTGTGTATTGTGTGACCAGAGCAAGTCACTTATCTTCCCTGTGGTCCCAAAACACAACCAGAAACAAGCTGTACTATAGTTGAGTGCCTTTCCCAGACAAAGACAGTAAAAACAATCTGAGCATGTTGACTTGAAAAGAAAAAAATTAAGACACCATTAACTGTTCATTAATTACAAAAACACATAGACGGACAACATTGTTAAAACATGCATAACCTGAAATGCATTATTAAGAATATTTTACTTTTTTTGATGAGGTTAAAAGGATAAAAGTTTCTTACTGAAATACTTTGGTTGGAATGGGATTTTCTACCTTAAAGGGAAAAAAATTAATCTGGTTGATCCTGCCGCTCATGCCTTTTGAGCGTCTTACACTCCGCAGCTATGCCAATGGACTGCAACTTTCCAGAATGCCGTTCCCATTGTAATGTAAAAAAAAGAAAGAAACAAAAGGGAGAGACAGTGTGTGTGTGTGTGTGTGTGTGTGTGTGTGTGTGTATGAAGTGTGTGTGTATGTGTGTGTGTGTGTTTCTGGGTGCGTGTCTGTGAAGTAAGTGTGTGTGTGTGTGTGTGTGTGTGTGTGTGTGTGTGTGTTTCTGGGTGCATGTCTGTGAAGTAAGTGTGTGTGTGTGTGTGTGTGTGTGTGTGTGTGTGAAGTGTGTCTATCTCTGAGAGACGTGCTGCACTAACTGAACTGTGCTGAAAGGGGAAATAATTATCACCATTAATTAAGTAAAATAATACATGGGTGGGTAGGTGTAAAAAACAGAATTTTGCACACACCCTTGGTGTGGGATGTTTTTATAAACCCCTTAGACTTTGCCCTCAGGGTTAATGTATCATCCCATACCTTGTGTGTGTGTAAAATTCTGGTTACACACACCCACCCATATATTATTCTATATTTCAATAATGCGGTTCAGATTATGCATGTTTTAACAATGTTGTCCATCTATGTGTTTTTGCAATTAATAAACAATTATTGGTGTCCTGTTTTTTTTTAAGTCAAATCTGGATAGAAAGAGCATAATATTTTCAGAATCATAACACATGCTTAGATAGTTTTTATTGTCTTTGTCCAGGAAAGGCACAAATTACAGATTGTTTCTGGGTGTGTTTTGGGACCACAGGGAGGATAAGTGACTTGCTCTGGTCACACAATATACAAGAAGAGCATGTTGGAATCAAAACCCATTCTGCTGGATGAAAGAAGCTTGTTCACAGCTTTTTGCTTTAACATCTAGGCTGTACTGCCAGCTGTAAATCAAAAACTACACATTTCAAGGCTGGCCCCATGATGCCAGGTCAGTAGGTATGTAGCCACATTTGCATTTTGTAGACCTGAGTTCACACCTGATATTGCAAGAGAAAAGGCTGTAAAAGAGGAAGGGAATAAGACAGACGTCAGTGCTGTGGCAGCCCCAGAAATCTGTACTGACATGAACACAGCCAGGGTTTAGAATTCCTGATATGGCACCCCAATACCTGTTCACACCACAGAACCAACCTTGAGATGTGTAGTTTTTAAAGATCAACTGGCAGTATAGCCTAGAAGTTAAAGCAATCCTAAAGATGGATTATTTTTACTAACAGTTTGAAATGTAAAGGTGATAACTCACTAGTTTCAATGCACATACAATACAATTATCATAAATGTAGAAAGTGTTGTAATAACACCTTAAAACACACTTAGTAAAATGGATGATTTCCTGTTTAAACTACAGTAAATGGAGGGCCAAGTTCCTCGGCGACATTTCCTGTCAGGAGCCTAAAACATATGGCTGCCCCCAGACTTCAGTTACAGGCTGATTTACATATAAATAACTCTGGACTGCAGAGACTCACACATAAACACAATGGCTCACTCAAATTAGCTTTTTATGGGCTTTCAGACATTAAGAAACCATACTGATGACAGTTCCCCTATAATTACTAAATGTAGGTATTGTGGATGAGACCAGAACTTATTAGTCCATCATTCACTCATACAACTGTCTGACACTTAAAGAAGACATAATAAAGATGTTAGAAAATACAAAATCACACATGCCCACACAATGCAACTGCTTAAAGTTGAACCAGCACAACATTCTGTGGTGATCTGCATATGCAGCCCATGATGCTTTGCATTGTGTGGGCATGCGTGATTTTGTATTTTCTTGAAACTTGGCTTCCCAGCCAAATGCCCTTTGGGGTAACCCTTGCCTTAGTGTTTGCGCACAGAGGTTCTTCGTCTTTATAATAAAGATGTTAGCTTTCAAAGAGGCTCTCCCTGGCTTATTGTGGAATGTATAAATAAAAAATAAATGATAGAATGTATATCTATTTATATGTGTGTGTATATATATATATATATATATATATATATATACTGTATATATATATAATCTTCAGATTTAAGATATGGAAATTCCACTCTACAACAATAACATTTACAAGACTCTAGTAATTTAACATAGGTTTTTTTTTATTCTTAGTGCTGTATGTGTGACTCACACATGTGCATCAATGTTTTTTGTAAAGCACCTCCCACAGACTTATCTACAACACTGCAATCAAAAATGTAAACAGTATAAGCCACAAAAACAGGACGCGGATAAGCGGGGCGACCGCTTGAGCAGACATTTCAGTGGGAACTGATTGTGCTCAGTGCAAAGTGCATGCATCCAAGATTGCTTAAGCAGGACGCCAGATTTACATAAAGTCGCTTAATTGGGACACTTTGCCTAACTATTCTGACCTTTTCTGTGCTGTAAAGCACCTGTCAATCGGCCTCTCAATTACTGTAAGTGCCTTCTAAATCACCTGTTCTTTTCTACTTTGCAGAGCTGCCCTGTACAATATCGCTGCTTGCTGTTCAGTTCATTTCTGAGCAGTAAACATTTTCTGCCTTTTCTGCCTGCCATGTCTTTGCCAAGGAATGAGCTTACCTTGGCTGACAGAGTTTGAGTTGTGGAAGCGCTAAACATCCCAGGCCGCTCACTATCCTCTGTTGCTGCTGAATTTAAAATCACAAAAAGCCAGGCAGAATGGATTAGTAGGAACAGATAGGCTATCCTTACTGAATGACGATTTAACAGCAATCCCGGCTGAAAGCGCAAGCGGGAGGGTAAGGATAGCAAGGTTGATAACGCATTGATGTTATGGCTCACACAAGCCTTGGATAAGGGAGCAAGGGTGTCCGGTCCAATGCTGAAAACAAAAGCCGAGGAGCTAGCTGCACAAATGGGACACACTGACTTTGATGCCACTGATCGCTGGTTGTCTAGGTTGAAGTTGAGGCATCAGGTAGTGTTCAAGCGTGAACATGGAGAAAAGCAGGACGCTGATGCTGGGTTGCAGAAATCCTCCCTGGAATTCTGTCAGGGTACCTGCCTTAAAATGTTTTCAATGCTGATGAAATGGGCTTATTTTACCGAGGGTACCCTGACAGAGGACATGCACTCAGACACCAAGAGCTAACTGGAGGCAAGAAAGCCAAGGACCGCATCTCAGTCCTGTGCTGTGCAAACCAGACTGGGACAGAAAAAAAGAAACTGTTAGTCATAGAAGAGGACGAAAAAGAATCAGTGGTTAAAATTTACACTGCTCTCTAAATTAAATGAAAAAACAAACAAAAAAAGCACAACGTATTGCACAAGCATATAAAAAAACAAACAAAAAAATGTCACAAGCACCAACTAACTAAAGCTCAGAAACACTACACGATGCATTGCACAGTACAGTACTGTACTTTATTAAGGGACTATGGTCAGGTAAAAGCCTATTTCAGTTCCACAAGCCTGGATCACAAACTTTGTTTATCTGGGACGGTCGTTTAAGTGGGACAATTACATTTCTACCCTGCCATCCCACTTAAGTGGCTTGTACAAGGTCACCAAGCCAGTCCAGTGGCATGGAGGGCTGAAGCACTGGAAACTTTACCTCCACCCATAACGGTGACCCAGGTTCAGAAACTAACCAGGGTTGCTTGGGGCTTGTTGGGGTGAGGACTGAGCATCCCAAGGACAGCTCTCCTCCCTTGGGAAGGGGACACAGAGTCCCACTATTTTCCTGCTACCCAGCAAAGGCTGGGTGGCAGCACAGAGGGACCAGCAGACATGGGCTGGAGTTGTGTTGATGCAACTCACATGTGTGTCAAGACACATACATGAAGTTGCGTCATACATCATGCCTCATATGCAGCTCCCAGTAGGAAAAAATGAAGGTAACTGCCCTGACTCATGTGGCATCCCCTGCAGACCCCACACAACCCTACAAGTCAGGCCACTCACCTAATGTGGCTCTGTGTAAGTGGTAGCTAACCCGTAAGTCCACAAGGTGGGTCATGATGGGGCTGTATGGCGGGACCAGCAACACTAGGAGAGAAACAGGAATAATAAAAAATGAAAAACAAGATTGCCAAGTGTTTCCAAACATTATGAATAGACATCACTGAGGGAACTGTGACAGTGGTGTCATGAAAACTGATGACATTTGGGAACCTGATATTGATCACCACCGGAATGTCATATTGACTTCTGATGGACTTCTGCTGATGAGTAATATTTTTGTCTTTTTCTTATCCCTCACTGATACTAGCCACTGTTTAAAAGGTTTGGGTGATCTTACACTATGGTTAGTTTATTTTATTTATTTATCTGTACAATCGGATTTGCAAGCTTTAAGCCAGAGGCTCGTTTACAAAGGTACCTCATCACAGAGAGGACAACAGTGTTACAATATTACAGTAGGTTGACATACAGATTTACACAGATTTTACACAGTAGTATACAGACATTGTTACATATATTTTGCACATTTCATCTTCTTTTACTATATTATAATTACTGGCCAACATTTTAGTAGGTAAATAACCATGTTGTAATTTTTTATTATAACTGGTCATGTATAATGGTGAGCTGTCAATCAAATTCTCACTGCTGAAGCTGCAAGCCCCAGTAGCACAACTGCCTCTTATTTCCAACAATTAATGTATCTTCCAGAAAAGCAGCTGAATTTTTACAGTTCAAAAACAAGCTAAAGTTTACATTACTGAAATATGAGTTCCACAATGAGTTTATTTAGTTGAGCTGTCTCTATCTGTCTCTAAACCTCTCCCGTATTAAAAATGCTAGACAGTAATTATAAAATCAAAACATGGGTAGGTTTGTGTAATAACACAAAATTTTGGTACATGCTTTCTGTGTGGAATAGTTTTATAAGCCCCTCGAGCTTCACTCCTGGAGTTTATGTAGCATCAGATACCTTGTGTGTGTATAAAATATAGAGTAATGCATGGGGACAGAGCTGGCCTGCTCTAGCAGCAAGGCGTCCACTTGTAATGCCGACATCCTGGGTTCGTTCCGACCGGGCGGAGAAGGATTGAGCTCCCGAGTGGCAGCTCTCCTTCTCTGGAGGAAGGGGGGGAGTGCCCGCTACATCAGCGGCCCCTGGCAAAGGCTGGGGGATCAGCAGAGACTAGTGCCATATAAGACAGGAGGCGGGTCAGACATCGGGCATGCCTGTTGATGTCATTGCACATCCTTCCCCAAGGGGAAAGCAGCATACAAAAATCCAGCCCCGCAGATAATGCCCCTGCCTCCACTCCCGCTGAAGACTCATGTCTGCTGGGGGAGGTCCTGCTCCATGGCCCCACCCTGGGGAGGCAAGCCAGGAAGTAGCCATGTTCCCTGGGTAGGGGTGTCTGCCCATGCCCAGCCCTACCCAGGGGTGCCTGGGTATGGGGGGTGGCATGTGGGGCGGAGACTGAAAGCCTGCCCAGTGTGGCAGGGTGGGGTACCAGACCAAAAAAAAAAATAATGCATGGGGAAGTGTGCGTGTGTAATGAGGATTTAATGCACACCCAAGGTGTGCGATGCCTCATAAATGGTTTATCAAGGTATGGCACACTGAGGGTGTGCATAAAATCTGAGTTGACACACTTCTCAAATTGTTTTGTTTTTTTTTATCTGGTTCCTTTTATTTATTTTTTTGTCAGACAAGTACTTGCTGAACAGCTTGACAACAGTCTTGGTTTTCTTTAGAGTGCTTCTGTTTTCTTGCTACTCTATGAACTTTTGTCTTTCTAGGTCACTAGGTTGCTAAAATGGTGATGAATGTGCCATTTGTTTAGGTGGACAGACAGTCATTAGTAGACCACTGGTTGTTCATTTCTGTGAGAAATGTGTCTTTCTTCAACCGCACGTAAGTTGGATTCCTGCTTGGCGGTTTCAGTAAGGTTGGCACTATCAAGTTGACAGTGCAAGCTGACAGTGCAAGGAGGCAGTAGTGCTAGCACGAGAATAATTTTGGAATTCTTTCAAAAAAGAGCTTAATCAAACTCCATTATACATGGGTGATTATACACGGCCGTGTATAATCAAACACCATTATACTCGAGTGATTATACACGGCCATGAGTAACGGAGTTTGACAGCTTCTGCCCACAGTTGATAATCATCACTAACCACTTTTTATATTCTGGTTACACACACTTACTCACATATTCTTTTCTACTTAATGCCAGTTCGAAAAATTGTGTATGCTATATAGGCATTTGCTTGAATTGGAGACATAAACTGAGAATTTGCCAAAAAAGAAAATCCAGTTTTCACATTACCATGTAGATGGAATTTGATCACTAGTTATGAATGTGCACTGACTTTTTCTTATCTTGAGGATATTTTAAAGTAGCTAAACAAATAGATGAACATATGTAGAATTATTTATTGTGCATATACTTTTTATGTTAAAACAATTATATCTACTCTTACAGTCTGAAAATAACGCATGATGTTAGCTTGTCAGTTGTAGCACTTTTAGAGAGGGGAGATACAGTACAAAAAAATCACAGACTATGCCATATGCCCTGTTTCTGGGAAAGAGTGGATGCCTATTTATGATGAGTCTGCTTAGCCAAACTGTTTTCACTTTCTTAGGAAAGCAATAAAACACCTTATGATTGTCTGTGGAGCTGCTTTTGATATACACTTAAACAGCCATTAGAGCAGTGTCCATTTCATTTATAAAAAAAATAACCCTCTCTGTATTTGACAACCCTACACCCCCCCACCCATGTCTGCAAAAGTAACTCTATATGGCTCTAAGGTAAGGAGACAACAAGAAATAAGATAAGTAGGGAGAGATTGAGGGATAAGGTGCTCAAACTGATTGAAAGGATAACTCTAGAGAGGTTAGAAACAGAAATGGGGAAGAGGGTAGATAAGAGGAGGGATTACAGAAGAGCAGACAGTGATAAACTTTAAAGGCCAGATATTCAAAGGGTTGTGCATGGCGCAACAGTGTTGCGCCATGCACAACCACTGATGCCAGCGATATTCAAAGGGAAAAAGTCGCACACAAATCCCGATGCGGGCGCATCGGTAATGTATGCAGGCACAGGTGGGGGCATGCCCATGCATAAATTGCACAGCCCGATATTCAGCCCGGGATGTGCAGTCATGCATGCGCAACCCCTACCTGCGCCTGCACAAAGTTAAGCCAAAAAAAACAGGAACAAGTGATGGCCACCCACAGGTGAACTGCCGCATTGCAGGGCGCAACACGGCAGCTGCCACCTGTGGGTGGCCACCCGAGTTCCTGCCACACCTGGCGGCGCCCCCCCATGCCCCATCGCGGGCATCCCTGTAGTGAAATCCCTCCTATATCCCTGGTGGTCCAGTGGACCTCTATGTGCCCAATCACGGCATTTGTTAGAGAATAAGCCCCCCTCCTATATCCCTGGTGGTCCAGTGAGATGCTACACAAGTGCCATTGCACTCATGCACAGCACTCATGTATATTCAAAAAGGGGACTGTTTTATTTACTGTGCTTATGACCCCTTAACACCCAACTTGCCCTGTCTGCCTCTCTTTTCCCCAGCCCTATCGCCCACTTTGCTTGGGACATGCCTTACGACCCTAAATTGCCCGCAGTTTGCCTCTTATGGTAGAGCCCCAGGGATCCCCAAGCCCTGGAGGAGTTTAGGTAGGGTGTGGGTCGGGAGCCCAGCGAGCAGGTGCATGACCTATGAGGAGATGAGACTTCATTCTGCAGGCTGGAGGATAGTCCTATGTTTTCTGTTCCCCTCCCCCAGGTGCCTCATAGGTTAGGACTGGAGTAGACATGCCAACGTCCCACTTAGGAGGTGCCCACCCATCTATCGTGGCTCCACTTGCCCTGTCACCTGGGGTCACAAGGTGGCAGTACTGCAGCAGGGTGCTCTGACCTCCCTCCCTAAAGGAGGATTGTGTCCTGTGATACACTTGAGCCTCCTCCCCCAGGCAAGCCCCTGATGACTCAGGCTCACTCCCAAACCTAGGCCACCAGCATTGCAAGGGATACCGCTGCGCTGATGGGCTGTCCTGGTAAACAACATCTTAAACATAAGATGTACTCATGCCATACTGCTCATTACACCTCTCAAACAGCAAAAGTAAGTTACAAGAACTAAAATCTAAGTTGTTATTGTGATAAAACATTTAATCGCAATAACAATCTCAAAGCTAGTCATGTCCTTGGATTAATGACTGGTTAGAGGTAAGTAGTCCTTAACTGCATCCCTGACCACTCCTTCACCCAGCCAGTCTTAATCCCTCAGAAATTACCAGCGTCATGATAGTTATTGCTTAAGTCTTACACTAGGGTTGACTACAAGGGTCGGTCTTTGGATTATGGCTCTGAGTCCTTTCAGCAGTGATGTGACAGGAGCCAGTTGCCATCCCATGCAACAAAACCTCTACCCCCAAGAACCTTTCCTAAATCATCCACTGCAGCAGCCAGACCACAAATGTCTGTGCCCCCCATCTTGTTCTATGAGTGTGTGAGCATATTCATGCTCCCTCCTGTACCTGTCACTCCCCCCTTTAGTCTTCTGACCTCTTCTCATCATTTCTCCTGTTCCCTTCCTGCTTGTAACTCCCCACATCAGGGCTAACTATGCTCTTGGACTTCAGTCTGTTCTCCAATCAGCATGGTGCTTTAATTATGCATTCTAGTACACACTGTTCATTGTATCTATGCAAGAACCCACACACTGTTAATTTTATTCAATGCAAGATTACTTGGTATTTCTAACTTTATCACCTTCATTGGACTGCCTATGTATTTTTATCTTGCACTTTGGATGTTTGCAATGCTCTTTTTTGTCTGTACTCCTATGCCCCTTCCCCTGGGCTGCACCTGGAAACGAGCCTCGCCTTAGCATGCCTTTCCAGGCTACCAATTTTTAAATAAACAATTTCAAGCATGAGCTCCAGTAGAAACTTCTTAGATGATGGGCTTTCAGAGGACTTTGCACATGCTCAAACTGAATATGTGCAACGGTAGAAGGAACAACAGGAGTGAAACTGTAGTTACCGATGAGTACCTGAAGTAATATTGTTTAATGGAATACAGAGTGTTAAACTTACTTTTTATTATATCCATACCTAATAATGTGACATTCCTTTTTGCTCACAAATAAATCTGTATGCCTAAGCCATGAGTTATGTCTCACTCTTAACATGACTTCACCATGCTGGTTGAAAACAGTGTAACATTAATAATGAAGCATGAAACAGCTCAGTGGAACCTGTTCTTCATCAGCTGGCCTTGCTGATGAATTACTGTGTGCTCTGTGAATTCATGACTTACTCTTTTGAGTATTAAATGTCCTCTGCACTCTTACCGTATTGCCTTTCATCAATATTGTGTGCTCAAAATAAATTACATCATGAACCGTGGCAAGATAATACATTTTAGAATAAATAAACAGGTTTAATTTTATGCCCAGCACATAGAAACATAGAATTTGTCGGCAGATAAGGACCGCTTGGCCCACCTAGTCTGCCCATTTTCCTACCTAACAGATAAACTGCAGATCCTAGTTAACCAACAGCTTACTTCCTCCTACCCCCCCACTAGGACTGCCTTATGTCCGTCCCATACATTCTTGAATTCCCCCACTGTTCTTGACTCCACAGTCTCCTCAGGGAGGCTGTTCCATGTATCCACAACCCTCTCCATGAAAAAATACTTCCTCACATTACCTCTGAGCGGTTCCCCTCTATCTTAAATTGTGCCCCTTATTCTTGTACATCTCTTTTTCTGAAGCTACCATCTTGGACTTTGTTGATTCCCTTGAGGTACTTGAAAGTTTCTATCATGTCCCCTCTCTCCCTTCTTTCCTCAAGGGTATACATATTAAGCTCCTTTAGTCTTTCTTAGTATGTCTTCTGGTGCAGACCCTGCACCATTTTGGTTGCCCTCCTCTGGACAGCCTTCAATCTGTATATGTCTTTGTAGAGATGGGGTCTCCAGAACTGCACACAGTACTCCAGATGGGGTCTCACCAAGTGCCTGTACAGAGGGATAACTTCCTGTTTTCTACTATTGATGCCTCTCCCTGTGCATCCCAGTATCCCCTCAGTCTTCCTCACTGCCTTCTCACATTGCTTTCCCACCTTTAGGTCATCTGATATAATTACCCCAGATCCCTTTCCATTTTTATTGTTGTCAGTATCTCACCCCCCATTGTGTACTCTTCCCCTGGATTTTTGTTTCCCAGGTACATTATCTTGCACTTCTTTGCACTGAATCTGAGCTGCCATACATTTGACCATTCCTCCAATCTTGCCAAGTCCCCTCTCATCCTTTCCACTCCATCTTGTGTATCAACCCTGTTGCAGATCTTTGTGTCATCTGCAAAGAGACATACCTTTCCTTCCAGTTCCTCTGCAATGTCACTTATAAAGACATTAAAAAGGACCGGTCCCAGTACTGAACCCTGCGGTACCCCGCTAGTAACCCTCCTTTCTTCACTGTGGACTCCATTTACTACTACCCTTTGTGTCCTGTTGTCTAGCCAATTTTTTATCCAGGCTACCACCTTGGGACCCACTCCAAGGCAGGCTAACTTGTGTATTAATCTTTTTTGTGAGACTGTATCAAATGCCTAGCTAAAATCTAGGTAGGCCATGTCCACAGCCCCTCCCTGGTCTACTACTTTGGTCATCCAGTCAAAGAAATCTATTATATTCATCTGACATGACCTTCCCATCGTGAATCCATGCTGCCTTGGGTCCTGTGCCCCACTCACCTCTAGGTACTCAACAATTCTTTCCTTCAGAAGTGATTCCATCATTTTCCCTACCACTGAGGTCAAACTAACTGGTCTGTAGTTTCCTGCCTCTGTCCTGCTCCCACTTTCATGAAGAGGAATCACATCTGCCTCCTCCAGTCCTCAGGTACGCCCCATCCTCCACATGATTTGTTAAAGAGAGTAGTCAATGGGTGTCAGCTAATTACACATAGTTCTTTAGAATTCTTAGGTGAATCCCATCAGGCCCCATTGCTTTGTCCACCTTTAATTTTATTAGTTCTTTCAGAACCCTTTTTTCTGTAAATGGACTGGTATCGACCCCCGTCTTCTGAGAGTTTCTCTTGTTTGGTTTAGGAACCTCCCCCTCCTCTTCCTTTGCGAATACTGAGCAGAAATATTCGTTCAGTATCCCTGCTTTTTCACTGTCATCCTCTACCCACATTCCCTCCCCTTTATTAAGCCGCAGTATCCCTCCTTTGGTCTTTCTTTGACCCCTAATGTACCTATAAAAGGTCTTATCCCCCTTCTTAACAGAGTTGACTATCCTTTCCTTGGTTTGGGCCTTTGCTATTCTGACTGCCTTCCCAGCCTCTTTCTGCTTTAACTGATAAAGTTATCTGTCCTGCTCCTTCTGTGTTTCCTTATATTTTCTGAATGTTATCCTTTTCTCCTTAAACTTCCCTGCCATCTCTTTTGAGAACCATAGCGTTTTTTTCCTTCGTTGTGTTTTGTTGATTTGCTTTACACAAAGGCTTGTTGCCTCTGTGATGGCTGTTTTGATTACTCCCCATTGTTCCTCCACCCTTCCTTCTTGCCTGTTTGCTAGTACTTTTCTGAGGCACTCTCTCATTTTCCCAACGTCAACCCTCCTAAAGTCCAATACTCTTGCTTTTGTATGGCTTGATTGTATGGCTGTGTTTATGGTGAACCACACTGTTTGGTGGTCGCTTGTTTCCAGATGGCTACCCACTTCTAAATCTGAGATTCTTTCTCCATCCCCATTTGAGAGTACCAGGTCTAAGATTGCTCCCTCCTGCATGGGTTCCAATACTAGCTGTCTGAGGCATGCCCCTTGTAGGGCATCAAGAATGACCCTGCTCCTGGATGTGCCTGCAGCAAAGGTGCTCCAGTTAACATCTGGCATGTTCAGGTCCCCCATCAACAATATATCCTGTTTTTCTGCCATTCTAAGGATGCCATCTATCATTTCCTTGTCCATTCCCTCCCTCTGAGATGGGGGTCTGTATACAACTCCCATGCAGATTGTGGTGCCATTTCCTGTCTCCAGGGTGACTCGGAGTGCCTCATCTGCTCCCTGTTTACTCTTTAGTTCTGTTGCTTTGATCCCTTCCTTTATACAGAGAGCTACTCCTCCTCCTTCTCTTTTACCCTCCCTGTCCCTCCTGTAGATTGTGTATCCTGGTGTGTTGACATCCCAGTCATGGTTTTCTGTGTACCATGTTTCTGTTACTGCCACAATATCCAGGCAACTCTCTTCCATCAAGTCCACTAGTTCAGGGAGCTTGTTACACAGACTATGGGCATTGGTAGTCATCACCCTCCACTGTTTGATGGCCTTACCCCTTTTAGCCCAATTCCTGTCCTTACTGCCATTGCCTTTTTTTACATTTAGCTCTGTCCTGCTCCCTAATGACTTCTCTACCTTGGTGTTTCCCTCACTAATTACCGTGTTTTGTGGGGGGAGGCTGGGATTTCACTGCTCCTTTTCAGTGCCTCCCCCCTTGGCTAGTTTAAATGCTTGCCAATGAAGCATTTAAACCTCTCACCTAGGATACTGGTTTCCCCCCCTGGACAGATGCAGACCATTGCACCAGCATAGGTCTGCATTCCTCCAGGTGACTCCCCAGTCCCCAATGAAGCCAAAACCCTGAGCTCCACACCAGTTTCTCAACCATTCATTGAATTCCCTGGTGAGGAGTACCCTAGTATCACCCTTGCCATAGGCAGGCAGCACCTCAAGAAGGTTCACCGCTATGCCACTTGTCTAAGGCCCTCCCAACTCTACAAACTCCTCTTGCACTGCTCTGATCCCATTCCTAGCCAGGTAATTTGTCCTTAGGTGGACAATGAC
Organism: Neoceratodus forsteri; assembly: GCA_016271365.2. Taxonomy (NCBI): domain Eukaryota; kingdom Metazoa; phylum Chordata; order Ceratodontiformes; family Ceratodontidae; genus Neoceratodus; species Neoceratodus forsteri. Next base: position 683,578,152 of record CM028131.1, on the reverse strand, counting down.
ATCCAGCTCCTTCCCTCATGCAGCTTCTCCCATGATCCTGAGCATTCGCTTCCTGTCCTTCCAAGCCGTGGCACCAAGCAGGCACCTTACCTCCCTCTCCCCTTCCTCCCCCATTTCTGCCCATGAATGTTTTGGTGCAGCAACATAACAGCATTGCTTTATAAAGGACTCCGAGCTACTTTTATATGAAAGGTGACAAAACCAAATCCTTTCATGTTCTGTTTTGTTCTTTCTCATCCTTTCCTATCCTACCCATCCCATCCAACCCTACCTTACCCCATCATATCCCACCCAACCCTACCCTAACCCATCCTATCCCACCCTACCCTACCTTACCCTACCCTGTCTTAGTCTCAACCCATCCCATCTCATACAACTCTACCCTACCCTACTCTACCCCATCTCATCTCACCCAGTTCTTCCTACCCTACCCTACCCTATCCCATCCTATCCCACCCTACCCTACCCTACCTCACCCCATTCATCCCATCCCGTCCCATCCTGCCCAACTCTATTCTACCCAACCTACCTTCCTACCCCATCCCATCCCATCCCACCTAACCCCTACCCTTGCCTACCCCATCCCATCCCAACCAACACTACACTAACCTACCTATATTGCCTACCCATCCCATCCCACCCAACCCATCCTTACCCAGCCCACCCTACTCCATTCCACATCAACCTACTATTCACCATAAAATGATATTTTATCCTCTTCTATCATATTAAAGGACATTTATTTCTGATCAAAATGAGCAGGTTTCCTACTTTCTCTAGATAACAGAAATATTACTGACCCTCTCTTTGGAGGGAGTAATGACTGTGTCAAACATTTGCCAGTTTTTGTATCATTCTTCAAAGGGAGCTGTTTCATGGATTTTTTTAGTGGAATTGATGTGGCAATTTTACTGCACCTTTACATGGCTCAACTAATGTGGAAAAAAAAGATGAGTGCTAGATTTCCAGGGTGACTGCACAGTGACTGTGAAATCATCCTTTGGGCCCGAATACCACCATGACAGTGATATCATTCATGAGAAGGGGTCCCAAAAACCCCATGTTGAAAATTTGGTGGCAAAATTCCAAAACATGACTGTTTTACGAGCGTGCGTTGCGCAGTTCCTACGCAGGCTCGTAAGTTCGCAAAATGTCAATATTTTCACTCCAGATTTTCAACATTACCATTTTACCACACCTTCTTATGAGTAGTACAGCTGTCATTTTTCACATCCTGTCCAAAACGTGTTTCCGCCCATGTAGCGCACAATGGAGCAGTCGGTGTGCAAACTCAATGTATGGGACACATTAACAAAATCACAGTGACACTGTTCATGAGCAGAGGTCTTAAAATGGCTATGTTGAAAATTTGGTGAAAAAATTCCTAAAAATGACTGTTTTACGAGCGTGCGTTTCGCAGTTCATGCGCATGCTCGTAAGTTCGCAAATTTTCAATATTTACACTCCAATGACTTCCAAATACCTAAACAGCACATAGAAGCAAGCAACATTCGGCATTGACAAATGCTTGTTTTATCAGATCTGCTAGAGATGTTGAAACATTTCCAGACAAAAGTAAATCAAAATACAGACCTCCATATGATGAATAGGTTCAACAGGTAGTCAACTGAGCTCTTCAAGGAGGAAATAGTGATTGTTAACAACACAAATCTCCCACAGAAACACAGAATTATTTGATGGCAGATAAGGACTGCTTGGCCCATCCAATCTGCCCATTTCTCCCTACCTACACTATTACATTAGACTGTGCCTGATCAACAGCTTTTTCTCCTTCCCCCTTCCTTTCCACTATGATTCCTTTGTGCTTATCCCATGCATTCTTGAACTTCACCACTGTTTTTGTCCCTACCACCTCCACTGGAAGGCTGTTCCAGAAATCCTCCACTCCTTCTTTGGAGAAGTACTTCCTCATATCTCTCCAGAATCTACCCCCTCCAGCTTCACAGCATGTCCCCTTGTTCTTGAGCACCTTTTCTTCTGAAAAATACTCCCCTCCTGTACCTTACTTACCCCTGTGAGATATTTAAAGGTTTCTATTATATCTCCCCTTCTCTGTTCCAGGGTGTACATATTGAGGTCCTTTAGTCTGTCTTCATAGGGCTTTTAAGCAGACTCTGCACAATTTTAGTTGCCCTCATTTGGACCACCTCCACTCTGTCTGTGTCCTTCCAGAGATATGGTCTCCAGAACTGGACACAGGAGTCTTACCGGCAATCTATACAGAGGTTTCACAACCTCCCTCTTTCTGCTAGTGATACCCCTCACTATACACCCCAGCATCCCACTCGCACTCCCTACAGCCTTGTTGCACTGCCTGGCCACCTTTAGGTCACCCAATATGATTACCCTGCTTGGTGGTTGTCAGTACCACTCCACCCATTTTGTACTCTGCCCCTGTGTTTCTGTGCTCTAATTGCATTATTTTGCATTTTTTCACATAGAAACCCATCTTCTATACCCCTGACCAGTCTTCTAGTTTTCTCAGGTCTCTGCTCATCCTTTTCACACACCCCAAGAGTGTCCACCCCATTACAGATTTTGGTGTCATCCGCAAAGACGCACCTCTTCCCTTCTAGTTCCTCTGCAATGTCACTTATAAAGACATTAATGAGGACCAGTCACAGCACTGATCCCTGAGTCACACTGCTGGTCACCTCCCCTTCCTTGGAATCAGGTCTGTTTACTCTTTGTCACACAACCCTTTGTCGCCTATCCCCTAACCAATTTTTTATCCAGTTTACCACCTTTGGACCCACTCCGAAGCTACCCGGCTTGCTTACTAGCCTCCTATGTGGAACAGTGTAGATTGCCTTATTGCAATCTAGGTAGGCCACATCCACCGCTCCACCCTGATCTAGTTCCTTGGTCACCCAGTCAAAGAAATCTATCAGATTCATTTGACATGACCTCTGCCCTGTGAAACCATGCTGCCTTGGGTCTTCTAACCCACTGTATTCAATATATTCCACAATCCTTTTCTTTAGCAGTGATTCCGTTAACTTTCCCACCACTGATGTCAGGATGACTAGCCTGTAATTACCAGCTTCCTCCCTGCTACCACTTCTGTGTAGTGGGACTACATCTGCCCTCCTCCAGTCCTCCGGAACCACTCCTGTTTCCTGAGCTGTTAAACAGAATTGTCAAAGGTGCAGCCAGTATTTCCCTGAGCTCCCTCAGTACCCTTGGATGCTCCCCCATCTGGCCCCATTGCTTTGTCCACCTTCAGATTAGCAAGTCTGTTCAGGACTCTCACCTCCAAAAAAAGGACTAGTGTCCACCTCCCTACTCCAAAGCTTTTGTTGCTTTTTTGTGGCCCCTCCCCTTCTCCTTCCTCTGTGGACACTGAACAAAAGTATTTGTTCAGGATATCTGCCTTTTCTGGTCTCCCTCTTCACATTCGGCCCCCCCTTCCCTTGTTAACCTTATAGTCCCAACCCTGGTCTTCCTCGTTTCATTTACATAGCTAAAAAATGTCTTGTCTCCTTTTGTCACCACCTGGGCTATTCTTTCTTCAATTTGTTCCTTTTCAGTCCTTACTGCTTTCCCTGCTTCCCTCTGTTTCCCCGATACACCTCCCTATCCTCCTCCCTCTGGGTCTCCTTATACCTTCTGAATGCTACACTTTTAGCTTTTACCTTTTTAGCCACCTCTTTCAAGAACCATAGTGGTCTCTTTTTCCTCTTGCTTTTGTTCACTTGCTTGATGCAGAGGGTTGTTGCCTTTACTATGCTCCCTTTTATCGTTGCCTACTTTTACTCCACCCCACCCAGGTCACCCACCCCTGCTAGGTCATCCCTGAGGCATTCACCCATCTTTTTAACATCTGCCTTTCTGAAGTCCAGGATCCTAACCCTTGTGTAGTTTGATTCCACAGCCATCCTTATAATAAACCACACTGTACAGTGGTCACTGGTCCTCAAGTGGCCTCCCTCCTTGACGTCTGCAACACTGTCCTTGTTAGGGATTACCAGGTCCAGTATTGCCCCATCATGAGTGGGTTCACTGACTTGTTGTCTGCAGAATACTCCCCACAGAGAGTCCAGGATGTCCATGCTTTTAGCTGAAGCCACTGCTGGGAGGCTCCAATCCACATCTAGCAGGTTGAAGTCCCCCACCAGCAGCACCTCCCCCTTTTCTGCCATCTTGCCAATGGCTTCCTCCAGTACCTTGTCTGATTCCTCCCCCTGTACTGGAGGCCTGTAGATCACTCCAGTGTGAATAGTAGCTCTATTTCCCCATCACCAGCATGACCTAGAGTACCTCTGCCTCCCCTGTATTCAATGTATCTCTGTGGCTTTTATGCTCTCCCTTACATAAAGCACCACACCTCTTCCTTTCCTTCCCACTGGTCCTTCCCGAACAGACTATAGCCTAGTATGGCCATGTCCCAGTCATGGTTTTTAGTAGACCATGACTCAGTAATGGCCGCAAAATCCAGGTCAGCCTTGGCCATCATGGCCTCTAGATCTGGAATCTTATTTCCTAGACTTCTAGCATTCGCACACATAGCCTTCCAGATTTTGATTCCACTCTGCTTGTTGCCCTCTTTTCTCCTTTTTGCCATCCCAGCTGTATTTAACGATATTTGGTATTTTAACACAGTTTGTCTGGAACTTGAAGAGGGGACCACATTTCCATAAAACAACATTGGCAGTAGCAAACATTTGCAATGTGTAATCTAAACTCCTTACTTACACAATTCATTACCACCCAGTTTCATGTGAAATTGTTTATTCATTTCTTGATAATGTCTTTCAAAACCTAATCCTTGTGGCCAGTCCAGGGGTGTGAAGGGCTGGGGCATCACACCTTACCTCCTGCCACACCGCCAACCCTTGTTCAGTGAAAAGCATGGGTTGTCGGCAGTCAGCCAGGAAGGGATTAGATCAGGCATCTGAAAGACAGCTCTCCTCTCCCAGGGAGGGTTGCTTGGTAGTCCCACTGAATGACTACCCCCAGGTGGAGGCCTGAGGGTAGAACAAGTTGGGGATGCCAATCAAGGGAGGGTGCTGCAGGACTCCGCAGCTTGTGTATGCCTCCATGTGGGGGCACTGACATGTTGTGTCCCGGCAGTGGGGGGGGGGGGATGGTGGAAAAACACCCTAGACAGCAGGATGATGATCAACCCTGCAGGCTCCACACCGGTGGCCGGGCACAACCACAGTCCTGTTACAGAGGACGATGGTCAAGGTAAGTCCCAGAGGAGCCAGGTGATGGGGCTGGGGGGGTCGATCAGATGGGGCCACCAGGGAGAACCAGGAGATAAAGAGAATATAGGGAAAAAAATGAAATCCCTGGTCCAGCCAGAGCCCTAAGTATCTGCATTTTGTCACCTCTTCCTGGTATGATCCACCCCTTTACATAATCTAAAATTTATACTAGTTTGCCATTAATTTGACTTGATTCCCGAACTGCATGGCTTTAGTGTTTTTTTTTTCAGGTTAAGTACCAACCTGTTTGTATCAAGCCAGTTTCTGCAAATCCCTAAAGAATGGGTGAGTACCTGTTGTAATAGTAGTCTGCCCAGTCAATTATTTGCACTTCACCATACTCACTGGGATGTCGTCCCTCTGGCAGTGTGAGACCACATTTCTTTTTTGTGCATCTGGGTAGAATTGCAGTGGAATGGTTACAAAGCATCTATTTTGTGCTGATCCAATTACTACTTAGAATTGGCCTTGGGTTTCTAAATTTTGCAGAGATGTGGTGTGGTTACTTATGTCACACAAACAAAAATGGCCCCTGTGCATGAAAAATAAAAATGCCTACACATAGTCAACCCTACAACTGAAAGCTATACATCAGGGGACCGGCAGACCACCTCAGCATGCACTACAGGTGAGCAAGCCTCTTCTGCACTTAATCAAAATGTCACTGTTCCGTACAGCAATGTTAGGGTCTACAACGCGACTATGCTCTAATAGCACTCAGACTTTCACATGATGCCCTACAGCACTTGTACCCCCCTGCCCCCACTAGCCTGCCCCTTTTCCCACCTCTCTTCTTTCTGCCCCGCCCCTAAGCCTACCCCCTGACCCCCTTTCCTCCTGTCTTGCACCTTTGATCTTATGAACTGTGACTGTTTTCCTATTTGAATTTTTATTACAGCAACTGTTTTTTTTCCTCACCTGTACTTGAATTGGACCGTGTAGCTGTATACCATTACTGCTTGTGTGTTGCATCGTCTGTATTTTGGCTATGCTTATGTACCTACTGATATAGTATTACCCGTCTACCCTGTCTGCACATTGTCATTGCATTACCACTGTTCTCTCTCTCCACCCTCGCTGCCAGCTGTTAGGCATGCACGTATAGTATCTTGTAATTAACTATTTGTACCTGTACCTATTTTTTGCCACCTTGTGGCCCAGGTTGTGACTGAAAATGGTCCTCTGAATCAGTGCAGCTAGCTGGTCACTAAAGAAAGACATAAATAAATAAATCAATCGTCCAACCATTCGGGCAGCTACATGCATGGATGTTCAGGGTGGTGTATCCAAGTGGTGTGCCCACACCCCGCACCATTCACAAAGGTATGGAGTGTTTGGAAAGGGGGGTGCAGGCTACGTAGCAGGTATCCTGCCATAGCTGCTGCACACCCCACACAAAATACATTTGCCGGCCATGGGTCCACGGTGGTGGGATTTAAAGCTGTGTCTCTGGTTTCACAGCTCTGTACTCTAACTACTAGGCTACATTGTCTGTTGAAGATCTTGGGATTTTTAACCTTGACTCTCGGAGCCAGTTGGTAAATAAAAATAGCTAATTATAGGTATTATTTCACCATGTCCAACCAGTACATGACAACAAAGAGGCATTAGTTGATACAATAGCCCCTAAATTAACAGACAAATTACAGTGGTGCACAACAATATTACAACAAAAACATTGAAACTCCCTCCAGAGTGCCCCCATAACAGAGGATCTGTGGTCCGGGACAAGTTCAAATGTTATGCGGGCAATGGAATGACCTTGCTGACTAAAACTTAGACTAACAAATGTTTCCCTTGTACCTGCAAAAACTATTAAAGATGCATGGGAAAGAAGATGGGGGCTACTGTGCAAGTTGCCTGTAGGATTGTTCACATACTATGGCAGCCCTCATAACTCTCAACTCAACTCAAATTTTATTTATAAAAAGCACAAATTAAATCAATATCTAAGCGCTTGTACAAAACAAATAAAAAATTCAGCAGTTAAAACCATAAATAACAGTTAAGACATCAATATCACAGTATTCAATACTCCCCAATTCATACATACTCCCGGAAGGCGAGCTTAAATAAATGCGTTTTTAAGGTAGATTTAAAGCTCTCCACAGTCAAGCACTCCCTTATCTGATAAGGCAGAGAATTCCACAGGGTGGGGGCAACAAACACAAATGCCTTAGCACCAGAGGTCTTTAGACAGACCCTGAGAACCTCTAGTAATCCCTCGTCAGTGGAGCGGAGTGAACAGGGGGAGGTAAGGGCACAGAAGGTCTTGCAGGTAGCATGGTCCCTGTCCATGTAGGGCTTTATAGGTCAGCAAACCAGCCTTGAAGGTGACACGCCACTGAACCGGCAGCCAGTGCAGTCTGCAGAGCACAAGCGTGACGTGGCAAGATCAAGATAAGCCAGTCAACAGCCTGGCTGCTGCATTCTGCACCAGCTACAAGCAGTGGATATCAACCCCTAGGAGCCTTAGGTATAGAGAGTTGCAATTGTCAAGACAGGAAGTCACAAAAGCATGGACCAGTGTTGGGACGTCATCAGATGGGACGAGGTGTTTAATCTGAGCAATATTCCTCAGATGGTAAAATGAGGATGTGACGACAGCAGACACCTGACATTTAAGGGCCAGACCATCATCAAAAATAATGTCCAGATTGCGCACCCAATCAGAGGTCGACAGCTGACTGCCCCCGAGCCAAAGCCCCAAAGGCTGCCCAGCCAATGACCCACTTGGTACACCTGATAGGTTCAGCACCACCACAAGGCCATCTGGGGTCAAACACCTCAAAGGGTGGTACTGAACCGTCTCCACAGGGGCAGGCCTATTGGGGGCCTGGAAATTGAATCTTATAGTGTGATGGTCAGGCCAACCGACCGGCTCTACCACCAAGTCGGAGGTCTCCATCCCCAGCAGGAAGACCAGGTCCAATGAGTCATCATGACTATGGGTCGCAGAACACTGCTGCCTGCAAGTGCTTCTGGTTACTAACTGCAAGAGTGTGAGTGAGTTCAAAAGACAGCTGTCCAGAAGAGGTTGTTGGCAGGGACCACTGGACACCCAGGTAGTGCAGACAGGGGGTAAGGGAGAGGGGTCCACTGGATCCCATAGAGAGCTGAATTGGGGTGAGGGAAGAGGGGACAACTAGAGAGTTATTGCACAGGGGGTGACAATGGTTGAACCAATGGACATGCATGGAACTGTTGATTGGGAGGTTGAGGCTGGGGGGGTGAAATGCAGTACTACGTGGCTGCATGGCCATGTGCCCACTGCTGGAAACACAACTTTGTAGAATTGCAACAACCTTCCAATTCACCCTATCTTCAGGGAGTCTCCCTGATTTTGCCCTTTTCTGACATTCCCCCTGCTTTTTATGGTGCCAGTCCACGTCTTTATAATTAAATTATATGTAGGGCCGGATATTCAGAAATGTGCCAAATGCCGGCGCAATGCCAGCGCAGCACAAGTGAGATGCACCATGGCATGCCAGGAGCCATATTCAGAGGTTGCACCGGCAAAATGACCAAGCGCAAGTTGGCTGAATATGGCAAAGATGCACCATGGCGCAACCAGAGATGCGCCAGCACAACCATGGATGCGTGGAGCAAACCAGAGCAAACACCCATGGAGTATGGAAATAGCCACCACAAGGATTCAGAGGCAAGGACCCAGAGGTTGAAGGAAGCATGCCCCCCCCTCCAGCAAGGCACACCCATGAACACAGAAGCATGGACCCAGAAGGCAAACAGGGCACCAGGTGAAGGTCCACAGACAACCAAAGACCACCACCCCAGAACACGAACCTGCCCAAGACCTGCAGCACCATCCATGCCAATGACAGTGACATGCAACAGACACCCACCAAATATGGCCATAGTGCATGGAGGGCACAATGCCAGGGACGAGGCGAATTCAAGGGCCCACTGACCAGGGATGGGTGAGGCACAGGCCATCCACCTAGTCATGGGTCCATGTGGACAGACACAGCCCATGCACACATGGCCTGCACTGCAGGGAAGGAAGGAACCCCTGCCAGTAGCACAGGCCTGCGTGTCAGTTCACCACCAGCCGCAACTGGCGTGTCGCCAGGCACACTCACCAGGGCTTTGACACGCACAGCAATGGTGGCCTGACCAGCCACAGGGACATGGGGAAACAGAACCCCAAAACTGCACAGGAGCACACTCATGGGCAGCACAACCATATGCCACCCCACTCCCCGTACGGTTGCACCATACAGCACCCAGCACAGGCCCCAAACAACACCACACATGACCAGGTGCCATCAGCACCACCAGGGCAGGACACCCCAGGTGCAAGGCACAGGCAGGCAACACACCCATGGGTATGTGCATGCACCAGTGCACAGTGAGGGACATGAGACAACAGATGGAACAGTCCATGGGAATACAATTGCCCCATGCATAGAAGACACCAACCCCCAGGCTGCCCAACCCCAGCACAGAGCAATACACCACCAACACAGTGATGCACCAAGCACGGCCGACCCACAGGCAGACACAGCAGGGCCATTAGCAACAGCGCTGACCATAGCCGGACCACAAGTGCCCACAGCCCATGAAGCGGCACGTTCCTGGGTGCACCACAGGCACACAACTGTAGCATGGCTCCACACGCCACCTGCAAATCAGACACTGACACAGGCCCATAGTGAACAAAAGGCTTTGTATAACAAGAACAATATAAACAGCAATAAACAGGGTCAGGGATGGAGGGAGAGGGGGATGGGGACTGGGAGCAGGGGCTATACAGGTGGATGTGGGACAGCAGGGAAAGAGGTCTTCGGAAGGGATGGGGCTATGTACAGCAGGGAGTGGAAATGTCCATTGTCTGCAGCCCCTGATGGACCGCCCCAGCCACTGGATCTCCCTCCTCAATGCTGCCGTCTCCCACATGTGGCACCTCTGCAGGGCAAGGAGCCTCCTTTGGAGTGCAAGGACCTGTCCAATGTTCAGGACACGTGGGCGCAGGGCCCCTACTTTTCTGCGGCACAGTGGGACCCAGATTCTCTTGACAAGACTACCATTTGCAGCAGAACTTCTTCGGCGGTGGTTTGTAATTTCTGCGGCACTAACAAACTACCACATCACAGTGTCAGCTTGTCATCCTGACTTCACTTTCATGGCAGTGGTTATAGCAATCAGGATGGTGGAAAGCACAGTAACACTAGTTCAAAAAATAACAGACTTATAACAATTATTTTATGCCTAAAAAAGCAAAATAAATGTCTCTCCCTTAAGGTCCTAGCCTGTTGCATAAATGACATATGCAGAGGGGATCTTATGTGATAAATAAGGTATTTCTATATGCATGCTATCTATCCCACTAATGAGGTTTCCACTGTCTATAACTTATATATTTGTATGTGCTTTCTACATCACTCATGAGGTTCCCACTGTGTATCACTTATATATTTATATGCAATCCATAACATACATACAAATATGGTGTGTGTGTGTGTGTGTGTGGTGAGAGAGACAGAGATACTGTATATGTGTGTGTGTGTGTGTGTGTATGTATATATATATATATATATATATATATATATATATTTTTTTAATTTCCATGAACTTGCATCCTCATTCATACAGGTCCCATTGGAAATGGAATAGAGGAGTTATTGCAAAACTAATTTTTCATGTCAACCTGCTTTCACTGACACACTGCGTAACACCATCAGGCCATGACATGCATGTGAACCAATTGTGAGACAGAGCTCTCCAGCCCATCACAATGTGTCCACCATGTGACAGAACACTGCACCATACCTTCCCAGGCTCCAAGCAGTGATGTGTTCCACCAATCCTTGTGCTGCCCAGCCAGCTCCCAGAGCTAATCTCCGAACCTGAGTTGCCGGCACAGAAACACAGCATGCTACCCTCTGGCCCAATAGTTGTCCCTGCACACAACATTTCTCAATAACTTTTAGGTGATTCTACCAACCAATGACAATATGTAATCAATAACCCTGGCAAAAATGTGTACAGTGCAATTATTTATTTAACAGGTCTATTCTTTCAACAGGTCTACACATTATTATATTTCACTTTTCTGGGCATAATTACTTTATTTTTCTTAAAAATTTAGACAGTTAAATTCATTTTACCAGTTATTCATTTCAGATAGTGTCTCTATACCTTAAAGGCACAAATAAGTTTGCACAAAGTGAGGTATGGATTAACAGGTCTGTGCCATTGACAAGGTTTTGTTTAAGTTGGCCCTAGTGCAGTAATGTAAGACTGAAAATTGTATTAGGCTGTAGTGCAGGTTGAGCAAATATCACCATGTCTGATGTTCTGTACTACCGCCTCTGGCAGTGGGAGCTGTGGTAGATAAGTGACTGTTCATTTCTGTTGCAGAATGCAGCCATTTCATTAGCTAATGTATGATGTTATAGCAATGATAACATCACATTCTGAACATATGGGGGTTTAGGATATAAAAAGAGGGAAAGGGAACCAGATTCTATGGATAAACAGAAATATTAATAAAAAATCACCAAGAAGAGTGAATTCTGCAGCACCGCAGAAGTTCTGCGGTAAATTGCAAGTTCTGCGCAAAATTCTGCGGCTGCAGAATTCTAGGGGCCTTGCGTGGGCATGCCACCCCCCAGCTACCATCCTGTAACCACCTAGGGGAAGAGACAGGAAAGCCAATCAGTGCAAAGCCACTCAAACACAATCACACCCACAGTGTGCTATGGACTGTGGGGGCATGCACCACTAGGGAACCATAGATGGCCCGTGCATGGGGGCCACACCAGTCAGCCACACAGCACACCACAATGGTGCAGCCAGCCAGACAGTGCTGCACAGTGCACCCATGTGCTCATGCCCATGGGCACATGGCACGGAGCACCGGCACCGTGGCAGCACACAGTGGGGCGGCTGCATGCAGCCCCCCCACCAGGCAGTGCAACACTGCCACAGTATGTGCAACAGTGGCACGGACAATGGTAGGTGCACTACCACAGCCCTGCGGACACAGGGACATGGACACCTTAGCCCGACCATGACACACAGCACTCACATTGTGATAGGTACCAGCAATGTAGACACACCTACCTGCCAGGCGATGCCCTGCTGGTGCTGCTCTCTGTGGGCTACCTTGGTCCTGCGCCCCTGCTGTGGCCTCCCTGGCCCGCCTGTGGTCCTCAGACCCTGTGGATGTAAAGGTGAGAGTGGATATGAGTACACAGGCAAGCATGGCACCCCCCCCACCACACAGCCAGCATGGAGCAAGACGTGACCCTGACCGTCCTGCAGCCCACCCTGCCTGCATAACTGCAACACGTGCAGCAGCCATGCATGGCATCCAGCAGCCAGCAGGATGGTGCTGCCCCTCCCATTGGACCATGTACCACATACTAACAACCACCACAGGGGAGCATAGGGGCATGCATGACTATTGCTGACACCTACCTACCTGTGGCACCACACCTCACTGGATGTGTGCCTGCATCCTGAGCAACTGCTCCAGATCCCTGTGCCATAGGTCCCCATACTTGTGGTGGCATTGCTCAGCACTGTGTGCCACTCCAGTGCGGCTCTCCATGGCTGAGGTCACATGCACCCAGACATCCCCCCTGGCCTGTTGCAGTGGTACAGTGCCAAACAGCTGGCTCTCTAAAGGCATCACCACTGCCACAAGGTTGACTATCTCAACCTCTGACCAGTTGAGGGCCCTCCTAGACCATGCCTGCACCATGTCTGCCATCAGAGCTAAATGGCAGCCTGGATGGCAGTGCGATCATGCACATGGGTGCAGCATGTGTGGAATGTGTGACAGGGAACTGAATGCAGCTATTGCGCAACGTGATGATGCGCGATGTGGTAGCATTGCGCATCCACGGACATGCGCAGTACACGCATGGCCACTGGGTGTGTGGGGTCAGGGGTCTGACCCCATGCGCAGACATGCATGTGCTCGACATGCGCAGTGGACCACACCAATATGATCACGCATGTGCGCAGTACAGGACTGACAGGGGATGCCATGTGATGCACCATGCAACACAATAGCCAATGTGCAATAGCACTGTGCCATAGCACTGATATGCGCATGTAATGCAGGATGCATGATGGACCCCTGAAATGCCATGTGCACATGCGTACAGCAGGAATGTGCACCACTCATGCACCAGCTATGTGCAACAGGATTGCTCCGGCGCAATCACATTGCGCATGGAGCAAGTTTGCGATATTCAGATGATTTTTGCAAATCACCTCATCAGCCAATGCTCACTGCAGTGGGGTGCATTAGCATCTCATTGCCATTGCGCGTCCACTAATTTGCATGTGATGTGCCTGAAAAGTGCCATTGGACAGCACAGGCCATGGACCGGTATTGCAACCTCAAGAGGTAGGCGTATGCTGGTGCAGGACAACAGGGGCCTGCATAAACAATGTCATGGGGACATACATGGGAAATGCTGATGACTACATAACATGCTGCCATTGTCCACAGATAGCTACATGTTGGGACAGGAGGAAGAGGAGGGCCGTGGGCCTGCCCGGAGGAGAAGGCCCAATTTCACAAAGGCTGAGACCAATGCCCTGTATGAGGCCTACCTCAATAGGGAGGGACTCCTCAGCGGTGCCACTGGCACACCCCAGGAGAGGTCGGATGGGTGGGATGCATTGGCAGATTATGTGAACCAGCATGGACGCCACCAGTGAAGTGCACAGGAGTGCAAGAAGAAGGCCGGGACGGACAGGAGACGCATAAAGGAGAAGGTGGTGGCCATATGTGCATCCCGCAGTGCCACCAGCAGTAGTCCATCCACCGCACCCACCCTGACAACAACAGAAGAACTGGTGGCATCCACCCTCAGATGCATAGCGGTGGAGGGCGACCCTGGAGGAGGTTTCCAGATGGGCGGCAGCCCCTCCCTGCATGGTGAGTAGACACCCTACCAACATATCCAGTGTGTGTGTGTGTGTGGCCATGCGGTGGTGCCCGCCACTGTGTGGCATGCCACCTGTGTGTATCAACATGGGCATGCATGGCCACAGGGTGGCATGTGGCAACTGATGCATACCCACAGGGTGGAGGGGAACGTGGGCCTGTAGTTCGAGCACTGACGCACTGTTTATTCATTGCAGCACCATCACGCCTCCATGTGGATGAAGGGGCAGGGTCGGCCCCAGCCATGGCCAAGGTGGACGGTCCATCCTCCTCAACCAGCATGCACGGACTGGACTGGCTGAAGGTGAGCACCGCCGAGCTACTTGACAGTTTTGACCTGGCGCCGGAAGTCACCCTGGCTGGGTTCATGCACAATGATAGCCTGAGTGTGCTGTGTGTAGAGACCCAGCTGGGGGACATGTCCGGCTCTGATGATGACATCACACTGATACTGGGAAGCATTGGGGATGTGGTACCTGACACGTCCCTGAATGCATCACAGGAGGCATCTGGGCATAGCACAGTGACCACAGCTGCATGACTGCCATGCATCCCTGGCTGCACATTGGTGGGTGACGCCATTGATGGGCTCAGCCGGGATGGTGGTGACTGGGCGGCAGACGGGCATTGCGCTGGCCAGCGACCGGTCGTGCAGCAGCAGCAGGTCACAGGGGATGTAGGGCAGCATGGCATGGGGTCTGCTGCCAGTGCATCTGAACAGCCTGGACCCAATATACAGCACCCTGTGCAGCATCCACTGGAACGGGAGGCTAGCCAGGGCACTGCGACATCCCCTGCAGCCCAGTGCCCCGGACAGGGTGCGCAGGACACCGATCACCTGGCTGTGCACACCCAGTTTCTGTGCACGTCCGTGGAACACCAGGTGCTGCTTGCCATGGAGATGCATGCATTGCGAGCGGAGGTGCAACAGCTGGCACAGCAGCAGGACAGGGGCATTGCACAGATTATGGACAGGCTTTGCCAGTCGCGGGAGGCCACGACTGTATTGATGAACCACATGTCTGGTGTCATTGTGGCAGCAATGGACCACATGACCAGTACCATCGCAGCGGGTCTGGCGTCGTTGGCTGCCACTGGGCTTGGCTGTGTGCAGAGGACACCCCGACGTGCACCATCCACCTGATGATCATGGCGTCTGGCAACCCCATCACAGAGGATGCCGGGATCAGATATTGGCATCTGGGTACACCAGGGGCAGGCCTGTTTGGGCGACTCTCCATCCCTGCATGGACATGGTCGCAGTCCGGTACATCGACTCCTGGGGGGGCTCGGACACCACCTGCATGGCCGATGGCCAGCCTGTGGCTGGTGATCGGCCTAGGCGCGGCCACCCATGTGGCCATGGTGGCCGGGGTACTGCGCGGTTGGCCTAACGTGTCTGCTGCCCTGCACCCCCATCTGCTGCTGTTGCCCTGTGTATGTGTGGGTGTTGTTGGTGCAGCATGCCTGTGGTGTGTGTTTCTGGCATGCTGTGCTGCATGCCCCATGTGTATGCTGGACATGCTGCTGGGGCACGTGGCATGGGTGTGATGATGGTCGTTATAGTTGCCACTGGCTGTGCCTGTGCACCGGTGTAGTACCTCTGATCCATGCCATGTACCACTGTGTGTCTGTGTGTGTGCACATGCCTGTGCTGATGTGTGCCAGTGCCACCCCAATGCCTCCTGTGCGCCCCAAACCATGCATGCCTCCAGCTGTGCTCATCCAGGTCTATGTGTTGAATGCTGCTCTGTGTGCCTGTGCATCTCTGTGTTTCTGTGCACTCACCTGTGTTCACCATAGTGCTCATGTGTGATGGTGTCCTGGTGGCACCTTGCCTGTGTGGCTAGTCTTGGGTCATGTCTCCCATGCAGTGGCTGCCCACCGACCTCCAGCACATCACCGCCATTGTCTCTGATACTGTCTCCATCATCTGCCTCGACAGCTATCTCACAGTCAATGGCCATGTTGTGCAGAATGCAGCAGGCCAGAAATAGGCCACAGGCTTTTGATGGGCTGTATTGTAGGGCACCGCCAGACCTGTCTAGGCAACAGAAATGCATTTTCAACATGCGAAAGACACGCTCAATTATACTGCACATGCTGGCATGTGTCTCATTGTATCGCTCCTCTGTGGGGGTCAACAGTTGCCAGTAGGGGGTGAGCAGCCACGGCCGCAGCAGGTATGCTCCGTCACCTGTGAAGGAACGGACATGGTTAGCCCTTTGCTGTGCTGTGACACTTCCTAGTTCTGAATGCCCACCACTCACTCTGGCATGCCCCCCTTAACAGTGTCGTGCAGACCCCAGCACATGCCATACTCACCCACTAGGTGGCCCGTGGGGATGTCCCTATGTTCAAACCTCTGGCACAATACGGAGCTGTGCCAGATGAATGTGTCATGTGCACTCCCGGGGTGTGTGGCACAGACATTGATAATGCACCCCGTGGCATCGCACACCACCTGGCAGTTCACTGATGGGTAACCCTTATGGTTGATGTAGATCGGCCCTTTGGGACCAGGTGGTATGTGGATGCCAATGTGGGTGCATGTGTGCAACCCTGTGGAAGGCCTGCATGTTTGCTGTATGCTCCGCCTGTGTGCTGAGGAAATGTATGTACTCCGCAGCACGTGGCGGTAGAGTGTTAAGGAACTGGGTGAGGAGGCGGGATGTGGCCAACTGGGTGATCCCAATGGTGTCACCGGTTGGTATTTGGAAGGTGCCCGTGGCGAGCAAACACATCACTGCAGTCACCTTAGTCTCATAGACATGGTATGACTCCGTCAGGTGGGTGCCTGCATCTCGTCACTGCACAGCTCACAGAGCTGCCTCAGAATTGCCCTGTTCAGGTGGTACCGGCCCACTATCTCTATCACTGTAGTTCTCGAATGTGATACGGGCACAGTACCACCTGTGTTGGGCATACCGCCACCAGGCCCTTTGTTGACCACGTTGCTGTTCCTTCTGCTTCCTTACACCCCTCATTACCACCTCTATGTGCAACATACCTCTCAACTGTACCACATTACGAGGAACGTTCCTCATTTTACTTCACAAAAGCTCGCTGTTCCACATTGTGAAGACTTGTCCCACATTCAGTATTAACATTTTAAAGCAAAAATCTGTAGTAAATGATGCAAAAAATATATTATTCAATTCATAACAGACTTTCTGAACATAAATGCAAACATTTTAACAGTGTTCTGAGCTTCCTAGGTAAAGATTTGATTAAGTGTTCCACATTTTGCTCATTTGTTCCACATTTTGAGAGGCAATGTTCCACATTTGAGGGACAAAAGGTTGAGAGGTATGATGTGCAATAGGCCACCATCCATCTCACCCTGGCTCTCCATTGGCTCCTTACCTGTCTGTCAGTGTGTGTGTGTGTGTGTGTGTGTGTGTGTGTGTGTGTGTGTCCTCCTCTGTCACTGTCTGTCTGTCTGTCCCTCTCTCTCTCTCTCTGCACATTGTTGCACATCCCTGTCTGTGTGTTTGAGCCTGGATTTTATAGGCTCAAGTCGGGATAGCACATCTGGGGTCTTGCTCCTCAGTTGCGCCATGGTTTGTGGTTGAATATGCCATTGTGCCATTTATTCATGGGTACACCCCCTGCACTCATGCTGCATACATTAAATTTGTGCCTTGGCACAGTGGGATTTGCACTGTGCAGCCATGGTGTTTGAATATCGCTCTACGGCACATTTTGGCTTTTGCACCGGTGCAACTCATTAGCGCATTGCGCAGCTGCTTTGAATATCCTGCTCTCAGTGTTTGACTGACTGGCCAGAAGATGCAGTAACAATGAAAAGGAAGTGGTATTCCAACTTTGCTTATTTTTTTTATAGATAAATCCTCAAGAAGACTTGTTGTTAGAATGTTGCTTCTAACTCAGCTTTCTGTTTTTAGCATGCATTTACCTTTACCCCTTGTTATTTTATTTGCAGCCCACACACTGACGCAGCGCTCTTTTTTTTTTGTACTTCCTACTTGTACTTGTGTAAACATGTTTACAGGTGTTAGTTTAGCTAGAACACTTGGAAGCATATTACTTGCTTCTCTGTATATAGTATGTGTTAGGTGCAGCCCCACCTTTGATCCTGGAAGTGCTCACTGCAAGCTTGAAAGCTAACCAATACAATACAGTGGGCTGTATTCAGGGTGCTTACTGCGGGTGGTGTCACAGCAGTGATGGCACATTGAAGGTCGGTATGCTCCACCCGATACGAACTAGATCACCACCCTGCACCACTATAGTACACTACAGACATACAATGCAGGGTGGCAATGTGAGTGCACCACAGCAAGGTGACCTCTGGCCTCATTTACATACATTCCGTACTCCCTGTCTGCAGGTGTGCAGCATGCAGGACAGCTGGCTGGCAGTCCCAAGAGTAGTACTGGAGTCAGAACATTTCTGATGTAGTTGACTGCTGCCAACAGAAAGCCCTAAAACACCCACAATGCAAACTGTAATGGAGCAGGGACCCAACAGAATCACAACACATCCATACAGAGAAGTAAGTTATCCACCAAACCCTGCTCTGTACGGGTCTACGAAGTGTCTGTTACGTACATTGCAGTGGGCTATGGGTGTGGCAGTCATGTGTCAGGCAGGGATCTAGGGGTACCATGGTTACTGGTCTACAGATGCTGCCATTGGGTGCTGTAGTAAATGATCTCACTCAGCACTGTATGCACTGCTGGAGGTTTGGCCATGGTGTGCAGTAACCACTGCGTTGGGAGTGTCGGGTTGGGGGGACTCACCATACAAGCCACAAATTTATAAATATTCATGAGTGGCTACTCACCTGATACATGGACAGACTGCCATGGCCTACTTCCACCAGGGTCTGGCTCCCTATATACTGTACCTCGGTCGGGGTACTTTGGCCACATCCACGGCACAGACAGCGGTACCAGGGGCAATCCAGAATCCAGCCAATGTCATCTATTTTTGAACTGTATGTTTCACATGTGGTATCACAGAATGCTTTTTGGTACGAATAAAGAAACAGCAATATTTAAATTAGACAGTTCACTAAGCCAAAGGAAGGTAATGGAGGAAAAATAATAACAGATGAAACTGCTATTTAAATGGTATAGAAATTTGAACTATGGCCAAGAAAAGGGCTT
The DNA here is from genome assembly GCA_016271365.2 of Neoceratodus forsteri. Classification (NCBI taxonomy): domain Eukaryota; kingdom Metazoa; phylum Chordata; order Ceratodontiformes; family Ceratodontidae; genus Neoceratodus; species Neoceratodus forsteri. The sequence goes on along the minus strand of CM028131.1, from coordinate 683,558,857 downwards.
GCGTGTCCCTGTAAGCAACACACTAAAATGGAATATACAGTGGAGAGCTGCTGCAAGAAGAAATGCAAATGAAATCTGGTTGTGTTAATGGTAATGTTGTAAGCAGATTAGGAGACAAGAAAGTTGCTGCGTAAATACTTAGTTAGGCCTAGTCACCGTACTATAGAAAAGCTATAAATATGCTAAAAAAAAACAAGAGATCAGAGGAGAGCTATGATAAAACAGCAGATGGTATAAAGAATTTTAACTACAAGGATACATTATCTGACCTGGAGTTATTCACAAAGGAGAAAAGTTAGTTAAGAACAGTTATGCTAGTAGTTTTTAAAATTTTAGAGCAAATGAATATGGTAGATTGGGAAACACTGGTCAGCTTAATTCAGGAAAGTAGAACTAGAGGGAATATTTTAAATTTAATGAGGTAAGGTGGGACGGGTCGATTTAAGTATTGTGGCAAAGCATTGTTTTCACCTGCAGAATAGTAAACCTGTTGAACAAGATCCTAACAGTGTGGGGAACTAAACCTTTTAACATCAAGTTAGATCTAACAAAGTAGTTTGCAGTTCTATGGGTGCATAGTTGTGGAAGGAGGAAGTGGTGCCACTGAAAGCTCTGTTTCCATAAGCAAGAAGGCTGAAGTGTGAACAGAAAGGAAGAGATTTGGGGAAAAAAAATCACCCTGCTTACATAAGACAAATCCCTACTTAAAATCCTGGGACCCTAGGTAGTGGTGCCTTCATTGCCAGTAGATAAGCTGCAAAGCTGATCACTTGTTCTGTCTATGTATGAGGATAATCAGTCATATTTTATTTTTAAGGTGGCCCATCCCAAAGGCTCACAGTGCTTACATTAAATATCAGATAAAACAAAAAATTCCCAAATTTAACCCAGGAAAAGCCCAAAAATAATTCAAACTGTATCATAAAGACTAGGGAGAAAAGATGGGTTTTAGGGCCCTTTTAAAAACCTCCACCAAGGAGGTGCATCGTCATGGCAGTGGTAGAGATTTCTGCAGAGAAGGCTCTGTTCCCCAGTGACTTAAAGCAAGCATTTGGGATCTAGAACCAATTTTCCCAAGCAGAACAGATAGGATGATCCAGAATATATGGGTGCAGAAGGTCTTTTATGGAGCCAGAATCCATCCTGTGCAGGGCCATGAAACTATCAAGCAAATTGTGAAGTAGGTGTGCCTCATAACTGGCAGCCAGTGCATATCATACAGCACATGATATGATCAAACGTGTTGGTTGAAGACATCAGCCTTACCATGGCATTCTGCACCAGCTAGAGATGGTGCACCAAACTACATGAAAGCCCTAGACAGAGCCCAGTAATATTCCATACAAAACTTCAAACCAGCATAGCAATGTGGTCCAGATAGTCACTGCATACAGAGGGTGAAAGTCTAACACAATTTTCCATGTCATGTCTGAATAACCCATCACTGCAGCTGATATATGGCTCATGAAAGTGAGATACAGCCAGTGTTAAAAATGGTGAAGCACTAAACTATACACTTTCTAAGTGGTCTGATGATGTACCAGTCATTGATTTAAAACCTTTTTTGTATCCAGAAAATGTGAGCTAACGGTGGAAAACAATTGCTTATTGTGGGGTTTTAAAAGTTAATTCCACCAGTCCTCCCAAATCATCAACTGGGCAAGCTGCAGGAGAATTATCAGTGTATGGTAGAAATGAAAGCATTATGTCTGGTGGCCAGGGATAGATCTGGACTCAGAAACACCGGTTAGCCAATTTGGGATTCATTGGAATAACAGAAATACGTTTCCTATAGAACCTTTTTACCCATGAACATTGACTGTGAGAGCATAGCAAACATTATATATAGATTTTGCAGAAAAAGATAGAAAAATGTTCTTAGTATGGACTGATACTGTACATACCCAAAACGGCTGGAAGTACTACCTCACAAACACAATGACCGAAAATGCATTGTTTTTCATGATTTTACAAAACATATTTGGTACATATGGACTTCCATGGCAAAGTTTCTTGCAATGCCCACAGTTCACCTATGGGCAGTTCTAGAAATATTTGCAGCTCAATGTGGTCAAACACACAAAAAGTTCCCCAAACTATCCATCTAATGATGCTACTGAGCAATTAGTGTAACATTTTAAACAGGCTTTAGATGAGACCCAAGTCTTTGCACCACTGTATAGCACATTTCTCACATTCCAGTACTGGAAAAAGCACAGGAAATTGTTCTCAAACAGACTAATTTGCATATGCTTGCCTCTGGTTAATCCTAGCTTTCATACATGATGTGAATGCTGGCAGCATACAGCAGAAGGGAAATTCTCATCGCTAAGCATAATGGTTGTTCCCTCTAGGAATTTGTTTCAGAGCAACCTGCACAAGACAATGAACCTGAGCACGCAAGCACTGAGGCAATGGTTACCCCAAAGGGCACTGGCCAGGAAGCTAAGTTTCAAAGAAATATTATGCTGGTTCAACTTTAAGCAGAAACGCATGGTATCAAAAGGTCTCTCGCACAGTCTATAAAAGGTGCCAATAGAAGACACATACACGTGCTTCGTCCCACCAGGACTCATCAGCACGCCCTGCCCGTGTGACACCCCAGCAGAACGACCCAGCACCCTAAGATGGTCCATCTGGGCCATGTTGTGGTGAACCCAATAAAACCAAAAAACAAGCTAAAAGACAAAGAACCTCAGCGCACAAGCACTGAGGCAATGGTTACCCAAAAGGGCACTGGCCGGGAAGCCAAGTTTAAAGAAATAAAAAATCACACATACCCCCATAATGCAAAGCACCATGGGCTGTATATGCAAAAGTTCAGCATTCCTGGGGAGGAGGACACAGACAGAAGTGTAGCCCTGGCATTGAAAACACAGAATTCAATTCTATAACATAGTTTGTTCAATTACAGGGCAAATGGAAAATGACTAATGTAAATCAAATGACTGAGAGGCCATTTGAATCTGAGTCAAATGCAGAAGAGGAGATGTGTATGTATATGTATGTGTATATATATATATATATATATATGCAATAGATGTGGAACCAAAAGCAATTGCATAAATCCATTTATTTCCACATATGTGGGATAAATCTAACCTCCCCAGATTTATCCCACGCATGTGGGATAAATGCAAACTGTCAATCAAAGCTTTTCTGTTCACTTTTTTGACAAACAAATGTGAATAACTTTAAAACGAAAAATGATAGCATAGTACTGTGAGCACGAAAAATGTTCAGGACAAATATACCTACAAAATGAGTGGCATTTAATTTATAGATATCTTTTAGTTTTTTTTTTATAATTAGCAAAAAAACAGCATAAAATCCAATTTTCTTTTCACTTTTTAGACAAACAAATGTAAATAACTTTAAAATGGAAAATTATAGCATGGTACTGTGAGCAGGAAAAATGTTCAGCACAAAAATATCTACAAAATGAGTGGTGTTTCATTCATAGATACCTTTTGGTTTTTTCATAATTAGCAAAAAACAGCATTAAATTCAACTTTCTTTTCACTTTTTTGACAAACAAATGTGAATCACTTTAAAACTAAAAACGATAGCATGGTACTGTGACCACGAAAAATGTTCAGCACAAAAATATCTACAAAATGAGTGGTGTTTCATTAATAAATACCTTTTAGTTTTTTATAATTAGAAAGAAACAGCATAAAATTCAGTTTTTGTTTCACTTTTTCGACAAACAAATGTGAATAACTTTAAAACAAAAAAGGTAGCATGATACTGTGACCATGACATTTGTTCAGCAAGAAGTTCTCTACAAAATGAGTGTTGTTTCATTTAATAGCAACCACCACGCTAGGCGGACATACACTAGCAAAGTTAACCGAAAGTCCCAGAAATTATCATTTAAAAAAGAAGATAAACAGTCAAAAACAAATGTTACTGCACTGATAAGAAGCATCGCTATTGCATAAATGAAATATACAATGGTGAGCTGTCAGATAAATGATTTATCTACACTTGTGCTGTTTGACCTCGGATACCTCACTCGTGGGTTATGCCACTCGTGACGTTACCCGAGGTCGACAGCGCAATTACGAATAAATCATTATCGACTTAACTCTCATCATATCCTATATTCATGGCAAAAACTCAGTTTAATGCATCAGTTAGGGTTGTTCCACTGTGACAAAAGCAAGAAATTTGATGTTAGGGTTGAAACCCCTCTTGAACCCCCACCCGCCCCCAACAGGCATTGGGGTGGGCATTGGGGTTGTCGGTCCTGAATCTCTCCCTATCACATGTGTAAACAAGGTGAGGTGGTGAAGTATAGGAGAATGGGGTGAGAGTCAGGAGCGACAACCCCAACACAACCAGATGCGGTTGGGGCGGGGGTGCGACCGGGTTTCAACCCTAACATCAATTCTCACTTTTGTCACTGTGAACAGCTCTAACTGATGCATTAAACAGAGTTTTTGCCATGAATTTCCCTCTTTGAGAATGAGGACTATAAATAGTGAATGGAATGTGGTGGTGGGATTCGGGCCCCTTTGTGCCCCACGCTCCCATCACATGATTTTTTGTCACATAGTAACGGTAACTGCAATGCAAATGCAAGTACAAATGGTAATGCACATGGTGATGCAAACATAAATGGTAACGCAATCAGTAATAGAAACGCAAGCGCAAAGTGACGCCAAAGCGAACAGTAACGCAAACGGTGACACAAATGCAAGTGAAGTGCGTACAGAAATGCAACTGGTAACACACATAGGCATGGTACCACAATTGGAAATGCAAATGGTAATGGTAACAACAACAATAATGCCAAAGGAAACAGAAACAGAAAAGCAAATGCAAGTGTGTACAAAAACGCAAATCGTAATGCACATGGTCATGGTAACGCAATTGGAAACACAAATGGTAACAGTAACAGCAACAATAACACCAAAGGAAACAGAAATGGAAACACAAGCACATATTGAAACAGAAACCGTAACGTGCATGGTCATGGTAATGCAATTGGAAACGCAAATGGTAATGGTAACAGCAACGATGACACCAAACAAAAGACAAATGCAAACAGAAGGGTGGCCACAAATGCAAATGGAAATGCACATGGTGATGCAAATCGAAACGCAAACACAAACAGTAGTGGAATCACAAATGGTAACAGTAACTCAAGCGCAAACGAAAATGCAAAGAGTAACACACATGGTGGCGTACACGGGAACGCTAACGCAAACGGATACGGAAATGCAAGTAGAAATGCTAAGTGTAACAGTAATGGAAGTGTACGCCCTGGTTTTCCCCAACAGCTGCATACAGAAACAGAGTAGGTGGGATATTCAGAAGGGTTACGCATGGCACAACACACTGATGCGCCTCGGCGTAATATTCAAAAGGGAAAAGTGCATGGCACAAATCCCGATGCACTGGGGTGCATCAGTAATGTATGCAGTGCAAGTGGAGGGGCATGCACATGCATACTCTGCACATCCCAATATTCAGCCTGGGATGTGCTGAGCAGATGCAGGTGCAACCCCTGCCTGCACCGCACACTGTTGAGCCGAAAAAAACAGGAGCAATGGCTGGCCACCCACAGGTGAGCTGCTGTAATGCAGGACGCAACACAGCAGCTGCCAGCTGTGGGTGGCCACCCGAGCCTCGGCAGCACTGTCCGTCGTGGTAGCGCTCTTCCATGCCCAATCGCAGGCATAAGTATAATAATAAAATGTCCTATATCCCTGGTGGTCCAGTGGACCGCTTCCAGCCCGATCGCGGGCATAGGTGTAATGTTTAAATATCCAATATCCCTGGTGGTCCAGTGGACCGCTTCCAGCCTGATCGCGGGCATAAATATAATATTTAAACATCCAATATCCCTGATGGTCCAGTGGACTGCTTCCAGCCCAATCACGGGCATAAGTATAAAAATTAAATGTCCAAACCATCCCTGGTGGTCCAGTGGTACCCCCCCTCCCCACCTGCCTACTAGACTCCCCACCTCCCCTCCAGTCAGCGTGGTGGCAGCTCCCCACCCGCCAAGCCACCCGCCTACGATGCGGCTGTATGACCATTGGTCCGGCGTGAGCCAATGGGTGTGCAGAACCGTGCCCAGTACTACCATGATATGTGAATGAATCATTCACATATCTGGACTATTAACTCGTATGCGATCTCTGCACGCTGTTTTTTTTTTTCACATCTATCTTTCTCCTATCCCTGTATGCCCCCATCTGACCGACTCCCAGTCTGGCCCCTCCGGAATTACGGGCTTATCTATGCCTGTTCCAGAGGCAGTGCCTGTGGACAGTCGGTCACCATACTGCCACCAGTGTTTTTTCGCCTTTTCTCCCCATTTTAGCCCAAAGACCCCAGGAGAAGTACGCATGCGTGTGGAGGCACGCATGCACCCTACAGCTCCAGTAACAGCCTTCCTCCACCTGCCCCATTGGCCTATCACCAGCACCCTTGCTTGCGCAGCCTCTTGGCCTCCACCAGGGGGTAGACATGAGCGAGGGATGCCACCAACCTCCCCAGAGAGGAGAGCTGCCTTGACAGCTGCTCCATCCAGCTCCACCTGCCCCCTGTGCCAACCTCCAATGACCCAGGCTCGCTCCCGAACCTGGGTTCCTGGTGTACCACGAGGTGAGACTTCCAGTGCCTCAGCCCTCTGTGCCACTGGGCCAGCACTGAAAAGAAGTTATTAATGTCATAGAATGTATTAGAAGCCGGCCTGGTGGCACTGATGGTTGAGGGACTGGACGCCATACCTCATACCACTCCAGCGACCCTGGTTTGGGAATGGACTCAGGCCGCTGGGGGTTGGCAGGGGAGGGATAGGATCGAGTATCCAGTGGACTGCTCTTCTATCCCTGGGGAGGGACCAGTGGTTTCATCACTCTGCAGCAGCCTCCAATGGGGATCAGAGGCACTGTAAGGGGTGATGCATTCGGGGATGAGGTGCAGCGGATGTCGACACATTGTACCTTGATGTCATTGCACATCTGCACTTCAGAGGAGCTAAAACAAGGAGGAAAAAGAAAAGACGACTGAACAGCTTGATGGTTGCACTTCTCTATGCTCTGTGAGGCCTATCGTGGAATTGTACTATGGGCTTGGTACTGGTCTCAGCGCGGGAGAATAGGGGGCCTTCCCACAGGTCAGATTACAGCACCAGGTCAGTATGTGATTGAGCTTGCGGGCAGATCAGGGGACTTGAAGGTGGTGGCTGGAGATTTGCAGGTCGGGCTGAAGGAGGATAAATAAATCAACAGAATGTATTAGAAATGTGAAAAGAAAGAGCAGCAGCTGGGAGATGGGAGTGGAACTCTATGTAGATCTGCAGGCACCCCAAAACTAGATTATTTATTTATCAAAAATTGGTCAGGGCATATCAGAATACATAACTGGCATGAAATGGAAGATGGAGTTGACTATGTAAAAATTATTTCTTATCTCCTTTAAGCTATTGTGGTATTTTATGTGAATGGGAGAAATTTAGCTAGGACACAGGGGAAATTGTCCTATTCTTTTTAAGAAGTACCATGGGACCTTTAACGTCCATCTGAACAACCAGGGCAGGCAGACGGTTCTTTGATTCAGCATCTCAATTTAGCATCTCATCAAAAGACAGAAAAATAATCACATTTTCTGAGCACAGACTATGACTTTCCTTTATACACAACAGCAGGGATGTAACAGAGGATTTCATCTCTATGTGGGTTTTATACCATGTTCATTTGGACTGATGTGAAAGTAAAAAAAAAAAACTGATGAAAACAAGAACAGAAAGGAGGAAAGGAAAAATGGGATTGAGGATTGGTTGAACCAAATGATGTGACTGTGCAATAAGTTTTGTCTCCGTACATAGCAGTAGCTAGCTTTCAATTAAATGAGTGCTTGCTTTTTAAACTTAATAAGGTATTTGTTCAGGTATTTTCCATCCTGTATGAGCCATTTTACAAGTATGATAAACTACTCCAGGGTGTGCAATAAGACAGATCTAACCACACTTCCCAGATAGTTAAAAGGACATGGTATAAACCCACATGGGGAATGCAATAAGCTGTGTCTTACCACACACTCTGTTGTGGGTTATTGCTTGCATAAAAAACATCTAATACAAATGCAAGAAGCTCCTCGTAACTGAAAAACAATAAAATAAGACTTTGCAACAGGGTAGTGAACCGGGTGGCTTCTGGGAAACACCCTCAAAGAGAACACCCTGAACACCAGTTTAAATTTTATTAAATCTGCTTTACTTTCAGTAAAAGAATAAAACAATCAACTTGTACTCAGCCTAATGAACAATTCAATTCAATCTTGCGGCGGACGTCGACACGTTGTACCTTGATGTCATTGCACGTCTGCACTTCAGAGGAGCTAAAACAAGGAGGAAAAAGAAAAGACTGAACAGCTTGATGGTTGCACTTTTCTATGCTCTGTGAGGCCTGTCGTGGAATCGTACTATGGGCTTGGTACCAGTCTCAGCGCAAGAGAATAGGGGGCCTCCCCACAGGTCAGATTGCAGCACCAGGTCAGTATGTGAGTGAGCCTGTGGGCAGATCACGGGACTTGAAGGTGGTGGCTGGAGATTTGTAGGTCGGGCTGAAGGAGGATAAATAAATCAACAGAATGTATTAGATACGTGAAAAGAAAGAGCAGCAGCTGGTGATGGGAGTGGAACTCTATGTAGATCTGCAGGCACCCCAAAACTAGATTATTTATTTATAAAAAATTGGTCAATGCATATCAGAATACAAAACTGGCATGAAATGGAAGATGGAGTTGACTATGTAAAAATTATTTCCTATTTCTTTTAAGCTATTGGTTGTATTTTATGTGAATGGGAGAAATTTAGCTAGGACACAGAGGAAATTCTCCTATTCTTTTCAAGAAGTACCATGGGACCTTTAATGTCCATCTGAACAACCGGAGCAGTCAGACGGTTCTTTGATTCAGCATCTCAATTTAGCATCTCATCCAAAGACAGAAAAACAATCAAATTTTTTGAGCACAGACTATGACTTTGCTTTACACACAACACCAGGGATGTAACAGAGGATTTCATCTCTGTGTGGGTTTTACATCGTGTTCATTTGGACTGACATGAAAGTAAAAAAAAAACTAATGAAAACAAGAACAGAAAGGAGGAAAGGAAAAATGGGATTGGGGATTGGTTGAACCAAATGATGTAACTGTGCAATAAGTTTTGTCTCTGTACATAGCACTAGCTAGCTTTCAATTAAATGAGTGCTTGCTTTTTAAACTTAATAAGGTATTTGTTCAGGTATTTTCCATCCTATATGAGTCATTTTACAAGTATGATAAACTACTCCAGGGTGTGCAGTATGACAAATCTAACCACATTTCTCAGATGGTTAAAAGGACAAGGTATAAACACACATGGGGAATGCAATAAGCTGTGTCTTACCATACACTCTGTTGTGGGTTATTGCTTACATAAAAAACATCTAATACAAATGCAAGAAGCTCTTCGTAACTGAAAAACAATAAAATAAGACTTTGCAACAGGGTAGTGAATCGGGTGGCTTCTGGGGAACACCCTCAAAGAGAACACCCAGGACACCAGTTTAAATTTAATTAAATCTGCTTTACTTTCAGTAAAAGAATAAAACAATCAACTTGTATTCAACTTAATGAACAATTCAATTCAATCTTTTTCTGTCTCCACTTGCATCTAAGGCCCTATTCCACGCTACACTGCTCAGGCCCAGTAACGGATGCAAACCGTCAGAGCCGGGGAGCAGTACAGTGTGTCCACACAGCGGCACTGTCCGTTATGGGACCAGTACCACCAGTCCACACTGCGGGAGCCGGGTGACTGTTACGGTGTCACCCAATCCCACAATGCAGCTTGCGTTGCGCTAGGGGACCGTTACCACGCGTCCACACTACGGCTGGTAACATTAACGAGGCGTAACCGGTTTCATAACTGTTGTTGAAACCACCTCATATGTGGTTTCAACAACTGTTACAAAAACACCTTCTGTAACATTACAGGTGTAAACGCAAACCATTGCGGTAATGGTTTGGGCCCTCTGTAACGTTACAGAGGTGTAGTGTGGACAGGGCCTAACTGAAACAGAAACCTCTGCCGCCCTCCCTTTGTTGGGCCCAGGTGTTGATTGTTAACACCCCTCCTGTTGAGGTACATCCCACACCCAGAACAAGTAGTACAGTGAGGTATTAAAGGGCCAACTCCAAAGCAGGAGTTTTTTTTTTTAAACTGCAGTTTTTATTAAGTTTTTGGGTGGTACACACAGAGACCAATAAATATACATTAGACATAGCAGCATAAGATATAAACTTTCAGCACATAGCTAATATACAAATAATATTTATCCTGTGTGTCTGGGTAGGAGAAAGGACCAGAAGGGAGCAGCTCCTTTCAACAGGTATATGAGGGACAGGAGGGCTACTGTTTTACCCTAAGTATATATACAAAGCCACTCTGGGATGGGTTGACCGGTCACCAATCAAACACCCCGTGTCACCATTTGCATTAAGGGTATTATATCTGGCCTGTAGCAGGAGGGGTTTAGTACAAATCCCACCACAGCTTCAGTCAAAACCTGCATTACCTGTGTTGCAGGATTGTGAAGTGGTTTACGGGCAAAAGGAGTGTGACAAACATAAACTCCATCACAGACTTGAAAAAACATTGTTTTACAGGAAGGAGGTTTGAAGCACAGGGAGTTTATGACTCATCAGCATTCATACTATGAGCCAGTGGCTAATTTGGAAATTTGAACCAGAATTTCCTGACTTGCAGTCCTGTATAACCACTGTATCATACATGCTCTTAGTAATGAGGTATACTACAACCTTGCTTCAGTAACTACTGAACCTTTTATTAACTTATGAGACTAACTAAACCCCATGAGAGATCCTATCTCTGAAAATCTGTGCCTCATCTATACAACAGCCAAGCCGTTGCTTTTTATCAGCTCTAGCGTGACGTGAGTAGCACTGCTGTTGAGAGCTGCTCACTAAATCTTTATCAGGCTATTAGTAACTGACACCTGCACTTGTATTGACAACCCTGGCTTTCAGTGACCCTTTTCTTCTAGATACCAATGAAAGTGATGCGGGTATTAGTGCTGTACTGTCACAGATACAGCATTTCTCGGAATATGTTGCAAATGAAAGAATATTATTGCTTACATAATATCATAGCTGCTGAGTATACAGTGAAGACAGCTCTTTGCAGATTTATTTCTTTAGTAAAAGATGTGCTTTCCAGGACATAGCCACTTGAAATACAGCATATCAGTTACAAGGTGAAGAAGGGATTAACGTTGAGACAAGATGTGAGGAGACTGGAGAAGTGATCCAGCACTGGCAGCTGAAATTTAATGCAAGAAAGTGCAAGGTGATGCACATAGGAGGGAAAAATCCCAGAACAGTGTACTACTGCATTGATTTAATGCTGGCATTGTGTGCAATGGGGGAGACAGACCTGGGAATATAGATCAACAGTAACTTAAAGCAGGCTACACAGTGCAACAGGGTGTGTGGGAGGACTAGTAGAATGCTGGGGTGTGTAGAAGGGGGAGTACCATCAGGAAAAGGGAGGTAATATTGCCTCTGTATAGGCCATTAGTGAGGTTATATGTGGAATACTGTGTCTGGTTCTGGGGCCCACACCAAAGGCAGGACAGGGATGGATTAGAGATACTGCAGTGAAGTGCTTCAAGCAAGATCCATGGTGAGCAGGGCAAGGTGTATAATGAGAACCAGAAAAGTCTCAACGTTTAGTGAGTGGAGGACAGAAGGGAGAGGTACTGCATAAGAGATACTTTCAGGTTCGTGGAGGGGTTCAAGAGAGTGGATAGAGCAAGTCTGCTCAAATTAAGAAACAGTGTGTCCACCAGGGAGGCATGTTCTCAAGTTGGAGGCAGGGAGGAAGATTCAAAAAGGACATTGCAAAGTACTCCGTTATGGTAAGGGTGGTGGATAGGTGAAACAAACTTCATGATAATGTTATGGAGACAAAGACAATGTTAGGATTCATGAGGAAGTTCTCAGACAGTAAGGGGAAAAGGTGACTGAGAGGGAGGACGGAGACTAGATCATCTTCATTAAGAGCAGTCCAGACTAGATGAACTGTTCAGATCTTTTACCATTTTTTCTAGGTTTCTGTTTGTATGATGGTAAGATGCACCAGGGGACAGCAGACCATCATTTGCACATTTCATTGTCATATGCCAGAGTCAAAGATGTAAGATATACAATAGGAAAGCAAGCTGCTAGGCATATACAATGACAGATCAAAGACTCAGAGTAAAAGAGAGTAATTTATGGAATTTATTTGCATGAAGTGCTGGCAGAAGCAACTACAGTCAGTCATTAGGGATAATTTCATGCTATTCTTAAACACACCTAGCAATTCTGAAGACAAGGGGCTCGATTTAGAAAGTTCCCCTGAATGGTGCAAGGGGCTTGCGCCACAAAGAATGGTGCAAAGTGCAGCTTGTGCCAAAAAATGTACTGGGAACAATTCACAAAGGCGGCCTGCATCAGACGCAGACTGCCTGCACCAAAGGGGACTAGTGCTAGCCTTGTGCCACAAAATGGGCTGCAGTATGGCACTAGGGGGCTTGCAGAAGATGCAGGCTGCAATATTCCCTAAGCTGGGATTCCCAAAACAGAGTTCAAATTTCTAAGTACCATTAGACTGGCCTGGGCTGGTCTAAGGGTACTTAGAAGTCTGTCCTCTGGGACAGCTGCTGTCATTCACTCTGCATGTACCTTATACAGTGCATGCTCATACAGATTGGGGATGTATGTAATGGGGGATTGGGCTTGGGGATCCACTAGACCACCAATGATTTATTAATTTGGCAATACAGAGGGATTGGAGCTTGGGTTAAGTAATAATTATGGAGATCAGGGCTGGGTTTTTCTGCTAGCCCATCAGGGCTTTTTACCATCAAGTATGTTGGGGATGTATGTAACGGGGGTTCAGACTTGGGGGATCCACTGGACCGGAAGGGAGAGTGGAGCTGGGTGGACAGATTGGGCTCATAGGGACTAGAAGATGCCCTGGGGTGAAATAGGTTCTGGAAAGGGGTAACCCCTCTCCAGTTCCCATACCCAAGGGCCCCACATAGAGTGGGCAGATAACACGGGCAGCCTTGGCATCCCATTCTACTCGGGCGGTATTATGCAATGCCAGGTCTGTTAAAAACAAGACAGCAGTTATCTCTGATCTTGTTGCGTCATCAGACCTGGCTTGCATCACCGAGACCAGGCTGGATGAAAATGCTGGCCCAGTTTTGGAATCGTCAATTCTGGCCGGATTCTCAGTGATATACCACCTGAGGATGTATCATAGGGCCGGGGGCGTAGCCATATGTTTTAAATTGGGATTGAGTCTTGTAGATGTGCCAGTGGGGGAGACCAAGTCCTTTGAGTGTATCGTGAGTGCAAGTGTAGGCTGCAGGATTCTTCTCATGTACCATCCACCTGGGGGTGAGAAGCAATTCCTGCAGGAAGTCACGGACTTTATCGTCGATATGGTGCTGGAGTCCCCCAGATGAATGGTTATAGGGGACTTCAATGCCTGGGTCAATGATGAACTTTCACAGTTTAGGCAGGACTTTCTCCAAGTAATGAGCTAGTTGGGCTTCACACAGGTTATTACCTCTGTAACCCACAGTCATGGTCACTCATTGGACTTGGTCTTCCTACTGGGTATGGAGACCTCTGATTTGGTGGTGGAGCCGGTTTGGTTGGTCTGATCATCACACTATAAGGTTCAATTTCCAGGCTCCCCCTTATAGTCCTGCCCCTATGAAAATGGCCTGGTACCTCCCTTTAAGGGGTTTGACTCCAGATGACCTGGCGGCAGTGTTGGATCTATCGGGCCTTCCGAGTGCAAGCATGGGTCCAGACAATCTGTTACTGACCAATAATAAGGCTGTGACCATGACTCTGGATTCCATAGCTCCTGCCTGCATTTGCCCCCTCACCCTTTGCCCTCAGTCCCCCTGGTTTGACTGGACTTTGAGGGAGTTGAGGCATGTGGGGTGAAGGATGGAATGGTGCTGGTGGAAATCAGGCCTTGAGGCCGATAGACATAGGCTGATGGCCCATTATATGGACTATCAATCGTCCATCTCCCATAAGAAGGCAGAGTTCCTCTCCAGGGAGATCACCACTGTGCAGAATCAACCAGCTCAGCTTTTCCAAACTGTCAACAGACTGTGCAATCCAGCCTGTCTGCAGTTTATGAGAGTGTTGTCACAGGATGAGTGTGACGAATTTGCTCGATTCTTTGTGGATACGGTTGCTGACATCAGGTCTGGGATCTGTTCGGCTCATTCCACTGGTTGTGGCAGTGGTCAGTGGGAGGTTGCAGACCCTTGGTTTGTTTGGTTCAACATTGACAAGTTGGGGATCATGGAGCTTGTGAGAATCATCCAGAGTATGTGGCTGACTTGCTGTAGTTTGGACACAGGCCTGACTCGCCTCCTTGTGGGGTGCATTGATGTTATCAGCCCAGTCCTGGCTGAGATAGTCTGGTGCTCATTAGAGACAGGTGTGTTTCCTGACAACCTGAAGGAGACGGTGGTTATTCCCCTTCTTAAGAAACCCTGTCTTGAGCCAGACTGTCTCACAAACTACAGACCTGTCTCTAACCTTCCCTTTGTGGGTAAGGTTATTGAGAAGGTGGTTGCGCTGCAGCTGGAGGATCATCTTAACATCCATGATGTCTACGATCCTCTCCAGTTAGGATTTTGGAAGAAGCATAGTACTGAAATGGCTCTAGTTCGGGTACTCAGTGATCTCCTGATAGTGAGAGATCAGAAGAGCCATTCCATCTTGGTTCTCCTTGATCTCTCTGCAGTGTTTGACACTGTGGACCATGAGGTGTTACTGGAGCTCCTGCGGATTTTCTGTGGACTGTCTGGTACAGTCCTCAGATGGTTTCATTCTTTCCTCACAGGCAGGTCACAGAGTGGTCTCAGGGATTTATTCTTTGGACCCAGTCTACCTGTCTTGTGGGATGCTGCAGGTCTCCGTTTTATCACCCATGTTGTTCGCGGTGTATATGCTGCCATTGGGAGACATTGCAAGATGGTAAGGACTGAATTTTAACTGCTATGCAGATGATACTCACCTATACATGTTTTTTGTGCCCGATCAGGATGGAGCTGTCTCGACTTTAAACAACTGTCTCACTGAGATCCAGGATTGGATGAGTGCCAACTGGCTGAGGTTGAACCCTGACAAGTCCAAGGTGTTGGTTGTGGAACCAGGTCATCAGGTAGAGGGACCTTTGACTGTGCGGCTATCTGAGCTATGGCTCGGTGGCAGCCAGCTGGTGACCTCTGAATGGGTGTAAAATCTGGGCATTATTTTTGACCAGGGGCTGACACTGAAATCCCAGGTGTCGTCCGTCATCAAAACCTCATTTTACAATCTGAGGAATATCACCCGGATCAAGCACCTTGTTCCACCTGACAATCTTCCAATGCTGATCCACACCTTTGTGACCTCCCGCCTTGACTACTGCAACTCCCTGTACCTAGGACTACCGGGGGTGGATATCCGCTGCTTGCAGCTGGTGCAGAATGTGGCTGCCAGGTTGTTGACTAGTTTATTTCAATCATGCAATGTCATGCCTGTGCTCTACAGCCTGCACTGGCTGCCTATTCAGTGGTGGATCACCTTCTAAGTCGGTTTGCTGACCTATAAGGCCCTATACTGACAGGGACCATGTTATCTGCAAGATCTTCGCTGTTCCTACTGCCCCTCTGCCCATTCAGCTCTGCTAACAAGGGATAGCTAGAGGTTCCGAGGGTCTGTTTGAAGATTTCAGGTGCATTTGTATTTCTGGCCTCTACCCCATGGAACTCGCCACCTCATTGGATAAGAGAGCACCTGACGGTGGAGAGTTTCAAATCTGCATGAAAAACACACTTTTTAAATCTTGCTTTTCCTGAGCATTGATATTTTCGGACATTTTAGATCTGTATTTTAAGATATATTGATTTTTTTCTTGATTTTATATTTTATTGTACATGCGCTTTGATACTTTGTGAATAGCACCTCATATAAATAAATCATTGATTGATTGATTGATGGATTGAATTTTGGGAATTGGGGATTGGGGCTTGGGGTGGCCACTAGCCCACCAGGGCTTCTGATTACTGCTTTCAGGCATCGGGGCTAGGGGAGGCGCTTGCATCCTTACTGCATACATTGCCGCAGGCTTGCAGCAACCTGTCCAGGTGTGCCCCATGTTTGGTGCACTGCTGGGGTTGCCACAAGCCACAGGACGCAGCCACTGGGACCCTGCCTGATACAGAATCAGGTGCAGGATCCCCAGTGCATCAGCATTCCACACAAGGTGTCTTTGGCGTGACTTGCTCCAACCCTGTGAGAATGGACCCCAGGATGTTATGTAATTTAAGTGCAGTGTAGTATAGTATAAGTCCACAGCCTTTGACATTACCCAGAATGCATTTCTAAACCCCACTTAGAGAAAAAGGTAAGTCAATTGTTTAGAAGAGGGAGTTCATCTTGATAAAGGTCCCATCTTGTCCACCGGTTTGTGTAAAGTGCTAGTTTATGCTGTGCCGACCAGGCTCTTGCTCTCTCTCACTGACACTCAACTCTGTCCAGAGGTAAGGGGTGGCCTCTGGCAGTCCTTCCCATGGTGGGGCATCCATGAAGGAACAAGGAGCATTAAGTAAGTCCTGGAGAATGGGGGTGACTGGGTGGGGCAGAGTGGTGGACTGAAGTGGGGAGCTAAGGGGGCAAAAGCATACTAAATAAAAAAAAACTAGTTACTTACATAAGGTGTCAAATATGAAGTGAGATATTTAAAATGTAGTTGTATGTATTTATGCAAGACACTGTTCCAGTGAAATTTTCTTCTTGCCGTTAGTCAGCCAACCTAAGAAATCCGAGAGGTCACAGCTATACATTCTTAGAGAGAGACTCCTGTTACCAGCAAAAGCACGGCTCAAACACACAGCAATATGTATAGAAATATTTTATTCCATAAAGAGACCAGACCACCCGTGGCTCTGGGCAGCTCCTCTCGACTGATTTTGCACCCTGTGCATCATCAGGAGGTGGGGTCCACATGTGTTCATGTTCACATTACAATGTAATTCTTAAAGTTACAGTGCAATATTTTAAATACATTTAGCCTACATTTTATTACGTTATATGTGCAAACAATGCCAAGTATAAAATGCAATACTATAAAGTGATATAGTGATACATGCATGAGATATTACAATTGAGGTGACGTAGACCGGGAATGATGTGCAATATGTGCTACTATATTGAAACAATAAAACATAAATACATTTATAAATACAAAAATCTATTATTTTAATATAACCATTAGTAAAAGGACAAAATATGGACCAAAACTGTTAAAAACATATATAACTGGGACACCTATAATTTCATGGCTACTTGTTACTAATCAAAAATGGACAGTTGGGCCACAGTGTCCCTTAATTAATCACTCCAATGGAGGAAGGCACATCTAACACCCATATATGGCCACAGTCGAAAGAGACGCACATCTACTAAGCAATAGAGCCCACACATATATGGCATGGCAACAACTGGAGCCCAAATAGCACCATAGAAATGTACCAAGAATCTTTCAAAACATTTTTCAGAGTTACATCAGGGGGAGAGAGAGGGGGTCAAAGACATATGACCCAGCAATTGCAGCATTACCCCGAACCATTTGCCCACACTCACTCCAAACAACAATTACATTACCCTCAGGCCTATCCAGTCCAAATACTCAGCATCTTCCATCACCCCCTCACCCCCACCCCATCCCCACCCACACTCCTACAATCTGAGGAAAAACAAACGCACAAGGAGGGGTGGGAGAAAATACAAACAGAGGAAGAGGGGGGTGGAGGGGCAGAGGCAGGGGACACCAGATTATGTACTAGAGAATATAGTGGTGAACACATCCAATAAAGAACTCACTAGTGAACAGAGGAGGGTGCTTCAGAAGGGGCTGAGGTTTGTCTCTACAGTAGATATCAACCCTTCTGCACTCTTTGCTGACCTGAAAAGATTTACCAGAAATTTTAACTTGAGAGCTTTTTTCTATAAGTTCAAGTTCAAGTTTATTGCAGGAAGACTCCGTTGAGCAAGCTCATTCACAAGGAGGTCTTGATGGTTATACACATACAATGATACATTATATAGTACAGTGCCTTGGTAACCAAATATACAAAGTGCACACAAGGCTCAAATCAGTAATACATAGCAAGGTACAGTGTTGAAGATATATTTACAAATTAAAGGGACATTTTGCAAAGAAAAAAAATGTACAGTCAATACAGGTAAGGTTTAACACTTTAACACTGAATGGTGCAATAGATAAACAAGATGTGATGCACACCTGGGAAGGAAGATAGGATAATTAGGGTGAACGGGGTTGGGGAGAAGGGATAGGTTAGCAGAGGATGATGTATAAGTAGGAGTCCTAAGGTAAACAAGATACAGAGCAGTAAATCGCTCTGCAAGGGATTAATAGTACCCCTGATATCGATATGGACACCATTACAAATATTACGTCTTCCATGAACTCCCATCTACATTTAATCTGCCCATAGGCGCCGGGTTGTATGGGCCCGTGGGGCATTTGCCCCACCAATATTTACTGACCTGGGCTGAGCCCCATCAATATTTTGCAAATGCTACCGTGATTTTTTTTTTTCTCTTGGTTGTTTCTCAATGTGCACGCGGAGCATGCCCTCTGCTGCTGTGACCCACACCAGCTCCCCCCCCCCCCATTTAATTGGCTAGCAGGTGCAGTGCTGATATTATTTAACATTTGTCTTTTTTCCTGCCTGTTTGGTTTGGCAACACCTTCCCCCAATCTGGTTGGTTGTCAAAAAGTGGCATTTTTCAACTTGCCGGCATTGCACACAGTTATTGGTCAGGGAGGGCGTATAGGCGCGATACATATGCGTTTGGGTGATAAGGCGGCATGCGGCAAGTTGATTAGGCGAGGTAGGGTGAGGAATGGATGGTGGAGAAGTTTTCCCATTTTTTCCTCTGCCATTTCCTCAACTGACCTGATCCATCCGTTCCGTTAGTGGCAGCCTAGGGGCCCTAGAGAGTAGTCGAGAGAGGAAGCATAGAGTGCCATAGACCAACCGGTGCTGAAGTGAGGTGGGGCAGTGGGAGGCTGCTCGGCAGGGGGCCGGGACGGGATTCAGGGGGAGAGTCAATGAGTAAGAGTCCGACCACTCTATGAGTCGACCAGTCAACAGACCGGCACCGGACTGTGAATCCAGGGACTCCAGGACAGAAGACACAACAACAGACAGCAAGCTGCAACTTGGAGGAAGGCAGCAGCCTAGGCCAGCAGGCTGAGCAGCAGAAGGCCAGAGCAGCAGACTAGTAGCGCATGCAGATGGCAGTGCTGCCTGAGCAGAGAAGGAGGTCAGAGATGGGGTGGGAGTATAGCGAGTGAGTGCCGTGGGTCGGCAGGACGACTTGAGCACGATGGGTGAGGGGAGGTAGGGCAGAGTTAGGGTGGGGTCTAGTCTGGTGGTTTAGGCAGCAGGCCTACAAACAAGTTAAGTGGGTGCTGGGTGACGGTCACTGGCACTGTCGGGTGTACCGGTGTAGTGTAGGTGGTGGAGTGGCCCGGGGTTGCCTTCTTGGAGTGAGGAGGGTCGGTCCAGGTGGGTGGCACTACAGCACCAGGGAGGCCCAGCAGTCTAGCAGATCGATCAGCAGCAGTGAAGCAGCAGGCAAACTGGGTGGAACCTTGGGAGCAGCGAGGTGAGTAGCAGAACGTACCGCATCATCGTTCATTCTCAGATTTCCCAGCATAGGTAGGCAGCTGCTAGTAGGCTAGCATATGGAGGCTTTTTCTTTATTGCATAATTGTACCGTTAGTAACTGACTGTAAGTAATGAATGTATAACCATCCTGTTTAAGGAGCCGGGAGGAAGACTGTTAGACTGGTACTGGACTGTACTGCCATAAGTCCATTTTTGTAATTGCAAGGCCTTTTTGATTGAGGCTTGAGGCCAGGGTTATCAGAGCAAGTGCCCAACATTTAATTTTAAATTTGCCAGCCGGCAGTGAGCCATCTGATGGCAATAGGGTCACTCAGCACTGATTCAACACACTGGTGGTTACACAGGGACTTTATAAGAGAGCTCCCAACATTGGTTAAAAGGGGAAATACTGGTAAGAAGATGGCAGCAGCAGCCTTCAGTCCAGGAGGTTACCAAGTTTAAGTTGCACAGACAGTGTGTTGTGGTGTGGTGCATTGGTGGCAAGCTGAGTGTGAGGGCTGCACCTGGGGACCTTTTTTAGTGGCAACACAGCCTAGGGAGCCCCAGTAAAGTTTATTGGCATAATGGCATTAATGGAAGATGCCGGACCACCTTGTGCTTTTCAGAAATTCAAGCAGTATTATGGCACTGCTGTGCAGAGCACAGGTTGTGTCCAGCATCATTTCAGTTCAAGCAAGCAGATCCTAGTAGTGCTAAATCTCAGGGAAATAAATGGTGGATGAAAGCAAGCAGTATGACAAAATCAACTTGCAAAAAACGGTTCTCAAATTGCTGATTATTGCACTGGGGGCCTGGGGGATAAAGCCCCCCAGAGAAACAAGCACTACTATAAAATAAAAGGCTTCAGCAACCAAAAAAAATTCTCACTATTGGAGCACCCTGGGGTGTGGGGGATGGAGTGCACCCCCACAGAAAGAAACATTACAATATACCTTCTACTTTCTATTTTTTTTATTACTGCCATGGGGGGGGGGCTCCACCCCCACACACCCCCATGCAATAATCAGCCAAAAAGTGTTTAATTTAGTTATTTTTTTCAGGACTGCTGAACGTTCTTTCTTTTTATTTTCATTTTGTGGAAATGAACATACATACCAAAAAAGTTGCCTCTCATTTACTCTTGTTTATTCTGTAATGGAGAAACATTTGCATGACATGGGTATGCACAGCACACTACCATAAATGTTGAAGTTGCAGTGGACGATCGAGGATCCTCCACTATCGCCAGTTTATTTGGCTTCTCATAGCAAGAAATAATGATGACTGAATGTAATTTTTATGATGAAATCTGCATAAGGCACAAGAAGGCCAGTCTGTTGGAAATGCATTACCCCATTTGCATTAACCCTAAATGAAAGTGTTTTTGTTGAAGCCATCTCATTCATGTCTCTCAAGAGTATTGGTGCATGCTAATTGTTGGAGTAGTGACCACCGTAGGTAGTATCCTGGGGGTTGTGCTGAGCTGCTGACTAGTCATTAATCTTTCTCCGGGAGGTCGATGGAGGCACTGCACAATCGAATTCATGTAGATACAGAGACACTGTCGGGCTTGTAGGCAGATAAAGGGCCTATGACCTACCTAGTCTGCCCATTTGAGCTTTTTAGTTCCCTCTGTGTGTAGAAGTGTGTTGCTCCTTGCTCCTGATCTCAAATTCCCTTATGTCTATCCTGCATTTTTTTTTTTAATACTTTCTCTTTATGCCCCCTTCTCGCTGTACTAGATTCCTTTCTTCTGGGATCCCTAGGCTGTGTATTCCCATAGTCCCGCCCCAGGTACCTCCCTCCGGGTACTGGTTAGCCTTTCCCCATCCTGTCTCGGTTTACCCCCCGGCCGGGGAGCAGAGGAACCCCCCCCTTAGTCCCCCTCTCACACCTCAAGTATGCGTCAGAAGGCATCACCAGCCCCATCTATGGAGCCTGGTTAAGGGTTATCTCAGGACAGCCGGGTCCCGTCTACAGGAGCCCAGCACAGGGTTTTTCAGTTTTCCTGGTCCCAACCCACAGGACGTCTGCACGCAAGGGGGGCCATGGAGTGAACATGGTATTTAATGTTCCCTGGCATCTTGTGGACCCTGGCCACCATCTCAATTACTGATGGTCTGAACCGAAAGAACAGTATCTCAATCCCTTATGTGTTAGTCATCTTCTCAACCCCCCACCCCACCCCCATTGCCAGTCCAAACTCAAATAACCCTTTATGTCAAAGATCTCTGGCATTTAGCGTTCACCTGACCCCACCCTGATCATTGGTTTGAGCCCAAATATCCCTGTCATCTAGTAGCTTCTCACCCCCCATCATCAGTCTGAACCCCCGTCCCTTTCCCTCCCACACAGGTCCCTCCAGCGCCTCCCTTGGGTGTCCCTCCCCTTACCCAAGCTGGCAGCTTCCATTGGGTGACTGACTGTCATAGCCCCTCTGCTCACTACCTCTGCCTTCTGCTGTCTGAGTGATGTGGAGTGAGCCTGCTGCTGCTGTAAAAAACAGCTGTTTCTATAGTAGATGAGCACTTGCACCCTATTACTCAAACTGTGACTGGTTTGCACAGCTCCTCCACTCACTACCTCTGGCTTCTGCCATCTGAGTGATAGGGAATGAGATTGCCTCTGCTGTGGAAGCAGGCAAGCAGCTGTTCTACAGTAGGTGAGCACTTGCTCCCTACCTATTACTGAGACTGTGGATGGCCAAGGGGGTGAGTGGAGGGGCTGTGCCAGTCACCTCACCACCACTGGGAGGGGGCTGCCAACTGGGGTGAGAGGGGACACAGGGGAAGGGGGCAGAGAAATCTGAATGAGTATGATGGGGAGGGGGATATGAACTAGCAATCGGGGTTGTAGGGACCAGCATGCTTTATTGGCAAAAGGGTTATTTGGGCTTGGACTTACAAGTCTGGAGTGGGAGGACCACTAGATGCCAGGGATCATTGTTTTTTTGAGTTTGAAAAAGCAGTGATTGGGGTGGGGGGTGTCTGCTATATTAATTGCTTATTTATTTGGTGCATCTTATAGTTATGCCATATATATGTAATGTACTACTGTAGTTTGTACGTCACTACTATGTGTTTATATTGCACTGATATTAAGTAATTTTTTATTGTATTTTGTACTCCACATTGTGCTTAACTGTGCTCTTCCAGTCTGTGACTGAAAACAGGCATATTACTGTGTAGTGCACATGCCTGGTAATCAAAAAAACAAATAAGCTAAATAAATACTTACATTCAGACAAACAGCATGTACCAGTCAAACTGTATTGTCTATCTGAATATGTCCCCCAGGCTGACTTTGTTGTGCTTTCTCATGTGCAGTACTATAGGCTGTGTGGCTGTAATTGCTGGCTATCACTGTGGGGGCCACTGTCTTTTAAATGGATTTTTTTGTACACTTGACCTTAGCCAGTATGGACTGAGAATGACACAGTCTGTTTAAAGGCATTGTACCATCTTGTTTAACAGGCAATGTAGAAATGCGGGTTACAGGGACTGCAGTCTGTTGTGGTATGGATGGATCTGAGTTGAGAAGAGAAATAGCAAGCACTGTCATAATGGAGCACCATCAGTTGTGAACATGATCAACAGATATCAACGTCTGGCTGTCCAGGTTCGGGGTGGGGGTCAGCGCAGACAAGTGGGGCTGGAGGGAGCAGTATAGTCACCACGACATTGCAGCTGTCAAGTAGGAGGAAGGAAAGGACTGGGCGGAGTGGCAGGAAGGTGCTGCAATAGTCAGTGTGGAATGGACTTCATAATTAGGGCAGTGCCTGGGTAAGGAGGAGGGGGTATTGTTTACTGAAACACTTATTTTCTCAGCTGGATTGACTGCTGTACTAGGAGGTCAAGTGAGCTGCAAAGAACAGAGTATTTGGCAGGGTGCTGTAATATGTAATTGTGTGTATTTTAAAGGCAAACCTTTATAAGTGGCACAGAAAATTAGGATTTTGAAATTCATGATGTCACAATGTTTTAATTCTGTTATATAGTACACACAGTGTTGGTAGAAAAAAGGCCATTGGTCCATCCACTCTAACACAGTTCTTCTTGGGGAAATCTACAACCCCACAATGCCTCTGTTCCACCCAAAAAAATAATTCTGTTAAAGTTTAAAAAAAAAAAATCAGCCTTTTAAATAGTGTTTCAATTCCTTTCCTCACCTAGGGCCAAGGTGTAAACACGCAGACCCCCACATTATGGTACAAGGTACTCTGCTCCCATAGACCCCTGGTGGTGGTTGGTTGATCTCTGACCCCAGCCCACAGGATGGGGCTTTGACCACTAGAACCCCGATGATTCATCTCTGATCCCTGTGCCAGGGGTTGGGGCCTTGACCCCTGGGCTGTGGGTGGGGCTTGACCCCTGACCCCTGGGCCCCACCAAAAATTTAACAAACCTGGCTCCTATGAATCTGCCATATGTGGATGTGGTGAAGATATTTGAAAAAGCGTGTGAGATTGATTTTGATGCTTCGAAAACTCAGAATATTAGACCTGACTTTATCAATTTGACCAGTTCTGAAGCAAGTGCCCTTAAGGACTTAGAAAAGGACCCTTCCATAGTGATAAAACCAGCGGATAAGGGTGGCGCTATCGTCATTTTGCAAAAAGAACAGTACATCAGGGAAATCAACAGGCAACTGGGGGAAGCAAACTTTTACAAGAAATTACCCTGTGATTCTACAAACAACTTTAAGAGACAGACCGATTCCTTTTTAAATGATGCACTGATGGAAGAAGTAATTATTCTGAAAGAATCTGCCTTTTGACTGTTTATCATCCGATTCGGCCTACAATATAGACATTACCAAAGATCCATAAAAACCTGGAGCAACCACCTGATAGACCCATTGTGGTGGTATAGGATCAATTACTGAACCAATGTCAAGATTTTTTGGCAGTTATATCTAGCCATACGTACCACAATTGCAATCATATGTTGAGGGACACCACTGACATTCTTCATGTTGTTAAAGAAATCCAGTTGGAACCTGAATCATTGCTGGTTTCAACAGACATTGGTTCTTTATATACCAACATTCCTCATTCAGAAGGACTGGCATCCCTCACAAATTGACTGAACAAGGATCACAATATCCACCACAGCCCTCCGGCCTGGTGGCATAGAGGGCTGAGGCATTGTCACCTTACCTCGACCCATGCCAGCGACCCAGGTTCGGGAATGAGTCTGAGGCATCGGAGGTCAGCGGGGGGAGGAGGACGGAGCTGGATAGAGTTGCCGTCAGGCAAGCTCTCCTCTCCGGGGAGGAAGCGTGGCTTCCGTCAGCTGATGGTGACCCCCTGTGAAAGCTGGAGGAAGCTCGGGCCAGAGGGTGCCTAGGCAATAGGCCAGTGGGTGGGGGATGGAGGCCATTACCAGGGCTGTTCAGCGCATGTGCGCTGACTCCTGGGACCTTCGGGAGGAAAAAATAGGTGGCAAAAATACCAGTCAGCAAGATGAAGACTGACCCCCCGCAGGCACCGCTCCTGGGCCGGGCACGGTAGGAGCCGGTGATTCCGGGGGATAGGGCTGGGGGGGTCGGTCGGATGGGGGCTGACCGGTGGGCAAATAAATAGCAGCCATGTTAAAAAAAATATATATATCCACCACAGTAGGAAACAGTTTATTGTGGACTGTGCTGAGCTAGTAATAACCAAAAATGCCTTTTTGTTTCAGGGTGATTATTTCCTCCAGATTAAAGGGACTGCTATGGGGACAACGTTTGCCCCCAATTATGCAAATCTCTTTTTGGGCCTATGGGAGACATCAATGGTCTATGATGAACAGGTCAATTCCTTTTACCATGAGACTGACCTGTGGCATTGTTTTATTGACAACATCTTGAAGATCTGGACAAGCACCAGAGAGAGGTTGGATCAGTTTGTCTACTACCTAGAAAATAGCAATTCGAACTTAAATTTCAGTGTACAATGTGGCTTAAGTGTGGTCACATTTTTGGACCTGGAAACATGTAGGGACAATGATGATGGTCTACAGACCTCCTTATTTAGGAAGAACACTGACAGGAACTCTCTCCTTGGTGCCTCTAGTTGTCATCCTGGACACTTGGTAAAAAAAACATCCTGAAGGCCCAGTTACTTAGAGTGATTGTAGTACTGAGGATGCATTTCAGAAACATGGCACAGAGATGTGTACTAGATTTAAAGCTAGCGGGTATTCTGTAATGGTGGTGGACACGGCAATGTCCCAGGTGTCTAGAATGTCCAGAGAGGAATCTTTGACCCCTAGGGTCAAGGAACCTGGCCCAGTGAGAATGAATTTCGTCACCACATTCAACAGGCAGTCTTATGCCATTAAGAGTATTGTTCATAAACACTGGGATATTCTGAATCTTGATAATAGAATTTCAGAAGTTTGTAAGGTTCCACCCCGTATCATGTATCGAAGGGCCCATAATTTAAGAGACAAACTAGTATAGAGTTACCAGCAAACACCCAAGATCAGTACCATGAGTGGAAATTGGCTACCTCCCAGACCTAAGGGGACAGTCCCATGTGGGAATTGCAAGTTTTGCAGTCTGGTAATCAAGGGTAACACATTTATGACTGTCAATGCACACAAAAGCTTCAAGTCCTGGGGGTTTGCTACTTGTGTCACTGAGAATGTGGTCTATTTGGCCACGTGAGAATGTGGGGAGTTCTACATTGGTAAAACCTCATGCGCCCTTAAACATCACATATGTGAGGATCTAAGTAGAAGCAACACCACAGACCCCAACAGTGCATTAGCAGTATATTGTAATCACCATTGTGGGGGGGAAATTGAACAAGTTTAGGTTTTGTGTCATTGAAACTGTTACCCTGGGTGCCAGAGGTAGGGACATTAATGCCAAACTACTTGTACATGAGGCATTTTGGATTTACACACTAGGAGGGCTTACACTTCCAAGTCTTTTTTTTTTTGTATATTCTTTTTCTGCTCCGTATCTTTGGGGAACTCTCTCTGGCATCCACCACTCACCGAGAGCTCTACCTCCCACCTGAAGCTCTCTTCTCACCCCCGCACCAGCCTGGCAGATCTCCCAGCTCTGCACCCCACGAGGTGGGGCTGCCCTATCCACCCAGGGTGCTCTATCTTGAAATCTAATGTGCCGGTTGTGCGGTCGGCCCTGGAGAGGAGAGAAGCCCAGTGCTGGAGTGTGGCTCAACAGGGCAGAGGTGCCAATGCCTATCCCTGAGGATGGGGATTTTCTTAGTATTTTGCCCCTTGGAGTGCAATGTGTAATGATGCCTGTGCATGGCTGCCCCTCTGGCATCTGCTGCACTCCAGTCCTCCATCGGGGGCCACCAGGACATCGAGCAACCCTGGATCCCTCCCAAGGGAGAGGAGAGCTGTCCTTTGGATGCTCTATCCTCTCCCTCCCCTGCCGACCCCCGGCAACCCGAGTCTGTCACAGAACCTGGGTCGCCAGCATGGTGTACACTTCCGGGTCTTAATAACAAAATCAACATCATGCCACTAATTTAAAGAAAGTAAGAGTTTAATCCATTTAGAGTATGCACTAATTGCTGTTTGTACCTATCTTTTTTAGGACAAGATCAGTGGTACCAGTTTTTGGAGCTAGACTGATTTTTGGAAATGTGCTTTCTGAATTAAGTGGGTATTTATTGTTGATATTTGAGAGTGTTTTGGTTTATGGTGCTGCTATATCAGTCAATTAATCAAAATCTTATATTTATCCAGGCAAACATCGTTGAGCAAGTTTATTTGCAAGATGGACCTGGTTAGCTCCAGGTCAAATGGTGCAATGCATACAGAAATAGTTACAATACAGCCAAATAACACAAGTAAAGAACAATTAATGCAATTAATGCAAGTAAGTACTCAATGTTACATCAGTCATATCAGTTCAGAGTGCTTCTGTAATATTTAAGGAGAACATAAGATGAGGTTTAGTAGGAACTTCAGTAGGGAGAAGTGATCGGCCGCTCATGTAGGGAGCTGACACAAGCACAGAATTTCAAAAGTAGTGTAATCATACAGTATCCTTAAATGTAACACTATAAACAGAAAGATAAGGGTCTTAACAGTCAAGGAGAAAAGTAATTGCAGTTCTTTTTTGGCAAATTTCGGCATGGAAATCAGATTTATGCTTGGTTTAGAACGGACACAGAAGCAGACTACAGGAACCAATCGGAAGCCAATACCGAGGAGCACTCACGTTCCGATTGTATGGCTGCTAGTGCCATGCTTTGCTAATGGAGAGTCTGAGCTTAGGTTCTCAGGCGGCAGTAGAGGCAGCGCCAACCGCCCGGTGCCCAGTTTCCCACGCCTAGGGGCAGGGAGCCCATGGAGAGCATATCCTTGGCAGGGGATGGAAGAAGGGGTCAGTACTAAGTACTGGGCCACAGACAATGGAACATCTGAACCAGCAGGAGGACCAAAACAGCAGGACAACAGGATTGGGCATTCCTTGATGCCTAAAGATTGGCCCAACCACAGAAATTCGAAAAGGAGTGTAATTAGAGTCCCAACTCTTGACACTCTATAAACAGGAAAAAATAGAGGTCATAACTGTTAGGCAATAAGTAAGTACAGCTCTTTTTTGTGCAAGTTTTAGACAGAAAATCAGACTTTAGCTTAGTATTGAGGCTGATACAGGAGCAGACTGCAGGAGCCAATCAGACACCAGAGCAGAAAAGCGCTCATGTTCCGATTGGGTATCAGCAATGCCGCACCTCGCTAGTAAGGAGTCCGGTCTAGGTGTCTCAGGAGGTGGCTATGGAAGCAACAACCACACGGTATCTGCATTTCTCCCACCTGAGGGTCAGGGAGCCCCTGAAGGACTAGTCTATAGCAGGGAAGAGAGTTAGGGGACAGAGGAAAGATAGTAAGATAGTAAGAGTGGAATGCAGTGGAAAAGGAATACGAAGATGAAATAGGGCAGTTAAATGATACAGGATAGGGCAATAAGAGCCACAGAATAAGCAATATGTAAAAGACAGCAGGGTGAGTAAGATGTAGCAGCTGGGAAAGCCATGAAAAGATAATAACCCTACAGGGATTTCTAGAGGGGAAAAACATTTAAGGCATAAGACACTCACAGAGTTAAGGTCACCAAAGGTTACAAGTGGTCATAAATTCAACTACACTCAGAGGGCAGCAGCCTGATGCTTCGGACTAAAATTAGAGGCTGTGGTAGCAATTGCAAGGCTCACATACATACCGAGCATATAGAGATTTGAAAGCATTCATACTGCAGAGGCAGCTTAATTTCAATAATTTTTGTACTTTGTTCCACAATGTTGGTAAAAGAAAACTAATGGCCACTCTGCCATAGTGAGAGAAAGCCTTGGGGGTACATAATGTGATGTAGGATGCGCTTCTTAGGGCATACGTTCCTGGCTCACTTAGTGGGAGACAGTCTATTATATATTGCTGAAGCCGCTTCAAGAAGACTCTATAAGTCCAAAGGACTGCATTTCTATTATGCCTAAACATAAGACAGGACCACCCTATGGCTTTGTACAAGGAACAATGATGGGTAGAGATGGGGAGACCAGTAATAAACTGGATGGCCCTGTGGTAAAACTTATCCAACTTTGCAAGCAAGGCTTTGGAACATTGACTATAAAGGAAATCTGCATAATCGATCAGCGAAAGAAAAGTAGTTTGGACAAGGCGCACTTTTGCATCTCTAGTAAGAAGCTGGTTAATTCTAAACAATAGCCCCAGCCTCTGCCTTAACTTCTTTACAAGGTCCTCGACGTACTCAGTGAGTGATAGAATATGGTCTAACGACACACCTAGGTATTTAAACTTTGAGACGAACTCCAGTTTCTCTTCAAGAATTGTGGTAATCTGAGGTAGTGCTCCAGAGCAGACCGGATTCATCACACGGCTATCGGGCAAGAACAACATTGCTTTTATTTTTTAAGCATCTAGAAGATGTTTTTTTTATGGAGGAGCTGGTTCTGGAGCTGGTTAAATTCCTCCTAGAGGACAGCACAAGTGGCTTCAGGTGTTGGACGACTTATATATACAACCATGTTGTCAGCAAACAGGTGCATGTTGGCCTTGTTAATACTCTCATCAATGTTATTAACATAGATAGCAAATAGTAAGGGACCAAGTATAGATCCTTGCAGTACTCCCCATAGTAGAGGTTTGAGTGGGGATAGCTCACCCTCAGCCTTCATTTGTTGACGTCGTCCTACAAAGTACTCAGTAAACCAATGCAAAGAAACTGAGTCCATACTGTTGTGGTTGTTGCCAGGATATCAATTCAAATAGGCAGCGCCTGTAGGTTGTCAATATCAAATGACTGAGCTATTTGTGCTATGTTACTATGGTGGCTGCCATAACATCAGCTATGCTGGATTTATAGTAAAACTATTGTAAACATTTTTGAAAGAGCCTGAGTACATTTTTATGGTGCTATTTGAGCTCCAGTTGTTGCCATGCCATATATGTGTGGGCTCTATTGCTTAGTAGATGTGCGTCTCTTTTTACTGTGGCCCTATATTGGTGTTATATGTGTCTTCCTCCATTGCAGTGATTAATTAAGGGACACTGTGGCCCAACTGTCCATTTTTGATTAGTTAACAGCAGTCATGAAATTATAGGTGTGCCAGTTATATATGTTTTTAACTGTTTTGGTCCATATTTTGTCCTTTTACTAATGGTTATATTAAAATAATGGAGTCTTGTATTTATAAATTTATTTATTTTTTATTGTTTCAATATGGTAGCACATATTGCACATCATTCTAGTCTGCTTCACCATAATTGTAGTATTTCATGCATGTATCACTGTAGCACTTTATATTATTGCATTTTATACTTGGCATTGTGTGCACTTATATTGTATTAAAATGCAGGCAAAATGTATTTACAATATTGCACTGTCACTTTAAGAATTACATTTAAATGTGAACATGAACACATGTGGACCCCACCTCCTGATGATGCACAGAGTGTGAAACCGGTCGAGGGGAGCTGCCCAGAGCCAAGAGTGGTCCAGTCTCTTTGGGGAATCAAATATTTTTATATATATTCCTGTGCGTTCGAGCTTCTGTGGTGCCTGTTTTTTGTCTTTTGAACTTAGTATGAACAATACCTCGGCACACAGTACTGGAGGGGTACAGGAATTGCTGCTGTACTACCAGTAAAAACATCACAGTTATTATCTGCAGATCCCCCAGTTACCTAATATTCCAAAATAAACGTGAGCTGTTTTCTTTATTAATGAAGATATGCCGGTGTTTATGAAAATGTAACCCTTGTTCTTTGTACTGTATTTGCATTTCTTCTGATGATATTTGGGAATTGCTGTCCTAATCCTCTGTTGTGGCATCGCTATCTGCTACTACAGTATGCAGTAGTAGTAGTAGTAGTAGTACAATATGTTTATATGAGGAGGAAAATAACCAGTTGAGCACAAGCTCTTTTGTATGCATGGAACAATGGAGCTGATTTTAATGTCACAAGCAGAGGATTATGACCTCAGCTTCCGAAAAGCATCTAGGCAAAATTAATTCTAAGGGACATGGATCAAGTTTTGATGCAAGTGCCTAAATCCTTTTTTAGGGACATAATAGAGAGTCTGCAAAAGTATTGCTGCAGCTGGCCATTTGTCTAGGGCCCTCCTTCACTGGACCTGGGGATTAGAGAGAAGGGATCCTCCTCCTGGGGGTGTACAGCAGACCCTGGTAACACCTGAGGATGAGGAACCTCGAGGGCCACCTGCAGAGCGCTGGCTGTTTGGAGAGGGGACAGAGAGAGGAGGGTTAAAAGGAGCTGAGGGCCAGCAGCTCCCCCCCCTCTTTCTCTTCCTTTCTTTGGATTCCCACCCAAACCGCCCTAGTACAAGTAGGGTTAGGGTTAGTTAGGTTAGACAAGGAACCCATTGACCAATTATGGGTGACTGCATTAGGGGCTGGGGATGAGTTTTCCTGATTTTCCTAGTAAGGAAGGTTTTCTGGGTTTTTCGGCTCCTCCAAGGGGATAAAACTTAGGTAGTATGAAGAAATTTTAAAACTGTCACAGTCATGAATGGTGACTTGGGAGTATCGTAGACTCAAGGTACAAGGGAAAAGGGGGAACAAGTCGAATTCTTCCAAAGGGCTCATCACCTCTGGTTGGTACGGGACTAGGGACAGCATGACTGGACCCTATTGGGGGAGGGTCACAGTTCAACTTCATCACAATTAACCTGCAAGAGTGGCAGTGGCAGATTGAGGGGACAGTCACATGCCACTAGGTCACATACCGCCCCACTTTTGGGAGTTGGGCTTCAACCCAGGAGGTATGTCTGCTGTTCTGGTGCACACAAGGGTTGGCACATCCAAGGATGGCAGGTGTGTGGGCCTGAGGAGTCTGCATCTTCTCCCAGCTGCACATGCTATTCCAGTGTGATAAAGTAAAATAATTGCATGGCTGTGGCCATTTCCTCCGAGACCTGTGTCAATGTGTTATTTCAGGGAAGGGGTAGTGGGGGCCACCAAGACAATGGACATGTGACTTGAAATTAATTTTTCTTATTACTGTTCTAATTGGAATCTGCTGATGCCAACGATGCCAAATTCATTGGTAACTGGAGTCCTCATAAAGGAACACTGCTGGACAAATATATAGTTTATTCACATTCCTCACTAAATTTTCTAAACTTAATTGTCTCAGTGCACTATCAGACCAGTTGGCTAGCTTAAGCCTCCTGCAGTCACTGTCTTTCTCAAAATGCAAATCCTGCAGCTAGAAACAGTTCCAATATTTATGAATTGTCAGCGTAGTGTGAGACATCACTGGGCATTTTAAAACACAAATAATTTCTTCCTCATTACAATCTGTGTTTCAAAAGGCTTACTGGTGGCTCATACTGCACCAGCAATTTCATGATAAAGGACACTCCAAAACCCAATAAGAAGTTTTGCCTGTTAGCATCACAAGAACATCTCACCAAAATCTTGTCTTTGGCTTTTTTTTCAGAAAGGAGCTGAGACCGGCCTACTAGTGCAGTAGAAGTGCTGCCACTTGCAGTGCTGACAACTGGAGTTCAGGAACAAGCTCAGAGCATCAAAGGGTCAGCCAGGGGAGGAGGATCAAGCGTCCAGTGGGCAGCTTTCCTCCACCAGGGAGGGAGGGAGGGTAGTGGCATTTGACAAGAGCATGACCCCTAGCATCAGCTGCAGCTCGGTGAGCCTAGAACAACTCAGCTTGCAGACTGGGGGGACTGAGGACATTAGCACATCAGGTAGTGGGAGCATGCCTAACATTGCCAAGGCTTCACTGCATGGCCACTCCATCAGGGAAAACTGCACAGGAAAAAATGCCGTCAGCTGGGTATGTGATATCGCTCTTTGCCACCACGTCCACTGCCTAATCCTGCCCACCTGGTTCTCAATCTACTCCCAGCCTTCACCTCCACCTGCTGGAATACCAGGTCTCCTCTGGGGGCACACCCAGAAGTTGACTTGCTGGTGGGCCAGGGACCATGGAACCAGGTCAGAGAATCTTGGCTGGGTTGAATATGGCACTGGAGACAGACAAAGGATGTCCCATCTGGTGGAAGTGAGAAGTGATAAGGAAAGTTGGAAAAAAAAACAGAGAGGGAGCTGAGTTATCCTATCAGGGGTAACTTTGCTCCCAGGTGAAAGCCTGTGCTCTACAGTGCAAGGTAAGGTGCAGACCAGGGGTAGCTAACCCCAAGTTCACACAAAGAAACAAATAGTTTATTCTACACTCAGTTATATAAATCCATGCAAAATGAAGATGAAATGCTAAAGTACATTTTGAAACTAAAACTTGGAGGTTTATTCCATACTATAGTGTGAAACCAAAAAACTAATCCTATTCCACAGTTCAGGTACTCCAGTGCTTCACCAAGTAAGGCTTCATCAGGGGCAAGAACCTGATGTCTAGAGAGTCCCTTCTATCCTGGTTAAAATGATGACATCATAATTATGTTGAAAGTAATATTTTTAACAGGTGTGAAATCATCTAGCTGGCCCAGTGGCGCTGAGGGTTCAGGCTCTGGACACCACACCTTGTGCTGCACCAGCGACCCAGATTTCGAGAACAAGCCCAGGTCACTGGGGGTCAGTGGGGGGGAGGGAAGAGTTTGATTGAGCCACTATTAGGCAGCTCTCCTCTCCAGGGAAGGGTTGTGCCATCCAACCAGCATATGGTGTCAGGAAGGGAAGGCGCTGTTGAGTGTTTGGCAAAAGCCGTGTCTCTGCACGGCTTCCTGCCTGGACCTTGGTCCTTCACACCAGAGCCCTCTGGGGAGAGGGTTAGGGCTTCCAGTAGCTCCCTCTGTAACCATGAAAAACCTACCCCCTGACATGCCCTGTGATTCCCATGAGGGGGGATGGAGCGGATGATCAGTACACTGCCACCAAGCCTTGCTGGCAGTTGGGGAAAAATGACAGCATAAAAAAAAAGTGTGAAATCATCATTTCCTTAAAGGCATATTAACCCTGGTGATTGGGCTCAGACAAATAAACCAAAGTGTATAGATACATACACGTAATAAAAATGCATTAACTGAAAAGAAAAGATTAACTAGCTGTGTATAGCCCACTTCCTGGGCTGCCATGTAGATTGTAACCATAGTCACTGATTAGCAAGATTTATTGTTAACTACTCTTCTGTTCCTTGCTGCTAAGGTGGATAGATGCATTGTCAGCCACCTACGCACTCACATTCTGTCAGACACAACAGTCTGCATCATTTGTGTTTCAAGGCCAACAAGGCCAGCTATTAGCAGTTCCATTAGCCCTTAAAGGCTAGATAAATGGTATAAACTCTGAAACCTTTAATGCTACGGCTTCAGGATCTGGGGATAATTTGTTATTCTGAACTGTGTAATCTCATTAGGTGATGGTGCCCAGATACTGTAGTACAGTTTACAGATAAGAATGAAGTGTTCCACAACCTAATTGTCCTCTAAGACTGCAGTGGGCATTGTCAGAGTTTGGCAATGTGATTTTTTGACAAGGTATAGCAATATCAAAGACTGATTAAACTAGAATGTTAAGAAAACCAATATTACATTATTTGGAACTCAGAAAACAGTGAAGACCGACTTTGGGACCTTCAAAGTTTCTTATTTCAATATCTGGCCCCTTACCCTAGTAGAACATTTCAAATATATTGTCTTGTGGTTAGGCACTGGATCAAAATGCAGCATGCACATTGGGAAATAATAAAAAAAAGGAAAAGAAGCCATAGTTCTGTTCTACAGATCAGTCATATGCCTATCAATAACATTTAGAAAAAGGATGGCTCCAAGGTTAATCTTACTCTTCCTAGGCTTGATAATATGAACCATGTGACAGACCAGAAATTAAGTTTAGAAAATGTAGTTAGGAGAAATGATTAATTATAGAATGTATATGTGCCCAGAAGTGCTCCTTTAAGAGGGACTCCACTTATTAGTACATAAAGCACATTGGCAGCAGGGCCCTTTTCCAATATAAGCAGCCATTGCCATGGGCCTGATGCAATATGTTCTTGATTTTTATATGCAGGGTTTCCATGCAGTATTTTGCATCATGTTCCATTGTGTGCTTGCGCCTATAGAAGCTCACTCACACAAAGGAGTAATGTGGATGGAATCACTCAAAGGAGTAATGTGGGTGGAATAAAGGCACATAAAACCTACACTTGGAAAGCACTGCCCTGGGTTCCGACTGCATGGGTCAAAAGACTCATCATAGTCTCCTTTCCATGGTGACAAAGGGAATTATGGGGGATGGCAGGCATGCTTCCCTATCCCCTAACAGGCAATGTTTCCTTCTTTCAAAATAAACATATTTTAAAAGTAACATAAAAAAAAAAGAGCTGAAACCCACAGAAGCAGAAAACCAAATTCAAGCCATTTTTCCCTTTACATTATGATTTTATGATTTAGGGGTATAACGTTGCATACACATGTACTCCTTATTCTCAAATATAGTGCAAAACCTTTTTCTGCTGTAAAATACATGTAGAGACCCTAGAGAATGGAGTGTTGGTGTGAATACATCAATAGATTGATTTGTGTTTTGTTCTCTGCATATGCAGAAAGTTAAATGGCATATCTTATGTTCCCTGTATATGCTGAAACTGGCAAAGATGAGAAAGGATATGTCTGACGGGTTTAGAATAAACATAAAAGGTGCTTAATAATCAGGTGAAATGATATATAGGAGGCATGCAATGGGCTGACTCAAAATATGCAATTTATCCTACAGTATGAGGGGCAGGACAATAACTCATTAGTGGCAGAGCCACGAGTCAGTTATGAAAGTCCTGCTGACTCACAAGTGATGATAAGTTGCATATTCTGAATCAGGCTATTGTTTATTTGATATATACAACAGCAGTTTACAAGTTGTAACTTTTAAATCTGCAGTTTGTTTGAAGTTGCTGCTGTTTTCCTTTGATTTTAATAGATGGTTTCAATGTGGCACTTGGCATTCTGTCATCAGCATTGTGGAAGCTCCTCTCTGTGGTTTGTGCATGTTTCCCAAATGCCTGTTTCACATAGTATGCCATTGCCGGCCATGCTGTAGATGTTGAAGCTGCAATTTGTTTTGTAAAAACAAAAACTGTCATAGTCAGAGGATAATGTATGGTGAACAGTTAACAACCATGCTGTATTCGCAGTGAGAGGTTTACAGTAACCATGGTAACCTCGAGATGCAAATTCAACGCAGTTGTTAACTGCTCACCATACAATTGTCTTTTATAGTGTATGGGCACAAGTTTAAGAGCAGAGAAAATGCCCCATTGTATTGCGATACAAAAAAACACATCTTTAAACTGCACAGTACCCTTTCTCAAAATGAAGATTTGTACACGATTCTTTTGTGACCGGAAAGACAGGCTTTATTTAAAAAGAGGGAAAAAAAACAGCAGTCAAAAATATACGCGGAAGTGGCTGGTGAACAAAGGGTTCAAACTGGGTCAGGTCATGCTCTGTACGTCTTCAGGAAGTGTTGCTAAGTAAACAGTTCACTTACGGAGGAGATGCTTCGGGTTCATGCAGTGAAATTGCAATACAGGTACCTGAAGAGGGCGAAATGTTTTTTTTTTTCTTTTTTTATACAGTACAGTGCACATCCAACCACGGTTGCCATTTAAATAGTGCTGTGTGGTAGTGATGACTGCTGAGTGCTGCTGCTGTAGAATGTGAAAGACAGTGGCATTCTTTCTTGTTATGGTATCGTTCTACAGCGGTTAACAGCAAGAGAATGCTGGAATGATACCATAACAATACTGTGTTTCTACTGAATTTTGGCAATAATAACGTTCTACCATACACTATACATTTTTTATGTTTTATCAGGGCTTTGTTTATGGCTGCCCTCCAGTTTTCTCTGTGCAGCCACACCCACAGAATGATGTCATGCAAGGGAGCTGTCAATTTTTTACATACAGCAATGTGGAATTCTGGGGAAATTATAAAGGTGACTTAAATGTTCTTTACTCAGAGGTGCAGTCTCTTTTTTCAGTATTGGTGACTGCAGTTTAGAATAGAATATGTAAATATCCATAGCAAAGCATTGTGGGTACAATAAGAAGCTGTTTTCCAATTTCCTTACCATGAAGTGCAGACTTCTATTTCTGTAGTGGCTTAAACAATGCAAGCTCTTATATGTTTATTTTCAAAACAAGGCATTGTGCATACCACATCTAGCTGACAAGATTTCTTTACTGAGAGATGTAATCTCCTATTTCTGTAGTGAGCACAGAAATATAACAGCCTGTATACTGCTGAGTAGCAGATAATATTGGCGCCTGATATATTTAGCATGTCACTCCAGGTACCGCATATTACTGCCCGATAGTGAGCGCTAGTACATTACTTGCTGCTCTAATTTAAATTGATTGCTAACAGCTTACGTACTGGTACCTTTCATATCCAGCGTAGCCAGTGTAGTGCTTGGATTACCTGTAGCTCTTTGTAGTACTGTGTATTATCCTTTGCGATGTCCCTCTTGAAGTGGATCCACTCGTCACAACAACAGAAGAGGAAGTGCCCAATGGATACATCATCTGTCTCTGTAGCTGACTTGGCAGAGTGCTCCAGGGTAGATTTAAATGTCTCTGCGACTGTAGCCAAGGAGCTTGCTGGTGCTTCCCCACCTACCAAAAGGAACCGCCACTCCTCATATGCACACTATACCCCTGAGACCAGATTTCAGCTCGGCAAGTGTATCATAGAAAATGGGGTCATGGCTACTGTTCTACACTATTTTTCCACAACCTGTAACAAAATAAATAAAAGTTCTGTGAGAAACTTTAAAACTGACTACCTATTGAAATTGAAAAAAAAAAACCTGACCCTACTGTAATGACTCCAGTTCTTCCAAGTAAACTGTATAGTCATCTAACACACTTAGAGAATCATCTAGAGTGCCAGCTTTAAGCAATAATTAAAACACTAAGAACCAAAGGTGTGGTGGTAAACACAGGGATTAGCCAAGCAATAGCTGTGGGGATAGTAAAAGAGAACTTCCCACAGCTACTAAGAGAGAACAGTGGCCATCTCACTTTATCGAGTTAGTGGGCATGGGGATTTTTACACCAAATTGGGTACAGCAAACGTAAGGGGACCAAAGCTGGGCACAAAACACCCAGCAATTTTCTGTCGTTAAACGCGTCATCAAAGGTATCCTTTTTAAAAAGAATTGCCACAGCAAGCACCCAAGAGTTGATCCCTGCACAGCTCATACTGACTATGGATGAGACAGGGGTCATGTGCTGTTTTAAATTGCTTTGGGAATCTTGTTTTGTATCCAGTGTCAGATGCACAGTATGCACAGTATACTGACTCTTCTTTCTGCTTCATAGATGCCATAAAACACTGAAACAGAAGAAGATGAAGTTTACTAGCACCGAACTGAACTGAACTGCAGTGACAAAACAAAGGAGCAGACTGCACTTCATTTAATTTAGTTTATTTTCTTTGAACAACAGTTTTTTTGCTGTTTAATTACACTTTTTTTAGCTCTCTC
The DNA here is from genome assembly GCA_016271365.2 of Neoceratodus forsteri. Taxonomy (NCBI): domain Eukaryota; kingdom Metazoa; phylum Chordata; order Ceratodontiformes; family Ceratodontidae; genus Neoceratodus; species Neoceratodus forsteri. The sequence goes on along the minus strand of CM028131.1, from coordinate 683,520,091 downwards.
TGAGTGAAATAAAGGATCGATAATTGCAACTACTTACTGTTACTGGTTACATTGTTTTAAATCAGCTGCCAAAAGTTGATAATATTAGTGGTCAGGTAATATTAGCAGTATTTAGCTTTCAGCTAATATCGCTAAATTAAACAAACCGCTAATATTATCTGCTATATAGTAATTTACACAATGAAGCATTGTGGGTACAGTAAATAGCTGATTTTTCTATCTTCCTAATTAAAGTGCAGTCTCCTGTTTCGGTAGTGTTTATAGCAGTACAATCTGTAGAAAAGCTTCTAGAAAACGTGTTTATGATGCAGGTAGGCCAAAAAGATAATTTGCCATTCTGTGTAGATGTTTCACTTTTACTGCCTGCTGGTGCGGTGACAGGTCTGAAGTGTCAGCTCCTGTTAGAATGTGGAAGTGTGATGATACTTTTCTATGTTTATATTATAGGGCTTGAATGGCTGTACGTAGTTCAAGAGTGTAATTATGGGTCAATGATTTCACAGCTCTGAGCTGTTTTCAGCCAATTAAATCATTAGAATTTTTCTACACGTTATAATGCTAGATACAGCTGCTTGCACACAATGTAAAGAGTCAGCTAAAAACTGACAGTGTCCCTTTAAATACTGTGTTTCCTATGCATGATGTCACGGTTGTGTGTTGTAGCACTGAGACAAAAAGGGGCAGGGCTATGCAAATGAAGCAGAGAGAAATAAAAGGATTTTTCATGGAAACCAGCACTTTTTGGCAGTTTAAGTGGTAGGAGACTGATTCACAACTCCTAGAGGTTACTACTCCCATTTGCTATGGCAAACTTGCATAAGTCACTTTAAGTATTCCACTTTGAGGACAGTAACCTAAAAATATCCATTGTGACAACAGTAACAGCAATATTTTTTTATATGTTGCTGTCACTGATGTGACTAGCTAAGATATCTTTTTTATCTTGTCATTTTAACCCCCACTTAGACATGTATATAATTTATGGGAGAAGGTGATTAAGGATGGAATTAGATGAATTCCTATCTTTGTTATGATATTGTGACGTCAAGAGGTTGTTATGCCCTCTTGACATCGATACCATAATAACTTCGGCACATATGCACATGCATGTCTCCCACAGTTTGCGGTTGCTTCTTTTGTGGACTAATGCCATTGCAGATTGAATGACAGTGGGTATTCAAATTCCCTGGCATCCCAGGTGCGATCTAAATAGTGCCATAATAATTGTAAATTCTCAACTGCTGCCTTTGCAGCTACATTACCAATAAATCCTGTTCCCAACACAGTGGCAGATTCTTGTCTACCAATGGTAAGCAGAATTCTACGACTGATGCTTAATGATGACAAAAAAGTGAATTCAGTCATTAGTTACAGTAACTGGAGCCCATACACTATAAAAGCTAACAGATGGGCATCAGTTAATAACCTTGCTGAATTCACTTCTCAGGGTTGCCGTGGCAACAGTAAACCTTTTGAGCTTTGCTCTCGAGGTTTGAAATACTGCCCTGGTGACCTCTCAAAGTGAATGCAGCATGGTTATTAACTGATGCCAATCCATTATTCTCTATATAATATATGGCTGAATCCTTGCCTGATTGAAAAAGCCATCATTTATTTTTCCATATATGATACTAGCCAATTAGCCAGTTAGCATATAGGACACCAACACCATCCATAAGTGATGGTAATTAACTAACATTAAGTAATTACTACATGCTATAACATTGTAATTAACATTCTATTACAAGTGTGGAAAAAATATATACAGTGAAGCCCACCAGGATGAAGCACAGCACTGCAGACTTCTGCAGTAGAGTTACTGCAGCAAACATAGAGGATAATGTATAGTCCTCTATCGGTAACCAGTCTGTTAACCATGGAGAGGTTGCCAGGGCAACTGTGTAAACCTCAAGAGTGAAGCTTGAGAGGTTTACGTTGCCATGGCAACCTCAAGACGGTTAACAGTAACCGGTTGCTGATAGAAGGACCATACATTGTTTTTTATAGTGTATGGTCCCAAGAAAAAGGGAAAACGTCTCCTTACTTTTCAAAATGGAGTCAACGCCATGGCCGTTCAGTCCTTCCCTTACCGCTGCATGCATCCTTCAGTTCCTGAGTATAAAAAAAGGTGTGCACACGCGCAGACCGATCCCCATTGTTAACCTATCAATATGACGTAGCATCGATAGGTTAACAACATTACTATGTCACATCGATGGTATAACAACCTTAGGAAATGATGATTTCCTAAGTTTAACAGTGTTCTACCATACATTATAATGAAATTTCAATGGGAATGAATCCCTTTTGTCATGCAGTAAACCTGTGACACTGCGCTTCCTCCTGATGGGCTTCACTGTACATGTTAAGCAATTACAAAATTTCTATAACAGTGTAATTAACACTCTATTACAAGTGTGGACAAAATATATACATGTTACTGCAGTACTATTAATATGTGTAACAACCACTAGAATAACACATGTAACAACAACCTACTAACCACCCACATTACAACCATAACAGCCTCTACTGCTACACCCCCCCAAAAAAAAATTCAACACATGCTGTGCTGCATTTCCCTAAATGTATAAAACAGGCCTACAGAAGAACTCACCAAACATTTTGACATGCTGTTCGGCATTTCCCTAAATGTATAACACAGGCCTACAGAAAAACTCACCAAACATTTCACATGCTGTGCTGCATTTCCCTAAGTGTGTAAAACAGACCTACAGAAAAACTCACCAAACATGTTACAAGCTGTGCTGCATTTCCCTAAATGTGTAAAACAAGCCTACAGAAAAACTCACCAAACATTTCACATGCTGTTCTGCATTTCCCTAAATGTGTAAAACAGGCCAACAGAAAAACTCATCAAACATTTCACCTGCTGTGCTGCATTTCCCTAAATGTGTAAAACAGGCCTACAGAAAACTCACCAAACATTTCACATGCTTCCTTCCATGCGGTAGTCTTCAATCACAGTAAAGAAAAAAAACGGTTGAACCAGCCTTCCTTTTTTAAGCCACCGCACTATGGTAACCTGAAAAGGACAAAACTATGCAGAACTTCAGATGCCTTACAATATGGAACAAAACTACCAACACACACTAGAGGGAACACTAGAGAACTATGAAGACACTCTAACTTAATCATGCTACATAAAAACCAGCACACTTTCTCTTAAAGCAAAACCTACTTAACTTATGTATTATATAAAATAAAAGATGGCAAAGTCCAGCATACTCATGAAATAATACCATCTCGGGGTTGAACAGGCTCATAAATGCCACTTGCCCTTTGGGCTCTTGGCTTCATGGTTTGTTCAAGCCCGAGATGGTATTATTTCCTTGTATACCACACTTTGCCATCATTTATTCTCTATATATTATAGGGATGTGGCAGTGTCCCTATAATTAGAGTTGAGTAGGGTTAAACCCTGAATTGTGCACCTTAATAGCTTCACCCCCGTTCAACTGAATTGCAAGAAATTTGGCATGTATGGTTGGGGGGCAAGGTCTCTTGATTTGGCAAGTTTTGTTCCAGCCAGATAGGCAGCTTCTGAAATCTGGCTAGTGTGGCAAGATCCAAAAAATCAAGATTTTTTGTAGTTTTTTTTCTCTCCTACAGCCCAGATGGTTTAGAATTTTGTTCTAAAATGTTAAATGTATAAAGAGCTTGCCCTAGAATAGTGTATTGTGTTGGTTTTGTGAAAAAAATATTAATCTGTTCCCAAGTTATAAGGATTTGAAATTTCAGTTCTGAGCATGCTCAGTAGGGTCTTTCAGAAAGATGTTTGACACAGTATGAAACAAGAATTCCTGCTCACAAAAGACGATTCTTGTTTTGTGAGGTGCAATTCCTGTGTCATGAGAAAAATTCTTGTTTTGTATCATGGCAGTCTTGTTTTCAATTTTTTTTTCAGAAATTGTTTTTGGAAAAACCATAACAATGATGTCCCAGAGAGAGACACAGACTCATGAGTCTAGCTACATGGAACTCATTTATCTTGATTCTGGACTCCTGCAGCCACAGATATAACTCCATGATACCCAAATTACAAGACTTCTTTTGCCTGCAGAAGTGCATGCCTGTAAGGGGCCAGTGATTCTGTAGCCTCAGGTACTCATGCATACTGTAAGACATACACATGCTTGATGGGCCTGTGTTTCTGCAGTCACAGATGTAAGACATACACACCAAGCTCTGGCTGCAGAAGCATGGGAGCCACAAAATTCATGATACCAAATGATACCAAAACTGCAACAGTACTTCTCTCTGCAGAAGCACTGACCCCGGAGGGGCTGAATATCTTCACCCACAGGTTTAACACATACACACTGACTTGTGCCTGCAGAAGCACAAGCCACTGTGGGGCCTGTTGCTAGCAGATGGAAGTACTGTTGCAATGTGGGTGTCATGGTTTCAGCAGTGGATGTAGAAATTGTTCAAGATGGTAGCAACTTTTCAGTTATGCAGCTGCATATAGAAAACCATGCAGTAGCGTATCATACTGTCTAGCGAGGTACCTCGTACAGTATGCATGACTATTTCTTTCTGCAGAGGTGCAGGCCCCAAGGGGCCTTCTGTCTGGAGAACATGCTGTAAGACAAACACACACACAGGTATGGCTGCATACGAACATGTCCCCTTGGGGTCTATTCTTATACAACTGCAGATAAAACTCCATGGACATAGCATATCAGTGCTACTGCATTTGTGTCATCTGGAAAATAGTTGTATGTTGTTTGCCTTACCTGATGATGGCTGTCTGTGGCTGGTTGTGTGGGCTTGTCCTTTTGCTGCTTGGGGCATGGGGAGTTTGGGTTGTAAAGCATAATACCACATTTCCCTACTTTTGTTACTTTAAGGTGAACCTTAACTGGTGCATTAACGTTTGTTTTTTGTTGTTTTTTTTTGTTTTGTTTTTTTGCAATGAATCATACTGGTACTACCAGTTAAGGCTGAGTAAGGTATTTAATGTTAAACCTCAATAGTTCCTCCTGAATAACTTTGGTGGTGTTTGACAAAATATCCACAATTTGGCATGTGCAATCTGGCTGCAGGGTTCCAAGGTGTGAAAAGTTTAGTGACAGTATCTTGGGCAGTTTCTGACATACAGAATGATGATTTTTAATGAAGTGTATTGTATTTTCCTATACTCAGTGCACATTTTTCTCACTCCTGTGTACAGCCTAGATGGTACAGAACTGTTTTCCAAAACTTTATAAGGGGTCTGTGACAAGGTAGTATCTTTCGAAGGTTTCCTGAGAAAATAGTCAGTTTTATTATTAATATTTTCCTGTGAAAATATTAATTGGTCTACTGAAAAGAGAATTATCACAACTGTTTCCAGATCTCTTTCACAGCCCTTGACTAACCTGCCTAATCGGTGTGCACTAGAAGAGTGTGCCAAATGGACCTGTTCAGTCAGCCCTTGTTTTGTGGATAGAGCCCCAAGGGATAATTTTGTATCCTGATATGCTGTGTCTTGAATCCTCATACTGTGTAGGCCCCCTTTTGTAAACCTGATGCAGGGGTCATCTTTCCAGTGCCCAAGAGGTTAAGTGAAGCGACAATCCACAAGGGGGAGAGAGTTACACTGGAGCCAAAATGTGCTGCTTGGAAGTGTGGCTTTTTGGGAAGATGGCAGCATGCAGTGACAGCCTGAACTGAGGGACTCCTTGGGGGAGTCTTCTACGTCTACCCGACTCCTCAGCCTGATCATTGCCAGCGGTTTTCTCAATGTTCCCTTCTTTTTGGCAGGGCACAGTGCCAGGGTAAGTGCTTAAGGAGACTGACTCACTATATATGTCACCAAAAAGGGAGGCAGTATAGCGCAGTGGTTTAAGGCTCTGAGCTGCAAATCTGAAGACCTGGGCTTGAATCCCACAACTCCCACTTGCATACTGTATGACCCTGAGCAAGTCACTTAACTTCCCTGTGCTCCCAGGTTGCACCTGTAAACAAGCTTTCAGCTTAGTGTGTCTCACCTGGTAAAACAATTGGAAAATAAATAAATAAATACTCAACAGGGGCTGCTATGAGGGCCAATAGGCTCAATTCATTGAAATCATAGACTGTGATGGCATCAGAGGACACAGAAGCACCCTAATTGGATCAGGCAGCAAGACTCTTAGTCTTCTGAGTCCTGATGGGGACCTACCATTTTTAACTGTTATCACCCACAGGACTCCCAGAAGTGCTCCCTGGTTTAACAGGGGAATTGTGGACTCCAACATCAGTGCCATTTCAAGTTGTTTACTGATCAAATTGTTATGAGACAATGTTCATAGGGAATGTTCTCTAAGCATGTCATGTGGGAGGGGGGATAAATTGACAGAATGCCATGAAACTGAATGTAATGGCTCTCTTTTCAGAAGTGGGCACCACTTAAATACTGAGATGCCCCCAGTGAGCTGGCAGTTGGAGGCAACTTGGGCACCGAGGGGCTGATTTAGGCCTCCTGCGCTTAGTGTATTCCACCATGTGGTAAGTCTGGGTGTATATCATCTGTATACTGGTGTCTTGCTTCTAGGATCTAATGAGTCTGGATCACCTTATCCATGGTTTTGTAAGGCTGGGGTGGGAGCAGCTTGCATAAGTTGGACCAGGACCATTACAGACCAAGTAGACTTGGAGCTGCAGTCCTTGAGGGTAGGGACGAAGGAGCGAGGTGATGTTACATGTTACCTGTTGTTTACTGTTACAGTTATCCTGTTTTTCATGTTGAATGTGTTTTGGGGAGAAGAGGGGATTAAAGGGGCCTTGAAGTACAACATATGGCTCAGTCTGTGGTTTAGGATGGTGGCTCAGATTTTTATTTACTGAGCATCTTAATAATGAGGGGCAGGTATGAATTTGTTATGTGGAATGTGAAGGAGCACAAGAAAATCAGAAAAGATACACCGTTTTAAAACATCATAAGAAGTTAGAAGTGGGGGTGGTTTATCTGCAAAACAATCACTTAAAAAAGGATCAGGTAAATTGCTTTATAAAGGAATGGGTGGGTCAGTTGTATGGCATGGGAGATAGTAATAAGCGGGGGTGGTGGTGCTGATTGCCTGTAGTGTGGCTTTCCAACTTATAAAAGAACTATGGGATGAAGAGGAGAGATATCTTTTTCTGCATGGTGGGCTGAACCAGAACAAGATACTGATGCCATGGTATATGGCCCAAATGCCACTTCCTCTCACTTTTTTGCTAGTCCGGCACCATGCTGGCTCCTTTCACCCATTCACCCATCCTAATGGGGGAGATTGGAATATCGTTTACCAAAATTATATAGACAAATCTGGAACCAACAGAAGGGGTCCTACTTCAGGGCAGAGAGGTCTCTGCTAGTTGGTTGAGGTGGTGGTGTTAATGGTCCCATGGAGGCTACTTCATCCCACCAACCACCAGTAGACCTTTCATTCTGTCCCACTTGATTCCTTTTCGGGGATAGACTACTTTGTCATAAATCAAGACCAGGTCTTCTTATTTGTGAAATAGGTTGGTTAGTCATCTTTGACCATGCTCTGGTGTGTATGAAACACAGTGTGCGAGGTGGGGTGGAAAGGGACAAGACCTGGGGCTTGGTTTTAAAAACACCCATAGGTTGGCGCAAGTTGTGCCAAACCTCCACCTGTGGCAACCTCCAGGTTCACCAGAGACCCTATGTTAGATTTTTGTACAATGGGATCCCTGCACCAAAGTACCCAGATTTGCTGCAGGCAGGGTACTGCACCAAACAGGTGGAGCACCAGAGGGATTTGATGAAGAATGCTGTCATGCCCCCCCTGCCTGGTGCACAGCCAGCACCTAAACTGCAGTAAAGAGAATGGAGGCACTTTGCAACTGGCATGGGACAGTGGCAAGGGACCTGCAGGAGTGTGCTAATGGGTGCTGTGTGCAAGAATGGCTGTGCCAGAGAGAATGGTGGCCAAGCAGGTGTGCCCACATCAGGTTTACAGACCCACAAATGGGGTATCACTTAATTGAGGTTACTGTACAATGTTCATGTATCCCACTGTTGGGGACCATCACCTAGATACTTGGGCATTGTAGAGTAAGCACCCTCCCACCAGACATGTCACTGACAATGGTTCACTATGGCAAGGCACAGTGGCAAGGATGGAGCCTCCTCACTCCTGTACCTAGGAGTAGATCCCTCACAGTCTATCACTCAGCCTCATGTAAGGTACCTGCCTATTAGAGTGCCCATCACCCTGCTGGTACTACTATGGTGCCTGGAACTGCGATGTGCCACCACACCATGGGTTGTGCAGCAGGAGCATGTCAGGATGCCTGTGGGTCCATGTATGGCAGACAGGTGCACAGCTTCCCATGCAGCCTGGGACAGTCCCTGCTCATCGGGAATTTGGACAGCTATGGGACATCTAGCAAGGCTGATCACAGCGGGGGTCTGGGACAGGGTCATTGCCTGCACACTAAGAAATACCCCATCTGTGGGTTTCTGCATCTGATGCAGGCACACCTGCCCAGTGCCATCATTCTCCCTAGCACAGTCATCCATGAACACAGCACCCATTAGGACACTGCCACAGGTACCTTGCCACTGTCCCATGTTGGTTGCAGGTGCCCCCCACACACACACAGGCCCAACGTTTGTCACAAGGGCTGTTAGACCAGGACTTGGCTGGTCTAACCACAGCCATGAGTTGCGGTCATGGTGGGTCAATCAAACTCCCAAAATTGGGGATGTTGCAGCCCCACTATGGTGCTAGCATCCTTCTGCCATGGCTTACCAGTGCAGCTGTCACAACAACAGCACAATCCCAGATGGCACAGGTACCCCTAGTGGCACATGGTCCTTATAAAATCAGGACTAGCGCTAAGTGTAGCATGAGGAGCTCTTTGCACCATTTCTCCTTGCCGCAAGTCCCTTGTGCCAGTCCCAATCTTTTGAAAATCAGGGTCCTGGTGCCTTAAAGAGCACCTTTTTTTCCTATAAAAAAAAACATTAAACAGGGAACTCCCTTACCTCATCTGGAGCTTCTCCAGGCTAGTCTCTCTTTTTTTTTTATACAGCTGCAAAAGAAATGGAAGGGATCGTAATTTGCCCCAGAGAGGCTGGCAACATGACTCCTCTCTACTTGTTAAATCTCCAATCCATCCCTGTGCTGCGACCTACTGTGACATTTTTGTAGCTGAGCCTGGGGGGCATGCTGCATTCACTTGAATGGAGCGTCTTTTTCAAATGTAATTTCCCAATTGTAAATCAGGTTTTGGTATCTATTGATGCCAGGGTTCAACTAACAAGGATCTTGTTAGTTAAACCCTGGCATCAATAGGTACCAAAGCCCAATTTACAATCAGAAATTACATTGGAAAAAGATGCCCCATTCAAGTGAATGGAGTGCACCCCTGCGCTTGACCTATAAAGACATCACAAAATGTCGGAGGGCAGGAGTAGAGCAGAAATTCAGAAAGTGGAGAGGGATTGTGCGGTCAGAACCTCGGGGGCAAATTATGATCCCTTCCTTTCCTTTTGCAGCTGTATGAAAAAAAAAAGGGAGAGACTAGCCTGGAGAACCTCTCAACGAGGTAAGGGAACTCATTGTTTAATGTTTCCTGTACTGGGGAAAGGTGCTCTTTAATCCTCAGTTACTGAAAGGCAAAAGCACCCTGGAGAAATTACAGACCCACTTCCAACACTTTTTTGAGTACAGTGAGGTGCTGGTGAACCAATTAGATATCTTGTGGGGGGGGGGATATATTTGATTAGGAGCTTCACAGGCTAAACAGCAAAACAAAATATATTGCCTTATGCTCTGCTATAATCATATGTCTACTTGTAGTTGGTGTATGTATGTGTTGCATACCTATGTCCTGTTTGCTCACTTAATGATAATTTTGTATGTATTATGCTTATTATGTACTAATTGTTTAATTGATGATTGTTTGTATGCACCATATGTACCTCCCTGTACCATTTCCCACCAGATGCATCGGGAGACAAGCAGCTTGTTGCTCAGTGTGCCTCTCCTGGTGAAACATTTCAATAAATACATAAAACAAAAAGTTGGAAGAACTCTTGAGTCAAATAAAGGAGACAGAGAAACATCTAAAGCCAGATACCCTTGAGCAGATATGGTGAACCCTGAATTCCCTAAGAGCTAAGTATGCAGAATTACTCAATGAAAAGGTTGAACTGGCCATTTTTAGGGCTACAGTCTGCTACACTGAGCACGGAGGAAGGGTGGAGAGAAGTTGCTAAAGGACAAAAAGTTGGTGTCAATCCAAATCCTGTTGCTAAACCCTGAGAGATTGGTGAGGCCTTTAGGTGTTGTTTTGAGGCACTATATAAGAATGATCAAAATGACCCACAGTTACTTAATCATGTTAGAGTGAACTTATGAACTGTAGGTCTACCACAACCAATGGAGCAGCACAGAGTGGAACTCAAGGGAGCTATCACCTTAGAGGACGTTCAGAGGGTCATACAATAACTTAACCTGGACAAAGCGCTGGGTCCTAACAGATTCTCAACAAACTTCTATAAATTCTTTATGAAAGAGCAAGCCAACTTTCTTGCCAAAATGTTCAACTATATCCATTCTAATGGGCTCACAGATACTCCCCTGACAGAGGCCCGGATAACTGTCATCCTCAAGCATAGGAAAGAAGAGTTTTTGGCAGGGAGCTACAGACCAATTTTCCTGTTAAACATGGATTTTAAGCTGACCCGCCGGTGCAGCATAAAGATTTACTGCTGTGACACCAGTGACCTGGGCTCGGGAATGGACTTGGATGTGGAAGGCTGGCTGGGAAGAGAAGGCTGGAGCATCTGCTGACTTCTCACCTTCTCTCGGGGGGAGGGTGGGGTACAGAACCGGTGCCTACTGACCCCTGGCAGAGGCTGGGGGTACAGTAGTGTGCCTGGTCCCACTAGCTAAGGAACATGACTGATGCTGGCATCTGCCCTGCATCCTGGACGTCACACTCCTGTGGAAGAAACAAGAAAAATGGTGCACTTGTCGGTCAGGTGATGGCTCCTTTGGATCATTGCCACTGGAGTACCTGAGCCCTCATCAGCCACCTCAGCAGCACCCAGGACCATAAGGAGAGCTGGTAAGGCTCATTCCCTGTGCAGGTAGAGGGCTCACCCAATGAAGGGACACATTGGGGTATCCAGGGGCTGGCTGCGATGTGGGGAGGTGGGGGTCAGGGGACTACCAGGAGGAGAATTGATCCATGTGGGGGCCCAAAGGAGAGACTGACCAGTGTGGGTGAGGGGGGACAAAAAACACATGGATTTTAAAATCCTGGCAAAGATACTCACCAATCATCTTAGAAAGGTATCAGTGTCTTGAGTGGTACCAAATTGGTTGAATTTATGAAGGGGAGTGTTTCAAGTGACCACTTGTGCAAGCACCATCACTGGGTTTCCATGTCCAGAGGGGCAGGATCCCAGAGGCCCTTGTCTCCCTGGATGCAGAAAAAGCTTTTGATTGGGTCTCTTTGCCCTACTTGTTTGAGGTATTGGGGAAATGTGGTGTTCTGGATGAATTTGTTGCCTGGGTACTGCTTCTTTACCATCAACCTACTGCCCACCTGCCCACATTTTGTGCAATGGCATTCTCTTATCAAAGATTGCCTTGGAGAGAGGGATGAGGCAGAGGTGCCCATTGTCATCCATGTTATTTAACTTGTATCTTGAACCTTGGGCGCATCAGCTCCACAACAACTCAAACATTAATGGGATAGCACTTGGGCACACAGGTTATAAGTTCTTAGCCTATGCTGATGATATTCTTCTCCATGTTGAAGACCTTAAGACCTCCATCAAAGTAGCATTGGCTGAGACTGAGAAATTTAATCTGATCTCAACTTACAAGCTAAATATAGGGAAAAGTAGCATATTAGCCCTAAACAATCTGGTTCTTAAATTGGATATTCTATAAATCATCTGCCCCAGGGAGGGGCCACAAAAAATGTAACAGAAGCATTGGAGGGAATGAGGTGGACACTAGTCTATTTTCAGAGGTGAGAATCCTGAAGGGACTCACAAATCCAAACGTGGACAAAGCAATGGGGCCAAATGGGGTCCACCCAGGGGTACACTGTGTTAACATCTCACATTAACAGCAACTGCAGCCAGACTAAAAGAACTCTGTGCTTGTGTGTGACAGTGTATTTCTGTGCCTAAGCTCCTTCCTGCAGCAGCCCTGCTAGCAAGAGCCTGATTACTGAGGTTTGGAGAGTGTCATCAGCTGTGCTTGGTGGGACTTTTGTTAATTTCCTCAGTGCAAGAGGAGGGGCAGTAACAACATAAAAGGCTTGCACTGCTACTGCGCGAGCGCCACTCAGAAGAGAAACGGGAATAAGTTTGTAACATTTTAAAAAGTAGGTAATCTGGAAACTTATAAAACAGGGGTAACAGAACAAAAACTATTGTTTAAAGTATCTGAGACTACAGACTGATTTTAGAAGAAGCTTAGAGTATTAAATGAGAAAGTATTTATTCTAAATATATTGTTGATTTTTTGTATTGTCTCTGATGGTAATTAACGATAGAGGAGTTACTCCTGAGAGTATATTATTAGTTAAGCTTACCATAATTGCTAAACATATCTTAATAAACACTTATATAGCAGTATATGGTAACCTTAAATAAGATGTTTAATGCTTAAATAAGTCTCCAGTTTGGGGTTTAGAGTTTGGTAACATTGACTTACATAAGGTACTGTTACCTAAATAAAAAATTTAATGTTCTGATTTTTTTTTACTTTTATAAACAGGCATCTATAGATTATTTATTTTGTATTTGGACACAGCGGGAAAATGAAAAAGATGTTGTCATCTAAGATGATGGGGTTGATAGTGGGTTTGGTCTGTGTCATTCAGCTATTTGTTATCATGAGAACTGATATTTTGACAAAAAGATCAAATGCTCATGTAAATTGTTCTAATAATTTCAAGTTACAAACAGCTAAGCTGACCTCACGATGAAACCCTTTCAACCTAATAAGAGAAGAACTTTGTGTTAAGGACATGGTAATCCAAGCAGGGTATATCTGTTCAAGTAATCGGGCATTGTTATTGTCCTTGGCTCTCTGTGGAGATATTGAATTGAACCCAGGTCCTGTAATTAAAATGGTCTTAGACAATGCTTGAAGTATGATAAATAAAATGGACTATTTTAGATCCTGGGTAGAACATGAAGAGCCAGACATAATAATGTTAACGGAAACCTGGTTACAAAAGGGAACTGAATATAAAGAAATAGAATTAAGGGACTACCACTTTAGGAAGGATTGGGGAACACGGGGGGGGAGGAGTTTTGGTGTACATAAATCATTCAATTGGTAACTCCAACATTTTGTTCTCTGGGTCAATTGAGGGCATTGAATGCCTGTTAATTGAGATACAAGAATTAAAATTGATTGTTGGAGTAGTTTACTCTCCACCTAAAATAAACCCTATCCATTTTGACAAATTTTCACATGTTTTAATGGAACACCTGGGTCAACTACAAGTAGTTCTGGCTGGTGATTTCAATGCAGCTTGGGGTTGTCCCAGGGGTCAAAAGTTGGAAAAATCAATGAGCTGTTTAAACCTGATACAAATGATAGATACACCTACAAGGAAAGGTTCCTTATTAAGTAAAGGTAATATTTTGGATTTGATGTTTGTTTCACCTGAATTGACAATTTTGGAGAAAAGTGTATGTGCCCCCAGTTTAGGAGACCACAATATAGTTAAGTGTGTATTCTCTACGATTAAAAATTCTATTCCCATAAAATCAGTATCACACATACCTAAAAGATGCTATTTAAAATTTAATAGCTTATCATTTAGAAAGTATATTCAGGGACTCCCTTGGTATAGGATTTTTCTTATCCCAGATTTAAATGAGGCTGTATTAGAATTTACAACAATGTTTATTAATGCTTGTGATAAATTTGCCCCATATAAAAAAGTAAATCATAGAATACAACATTTACTATGGCTAACTGTAAAAATAAAAAAAAATGATTAGGATTAGAAATCATTATTGGAAAAAAGCAAATAAAACATTAAACAGTGAAATTTGGGAACAATACAAAAGGTTAAGAAACCAAGTAATACAGGAAATCAGGAAATCAAAAGCTTGTTATTATAAACAGCGGATTAAAGAATCAACAAATCCAGGTGCTTATTGGTCTGTTATAAAAAAAATCTTATGAATCCAAATAGTAAACAAAGTGAAATAAAATTGAGTCAGAATAGAAAAGTGTTTGAAACAAATAAAGCTGGGGAAATTTTGAATGATAATTTCAGAAACCTCCCCGATCTGAAATTAGATCTCATAACTAAAACTAATACCTTGAATGAAGTAAAGGGTGAGAGTCCCCAAGACGAGAAAGAACCCAAATTCGAGTTTAAGAGAGTGATAAACAAAGAAGTTCTAAAAAATATAAATAGATTAAAATTAAAAAAAGCAAGTGGCCCAGATAGAATAGATAATAAATTATTAAAAGTGGCTGCTATGGAATTGTCACCTATACTAAGGGACATTTTTAATGGGAGTTTAAGAGAGGGACAGTTTCCCTCCAGTTGGAAATGAGCCAAAGTAATACCAATAGATAAGGGAGGGGACCCAACAGATGTTTAAAATTACCATCCAATAGCCTTGTTGTCCACAGTATCCAAGTTATTTGAAAAAATTGTCCACAATCAGTTAATGGACTACTTGGAAAAATATAATAAATTGACTCAACAACAGTATGGTTTTAGGCAGGGTAGGTCCACGGCACTCACTGACTTTTTGGATCTCATAGCAGCCCCTCTCAGGGAAGCGAAGTCCGTGGGTGCGGTATATGTGGACCTATCTAAAGCATTTGATTTAATAAACCATAGTATTTTGATAAACTTATTAATGAAAATAGGGGTGGAGGAAGAAACCTGTAATTGGTTTATATCATACCTTGATAAAAGATCACAATTTGTTGTCCTAAACGGACACCAGTCAAACATGGACTATGTAACAAGAGGGGTTCCCCAGGGCTCTATCCTGGGCCCCCTCCTGTTCATAGTCTATTTAAATGACTTACCAAAGAATATTGGATATTCAAAAATTTGTCAATATGCAGACGATACGGTTTTAGTAGCAGAGGGAAAAACTACAAGTGAAGTAGAACTAAATTACAGAGTGACTTTAGCATCACGCAAGGTCACTTTTCATCTCTGGGTTTATTAGTTAATAGTAAAAAGACACAGGTTATGTCATTTGCATTGGACTTAATTGGAATTTCAAAATTAAATATAAAGACACAAGAGGGTAAGTTTTTAGAACAAACTGAAACATATAAATATTTAGGGGTACATATAGGTCAATGTCTTACTTTTCAATATCATATAACAAATTTAATAAAGAAAACACATGTTAAGATTGGAGCTATGAGACGAATATCAAATTGTATGACAACAGAAACAAGACTGATTATGATTAATCACTTAATAATGCCGGTTATTGACTGTGGAAGTCATATTTACAGACATACAGCAAGAAAACATTTAAATAACTTGGATATACTTTATAATAAGCTTGCAAGATTTGTGTTAAGGTGTGATTTTAAAACTCATCATTGCATTATGTGTATGGATTTGGGTTGGATTCCACTACACTTACGGGCTAGGGGAATCTGGCTAAACTAGGTTCATAATATATTTAAAAATCAATCTTTAGATAACTTCAAAAACAACTTACAAAAACCAAAACATGGTTTAAATTTAAGAAAAACTGATGCTAGAGATTTAATAATACCAAAGTTAAAAAATTGATTTAGTGAAACGACCCTTCAATATCAAGTAGCTAAAAGCTGGAATTGTCTTCCTCCTTTTTTATGTGAACTAACAACTATTGCTTTTTTTTTTAAATGGCCTGAATCACGAACTTAGTTTTCGTTGTTGTTGTAATAGGTGAAATTAACGTAAATCTAAAAATGCTAACATGCCTGTTATTGATGAGTTTGTAAAACTATAATGTATTGTTTTTGTACTTTTTCTGTAACTTGTATTGTTATAAATGTATAGTTGTAATAATTTTGCATAATGTAAACAGGTAAGCCTTGTGAACAGGGATTTTCGGAACCCTAATGGCTATATCACTGTATAAATAGAATTTTACCACACCATGCCATATTGAGGGAGCTCTGGAAGGTACTTGCTACACCTCTGATGGTCCTTTTTAACAGCTCATTGAAAACAGGAGTGGTCCCAGAGGACTGGAGGAGGGCAGATGTAGTCCCACTACACAAAAGTGGTAGCAGGGAAAAGTCTGGCAATTATAGACCAGTCAGCTTGACTTCGGTGGTGGGGAAGTTAATGGAATAACTGCTGAAAGAAAAGACAGTGGATTACCTTGAATCCAATGGGTTATAAGACCAGAGGCAGCATAGATTCACGGGGGGAGGTCATGTCAAACAAATCTGATCTGATAGATTTCTTTGATTGGGTGTCGAAGGAACTATATTGGGGGGAGCAGTGGATGTAGTCTACCTAGATTTCAGTAAAACAGTCTACACCATTCCACATAGTAGACTAGTAAATAAACTGGGTAGCTTAGGAGTGGGTCCAAAGATGGTAAACTGGGTAAGAAATTAGTTAAGGGATAGGCAACAGAGGGTGGTGGAAAAACTGAGTTCACTCAGAGGAAAGGAGGGTGACCAGTGGCGTGCCTCAGGGATCAGTTCTGGTACCAGTACTCTTTAATGTCTTTGTAAGCAACATTGCTGAGCAGCTAGAAGGAACGGTCTGCCTCTTTGCAGATGACACCAAATTCTGCAATGGGGTAGATACTCTGGGGGTGTGTGTAGAAAGGATGAACAGTGATCTGAGAAAACTTGAGGAGTGGTTAAGGGTATGACAGCTAGGTTTCAGTGTGAAAAACTGCAAAATAATGCACTTAGGGCATAGAAACCCAGGGGCAGAGTACAGAATGGGGGTGCTGGTACTGACAAACACCAAGCAGGAAAGAAACCTGGGGATAATCATATTGGATGATCTAAAGGTGACCAGGCAGGGAAACAAAATAGTTGGGAGGGCTAGTGGGATGCTGGGGCACATAGGGAGTGGTTATCACCAGCAGAAAGAGGGAAGTGGTATTACCTGTGTACAGATCACAAGTAAGACCACACCTAGAGTACGGTGTCCAGTTCTGGAAACCACATCTCTGGAAGGACATACAGTAGTCGGAATGGAGGCGGCCAGAGGAGGGCAACTAAAATGGCTCAGGGCCTGCATCAGAAGCCCTATGAGGAGAGATTAAAGGACCTAAATATGTACACCCTGGAAGAGACATGGGAGAGGGGGATATGACAGAAACCTTTAATTACCTCATGGGGATGTAAATGAAGGAAGTATTTTTTCAGAAAAAAGGTGCTCAAGAACAAGGGGACATGCTATGAAGCTAGCAGGGGGTTCAGGAGAGATGTGACAAAGTACTTCTTTACAGAAAGAGTGGTGAATTCCTGGAACAGCCCACCAGCAGAGGTAGTTGGGGTGAAAACGGTGGTTGGTTTCAAGAATTCATCAGGTAAGCATACGAGAATGTTAGGGAAGAAGAAGGCAGGGAGGGAAAATTGACCAACGAGCAAGCAGAATCTGCCATGATACCATAGGTAGGGAAGATGGGCAGAAGCGGTCCTCATCTGCCGGCAAATTTTGTTTCCTTGTTTCTGTGTTAACTGTCTATTAATCTTAAATAAGCATTAAGAAATACTACAGACTAAATTGTTACCCCTGTAAACATAGCAGCAAATATTAGTCACCCACATAGCAGCAAAAAACACTAAAGGTACACCATCAGAACAACACACTTTATTTTAAATTACAAATGTACATCTATTAAAATATTTCTTAATGACCTGAGTAAGACATGAAAGAAGGAATAAAGCATTGGCAACAAATAATGTTTAGGCAAAACAGTTCAATAAATGTAACAATGTATGCAGTTTCAACTTAGGTGCACAATAATATTGAAAATGGACTATAAGATAAAGCAATCAAGACAAAGATCTGGGCTGGGTGTAAATGCTGGTCTACCACATAGCAGCAAAGGGAATTAAAGGTACACCATCAAGGCATTATAACATTTTAAATGACAAATGTATATCTATTCCAAAGGAAGAAGTCCCCGTGTGGTCTCGCATATCACCACAATGGAAGAAAAAGACGGGGGTGCGTGCTCCAAAACTCTTCTGAAAGTCCTGACACTATGGAGTAAAGACCCAGTCATCAACTATATCAATTTTAGTAACTTGTTTATTCAAACAAAAAAGATAATAATGAATGACCCTTGGAAAAATCATCCACGTTTTGGAACTAAGACACTTCATCATGATACCAGGTTCCCTTGTTGTCATCTGTTTTCTCTTTATCCAACATATTTGTTTTAAATCAACAACAAAAATAACTGGGGGTCCCTGAGATGTGTCTCCGGTTGTCTTACAAGGGAAGCATGCCTTAGAATTGTTAGAACTCTTCTGTTACCAGTGATAGAGTATGGAAGTAATGCTTACATAACTGCAAACAAAAGGGTTAGAAGAAATTGGACAGAGTATATAACACTTTATAACATGGCTAAAAACATCCTAACCAACTGATTGGCTAAAAGTCAGGTACAAGAGTGTGATTATCTGGCCAAAATTACACTCCTTTACTCATTTAGCATATGCACTAGGTTTGTCTACAATATCAGTAAACCTAAGCTGAAACTATGTTTTTTTCTTATTAAAATCATAAAACAAACATTTTAAAAACATGTTTAAGCAGAACCCATGTGTTAAGTGCAATAAGACACTTCAGGGATGAATAATTATGGTCAATAATCGCACTTTCCTCTTGTGTGTTTAAAGGCACTTGGCAGAAGTGCTTCATGCCTAACAACACACTTAGAGGTTTGCGATTACTAACCTATTACACATTCTGGTGTGTCTTATTGCATACTTGGGATGCTTTATCTTAAAAGCTAAATATCATACCCATCACTGTGATGTATATGTTAAACTGGGTTGGAATACCGTGGAAAATAGACACGCAGTGAAATGGTTAACCATGATTTTGAAATATTGAAACTGAAGGCAATCATCCACTTGTACCTCTGGCTGCAAGCTGCAACACTGGACTTAAGATTTGCAAGAAAGTGAGTAGTGCTCACAACAGAGGGAGGTGAACTTTACAATTTACAGTTGTCTTTGGGTTGAAGCAGATTCCTTAGGAAAGTTAATATTCTTCAGGTGGAGGATACTTCTAACTGAAGGGTGAAATAAGCAACTTAGAATTATCAGAAAAGGCAGTCTTTCAATCAACAGAGGGAGGTGGAGTTTGCTTTACTTGTTACAATTGTTAAGATTTTACTGTTTTCTGTGTTTTTGCCCTTCTGACTTGATTGGAGTTAGTAATTGACTGTTTGCATTGCAACATTTGTAATACTGTGAGTTAAGAATTTGTCATAAGCCCTGAATTGAGAGCAGGTTACAGGCTGTGTATTGGACCCAGACAGTCCCTAGGGGTGGAAACTGGTTTTTCTTTTGTTTACCTCAGTGTGCCATATAAGGCCAAGCCAGACTGTGTCAGGAAGTGCTTACATCACAGCTACTTAACAGCCAATAGCTCTGGAAGAATCTTACAGACCTTGATAAAAGTACTAATTTTAGCAGGCTCATCAGATAACCTCATAGTCTTCAGGTGAAGCTACCTCTGGCTGCAAGCTGCAACACTGGACTTAAGATTTGCAAGAAAGTGAGTAGTGCTCACAACAGAGGGAGGTGAACTTTACAATTTACAATTGTCTTTGGGTTGAAGCAGATTCCTTAGGAAAGTTAATATTCTTCAGGTGGAGGATACTTCTAACTGAAGGGTGAAATAAGGAACTTAGAATTATCAGAAAAGGCAGTCTTTCAATCAACAGAGGGAGGTGGAGTTGCTTTACTTGTGTTACAAGTGTTAAGGTTTTCAGTGCAGGAAGAGTTTAAACCCACATAGGCTAAATACTGTTTTCTGTGTCTGCCCTTCTGCACAGCTGACGTGTTTTGGGGCTGACTGTTTTCAGAGCACAAGTCACCAGGCTCTTTTGGGGCTGGGGAGGTTTACTTGTGTCTGACTTGGATGTTTGGATTTTTCTCTGTTTGATTAGCAGGGTATTTTCTCTGTCAAATTGGTTTGAAGCAGTATTACAAATTGTCGTGTATGGCATCTTGCTGACAGGAAGGCACTCATCGCATCGGTAGGTCAGGCGTTTAGCTGATTGTTTTGTGAGGGCACAGTTTAGGCCCAACCCTTCCACCCCTCACCCCACCCACCCTGGAAATAGTTCATTTATACCTGGGGTTCTGACATCATTTCCTCAAGAGGGCAAGGTACACATCACTGTCATATCCTGTCTGGCACACTGCACTGACAATATAAGCATACACATTATATAAATACATATATTTCTATATAACGCACCAATCACACACACACAAAAAAAAAAAACTAAACAAGGTAGACAGTTATGTGGGGAGTAGTACAATGTAATGGCTGTGGGGCAGCAGTCTTCCGGGAGTCTTTCTGGAGGCTGAGATGATGCCCTGTTTGCAGACAACTATCTGCCCTGAGGGAGGAAGTTGCCTATCTTCAGGCCGCACTGGACAGTGGCAAGGGAACCTCCCCCATCCAGGGAGCACCACAGCCACCACCACTACCTCAGAGGTTGCGAAGAAAGCACAGCAGTTGGACCACAGTGGGCTCAGGGAGGGTAAGGGTGGTGGAACAGAGGCACACCCAGTCAGTTGTTACACTCCACAATCCATACACCATTCCAGGGGAGCATAGTTCCCCTATGGATGCACCCGCAGAGGAGACTAAGGAGGGTGCAGACAACTGTCACAAGGGAGGCCCTCAGGAAGGAGGCAGAGGGCACCACAGGGAAAGAAATCAGCTCCTGGTGGGGGACTCAATTATTAGGGGGATAGAACTGGGGGGAGCAGGGAAAACTGAAGTAAGGTGCCTGCCTGGTGCCATGGCTTGGAGGGACAGGAAGCGCATCCTTAGGATCACGAGAACAGTTGCACGGGAGTCTGAGCTGGACATCATTGTCCACCTAGGGACAAATGACTTGGCTCATCATGAGATTAGAGCAGTGCAAAAGGACTTTGTAGAGTTGGGAAGGGGCTTAAGACAAGTAGCACACACAGTATCCTTCTCAGAGGTGCTGCCTGTCAGTGGCATGAGTGAGGTGAGGGTACTTTGCACCATGCAGTTTAACAAATGGTTGAAAAAATGGTGTGGAGCACAGGGGTTTGGCTTCATTGGGGACTGGGGTTCCACCGGAGGGACACCAGCCTATACTGGCAGGATGGTCTGCATCTGTCCAGGAAGGGAACAAGTCTTTTGGGCAATTGGTTTAAATGCTTCATCGGCAAGCCTTTAAACTAGTCAAGGGGGGAGGCACTGATAAGCAGAAGGAAAATCCCAGCCTCCCCCTACAAAACAGGGTACTAAATGAGAAAAATACCAAGGTAGAAAGGTCAGTGGGGGTTGCCGCTACAGAAGGTAAAGCCATCAAAAAAATGGAGAGCAATGAGTACCAATGCCCGTAGTCTGGGTAACAAGCTTCCTGAATTAGTGGCCTCGATGGAGGAGGAAGATCTGGATATTGTGGAAGTCACAGAAACATGGTACACATAGAACCATGACTGGGACGTAAACATACCAGGATACACTATCTACAGGAGGGACAGGGAGGGTAAAAGAGGAGGAGGAGTAGCTCTCTACATAAGAGAAGAAATCAAAGCAACAGAACAGAAGGGTAAACAGGGAGGAGAAGAAGCACTGTGGGTCAATTTGGAGGCAGGCAATGGCACCACAATCCGCACAGGGGTTGTATACAGACCCCCCTCTCAGGGGGAGGAAATGGACAAGGAAATGATAGAAAGTATACTTAGAATGGCAAATAAAGGGGAGATATTGCTGATGGGTGATCTGAATATGCCAGATGTTAACTGGAGTGCAGTTGCAGCAGCCACTTCTAAGAGTGGGGTTATTCTAGATGCCCTACAGGGGGCATGCCTTAGACAACTAGTATTGGAGCCCACTCGAGAGGGAGCAATCTTAGACCTGGTTCTCTCAAACGGAGATGAAGAGAGGATCATAGATGTAGAAGTGGGTAGCCATCTGGGAACTAGTGACCATCGAACAGTATGGTTCACAATAAACACAGCAATAGAGTCAAGCCATACAAAGACAAAGGTACTGGATTTTAGGAGGGCTGACTTTGCCAAAATGGGTGAGTGCCTAAGGAATGCACTAGCAAATGGGCAGGAAGGAGGGTGGAAGAACAATGGGAATAATAAAACCGCCATCACAGAGGTAACAAGCCTTTGTGTAAAGCAAATAAACAAAAGCAACGAGGTAAGAAACCACTATGGTTCTCAAAGGAAGTGGCAGTGAAGGTTCAAGAGAAAAGAAAGCATTCAGGAAGTAAAAGGAATCACAGAAGGAACAGGACAGAGAACTGTATCAGTTAAAACAAAAGGAAGCTGGAAAGGCAGTCAGAACAGCTAAGGCCCAAACCGAGGAAAAGATAGCCAACTCAGTTAAGAAGGGGATGAAACCTTTATAGGTACATCAGGGAGCAAAGGAAGACCAAGGGAGGGATAGTGAGGCTTAATAAAGGGAGGAGGGTGGGCAGAGGGTGACTGTGAAAGGCAGAGATACTAAACAAATATTTTGCTCAGTATTTACAAAGGAAGAGGGAGGTACCTAAAACAAACAGTAGAAACACTCTGGATACAGAAGTTGATACCAGCCCATTTACAGAAGAAAGAGTTCTGAAAGAGCTCTTAAAACTGAAGGTGAACAAAGCAATGGGGCCTGATGGGATTCATCCCAGAATTCTAAAAGAACTAAGGATAGAACTTGTGACACCACTGACTACCCTCTTTAACAAATCATGGGAGGATGGGGTGGTACCTGAGGACTGGAGGAGGGCAGATGTGATTCCCCTTCACAAAAGTGGGAGCAAGGCAGAAGCAGGAAACTACAGACCTGTTAGTTTAACCTCAGTGGTAGGGAAAATGATGGAATCACTTCTGAAGGAAAGAATTGTCGAGTACCTAGAGGCCAGAGGGGCACAGGACCCAAGGCAGCATGGATTCACAGCGGGAAGGTCATGCCAGACAAATCTGATAGATTTCTTTGACTGGGTGACCAAAGTAGTAGATCAGGGAGTGGCCGTGGACATGGCCTACCTAGACTTTAGCAAGGCATTTGACACAGTCCCACACAAAAGATTAATATACAAGTTAACCAGCCTGGGAGTGGGTCCCAAGATGACAGTCTGGGTAAAGAATTGGCTAGAGAATAGGACACAGAGAGTAATAGTAAATGGAGTCCACTCTGAAAAAAGGGGGGTTAGCAGTGGGGTACCACAGGGTTCAGTATTAGGACCGGTCCTCTTCAATGTCTTTATAAGTGACATTGCAGAGGGACTGGAAGGAAAAGTATGTCTCTTTGCAGATGACACAAAGATCTGCAACAGAGTTGATGCACAAGGTGGGGTGGAAAGGATGAGAAGGGACTTGGCAAGGTTAGAGGAATGGTCAAATGTATGGCAGCTTAGATTCAATGCTAAGAAGTGCAAGGTAATGCAATGGGAAACAAAAACCCAGAGGAAGAGTACACAATGGGGGGTGAGATACTAACAACAACAAAAATGGAAAGGGACCTGGGGGTAGTCATATCAGATGACCTAAAGGTGGGCAAGCAATGTGAGAGGGCAGCAAGGAGGGCTGGGGGATACTGGGATGTATAGGAGAGGCATCACCAGCAGAAAACAAAGTTATTATCCCTCTGTACAGACAGCTGGTGAGACCACATCTGGAGTACTGCGTGCAGTTCTGGAACCCAATCTCATAAAGACATAGACAGGATGGAAGCTGTCCAGAGGAGGGCAACTAAAATGGTGCGGGGTCTGCACCAGAAGACATATGAAGAGAGACTTAAGGAGCTTAATATGTATAGCCCTCGAGGAAAGGAGGGAGGGGGGACATGATAGAAACTTTCAAGTACCTCAAGGAATCAACAAAGTCCAAGAGGTAGCATCTTTCAAAAAGAGGTGTGCAAGAACAAGCGGGCACAATTTGAAGATAGAAGAGGGCGGCTCAGAGGTAATTAAGAGTATTTTTTCACAGAGGGTTGTGGATGTATGGAACAGCCTTCCAGAGGAGGTTGTGAGTCAAAAACAGTGGTAAATTCAAGCATGCATGGGACAGTCATAAGGCAATTCTAGGGGGTGGGGGTAGGAAGAAGTAGGCTGCTGGTTAACTAGGATCTGCAGCTTATCCATCAGGTAGGGAAATGGGCAGACTGGGTGGGCCAAGCGGTCCTTATCTGCCATCAAATTCTATGTTTCTATGTTACCTGTTTTTGGAGAATCAAGATAATGGAATTTATGATATAAGAAATTCAAATACTAAGAGGCTGAAAGTACCTAAAAATAATACAACGTTTGGGGAAATGGGGATTTGTAGCGATGCTGCTAGATTTTGGAATAGGCCAGGTGTTGCCACTAGGATGGTGCCAACATTCATGTTCCAAAAAAGTTTACAAGATGACCTTACTTTCGTATGTAACCTCCCTCTGGGGACTTACCTGTAGTTGCCCCATTGTTCCCATTGTTTCTGGGGATCCTGGGTCTTTCCCCCCTGTTTTCCCTGGCAGCCTGTTGTTTTCTGCCCCTTCAGGGTGTAACTTCTTGAATGCGAGCTGCCAGCATGCAAATTCAGCCGGCACTCGCATAAGCACATTGGAGGGCTTTGATGTTACTGACCACCACTGCGGTCCAGAAACAGGGGGATTGTCTATGGTTCCAGTGTGTCTCTTGTGCTCTATGGGGACCAGAGACCAGAAGGGGATCGGGCAGAAGCTCATAGCCGGTGCATAAGGGGAGTTTGAGCAGCAAGGCCGCTTGAGGGCTCATGAATATTAATGAATGGCCCCCATGTATATTAATAAGTGCTGCCTGCCATGTAGGGGCATAGTATCGTGGCAGCAGCAACAGCTGAACTGCTGGGGGCAGTCAGACAAGAGTGGGCTCATTTAATAGGGGGCAGTCTGGGCTATGACCTGGTGGGGTGTTGTGGATCCAGTAATGTGTTGGGCTGCACTTGCCCTATAAGGTTGAGGAAACTGTATGAACTCCAATTAACTGAATGGGAGCTGACATATTTGTGACACTTGACCCCATTATTGCAGCTAATCAAGTTCTAGGTGCCCAAAACTTGGGCTCCTAGATCTTTTTAAATGAGGGACTCCTGGCAAAAGGAGGGGACTAATTCTGGCACCTAGATCACACCCCAATAAACGAGCAGGGAATACTGATCACTATGGCTATTGATTATTGAAAGGCTTCAACAGCCAATCAGAATGGAGGATTTTCGACTGAAACAGTGTGGCCCTTCCGGGACTGAGTCAGCCTCTGGTTGGGCTCTTTATGAGTCAGGACTGTGCTGAGGACAAGGTGGGCCTTGCACTTCAGGGGCTTCCTCAGGCCCCCGTTTGGAGAGCTGTGTGTCAGCAGGAGGGACTGGAAAGGGGAAAGCAGGAAGAAAGATTGTGCTGAGGTTCTGGTTTCCCAAGTACTTGTGGCTAGACTGATTGAGAAGGGGAATGAGAGAAAGAGACTGGACTGTGATTCCCCAGGTATGGAGAAGTTGCTGGTAATTAATGAAAGAAGCTGAATGCTGCAGAAACCCTACACTGAAAAGTCGAAATTGCTGAAAGGGCTGTGCAGGTTAGCAGAGTGCCACAGCCAGGACTGATAAGCCATTTTGCCTGTGTTTAGGACTGCAATTTGAATTCTGAAGGGGCAGAGTGCCTCTGGTCATCGGGGTGCTAGCAGAAGTTGTGTGTGTCCTGTGTGAACTGGTTAAAGTGGCTGAGAGCTGAGTCCTAGCTGCAGACAAAGAAAAGGTGGGCACTATTAAACTGGAAAGGCGTGGACTGGTGTGCAGCGGGTTGTTATTCCTGAGCCCCCCGCTAAACTGCACTTGCGCTTATTGAACCTGAGGCTAGCACCCCTACTAATTAGCATTGGACTTTAGTGAAGAAACTGCCTAATAACTTTTCTCTTCTGAGAGCTCAGTGCAGGGACTGCAGGAGGACCCCCACCGTTAGGGAGTCCTCATTTAGAGCCAGGGAGGGAACTTGCTAACCCCTTAGAAGTGCTACTCACTGTCTCAGGAGGTCACTGGAACTTGCTAGGGTGCTACGGCATCTACGACCCATCGTGGGACCTGGGCTGTGGAGCCACTCCTGAGTCTGGCTCTTCTGGGGATGGTGTCATCCTACCACAATGCTCTGCAATGGGTCAGAAGTGGCTGAATGCGACAAGCAGCCAGAACTACAATCACGGTGACCAGCTGCAAGATTCTCAAGCAAGTTCCATCTAGACACAGGGATCCTGGCTGGCCTGTTTTCCGCTTTGCTGCACTAATTTATGGAACTCCATTACCCTTGGTACTGAGATGGACTAAACGCGAGTATCCAGGACCTGGCTCCTGGGATGGAAAAGGAGAATTGTTTTTTATTCATTCTACAAGTTTTCTAAGAATATTTGAAGGCCCCAACAACCAGCCAACCAGTGGCACCGATCAGGCCTGCAACTAGTGGGTAAACCTAGGGACAATATAGGGACACTGGTACCAGTGGGGAGGGCTTGGCTTGCTGGCCCATGTATTGAAACTGCTTAATTCACTACATTTTCTTTTGCCTTTACAGCTACCCTATGTCCCAGTATCCCCTTCCCTACTTCTTACCCCATGAATAAAGCTGTGAATTTGTTGTTTGAACTTGCTGTGTTACTGAAATTCATCGCATTTGCTCATCACTGAGATATATGGTTTATGGTGGGACATGGTATTGGGGGACACAGTGTGCAGAGTGGTTGGTTGGTTGGGGAGGTGAGAAGGCACAGTATCCCAGGGGGCTGTGCCAAGCAGATATCTGGCCCACTGATACTTTACTCTGGGTTGAGGCACCGGGCTATTTTCAATATTTCTGGGAATGAATCCCAAATTGTCACCATAACAGGACCCAGGCCTCTTGCCCAGTATCAGAGATAGTTGGCAAGGGGGGCTAGCCCATTAGCATACAGCACTGGGGCTACACATAAATGAATGTTAAATTATTGCAATTTTAAATACTGATGTAGATTTGTCAAGAGTAGATACTGACTTTTATAATTCTATTTCTGAATGTACTGTAAGGAACATTGTATTTGTATGTATGAAACAGGATTCATCTGAAAAAAGACTTTGGCATGAGTATGCAATTCCTGTATAAAAACAAAAACTTGCCAGAGTCAATAGGGCTGCAGCTGAGGAATTTGGGGTAAAAATATTGAAAATTGGTATTTTAATATTTGTACACCAAATTTTCAACATAGCATTTTTTTTTTACTCCCCCTTCCCCTCTGGAGTTGCCTCTTCAGGAGATGCCAATTAAGCCTGTCCCTACCCTGTCCTACCTGATTGATCGGGTCCTCCATCTTGCTGTGGTTTGTGCCCCGCACGGGATCGGGGTGGGCCACCCCCGAACCTTCAGATCTCATCAGGTCCCCGACTCAGCTGGGCAGGCAGTGGTAGATTGGAGCCCGTCTCGGCACTCCAGCTACCCGACTCTGGAGGGAATTTTCCATTTTTCTAGGCTGTACTTGTGTGCCCCAGTGTCAAGGCATAGGTGCCAATGCCCGCAAAGTCCTCCCACCCCCCTAAGGACCCATCCCTGAAGCTGATTGGTCCAATGCCTATGCCCCTGACCAATCACGCCCCAGTGACTCCAGCAGGGGTCACCGCTTGCTGGTCTAGAAGACCCATCCTCCCCCCCCCGGAGAAGGTGAGCTGTCGTTGAACGCTCTAGCCTTCTACCCCTGGCCAACCTCCCTCGGGCTGAGCTCGTTCCCGAGCTCGGGTTGCCAGCATGGTGTGAGGTGTGGCATCCAGCGCCTCAACCCACAGCATCACTGGGCCGATTCAACATAGTCTTTTTATGACCCTGCCTCATGAAGAAGGGCAGAGATAATGTTCAACTCCTGGACTAAAGCTGATTTTGCGCAGGGATTGCAAAATCAACTTTCAGAATGCAGAATCACATTTTGGGCAGGAGTTGAAAAATGACAGCTGTCACATTCATGAGGTGTTGTAAAGAAAGGGCTATGTTGAAAATCTGAAGTAAAAATATTGAATATTACCAACGTTATGAGCCTGTTTTTGCAAAATTCAACATAGCCTCATAGCTTTGTTTTTTTTTTTTATATTTTTACACCAAATTTAAAACATAGCCTTCTTATGATCCCACCTCATGAATAAAGTCAGAGAAAATGTTCGACTCCTGTGCAAAAGTTGATTTCATGCAGGGAACACAAAATCACCTTTCAGGATGTAAAAAAATAATTTGACCAGGATTTGAAAAATGACAGCTGTCACATGCCTGAGGTGCTGTAAAGATATGGCTACGTTGTAAATTTGGGTTAAAAATATTGAAAATTACCAAAGTTATGAGCCTGCATTTGCAAAATTCAATGTAGGCTCTTAACTATATTGTTTTTTAATATATTTACACCAGTTTTTTTACATAGCCTTCTTATGACCCCACCTCATGAACAAGGACAGAGAAAATTTTCAGCTCCTGCCCAAAAGGTGATTTCATGCAGGGACCACGAAATCACTTTTCGGGATGTAAAAAAACATTTAGGCAGTATTTGAAAAATGACAGCTATTACATTCATGAGGTGCTGTAAAGATATGGCTATATTGTAAATTTTGGGTATAAATATTAAACATTACCAAAGTTACGAGTCTGCATTTGCAAAATTCAATGTAGGCTCATATATTTGTCGTTTTTTAACATTTTTATGCCAAATTTTCATCATAGCCATCTTATGACCTCACTTCATGAACAATGGTGAAGAAAATTATGTTTCAGGGGGTGCTGAGAGGGAGGGTGGGTGGGGAATATTAAAAACAAGCACAGAGGAGTACTGATAGCGACACTGGGGGATTGGGCAGCCCAGTGTCACTCTAATGTTTCTGAGGGTATGAAAAAAAAGGGGGGCACAGAACAAAATCGTGACACTGGGGGATTGGGCACCCCCAGTGTCACTGCTATGTTTCTGGGGATGTGTGGGGTAGTGGGTGCTGAGAGAGAAGGTCGGGTGGGGGGATAACTATAATTGAAAAGACAAAAAAGATCGGCAATCACGGCACACTGAGGCATGACCAAGATGGCCACTGCAGTCCACTGCGCATGCTCTAGTGGTTGCACGTGCACAGTTGACTGTGGCAGCCATCTTGAAGATGACGAAGTGTGTTATGATTGCCGATTTTTTTTTGTCTTTTAAATTATAGCTATCCCCCCAACCTGACCCTCCCTCTCAGCACCGACCACCCCACACACCCCCAGAAACATAACAGTGGCACTGTGGGTGCCCAATCCCCCAGTGTTGTTATCAGGTTACCCTTGATGGGTTTTTTTATTAAAAAATAGTGCAGTGCGAGTGTAGTGCTCCATGGATGTGGAGACAACTGTGGGGCATGCTGTTCATTTGCAAAGAATGCAAGGAATACTGAGTTCTTTTTTGAAAGCAATAGGTCTGCACTGTAGCCCTAATAACATTTTACTTACTTTTACTTACTTGCTTATACACACATACACCCCTGATTTTTTTCTATCAAAAACATAGACATTTTTGGCAGAAAAGGACCAGTAGGCCCATCGTATGCCCTGTTTTCCCTGCTTATTCTACACTCTGGACCCTATTTGGTTACAGGTGTCTCTCACTCCTCCCTTTTCTCCACCTGTTATGCCCATGTGCCTATCCCATGCATGCTTGAAACTCCCCTCCTTGTCCCCTCTCACTCTCCTCTCCTCCAGGGAGTACATGCTGCGCTCCTGCAGCCTCTCCTTATACATTTTCTCATGCAACCACCTACCATTTTGGTAGCTCTCTTCTAGACCACTTCCACCTTGTGAATGTCCTTGCAGAGATGTGGCCTCCAGAACTGTTCACGGTACTCTAGGTACCTCCTATGTTGTGTAAAAAAATAAAGAACGCTAGATTTGAAAGCACATGTGGCATGGTGTGGATTCCCTTCGGTGCACACTTCAGCACATAATCTCACTTGGCAGTAAGCACACAACCTTATTTAGCAGGCTTGGACAAAGCACTCTGTTAGTTTTACCTGGTGCTGGCAAACTAATTTCCGTTTATTTATCTAAATATACCTCTCTGTCACCATTCATCTGGGTCTTCCTGTAATTCTTAAAAGCTGTTTTCTTCTCCCTTATCACCTTAACCACCTCCCTTGAGAACCATTAGTGGCCTCTTCTCTTCCTACCTTTGCCGGTACCAGGTAAAAACAGTGCAACAAAAACAGCTCGGGAATAACCGCACTGTGTAAAGTGCTAAAAGATTTAGAGTGAGAGGGGTATAATAGCGGTAGGGAAATACCACTACCCCTGTGGCTGTGCGCTTACACTGTGAATGGGTCAAGTAGCCATGTGCGTTGTGCCTCATCAAGCCACTCCTGTGGTGGAGTGGCTAAGGCACCAGCACATGGCAGAATTGGAGACTAGGGACTGTGGTTTACTGGTGTTACTACATTTTACTTTTTTTTTTTTTTAAATAAAATGTTCCCCCCTCCCGAGTTTCTCCCCATCCCTGAAGTCCACACCCCCTCGTAGTTAGTTATATAAAATCTGGGAGGTGCTGGGGGTGAACCACCCACATTGGTGGGTGCATGGGATGATGGCCCCTGCAAAAAACAGAAAATCCCTTTATTGTCTATGAGGCATGCTGTTTGTGTGTGGTCGGTGTTTTTTTCGAAGCTGTTTTGGTCTGCGCTGTGTTGCTTTTGGCATTTATTGCTGCACTGTTTTTCACGCACTGTTTTGACCCTGTGCCACCTTTGCTTATTTTCTTCAAGCAACTTGATGTTGCCTTAAAAGACAAAGAACCTCTGCGCTCAAACACTGAGGCAAGGGTTACCCCAAAGGGCATTTGGCTGGGAAGCCAAGTTTCAAGAAAATACAAAATCACACATGCCCCCACAATGCAAAGCATCATGGGCTGCATATGCAAATCACCACCATTCTGTGGTGATTTGCATATGCAGCCCATGATGCTTTGCATTGTGGGGCATGTGATTTGTATTTTCTTGATGTTGCCTTATTTATTCCTTCCTTTATCCTTTTCCATGGTACCTTCACCCACCCCCCAGCCAGCTTCCCCTTCAATGTATTTACTGAGGGATTCTCAATTTCTTAAAAATCTGCCCTCCTGAAGTCCAGGACCCTTGTCCTAGTGTGTTTTTCTTCTGCTTAATCTATATGATAAACCACACTGTATGACAATCACTTGTACCCAGGGGATACCCACTGTGACTTTTGCAATGCTGTCCCTGTTCATAAGAAAAAGGTCCAGAACTGCCCCATCCCTTGTGGGTTCTGTAACCAGCTGCCTGAGAAATGCCCCCTGCCAAGGATGGCCCTACTTGTTCTTGTAGCTGTGGCCATAATGCTCCAGTCTACAGCCAGCAGATGAATATCACCCACAACCAATACCTCCCCTTTCCTTGCCATTTTGTCTATGTTTTCCTTTAGAACCATGTCTAACTCCTCCTCCTCCTGTGTTGGTAGTCTATACATTACCTCTACATGGATAAAGACCCGGACCCTGTCTCTGAGCCAATCCATAAAACCTTCAGCCCTTCCATATCCCTGTAGTGATTCTGAATCTCTGTGGACTTTATGCCTTCCCTCACATATAAAATGACCCCCGCCCCCTTTTTTCCCTGTCCTATGCTTCTGAAACATTTTGTATCCCAGAATGGCCACATTCCAGCTGTGGTTTCAGTACACCATACTAACATACTAATTGCCAGCAGATCAGGCCTTACGGTCTATCAAGTCTGCTCGTACCTCAGATCCCTAGTTGGGTGCCAAGGCCCTCCCCCCGCCTTGTGTTCCAGAAACCCCTATCATCCATCCCCACCCCCCTGGGCCAGGCCATCATCTGATACATCCTCTTTCTGTGTCTGTGCCACCCTCTCTTGAAGCCCTCCACTGTGGATCTCTGAACCAGCTCGCCAGGCAGTGCATTCTAAGGGTCCACCACCCTCTCAGTGAAAAACCTCCTCCTCTTTTCCCCCCTCACCCTTCCACCTTCCGACTTCAAACCATGCCCTCTGGTGATACCTCCCTGCTTTAGTCTAAAGATCCCCTCCATGTTTACCCTATTTATTCCCTTGAGGTACTTGAAGACCTCAATCATGTCCCCCCATCTCTCCTCTCCTCCAATGAAAACAGGCAGAGCTCCTCAAGTCTGTCCTCATACATCAAATCCCCTAGTCCTCGTATCATCTTAGTTGCCCTCCTCTGTACCCTCTCCAAGAGCTGTATGTCCCTCTTCAAGTGTGGTCTCCAGTACTGTACACAGTACTCAAGGTGTGGTCTAACCAGTCCATTGTACAGCAGCAGAATCACTTCCCTGCTCCTAGAGGTGATCCTGCTTACGATGCATCCCAGCATCCTGTTTGTCTTGCTATCCACTCTCCTGCACTGCTCAGAGTTATTCATACATGCATCCACCATGACCCCTAGGTGTTTTTCCCCTGCTGAGGCCTCCAGTGCCTCCCCTCCCAGGGTGTACCTGTGTTTAGGGTTTCCCTGCCCAAGATGTAACACCTTGCACTTGGTGATGTTGAAATTTAATTTCGAAGTGTGAGCCCAGCTTTCCAGGGTGTCCAGGGCCTTGCAGTGCCAACCTCCCCTCTTCCCCCTCAACTACTGCTCCCATCTTGGAGTCATCAGCGAAGAGACTCATTTCACACCCTATACCGTCCCTGATGTCCGATATGTATGTATTAAACAGGATCAGACCCAGGAATGAGCCCTGCGGTACCCCACTAACAACCTCTCTAGGGTTCGAGAGCTCCTCACTGACCACTACACTCTGGGTGCATCCAGCTAGCCAGTTTTCAGTCCATCTGACAATCAGAGGACCTACTTCCAACCCCATCAGTTTCTCCACCAGACCATTGTGGGGGACAGAGTCAAACACCTTGCTGAAGTCCAAGAATAATTCATCCAAGGCTTCCCCTGTCCAGTTCTGATGCTACCCATTCATAGAACTCCACAAAATTGGTTTGACATGATCTACCTGGCACAAACCCATGTTGCCAACTATCCAGACCTCCTATCTCCTCCAAGTACACACCCAATTGTTCCTTTAGTATACTCTCCATTAATTTTCCCACCACTGAGGTCAAACTGATGGGTCTATAGTTACCTGGTACTTCCCTCGAACCCCCTTTATGGATTGGCACCACATGTGCCTCTCGCCAATCCCTAGGTATCCTCTCTGTCTCAAGCGACCTGTTGAAGAGCTCCACCAGGGGTGCAGCCAGTATGTCTGCCAATTCCCATAGTACTATCAGATGAATGCCATCCGGCCCAGGAGATTTATCTTTCTTTAGGGCCTTGAGGGGCTAACCACACCCTTTCGGTGGAGATAGCATCATCCGTCCCCTCCACTTTACTGGCCTTTTTATCCTTATCCTGATTTGACACCCCTGGGAGTACCTCTCCCTCCCTCTTCCTCCATTTCTTTTGCTCCCCTGATCCCACTCACTACCGCTTCTATCCCCATTGTGCCTTGCTTTGTAGATATCCGATCCCCCTCCTTAGTGAACACAGAGGCAAAGTACTCGTTTAATACCTCTGCCTGGTCCCTTGCCTCTTCCACCCACCCACCTTCTGATCTCAATCTGCCGAGAAGGCCCTTAGTTTTTCTCCGCTCCCCAATGTACTGGAAGAACCCCTTTTCCCCTCCATGTATCCCCTGTGCCAGCCACTGCTCTTTACTGGACTTTGCCCCCCTCACCATCCGGGTGACTTTTCTAGATCCAAGATGGTACATTTCCTTTTCCCTATCCCTTCTTGTTTTATATTTTTTGTAGGCCGTCTTCTTTTCTCTGACCACTACCTGAACCTCACTGTCCACCAGCATGGTTTATGTGACCTTGCTCCCTTACGCTTCACCTTAGCGCAGGTCCTGACTGCCTCATGAAGTCCCGGTTTTATGACCTCCCATCTCTTTTCCACATTTGTCATTGATGTAATCCCCTTCAAGTGATCCTTGAGAATATTTCCCATTCCGACAAAGTCTGCCCCCCCTGAAGTCCACTGCCACAGTGTCCTAGATCTCTCCCCCGTCGCCCCATGTATATTTGAAACCAGACAGTATTGTGATTGCTCCCAGTCAGGGGATCCTCTACAACCAAGTCCCTTACCAGATCCCCATCTGCCAGAACCACGTCCAGGACATGCCCCTCCCTTGTGGGCTCCATCACATGCTGTGTTAAGAACACATCCTGGAAGCCATCCAGTAGCCTCTGCTCCTTGGCCACCTTAGAGGACATGGTTCCCCAGTTTGTACCTGGCATATTAAGGCCCCCCATCAACACCACTCCTTCCCCTTTTGATCCACACTGGGCAATTATGTTGTCCAGCAAACCATCCTTCAGAACATCACCCATCCCGGGGGGCCTATATTCTACATCCAGCTGGATCTTACCTCCTGCTGGGGTTCATAAGGTGACCCATAAGGCCTCCACGTTTCCCTCTGCCTCTTCTACCCTAGAAATTTCTATGTCATCTCTAATGAACATAGCCACTCCACCCCCTCTGCCCTCCTTTCTGTCCTTCCTAAGTATAGTGTAACATCTCATGTTTAGGTCCCAGTCATGGTTTTTGCTGGCCCATGTTTCCGTGATCGCCGCCACATCCACCCCCTCTGAACAGCATGGCCTGGAACTCTGGCAACTTGTTTCCCAAGCTCCTGGCATTTACTAATACCACCCCACCCTTATCCCTGATCCCTTTGGCAGACCCCACCCAGGTTCCTTATGCTTCCATCCTCCCTCTGCTCCTCCTGAAACCTCCTCCCCAGTCTGTTTCCCCCTCCTCCCCTTGGGTTTGAAGGCTACTCCCCTCATCTGGAGGAGGGCTTCTGGTCAACCCCTCCTTATCCCCACAGTTTAAACCCCACCTTTCTTGAATGTAGTCAGCCACCCCTGTTTAAGGACTTCCTTCCCTAGCAGGGCAAGATGAAAGCCTGTCTTTGGCATACAGTCCCTTATCCTCCCAAACTACTTTCCAGTTCCCTAACACCCACAACTCACTCTCTTCACCCCATTTCCTGAGCCAGTCATTAACCTCTGTGATCTTCATTTTTTTCTCCACTGAGGCCTTTGGTACTGGCAATATCTCTGAAAAGGAAATGTTGCATCCATTATCCCGACAGACTCTGGCAAGTTCTTGAAACCTTGCTTGGATTTCCAAAATGCTATTTCCCTCTAGATTGTTAGTTCCCAAATGCACCAGGAAATTCAGTTTCCCTCCACAATCCCTAACCATTTCATACACCATGAACTTTGCTCTGTGCACTGTCAGCCCAGAGATACTCTCTACCTTCACCTGGCTATGGCATCCACCCCCCATCCCTCCCACTGGATACCCTAATCATCGTGTCTCCCAATAACAGAACCTTAACACCGCCATCATCCTTATGGTTACCTCCACTATGTGCTTTCAACCCCCCATCCCCCCCACCATGATTCTGTTGTGTCAGCCAGATCCAGGTCTGCTTCAGCAGTGGTTGTCTTAAGGTTGGAAATGTTATTTCCTAGGCTCCTTGTGTTAGCGCACATGAAACTCCACTCCTTTTGTCTTATCTTTCCCTTTCCTTCCCTCCCTCCCTATTCCATCCTTTGTCCTTTCATTGTCTCTGTTACTGTTATCCCCTTTTACATTTTCTCTGTGCCCACTCTCTTTAAATTTTTCATCGCCCTTAGAACCAACTCCTGTCACTCCCGTCCCTTCCCTCCCTTTCCCTACACCACTCTGCCCATGGAGAATTTATTTCCTCTGCATTTTTCCTCTCTGTTGCTCCCCTTTCTGGGGGGGTGCCTTTCACTGCTCCCCTTGTCTTTTTTCTGCCTGCCCCCTTGGCTTGTTTAAATCACTAGTGAAGTAGCATTTAAACTTTCCCCTCAAGAACTGCTTGCTGTTCCTGTCCTGGATGGATGGAGGCCATCTCCTTTGTACAGTCCTCTGTCCCTCCAGGTAGAATCCCTGTCCTTGATTTAACTAAATCCCTCCTTCCTGCACCATGCCTTCAACCAGCCATTGAAGGCATTGTTGCAATATCCCTTAATCTTCCCCCTGCTGTATAAAGGTAGCGCCTCAGAGAATGCCATTGTGTGAGCTACTTGCTTCAGGCCCCTCCCTAATTCTCTGTATCTATCCTGCACCTCCCCTGCCATATCCCTTGCCAGGTCATTAGTCCCCAAATGGACAGTAACATCCAGCTGTCCCTCCTGCCCCACCTCCCTAGCAATTCTGAGGATCCGTTCACCCCCCCAATGCCGAGGCATCAGATAGGCATGCCACCTCCCTCTTTCCCTCCCTTCCTGTTCCCAAAACTACCCCCTAACAATTGAGTCCCTCACATAAAGTTGCTTCCTCTTCCATTGGGGTTTTCTACCTCTCACCTTGGTGTCTCCTACATGAATCTGGAGGACCCTCACATCCTCCCTGGCCACTACCATGGATGCCTTCTCTTGGCAGTTCTGTCCTGCCAGATTAGTGAATGAGCTGAGTAGTGCTACTAGCTAAGGAATGTGTTCTTGACCCCTCCTGAGCCCATTGCAGTCCATCCGATCCTTCTTCTTGGCTCCCTTTGGGGCAGAGGGGGTAGACTTGGTAGCCCCAGGTTGGGGGGAAGAGGTTCTTTGAATCCTAGCTAACTCAGCCCAGAGTCTCATGACCTCCACCCTCAGCCCAGAGAGGTAAACACAGAAAGGGCACTACCTAAGTCTTCAAAAGAGCTCCCTGAAGACTGCCACTTTACAGCCACTGCACTGCACCACTCTCAATATTCCTGTTCCTATACTCACTATTTATCTGGGAAGAAATCTGAAGCCTTACCACAGATATGGTGTTTATAATTTCCCTTATTTGTTTTGCTTAACCTCTATGTTACTTGACCCTAGATAGGATGTATTAACATTACCCCATTTTACTACTTTACTATATTTAACCCTTCCTACCTTTTTTCCTATTTCTTATATTTCTAGAATGTGTTGTATAACCCTACCTCAGATATGGTGCTACCTTCTTTCCCTTCTCTCTGTATTTTATTTCTTAATAAGTTAACCTTTCCCTTTTCTATACATATTTACCTGTTACACTTCTTTACTTTTTGGTATCTTCCTGCTTCCCTCTACTTAACACAGATGGATTCTAATTTATTAAGAAAGTCTGCTAATTAGTTAGAGATGGTAGAAGACCATGTCCCAAAAAAATCTTATTTATTACCTATGCAGATGCAAACTGCATCAGTCTATATCAGCCACTGAATACAGTATATTCAAACTTACAATAAAAATGTGTCCCTTATAACCCTCCTTTAACTTATCTCCAGTTTATGTTATTTCTACACCCCCCTTTACACTATTTGTCCTTTATGCCTACTATTTTAATCCACTGGATTACATACCATGGGGTCGAGGCCGGTTGCTGTTGTTTGTACAATGCAGAAGCACTATAAATAATTTCAGATATACTTAAATTAAATTGTAGTGTGGTTAAAGGTGTTACAGCAGGGGTGCAGTATCTCTTGTTGACTGCCATCCCATGTTGTCACCCCCAGTGTCAACCTTAATCTTAGCCCTTTAACCTGAGGATCGCAGTGGAGGACTGTGTGGCTAAAGCCCAGAAGTTTTACAGGATGGCCCCAGCTCCTTCACTCAAGATCACTCCTGATTACTCCCTGTAGAAGTGGGGGAAGAACCTAGGACACACAGCCTGCAGCACTTAGAAGGAGCTCACTGGCACAGAAGCACAGACCAGTTGATAGAGAAAGTCTCTTCTATTAAGGAGCCCAACTGGCCCTGATGCTGCTTACTTACCCCAATCAGTTGTTCTGCTAGTTACATAGAAACATAGAATCTGACGCAGATAAGGACCACTTGGCCCACCTAGTCTTCCCATTTCCCTACCTAATGGATAAGCTGCAGATCCTAGTTAACCAACAGCCTACTACCTCCTACCCCCCATTAGAATTGCCTTATGTCTGTCTCATTCATTCTTGAATTCCCCCACTGTTTTTGACTCCATGACCTCCTCAGGAAGGCTGTTCCATGCATCCACAACCCTCTCATTGAAAAAATACTTCCCCACCTTACCTCTTAGCCACCCTCCATCTTCAAATTGTGCCCCCTTGTTCTTGCACATCTTTTTTCTGAAAGATGCTACCATCTTGGATTTTGTTGATTCTCTTGAGATACTTGAATGTTTCTATCATATCCCCTCTCCCTCCTTTCCTTAAGGGTATACTTATTAAGATCCTTTAGTTTCTCTTCATATGTCTTCTGGTGCAGACCCTGCACCATTTTGGTTGCCTTCCTCTGGACAGACTCCATCCTGTCTATGTCCTTGTGGAGATGAGGGTCTTCAGAACTGCACACAATGCTCCAGATGGTGTCTCACCAACTGTCTGTACAGAGGGATAACAACTTCCTGTTTCCTTCTGGTGCTGCCTCTCCCTATGCATCCCAGTATCCCCCCAGTCCTCCTTATGGCCTTCTCACATTGCTTGCCACCTTTAGGTCATCTGATATAACTACCCCCAGGCCCTTTTCCATTTTTGTTGTTGTTAGTATCTCACCCCCCATTGTGTACTCTTCCCCTAGGTTTTTGTTTCCCAGGTGCATTACTTTACACTTTTTTGCATTGAGTCTAAGCTGCCATACATTTGACCATTCCTCCATCCTTGCCAAGTCCCTTCTCATCCTTTCCACCCCACCTTGTGTGTCAACCTTGTTGCAGATCTTTGTGTCATCTGCAGAGAGACATACTTTTTCTTCCGGTCCCTCTGCAATGTCACTAATAAAGACATTAAAGAGGACTGGTCCCAGTACTGAACCCTGTGGTACCCTCCTAGTAACCCCCTTTCTTCAGCGTGGACTCCATTTACTATTACCCTCTGCATCCTGTTGTCCAGCCAATTTTCTACCCAGGCTACCACTTTGGGACCCATTCCAAGGCTGGCTAACTTGTATATTAATATTTTGTGTGGGACTGTGTCAAATGCCTTGTTAAAGTCAAGATAGGCCATGTCCACAGCCCCTCCCTGGTCTACTACTTTGGTCACCCAGTCAAAGAAATCTATTAGAATCATCTGACATGACCTTCCCATGGTGAATCCATGCTGCCTTGGGTCCTGTGCCCCACTGGCCTCTAGGTACTCAACAATTCTTTCCTTCAGAAGTAATTCCATCATTTTCCCTACCACTGAGGTCAAACTAAATGGTCTGTAGTTTCCTGTCTCTGCTCTGCTCCCACTTTTGTGAAGGGGACTCACATCTGCCCTCCTCCAGTCCTCAGGTACCACCACATCCTCCCATGATTTGCTAAAGAGGGTAGTCAGTGGTGTCACTAGTTCTACCTTTAGTTCTTTTAGAATTCTGGGGTAAATTCCATCAGGCCCCATTGCTTTGCCCATCTTCAGTTTTAAGAGTTCTTTCAGAACCCTTTCTTCTGTGAATGGACTGGTTTCAACCCCCCATCAGAATGTTTCTGTTGTTTGGTTTAGGTACCTCCGCTTCCTCTTCTTTTGTGAATACTGAGCAGAAGTAATCATTCAGTATCCCTGCTTTTTCACTGTCACCATTTGCCAACATTCTCTCCCCTTTATTAAGCCTCAGTATCCCTTCCTTGGTCTTTCTTCACTCCCTAATGTACCTATAAAAGGTTTTATCCCCCTTCTTAACATAGTTGGCTATCTTTTCCTTAGTTTGGGCCTTTGCTATTCTGACTGCCTTCCCTGCCTCCTTCTGCTTTAACTGATAAAGTTCTCTGCCCTGCTCCTTCTGTGTTTCCTTATAGTTCTTGAACATTATCCTTTTCTCCTTAACCTTCCCTGCCACCTTTTTTGAGAACCATAGTGGCGTTTTCCTTTGCTTTGTTTTGTTCATTTGCCTTACACAAAGGCTTGTTGCCTCTGTGATGGCAGTTTTGATTTTTCCCCATTGTTCCTCCACCCCTCCTTCTTGTCTGCCAGTGCTTTTCTGAGGTACTCTCCCATTTTGACACAGTCAGTCTTTCCAAAGTCCAATGATCTTGCTTTTGTATGGCTTGACTCTACAGCTGTGTTTATTGTGAACCACACTGTTTGGTGCTCGCTTGTTCCCAGAGGGCTACCACTTCTAAATCTGAGATCCTCCCTCCATCCCTGTTTGAAAGTGCCAGGTCTAAGATTGCTCCCTCCCGAGTGGGTTCTAACACTAGCTGTCTGAGGCATGCCCCCGATAGGGCATCAATAATTACCCTGCTCTTGGATGTGGCTGCAGTAAAGATGCTCCAGTTAACATCTGGCATATTCAGGGCCCCCATCAACAATATCTCTTCTTTTTCTACCATTCTAAGGATTCCTTCTATCACAATGGAGCAGCAGGTTTGAAAGCCACCCATCCTATAGGATGGCCTTGCCTCCTTCACTCAAGATCGCTCCCATTTGGAGCCCTGTACCAGTGGGGGAAGAGCCAAGCACACGCAGCCTGCAGCACTTAGAAGTAGGTCACTGGCACAGAAACACTCTCCAGTTGATAATAAAAGTCCCTTCCATTTAAGAGCCAGTCTGGCATCGATGCTCCTTACGC
Source organism: Neoceratodus forsteri (assembly GCA_016271365.2). Classification (NCBI taxonomy): domain Eukaryota; kingdom Metazoa; phylum Chordata; order Ceratodontiformes; family Ceratodontidae; genus Neoceratodus; species Neoceratodus forsteri. Next base: position 683,479,334 of record CM028131.1, on the reverse strand, counting down.
TTCCTGACCAGCTGGTCTACTAGCTGTCATGTTTATTATAGTATCCTCTATTTTTTTTCTCTATGCTCCCCTAGTATTTTCTTGATATTTTCAGATGTCAGGGCAGCTCCTCCAAGACACAGAAAGTGCTTTTTATTGGTTCTGTTTACTGAACCACTCATGACACCAGGCTCAAAAGCAGCAGCCCTCCATGTGAGTGAGGTGAGCTGTGGAAGGCTGCTGTTTTTGATCCTAGAGTTGTGGATGGCCAGAATTGACATTATTTAATCAACAAGGCTTGGTGGTATTTGCTCCACCATGATAGGTCCATGCAAACATCCTTTCATGGGGCCCTCAGTTTAACTGTACTAATTCTTACAGTTTCCCCATCCCAAAACAATTTTCTAATTACTTTTTTCTAATTTTTTGAACCAGCCAATTCCCATATAGAGTGGAAAATTATATAATAATTAGAACATTTTCAGAGCCATAGCCATTTTAATAGAGTTAACGTTACCCCATATGCTTAAGATAGTTTACTCCACATTCTTAAGTCTTTTTCTATCTCTTTTAATAGTGGTTCAAAATTTATAGAAATTAATTTTGCTGGGTCAAATGGAATTTTTAAACCTAAATATATGTTTATTTATTTATTTATTTGTTGACTTATTCATTAATTAAAGCATTTCACCAGGAAAGACATACTGAGCCTTAAACAGCTCATTTCCAGATGTGTCCTGGGAGAAGAGGAAAGAGACTGATGTAAGAATAACATAATATATACATACAATATAATGAAACTGAGTATCCCAGTTATAATGATGGTATATACAGTATTTACAAACAAATACATGAAGAGTACAAGGTAATAGTGCAGCTAAAAAAACAGTTCAGGCAGAGACAATATTATATAATAAATATGGGCAGTTGGAGTAGAAGCACAATCATATATAGGTACCGTATAATACATATGGGTAGTTGGAGCAGAAGGAGCTGAAGCCCAGTCCTATACAGGTAGGACACAAGGTAGAAATGTAGCTAATACACATGGGAATTAATGTAGAGACTCAACACAGGGTGCTAGGTAGGAGGATACGATTGGGGTCAGGGTGAAGGGGATGATGGGAGTAGATATGGGGTAGAAATATGGGGGGAGAAAGGAAGAGGAGAAGAGGAGGTGGGGAAATGGGGAGAGAGAGAGAGAGAGAGAGAGAGAGTGAGGATGAAGAATAGGGAGAGGAGGGAGGGAGGGGGAGAGACTGGGGAGGTAGGAAAGGACAGGAGTAGTAGGGGAGGAAAGAAGGGAGAAGAGTTGAGTGAATCATAGGGCCAGGCAACTAAGAGCAGTGACAGGAGGAGATGTGTGAGTGTGGAGTAGAGAGGTTAGTGAATGTTTGGAGGAAACAGAGAAAATGGCTAGGGGGAGAGAATTCCAAAGTTTAGGAGAATGGAATGAGAAGGCAGCTTTTTCAGCAAAGAATTTATGAGATAGGAGCAGGAAGGAGCAATAGCCAGGATTGCAGAGAGAGTAGGAGGAGGAGGTGGCAGGTGAGAGAAGGGAATTTAGGGAGGGAGAGAGGGAGGGAGGGAGGAAGGAAGGACAACCAGAACTTGGAAGTAAAGGTGGTACAGTAGGTTAGGCGGTGATCTTAAAGGGAAGGGAGTGAGAGAGCAGAGCAGAGTAAAGAACACAGTGGTGGGTGCGGGGAGAACATTTAAAAGTGAAACAGCAGAAGGAGTGGAAGAGGGGATCCAGTTTGGCCAGGGTAGACCTTGGGGCAGCTCCATAGACTATGTCATCATAATCAAAGATGGGGAGAATCATCTTAATAAGGATATCTTGGCAGACTGGTAGAGGGATGCAGCTTTTGTCCCTATAAAGAACACCAAGTTTGGGGTGGAGTTTTTTGTATATGGTGTCTATGTGCTGTGAGAAGTGGAGGTGACAGTTAAGCCAGACACCAAGGTACTTGAATGAGAGCACATCACCAGTTGTGTCCCCATTTAGGGTATGGAAGGAGGGAAGGAACAGGAGTTTAGAAACCATTGGCCTAGTGCCAAAGCATATAGAAGCCTTTTTTGGGGGGGGCATTTAATGATAACTGATTTTACTTGAACCATTTCTGGACCAAGTCAAAATCAGGTTTGAGCTTGTAAAGGATCCAGAGACAAACAGGACCATGTCATCACGTACATGTGGATGGACACAGTTGAGCAGGCAGAGTTAAGGTAATTTAGAAAGACGGAGAACAGTAGAGGGCCAAGGACAGAGCCTTGAGGGACACCGGTGGTAATGGAGTGGATACGATTTTTCCAGGTTCACTAATTGTGTTATACCCGTTAGATAAGCGCTGAACCATTTTATTGCGGGGACTGACAGGCCCGCTGATCTCAGTTTGTGCAGTAGGAGGGAGTGGGAGACGGTGTCAAAAGCTTTCGTTAGATCAACAAAGATGGTGGCAGTGAGAAGGCCCTGGTCCATAGCTGTGTGGATGGACTCAGTGAGACAGAGAAGGGAGGAAGTAGTGAGTGGTGTTTACGAAAGCCAGACTAGAAGGGTGTGAAGAAGGAAGAGGAATCAAGTAAGGGGGAAAGTTGGTATATAACTATGTGCTCTTGGAGTTTGAAGAGGGTAGGGAGGAGGGAGATAGGACAGAAATTGCCTGGAGAGGAGCAGACACCTCCTTTATGCAGGGGAAAGATTGTAGCATGCTTCCAGGAGTCTGGGACGAAGGCAAGAGAGAAGCAGAGTTTTAGGAGGGAGGCAATAGGAGAGGCAATGGCAGGGGCAGAAAGGTGAAGGAGCTTGGGGTCTAGCCCATCAGGGCTGCTACCTTACACTGGGTTAAGAGCTAGAAGGGCTTTCAGAGAGGAGGACGGGGTAACCGGTGAGAAGAAGAAAGAAAGTGCAGGAGTGCGGGGGTTAAGGGGGGAGAGGGAGGTCAAAGGAAGGAAGGAGGTGAGAAGAACAGAAGCACAGGTGGTAAAGTATGTGGTGAACACAGAGGTCATAGAGGTAGGATCAAAGAAGGTGGAGACGCCTAAATTAATGACAGGAGGGGTGGACTGGGTGGGAGGGGAGAAGAGGACATGAATAACTTCCCAGAACTTGGAGGGGTGGCTTAGATTTTTCTGGAAAGAAGTGGAAAAGAAGTTAGCTGGATGGGCCAGTGTGGTCCTTATCTGCCGTCAAATTTCTGTGATTCTTTAGCTAGCCTGGTGGTTCTGGTGCAAGAGTTCCTCAGGGTGCAGTACCTGTTAAGATCTGCTAGTGTGCCGGAGGACTTGTACAATTTCCATGCCAGGCTGCGTGCATGGTGGCAAGCCAGAAGATCAGCTGAGATCCAGGGGAGCTGGGAGCCTCTGACCCTGGTTTTCCATAGGGGATCATGCTGATCCCAGATTTGTAGAAATTTGGAGAGGAAGTAGTCAAGGGCTAGGTTAATGTTGGTGGCTTTGGAGATAGGGCATCAGTCAGTTGACTGCAGATCAGCATGGAGTGTGGATAGGTCTAGCAGCTGGAAGGAGCAGATGTAAACAATTTGGGGGGGCACTCTATGGTGGTGGATTTTGTATCTGTAGTATACCATATGGTGGTAGCTAATTGTGTCAGGTACTGTGCCAGCATCAATGATGCGGTGTGGGTGATTGGTGAGGATCCAGTCCAGGAGTGAGTGATTTTGGGATTTAGAATTTAGTTGGATAGAGACTGAGATGAGTTGAGAAAGGTGCAGGGACGTTTGACAAAGTTTAGAGTTGGAGAGGGAAAGCCAGTTTATATTGAAGTCATCCAGTATGAGAAGATCACCAGAGGGGGCAAGATAGGATATGGTAGTCAGGAGTTCAGTTACCGGAGTGGCAGATATGCCAGGGCAGCAGTAGATACATGTCACGTAGATGAGGAGGGAGAAAGGGAGGGAGAGTTTGAGGATGAGGAGTTCAAAGGCAGCAGGAGAGGTAACAAACAATACCATGGTGAACTGAATTGTTGAAGAGAGGTAGATGGCAATACCACCACTCTTAGTGGAGCAATCTTGGCAGGTGACCGTGTACCCTGGAATTGTCATGGCAGAGTCAGGAATTTGGAGGGAGAGCCAGGATTTAGAAACTATTAGGACATCTGGGTGGAGAGAAACAATGAGCAGTTGTAGCTGATTGATTATGGGAAGGATAGTGTGGATGTTCATGCGGCCTACCTGGAGACCTTTGGGAGGCTCAGTGGGAAGGGAGTGAACAGGACCAGGGTTAGGCTCAACATCACCAGCAATAAGGAATAGGAAGGGAAGTAAGAGCTTGATGGAGAATTTGGGGTGACAGTGGTGGAGTGGAGGTGAAGGGGGGCAGGAGGGAGGAAGGGAGGATCTGAAGTAGACCAAATGGAGCCAGCAGAGACAGATAGGAGGAGGAAGCATCCTGGGCACCAAGGGGAGTGGGAAGGAGGAGGCTGAGGCAGGAGGAGGTAAGGGTAGGGAAAAGAGACGGGAGGTGGGAAGGGGAGGTAAGGTACACTGGGAAGGTGGCTGGGGAGGGAGGAGGGAGGTTGTAGGAAACAGAGAGTAGAGTAGGAAAAGGACAATGGGAAGAGAGATGGTTAGATACATAATTTGGATTTTTTTTATTTTTTGTTTTGGTTTTTGTTGACTGGGTAAGTGCACTAAACAAATTCTGCCTGTTTTCAGGCACGACACGTCGGAGGGCATACAGATGGATTGGGGTGGAAGTTTGGAGGAGACAGTTATGAGGACGTAAAGAAGGAGGTAATATGGCAGATTATCATCAAGATGTATGTATGTAGTAGAATATTGGGAGGCCACAAGGGGGCAGTGGCATAGCTACTGCTTCAACTGAATGAACAGCAAAATATCAGGGGGGTAACTTCAGCTATTTATTAAAAGATACCATTAAACAAAAGAAGCAGAGCACCGAGATTGTTTGGTGGTGCTATTTAGACAAGCTGTAGCAAAAAGAAATTACTTCAAAGCACCCACCATGAAGCAGGGTGCTGACCTTGTGAAACGTTAGTTCTTTTTTGTATTTTAGTACTGCTTTTTAAATAAATGGTCTAAAGAATATATAACCATTGAGTCCGTTTGTTTTTTGGAGGGTGCTTTGAAGTAATTTCTATTTATTAATAGATAAGTTCAAGCTTTCAGGAAACTTCATACAAAAAGTGGTATGCAGTAACAGAGTACAACAAGGAAGCTTGGGATAAAGCAGTGAGAAATCAGTTTGCGGATATGGGACAATCATGGCAAGCCTAATAGCCTGCCAGGAAGAGTTACAGGTTAGGGACAGCATCAACAAGAATGGAAATATTAGACAGGTGAAGGCATTTTACAGTTAATGAGTAATGGTATAAAAGAGGTGAACCAGGCAGAGTGGTAGGGAGGGGGTTGGATGAGTGGGTGGCGCCACACGCACAGGTGGAAAAAACAATCAGCTGCTCCTGTATCAGGTAGCTGTGGGAGAGCAAAGATGGTACTGAACAGTGAATTGAGCATGGCCCTGCACCTGGGATACAGACGGGGGTCCTCGAGGTGCAGGGTAGGACCAGAGAGGGTGGCAGGTAAGCCTTTGCAATTCTAGCCAAGCATTGGCCGAGTAGTATTTAGAAGAGGCTAGGGAAGGAAGGGAGATATAGTTAGTGATGGTGGCAGACTAAGAGGGAAGTAGCAGTCAATGAGCTGGGAGAGGGTGCAAGAGCCAGGTGGGGAGGAGGAGTAGACAGGGGGAGGGATTGAGAGAGGAGGAGGATCAGAGGGAGACAGAAAACAGCAATATCAAGCTACAAACAGGTATGCCGAATCAGGGCTAGCTGCACTAAGAATGTACAGCTCTCTTCACTAAAAGTAGATACAGTCAAGCCAGAAGGGCAGATCAAATAGCATCTGACTATATTACATCTACATACATTTCATATAATGCTAAAAATGCTGCAGGCAGAATCTTAACTTCTCTAAATAAATACAGGACAGTATTTAAAGGGATTCTCCAGTCAACACACTGTGTTCTCTGCACTCCCCAGAATTATTAGAAGATGAATTTAGAAGCATAGCCTTGGATTTGCTCCAGTTTACCACCAGGCCAGATGGGTCACCAAATTGTTCTAGTTCTACATTTAGGAAGGAAAATGATGACCGTGGAGAATCAATAGTGACTAAAATGTCGTCAGTATATGCAAATGTTTTATTCTTGATGCCCTCCAGCTTAATACCCCTAATATTTCTATTCTGTTCAATTAAACGGATCAAAGGCTCAACATCTAATAAGAATAACAGGAGCAAGAGAGGGCAGCCTTACCTAGTACCTCTTTGAAGTCTAAATCTAGGAAAGACAATACTATTAGTAATAACTGAGGTCCCTGTGTTCTTATAGAGATCTGATACCCATGAACAAAATAAATGTACTATCCATACACTTTGATTCATTAAGAAAGCCCAATTCCAAAGGCTTTCCTTATATGAAGAGATAGTGCAACCACTTTGGGTTTAAACCGTTTGTTGCCCAGATAGTTTATAGGAGCCTCCTTATATTATCCACACCCAATCTACCTGACAAAAATCCCACTTGCGCTTTACTGATTATTTTATAAATTATTGGGGAAAGCCTATCTGCTAAAATGTTATACTCACTTCAATATTGAGCAACACTTTTTGAATAGAAAAGAATCCTTATTATGGGTGCAGAGGCGGAGCCCTGCAGATGTATTTACACATTAACATACATATGATGAAGCCAGCAGAAGAAGGCCATTTGATCTAGCAAGTCTGCACATATTGCAGGGTCCACAACTTGAGCTAATGTCCCTGCCCTCCCATCCCACTCCTCCCATTCTCCCTACCCATGATCCTTACCTCCCCCCATGCCTATCCCAGCCTCTCTTAAAGCTGTCCACTCTGTTCATCGAGATGACCTCATCTGGCAGTGCATTCCAAGAGTCCACCACCCTCTCTGTGAAGAAGTGCTACCGGACCTCCCTCCTAAATCTCCCACCCTCCAGCTTAAGACTGTGCTCCCTCATGTTATGGTTGCCACTCAACTTAAAGAGATTCTCCTTATCAACCTTATTTATCACTTTCAAGTACTTGAAGGTCCCAGTCATGTCCTCTCTCTCTCTCTCTCTCTCCTTCCTTCCAGGGAGTACATGTTCAGTGCCCTCAACCTCTCCTCGTATGCCTTACCCTGCTGACCCACTATCATCTTTGTAGCCCTCCTCTGGACCTTCTCTGGCAGGTTAATGTCCTTTTTGAGGTGTGGGCACCAGTACTGGATTCCATACTCTAGGTGCAGCCTTACCAGTGACCTGTACAAGGACAGTATAACCTCCTCTCTCCTACTACTGACCCCCCCAGATATGCATCCCAGTATCTTGTTTGCCTTTGCTGCTGCTTTCTTGCACTGTATGGAGTGCTTCAGGTCACTAGTGATCATCACTCCCAGGTCCTTCTCCTCCTCTGATGCAGATACTCAGACTCCACCCAGATAGTACTCTGTCATGGGATTCTTGGCTCCAATATGCATAACGTTGCATTTCTTGGCATTGAAGCCAAGCTGCCAGATCCTGGACCACCTCCCCAGCTTTTCCAGATCTTCTTGCAAGTCCTGTATCCCTTCAGCAGTGTCCACTCTCCCACAGAGCTTGGTGTCATCCATGAATAGGTGCATTTTGCTCTTAATGCTATCTCTAGTGTCATTGATGAAGATATTGAACAACACTGGCCCCCGCACCGAGTCCTGCGGGACCCCACTGGTTACCTCTCTGGTGCCAGATAACTCTCCCCCTACAACCACCCTCTGGGTTCTATCCTGCAGCCAGTTTTCCATGCATCTGGCCAGATTCTCCCAAACCTCAAGATACGCTAACTTCCTGATCAATCTTTTGTGGGGCACAGAGTCAAAGGCCTTGCTGAAATCAAGACAGAAGATGTCTACCGCTTGGCCCCTGTCTACTGTCTTAGTGATACAGTCAAATAAGTCAATCAGATTTGTTTGACATGATGTCCCCCCTATGAACCCATGCTGCATTGCATCCTGAAGACTTTGCTCCTCTAGGTATTCCACCAACCTTTCCTTTAGCATGGTCTCCATGAGGTTGCCCACAATGGAGGTCAGACTGACTGGTCTGTAATTCCCTGGGTCATCCTTAGGACCGCTTTTGTGGAGGGGCACTACCTGTGCTGTTCTCCAGTCCTACGGTTCCATGCCTGACTCCAATGAACTATTAAATAGGTCTGCCAGTAGCTCTGCCAGCTCCTCAGCCAGTTCCTTTAATACCCTTGGATGTACTCTGTCCGGGTCTGGTGGTTTGTCCACCTTCAATGTCAGCAGTCCCTCTCTCACTCTATCCTCTTCTATCACTACATCTGTGCTCCCCTCCCGCTGCCGCTCCTCTTTTCCCTCTTGAAGGCACTGGTTCGTCCTTCTCCCTGGTGAAGACAGAACAGAAGTAACCATTTAGTATCTCTGTTTTTCCCCATTATCCTCCACCCACTCCCCCATTTCTTAAGCCTAACAATCCTTTCATTCTTGTCCCTTTTCTCACTTATATAGCAAAAGAAAGCCTTCTCTCCCTTCTTAATTCCTTCAGCTATCTGCAACTCCTTCTGTGCCTTTGCTCGCCGGACTTCCTTACTTGCCTCACTAGCCAACTTTAGGTAATTTTTCCTATCCACCTGTCTCTTGGTCTTCCTGAATTTTCAAAATACCAACCACTTTTCCCTTGCTGCCTGGACAACCCCAGAACTGAGCCAGCTGGGCGCTTTGGCCCTTGTATTCTTCCCCCTGAGCCTAACATACTCATCTGTGTCAACCAGTATTCCTTCCTTAATGATGGACCACCTTTGGTTCACCCCCATATCTCCTCTTATGCCAGCCAGATGGCTCCTTAGCACATCACCCATTTTCCTGAAGTCTGCCCTCCTGAAATCCAAGATTTTGGTCTTAGTTGACATACTTTCCCTGCCCATACCCAACTGGAACCACACTGTGCAATGGTCACTTCCACCCAGTGACTGCATGACCATTATTTCCTGTACATGCTCCCAATTTGTGAGCACCAGATCAAGAATTGTCTCAAATCTTGCTGGTTCAGTGAAGCCCTGAGTCAGGAACCCACTCTGCAGTCCTTCCAGGATCACCTGACGCCTAGCATATGTTTTGGATGGTATGCTCCAGTCTACCTTGGGCAGGTTGAAGTCCCCCACAATTATCACCTCTCTTTTCCCTGCAGCTTCCAATATTTGTGAGCTCAGTTCCCTGTCCCTCTCCTCATCCTGATTGGGTGGTCTGTAAACCACCCCAAACCTCACCTTTCTCCCTCTACTGGATATTAACTGAACCCATAATGCCTACACCTCCCCTTCCTCTGACTTCTCCCTCATGCAAGTAATTCCTTCCCTGATAGAAACTGCCACCCCTCCCCACTTCCCAACTACCCTGTCCCTCCTGTATTGTCTATATCCAGGGACTGCAAGATCACAGTCATGGTGTGATGTTGCCCAAGTCTCGGTTACTTCAACTATGTTCACCCTCCTGTCTGCTAATAGTGCCTGCAGGTCATCCATCTTGTTTCCAAGACTCTGCAGATTCAGATACACCACCCTCCACCTAGAATCTGACCTTCCTTCTCTTCCCTCTATTCTTCTATTCACATTTATCCTCTCTGTGTGCACCCCTTCATGTACCCTTGTTATGTGTTCCTCACCCCCTCCACCCTTTGCTAACTGTGTTCTCACCCCTTCCACCTCCTCCCTCCAGACCTCTTCCATCACTGTGGGGGGATGCACTGACCTCCTCCTCTCAGAGTCTGTGGGCCTGCATGCCCACTGTCCACCCTTAGTAGTTTAAATAAAGTGTAGTGGTTATGTATTCCCCCAGTTAGTCCCTGAGTACCCTCAAATCCTCCCTACCGAGGTGTAGCCTGTCTGGTGAAAAGAGTGCTATGTTTGACCAACAGGTCTCCTTCCAGTCTCCAATACAGATAAACATCTCCTCCCTGCACCATTTCCTCAGCCAGTCATTAAAATCCTCTATTCTTCTTTTCCTGGCTGTGTTGGCCCTTGGTACTGGTATCATCTCTGAGAAGGCCAGCAAACTTCCTTCCTCCCTGCAGATCTTCCCTAATTCCCTAAACCTACTTTACACTACCTCAACCTCCTCCTCAGCTAGGTCATTGGTTCCCAAATGTATAACTAAATTAGGTTTTCCTCCAGTCGCCCTTACTATTTCCCTTATTCTTGAGCCCACCTTCCCCGCTATCACTTTCTATCACTTGGGGAAAAAATAGGGCACTTCAGACTCCTTCCGAAGTACAATTTCAGAGTTGAACCATGATCCTTCCACTATGTGAAATCACTTAGCTGAGGGAGGGGAGAGAAAGAATTCCTTTCCTACCTGTAGCATTCTCCTACCAGCTCACATTACAATCAGTGGAGTGTAAACAGCACAGGCAGCTTGTTTTAGTCTGAAAGCACAACTAAGCCTTCTTTGTTAACATTTTATCTAAACAATGTCTTGCTGGCAGGGGTGTAGTGCTCCCATACTTCTTAAAGTCTTCAATTATGGTTTTTTTTTTATGTACTTCTCCAGGTAGCAATCTTAAATCAGCAACTGAATAGCCATGAAGCACAGCTGTAAGGGAACTTTGTTTTATCTCTGCTGAATTCCATCACGGGGAGCACAAGGTGATTTAAGATCAGGTTTCGGCTTGTGGCAGTGGGTCACTGGGTGGGGACAGGCAAACAGTCATTGCTTTTCCTATACGGAACAGTCTTTTGCCAACTCAGACTGCAATCAGTGGAGTGTAAACAGCACATGCAGCTTGTTTTAGTCTGAAAGAACACCTAAACCCTCCTGTTATACATTTTTCTCTAAACAATGCCTTGTTGGGAGGGGTGTAGTGCTCCCATACTTCTTAAAGTCTTCAGTGATGTTTTTTATGTAGTACTCCAGGCAGCAGTCTTAAATCAGCAACTGAACAGTCTTGAAACACATCTGTAAGGGAACTTTATTTTATCTCTCTGCTGAATTCCTTCACAGAGGAGCACAAGGTGATTTGAGATCAGGTTATGGCTCATGGCAGTGGGGTCACATGGCTGGGACAGACAGACAGTCATTGTGATGAGCCTCCAACTGAGTAAAACAGGCAGTTAGTAAATCTGTTTGTTTACTAAGTTAAAGTTACTTTCCCTACTAAGGTAAGTAAAGATCACATAACCCCATGTCTAGGTTTTGTATTGACAATCCTGTGGAAGAATTTGGGTAGTTATATTTTATTTGCATTTGTAAGAAGTTTATTTGGAAATACTGCCTGATTGATAATAAAGTGACAGTTTTATTGGTGCCTGTGTCTAATGGCTATCTTCCCTCTGAAACTTGCAATGTACTGTAAGCAAGAGTCTCCTCTAGGTAGTACTATAATCAAACATGTAAACAGTAAGATAGAGTATTACACTTAGTTAGTAAGTTAGTTAGTTAATACTTTATTACTTAATATTGCAACCAGGCACAAAAGTACATGTTGAAGTTCTATACAGCATGAAAACATATACATTTACATACATCAGATCCAAAACATAAAATTATACAATTTTAAAACAAGAAAAGAATAAAAAAACTATAACATTCATTTTACCACATTCAAATATCGTACAAATGAAGATTTACTGTAAGTTTGAGTTCTTACCACAGGTTTTTCCCACATCTTCTTACTTCGCAAATTATACCCAGACATATTCCTCGATACAAGTAAAGAATGCAATTTATGGTCAGGCTTGCACATTTTTTTAAAAACCTGTTTAAGTGCCAGCCCAGTGGCACAGAGGGTTGAGACACTGGATGCCACACCTTGAACCATGCCCGGGTTTGGGAATGGACTCGGGCGCCGGTGGCTGGCAGGGGGAAGGAGAGGATCGAGCATCCGAAGGACTGCTCTCCTCTCCTGGGAAGGGTTGGGGGGTAGCTCCACTCTGTAGTGGCTTCTGATAGAGACTGTGCGTACTACACATAGCAGAGCAGGAGGGAACTAGAAAGCCAGAAAAACAGCTTTGGCATCACCAAATGACGGCCTCTGTGCTCCATTTTCCCTGGAACCTCCAGTAGTCTTCTCCAACACAGCAGAGCCCCTGGACTGTTAGCAATAGTGTGCTGGGGTTCCCTGCCACCCATTGCCTTCCCCTTTGGTGCAGGGGGACCCGCCCGGTGCTGGGATGCGCTGGGACAACTTAGGGGGCGGTTGCAATGCATGTGTGTGTGAGAGGGAGAGCTCCAGAAGAGGTCTGCCGGGACATGGAACACTAGGCAGCCTGAAGGAGAGGTGGATGCTGGAGTGTGGAGGAGGTAAAAAGGTCATGCAAAAAAAAAACCTCTTTAGTCATTTTTTTCTCTTCTAGTATTTAACCTATCAAGCCCATGTTTAATCAAGGCTTCCCGGTAACTCACATCCCACTCAGCAATTACTCTTAGTGCCCTTTTTTGTACTCTTTCCAAATCTTCAGATTCACTTTTGGTGAGGCCACTATGCCACACAGTAGCTGATACCTGCCCTATGGTGGTGCCTTATTATACACTTGTGATAACACGTAACCTGGGGCTGAATGCACTGCTCTGCTTTGACTTGTCATATTGTTTCCTATGTATCTACTTGTGTGATATTTTTTCTGTTTGTATTAAATGAAGCATTTGGCTGATGTGGTAATGCTATGTTTGTTTTGCTATCCCCACAAGCAAGTATAAGTCAGTCCCAAACATGTTTGCTTTCATTCTGTTACAAGTTAGAACAACGGTATATTGACACTATATGCAGGCCTTTCTTACCCCCATGAGCCATTGTTTCATGGACTTTGGGTTCCACTGGGCTAAGAAGTATAGGCCTCTATATTCAGAGCTGGCCACGTGCGATCTGTAGCAGTGTGCACACAGCCTGCCTGGGGGGCAATATTCAGACAATTAGCTCACTGCAGCTGGAATGTACAAACTGTCTAAATATGGGGCCATGTCAGTACAGTGAATAGTGACTTTGTGCTATGCTGACACAGGCCCAGACTGAATATGGTTGATGGGAGCACAATGGAGGTAGCACAGATCAAATGGGATCACGGCAAGGCTCATGTGGGCCATATTTAGCCCTAACATGCTAATGACACCTTTGGGCATGGAAGGCGCTATGGCCCATTTGCATGCCCATTAAGGGCCCATTAACATGTGCGTGGCCCCCCATTCTGTAGCTGTCTTACATATTCCTTGTGGTCTAGTGGTCTCCCCTCTCCCCATTCACTTGTCCTGTAGCTGTCTCGAATATTCCTGGTGGTGTAGTGGTTCTTGTACCCCCTGACTGACTGTTCTGTAGCTGTCTTGATTATTTTTGGTAGTCTAGTAGTCTTTCACCCCCTGATCACCTGTCCTGTAGCTGTTTCAAGCATTTCTGGTAGTGTAGTGGTTCCTGCACCTCCAATTGACCACCCTGTAGCTGTCTTGAATATTTCTGGTAGTCTAGTGTCCCCCCCCCATAAAGGCATCTGATCCTCTGTCAACCTGTCTGCTCAGGACCCTCCTCCCCACAACCCCACCCCCACGCTCAGGTAAGCCAAAGTACAGCAATAGTGATAGCAACCTACATATCCCTCTGCTCATCACCTTGGACAGCCACCATCTGATTGCCAGTTAGCAATCATGAAAACAGTAGACATGGATGTTTGTACAATACTTGCGATTGCTCAGAGACCATCAGATTGAAACCAGTTGAGGTGATGAGCAGAGGACTGTGCAATTCATCACTATTGCGGCAGTTTGCATTATGTGACAAGGGCTGAGGGAAGCATCTGAGAGGATAAGTCAGGAGGGGTCAGATCCCCTTATGGGGGGACCACTAGGCCACCAGGAATATACTAGACAGCTACAAGACATGTGATCTGGATGCTTTCACAATGTATTTCCCAGGGCAGATCAGCTTACATGCAACATCTGCTTTTCAGTGGGGTTCTGCTGTAGGGTCCTGGTTTTACAGTTTTACAATATATTTACTCAGGATAACTCAGATGAGTTGTGATATCTTGTTTGCAGTAGGGTTCTGTTTGACCCGGTTTTTACATTGTATTTACCTAGGATAGTACAGCGGAGATGCAAGATCTTTTTATAGGTGTGGTCCTCCTTTTACCCATTTGTATAATGCTTTTACCCAGGATGGCCCAAATGAGAGGCAATTTCTCATTTGCAGTGAGGCCAGCTTTTACTATGTATTTTTCCAGGATAAAGCAGTATAGTGGACTTATTTATTTAATTAACATATTTAATGTGGCAAAACAATAGTGCATGTTTAAATGTCTTCTCCATGAAGGATTAGTAACTTAATAACCTGGCAGTGATAACTATGTTCTCATCTTGAAGATGGTACTTTTTCTTCATGTGAAAGATAGATCTGCAATCTGAGGAATGTCCTACAGAAATCCTCTAACCCAGCAAGTGGCTAGCTGTACCTGTGTGACTGGAGGTGTGGCTGGCACTATGTGGAGTGCGAGCAGGGAGCAGCCAACTAGTTACACCGTATGAGCCTGTGAGGGATTAACTCTCACAAGCTGGAAGTCAGGACTTAGTCAGGACCAAGTGAGTTAGATGGTCAGTCCCAACAAAACAATGAATTAATAACTAGCCTGGCTTTATCATAAAAGGAACAGTGAGGTAAGTGTGTTGTTTTGTATTCATAACTTTGTTTGTATTGAATGGCCTTATCTGATGGTGAGAGGCTGGGCTGTGTCCAGCTATCTGAATGATATCTCTTTCCCAAAGCTTGCCCACTGCTGCCAGCCTCCCACTGTGAGCGATCATGGAACCCATGAAGTGAAATCCACATGCATTTGATGGTGGATGGCAATTCTTCAGCACTAAAGCCTGTGTTGCATTCAGATGAGGCATTAGGTCATGTGTGTTTTTGGCTTTGGTGTCTGGGATGACTTCTGAGTGGGTGCTTTGGGTGGGATGAGCCTATCACTGGCCTTGCCCCTGCTCTTGCCATGTGACTGGGCTGTGTATATGCCACAGGATGTGCTTTGCATTAGGTCATCATCTGTTACAGTTGGCTGTGCACCTTTGCAGGTTGGCTGTCTTGTGTGAGTTATGCTGTAGTGCTTGATGGTGTTGTGGTTCCGGTGTATGACATATGGGGATTTGGAGTTGGCTGCCATGTACTGGATATGAATGGGAAACATCATCCTGCTGTAGGGCAGTGACAATTAGGGTCATGCCATTGTCTGAGGTCTCACACAGGTTGTGGAATCCTTCCTGCATGTCAAGTCTGTGGGCTGTGATGTCAGTGTATATGCATTGTATTTCATGCAGCTATCCCTGCTCCAACCATCTCAGTTCAGGGTATGTGCAGATAAAGCATTTATGATCTGGTAAACATCCTGTGCCAATGTTGTGTCATGAGGGACCCTCCAGTGGGTCCTGTGTATCAGTTCCATTCTCTGGCATGGATGGGCTATGTACATATCTGCTGCATGACAGACACATGCACCTGCAGGCTGGTGTTTTGTGTGCCATTCTCACTGCCTTGTATGTCTGACTGTGTGGTGCACTGTTGGGGGGGTGCAGAGTCTTCTGTTAAGGTTGAAAGGTAACAAGTGCAATGCCTGCTCCAGTGATAGCTGACTGTACTCAAGAAAAGTGCTGTATAGTCTGATGTTTGAAGGGTAGCTGGAGTGGGATTTTTTGCTTTAGTTTCGACAATTTTGTTTTAAAGAAAAAACAAAGTAGTTATTTTGATAGTGATATTGTTTGTTTGTAACAAGTCAAGGACGGCTTTAAAAGCAGCCAAATAGTCTCAAAATGACCCTCAAAATGTACCAGACTGCATCTAAAACCTGACAACTTCTGGAGGACCAGGTGGCCCCCAGACCCCTGGCCTGTGAAAGTTGAGGACATCGTAGTTCATGGAGACCACACACTTCTAAATTTAGCACTACACCACCACTTGTTGGTCAAAACTGAGTTTGTAATGAGACTGCATTGCTCCAGCAGATAATCAGATTACATTTCTCTTTCTTTTCCCCCCAACTGTGTGTGTGTCTGGCAGTATACAATGATTTACTGCTGTCTGTAAGGTTTGTTATCCCTTTCAGGCCTGATCTAAGACTAAATGATAAACAGAGCTCCACTATTCCTCCGCCCTCTCTCTCTCTCGCTCTCTCTCTCTCTCAACCAGACATATACAGGAGAAAACTTAAACTTAAATTATTTCCCAGCCTTTTTCAAATAAAGCTTACTATGTGCACTGAATGGAGTCCGATGGCTTGGATAAAAAATTTATGTATTTCTGAAATCACTGACTGTAACCTACAGAATATGTATGTGATGTTCATCACAGCTGGGCTTGATGGAGTGATAGTACTATACAGCACAGGTATTTAATTTGTTTTTAGTTTCGTTTAATCCTCAAGCCCTCATCTCTTTACCCCTCCCCCAACAACTACCACTCACATTTGTATCTAAACTTGCTCTGTAAACCAACTGCTCAAGTGCAAAACTGTAACAGCTGTGTGCCTTATCCATTTGAATCACATAATCTGCCATACGTAGCCTTCTCTCCTCATGTCTAGGGGTAAGGGTGGAATATGTCCCTGGGAAGGGGGTGCCCACAGCAGCAGAAACACATCCAGTGGCCATGTTACCCAGGCCCAGATGTCACACACAGGATCCCTTTTCTGTGCTGGTGCTGAATGAAAACAACAGGTTAATTCATATTAAACAGTTCATTTCAATAACAGAATGTCCACATGGAACTTGAAGAAACAACAGGGATCCCAAATTTATTAAACATATTCACACATAGCTCCAGGTAGCATCAGTTAATTTGTTGGGAATACACTCCACTTTCACAAGGCTGGTATGACCATAACAGCAACTTTTACCTGGACCGAAGAGGTCATACAGTCTTTAGGACAGCATTAACTCATGACTGCTATGATCACAAAAGTTTGAAGGCAGCTTAAGTCCCAAAATAGTTCACAGTGCCTAACAGCCCATTATTCTTCACAGGCACCAAAACTCTCAATGATACCCATCTCTCTCTCTCTCTCTCTCCCCACACTGGCTCAGCAGGTCCCCCATGGAACATGCATTCCTCGTAGCTTGGGATTTGCGGAATCCCTCATGACCCCTGCATCCTTTTCCAGAACTGGCAGCAACTGTCCCCGAATTAAGAAGGGGGACACATGCCATGGAGTTCCAAGGCAACTCACTCACTGAACACTACACCCCCTGCTGCATTCTTGCCCACTGGATCTCTTCATGAATCAGTGCAGGCTGCCAGAGCACTCTTCAGCTTTCAGCAGCTGGCTCCCCCTCTCAACTTTAGCTGCACTTCAAGATACTATGCAGCTGGTGGCTACTGGCTCCCAGTTCTTCCTCTGTGTCCCCCCAAGTGCCACCAGCCAGGGGCCAGAGTTAGTAATCACCCTCGCCCAGCCTCAATTCACTCTCTCTCCCTTGCCACTAACTCCTCCAACTGGAACACCCCCTGCTACCTAAACTGCTAGGCTTTATTCCCTCATGCACATGTGGTGATCTCCCATTCTGCAGGAGGCTCCACCTGAGTGCTGGGAAGAATTAATCTTTTTTCCTACTGGCCCAAATAAGGCCATAAAAACCCAGGGAAGGGTGAATAGACTAGTAATCTCCCAAAGGGGGTACATAAACATTGAGTCTGATGGTAGATAATGACCGCTGGGCCCATCTAGTCTGCTCATTTTTAATTATGATCACTTTCAGTGCAGACCCAACTTGCCCCACAGCAATGTCTCTTCCACTTTACACCCCCTTCCTTACACCTAGGATTCCTTTGTGCCTGTCCCAGGCATTTTTGAAACCCACCACTGGTTTCACCCCCACTGCCTCTCATGAAAGGCTGTTCCAGCAATCTATCACTCTTTCTGTGACGAATTACTTCCCCACATCTGTCCTGAATCTACCTCCTTCCAGCTTCGTATCATGACCCCTTATTCTGAAGCACCTTTTTCTCTGAAACATATCTCCCTCCTGTACCGTATTACCCCCAAAAGGTATTTAAAGGTCTCCATAACATCCCCACTCTCCCTCCTCTCCTCAAGGGTGTACATATGGAACTCTTTCAGTCTCACTTCATAGGGCTTCTGATGCAGACCTTGCACCATTTTGACAGCCCTCACCTCTCTTCTTGCCGCTTTCTCCTTTTTCCAGTTGTTTACCCTTCTAAATCTTTCTCCTTTGACTGCTCCTTTTCCCCCTTCTTCCTTTGCTAACCCCTTGCTTCCTTGAATAATTTGCATCCTGGTGGAACTCTCTCCCCTTTGGATCTCCCTACTCTCTATCTCAGCTTGTAGTGGCCCACTTTCTGCCTCCCCTATTTCTTCCATCACCCCCCCCCCCGGCTACTTTAAATGTTTATCAAATTAACATTTGAATTGTCCACTGAGGACTGTGGTTGCCTCCTGGATGAAAGCAGGCCACCACCTCAGTATAGGTTCTTATCCTTCTAGCTTGGCCCACAGTTTCCACTGTAGACATACCTCTCCTCCCTGCACATTCCTTCTACCTTTACTTGAAGGCCTTGGTGCAGTGCTCCCTCTCCTTCTACATATAGTATAATACGCACTTGCCACTCATATTTAAACACATGGGAAACACAGGATCAACCACATAAATGATCTACCTTTACAAAAAATGAAATTTACACACAGAGCTGACTACGGCAATTCACCTTTATGCTTAATGCCATGAAACACCCTTATCAAGTTATTGTATTAGCAGCCATAGTGGCTCTGACCAGAATTTGTCTTTTTTAAGAGCAAGGGTGATATTAGCTTGTGTCATTGAAGAAGGAAGGGACTATTTAAGAAATGACTCGTCAAACATATTTTCTTTTTCTTTTTATTAACAAAAAAAAAATAATTTGCAAATGTTTTTTTTTTTTCCAAACCTTCAACCAACTCTTTAGGTAGTTGTGGTAAACTGAGTTTAGATAAACACTGTTGAATTTGTTAGGTGGAGATTTAGCTGTATAGAGGATTCATGAAATTCCTTGAATTAGGTGTTAGTTTATGTGTTTTTAACTTCTCCTGTATAAATAGGGGTCCATTACACTACTGAAGTGCCAGTCTAGTAGTATTTCATATTCAGTAAGGGTTGATCTCCTTGTTGCAATTTCAGTACAAGTTGGGAATGTAGAGCATTGAGGGCATATACATTAAGAAAGGCAAGCATTTTTCCTTCAATGGAGCATGATATGAGTTGTTTCAAAAAATAAACACATCTTTCAAATGCATACAATCACAGTATTAGATACTTCATTTCTGTAATAATCTTAGGGACACTTTTCTTGCCCCTCAGGCCATTATTCCCATTTCTAACAGTGTTACACACTAAAAATATAACCTCTTTAGGTATTCTACTTCTCTCTGGTGTTAATGCCCAGTTTACATTCCAATGTTGTCTTCCCTGTAGACTGGCTTTTCAGAACATAAGCCCTTCAAATGTTATCCTCACTTAATGAGCTATGGTTACATACTGTTGCTACTTCTTTGTTTTTAAAAAAGGTTCTATAATCTGCTTTTGTTTTGAAGCTTCTTATCTCCATTACAATTTTACTTTTCTTGGCTCCTCGTGCCTTTTTCTGAGACACTACTGTGCAGAGAGAACTGGCCATTAATGAAGACTCCTAACATGGGGCATGTTGGAACACATCATAGCAAACGTCACTCACATACCAACATAATGATGAGGATGCTCTCGTGCCTTGCTCCTGCCCTAGCCTGATACTAGTCCTCATGAGACTTATAGCTAAGAGTGGGGAATCTGTAATTCCAAGATTTTAAAGGTTTAAATTAAACCGTATCATTCTTTATGCTTACTTATTCAAATGTTCAGAGTTGTGTATAACCATATATTTACAAGCTGAACTGGTAACAGAGCCCTAAAACACCAGGCGGTCATAGAGATCAGATCCTGTGTGCATATTATTATTATAAAAGAGATTTTATAATATCTACTCTCATGATATTATGTCTGGGTGGAACCTCAAATAATCGGGTTCCCAGTTCTTTATAACCAGGTTTGTTCCTCTTACCATGCTAATATTAGATAATGGGTAAGGGGAATGGAAAATAAAAGAAAAAGAAAAAAGGGGAGGGGGTTT
Source organism: Neoceratodus forsteri (assembly GCA_016271365.2). Classification (NCBI taxonomy): domain Eukaryota; kingdom Metazoa; phylum Chordata; order Ceratodontiformes; family Ceratodontidae; genus Neoceratodus; species Neoceratodus forsteri. The sequence continues at coordinate 683,459,194 of CM028131.1, read as the reverse complement.
ATTAATAAAATTCTGGATATATAACAACTTGTGTAAAAAAAAAAAAAATCCCAGGAGTTGGGGGTGTGGTTTATGATCCCAGCGTTTTCCCTTCTGAACAAGAAATAGGAAGCCTCTTATGTATAAAAAGAATAAATAGAAACGAGTCTGCAAACAAAATGTTGTTACCTGTCTAACCAGTACAGATACAACCTGTACGAGGTTAAGGTGCACCTCCCAGGATTGTAGAACAGACAGAAAAGAGGTACCTTGGGCAGAGCAGAAAAGACAATGTTAGATTATGGGTAACCAGTCTATGTCTTCATTTAACTCATATCTGTTCTCTGTGGGTTTAAATAAGTCAATATAAAAAGCCTCTTTCATAAGTAACCTCTGTTCCAAGTTACCCCCTGTTCATGGCAAACTTGCGTTCTCTGCACCAAAAAATCTAAAAGTCAGGATAGGGTATCCAGCTGTTATGAAGTGCCTCATAAACTCCAGCAGTAAACTGGTTTCACTCCTACCTAACTGGCAGACAGCAGGCTGTACACATTGGAAATGCTCTCTCCTCTCCCTCCCTATCCTAGCTGGTATTCCCCAGGGCTTCATCCTCAGACCTGTCCTCTTCTCTCTCTCTTTATAAATGATCTCCCTGCAGTCTGCTCCTATTCCCACATACATATGTATTCCGATGACACTAACATCTACATGTCCTGCCCCACTGTTTCAGATGTCCAGGTTCCCTTCAACAAGACTTTCACTCAGTTACAAGGTGGTTCCAAGACCACCAACTTAAAATGAACACTAAAAAAACAGCCACCATGACCTTCGGGTCTAGGCAGAAATTAGCCAGGATATCACCTGCTCCAGCATTTACCACACTCTCAGGCACACCCCTTGAAGTAATTCCTACTTACAAATACCTAGGCGTCTGGCTTGTCCCCTCCTTAGATTTCTCAACCCACTTCTTTGCTATGAACTCTGAACTCAAAACTTCACCCAAGACTAGGCCTAATATATAGACACAAGGACAGCCTCTCCCTACCAGTCCACCGTGAACTCATACCCAAATGGATTCTTCCAGTTTTTGACTATGCTGACATCATCTACAGTTCATCTCCCGCCTCCCCCCTTACAAGGCTTGATGTTCTTTTCAACATCTTCTGCCATTTTGCCCCCAATTCCCCTCCACTCACTCACTATTGTGACTTCTACTCCCTTCTATCTCTCCCTTCCTTCCCCTCCAGCAGAGATGACTGGCTCACAGCCTCACCTTCATCTCAAAATTCAGGTTCAACACCCTCCCATCCTACCTCTCCTCACTCATCTCCCCTGCCACCCCCCATCCATACCCCTCTGCTTCTGCCACTCCTGTACTTTTCACATCCCCCACACATGCACGTCAACAGGCCATTGAGCTTTCTCCTTTAGCCTCCCATCACTATGGAATAAACTCCCCTCTAGTATTCACCTCACCCCCACTTTCCCAGCTCTAAAGCGTCTACTGAGGCCACCTCCAGTAACCTCTTGCTGCTGTTCCTGAGGCACTATGAACCATATTTCTTCAACCATTAACATTTCACATTATTATTCAATACTTGCTCTTTCACACCTTGCTATATCACACCTCGCACTGCTATTTGTTATCTGTCAATTTATGTCAAACAAATTTATCAAGTTTGCTTTTATGCTCTGTACACTGAATTTAACTCAAAAGTAATCAAAGGCACTACATAAAAAACATAGAAGATGACGGCAGAAGGGAACCTCTAGGTCCATGTAGTCTGCCCAAGGTTTATACTTTCTACCGCTTGTATATATTTTTGCACAGCCAAATGATGTACACTGTATCTTGCATGAAACTGTATTTTTGTATTGTATCTCCACTCCCCTGGGTCACACCTGGAAACAAGCCTTGTCGCAGTGTACCTTTCCACTCTACCAATCTTTAAATAAATAAATTTAAATAAATACTACAGGAGAATTTGGATTCTCATTCCTTGCATCACTTTTATGGTCCCCTATTTTCTTTTTTAATTCTCTCCCTGTCTTACCAATGTAAGTAGAATCACATGGGCACTTAATACAAATTATTGACCTCCACAGTCTGACAGTTAATAAATTCTTTGATTTCAGCCTTTGTGTCTGTGGCAATATAGTGGATTTTTTTAAGATGGTATGTGTTTAAAAAGTGGACTCACTTCCCACATGGAAAATTCCCATTTATATTTAGGCCTGCCAAAAAATTACCACATGTGTCCCTTGATATAGGATGCTCACTGTGTAGCAACCTGTTCAGTCCTTTGTATTTTTGGCTTTTTTTGCCACTACTAATGGTGATTCTTTAAAGACATTTTGTCCCTCTTTTGTGGATTGCAACACCCCACAATGTTTCTGTATAACATTTCTGATATCTCCAAAATTCTCTGAATAAGGGGTAGAACAAATCTTTTTTTCAGTGTCCAGATGTCTACTGATCCCTTTGCCATCAGTGTCTCACTTCTGTCTGTTTCATCAGCCCTTGATCATGCAATTTTTATAATCTCTTTTTAGTAATTTCTTTCCCTAAGCAGTTCTTCATCTGCTCCGCTGCTTCAATGTACTTCTCTTTTTCTGTGCAATTTCTTCTTGCCCTTATGAATTGCCCCACAGGAATATTGTATTTGAGTCTATGTGGGTGGAAGCTGTTGGTGTGCAGAACAGAGTTCCTATCTGTTGTTTTTTGGTACAGTCTGGTGCACAACTTATCTTTTTTGTAGATTTCTATGTCCAGATAGTTCCCCTAATTGTTACTAACATGTTCTATTATCTTTAGGTTGATTCCTTCCATGTTATTAAAAATGTTAACATATCTTCTAACATGTATTCAAACTAGAGTCCAAAAGTCTGGTATCCTGTGCAGAGATGCACTGACATTGTTGGGTAGGAAGAAAATTATATCCACTGATGAGAGACATAATTTGTTAAGTGCTAAGTCTGAAATTACATTATGCAGAGACCAAGCTTATAAGGTGCTAAGTGAAATCACATTAATGCAGAGACTAAGCATAAACTATACTGCTGGTTCACATGCGTACAGCAAATACATGCTGCCACTTTAAATTTCTAAGTCAAAACAACACATGATAAGTAGCTTTGGGTGTGGACTGCAGAGGTCTAAATGGCAGGGGGAGTGGCGACATCATCTCTATCATGGGAGGAGCCTCCAAAGTCAGAGGATTTCCTGCTTCCTAAATTGCAGCTTGCCTCAAAGGAGTTGAGCACCCTTAATCTGACTATCTTCGTTTGCTCCACCAACCAATCTTCTGCATTTTTTTGCTATTATTTCATCTGTGCCAGTCTCCCTGAGTTTTCTCATTACTCTACCATGTGGGACTTGTGTCTGCTCTATGCAAGTCTTTCATTCTTCTCTTACAAGAATTACATTTGTTGGACTAAGCTGGACTGTCAGCGCAGAGGTACAGTTACTGCACACAACATTTGTTACTCAGGTTCAGGGATGAGCCAGGGACACAGAGGGCCTGCCAGGAGGAGGACGAAGATCGAGTGTCCCATCGGAGACACTCCTTCTCTGCGGAGGGAGGGCAGCAACACCTTGTACCAGTACCACCATTTGTGGGTGAACAGATGGTTGTGCAGTCGCCACAGTGTGGGAAAGGGAGGATGCTGCTAGGAACTTAGCAGTGGCATGCACCAGCATGCTGCAACCTGGATTTACATTCTTGTGCTGGCATCCTCACTAGAGAAGAGGACAACTAAAGGGTAAACCCCCTCTACCACAGCAGCATGATGGCTTCCACCCTAACAGTGAAGCAAGAACAAAAAAAATCTTCTGGACTGACCAGGCCAAAATAGTCCACTTGTGAGAATGTACCGGTGGAACACAGTAGGTAGGGTGGAACAGCTGGCGAAGAGAATGAAACCATTGTTTCACACTGGCATTTTCAGTGTGGCAGATATGGAGCTGGTGTGCAACCTCATAATTTTTTTTGTTGTTTTGTTTTTTATACTTTTGATTGCACTGTTTATTTGTATTATCTATCACATTTTTGGTTTTAGCTCTGGTTCTAGTTTGTCAGATTTGTCCATGCCCAACCGATCAGAAGTAATAAATGTGATCAGCGCACACCGTGAATGAAGAATGGAATGTCTTATTAATTTAGTGATGCATTTATTTAGTTAGTTTTGTTGATCAGGAAATGAAGACTAGGAAATGCTTACTACTATCAGCCTTATTGGGGTGGGGTGGGGGAGGGTGATACAGATGCAATTGCAAATGGACTAATACTGAATCAAGTTAAGCTGTCGGTGGATTTCGTGAACGGGGAAAGCCTTGCCAGGACACAGGGGAAAAGTCCATAATCTTTATATTCAGGATTAGAATGCTTTTATAAGTATTGCATCACTCAAATGTAATATTTACCAAAGCAGTCCTTTTTTCTGCATAGAGTTGTACTGCATTTTTAAGACTTGATCTTGAAATGTCAACTTGCAGAAGAACAGTCTGTTAACCTGTCAGCCTTACCACTGATGTGGGTAAATTGATGGAGTCGCTGAGCAAGGAGGACCTTGTAGATTACTCAGAGAGCGAAGGCCTACAGGATTGTAAGCAGCATGATTTTGTGGCAGGGAGGTCTTGTCAGACCAACCTGATAGTTTTCTCAGACTGGGTATCAAAGGTAATAGATGAGGGCCATGCTGTGGATTAACTCCATTTTCAGCAAGGCTTTTGGGACGGTGCCATGCAGAAGACTGCTGAAGATGCTGGAGGGCCTGGGTGCAGCTAGGACATACATGGGTAGGGAAAGTGGTTGAAGGAGAGACAGCAGAGGGTGGTAGTAAATGGGGTCAAATTGGAAGAGAGGTAGGTAACGAGGGGGGGGGGCTGCAGGGATCTGTCCTGGGTCCTGTCCTCTTCAATATACAGTATTCATCAGCGACATTGGAGAAGTCATCCAGGGAACGTTGTTTGTCTTCGCAGATGACACAAAGCTCTGCAGTAGGGTAGATAGTAAAAAGAGGATCAGGGAGATTCAGAGGGTTCTACAAAGGCTAGAGAGGTGGTCTGAGGTTTGGCAGTTGGGATTCAATGCCAAGAAATGCAAGGTTATGCACCTAGGGAACAAAACCAAAACAGAACAGAGCACTGGATGTGAGGGGTTAAATTCAGCACTAAGGCAGAGGAAAGGGATTTTGGAGTCATCATTACTGACTCCCTCAAACAATCAAGCCAGTGTACAAGGCCTCTAGTAGGACTAGTGGGATGCTGGGGTGTATCGGAAGAGGTATTGCAGCAGGAAAAGGTAGGTACTACTACCTCTATATAGGTCACTGGTGAGGCCACACCTGGAATACTGTACTCATTTCTGGAACCCTCACCTAAAAAAGGACAGGATGGAGATGGTACAACACGTGATGACCAAGATGATTCAGGGCCACCAGGGCAGATCTTCCGAAAATCATCTTGAGACACTAAACATGTACTCAGTGGAGACCAGGCAAAAATGTATGTGTGGGGGGGGAGGGGATATGATAGAAACCTTAAAGTTCCTGAGCAGAATAAACAAGGTAAACTGTGGGTAACTATTCAGCAGGAGTACAAAGTCAAGAACCCGAGGTCATGAGTGGAAACTGATGGGGGGAGGTTTAAGAGGGATGTGGCGATGTTCTATTTTATGAAAAGGGTGGTGGAGCCTTGGAACAGTCTGTCTGTGGAGGTGATGGGCACCAAGACTGTAAATGGTTTCAAGCATGGCTGTAACAGAATGAAGGGTTTAGTAGTTGCTCAGGTTGGTAACAGTAGGTAGAGGAGCAGGGGGCGGATTGGGAAGGATAAAACTCCATATTGACAACAGGTCCTGGGACAGATAGCGAACTCAGGGAAGACTGGATGGACCTTTGGTCTTTGTCTGCAGTCATTATCTATGTTTCTAGTTTTCTAACATTTCCTAACAGTAAAAAGTCCTGCGCTATTTTTGAGAAGTGCTCTGAGATATTTAACACCCACGTATACAACCACAACCAAATACAGGCAGATGTGACCTCAGTTTAATGTCCCATTCAAAAGATGTAAATCATCCTCTCATCCACAAGCTTCAAATTCATTTTTTTGGGGGGTGGGGGGTTCTGTAATTGCCAACTGTGATATTTTTCCTGGTGACCTCCTACAATCTTTAATGCTCTAAATAAGATTATTATCCCTTGCACCCACCAACCAAATTGCTACCTTATTTATAGTTGGGTAACATCACTTTAGAACATCTGAATATACTGTATTTATTTCCCTGAAATGTACTTTATGGGTGTGAACTTTGAGAACAGTGTGCCTCTTACAAGTGCTCATGAAAATCCAACCCCACGTCTTAAATCCATCACACTAGGAAGGGAAAGCAGAACCGTGTTCAGCCTGAATTACTGTGAATTGAATTTCTGGAAAACATAGTTTATATCATGCATCTTCATTTTTTTCTTGTATGCAGAATTAAACTTGTATGCCCATTTGTCAACCTAGTGTAGATCAAGGCTTTTTTACACCCAAATCCCAGCTCTACCTGTATGCGTAAGCATTTATATAAGAGAACAAATAAACTAGACAGGCAGATGGATATAACTCATAACGTGAAAATGTAATACAATTGTATCTCAGAGTTATTGGATTAGGGAGTGAATATTGGAAGATAGCATTTTGTTCGCAATCTCAGTTTTTCTGCTTAATATAATAAATAAAACTGCTAAGCAATAGTCCATGTTAGAGACAATACTAGTGTCTCTCTATTTTAAAGAACAGGACATATCTGAAAATACACACACACACACACACACACGACAGACTGTCATGTAGACTAGACCTAGTGTAACACGTTTTTTGCCATAGCGGTTACTAGTCAACTTGTGCCTGTTTACAAAATGTTTTGCACTGAAAAGGTTCTGTTCTAGCCCATTTCTAAATGTAAAAAAATGCATTTCCTGTTGTGCAGCTGTTCTGCATAGTGATAAAGTGTCCCTCTGTGCAATGCACACTGATGCTGCACTTTTCCAGGTATTCTTTCCCACCTGCCTGGCTCTTACAAAAGGGAACCCAGACTCACCAAGAAGAATTCTGTGGTTCATTCAGTTTCTAGAAGTTCTAGTATCAAAACCCATGGGGCTCGAGCATCTAAGGGTGCACTTCTTTGGCTGTGCCCAGTTGGAAAGGGCCTATGGGCTCAGGATGGTGGCAGGATCCTGGGTCAAGGTGGCACTGGTTTGTTCTAGTGTGTATCTTTGGAGCCTTCTGTCACAACAGGGTTGGGGACTGGGGACAGCGGGGATCTGTTGGTAGCTCAGCCTCAAGGAGGGCCACCTGATGTCTACACCACCATCCCATCCAGCGACAAACCGTGATTGTACCTGGCAGAGGAAGCAGGTCCAGATTGTCTGAACCTGAAGATTTTCCGAAGATAAGTGCAGGGGTTGGAACAGTGACATCTGAATCTGAGAATGAGGCATAGTATGTGGTAAGCCAGGTAAGCCACATGGCTGTGACTGCATGGAGTTGTGTCACTGCTCAAGGGCAAGGGGCTAGGTGCAGCTGCTTGTCATTCCACCTGAATGCTTGAGCACAACTAACTGTGAACCATGACCTATTTAGGTGAGTATATCCCTTCCTACCTCCAACCAGGGCACAAGGAAAATGCTGTGCCTATGAGGGCACAGGTACCTCCCGTGGCCCGATCCCTTCTTAGCTGAAAGCTGGGGATCTGTAATCTGTTGCAACCGTAAATATGTTTAAATATGCTGCTTAATGTATACCCATGGCTGGCTACCTCAGGAGCTGTATATGTGCTGAAACTAATGATTATGACTGAAAGTGAGAGAACACACTCCGGCCATGTTGTGAAAAATGGCAGCTGTACTGTTCATAAGGAAGTGTGGAAAAATGCCACTGGTGAAAATCTGGACTGAAAATATTACAAAGTCATGAACTAATGAGGGTGCGTGGAAACTGTGCAATGCTCACTCGTAACACAGTCATTTTCATGGACTTTTGTCACCAAATTTTCAGCATAGCCATTTTAAGACCTCTGCTCATAAACAGTGTAACTGTGATTTTCTTAATCTGTCCTAAACATTGCTTTCGCACACCAACAGCACCATTGTGCGCTACATGTGCGAAAACACATTTTGGGCGACATGTGAAAAATTGCAGCTGTACTGTTCATAAGGAAGTTTAATAAAATGGACATGTTGAAAATCTGGAGCGAAAATATTAAATTTGCAAACTTACGAGCATGCATAGTAACTGTGCAACGCACGCACGTAAAAGTCATTTTTAGGAATTTTTTCACCAAATTTTCAACATAGCCATTTTAAGACGTCTGCTCATGAACAGTGTCACTGTGATTTTCTTAATTTGTCCCGTACATTGATTTCGCACACCGACTGCGCTAATAAAGCGCTATATGAGCGGGAAACATGTTTTGGGTGAGATGTGAAAAAATGGCAGTTGTACTACTCAGCAAGAAGGTGTGGTACAATGGCAATGTTGAAAATCTGAGTGAAAATATTGAAAATTTGTAAACTAATGAGCGCATAGGAACTGTACAACGACGCCAGAAACAGTCATTTTTGGAGCTTTTTCACAAATTTTCAACATAGCCATTTTAACTCACCTCATGAACAGTGTCACTGTGATTTTCTTTAATTTGTCCCATACATTGATCTCACACACCAACTGCGCCATTGTGCGCTACATGGGTGGAAACATCGTTTTGGGTGAGATGTGAAAAATGGCAGCTGTACTACTCATAAGAAGGTGTGGTAAAATGGCAATGTTGAAAATCTGGAGTGAAAATATTGAAAATTCACGACCTTACGAGCGTGCGTAGGAACTGCGCAATGCATGCTCGTAAAACAGTCATTTTTAGGACTTTTTTCACCAAATTTTCAACATAGCCATTTTAAGATGCCTGCTCATGAACTGTGTCACTGTGATTTTCTTAATTTGTCCTGTACATTGATCTCGCACACCGACTGCGCCATTGTGAGCTACATGGGCGGAAACACATTTTGGGTGAGATGTGAAAAATGACAGCAGTACTACTCATAAGAAGGTGTGGTAAAATGGCAATGTTGAAAATCTGGAGGAAAATATTGAAAATTAAGTGAACTTACGAGCCCTGCGTAATAACTGCATAGCACGCAGCTAGTAAAACAGTCATTTTTAGGAATTTGGCACCAAATTTTCAATGTGGGGTTTTGAGACCCCTTCTCATGATTGATGTCACTGTCATGGCATTATTCAGGCCCGAAGGGTGATTTTCCAGTCACTGCACAGTCACTGCGCGAAATCACCCTTCGGGCCTGAATAACGCCATGACAGTGATATCATTCATGAGAAGGGGTCCCAAAAACCCCATGTTGAAAATTTGGTGCCAAAATTCCCAAAAATGCCTGAGATATGCAATAAAGTTGAACCCCTCCTATTTATCCCATTGTACAGCTTACCGGCATTTCCTCAGTTTGCGGTCACCTTTGAAGAGTGCAGACGTGTTCCTGGTCCACCGAAGATCATCACGCCAAGCTCTGAAGGTAAGTATGGGGTGAGGAGGGTGTGGGAGGTTGCGCGCAGGGTGGGTGCGGCTGTGGGAGGGGGTTGGGAGATGCGCCATGACAGTTTTCGCTTTTCAGGTAAAATTTAAAAAGATGACGTGAAATTATTTGCCACGCTGGGGTGGGCTCCCAGCGTGGCACAAGGACGTTGGGGGGCCTTCAGCTGACGGGATTGGGCACCCTCAGCCTACGATTGCTTCCCACGCTGGGTGGGGCTCCCTGCGTGCACACACGCCGGGGAGGACAGTGCAGCCGACGGGATTGGGGCACCCCGTGGCTATATGATTAGTTGCCACGCTGGGGTGGGCACCAGTGTGGCATTTTAAGCTTCTTTGGGTGGAGGCGGGAGAAACGCCTAGCAGCCGACGGGATTGGGCACCCGTCGGCTATACATGTAAAAGTGCAAGCATGACACTGGCGGTAGCCGAGGGAGCCGCTGCGACAGCCTTATCTTATCGCTGCTCACTCAGCCGTAGTTCCTCTTTCAATCAGAGCGTTACTGCATTTGGAGCTTGTCATAGACAGCTCCAAAATGCAGCATCAGAGGCCACGCCTGCCAGCACACTGACTGAATTGGAGGAGGAGGTGACACACCTCCAAATCTCCGATGATGGCACTATGTTTCTTGCACATGTGCAAGCAAACATAAAAATGTGGGTCAAGACTTTATGCCTACAAAATGGTTTAAATAAACATCACAGACCCAGCAGCAAGACTGGCAGTGATTCATTGTAATAGAGTTGTGACAGTGAGTTCCACAGGTTTTTCCAAGTTTTGATGAGGCAGACATGTGAAAATGAATACTTTTGATGATCTACAATCTGTCTGCTTGGGGTTCCTGCTGCAACTTCTTTACTGCGACCGTCTGGGCCCAGGGATTAGGATCCTGTTGCATCTCAACCTGTGCTGGCTACCAAGCTGGGCTTGTATGTTTGAGATGTTTTTAACTTCCTGTCAGGGCTGGAGAAATGGTATCCAGATGCACTGGGTGCCTACAAAGCTATATTCAGGCATCCACCTGGGACTATGCTTTAAGGCAGGGACCTACGTACATTCCTGGGGAGCTTGGCAGAGGACTGGAATGGAGCCCCACCAGCATATCAGGTGTTGTTGGATTAAACACTTGAAGAATTTGTTGCTTTACTTCAAACCAATCCCTAGGTGGTTGATAGAGTACCTGCTGTGGAATTTGAAATTGTCATCAACCTAGACAGATTCCAAGAGGCCGTGAGGAGTCTGAACCTTCTTGGATTGGTAGTGACTTGTCCCTCAGTAGCTCTGGCATGTCCACTCATCCTCTACCTCTCCTTCAACAGAGGTCTGACTCTGGAGACCCACTTGATCAGCATCCCAGAAGGGAGCATCCTTCTATTTCACAAAAGGAACATGAAATTATGCTGGACTTCTGTGGACTGGTATTGTATGATACTGTCTTTTTCTATTCAAGTTATGTGGTGGATGAAAGAACTGTTGCTTATGAACTTTTGCCTAGATGGCTATAGGGGACACATCCTGTGTTAAGTATAAATGTCAGCTACAGCTCCTGCATCTGTGTGTCAAATCCAGAGCCTTACCTGGGTCTGAAAGTACCTGTATCTTATGGGACCTTGTGTCCTCAAATCTAAGACATATACTCTTTGTGGGGAGCAAAGAGACTGAAAATGTGGGCATTTGTTTTTTTCCTGATCATGCCTACAGAATGTTCTGAAAAGATAACTGCTACTGCACTTGTTTGTAGTCACATTTACTAATTATTGAATAATAATGATGGTACTGTGCTAGATGAAGGCATCACGTTTTCAGGTGGCAGTGAGTGTAATCCATCTATTGTCAAAGTGGTTACTAGTTAACCTGTGCCTAGCTGTTTGCAAAATGTTTTCCACTTCAAGGGTTAATGTTCCAGCCCATTTCAGAAGGTTTAAGATTGTGTTTCCTGTTTTCCAACTGTTTTACCTAGTGATAAGATTTCTATCTGCAATGCAGAGCCTGTGCCCTGGATTTATGAAAGGGACTGAAATCTCACCAAGTGTAGTTCTGTGGTCCTTCCAGTTTTCAAAAGTTCCAGTATCAGACCCCATGGGGCTCGAGCACCTAAGGGTGCATTTCTCCAGCTGCAGCTGATCAGAGAGGGTCTACAGGCTCAGGATGGTGGTAGGGTCCTGGGTAGTGTTGCTGAGATAGTATCCTAGAAACTAGGATACCAACAGATACCTCCCATTTGGCCAGATAGTTGCTGCGGTAGGAAAGCAGCACTGTCTGATCATGAATCCTACCCTCTAGAATCTAGTGCATGGATCCTTCAAATATTGTGGATCATGTGGTTCTTAGTAACATATCCAGCTCAGTTCCTAACTCTGACCTAGGATCCCTAGATCTGACCTAGGATCCATTGCTATCTGAACAGAGATCCTAACTACCTGACCTAGGATCCCTGGATCTGACCTAGAATCCCTGGATCCTAACCAGGATCCATCACTATCTGACCCTGGATCCTACATCAGTCCTTGGTAGGATTTCTGGTAGAGTGCTAGGTAGGATATCAGCACCATCTGACAGATAGTGGTAGGATCCACAAAAGCACTATCTGAACAACACTAGTCCTGGGTCTGGGTGGCATGAACTCCCTCTAGTGTGAGTTTGTTCAGGCTCAGATCCCACACAGGGTCTAAGATTAGGGACAGCAGGTGCCTGTTGGTGGCTCACCCTCAAGAAGGGATGCGTGATGGTGTCTGCAGTACCATCCCCTATTTCAGCAGGGAAGAAGTGTGATTTTTCCTGGTGTAGTTTTGCAGAAGATCAGTGCAGGAGGTGGTGCCATATGTAATCTAAAGAAAGGGAACAGAGTAAAAGATAAATTGTTTAAAGCAAACCTGATGATGAAGTTTATGGTTAAAGATTTAAAATTATCTTCACTCCAAGCTCCTTTTCAGGATTTTTATATAGTGTGGTGTGATATGAAATCCATTTTTTCAACCAGTCAAGTTTGGCTCCATTTATGTCCCCAGGGACGAGAGCAAACAGAAGATCTGGTGCTTGCACCATAGGTGTGAGGGCAGCTAACATGTCTCAGTTGACACTGTACAAAAGCAAGTGCAGAGACCATGTAGAAGAAGACAAAGATGGAGAGTAGTCTCCCCTGCAGGGGCACAGTGTAGCATAGTTAGAGCAGTTCCACTGTGGTGGTGCAGGGACTGTTACAGACAGCACTCTGAGGTCACAACCACCAGGTTGTGAGAAAGCCAGACCAGGAAAACTAATGGGGGTGGCTCCAGGAAAAAAAATGTTCCACCCGTATGCCACTAGACATGGAAGTCTGCCCCTGGGTTATTGCCTGCTGCCCCCCTCTTGCCAGGTCAGATGGTAGAGGTGGATGGTGGGAGGGGGATGTTGCACTAATATGAAAAATTTCAGTATCTGTACGGTATGCTTAAAGAATAACAGAAATGACAGTTCAATAACTGGCTGTTGAGAGGACAGCCACCTTCTCACTCTTCTACAGCATTCTTCTGCTGTTCTCACTATACAAATGTGTTTCTTTCAAGTCCACCGCTAGTTAGCAGTACACATCTAAATAGTGCAAGCAGTGGATGCCTGCTGTAGAAATGCAAGATGGTAGCACTAAGGATGGCAATGTCAAGTCTTTGAATTCACTTGATTTATTCTATTTGACCTTACAGGTGCTGAAATATTATTTATTACATAATATATTTAGTTATTAAGGCAGCCTTTGGGAGGGGGATAAATTATGTGTAGTTCTTTAATTCCTGAGCTCGCTGTTGTTAATGAAAGCTGAAGAATAACATTCAACCCCTGTTAAAGTATTTTTCCAAGTGATACTTTCTCCCCAACCAGCCCTCATCTATGCATCCCCTACTCTGACTTTCTGGCCCCCTTTCGCATATGGATGTCACACCCAAAGGGGTAGTCTCCCATGATGGGATCCAGGCAGGCAGCACATCCATGAGTAGAATCCACTGTCATGTGGTAGAAAAAGGTTGAGAGTTATGGCAAGGAACCAGGTGCCATACACATGGTCAGGAAATGTTTCCTTCTTTCTATGCTGGTAGCACTATTCCTAAGTGATGGCTAAGGGTGGGCCAGGTTGAGGACCCATCTGACTACTTCACAAACAAACTCCTCCAGACCATTGATGCTCTGGGTCTCAAACAGGTTAGTGACACAGCCACACATGAAATGGGTCATACCCTGTGCCTGGTATTCATCACAGGGCTGGAGGTTGGAGATATCTCAGTGGATCCTGTTGTATGGTCTGACCAGTGCCTGTGGGATTCAACCTCAGGGCCTCTATGAACCCATTTATTATCCTTTATCATTCAAAATAGAACCTGGATCAAGCAAGGTTGTCTGCTGCTGAACATCTGAAGCCTGGTGGCTGTGACCTCCATGGGGTCCATTGCAGCTGTTGTGGTCTGTATTTCAGCTATTGTAAGTGCAATTGATACTATGGCACCAGTCTATTCCAGCACCATGACCTCATACCAAAGCAGTTCATGGTTTTCAGATGAATTTTTTGTCCAAAGTACAGGGCAAAGTTAGAGCACAAGTAGAGGAGGAAGCTTTTGGCAGATGCCAGCAAGCTTGTCCTGAAGATTCATTATGATTTCTATCAGGAGGCAATCAGATCTGAGAGAGTGAAATATCTATCTGGTCTCATTAGCGTTAAGAAGTGCAGACAAGCTGCACTTTCATGTGCTGTGGATAGACTTTTACATCCTTCCTGTCAACAGAGGAAGAAAGTCATAGCCACAGAGAAATGTTAATTGTTAAATCTTTTCATTTAGGACAAGATTGCTTGTATACAGGACCAGATCTCCACCACTACTCAGTGTAGTAGCAACAGGAGTAGATAGGTTGAGGGTTGGAAGTTCTGTGTAATTTAGGTAGGTTTAGCCAGTTGGATGTGGAGGCTGCCATCTAAGTGTTTACTGGACAGTGCTGTAACTACCTCTAGGCTGGATCCATTTCTATCACAGCTGATCAAGGCAGGAGGGAAAGCATTGTCCATTGTAGGGATTGTCATTGCTTCTTGTTGTTTTGGCACCCTTGAAAATAATGTTGTGAGACCCCTGCTGAAGAAGCTATCTTTGGATCCATAAATCATGGCTAGTTATCAGCCTCTCTCCAGCATGCATGCCTTCCTTGCTAAGGTATCTGGGAAGGTGGTGGTGCTGAAGTTTGGCAAGCACGTAGAAAAGTATTACATCTTCAAGATCTTGCAGTCTGGTTTTATCAGTGCCACAGCACTGAGACAGCCTTGCTCATAGTGTTTGGTGATCTATTCCTGGTGAGGGGTCAGTTGAGGTATTTGTGGTGGTGGGTCAGGTGATGAATTTGCAGTGATACTCCTTGGTCTCTCCTTGTCTTTTGACATGGTGCACCATGTGGTGTTTATGGATAGGCTTTATGTCATGGTGTACCTCGTCACTGTGCCCCTTGCTGACAACAGGCTTTACACATTTCACAAATGCTGCCACTTGCTTGTTGAAAATTTACCACTAGGCTGTTCCTTTCTCATACCCACTTCAGGTGCTTGATTACACAGATCTAGGCCTCTAGATATATGAACTCCAGTTCATTTCAGGCACTCCTGAGGATGTTCCTGTAGTAGAAGCAATCTCACTTTAACTTAGTACATACCCTCAGAGTTTTCCAGTAAAAAAATATGTTTACTACATCTTTGTAATAATATTGCACAGTCACAGATGTATTAAATATGAAATATGATCAGAATGTACAAGATACACAGACAATGTATGAAGAAATACAAAACAGAGTGGGAAAATCAAAATAAACTGGTTTTATATGAAATAAATACCTACAGAAAAAATACTAAACTGAATTAAAATCTAAGTTCTTACCACTGAGCTTTTAAAAAAGGTCTTTTCACACAGCTTTGGTTTCCAACAGAATACACAGCAGATCAGAACTGGCTCTCTTTCTGATGCACACAGCTCTCATTCTGTGGGGATTCCTGACCCTGCAAGTGCAGAGAAGAGAACCAGTAATGTCCCTTGCCTGTGCACCTTAGCTAAAGTATGTCTTGAGCTAACATATTGACATAGGGCTGGGACATGACATCACTATCAGCAACTAACATTTTTTCATCAAAACCAGTAGGCCCCATTTAAACCCTGAGCAGTTTTGACTCTGTTCTGACTTGCTTCTCCACGAAGCAACCAAATTAAGTTGCCTAGTTCATATGCCCTGCATGTTAGTGATTTGGGGGTGACTCTCCCCCCCATCTGAAAACTCTAAATTTTATGGCAGGGAACCCCTCCATGCTGAGTAGAAAGGCAGCACAAGTCATGAGCATGACAAGGCTTCATCCTGCGATGTTGGAGGTGTTTTCCCATTTTTCTTCATTCTCTAGTGATGGTGATGTGAACTGGCTGCCACATACACACAATGAGCATGTGCCATTGTAGGCCAACTGTCTCTACCTTCCACTGCCATCCCTAGCTGACCTGTTCCACTTGTCTGCCCCATGGCATTGCTGCAGCAGGGATTAGTTTGCCCTCCCTCTGGAGGGATAGAGCATCCTCTGAGATTATCAAGCCTCCTCCCCATCAGCCATCTAATGCCCAGGAATCATTCTTGAACCTGGGTCAATGACATCACAAGTGCTAGCTCTGCAATTGCACCACCAGTGGGCTAGCCTCCAAAGGTGCTTTTCAGTATGCAGTAAGCTATTGCCTGCTCAGTAAGTAATAAGTAAGAACAATGTTTATTCGCAATCATTATCACATGATATGAACATGGTCAGACTCCAGTTGAACCGAGGCTCATTTTCAATGGGTACCATAGACAGATTACTAGGTTACAAAGACATAACAGTATAGAATTACAATATACAATAGTAAGATTACAGGATGACAATGGGATCAGTGGATTTCATCATGTTGCGTACATACATGTCAGGGTATTACATAGGCATCAGCGGTACGGTAGTTTCCGCTTTACATTGTCAGACAATTTCACCTTTTGTGGGACATTATATGATGGCTGACCCAGTGGGACCTGCTAGGTTTCATGCCATTTAGGTTTCACCTATTTTTTAACTTTGTTACAAGACACAGTGCTCCTGCTTTCAGGCAACATGAGACCTGGACTTTAGGGGAGCAGATTTTGATAAAATGTGGAAATGCTGGGCAGAGGCACTAACTGGAACAGAGAAGGGTTTAGGGTGGAGGAACAGTGGGCAGTATTCAAACAAGGGATAACAAAGGCAATACAACTATGTAAGATGTGTTAGCAAGGGAAAAGGCAGAGGGGCCATTATGGTATTCCAAGGAGGTAGCAGAGAAAGTGAAAACCAAGAAAAATCGTATTCAACAATACAAAAGACACAGGCAGAGGGGGAAAGGGGCAGTACCATGAAACAAAGGGAGGATGGGAGGGTAGTAAGGGAAGTCAAAGCACAGACAGAGGAGCGCATTATGAAATCAGTGGTCAGAGGGGACAAAACCTTTTACAGGTACATAAGTGAAAAAAGGAATGCAAAGGGAGGGATAGTGAGGCTGGAAGGGAGTAGAATGGAGGATGACAACAGTAAAGCAGACATACTGAACAGATATTTCTGCTCAGTCTTTGCAGAGGAGGGAGTAATGGGCCAAAAGGGAGTAGTATGGGGAGGAAGAGCAAGGAAATGGATACAAGTCCTTTTACATGGGAAAGGGTACCAAAGGCACTGGAAGGATTAAGAGTCAATAAAGGTATGGGGCCAGATGGAGAACACCCCAGGGTACTCAGAGAGCTAAGAGAGGTGGTGGCTGAACCTCTGGCAACCCTATTTAGCCAGTCACTAGAAACAGGAGTGGTACCCAAAGACTGGAGGACAGCTAATGTAGTCCCCCATACAAAAGTGGGAACAGAGAAGAAGCAGGAAACTACAGACCAGTCAGCCTGACCTCAGTAGAGAGGAAGATCATGGAAACACTACTGAAGGAATGAATAGTGGAACACCTGGTTGCCAAAGGCCTACAGGACCCAAGGAAACATGATTTTACTGGGGGGAGGTCATGTCAGACTAAACTCATTGAATTTTTTGACTGGATGACAAGGGAGGTAGATCAGGGGGCAGTGGACATGGCCTACCTGTACTTCAGCAAGACCTTTGACACTGTGCTGCATAGAAGGCTGTTAAACAAGCTGGGGAACATGGGAGTGGAAGTGGGAAGGACGGTGGTGTGGTGGGTGGAAACTGGCTAGATTGCAGGACACAGAAGGTGGTGGTTAATGGTTGTCAGTCCACAGAGTGAAGGGTGACCAGTGGAGTACCACAGAGATCAGTGCTAGTCCACTAATCTTCAACATCTTCATCAGTGACATTACAGAAAACCTAGAAGGGAGAGTGTGCCATTTTGCTGATGACACAAAGCACTGTAACTGGGTGGACACATTGGAGGGTGTGGATAGAATGAGGAGAGATCTGCAGACGCTTGAGGATGGGTCAGGGGAGTAGTAGTTGAAATTTAACGCAAAAAATGCAAAATAATGCATATTGGACACAAAAACCCTGGGACAACATATCAACTGGTGGGGGATAGAATGCTCTAAGCAGGAAAGAGGCCTAGGGGTTATCATCTCTGATAACCTCAAGGTAGGGAGTCAGTGTGACAAGTTGGCAGGTAAAGCAAACAGGATGCTAGGATGCATAGGCAGGGGTATCACCAGCAGGAAAAGGGAGATCATAATTCCACTTACCAGGACATTAGTGAGCCACACCTTGAGTACAGTATCCAGTTCTGGAGGCCTTACCTATGTAAGGATATAGGGGGTGGAGGCAGCTCTGAGGAGGGCAACCAAGATACTGCAGGGATTGCATTGCAAAACCTACAAGGATAGGCTGAAAGACTTAAATATGTACTCCCTGGAGGAAAGGGGAGAGAGGGGGGACATGATTGAGACATATAAGTAACTCACAGAGAGGAACAAGATGCAGGAAAACACAACTTTTCATTGAAAAAGAGGTTCCAGGCCTAGGGCACATGGGATGAAACTGGAGGGCTGGAGGAAGATTCAGAGGGAACATGAGGAGATATTTCTTCACGGAGATGGTAGTGGACAAATGGAATGCCCTGCCAGATGAAGTGGTTCATAGGTTCTTACAAGTTCGAGGGCAAGCCAATTTTGAACTTGCACCATTATCCTAATGGTGGAAGGAACATTTTTTTTCACCCATATGTTGGTCAAGTCTAAATTTAAATTGGTTAATATTATTGCTAGAGACTACAAAAGGAGGAAGAGAATTCCATATTGGTGGCAGTCTCTGTGATACGAAATTCTTTCTTTTCTCTGTTCTAGTAGGGTTGGTGACAAATTTAAGTTTGTATGACCGGGTGTTGTTAGATGTTTCTTGTTTTTCTAAATATAAGTTTCCAGCATGGCGGGGTCACTGTATGCCCTGTAAACTAGACATAATTCTACCCTTAGGGATCTATATTCTAAGGAGTATAACCCTAGAGATTTTAATCTATTGGAATACTTTAAATTGGACAGGTTACTTACTTTCCTGGTGATTCTCCTCTGGACCTTTTCAACCAGAGCATTGTCACCAAGTGAAGTTGGAGCACAAAACGGAGAACAATTTTCTATATGGGATCTGACTAAGCTCATGTATAAGGGGACAATGACTTCAGGTTTACGACTCTTGATGGGGAGGGCAGAGGGTGACTGTGAAAAGGCAGAGATACTAAACAAATGTTTTTGCTCAGTATTTACAAATGAAGAGGCGAAATACCTAAAACAAACAATAGAAACACTTGATACAGAAGTTGATACCAGCCCATTTACAGAAGAAAGGGTTCTGAAAGAACTCTTAAAACTGAAGGTGGACAAAGCAATGGGGCCTGATGGATTCATCCCAGAATTCTAAAAGAACAAGGTAGAACTAGTTACACCACTGACTACTCTCTTTAACAAATCATGGGAGGATGGGGTGGTACCCGAGGACTGGAGGAGGGCAGATGTGATTCCCCTTCACAAAGGTGGGAGCAGGGCAGAAGCAGGAAACTACAGACCTGTTAGTTTAACCTCAGTGATAGGGAAAATGATGGAATCACTTCTGAAGGAAAGAATTGTTGAGTATCTAGAGGCCAGAGGGGCACAGGACCCAAGGCAGCATGGATTCACAGTGGGAAGGTCATGCCAGACAAATCTGATAGATTTCTTTGACTGGGTGACCAAAGTAGTAGATCAGGGAGGGGCTGTGGACATGGCCTACCTAGACTTTAGCAAGGCATTTGGACACAGTCCCACACAAAAGATTAATATACAAGTTAGCCAGCCTGGGAGTGGGTCCCCACGATGACAGCCTGGGTAAAGAAATGGCTGGAGAATGGGAATGAGAGTAATAGTAAATGGAGTCCACTCTGAAGAAAGGGGGTTACTAGTGGGGTACTGCAGGGTTCAGTATTAGGACCGGTCCTCTTCGATGTCTTTATAAGCGACATTGCAGAGGGACTGGAAGGAAAAGTATGTCTCTTTGCAGATGACACAAAGATCTGCAACAGAGTTGATGCACAAGGTTAGGTGGAAAGCATGAGAAGGGACTTGGCAAGGTTAGAGGAATGGTCAAATGTATGGCAGCTTAGATTCAATGCTAAGAAGTGCAAGATAATGCACCTGGGAAACAAAAACCCAGGGGAAGAGTACACAATGGGGGGTGAGATACTAACAACAACAAAAATGGAAAGGGACCTGGGGTAGTCATATCAGATGACCTAAAGGTGGGCAAGCAATGTGAGAGGGCAGCAAGGAGGGCGGAGGGGATACTGGGATGCATAGGGAGAGGCATCACCAGTAGAAAACAGGAAGTTATTATCCCTCTGTACAGACACCTGGTGAGACCCCATCTGGAGTACTGCGTGCAGTTCTGGAGACCCAATCTCCGCAAAGACATAGACAGGATGGAAGCTGTTCAGAGGAGGGCATCTAAAATGGTGCAGGGTCTGCACCAGAAGACATATGAAGAGAGACTTAAGGAGCTTAATATGTATAGCCTCGAGAAAAGGAGGGAGAGGGGGAACATGATAGAAACTTTCAAGTACCTCAAGGGAATCAACAAAGTCCAAGAGGGGAGCATCTTTCAAAAAAAGAGGTGTGCAAGAACAAGGGGGCACAATTTGAAGATAGAGGGGGTGGCTCAGAGGTAATTTAAGGAAGTATTTTTTCACAGAGAGGGTTATGGATGCATGGTATGGCCTTCTGGAGGAGGTTTTGGAGTCAAAAACAGTGGTGGAATTCAAGCATGCATGGGGCAGTCATAAGGCAATTCTAGGGGGTGAGGGTAGGAAGAAGTAGGCTGCTGGTTAACTAGGATCTGCAGCTTATCCATTAGGTAGGGAAATGGGCAGACTGGGTGGGCCAAGCGGTCCTTATCTGCCGTCAAATTCTATGTTTCTATGTTTCAGAATGCAACCAATTATCCCATGACATTTTTTAACAGTGTTAGCAGTTTGTACACTAAATTTTAAGTTGTTTGACATAATTACACCTCAGTCTTTTTCAGTTGTAATGGTTTGAAGCTGAATGCCATTAAGTGTGTAATCAGCTAAGTTGTTATTTTTACCTAGATGCATCACTTTGCATTTTGTGACATTAAAGGTCATTTTGTTTTCAAGAGCCCAGTTTGTTAATCTGTCTATATTATTCTGCAAAGCTTTAATTGGGTAATTATTATTTACTATGCAGCCAAGTTTGCTGTCATCAGCATATTAATTTATCCATACCCCGTCGGAAGTCTGCATGGAAGTAATCAGGATATTGAACAATAAAGGGCCCAAAACAGAGGCCTGAGGAGTCCCACTAGTAACTGTGGTCCATGCAGATCTCTGTCCTCTAATGACAACTTGCTGCTGTCTGTTGTTAAGCCAAGATGCAATCCACTCAATAATATTTATGTGTAGTTTCAATTTGGCCAGTTGGTCAAGTAGGATGTTAATGAGAAACAGAATGAAATGTCCTGGTGTATGATGTCTACTGGTAATCCTGAATCTAAAGCCTTACTTATGGGTTCAAAAAGGTTTTTTAAGTTGCTTTGACAAGATCTTCCTTTTGTGAATCCATGCTGAGTTGTATCCTGAATACTGTTATCTTTTAAATGATTTAGAATTTTGTACTTGAGTAGTCTTTCCATAAGTTTGCCTATACAGGAAGTCAGACTTATGGGCCTATAATTTGCAACATTTTGCTTACTTTCCCCTTTATGTAATGGTATGATAGTTGTCACTTTCCACTCTGGTATGGCTACTCCTTCTGTGATTGAAGCGTTGAATAAGTAAGAATACCAGACAATTCCTTAGACAGGCTCTTTATAAAACTAGGAGGAATTCCATCTGGTCCCGCTGAAGAGTGAGATTTCATCATATTAATTGTATCTAAAATATCCTGTGTGTTGAATGATATGGGTGTGTTTCTGAGTGTCCTGACAAATTCTGGCTGAAATTCCCTTTTGGCTCGAAAATACTTAAAAAATAAGAGTTCAGTTCTTCAGCCATCTTACACTCGTTAAATATAAGTTGCTGCTCTATCAGTAAAGGACCTACTCCACAAGACTTGCCTTTTTTTGATCCAATGTAATTATTTTTATATCTTTTGTTATAGTAGCAAGATTGAATTCCAGTTTTTGTTTTGCTAGTCTTATTATTTTTTTGTTTTACTTGCGTTATCTTTAAATTTTTGCCAGTTGCGTTCTGATACAGTAGGTGTTTTTTATATTTGTTGTAAGCCCTTTTCTTTTTTAAATTGTTCTTTTGATATTATTATTCCACCAGATGGGAACCCTCTGTTTATTATCATTATATTTGGCATGTGTGGATACCCACTTCATAATGCAATATTTAATGTTTTTTAGTATTACTAGCCTCATGCTGGTTGCATCTAGATTTTTAAGTTCATACTGCCAGTTCCAGGTGTTAAGGTAATTTTTTATTTTTCCATAGTCTGCTTTGCTAAAGTTTCAGATTTTGGTAACTCCAGACTGTTCTGTCTTAAAACATTTTAAAGTCCATATAATTTTGTTGTGATCACTATCTTCAAGTGGTTCCAAAATTTTGAGGAATATTCCACTGTCTTTCATATTGGTAAGCATTACATCCAAGATGTTATTTTTCCTGGTTGGTTCCCTTACTAATTGCTCCAAGTGATGCTGTAAGTTGATTTCTATAAATTTGTTTTCGAGTGAGCTGGTGCCCTCAAGGGTTGTCCAGTTTATTTTTGGAAGATTGAAGTCTCCCATAAGAGTATAATCATCAAGGATTTCCATGTCATCAATAGATTTCATAAAATGTTCATTACTTGACAAATCCAGGCAAGGAGAGCAATAGGCAAGGCCCACAGTTAGTGGTCCTTCTAAGAAATTGATTTTTCACCCAAATAACCACTATCCATTGAAGGATCATGGTTTTTATTAAACTCATAACAATTTAAAGTATTGCGGATATAGAGGGTGATTCCCCCACCTTTAGCTATAGTTCGAGTCTTAAACTTTGTGTATCCAGATATTTCTGTCCCCCAAACAGAATCGGTAAACCAAGTTTCAGTAACTCCACAGATGTCTATATTGTCCTTGTGGAGTGTGTATGTTAGTTCATCAATTTTATTTTGCAAACTTCTAGCATTAAGAAGTAAAAGTCTTACTTCAGTACCAATAATTTTATTACTCAATGTATCTGGGAGTTTATTAGTAGTTATACTGATGTTGTTGCTATCGACCATTGGGGTCCCTTGTGCCTGAATGATTGGAATTAGATTAATGCTGCAAGTGTCTAGTATGACATGTTCAGCTAGGGTCCTACCCCCCCCCTCCCAGAGATTAGTTTACATTTTAATTGATAAAAGAGTTATTATGTTCTGCTAGCAGTATAGAACCCTGTTTGCTGGGGTGAATGCCATCCCTGCAAATTAAGTCTCTTCTGTCTATGAATTCCTCCTAGTGAGTAATACATCCTACTTGTTGTCTGTAACACCATAACCTTAGCAAGTTATTTAAATGTTTTATTTTATCTATTTGTGGTTCACTAGCTTTGGGCACAGGAAGTATTTCTGAGAAAACAATTTCACTGCCTAACTCCATGAGTATGTTCGTAAGGTCTACGATTTCTTCTTTTATTGTCTGAATATTTTGGCTCATGATATTGTTCACCCCAGCATGTATTATAGCCAGTGGGCATTTGCCACTTCCCCTAAGAATTTGCCTAGACATTCTTGTGATATCTGAAATTCTAGCGCCTCTAAAACAAGACACAGTTCTGTTAGTTTTATCCTGGTCACAGATTGCTTGGTCTAAATGTTTAACAATCAAGTCCCCCAATACTAATATTTGTTTAGGCTGCTCAATGACACTGGCATCAAGATCCATAAGATTCTCAGTGTTTTATTGTGTTTTAGATGTTAACTTTTGGTAGGAGTTTCTGTTACAGTTGAAATATTAGTATAAGTAAGGGAAGTAGGTGTTAATACCGTTGAGGGGGTTGGTTCATGATGTTCCTCCAGATCAACTAACGGATCATACCTATTTTGTATAGGGATCTGGAAGCAATCTGCCTTCCTACCCCTTTTACAAGTTTTTCTACTTTGAACTTGGTAGCAAGTTTCATCTGTGTCTTCAGGTTCAGTGTCATACCTAGTTCTTTTCCTATTATTTGTGCTTAAATTAGTAATGGCGCACTCAGGCAATAATGGTATGATTAAGTCAAATTCTGTCGTGTGATTAGTATCTGGGATATTTATTGGACTTTCTGATAGAGGAGCATTGTGTAATCTCCAGGCTGTGTCTTTTTGATTCATTTCTAAGACAATTAATCTGGTGTTAAAATGGGATATATCTAGGTCCAGCTCTTCATTTTGCCTGCATTTCATGCACTTAAAAGGTTGATGTATTGTAACCATAGAGTTAAAACAATACATTATGCAGCTTCTACATTTAATTCCAATGCTGCCATCTTGTGTAGTAATTACATCATCCATTGTGCATACTAGTTGGTATTACAACTACCCTACAACCACTTATGGAACGTATGAGTTCCATTAGCTTTATGACTGATGTAATACTTGCTATTATTTCTGGATATACAAGCTAGTACTTAGCACTGATGCACTTACGTGGAGCATAGCTTGCTATATGGAAGGCGTTGTGTCCCCAAACCATCGTGTTATCCTGCTAGACTTGCTAAACATGCAAAACACATGCTGAAGCGAGTGTCTTTGGGCGTGTCTTTGCATGCACCGATGTGCACTCACCCTGCTTGAGCTCACCCTGCTCACCGAAGGGCTTGTTTATAAAACTGCACTGACCCAGGAAGTGTTCTGCGGGGTCACGGAGCACTTGTGTGCCACAAAGAGCCCAAAAACAGAATAAAAACAACAATAGTCACTATGTGTGGCTTAAAATACTAAATAAATAACCCTACAAGTTGCACTGTGCAAAAGAAATGCTTTATTCTGGTTCAAGGTCAGTTGGCATTCATCTGTATCCCCTTCCCCCGGGTCGTGCCTGAAAATAGGCAGGATTTGTCTAGTGCACTTAACCTGGTCAACAAAAACTAAATAAAATAAATAAATAAATAAATAAAACTGAACTGAAGTTCAAGTGGGAACCTCCACGAAGTACCAGTCCCTCTTCCTGTTTCCTGTTGAACAGGGCTCAGTATATGACAGTTAGGCAATGCAAAACAACAATAAATAGTTCATTTAAGTTGCAGTATCAAAGCTTCTGTGTGCAGAATGAAACTCCTAACATGCAGAAAATGCTTTGTTCTGCTCGCGTTCGCTGTAGGCCTTGTTTGTAAAGCTGCCCCGACCCAGGAAGTGTTCCACGGGGTCACGAGCACCCGTGTGCCACAAAGAGCACAAAAACAGAATAAAAACAACAATAGCCACTATGTGTGGCTTAAAATACTAAATAAATAACCCCACAAGTTGTACTGTGCAAAAGAAACGGTTTAAAACTGAACTGTAGTTCAAGTGGGAACTTCCACGAACTACCAGTACCTCTTCCTGTTTCCTGTTGAACAGGGCTCAGTATATGACAGTTAGGCAATGCAAAAATGACAATAAATAGTTCATTTAAGGTGCAGTACCAAAGCTTCTGGTGGTGGCTGAAATTATTACGGGATTTAAGAATGCATGGGATAGGCATCGGGGGATCCTGGTAATTGGCGGAAGTGGACAACACAGTTATAAAGAAGCCTGAAGAAGCAAAGTACGTGTGCAAATGGGCAAACCAGGTTGGCTGTAGGCCCTTATCTGCCGTCAGCATCTATGTATCTATGTAACCTACCTGTTTCACTTAGTTTGTCTTTTTCTTTTTCACAAAGCACCAAATTCCTGCCCCTAGGCCACCATACTGTTTCACTTCTTCTGGGACACTACATGACGGCTGACTCAGTGAGGCCTGCATTCTCATGTCCACATATTGTTTAGGCAGTTGGTATACACTAGTTTCTATGTGAACATGCTTATAAAAGACAGCACCTTATTAACTTTGGTTGCCTGTGCAGGCATCAGCTGCTGAAGAAGGTAACAGCAACTACAGAAGACCCTCCCTGAACTTTTCCAAGGAGACCTAACAAAGGATCCATCTCCCTGCCCTCTTCTGGGTAGCTACACACAGCAGGGGCCATTTCTTCCCATTGTGGTAAGGTATTATCATGTCTACAGGATATACCCTCTGCTTGTGCCTCCAGTTGGACAAATCAACATAACTGGCAAGACAAGGCACTTTTTTTTTATTTATAAAGCACCCTATTCCTAGGGCTCCCAGTGCTTCACAACATTTAAAAGACGATTCATGCCATTAACTTTTCTTACCACAGAATATGGACCCTCAATGGCTGCCTGCAATGGATTTTGTCAAGAAAAAGAGATGAGCTGCTCTGCTCAAGCTAAATCTTCCCTAGAGTACTGTCTCCTTCAGTTGAAACATGCTCAAAGCTGGGGTCTCCACAGCCTGTAGCTGTGGCAATGAACTGCCACATCCAGTTAGCACATTGGCCACACTGGATACTTCAATTGCTGCTGAGGTAGGGAATGCCTCTGGTTTCAATGATCTCTCTCTCTCTCTCTCATTGGTAGATTGTCTCTACATTGGGGGGAGAGGGGAGAAGAGTTTCAAGGGGTAGTGCTGGCTCATCTTGTTCACTCTTATCAGTCCCTAATAGATTGGGATATGCCATATATTGCATTAAAATAAATGATTTATTTTGAACAGCTGGTTATGACCTCTATTGACCTTGTGAGTGGCAGGGCCACCAGGAGGTCTACAGAGATCATACCCAGTCATTCAGAATAAATCATTTATTTTCATGCAGCCTATGGTATGTGCCATTTGTATAGTGTGAATTCTTATCTGTGCCGTCGTGATCATAAAATAACTTTTTTTTGTGCCATCGTTTACTGCCATGCCTGGACAGAATGTTAGGTATGAAGGAAGATTCTGTTCAAAACATTAAGGAGCTGGAATGGAAATATCTATTATAGTATATGGTTAGCCTTTGTTCTGTATAAAAATCAGCCTTCTCAAAATCCTTGTTGTGCACATTCTAAATCATTGTGCACATTCCAAAGTGGTGGTGTGCGCATTCCGAATAGTTGTTCTGCACAGTTCAAAGGTCGTACAATTTTACATTTCTCATTTATTCCACACCTAGATACTTACTAACCACCCAGTGCCCAAAGTTGTACCTTTTAACTTTCAAAAGTCTGTAAATTTGATTTTGATAATCAAACAGAACAAAGAAATGGCAAGATTTTTTGTTTTCATTTCAGCAGGGGTCTGTCACTCCGGTGTAAAAAAAACATATACTATATAAAATAAAATATGGGCAGCCACACAACTTGGTATGCGTTTCCATCTCGAGGCTGAGATAACAGCATGGACCTCTTGAGCTTCACTCTTGAGGTTCATATGCTGTTATCTCAACCCCTCGATGGAAACATAGCCTTGTTGTGTATGGTTGCCCATACATTATTCTCTATGTTCTCTGAGCTGGAGTGGAAATTAATGATTTCTTTCCACTCCAGTTCCCCCAGCCCATGAAAATAAATACATTTATTTATGATTTTTGTTTTGTAATATCCACTGGCATTGTATAAAATGCTGCTTTTTCACCTGACTCTGGGTAGTGACACAGACAACAGCATCTCTGCTATCAAATAAATTCCTCATAATTACATCAAAGTGGATGTCTGGTACTACTCCCACCTTTTGTGTCCCTTGGCCACCTTCCCAGCTCAGGGAGACCCATGCCACTGGCATTGAAACCACTGGGACTGTCGCTCCTCAAATTCTGAAGACCTGACCTGACAGAATTAGTTTCTCATTTGTTAACTCCAGCTTAACCATTACAATGGAACTACATATCATTGCATGCCATGCCTTCCACAGTTACTGCACCATGCCTCCCACAGTTACTACTAAAAACCCCACTGGACGAACTTAAGGCTGCCCACCTCATGCCACTGCCACTGCAAGGCTGACCCGTGGATGCCTGCCCAGACTCCTAACATGGCATCTGAAGGGGTATGGGGCCCCATCCTGAGGTGTAAGTCAAGAAGAAACACTGGGTAGGTGGGCTGCAGCCAATTACAGTGGTCATGCATGGCAGTAGGACTGATAGGGATGCCATCCTGGCAAGAAAAAACATAGTAAGAGAAACAAAAATAGAATCCCATGTCACCTAAACTTGCGTGATGTTACTACTGCTGAATAATGATGGATAGCAGCAGTGGAGTTAGTGAAAACTGCATTTCCTACAGAGGCTACTAGCTGTTGCTTACTCATCGAGTTATTCCTTCTCTTGGCATTCTGCCCACTTTTTAATTCTTTGGGCAATCATGTAACAAATCCCAAGTTTCTGTCATTCATGATACGTCTGCTTCCCTGACGCTTTAGTTTTGGGTGCATTGATATTTTTCCCTTGGGTTCAGGTTGAAGAAGGTTTACTTTAGTCTGCCCCCAGGCATACCTTTAAAACCTCCTGCTGTCCCTCCTCCAGTGCATTTCCACTAGATGTATGGCCTGCTGACTACAAACTGATCATCCCTCTGGGCTGCTTCCATTAAGGCAGAGGGAGTCCTATCAAGCAGCCACATACACAATTCTCAGACAGTCTAGAGATATTGTTCTAGTGAAAACAAAGTCAAAAGTCAGAGTTCATTTATTGTTCAGCAATATGCCATTACAATTACATACAATACATAAAAATAATAAGACTTTACATTATAGACATTAAAACAATCTGATCCATAAAATTTTCTTCTAAAATTTGTCATTACATTGATGAGATATTTTTGATAATGGAACTGGGTTTGAGGCCGTTTCTCATGTAATTGAAGAAAATTTGCTTCAAAGACACCAAGTCGGAGGGGGTGTGGAGACAGAGGGACCCACACCCATATCTTTTGGGATTGCCCAAAAATCCAGGAATTCTGGAAATCAGTACATGTACATTTACAGAGGCTTACAGGTCTCCAAATTCCCTATACAGGAAAGGACTTAGTATTAGGTCTCCTAACATTTCTTTCAGGTAATAAGATAGCGAACACACTAGCACAGATATTAAGGGTGGCAGCCCTAAAGTGCATAACATCTAGGTGGCTGTCCCCCCTTCCTCCCACAGAACAGGAGTGGAGATCTAGAATACTAGATCTCAAAAGAATGAAACACATCACCAGTAAATTAAGGCTGCAGCAGGAAAAGTTTTTACAAGTCCAGACCCCCTGGCACCTGGAGATAGGTGCTCCTAATCAGACTACCTAACTATAAGTGGAAAAAGTCAGATCTGGAAATCTTGCTTTAGGTTGCCATTAAAAGTTAGTTAAGAGTTAGCTGCTTTATGTATAGAGATCGATATTAAGAAAAGCGGTTTTGAAACAGTATGTGTAGTTTGAAAGAGGTTTGAAGAACCAACTGTTATAAAATATACTGTAACTAAAGAAAGAAAATAGAAGTCTGGAGATGAGTAAGAGGAGATAGTCATACAAAACAAATGCTTATAACACTAATGTATGTATAACATTGATATAATGCACTGTATTCTTGACAATATATGAAGATCAATAAAAAGGAAGTTAAAAAAAGATACTAAGTCATTTCAATGAAGGCTTTGAATGAAATCTCAGGCATCAGAGTAGGAGATCGATGATACCATTATAAACTTAGAAACCAGCTAAAAAAAGAAATATGGGGATTCACTTTTATTTTTTTAACAGTTGATCCTCAAAAACCACTAGTTGTAATCAGTGCTGAATCATTAACTGGTGGTGCATCAGTCACAGAGCTTTTGAGAACGGATGACAATCAAGTCATCAAGCTTGCTGCTTCCTTGTTGTGTGAACGTATCTTAAGATTTGTAGAGACAGCATCTTCACTATCATGGCCAACAGTGGATGCTCTCCTGAGTAAAGAATGACAGCCCCCAGAGTCAGTCCAATCATTTTTCTCGCATGTACTAAAATCCCCCAAACATATGGAGAGTGAACAAGTCTCCCAGTTGTCAAAGTCCTACTCAGAAGACCTAATTCATGGTGTCACACGCGGCAAGTTTCTCACTACAAAACATGCACTTGTTGGAGTTGTGCTGCACAATATGACCAGACAGAAAATGCCCGTGAACATCTTGTTTCATTTATGAAATAGTTGCAGTTATGACCAAGTATGTGAAACTGAAACTGGTTTAGTGGAACATTCTCAGCATTTTCAAGAGCAAGATCTGTTACTACCACTTCAGCCAAAGTTAGAGTCTTCTGTTGTTGTAACAGTTTTCTGAATTGGACAACTTTGATCAGAACATTGAAACAATAACTGGACATGGAACAATAACAATACACATGGTGCTGCGTACCAAGAAGAATCTCAAGGCTCCATTCTCCAAGAAGATTATATTGAAATGCCTCACTCAAAAAGAAGGACAGCTGTATTTCACAAACAAG
Organism: Neoceratodus forsteri; assembly: GCA_016271365.2. Taxonomy (NCBI): domain Eukaryota; kingdom Metazoa; phylum Chordata; order Ceratodontiformes; family Ceratodontidae; genus Neoceratodus; species Neoceratodus forsteri. Next base: position 683,428,672 of record CM028131.1, on the reverse strand, counting down.
AATTAAAACATTGACAGGTGAATTCAAAGAAGGAGGCAACCACAACTGGCAAAATGCCCAAGTTTACTGTGCCAACATCAGTGGTAAATATTGGCAAGGCAAAACTAATGCTATGAAAACTCAGTCCAGAAGCACACAAGGAGGATCAGCTTGTCCCAAGGTTTACTGGTTGGTTGATGTTAGTTTGTAACAATCATTCAAGTTCACCAAAGTAGACATCACATATCTTCCACCCATCCACAAACCCATCACTGATTATGTTTTATTTCTTTCTTTTATTTATTTATTTTTGAAAGTCGGATTTACAACCTTTGAGTCAGGTACTCATTTACGAAGGCACCTCGTCACAGGGAGGGTAGACATGGTTACAGTGTGAGATACAACAGTGGCAACATACAGGTGCAATACAGATAACAAAAAGAACACAATATAACAGTGGTTTACGGGATAAAGTTACATGCAGTAAATAGCAATCGTATAAAGTATAACAATAGTAGAAGTCACAACCTCGGTTGTACCGAGGAAATACCTAAGTGAAAGGGTGGAGGGAAGGGGGAACAGGGAGGAGAAAAAGAGAAGCCACTGTGGTTGAATATCTCACACAAACATAAAAAATAGTTCAGCAAGTAAATATGCCCTATGTTCACCTAATACTTGATGCTGGAGCAGCACCAAAGGCATATCATGTTGTGTGGAATTTCCCTGATCTGTTCCACAATGTCATAATTCATTTAGGAGATTTCCACCTGTTCCTGGAAAACTTTGGCATTATAGGACAATTAGTTGGTGGCAGCGACTTTGAGGACATAGTATTTCAGGCTGGTTGTTGTGCCTTTGGCAGCATAAGTGGAGTTTTGTGTGGGAAGCATTACAATTGGGCATGGACTATACCTGAACATTTTGCAGATGCCTTAGAGTGATTGCTTTAGGTCAGATTTCTAGAGTATTCAACAGAATTGAATGCCACCCCTGCAGTATTGCTTGACCTGATCAGATCACCACCTCAACCCACAGACTTCCATAAACTGCTTCAGGAAAATGAGATTGTCACCTTCCAGACTAAGTATGAGGCCTTCAGGCAGTGGCTTTGTCGTGGTGAGCTGAGGAAACCCCACAGCTCTGGATGACATATCTAGATATAGTGGATCAGCAGCATTTGTTCCACACACAGCAATAAAAGAAAACAACTTTGATGTTAGACTACTGTGTTAGACATATTCACTGCCCCTGTTCTTCACCTTCAACAAGCAAAATTATGCTCAATATGGGGCTTGTTATGTGCACACACTTGAAACTCTTGAATCTTCTCATCCAGGGTCCAGAACATTAATTGAAAAGCAAGGGCTTTCAGTTCAAAGGAACCATCACAAAGCTTCTAGGAAATTAGTTGACCAAGCTGGTGAACAGACATACAATTAAAATACCAAAATTCCAGGTGGAATCAAACACTTTGCTGTAAATTAAATGGCCTATGATAAATGGGTGTTAAATCAGCCACATCTAGCTAAATTCAGAGAGTTACTTTTGGAGATGACTGACCTTCACAGTTCAGCCAGTAATCCACAAAAACCATGCTGGCTATCTGAAATCATCAAGTCAGAAGAAAGCGTCAAAGCCATATTGACTCTTCTCGATCAAGAGTTTATCAACCCATTCAGTGCTACTTTAGATGCTGAAAGATTGTACAATTTGTCCTCAGGAGTACCTGCTGTGCCTGATATTGAAGAGAACCTCACCAGTATCATTGAACGAGGTACAGAAATGTATGAACAGTTTGTCAAAGAAAGACTGGAAAGTGGTAAAAATAAATATTTTGATCCAATTTCAAAAGCCCCAGTGAAAACCTTCAATGATGCAAACAAAAAAGCGCAAGTAACTACCAAAGGAAAAGTTACAGAACTTAAATTTGAAAGCTTTATATTGGGAAAATGTTTGGCCCTTTCAAACAAGCACAGCTGTCCTGTAGATATAAACAAGTTAAATGTTTGGGGAATAGCATTGGGGTATATAGTGCTTGTGTAACTTGCAGTACTTTTTGTGGCTTAACTCTATTCCCACCCTTGAGTAGTAGTAATAGTAGTAGGTAGTAATTTGTAGGAAATAGAAGGCCCAAAAAGATACTTACTCCTACTCACAGAGAGTATGACCCCCTGGCACTCAGGATAGGAAAAAAACCCAGGTGGAGGAAACCTCTGAAGACCCATGGCCAGTGGTCTGCCCATCTTCTGGGCATGCTAAAAGGAGAAGGACCTAGGTTCTAGAAACCATGGTTAATTTTAGGGCAGGTGATCTACTTGGAGTGATGACGGTCCATCCTTGATCCATTGATGATGCCGACTGAATGATAATCCTGAGGTTGATGAGTAGATCTTTTCTGTAGGAGCAGTGGAATCCTAAGTGTGAAGCACATCCAGTCAAAGAAGAGCGAATGAAGTCCAGATTAGTGAGGTGATGAAGGATGCTTGTCCATAGAGGGTTGCATGGTCGTACTGAGCAGAGAGAGCATGAATTGATCAAAATCACTAGGCAGTGAAGGGTGGACATGCTATGATATTAGAAGTCATGGGTGAATGATCAAACTTGAGTAAGGTTTGACTTTTGAGGTAAGACCTGGAGGCAAGGAATTCAGTAGTGAGTGAGGAGTCACTAAGAAAGCTTCCGTGGAGTGGAAATGAGAGAAGAGAGTCTTTGAATGCCTTGGAGATGAGGGTTTATCCTTGATCCATGGGCGATGTAGATTAATGGATGATCCTGAGGATAAGAAGTAGGTCTTTCCTGAAGCAACAGTAGAATCCTAAGTGTGAAGCAGATCTAGTTGAGGAAGGGCAAATGGAGTCTGGATTTCCAAGGGTATGAAGGATGCATGTCCAAGGGATTGCAGGGGCATAATAAGCTGGGAGAGCATAATTTGATCAATATGCTACCAGACAGTAAATGGCGGGAAGTGCCATGATTTGTGCAGACATAGGTAAATGATCCAACCTGTGTAATGTTTAACTGTCAATGTAAAGTCTGGAGGCAGAGAATTCAGTAGTGAGCGATGAGTAGCTAAGTAAGCATCCATGAAGTAGACAAATGAGTAGAGGATAGTCTTCGGTTGCCTGATGGGAGTAATGCCATAAGGGATTAGTAGGTGAATGGAGGGGGATTGCAGATGCAGATCAGATGATAACCGATATACAGAGAGAATGAATGGAAGTTCAATATAAGAATAGAATGGCTTGTATAGGCAAGATATCATGACTATACTTGTAATTACTCTGATGGTACGCTGGCAGAAGTAAATATGGGTGGTTCGGTGGCAAGATGTATTGTGGTGGCTTATAGTTAGTTGGTTTACCAGTAATCTGATGCAGAAATATTTGAGAGCAGCTTGGAAGTGGATATATGAAAGAGTCTGTAGGCTGGATTAATTGTGAAGGTGAGTAGTGTAGGTGCCAGATGATCTTAGTGCTGTGGCTGAATAAGACCAGTTGAGAGGCAGGACTGGAATAGGGAATGTAGCTTAACTGTTGCATATATCTGAAGAGAATTTCGGAGGAGCCTGTTCTTGGTGGTGCTTTACCGGAAAGATTAATGAAGACAATTCATAAAGGATAGCTGGAGGATCCGTGGAAGGATATATAACTTGAATGGTACTTGAATGCACAGAGACGAATGTAAAAATGCAGATGCTTGTATGAGGTATGGTGATTTCCAGAAGCCAGAAAATGGTGGTTCGGATTTCTTAACATTATTAAACAGCTAAGCACTGGCGGTCCAACGGTGAACATTCTCGAAGGCAGCTGGAAGGTTATAGGATGAGCAAAGTTGGTTGAGGAAATAGGAGTCAAGCAGCACAGTCAACAAAATAGGTGATGGTAGGAGAGGCTGCAAAAGGTGACTGGATAATGTCCGAGGTGGCGTGAGGTATCTTGCAAGCCCTGGTAACCTGAAGCAGCAATAATAGAGATTGAGATGGAACATGATAGGAGAACTGAAATCCATTTCATGCGAGAGGATAGCCTGTGAGACATGGTAGATGGGGAAGTCCACGGAGACTGCATAGACAGGACTCGTAGTGAGTATCCGATATAGAGAGATGGGAATCACTCTAGTGTCCAGTCAAATGAGATTCCAAAATGATTGAGAGGAGCTGCTTGGCAGTATGGAAAACTTTATGATGACCTAAGAGTTTCTGAGGCCTGATATCTAATGGATGCGCACTAAGTAGTTTCCACAAGTAAAATGTATCTGATCCATCCAGTAGAGTGGATGGGAGCTGTTAAAATGGCCTAAGTAGGTAAATGAGATGGATAACCAGGAGTATTAGTTGCCTGCGTAGGAATACTGTCCAGATATGGTAGGATGCCCAACAGAGCTATAACAATCAGGATGAAGCCCTAAGCTGGGAAGGTGGAAATAAAAGGCAGTCATCCAATGGTGGAAGGAAAGTCCAGAGGGCATCCTATCAGAGTGGAGAAACAATCCGGGGAATGAGATGGCAGATGCTAAGGTGGAGGACAGGCAGTGCAAGGGGAACAGGACCAGGCCCACTCATCTGTGATCAGCAACTGAATACAGGAAGTTCATAGCAAGGTACCTGAGGGGATCCACTGAAGGCCAAGGGGCGAAGCCAAACACCAAGAGAAACTGAGTTGAGCTACATGAGTCCCACATCTGACAAAAGCTTTGAATGTTGAGAGGAGAGGACAGAAGGTACTGGAGTGCAGAGGACGAGGTACCCATGACTGAAGGAGGAAACAAACCTGTACAGCTGCTAGAATGGGTGACCTGCAGAAGAAAGCCCATGAGGTAGTTGAACCGAGCAGAAATAGAGACTGAACCAGCTGACAGGCTCCTAATCGAGGTAGATAAGGTGTGATGACTAGGACAAAATGCTCCAGATACTGACTAAGGGTGAGGGCATGGTTGGCATATGGCTTGGGTCTAGAAGGGAGAAGCAAACTGTGGTCCAGGAGACAGCAAATAAGATCGAAGCAGTTAATTGTAGGAATGAGCATCCAGGTATACTAATCGAGTAGAGAGAACTGGTATGCGATGCCACTTGGCATAGGTAGGAGGATGGAGGCAACTGAGTCAATGAGGTCTGGATTCAGATGGGAGGCAGCAACTGGACATGAGGAAGAGGATGTAGTGAACTAGCAGATGCATCGACAGGCTACCACACCCGGTAAATGGTGAAATGATCTACAGTCAGTGTTGTCAGGCTGAGCCGAAAGGTGGAAGGCTGTTGGATTGTTCTTGTCCTGTTCCCAGAGGTAGGCTGCGATCCATATCAGCTAGAGGATATGAAAAGTGGAAGCAGTGATGCAAGCTTGGGCTCTAGGCCAGGGAGGTCAGTGAGGGAAGACCTGAGGGGAGGCCGGAGGCAACCCACATTGGTCATAGCAGCAGACAATGGAATCAGTCAAATATGGACTCAGGCTCCCAGCCATGGAAGTCAGTTGGATAGGACAGTGAATTGAAACTGCAAACTAGGTAGGATGGAGAAGGCACATTGGGCAAGTCATGGTCCTGAAGGGAAGCAGCAGCCGGGTATCAGCTAAGACTAGGTACAGTGAAGCGTGTAAATGGAGACACAGGCACCCATTGGTGACAGCTGAGGTGAGATGACTGGAGGTAGCTAGGATAGGCAGAATAACAAGGGCACATAGGGAGAAGAAGTTCTGTTCCCAAAGGGAAGCAGCAACTGGTATGATGTAGAGAAAGCATGGTATGACTCAGTAGATCGTAGACATGGCTCCCATCCGTGGTAGTTGGGGTGAGTTGACCTTCACTCGATGCTGCCCAGCAAACACCTCAGAAGGTGTGAGTTAGGGATGGAGTCTGGAGAACTGGTGGTATGGGCTGGCAGAAGCTCAGAATGCTGCTGTAGGAGGAGAGTAGGATAGGGAGCTGATATGAGATAGGCATGATGAGGAAGAACAGGAATGGGAAGACAAATGTAGCATGATGGAAACTGTAGGCACAGGAGCCAGCAGTGATGTAGAGAAGGGTCGCTTAGGAAGCAGAAACTAAACAAAGGAAGGGGGCCTCACTGTAGACTGACACAGGAAGCTGGGGAGAGAAGGAAGTGGGTGTCGGTAATCGAGGATGGAGACAATAGGCTAGGAGGATAATGATCAGAAGAACGGGAGCACCCCTTCCCCCATGCCCCTCCACTTCCCACACCCATGCACCCCCACCCTTAAACATCAACCCTCCCTCCCACCACCACCACCATAACTTATGGTCCATAAGTACTACAAAGAGCAGGTTGCGGTCACAGAAGCACCTCATCCGATATTGCTAATGTTAGCTATGTCAGTGAAACACCAAACGAAAACAGCAGAGGGTATGCAGTGCAGTTTGAGGAAGTGTATGTGGTGGGGTCACGATGGCAAAGGTGCAGTGAAACCAGCTGTATGCCCGTAGGGGCTGTTGGAGATATGTGGATAGTCAGTTATAGATTGTGAAGTCCAGCATGAGGATGAAGAGTAATGGGCTACTGACACAATTGGGGACGCAAAAGATTATTACACAAGTTAGCCAACCTTGGAGTTGGTCCCAAGGTGGTAGCCTGGATAAAAAATTGGCTAGACAACAGGACGCAAAGGGTAGTAGTAAATGGAGTCCACAGTGAAGAAAGGAGGGTTACTAGTGGGGTACTGCAGGATTCAGTACTGGGACCAGTCCTTTTTAAGGTTTTTAATGTCTTTATAAGTGACATTGCAGAGGAACTGGAAGGAAAAGTATGTCTCTTTGCAGATGACACAAAGATCTGCAACAGGGTTGATAAACCAGATGGAGTGGAAAGGATGAGAAGGGACTTGGCAAGGTTGGAGGAATGGTCAAATGTATGGCAGCTCAGATTCAATGCAAAGAAGTGCAAGGTAATGCACCTGGGAAACAAAAACCCAGGGGAAGAGTACACAATGGGGGGTGAGATACTGACAGCAGTAAAAATGGAAAGGGACCTGGGGGTAATTATATCAGATGACCTAAAGGTGGGCAAGCAATGTGAGAAGGCAGTAAGGAAGGCTGGGGGATACTGGGACATAGGGAGAGGCATCAATAGTAGAAAACAGGAAGCTGTTATCCCTCTGTACAGACAGTTGGTGAGACCCCATCTGGAGTACTGTGTGCAGTTCTGGAGACCCCATCTCTGCAAAGACATAGACAGAATGGAGGCTGTCCAGAGGAGGGCAACCAAAATGGTGCAGGGTCTGCACCAGAAGACATACGAAGAAAGACTAAAGGAGCTTAATATGTATACCCTTGAGGAAAGGAGGGAGAGAGGGGACATGATAGAAACTTTCAAGTACCTCAAGGGAATCAACAAAGTCCAAGAGGGTGGCATCTTTCAGAAAAAGAGATGTGCAAGAACAAGGGGGCACAATTTGAAGATAGAGGGGGGACGGCTCAGAGGTAATGTGAGGAAGTATTTTTTCACAGAGAGGGTTGTGGATGCATGGAACAGCCTCCCTGAGGAGGTCGTGGAGTCAAGAACAGTGGAGGAATTCAAGAATGCATGGGACAGACATAAGACAGTCCTAGTGGGGGGTAGGAGGAAGTAAGCTGTTGGTTAACTAGGATCTGCAGCTTAACTGTTAGGTAGAAAATGGACAGACTAGGTGGGCCAAGCGGTCCTTATCTGCCGTCAAATTCTATGTTTCTGTGTTTCTACCGAGCTGCCATGGGCCCTGTAAGAGTGCAGGCAATGTGGTCAGTTATGAAAGGTAAATGTGGTTGAATGTACTGAGACGAATGAGTACTGTACTGTAGTATCCACAGTGGAGCTTTGACTGCCACAGTGTTTGAGTAGGAGATTTGAAGCCAGGCACATACTATATTGATGCCTCGCATAAATGTCGTGAGGATTGCTTTTCATCGGTTTCACAATAGATGTAATAGGTGGTGTAGCAGAGGCAGTTTGCAGAAAGAATAGCCTCAATGGAGTGGAATATGGGGCTAATGATGACAGAAAGTGATGCTGGACAATAATAAAAATGGTAATTACTAAATGTGAGGGAGCACTACAGAGAGAAGGCTGAAGGGTATCCAACATGGACGTCATAGAGACGGCGTGTAGCGGAGCCGGGGAGTCAAGTAGGTGAGTGGGATGGCCACAGGAGATGGACAGGAAGTTGACATTCTTCAGAAAGAAGAAGGGGGGAGTGCAAGATGAGTAAGAAGAGCCACGGATGCTTGCGAGCATCGGCAGTCAAAGGGACGGAATGTGGGCAAAAACCAAAAAAGAAAACAGAACAGGAGATGAATCCAGGAACGGAGGGGAAAGGACACGTGGAGGAAGGAGTGGTAGGCAGGAGGCAGCCAAGAAGGAGAAACCAGTAGAGGCACAGACAGCAGATGAAAGGGGAAGACAAAGAAAATGAGAAAGACACAACAGGGAGAAAAACAACAAGAGTGCGGAGGGGGGAGCAGAGAACACAGATGAAGGAGAAGCAAAGACAGCACAGCCACACAAGCCATGCAGGGAGCCTAGGAATGAAAAACACTCCCTAAGCAAGGGAGGTACAGTTCATGGAAGGCTTAAGTAGAGGTTGTGGGAGGAGCTATTCCCCACATTGAACCATGGGCTAAATGCTCCCATTACTATCATATTGCCTGGGCCCACTCCCGCTGAGTCGAGCCAATGCAGATGGAACAAGACAGACAACACCAAAGAGCAAGTTACTTGAGGTGATAGCAGAATATTGTTCAGTGTTAGACACTTCGGAGCTTCCCCCAGGAAAAGTGTCTCAGCATACGTAGTTGGTCTAATGGCAACAGTGTGGGTTATGACAGGAATCCCTGAAACCTTCGATGATCTGGCAATAAAACTCCTGAATAGTCTTCCAAAGGGATTTACAAGAGTAGATGTTGTTGCAGATACATACAGAGAGCAGTCAATCAAAGAGGCTAAGAGATTTCAACAAGGATTTAGTGAGAAGCATATTATCAAAGGTCCCAACACCAAAGTGCCAAAGAATTTCAGTTACTTCCTTTCTAATGGATCTAACAAGGAGCACCTGATTGATTTGATCATGCAGATCTGGGGAGAAAATTGCACAAGTTTGCCTTGAGGGGCAAGTGATCTATTGTTTGAAGAGTGCAAATGCTACATGAACACCAAAGAAGGGACTGTAGTTGTGAATGATCTCTGTTCTGACCAGAAAGAAGCAGACACAAAAATTGCCCTTCATGTGCAACATGCCATTACAATATATCCAGGCCCTGCCATCATCTGTTCACAATCTGGGGATACCATTATACCAGTAATTTTACTGTCACTATTTTCAGAATGCAAGCAAAGTGTATACCGGGACAGTGACCATGGTAACAGTAGGAAAATCTTTGACATTAGCAAGTGTGAAATTACCACTGTAACAAAAAAAGCCTTAGTTGGTTTCCATTCATTCAAATGCATTGACTATGTTTCTGCGTTCTTCAAAAAGGTTAAGAAGATTTTCTGGAACGTCCTTCAAAAGTACCCCAAATTCCTGGATGCCTTTCAGAAACTTGGGAGTGCCTGGCAAATGGATAATGGTGTTGTGGCTCTGTTGGAGGAGTATGCCTGGAAACTGTATGGAAGGAAGCAAGTTACTAGTGTAAATATAGCAAGGCAGCAGATCTTCTGGGAGAAATATAACAAAGACAACGGAATGACTGATCTGTCTCTGCTACCACCCTGCCAGTAAACCCTGGAGTTACATATTCTATAAGCCAACTATATCTGAAGATTGTGGAGGCTTTCTTCTGTTGCAGTTATTAATGCCCCAAATGCAGCTTTGCACGGCTGAACTGATGATCTCAACGTAAAGTGGACAGATGCACCATTTCCAGATGATGTTATGTCTCTGCTCTATAATGCAAATGATGAGGACTCAGATGAGGACCAAGATGTATGTGATTACCAAGATGATATTGGCGTATCTGATGATGACGAAGATTTTTCCTAGATGGACAGGACCAAGTTCCACTACTTTACCAACAGTCATATTTTAAATTTTACATTTTTTGAAATAAAAATTTTTTGTGTAACCAAAGGTGTTTTTTTTTTCTTTTGGATAAATTCCCTTCTTTAAAAAAACTTTTAAAATTAACCTTTGAAGCAATTTATGGGTATGCATTTTAAAGCTCTAACTCTGCCTATTCATTAAGATCTCACTTGAATGCATATCTAAATTAGTCTTGACGTAATGATCTAAGAATCTGCATTAAATACAAGTAGCTGAAAATCGCAAACTTTGACAAGGTATAAACTTTTTAAACTTTTGTCTATTAATGGTGTCTTCACTTTTATCAATGTATCTTCTTGTATTATCTTAAATCTTCAAAACCACACATGTATTTCAAAGCAAAATTCTTACCCTTTTAGACAATATAAAATTATATCATAAAACACAATAAATCCTATCTAACAAGACTAAATATAAGAATATTTTGAAATTTCACAAGAAATTAAGGCGTGGACATTGGCATTTAACCCTATAACTTTTAACATTAATCTTTTGAGGTATCAAATGGGCCTGTATTTTAAAACTCTAACTCCTGCCTATTCATTGAGACCACAGTTGAATGTATATGTCACTTACTCTCAAAGTAATAGCCAAAGAATCTGCATTAAGTACTGTACATGAAGCTGAAAATTGCAAAATTTGTCAAGGTGTCAGTACAAAATAGATGCAAACTACCATTTTGCCCCAGCATTCATACGATCAACAGACAGATCATAAATGTTGGGTACATCTGCTACGTTAAACAACCATCTGCATTTATTTAGCTCCCAGGTGACACTCCACCTACATCTATACCTGGTCTGTATAAGTGAATACTCTTTTTTGACACAGTTCCTGTAGCATGCCAAAGTATAGTGCCACCCAAAAGTGTGAAGCACTCTGTGATAAAGACATCATAGTTTCCTGCATGCCGAATCGTAAAGTGTCATGGGCTTGCATTGCATTGCTGCAGTATCCTGCAAGATATTACTAGCACAAACTTACACAAACTGTGATAAAAGTGCTTCATCCTGATGGGAGGCACTTTACACCTTTCATATACTCCAAGCATTGTGCCTACCTACTATTCTATTCTCACTAGAAAAATAAAACATTGTATTTGTAAATCTTTCTCTGTGACTAGACAGGTATTTTACATGCTCTGTTATCTATCAGGGGTTTAGCCAGACAGTAAAAATGTGTATGCAAAGGCCATATTTGTTGCCCCATCTGGCACAAGAAACATGCCTTTTGTACAGTGTGGCACTGATTGTTTCCCCCACTCATGCACTGGTAATTACAGTTGCAATGCATTGCTCCCTCAGACACCCACGTATCACCCCAGAGCCCATAATGTTATATGATCCATGCAGTGCAAGGACAATCTCAATAGACAACCCTTCAAGTTTTGGGTCTCAAGAATGAAATTACAGAAAGGATCAGCTGGTTCTGTGTTGGGTTTCATGGAACAATAGCAGCATTGTAGTGCCTTGTTGTTGCCCCCCAAAAATAAAATTGTACAGCATGGAGTATGTCTTTCTACACCCATGTTATCAACTGTGTGCCAGTTAAGTACTTGCTTTTCTACACAAACACTGTGCTTCATGATCCCACTGCAAGCTGGTAATACAAACAGGGTGGGGGTTGATCCCTGGATGCCCAAGCCCTGATGTAGGGCACTAATAATAGATGTCAGAAGAGTCTCTTATGGCATACACTAAGACTGAGAAAAAATGGGATACAGTCTGCTACTCCTGAGTAGCTGACAATTTTGAAATTGTTATTCTTTTTCTGTATACCACCATTATGCTACATCACTAACTGACATTTTGTGGAGAGGATTCCACTTTATCAAGGTGTGATGGTCTCCTGTGTAAAAAGAGATTTATATCATCACAATATATTTCCTTAGAGTTCATCTTTCTTCCCCATCACCAGATATAAACCATGTCAGTGTGACTCAAAGTGTCAGTAAAGTATCATCTATCTTATATAACAAGGGTGTCATGGCAGCTCATGCCAAAACATATTATATCCATTTGGCAAGTGCAGAGCAATTTGTCATGGAGCCCCAGCTGACAACTGACTTTACACTCTTCGCTAATTCTGCTAATAGCCTGTTGAAAATCTGCAATTGTGATGTTACTTTCTTATCCCCATGTTAAGCTTAACTCGCAAAGAACCAGGCCTCTGGACATAAGAACCACAGTGCACTTCAAGCACTACTGAAGATGTTCTTGTAGTAGAAGCAGTCCCACTTTACACTGGGACATGACGTCACTACTAGGTTGGTTTTTCAGTGATAATCCAATCAGCTTGCCTGGTTCTGATGTTGCTCCTCCATGTGGTAAGCAAGTTACACTGCCCATTCATATATGAACAAGGGATGAGCCTGCCTGAAGGATCTTTTGTCTCAGAGGAACAGCTCGGTAACACCCTCCACATAAGACATTAATGACCTTATTCACCATGAGTGAAGCTTCTCCCCACCCCCAGTACGTGATCCATTTTACAATCTAACCCTTTGCAAGCAGTAGTTTGAAACACAGATATGAATATTTTATGAATCCAGAAAGACAACTAGGATATAGAAAACTCTATGCTGGTTCATTCGCTAAGTTTGCATCACATTTCTTATACGTTCCTATATTTCTAGGGGTGCTACTAGTGTAAGACCAGTACCAATAAATCAGCAGAATCCATAAAGAAAAATAATTTTGTTTACCTCTGAGGGAAAGAATTTGTCATACTCCAGGAATGCATGGGATTGTCTGTAGCTGTCTTCCCATGGTCTCCGTCATTACTAATAGGTCCAGAACAGTTGGTGGCTATGTGCACACACCTGTCATGGCCAATTGACCTCGACTGTTGTGCTCCCCTGGAGTTCATTCTCTCCTCTATTTTGCTTGCCATGCACATATTGCCTTGTGAGAGATCATCAGAATATACAGTATGGTGCTAGCATTCATCTCCTCATGCCTTGATTACTGTAACATGTTCTATAAGGGCCTATCTTGTGGCCAGATTCGACACCTACCACTAGTGCAAAATTATGCAGCTTGCTTTCTGAGCTCCTTGAGCAGATCAGATCATATCATCTCAGCATTGCACAATCTGTGGTTGCTGCCTCTTAGGCAAAGAATCGACTACAGTGTTCTTATTTTATCATTTAAGATTTCAAATGGTTTGGTCCTACCTACCTTCGTGAGCTCCTGATTCCACACCACCCAGGTGGAGAGCCCTTCAATCCAGGGACCATAGGCTTCTCAGTGTCCTCCTCTCAATACTTAAATCAGCAGGGGATAGGGTATTCTCTGTTGCAGGCCAAATCTTATGGAACTCCCTCCCACTGTCTGTTCTACATTTACAGTTTGGGCAGCTTCAAGGCAGGGGTCTGGAAGTGGCTTTCTACTTCTGCCTACCCTAGCCCCACTTCATGAAATCATGCTTCTCAAAATTGTGCTGCTCCAGGTTTTATATTTATGTATGTGTATTTATTTACATCTTGTTCTTTATCTGTAGTTATAAAATGGGTTGGAAATTTTCTGTTTCCTGGTTGGCCAGATATGTTTCAAGACTCATATGTTCATTCCCCCAAAAATGTACAGATTGGAACACATTTGGGCAATAGGATTTGGAATTTGGGCCAGTCACATACAGAATTCATGAGCCTCTTTGCTCATCCCTGACTGCCATTACAAACACGGCTGACACCTTTATTCACTGAAAACCTTCAACGAGGCCCTAAAAGTATAATCCCCTTAAATTAAAAAAAAAATAATAATCATTCTTTCCTTTCATGATACCCTCCTTACACACATAAACAAACAAAATTAGGTATGGTTCCATTTCAGTTCCTGATCTTTGTTTGGTGACCGTGAGATATCCCCCATCTATCCTTACCAGCTTCTCAGGGCAATCTCTCCTGCTTACACTGCTTCAGATACAATTGAAATGATGGCTCAGTATAAGGCTTTCTGTTGTGTGTGAGGAGGTGAACATTCTGCCAGGCAAATTCTACAGCCATTTAAATTCCTGTGTTCCCTATCAAGCAAAATTTCCATCTCTTGAATGTGTGAAAAGACAAATGATTAACGGAGGGGAAGGAAAACTTTACATTAGTTACTTTTAACAAAATAAAATACCTGTTCTCAATTTTTTTTTAAATGACATTTTTTGGTTTTTTAAATTGTTTCTTAGCTTACCCATTTTATAAATGCTATAGGACACTCCAAGTCATTGGTTGTCTGGGGTTGATGCACTTCCAGGTGCAAAAGATGCTCTGCTCAAGCATCTAATGCCTCATTCTGCAGCTGGGTGTGCACTCCTCCCTGACAACCAATGCCTTGTCGTATCTTGTTTGCTTATTATTTCTACTGCTCTATACAGTGTAATTGTACAGTGCCTAGGGTTTGAAAGGGTCACTTTAGAAAATAAGTCCCATTCTGTCATAATGAGATTACCAGGCCTGATGCAAGCTTCTTTGCCACATCAGAATGATCACATAGCTCCCCCTTCCACCAGGAGTAAACCTTTTGCTGACTCTTTTAGTACCACCCCGGAGACTGTAAATAACTGAACAGTCACCACTACTACTACTACTGCTTCATGACAGCCCTCAAAAGTGACGAAAGGATCATGATGCAGACCTGGATATTCAGTATGCCAGCACAAAACACCACTGCCAGCACCAAAAGATATATAATTACAGAAATAATAATATACATAAAGGTGTTGGAAAAGCCTCATGGCAGCTGACTGCTGGATAATAAATAACCACATCAGAGTCACTCAGAGAGGTAGTTACAGAATACTAGTGGGTGAAAAAACTGTAGGCAGAAACAGGGCTGGATTTATTATAACGCAGAGTGCACATGTGCATAGGTCCCTGTGTTCTGGGGGCCCTCTGAGGGCATGATTTAAAGCAGTAAAGCATGCAGTGCATATCTTTGCAAGTCTCTTCCAACATGGACCAGGCTAGGTCTGATATCTGAGTGACTGCAGGGAGGGGTCTGAGTCACCACTGAGTCTGTCTGTGGCATGAGCTTTGAACGGAAGCCAACTGAGAATGACAAGGTTGTGCCCTCCCCTTCCCTCCCTCTGCCTTTCCACTTTGGCCTTCACTGAATCACTTACAGGATGAGTCATGACTGAGATACATTCTCAGTCCCTCCATTTTGGTGCCATTTACCATCAGTCTCATAGGAGGAGCACCAGGCTAGCAGCTGGCCAGTTTAGCATAGCTGCTAGGTGCATGGAATGAGCGAGTACAGGGAGCGCAAGCAGTCATCCAGCAGCAGCACTTTCAGAGGAGCTCTATGGCTGAGGTCAAGTCAAGGAAAAAAGGGAGGAACGGTTGGCTGTTGGGCTGGATTGGAGGAGGTGTCGCGGTGATGCCAGTGACCAGGCCCAGAGAGATGTGCATCAGTGTGGGACTCAGTCAGGAGGTTTGGGATCAGGTTTCTCCCTTGCTAGAGGAGGACTGTTTGAGAAGACAGCCAGGAGGAGAGTGGTCAGCTGTCATTGCTGGTTTAGTGAGCCAGGCCCACAATGTGGGGAGGAGGCAAGCATTGAACTGAGACTGGGCGGTGCAAGAGTAGAGGCAGAGCTGGCAGGCAGGGTTCTGATGAACTGGAACAGAGGCGGGTAGCAGCATAGTCTGCAGGAGCCAGAGGTGGTTTGAGAGCAACTACAAGATCAAGATGGGTGGGTGTCAGAGAGGCCAGAAGGGTATACATCAGGCAGGCCAGCAGCAGAGCACCCAGAATACTGAGGCCAGAGCAGGACCTGATGGTCTGAAAAAAAAAGTCAGCAGTGTCTCTCTGTAACACAGGGAACTATCGCCCAATCTCCCTCCTCCCCACCCTGGCCAAACTACAAGAAAAAATAGCCCTCGCTCAAATCACAAAATTTCTTGACATCACCTCCTTTTTCACCCCCTTCCAATCAGGCTTCCGGAAATCACACTCCACCATAACCGCACTCCTTAGACTCACCAACGATATTGCCTCAGGTATGGATAAAGAGTTCATCACCTCGGCCATATTTATTGACCTGGCAAAAGCATCCGATACCGTTTCTCACCCAAAGCTCATCGCCAAACTGCAAGATGCTGGCCTATCCAATCTAGCCATCAGGTGGTTCCATGACTACCTCACTGGTAGGAAACAATCAGTCAAAATTGGCACCCAAGTATCCCCCTCGCTGCCAGTCACTATAGGGGTCCCCCAGGGCTCTGTCCTGGGACCAGTTCTTTTCTCAATTTTCCTAAATGACCTCCCACAATCCTGCCCTAACTCAGCTATTCAAATGTACGCGGACGACACCGTCCTGTACGCCTCGGGCCCCTCAACAGAGGCCCTAAACTCTACCCTCCAGCAGGATTTTAATGCTGTCCAAATGTGGCTTAGCTCAAACCAACTCGTCCTAAATGCCAAGAAGACCGTATCCATAACATTCGGCACACAGCCCAGAATCTCCAGGCTAGCCGCACAACCCTCTTTCCAAACACTGCATGGAACCAGCCTGGAATCCTGCACCTCCTTTAAGTACCTGGGGGTATGGCTGGATAGTCACTTGGACTTCTCTGTCCACATAGATTCCCTACAGAAAAAACTTCACCCGAAGCTAGGTGCCCTTTACCACAACAAAGGGTGTCTAACCACCCCAATCAGGAGAGAGCTTGTACACAAAATGATTCTCCCAATTTTCAACTATGGCGGCATGGTCTATGGAGCAGCCTCTCCATCCACCCTAGCCACCCTGGACCCCCTTTTTCATTCCTTCTGTCGCCTTGTCCTAGAATGCCCCCCTACCACCCACCACTGTCACCTATATGCTGCACTAGGCCTCCCCTTGCTGCACACCAGGTGACAGCTCCACTGCGCAAATCTTGTAGCGAAGCACTGGTCAAACTCCCTCCCCTCCTATCTCAGTTTTGCTCTAACAACGCAACCCTCCCCAGCATACTCTTTGCGGGGTTCTGACACAAAACTACCTCATATCCCTTTCATACGCACTTCGAAAGGCCAATCGGCTTTCAAATACAGGCTGCCCACTCTCTGGAATAACCTCCCAGGTGCAATCAGGCAGTCCACCTCCACCCCTAGGACCTTGACCACTCTCCTTCAGGCCCCTTTCTCTGACACTTGCAACTGTTACCCTCAGGTCAGAACGGCTAAACCAAAGAGTTTATCTGGTACTTAACGGGGTAACAAGCAAACAACTATACTATCCTTTACTGCCCCTGTCTCCTACACCCTCTCTCTCTGACTCACTGCTACATATGCTTATCTTCTCTGTCCCCATTGTTTGTGTGCACTAAGTGAACAAAATTGTAATGCATAATATCCTGACTGTAACACCTTTGGACTTTGTCTCACCCATGTATGAGCCTGTTGTACCTAAGTATGTACTATATGCATTTGTTTTCATGGCAACAATTCCTACTGTTCCAAATTTAATGCTAGCACTGTTATGTTGTGTAACACCCAGGTTGCATCTGGAAACGAGTGGATTTCCCACTCAGTATGCTTATCTGGTAAATCTCGTTAATAAATAAATAAATAAACACAGGCAGATGCATGCATTCATAAACCTGAAAAACCCAAAAGATACACCTTTACTTGTTAATTCTCTGGTGTCCTGTCCCTCTGACTGTGAATCTGAATAATGTTTTCTTTCATTGTTAAACTTACCAGCCAGGCCTAGTTATTATTTAAAAAACAGCAAGAATGACACACACCATCACTGGAATTTAAATTTTAATTCAGGAACTTTGCATTTATAAACAGCCAAACACCATAGCGACTCTGAGCAAGGCTTCATCAGGGGGCAGAGTCTGAATGTGAATTACGCATTTATAAAGCCCCAATTCTTGCATATTCATTACATTAACATAGGTAATAGTAGTGATCCCATTTAAAGAGAACTTGTAGTGATAAAGTGCTGAAGTGCATGTGTCCACCTTAACTAAAAATGAATGTGTACAAAGTATCTCATGCTAAAACCATTGTATATAGGCCTTGCAGACAAAGAAACAACACTTTAATGTTCATCCTGGTACTAACTTCAAAACCTGGGATTTACATAATGCATAATTTTATATAATGTTTACTGCAGGCTGGTACCTGCTGCAGGGACAAGGTCGAGATACTATAACACGACAGAAATTTTCCATTTCATTTTAGAGAAAAGTGTAAGTAAAATTAATCATAAGAAATTGTTCTACTCCTATTTAACACTCCTTTAAAAAGGTATATAGTAAGCCCAGTAATGAATGCTCAAGGGCACCTGCTTGCCATTGAGCAAGAGAGAAACACAGTACAGTACATATCAATTTCCAAAACAATATCATCATACAACACAGCTTAAAACTTTAAGGCTCTGTATTTCAATAATTCATTTGAGCTAATAAGTAGAGGGTGGATGGAGAAAGAGATGGAGTGGGGAGGAAAAGCAGTGTGGTAGGGATTAGGTAAGGGTCAGGGGACTGGGCCTTATTATGAGGGGCAGAGGAGGGAGGGGGAGAAAAAATATAAAATATTACAAGATTGAAAATCCTAAAAGGCTTGGCAAGAAGGACACATATTGTTTTTCAGAGCTAAGGAACTGCAAAATACATACCTCTGGATACACACTATGCAGTCTGTAAACAATTGTTAAAGAAAAGGTTTAGAGTCAGTTTCTTGAGTTAATCCTTATGGATGCATGCTATGCAACTGTTGTATCATTTCAGTTTCACATTACAACAGTTTTTTAAATCGATCACCTCCCCTAAGTAATTGGGATACATGGTCTACTGCTCTGAAATTAAAGATGGCGGTGGTGGTGGTGGTGCAGCAGTGGAAGTCCTTGAAAGGGTCTCCAAGAGCACTGTCATGGTTGCCACATATTATACAATGACAAGAACATTTCTAGGATCTTGACTGGTCAGTGTGCCCCGGGATCAGTGATGTTATCTGACAGTACCATCACTGTATTAAGTCCCGGTACACACATGACCTTCTAACATGTTTTGGACATGTTACACATTAATACTCCCCATGCTGGCCAGCCCAGTGGTGCCGAGGGCTAAGGCACTGGATGCCTTACCTCACACCACACTGGCAACCCGTGTTCAGGAATGAGCACGGGCCACTGGGAGTCAGCAGGAGAGGAGAAGGATCAAGCATCCAGTGAACTGCTGTCCTTCTCTGGGGAGAGGGATTGCCAGTGGTCAGCATTTGACTGGTCCCTAGCAGAGGCTGGGGACACTGTGCTGACACTGTAGAAAAGGGGGAGGAGATGGGGCAGATGCTAGGAGGGAGTGTGTGTGGACATGTGCGTGCTCTCTCTGCAGGCATCATTACACACCTCATCTCTTGGGGAGAAAACCAGGAAAACTGATGCCATGATGAGTGATGGAGGGTGCCTCGCAGACTCTGCTCCCAGCTAGCCACGGTGCTGGCCACACTGGGTCCAGTCTCCGATGGGGGTTGGGGAACCCCGCTGGCCTGGCCGGGGGGGAAGCCCTGGGGGTATGGGCCAGCACCGGATGGTGGACACTGGGAGATGGGGCTGGGGGCTCCCTCTGGAGGAGGGCCAGCATCAGGAGAAGAAAGAAAACAGCAAAAAAAAATATACTCCCTCTGCTTAAATACCTCCGTCCCACCATGTAACAAACTGTGCGCGCCCCAGACTGTCTTCAAACACTTTGATTTTTTTTATGTTAAAAAAATGTAAAACCACAACTCTGTGTGACTCCGTGCCACTTCTCAACTTTTACCAAGCCACATGCTTGACTGACAGTGATGCTGAAAAGCCACAAGCAGTGGTGGTTTCAGTAAGTGTTCACATTCTTGCACTGGACAAATATCAGCTCTTCTGGCAAGCATGAGAGTTCTGCAACACTCCGGCCATCCCCCAACACCACCTGCTTTCATGGCCCCAAAGCTGATAAATCTTAAAAAGAACTGCCACTACAAGCAGCTTCATGTATCTCTGTGGCACACGCTGAAGTGTCATTCCCCGCTGCTCTGTCAGCGGCACCAAAATTAAATGTGATTGAGATTGCAAAAGTGAAACATCTTTTCCCAGTTCCAGAGCAGGCAGCAAGGATTTCTGTACCCCATTTATAGGCCAGAGGGAGAGAGAGAGAGAGTTTGTGTGTGTGTGGGGGCAGACTACCAACAGAACACAGACAATCATATGCAACAGTGCCACCTACTGGGAGACCAGAAACTGCTGACTTTTTTTTACTTGAAACACCAACTCTTACAAAAAAAAGAAAAGAAAAATTTATTTTAAACTTAATTTTCCACTTTTTTTCTTCTAAACAAACAAGCCATTTTATAATAGCAATAGCGTACTCCAGGGGTGTGTGTCATGTAGAATAATGTCACTTGTCTGGTGTGGAACACATTCAGCCTGCAACCTTGTGCTTCAACCATCTGAAGCGTAATGTTATTCCACAACCACACTTACCCTGCCATGCATTATTTCTTAGTTATGGCCCAGATATGCTCCTGGATTCTTTCTTTTATTAGACAAATGGTACATCGATACACACAATGTTCCACAGCTGCATCACGCCACATAAATCACAAAGGATGTTTTGCAGGTTACATAATGAGTGAGATCATGTGGATAGGATGCAGCAATGACTGGATCTCCCTTCCTAACCTGCAAATCTTGCAGCCATGGTATATATAAAACCCTTTCCTATTGCTTTGTTTTATATTCCTTTTCTTCACAAAAAGGCTTTTTGTTAGGAAGTTGGATAAGTTAATTTCCCTACAGAATGTTGTTCTTGGGGGATCCCCCACTAATGACACATGTTAGGGTAATTTGACAAAACTGGACATCTTTTTTTGACATGACAGATGTCAATGCATGGGACTTCTGATGGAAATCTGTTACAAATGTCACTTGATTGGGATTGCATTTAGGGCATAATTTTGGTACTAATAATGACTCTCTCTCTCTCTCTCACTCTCTCTCTCTCTCTCTCTCTACCATATCAGCTATCAGAGTGAATATGATTTCTAACTCATCATCATGGCAGATGAGATTTTGTGGTAAATCTGTTCCGTGAAATCTCATCTGCCATTTTGTCAACTCTTAGTGCTTGTAAGTGCAAGAGTATGCCAGCCTGCAGTTTACTTTTGCCTTTCAGGGGCAAAGCCCTTCAAACCCCCCTCCCCACCCCAACCTCCCGCTACTACTATTTCCCCATTCTATTTTACTACTACTACTAAATCTAAAACCTCTCCACTCCTATTGTACTACTACTACCGCTTCTACTAACCCTACCCTATAACCCTGTTTAAAGTTGTGTGACGTGAGATTCTTGATCTCACACATGACATCATCCAGACCAGATTCTGATTCATGATGTGTGTATCATGAGTCAGAATCTAGAGAGTACCCCAGCCTTCTTTTTTTAGTTGCCCTTTGAACTGCATATGTAGAATATCCTCTTTACTTTAACCTGGACAACAGCATCCCTGCTTCCTGTTGAAAAGTATTATTCAAGGCACTATTTCTTTTAATTCTCAGGAATTGGCCATAGGGGATGCTGTCGAGCAGGTACTGAGGATGAGCATTGTCTGCTCGCAACAAGCTGTTTTCACTCAGTGGATTCCTATAGCGCTCACACAGTACTGTGTATTCTCCCCCTGCTGCAGAATTCATGTCCAAAAATTCCATCTCTTCAGATTGCTGTTAAAAGTGTGGTGTATGTTCAGTTTTTTGGTATTTAACCATTCTATGAATTCCCCTGCTGTGTCAGAACTCCCACCCTAGACACATATGATACTCATAAAAAATGATATCATTTAATGATGTGTCTGAGGTAGGGGACTGACTCCATGAAAATTAGCTGGTCCTCCCATTAAGCCAGAAAGATGCTGGCACACTATGGGGCTAGTGCTGCCTCCATGTGGGTTTCGAGATACACTTTCTCATCAAAGAGAAAATAATTGTGCCATAGCACAAACCTCAGAAGATCACAGATGAACTCCTGTAGGGCATCTTTTAAATCAGGATCTGCAGCCACAAAATCTTTTGCTGCTCTAATTCCATGCTCATGGAGGATGCGTGTGTACAAGGAACAAATGTCAATCATTAACCACATGTACTCATACAACCAATTAAATCCTTCAGTTTTCTGATAACAAACATGCTATCCCTTCTATAGCTTGATATTTTAGTAATTACTTTCTGAGGTAGTGGTCCACAAATCTGAAGGCCACCTCACTGAGCAAAATAATGCCAGACGCAAGGACGCTCACTCTCAGATTTGTGAACTTAGGGAAAGGGGTATAGGGTGGAACGAATAGGGTGATCTGTCTTCAAAAAGTTACAGTCATCTTCATTGATATCACTATTCTCGAATACATTTTCAATTACATAATCCAATATTGATTTATAGACACTTGTGAGATTAAATGTCAAAATCCTATAACAGTTAACATTTACTAAATGGCATTTAATTTCTCCCACATACTTTTGGGTGTCCTACACAACTATCATGCATGCCTTGCCTGCATTTTTTATATAGTTATTTTGAGCTTTGTTCTTAGTTCATTTTGTGCTTCACATTCAGATGCAGAGAAGTTACGGTATGATTGTGGTGGAACTGTTTTTACCAAATTTTCTATATCCTTTTGTACTGCAACCTGAAATGTTTTTATTGTTGGGTGCCTGGGCTAGTTTGGGCATAATGTACTCTTGGCCTTCAGACCACTGAGTTTCAGTGCCCTGGTATAGTTAATGGACCCATGAGCACCACCCATTCCCTCCACCCTATCAAATGTACCTATTACACTCCCACTGATAGCTTGATTTGCAGTAATAGATAATAATTGAACATCATCATACAACTGTATGTTTAAGCCAATACATTGATTTGACCCGCACATTTGTATTTAAATTGCTGCTTTCTCCGTTAAGCAATTCTGTGATCAACTGTGAATTATTTTCTTCATTTCTAACTAATGTTGCATAGTTTCCTTGAGGACCATGCCACATTGTAGTATCTATGTTTGTTGCATTGTTCTCTACCACATGTGTTACAGTCCCTCAATTTTAATTACCAAATGCATTGTTCATGGGATCGGTATACTCAACTGTTGTCCCTTGATTAGCCAGTTGGTCATTTCTTATACCATGAAGGTTTCTTGATACATCATTCACCTGTGTGTTATTTCAGAAATGGTGTCTCAGATCTAATTTGCTGAGTAGTTTAAAGATGTTAATTTGGATTTTAAAGGGATCAGTGTCATAAACTGGCATGAATGAAAGACCTTTTGATATGACTGTGACGTAGACAGCCAGCTCTGAGTGCTCGAGTGCTGTATTAATTTTTTTTATTACATATAAAATATGTGATGGGAAGGTCAGTTTGGGGAAACTACTGTTTTACTGGAACTGACACATCAGAACCCTCCAGGGATAAGTTCAAAGCACAGGAGGTATTTTAAACTGCAGAGATCTGGGGTGCAATTGCCTTGTCAATTTGCTTTTATCCCAGGAAATAAGATTAGCCATTCATAATTCCCTCAGGGAAGATCCTTTGACTTGCATAGTTGCCAGGGAGAACTTGTGGGGAGGGGTGTCGGAGAGAGGCCAGAATGGACATTTAAGAGGTTTGATGTCTGAGCCAGGGAGGACCCAGACGAATTTGGAAGGTCCAATATACATTTCCCGGGGAACCTTTGAATTACATCAGAGAGACCTGAGGTGTAGATTCCAAGGTCCAGACGGGATTAAAGAGGCAAATACACTTTTGTTTTGAATACAGTGACTTAGATCAAAGAAACTTTTGCGATGTATGTGTAGCAGAGCAAAAACCAGTTCTGACCAGTTAACCTGTGGAGAGGAAAGTCAGTGAGGTCCTCACATGTTTTTTTAAATATTTTATTTGGAGACCCTGTATTGTAAAATATAGATTTTGATACACCAAGGCGGAGTTAGTGACCTCATGAGAAGGCCGGCTTAGAAGTGTGTTTAACTGCTGAGAGAACATGACAGAGAGATACAAGACAATTTTCTGACTGAGAGAAGAGAGACCCTCAAAGCACTGAAAGAAAGTATGCATTAGACAAAATTAGTCTGATGAAGTTATAAATTGTAGGAACTGTACTTTTTTACCTGTTTGTTTTAAGGCTGTATGTGTTGGGATATATATTTGTTCTGTAATTATTGTTCTGTTTTGATATTTTTAAAGTAAATATATTTTTTTACAAACGAAACTGCTGGAGTGCCTTGACATTTCTTTTTATTTTAAGAGGAGCATTTAAAGGTTATAAGTACACTGTGTATGGGCTTATTGTATACCAAAGTGGAAAATGGATAGAGTTCTCTAAAAGTCTTGCATAGAGTTCTAAGGGTTCATTTGAAAGACCTGGTTGGGTGCCCGCAGGCAAAGATATCTGGCCCCCCTGAAGACAGAATTATCTAAGCCTGATAATTGGGTACACTAACAAGAGGTTATCAGTTTGAATCCTTCCAGAGCTTGAGACTAAGGTGACTTGAACCCACAAAACAGACAAAAGGGTTACCTTGTCTGTTCACTGTACACAAATCATACGCTCAGAGGTTGGCACTTTGGGAGTAGAAGGCTGACCGGCTGAGCGAGTTTGTGACAATGACTGATATTTTTTTGTTTGTTACTCCGGTGGAAGAGATATTTGGAACTGGTTTACTGGATACCATTGATTTGTTGTCCTCCATGTTGTTATGTGGAAACTGCCAGTGCCTCCTCCTCCCCCCCTTGTGTTCCTTTTTTTTCCACCTTGTTTGCCCGTTTGTACCTATTGTTCCTCTTCTTTCTCACTGTCTGCTTTATCTAAAAAACACTTGTCTCTGTTGTCCTTGACTGGTATAGCTTGTGGTTTTATTTGTTTGGGTGTTTTTCCTTTTTCTACTTTGAGACTGTCTCCTGTTGTCAGAACTTCCCCTACTCTTTGATCTTGTAGATCTGATATCCCATGCAAACACCATTACCTAATCCATAGTCTTGTTCTCTTTCAAATTTTGATTTCTTTCTCTGCTCTACTTCCAGTTAACATCTAGCTAATTTCTATGTTAATGTTTGATCTAATTGTTCATATTCCTTTGTGTTTTTTTATGGCTCCAAGTCTCATTTAATTTCTCTCAGAGCCACTTGGGTTCTCTTATATAAATGCTTGCCTTGTTTTATTAAAATTGTGACAAATTCAGAGGAGCAAATGGCTAATGCCCCCTCCCAATGCTGTTTCAGATTGGGGTTTTATACACCCTTAAACCACGAGGCACTCTATTTTTCTTGTTGTACTGCTCAAAGGTGACGCCATCGAACCATTGATTCACCTCTTGAATTGAGAGCTTAAGCTGTGCAAAAAACATTTTTTAAGTCACTGTTCTGTGTTTCTCTCTCAGAGATGCCCAGCTTCAATCCTTACAGGAAGTTGTGTTGTCCTACAGTCTGTCTTGTAAAGGTAAATGCTTGGGGGTCTGCTTCTGTAGTTCCTAAACCTCCAGTCCATTCCCTTTCTGGCTCCTGCATGACTACTAACATCCCTCTTGCTGCCATCACCATTACCTTCAAAGAGGTCACTGTTTAAGTTCAAGCTGGGTCACAAGTGTGTTTTCTTCTTTTGCAAACTAGAAGATGTGAGACAAATTCAATATGAGCATCTATGATGTTCTGGGTGCCATGGAATAAGCTCCAGACAAGCAGGTTCACTCATACAGAAAAATTAAAAAAGAGCCATGCACACCAATGTCCTCTGAAGGTGCAACCACCAGTAAAGGCAACATGGAAAACAGCAAGAATGGTGCACCTACTGTCACTTGAGTTTGAATTTTAATTCAGGAACTCTGCACTTACAAGTGGCCAAACACCCTATGTAGCTACTTCCAAGCAAGGCTTCATCGGGGCAGAGTATGAATGTGAGTCACACAGTTATATATCCCCAGTTCATGACTATTCAGCAGCCACAGAGGGAGGAATAAATTAGAGTGAACACACAGAAAGAAACCAAATAAATGAATGGGCATGGCCAGGGCTTCTGCATGGTAAGATGAAAATGGCAAAAAAGTCAGCAGCAGAGGGAAGATACAGAGTCTAAAGAAATGTACAAATAAAATTGGTTATGGTATTTGGCATTGATTGTTGGTAACTGTGTTTTATAACTGCCTGTTGATTAATTTCAGTTGTATTTTTTTAAGTTGGGTTGTGGTATGGAATTGGATTTTACAGATGCGAGACACACAGAACTTCACTGTTGTGTGTGATGTTTTATTAATGATTTATTTACTGAGTGTCTGCATTATGCAGGGATTGCAGGCATGTTACAGGCTGGCTGACTCTAGTGTAGGTTATGTATGCTATAATGCATGACAGGATGAGTGATTATGGGTCAGTAATCACACACTTCTCGAGGTTGTTGTTAGGCATGAGGCATTCACTCCAAATGCCTTCAAACATATGAGAAATGTGATTATTGACCATATAATTATACATCCCAGAAGTGCCTTATTGCACTTATGTGTAAGAAAAATCACAGCAATTAATTTTTCTTACACATGTTATAATGGCTAAAATTTCCACACAAAACAACAGCACCAATCTTAATCCTCCCAATGACTGAGTGCCACATAAAGCAATCAGATTTAAGTACTGTTTTGAATGTTTGCATGGCAAGGTTCGATCACACAGCCGGTGCCTATGAGAATGGAGCCCCATGATTACTGCTGTACATAGGGCATATTACAATTTAAATTAGGCCCTGAGCAGAAATGAGGCTAGCTGCAAGAGGAAGAAGGTAATTAGTTAGCTGTAACAAGAGGCTTGAGCGAGGGGAAAGAGAAGACTAGGTGAATACCGAGAGGGAAACTTTTCCAGAGATTAGATATGTGGACAAAGAAGCCAGACTGGCCCACAAATGTTTTGCAGTGAGGGATAAAAAAGTAGTTGGTGTTGAAGGAGTTGAGGGAGTAGTAGGATGGGATGACTGTGGAGAACAGAGAGGTAGGAAGGAAAGTTGGAGAGCCAGTATTGCACAGTGATGGAAGAGCAGTGGAGGAGATACTGAGACAAATGGGGGGGGGGGTGAGAGGTTGTGGTAGAGAGAACAATGATGGGTGTGAGGTGGTGTGCTAACAGCAAAGTGGCAAAAGCCATGAGGGACAGTACTGAGTACCACATCTGCATAGTCAAACATCAGAAAAATCATCTTGAGAATGATCTCACGATGGACCAAGGAGGAAGGCAAAGTTTGTTGTAGCAAAGTGCACCAAACTTGAGGCAGAGTTTTTAGGCATGGCATTGATGTGGGTAAACAAATCAAGGTTACAGTCCAACCACACAGAAAGGTACTTAAAGTTAGGTACTTCTTCAAGAGGGGCACCATAGAGGGTCCTGAAGACTGGGTTTGTTTGCGTGCAGAGCCTAACTATCTTCTACTTTGAAAAAAAGTAATGGAAACAGAATGTTTGTTCTAGAGATAGCAGGGTTGAGTGGAGCCAGCATTAGACAGTCTCAAAGACACATTGCAATGATGACTCCAGCTGAGAGATCAAGGCTCTAGAGGCAAAGAGTATGGCACTGTCGGCATATATAGAGATGTGCGTGGAGAAACAGACTGAGAGGAGGGAGGTCATTTACAAAAATAGAAAATAGGATGCAGCAAAGAATGGAGCCCTGGGGAACTCCAGATCTGATGGGGAGAGGGGGCATAGGGCAACACCAACATAGACAAACTGGTGCTAATCAGAAAGGTAGGAGCAGAACCAATCAATCTTATGGTCAGCTGAACTGCTCCCATCAGCTTGTTGTTGAGGCACAGGTCAGGAAGCATAGGCAGACCAGGAGAAGTTATAAAATTCACAAGTAGCATTTTATTATTATCAATAACAGTAAAATCAGGATAGCTATTTATAAGGGCAGTACAAACAAAGAAAACAAAGTCCTTCATCTGAGGGTATATCTAATTCTAAATTTCAATATATAGCTCTCTTTACATAAGAAGTCTTTGCCTGGCAATAAACTTCTGCATCCTGATCTTGTTACGATACCTCTTGTTTCTCATAAAATGTTTCAGAACTTTGTCAGTTTCTTTCCTTGCAGGTTCAACAAAATAGAACATGGTGTCCCAGAACTAATCTCCTGTTGACATCTCTGCATATGAGCTTGTGTTGCATCTCAAGGTTAACCCCCTGAGTTCCAAATAGCTTTTTTGCAATCATTTTAACAATACAGGTATATACACTGTCAAACAAAGGGATCCCAGTTTCTCATACAGATTCACATATATTTTTATAACAACAGATAAGCAAGGGGGAAGAAAGACAGAAACAGCAAGAAACAGCAAGTGAAGGCAAGGAGATAGTGGAAGGGGGAGCATTAAGAGACTGTCAGCGTGATCGATTCCTAGGTCTCACAAGAACATTTGATTGCACAATCAGAAAAACAAGAGACAGAAAAGGAGAGGATCGAATAGATCCTTGCTTTTAACTTTTTCTGCATAACAAATGGGACAGGGTCTTATTCAGCTGTGTCACACAGCTTATCCAGGAGGCTAGGATGGGCAGTATCGAAGGCCCTCTTCATGTTAATGAATACGGCCACTGTGAAATGGTCATGGTCCATTACTGTCAAAATCAAGTCAGTGACCCAAAAGTAAGGATAAGCCTGTACTGAATTTGTGTTCAATGAATGTGCTGAAATTCTGCACTTTTTCCTCAACTTGGCCCTTTAGCCAGTTAATAAAAAAAAAATTTAGATTTCCCAGATGGCCTGGGTTAGTCCCATAATCACCACTTCACCCACCCAGGTCATTTCCCACATCCTCCTTCCTCTTCAAACATTAAAAACATTCTGATATTTTTTAAATCTGGCTGAATGACTGGGGAGGGTGGAAGAGATTGGGATTGACTGTGGTGGGTGAAGACTGGTTAAGGGGTAGCACTTACCACTATTTGAAGCTTGTTAAACCCCAATACCAAGGACCCAAAAGGTCTTTGACAAAAGTATGGAAACCGAATCGAAAACAGGGGGTCTGAATCAAAGCCAAACCAAAGTTGCGTATTTCAACATTTGCTCACCCTTATCTAAAAGAAGTAGGAGATGGTTGAGTAGGAGGAGAGAACATTGCCTTGCCAGGGCCCTGCCTCCTCTTGAAGAATTAAGATGGAAGGCATATTAAATGTTTAAGAAGAAATAAATGAAAGTTAAATTTTAAAAGTATTGTTTAGATCATTTGTGCTATATACTGTACAGTTATGACTCCCAGTTACATCCATTTATTTTATTTATAATATTTTAATAGGAAAGATACACTAAGCTGCAACAACTTATTTCCAGGTACATCCTTGTAAATAGGATTTTTATCCTAACGGTGTAAAATGTGAAAGTTCATTTTGTATCCTGTATAAAAATAAATGCATTTTACTATCCTTGGAGTTAATTATATGGACCCATCTTATTGACAGGGGGAATGTTGATCATGACAATGCTGAATACTTCCCTACTCTTCTTTGATAAGTGCCATGGGATCTTTTACTTTCAACAGCCACTCACTACAATGGTTCAGGCATTATCTAACCAGTTGGTATCAGGAGATTAAATGGCTCAGTGCTCACCCCTGCTTGAGGCCTGTTACCAATGACATCCAACAGGGGTCTATCCTTGTTCCCATGTTCTTTTCCATATTTATCAATGACCTGCCCAACCATTGTAGATGAGGGAGCCTACTTCTATATGCTGATAATGCAGTTCTTTACCAAAGTTGCTCCAATGTAAGCATAATCAATTCCCAGCTTGCCTCTGATTTCGCTATGCTGGAAAATTGATTCCATGACAATAGGTTTGTCCTTAATACCACTAAAACCAAGACAATGCTTTTTTGGCCCCAAGCATCTTAGCCTGGCCAGACAGAAGCAGCTCTCACTTGCCACCTCAACTAATGCACATACTGAAGTGGTGGACAAGATAAAATCCCTAAGGGTCCTTATAGACCAGGAATTCACATCTAAACCCCACGTAGATCAGAGTACCTAGACTTTACAAATTGGTCTATTATATCACCTGGGTCAAGCCCTCATTCCGGAATCTAGAATCACCATTGCAAACTGTGTTCTGCTCCCCACCCTGCTCTATGGTGCTCCATGCTCCAGACCTTCAAAAGCTCTGAGTCTAGTAGACTCAAGGTTCTTTACAATAAAATTAGCTGCTTTGCTGCTGTGACCCCTCCCAGGAAGCATCACTGAGAGGTCCTATCCTCCCTGAGTTGACCCTCCATGGAGGGACAAATGATGTACCTCCTGTTTTGCCTAGCCTACAAGTTCATCTCACATCTCACCCCACCCAATCTCTCTGGCTTCTTAATTCCCAATCCTGAAAGGCACCTCCTCCAGGTCTCTAGTCATAAATGCTAGACGTGCCCAGAGTCAAAACAAATTTAGGGATGAGGTCTTATGCTTATTCTGCCCCCTCTCTCTGCTGCAAAACTCCCCTCATTTGAGTGCTCCAAGAAAAGGCTCAAAACCTTTCTACATGACAGGTTGCATTGCACTTGCTATAGTTGACCACATGCCCTTTTTTCTTTTTTTGCACTTGACCCCTCAATTATTCTATGCCACACTGTGCACTAAGTATTGGGTTTATTGTCCCTCCAGTTACTTACTGCCATATATAAGGGAATGGAAAATAGTTTAACCAGGAGTAGCACACTAAGCCAAAGCTTGTTTCCAGATGCGACCTGGGAGCACAAGGAAGTTAAGTGACTTGGTCAGGATCACACAGTATGCACCTTGGTGGCCGTGGGATTCAAACCCAGGTCTCCAGATCTGCAGCTCAGAACCTTAACCCACTCCACTATACTGCCTCCATATATGTGGTACTGGTTAGTTAACTAATCTTTTAAGTGTAAGGTGTTCACATTATCTCCATCCTCTGTTTGTAAATTGTATGTATTTCATGCACTGTTTGTAAATTGTATGTGTTTTAAACCCATGCTGTATGAAGTATTGTATTCTATATTCTTGCTCACTGTATGATTTCATGCCTGTAACCAACTCCGGGTTGCCCCTAAAAAAGGGACCTCTGATTCCAGTGGGCTCACCCGGTTACCAAAATTTAATAAATAAACTTCCACCTGGACAGTGACCAGAGTCAGTGGGCAGAGGGGACCTTGGTTGTAATGTCTCATCCAAAGAACAGTATCTGAACAGTGCAGTATCCACACACACACACACACACACATACACACATACTGTACTATACTACAGTGTCAGTTACAGGTATAACCCCAAATATCTAGTATAGGACTAGAGTCCATGACCTTCCAATCTTTAGGCACCAGAAGCAAATGTGCTACTGTACCTACTGAGCCACTGAAACTGATGGTTTACCTGAATAAGAGTACATATAGTGAAGCATGATGATAACAGTGCTCATTTTTGAGAAACTAATAATACTTGCTTGGTTCATTTTTTTTTTTAATTATCATAGTCAATTAAGTCACATTCTGACTACAATTAGAGTTTCCCCCATCCTTATGCTTTAATCTTCATATGAGATCAGTATTTTCTGATTAGTAATTTATTGTGACTACAATCAATGGAATTCAGTGACTGAATACATATGACTAAATGTGCCTGTTTCCAGTAATTGGGTAATTTATTGTACTACATGATTGAATGCCTAGTTTAATCTTAGCATTCTGAATGGTTAAGTCATTTTTATTAATGGTAAATTATTACTCTAAATTATGAGATAATATTTCTTTTAACTGTAAGATTTATTGCTGCTGTCAGTATAAGGTAACCACTTTAAATGAGACGTAACGTCAGCTGCATTTACCCAGTTAAAGATTTATATACATTCATTCATTCATTGCCATTCATTATATTTCAGGATAAAACCATTGTATAATGCTCACTTAAAATGGTTTCTTTGAGAGCCAAGTTTCTGATTTCAAACATATTGTATACGGAAGGGACAATGTAATGAATACCAGCGATATATTACATAGGACAAATACCAAGTGACAAAAAGATATGGTAGGCTACTGGCAATAAAGAAGGCTGTTTTATGTTTTATGTTAAGCACCTCTCTCACACTGTAAAGTCAATCCCTTTTACTGTAATAATTTGAACAAAAAACTTAGAAATGCAGCTATAATCAGGATCTGGCTTACAAGACTGAATCATAATTAGATGCTGATTGGTGGGCCCATAGCATCAGGGGTAGTCATGATGCAAAACCAAAAACTGAGACATGCTTAAATAGCAGGGGTTGTTGCACTGAAAGGGTGGATAACCTTAAAAATGTAAGACACAAGCTAGAAAGAAAGTGCATTCCATGAAAACAGGAGGCAGGGTTGCAGGGGCATAAGAAACAGTTTCCACCAGTTCAAATAAAGTTCTGTGATGCCAGAAATTGCAGTAATGAATTGAGATTGATGAAATTGGTTTATAACGGCCCATTTCGATGCTAAACATTCCAGTTTATGCATCGGGTAGTTCTTCCTGAATATTGTCAAACTCTGGCTGGCAAAAGCAACAATTCATAGTCTTTCAGGGTACTCCTTATACAAGATGGTATCCAGCTACTTATGCTGGCATCTGTATGCAGAAAATATGGCTTTCCTGGATCAACAGAAGTCAATATTCTTGCTTCAGTGAGGCATTGGATAATCTTAAAAGCGTCTTCACAATTTAAGTCTCAATGAGCTCCAAAATGTTTGTTAACTTTAAAAAAAACTAGTAAACTGACTGTAGTTGCCATTACTGTTTGTCTGTCTGCTGCTCTGTATTGATACTTGCTCTTGCCTTTAAGGCACTGTCCACACTTGTGTTCTTGTAACATTACCAGTAGTCTGTAACGTTACAAGAATGGCAAGCACGGACTGCGTCCACACCGTAGCATGGTAAAACCATGCTAGGAACCATGTTTAGAAACCGTGCTAAAACCTTGATTGGATCCGGGTTTTAGCATGGTTTCAGACTGACACAGTTGCCAGTTAGGAACTCAAGTGGGCAAGCACAGTGTCAGAGCACAGTGTGGATGCTCCGACAACCGTGCTCAGACACGGAAATCAAAACATTTTTAAAATGCCTGTCAGTGTGCACAGGGCTTAACTGCATTGCTCCATATTGTGATATTGATGCTCTCTAATTCCCTCCTGTTACAAGCCCTGTCATGGTAAGCACTGTTACCTTCAAACACTTAGTACCTCACATCTTCCCTACATTCTGGTCCCATTCCTCTACACTATTTTCTCCTCTGCTCTATCAGCTCCCCATCCCCTGTATTGCTCCACTCTTCCTCTTTTCCCAGATTCCTATCAGTCATAGTAACTCCCTAAATAGGATCCTTCTGCTTTTCTGTTCACAGAGCAGCATACCCAGCCCTTACATTGTCAACTCTACCCCCACTCCTCTCCGTAACTCTGTTTCTTCAACTACCCTCACTTCCTCCTTACCCTTCCCCCTCTCGCCTACCTTACCTTGTGCTCCTTCCACCCTCATCCTCCTCTCCCTTCCTCCTGTATCCTCATCTCACCACCACTTAGTTAAACTATTCTCCCCCTTTGCTTATCCCCCTTACCAAACTAGCTATAGTTAACCCATGTCTTACTTTAGCCATTTACTGAAATTTTTACATGTGTGAATCATGTTAGAAATACTCTATATGTAACACTTACTTATATTACTACCATCATATGTGATGCTAGCAGGTTGAATTAGTTGCACTTAATTCCTAACTAGGATACAATTGCTGTTGACACATTGCTGATCTGTCTGCTCTAGAACCATCTTCAAGGGCTACATAAGGTAATCTCACCATTTAGATGGTTGCTCAGTTTGTATCCTAGGACACAGCTAAGTCCATATAACACTACTGTATTATGCAAGCTAGTGTCTTGCAATCTATATCTTGTATGCCGTGCTACTTCCTTGTGAAAGTCTTCTTTCCTCATCACTAATCATGCAGGCACTACGGGTTGTAATTATCTTATGCATCAGTATACCACCACATTATGGTCACACCTCTGCTCCTTATTCTCCACTGAATCGCCTGCCCCACCACATCTCCCCTGGTACACTCTGGTGCAAAGAACCCTCTGTAGTGGCCTCACAATTAATCATATCCCACCCCCTCTGCCTAAGAACAGTCACCCTGCTATGTGCCACATCTGGATTGTTATGGCACCATACATTTCCCATAACTACCACCTCTAGTAATTGTAAATACCGCCCTATCTACCAAAGTTATATTGGTAACCTGCATATGTGCAGACTTGTAATACTAATCCTTCTAATCTGATCAGGTAATGTTGAGGTTAATCCAGGCCCAGACGCACAGATGCTGTCCCCCATGGATTTTGCCTCAACTAAAGGCCGTAAAGTACTCCTAATAAATGTGCATAGCCTGTTGAAGAAGCTGGATGATGTGAAAGTATGAGTATCCTACACCAGATCTGACATCCTCCTTCTCATGAAGACCTGGCTAAGAGCTCAGTGCTGCCCACTGCAACAGCCATTCCCTCCTATAATTTATATTGCCTAGATAGGCCCACTAAAGGGGGCAGACTGGCACTCTATGCCAATGACAGATACTTCTCCTCTACTACCAGTTCCCTCACTGCACCTATTGAATTTGAATGCCTGGCAGATATACTGTCACTATAAAGAAGCAAATCCTTAAATATAATAGGCTGTTATAGACCTCCAAAAGGTGGCATGGAGCTGCTATCGCATATCTCTGATCTAGCAAACACTGACCCAAATGAAACCCTGATATTGGGAGATCAAAATATGGATTGAATCTCCCCTAAATCTGCTGGCCTGAAAAAACTTTGTGACAATTCAGGTGTTACATAACTTTTAAAAGAACCCACAAAATCCAACAAACGCTTCTTTACTGGACCTTGTACTAACAAATAGGCCACACAAATATACGCTCTTGGTCATGTTCCATAATGACATTAGTGACCACAACATTGTTGCTTGTGTCAGAAGAACTAAAGCCCACGTCTCACAAACAAAATTAATAGTCAAAAGGCATTTCACCAAATTCAAAACATCAAATTTCATGAGGGACCTAACAAATTTAAACTTCCAAACCTTTTACCTCACATCAACAGTCCATGAGACAGCAGAAATATTTAACAGTAGTATTCAGGAGATTATAAATGCTCATACACCACTATTAAAAAGAAGAGTTAAAAAGTGTCCTCTCCCTGGTTCACCAAAG
Source organism: Neoceratodus forsteri (assembly GCA_016271365.2). NCBI lineage: Eukaryota > Metazoa > Chordata > Ceratodontiformes > Ceratodontidae > Neoceratodus > Neoceratodus forsteri. The sequence goes on along the minus strand of CM028131.1, from coordinate 683,393,461 downwards.
AACTCAAAGAAGCCTTAAGGGATAGAGACAGGTGCGGGGCCACAGCCAGACGCACAAAAGTTGATTATGACTGGGCTATTTTTAGAAGAAAAAGAAACGCCTGCACTAAGTTGACTAGAGACACAAAGGCAAAATTTTATCTAAATTCCGTGGGGGAAACCAAAAATGAAGCATCTAAATTCTGGCATATAGTCAAATCACTGGAGGGTGCTATGACCATTCCCTCTCTCCCCAAAACAATTTACATCTATGATAAAATAATAACAGAAAGCATATCATACCAAAGGAAATAAACACCCATTCTGCATCCACTGGTTTGGCCTTTGAGCATTCCCCAGCTGCAGCATACCCCCTCACACCCACAACGTCAACTATTCTTACCCAACAAACTCCAAATTCCTTCTCCTTCCAGCCAGTCTCCTTTAAACAAGTTGAGCAACTCCTTTTAGGCCTGGACATCAAAAAAAGTGCAAGAGCAGATGGACTGGATACATTCTTCCTCAAAACTGGTTTCTGACAGCTCACAAATCCCATTACACACTTCTTCAATGTATTGTTGTCTGATAGTGATCTGCCCCTTATCTGAAAAACAGCACACAGTATCCCTCTACATAAATCTGGGGATACTAGTAATCTAAATAACTATAGACCCATATCTATATTACCTGTTGGGGCCAAACTCCTAGAAAAATTAGTTAATACACAGGTGAGAGAGTTCCTTGAACAAGCAAACACAATAACACCTCAGTGATCTGGTTTTAGGGCTAAACATAGTATCATGTCTGCCCTAGCCAAAGCCACCAATAATCAGCTGTGTGCTACTTAAGGCCAAGAGGCTCCTCTCAACCTGCAGCCTTTTGCCCAGAGGTGTCCCCCAAGGCTCAGTCCTAGGACCCCTACTCTTCATGGTATATATCAATAACTCGGGAAACAATATTAACAATGCCAGCCTGCACTTCCATGCAGATGACATGGTGTTGTACACTTCAGGACCCAACATGCGGCAGCATGCTCTGACCTTCAAGCATCTCTTAACCAGTTACAAATAAACCTCTTTCACGCCAAACTACTACTCAACACCACCAAAACTAAGGTAATGTTTTTCAACAATAACACTACATCACAACATACCTCTGTCCCTGTCATCAGTACGCTACTCGGAGAATACCTTGAGGTGGTGTCGTTACAAATATCTAGGTGTGTGGCTTGACAATAAGCTGTCCTTCTCCACCCACATTGATGCAGTTTATAAGAAGCTACGTGCCAGACTTGGCATCTACTACAGGAACCAGTGCTGTTTCCCTATGAATACCAGACAGTGTCTGATGCAAGCAACCTTTTTGCTAATCTTAGGCTGTGCTGACATATTCTACAGCCGATGCCGTATCACATGCTTAAACAAGCTTGATGTTCTCTACCATAGAGCTCTGAGGTTCATCACTAATTTGTCACTGATGACTCATCATTGTAACCTACGTGCAGCAGTTGGATGGTCCTCTTTATCTGAAAGGAGATTATACAATCTTTACATGTGGGCTTACAAGGTGCTAAACAATGATTTACCCTGGTATATCACTGAGCTCTAAGAAAGAACAGTCTTCTTCTCCTGTAGACACCTAGCTATGCTACGCAATATGGCAAATCTGCAATTAGCAACGCCATTCAGGTCACCTGGAACAGGTTACAGAGCGCCCTAAAACTTAACTGTCTAGTCAGGCGCAACCAGTTCATAGCCCTCATTGACAACCTATGTACTGAAACGTGGTAATGTAACTAGTGCTTGTCCTTCATTTCTCAGTTCTTCCTGCACAACTCCCTTGAAGCAACTGTCTTGCCTTCATGAATCTTTCACATGGTATGTTACCCAACTTTGTATCTTAATGTATACTGACTGTATCCCCACTGTATTCTGCCACCATTGTATTTGTAATTGCATTGTGTTGTATTTTATGCTATGTTGTTTCATTTTATTGTTTTACTGTTTTTATTATCTGTGTCCCTGTCCAACCCAGGACCTCCTTTTGAATGAGCTTGCTCAATAGAGCCTTTTCCAGGTGAAATAAATAAATGAAATTAAATGAAATGACATTTGTAAGAGGATTCCTTGCCATATGTTCCTTTTCTACATTAAGTAGGTGGATATCTCTGTGTGAGATTCAGTGTCAGTGGCTCAGTCTGCAGCACACTCACTTTTGGGGCCAGAAAATTGGAAGGTCATGGGTTCCAGCCTCACACTAGGTACATGGGATAATACCTGTAACTGATGCTATTGTGCAGTATGAGGGGGTACTGCACTGTAGAGGTGCCATCCTTCACATGAGACATTGATTGAGGTCTCTTCTTCCCATTTCTGGTTCCTGTCCAGGTGGAAGTTAAAAATTCTATGACATTTGTCAAAGAAGAGTTGGAGAATTTTTATTAAAATAAATCAAAACGTACAAACCAACAAAAATACCAGTGTTATACATTCCAATACAAAATGTGAAATAAATGCAAAATCCAAAGAAAATGACAGCATTGCTGTGCTGTATGCTTCACCTCAAGTCACTATCAGGGTGAACAGCATCATGACCCCATGATTCTATCTGCATAGAGGAACAAGACTGGGCTGCCCCCTCTCCCCTCTGCTCTGCCTGTTGGCATTATGCATTGAACCTCTTGTGATAGCTGTCAGGAGCAATGACATTAGAGGTAATACAGTGTAAGATAGAACTCAAAAAATATCCCTATATGCAGATGATTCCCTCTTCTTCCTCACCTCATCACAAACATCAGTGCCAGCACTGCTTCAGAAGTTAGATGGCTATGGGCAAATCTCAGGCTACAAGGTTAATATTGAGAAATCAGATGCTATTAAACTGGGAGAGACTCTCCCCAGAGAACTCCTATCAAACTTCCCATTTAAATGGGCTACCAATAATACGGTAAGATGCCAAGGGATAAAATAACCCCTGTATCACCTCACTCTTCAAGCTCAACTACAATAAACTTTGGGTAGAGGTAAAGGTGGATCTGGCCAGGTGGGAAGTCCTGCCACTCTCATTAGGAGGCCGAATAGCCACCTTTAAAATTAATATTTTACTAAGGTTCCCTTTCTTCTTCCAGGCCTTACCTGTTAATATTCCAGAATCATTATGGAAAAAAATAAATAAAACTATCATGGGCTTTGTCTGGAGGAGGGGTAGACACGGGACTACAAACAAAGTGCTCACCTTCTCTAGAGAGAAGGGGGGCTTTGCCATGCCTGACATGAAATTATATTATTACTCAGCACAACTAGCCCCAGTTGTGCCCTGGGTTAAACAACGAAGGGAGTCAGGGTGAAGAGAAATGGAATCACAACAACTCAAGAGCATTGCCATGTTTGCCCTCCCACATGACACCCTCATGCCTGGGGGCTGGAGGGAGACCAGGCACATGTTAAAAACTCTAGTAAGGGCCCACAAGCTTACACAGACTCCACATGTGGTGGGCACTCTTACCTCCATAATTGGAGACCCAGACTTCCATCTTCCCCAAACAGACCCAGGTTTTTCCAGATGGAACAGGCTCTCCCTGGTCAGATATCATTCTTTGATTCACAACAAAGAGATTCTACCATTTAGTGGCTTACAGACAAAATATGACCTCCCCATACAGATTTTCATAGGTACTTACAGATTAGACATTACCTGCAGGTGAACCACTTGGTTCCAAAGGTGAATAGAGAGCTGACACACCAAGAAAAATTCTTATATTGGGCAGCAAAACTCAGGTGTAAAAAGGGATCAATTTTGGATGCCTGCAAAGCCCTTTTGGGTGCGGACAATCAGGTAATGGACTGCCTGCAGGTCAAATGGGAAGAGGATGCAAGAATCTCTATCCCAGAAGAGGGCTAGAAAAAGGCCTGGGAATGGGGATGGAGCATGACTACCTCCCCAGGCTGGAGAGAGTTTAAATGGAAGTGTATGTCAAAGATTTTTTCTCACACTCCCATAGTTACCAGGTACTTAGCAGTGGGAAATTCTGCTCTGTGTTGGAGGGGGTGTGGACAGTTTTGTAGCACAAATCATGGCACTCACACTCACCCCTCCACTTATCAATTGAAAACATAAGAGGCAAGCATAAATCCTTCACCTTTTTGTTGCAGTCAATGAAAGACATTCAATAGAGGATAAAGGATGACGCCAATTCAAAGGCCTTTTCATTCTTGCTGAAAGTCTTCGGAAAAGAAAGGTCATGATTTGCTGGCCACCACTGTGTTGGATGTCTTTCTTTGACCGCAATAAAAAGATGAAGGATTTATTTTGCCTGATTCCGGGTTTTTTCACTGCTAAGTGGAGAGGTGAGTGCAATTGCCATGACTTGTGCTACATAGGCATTGGCTTGTGTCACAGGCAACTACACCCCTGAGCAGCTTTTTCTATACCTGGGGTGTGGACAGTGTGAGTAATACTATTACATATTCTGGGTATGTCCAGTGGTTGCCAGTTAGTGGTCTAATGTGCAGGAGGAACTCTCCAGACTATGGGGAGTCTTGATACTGCTGGACTTTAAACATTTGGTTTTAGGTCTGGAGGTCACAGGGGTTGGTAATTCTAAGTAACAAGAGCTTTTAAGGATATTATGCCTGGCAGCCCAGAAGGAAATCACGGCAAATGGCTGCAAGTGCCTGCCCTCTCATACGGGTCTTGGACCTGCAGGGTAGACAACATTGTGCAGATGGAGGAACTAACAGCCAAACTCAGACTGAGAGTGGGCAAACATAATGAACTGTGGGCGAGGTGGAATACAAGGCACAAAGGGAGGTGGGGGTGCACATGATTAAGGGGATTGGGGTCTTTAACCAAGGTTCGTGCAATCAAATGGGCTAGTACTTTAGTAATGGAGACCCACAAAGTGATCAATTCTGACCCAAGCCAGTACAAAATATGATTCAAAAATAACAGTGCCGAGTTGTTTTTTTTTTAATAGCCAAAGTTGGCTTGTCAAACTTGTTAGCTGGAGTTAAAGTTGGTGTGAAGGCAGAAACAAAGGTAAAGATGAGACAGTAACACAGAAACATAGAATCTGTTGGCAGATAAGGACCTGATGGCCCAGCTAGTCTGTCCTATTTTCTCTACCTATGATGTCGCCGCAGACCCTATTTGGTCAGTAGCACTATTTGATACCATAATGGGAGGGCTTTTAAGCCAGAGGTTTGATGGGCGGAGCAACAACGTCACTCCCCCATCGAGCTTAAAAGGTCACAACATCCTGGGCCTCACCAGGATTCTTCTTTGTTCAGCTCCGTGAACTCACTTGGTGTTCCTGTTGGGCTCCTGCGTCGCATTTCCTGCTTCCAGTTTTTCTATTCTGGCGTCTTGTCCATGTCTCGCTCCTTGTGGTTGCTGTTTGGATTATATTGTGAGCCTGCTGCTTCTTCTCGCTGGGGTTTCATTTGCATCAATGAGCTGGGCTGCTGTTTGTGCCCTCCCCCCCAGCTCCTACAGTTTGTTTTTCGTCCTGCCCCTCTTGCCCTCTGTGGCCCATTTCCAATTCTCCATGCTTACCATTCCACAGTCTCTGCTCCCCACTCATCTGAGCTTCCCCTTCCCCTCCTGTGTAGTGCTTGCCTTCTGCGGCACCTCTGGCTGCTGGCGTCCCGCCACCTCATTTCGCCATATTGCAACTCGTTGCGCTGTGTCTCATGCTGCTGCTTCCTCCTGCCCGCTCCTCACCTTCTCACTGGTCATTCCCCCTAGCCCTGGAGGTCCCCCGGCGCTGTCTGGCCCTTCAGCCGATTCTCCTCATCACATCCCGGTATCGGCATTCATTTCCCCCTCCCCATGCACTGCTGCATGGCAGCCCCTAACACCTCCCTGTCTGCGCCTCTTCTCAGCTACGCTACTTGCACCTTCCTATCTCTGTGTTTGGGCGCCTGTCCATCTCCACCCACTTCGGGCACCAAACTGCTTACCTCCCTCATGCATCCTTTTCGTGCTCCGTCCATTCATTCCTTTTGGCATCGCTTCCTGTTTGGCCCCCTTTGAACCTCGCATGGCCCTCTCATCCGGGCTTCCGCTTGGCTGTGTGTCAGTGCTCTGCTGGTGCATCTTCCATATCGTACATGGGGAGGTAAGGGAAGCACCCTCAACTCTACGCTGTTTTCTGCCTTGCTATGCTATGTGTCCTCATTTTGCAGACTGCTTCTACTGTTTCCTGTGCTCTTGATGCTGGATACCACTGAGGCTATTCGGAGCTTTTCTGCCAGTGCTTGCACTTTGGTATGGGGGTGGCACTTTTCCAGTCCAAACAACTAATCCATAATAAATAACAAAAGGAAAAAAAAATAACTAAATCAATAAACCATCAATACATTGAATCCTGTGCCCCTCATGGTCCTCCTTGTGTGTGGCTACCCTTTCTTCCACACCTTGTGAGGTATGTCTGATTGCAGGGTGCACTGCCCCAGGATTGCTGGCCTCGACCAGCTCGCTGTCTGTGATTTCTTTTTGGGGGTTTCTGCCCTACCAATACTCCTTCCTCTCATAGACTACTGGGGTTCCTGCCTCTCTCTACCAGCCCTCTAGGCTTCGATTCATTCGTGCTGTCATGTCTCATATTCACTGCTTCCAGTGTTCACTTCTATTAATCAAGCAAACCTTCACTGGTCCTTGCTACCTTGATTCATCCTGCTCTTCCCACTATCCTATAGATCTATTCCACCACATCTCCTCCTCATGCTTCAGTGTGCTCTCGTTCTGCTCCCTCTCCTCGGCTCTCTCAACAAACTCCTGTGCTACCTCATCTACCTCATCATCAGAGTCTAAATCCCATTGTGGCCTGCACTCGATATTTCTTTTGGGCATAACTATCATTAGTCATATGCCCACCTCATCAATCCATGGCACTCACGCCACATGTATCAGGTTCCTGATTCCATCCATCATCAGCCATCAAGGATTCACTCCAGTCATTGTTTCTATATCTCATCATGCCACCTTTTTTTCTATTAGCTTGCTCTATCATTCACATCATTGGGCCATCTATGGCTGACTCTATCTGGGCTTCCATCGAACCTGGCCTACATGACACCTCATTCAGCTCACCCTACTGCCATTCTCATCCTGTATTGACTGGGTCCTATGCTACCCCATTGATCTCCCTCCGTACTTTGTCCTTTCATGCCTTGCTTTCCTGTACCAGCCTCCATGGCTTCAATCCATCATTGTACCTCATCTGTTTCCTAATTTTAACTTCCTTGTCCTAGTGTTTTTTCTAGTACCAGCCATCATGGCTTCACTCCTCCTCCTCATACTTCATCCAGTTTTGCTCACGCCTTATCATACCTCATGCAGTTTTGCTCCTCGATCGCTCAACCTGAGTTGCCTCTGGTTCCAGATCTACCTTCTTGGCCTCGGAGTCTACCTCCTTTTGAGGAGCCTACTTCCTTCATACAAGTTCATTTTCAAATGAATTCCTGTCACCTCCTCTTCCAGTTCTGTACCAGCGATCCAGGATTCACTCCACTCATGGCCTGCTCTCGATATTTCTTTTTGGTCGAACCTATCATGACTCCAATGCCACCTTATCAACATGCGGCCATCCTGCCGCATGTATTGAGTTCATAACTCCAGTCATCATTCACTCAGCTTTACCTCAAGATTCAGCTATTTACATCGCTTGCTTGAACATTCCTATCATTGAATCCTATGCTACCTCATCGACTACAACCTCAGGGTCTAATCATTCAAAGTCTAATCTTTCACATTGCATAATCAAGCATGCCTCTTCAACCTCAGTGCCTGCTCACTCATATCTCTCAGTCAAGCCAGTCTGCATTGTCCTAGGTCTTCTCATCAGCACACCTGGAAGCTTCTTGTGCGCACATCTGGATACCCCTTGCTCTTCTGACTTCTACATGGATTTACTCCCTGCCATCAACAAAGAGAGTATTCATTGTTGCCTCATGTTCCTTCTTTGATCTGCGTGCAGCCTCATGTTCCCTCTTTGATCTGTGCTCTCTCTTGGGGATTTTCCCTATTCCATCATCAGTTTCCCTACTCGTATTACTCTCGTTACTGAACCCTTCTTTTTAACAACATACATCCTCAAATCAAACATCGTCAGCCTGGAGGGAAGGTGACCTAGGCCTTGGATCCCCAGAGATTTCCTCCTCAAAGGGGTTCTTTCCTCTCCTCCATGCCAATGGTCATAATATTAGTTAGTGCTACCTTCGGTTAATTAGTTAGGTTTATTGGTGCTCCCTTCGGTTAGTTAGGTTCCGCTGTTGGATGGAGGTGGATGGTGGCCCCGGTTTTCCCCTCTCTCTTTGGGAAATCAGCCCTTCTCTTCTCAGAATTCATTCATCATCTTCGTCTCTTCGAAGTTCAACATCTTTGGGTATTCTTTTTGGGCTTCTTCCTAACCTACCTTTAACCGATGCGTTCATGCCAGGCACCTGTGGGGGGGAACCCTCCTCTAGGGTTCCTTGTGTCGTACCCCTACAGGGTGGTATATCCCACAGATAGAGAGGTGGAAAGCCACAAAGCGAATCAAGTTACACAAGCATCATCTCATATTATCTCATCCAGTTGCGTAAGCACATCAAATGGGAGGGCTTTAAGCCTGAGGTTCGATGGGCAGAGCAACAACATCACTACCCCATGGAGCTTAAAAGATCGCAACATCCTGGGCCTCACCAGGATTCTTTTTCATTGCCCACCATCCACCCCTCCTCCTCCAGCGGCTGGTCTCTCTTACCCGTGGGCTTCTTCCTAACCTACAGTACAAATCACATTAAACTGTTCCCTCAACTCACTGGTGTAGCATTGTTCAATGAGTTTCCTAATCTGTGCAGTGTTTAATTCAATGAATTAGTAAAAGGTTAGTATCGGTTGCAACTAGCTGTTAGGACTATACACTTTATTTTCAGCTCAATGCTTATGAGTTTCATTTCAGAAGGCAGACTAAACAACTCTTAAGGAATGCTGTGATATTTATAAACAATGCTCTTAAGGAATGCTGAGATATTTATAAACAATGCCATGAAAATGCATTGCATAAACACTGCAAAACAGCTATTGCCATCTCACTAAACAGGTACAAGTGAGCTGAACAGACAGTGAAGAATGGTTGGAAAAGAATTAAAAGCTTCAACAATTCAAGTTGCCACTGCAGTAGAATCACAAAAAAAAATGCTACACCAGTGAGTTGATGAAACACTTGATTGTGACTTGTACTGTACCTTTAGCCGGTGTGTTCATTCCAGGTACCTGTAGGGGGGAACCCTCCTCTAGGGTTCCTTGCGTCATACCCCTACAGGGTAGTATATCCCATGGATAGAAAGGTGGAAAGCCACAAAGTAAATCAAGTTACACAAGCATCATCTCATATTATCTCATCCAGTTGCGTAAGCACATCGAAACTATATTACACAAATTCCTGATATGCAGAAAGATACTATCAATTTGACAGAGTCATGTATGGATTGCCAGCTACTGTAAACCTCATGGATTACTTGAAGAACCAAACAAACGACTTGAAGAAATGTATACCTGTAGTGTTATTGTCAATCACAATAAAACTGAGTTTTAAAAAAAATCAAAAGAAAGAATGCTCCAAAAAAACACCTAACAAGAAGTCTACAAAAAGTCCTAAGCAAAAAAATAATAACATTGACTTGTTCAGTACATTAAAACTATGCAATATTCCCCCATTAAGTATTAAATTGAGCAAAACTTGATTTTCTGAACTCAAAGTCACAGATCTAAGTTCATTGAAAACAATATTCAGTAATTCAGCTTGTGAAATAGAATGCTACTGTAGTACATACCTACATCTTATCTGCCAGATCCAGTATTTTAAATGAGAAAAGATTACTCGAAGACTACTAGCTATGTATTTCAGCCAAACCAGGGAAAAAATACCAAGCATAGAGACATCATATGTTAAAGTACAAAACAAAGGTACATTCCATATCTTTGACACCAAAGTCCAAAGGTTTTGTATGTATGGACAGTCAAAATACATATGGTTCATGGTTTCTGAAGTGTGCTAGCAAGTAGATTGTGGACAGTAACAATCAGGAATTTCTTTATGTTTCTGGTTATTTTTAACATTCAGTCTGCCATGGCAGCAGAGTCAGTTGGTGCCTCACATTTTAATTGGTGTACGAGTTTCCATAAGAACCTGCAGTTCCTTCAGGTGATATCTTCCCTGGGCTTTGTACAGGCAGTTGCCACCGGTACCTACCAGCCTGGCCATGGCTTCAATCTGGTTTTCTCATTGGGTCTTGATATTAGTGATATCAGGGTTGATCTGGTCATTTGGTCAGGTCATCATGCCATAAATTCCATAGTGGGACTCCTCCTTTAACATTCCTGGTGGAGATGGTCAAATATTGCTTTTTTAGAAATATGGAGCCTCAGAGTTTCTTGGTGATACTGGACATCTCAGGCATGGAGATGCCTGTGCAATGGAAGCTGAGGCAGCAGTGAAGGGTTATAAACTGACTCTTCTGATTCTGGTTGACTCCCTAGCATCTCTCGGTGTCCACTCCTTGATTTACCATCACAGTTCACCATGGTTTGATGCGGACTTAAGGAGGTTGAAGACAAGGGGAAGAGGTTGGAGGGTTGTTGGCAGAGGTCCCACTCAGAGGAGGACAGATTGACAATGAGAGCTCATTATAATGCGTATCAGTGGGCAATCACTCTGAAAAAGTCAGCATTCCTGTCATGAGTGATTGCTGCTGGAAAGAATCAGCCAACTCAGCTCTTCATCACCATGGATAAAATATTAAATCCAGTCTGTCTTTGGTCTTGAGAACCTTTTCTCATGATAAATGTGAAGAGTTTAACTGATTCTTTCTAGACGAGGTGTCCTCCATTCTGGCTGGGATATCCTCAAGCAGCCTGTCATCGGTTGATAGTATCTGATTTTTGTTGGACAGAGGCACTCCATATTTATTGTCAGAGTTTGATCCATTGATGGCAGATGATCTCCTCCAGGTGATTTCTGATTTGCATCCCACCTTCTGTTTCTGGACCCTGAGCCAAGTCGGCTTCTTTTAGAGTGCTGGGATTCACCCAGTCCAATTGTTGTGGAGATCGTTAGGTGTTCCTTTGGGGACAGGATTTTTTCTTCTGCCTTGGAAAATGGTAGTGGTGAAGCCTCTCCTCAAGAAATTCTCTCTGGACCTTAACAATCTCTCCAACAACAGGCCTGTCTGGAACCTTCCATTCATGGGAAAATGACTGAGAAGGTGGTGACAATGCACCTGGAACAACACCTGGAAAAATATGACATCTGTAAGCCTTTGCAGTCTGGTTTCTAGTCTCCCCATAGTACAGAGACCACACTAGTCAAGGTGCACTATGATCTCCTTCTAGTGAGGAATAGAGGATGTCATTCCATCCTTGTCCTGCTTGACCTTTCCTTGACCTTCAACATGGTGGATCATGGGGTGCTGTTGGCCTGTTTGAGGCACTACATGGGACCCACAGGAATGGTGTTTGTGGTGGTTCGAGTCCTACATGTCCAGCAGGGTGCAACAGGTGGCACTTGTCCCTTTTGTACTGAGCAGTGCTGCACTCTGCTGTGGTGTGCCTCAGTTGTTGATTTTAATACCCATGTTATTCACCATGTATTGTAAATGAGGGAGATCATTGAGATGCTCTGGCTTGGGTTTTCATTGCTATGCCTATGATACCCAGTTATATGTGTCTTGTTTCCCTGATGATGGTGCAACTGTTTTGAAACTGAGTGAGTGCCTTAGGGAAACCCAGAACTGGATGGTGGCCAGCTGGCTTAGATGAAACCAACTGAAGATGGAGGTGCTATTGGTGGAGCCGGGTTAGTTGCATTCAGCAGCGAGTAGTAATGCCTTCCTACCTTTGTTGAATGGCATGACACTTGGAGCTGCAGACAGGGTGAGGAATCTGGGGGTCACTCTGGACCCCAGTCTAACCTTAGATTATCAGGTGTCAGCTGTTGTCTGCAGTGGCTGTTATCATCTGTGAAACATCTCCCAGATCAAGTCCTATCTTGAACTGACTGACTGATCTAGCAACACTGGTGCGCGCCTTAATCATGCCAAGGTTGGATTACTGTAATGCTCTTTACCTTGGGTTATCTGTGAGGCTGCCGCATCATTTGCAGCTGCTCCAGAATGCAGTAGGCTGGTTGGTTGCTGGGACCCCTCAGTTCGAGCACATCATACCAGTTCTCCACGCTCTTCACTGGCCACCAGTGCAGTGAGGCATCAGCTTCAAGGTATGCGTGTTAACATACAAGACCCTGCATAGACTGGGTCTGAGCTACTTGAAAGGTTTCCTGCATCTTACGCTCCTGGACGTCCCCTGCATTCAGTGGAGGCAGATGTTTTATCTGTTCCAAGATCCTGTTTGAAATCCTCGGGTGACAAGGTGTTCAGAGTGGCTGCCCCTATTTTGTGAAATGCCCCTCCTCAGTACGTAAGAGGTGCTCCTTCACTGACCATTTTCAAAAAGTTGCTGAAAACTCATCTTTATACACTGAGCTTTGGGCCCAATGCTGTGATATAATCTTGAGAATTTTATTCAGTGCTTTATTGATTTTAATTTGGTTTATTCTCTGTGCTGTACACATTGTGAGGTCCCCAGACCCCCTGGGATTGCATACCATATAAATAAAGTTGCCTTATCTTGCTTTGCCTTAAGTAAAGGACATGTGAAGAGCAGAATCCCAGTGGAAATGTTGTCTCTTAGAGATGTTCTGTGCAAGAATGTCTTGATATAAAACTTTCCTAGGAAGTTCCACCATCTGTTGCCTTGAAATCTTTCATTGTTTTATTTTATCAAAGCATGAGTCCATATAAATTGATACAACCTGAACTTGCCAGACTGCCATTCCAATAATACAAAATGAATATAGCTTGCAAGCCATGGTACCACAAGTTTGTTGATGACCGTAAAATGGGAACTAAATTTGATATAATAAAAAATACTGTAAAAATGCTATAGGGTTGGGCATATTCAAACCTCCAGAACTAATATGTAAATATGTAATGCCACATTTTATGGGGTTAAGTCTTCTCTCCCAGTAAACACTGGAAGAAACAATTATGTAATCTTACTTCTAAGCTTTTTTAGGGTGTACACATAGCTTAAATATAAAAAGATGGGTATCAGAAAGGTTTTAATAATTTCTTTTTATGCATAGGCCACTTTTTCCATAAGACTTTGTTCATGCCTGTTTCAAGGTGTTTTTCCCACCCATATTGCCAGATCCAAAATGAATACCTAGGATTTTACAGTGGGTATCTACCAGTTATATACCTGCAATAACAGTGGGAGGGGAATTACCATGATCCCTGAGACAGAGACCAGAGCTCTTCTGGTAATTTATCCAAGACATTGTAACAGCAGAGAATTGTTCCAAAACTAGACAAGCCTGTTCACTTGACTATTAGTTAGCAGTTAACAAGCACATATCGTCTGGGTAGACCAAAGTTTTAATAGGGACAGATTGGCCTAAGTAGGACATTCCTGCAATCGCAGGAGAAATATTTATGAAACATATAAAAGGATCTAAGGAAATTATATAAAAAGGGGAGCTAAGCAGGCATGCTTGTCTGACCAACCCCCTTCTTATGAACTGTTCAGTACACAGCCACCCATTTAAACAAAAAGTTGAAGATGCATTTTTGTAGCATAACAGAATCCATTTTATAAAAATGCCAGGTATTCCAAAAGAACTTATGACTTTCCACAAAATGCATGGGAGACCTTATCAAAGGCTTTATCTTGATCTAAATTAAACAAAAAAAAATTTATCAAAGGCTTTATCTTGATCTAAATTAAACAAAAAAAAATTATATTTACCTTCATTCCCACATTCTACTATCTTCCTAAGTAAAATTAAGGTATCACCGATTCTCTGGACAGGCACTAAACAGGACTGGGCAGGGTAAAAGGAGTGTTCCATGGCCTTAGCAAATATTTTACTTAACAGTTTGGTCAAAATCTTGAAATCTGTGTTGAGTAATGTGATTGGATACTAATTTCTAATATGTGCTTTGTCATCTTTTTTAAATAAAAAAAAATTCATCTCCTTTATACATATCTGCTGGCAGGTATTTTCTAACAAAAAGGAATTATATACATGCACAAGTCCTAATGCCATTTATAAAATTCCCCAAGCAACCCATCCATACCCGGTGCATTACCTACAGATGAGACTGGATAACAGATCCTAGTTCAGCTGGGGAAATGTCCATTAAAACTTGCTTATGGGGATGGCCCGGTGGTGCTGAGGGTTGAGGTGCTGGATGCCTTACCTCGCGCTATGCTGGCAGCCTGTGTTCGGGAATAAGCATGGGCTGCCAGGGGTCAGCGGGGGGGGAGGAGAAGGATCGAGCACCCAGCTGCTGCTCTCCTTCTCTGGTTGGGGAGGACTGCAAATCACCCTGCAATACTGCCACCTGGGGGAGCTCAAGTGGAAAGTGCAGTTGGAGGCAGCAAGACGTGATGGGAGGGACAGACTTCAGTTAAGGGCAGGAGCAAAGGCACATCTCACTATGCCTTTGTCTCATTGGCCCTCCCAGTACACTGACGCCCACAGGGGGTGGGAGAAAACCAGGAAAAACATCCCACAGTGGTGCCAGTAGACGGGACCCAGCACCGGCAATTGGAGGAACCAGGGAAGACAGTGCAAGGTAAATGCTCAGCTACAGGTCTGGGGGAGTTTAGGGGATTCCTCCACCCAAGCTGGGGGGGTTATCTGGAGTGCTCAGGTTTCAGGAATGGGGCACTCATATGGGCTGGCGAACCTCGGGGGTGCTCCAACGCAGGGACGCATTGGATCCCCGAAGAGGGAGGCTACTGCGGGAGGTAGTAGTATAACAACATGAGGGAAAAAAAAATTACTTATGAAAGGGAGATATTTGTGATATATTATCATTCTGCCAATAATGAAATTATACATGGGTTTGCTGGAAATTCTTTATCGAAAGTTTGAACTCTGTAAGTATCAAAGCTACCACAAATCCCATCTTCATCAGACACTAAGACAAATTGACTGTCATAAATGTGCTTTATGGATTTGTACTGTACTCTCTGGTGGTAATTATCAAAACTGTTAACCAGATAATTGATACCCTGCATACCAAATTTCTGTTCCATTTTCAAAGATTTGGGCCAATTGCATTGAAATTGTTTCATATATTTCTTTATTTGTTGAAATTGATCCGAATAATTATGATGTCCAAATATTTGCAATGAGATTAACCTGTGTAACTGTACCCTTTAATCTAAATTTTTATGATCATTGGATCTCCAAATTTTTGTTAATAGTTTGAAAAAAATTTTTTAAAATCACATGTGCTGTCCTCCCACCAAAGAAGCAAAGAATCATAAAGACAAAGCACAGATTTCCTTACAGACACTTAATTTAGTAAGTCCCTAACAACAACAGGGTTCTCTAATAAAAATATATTTAATTTCCAAAACACTTTTCCAGTGGTGGGTTCGTTGATACCTGAAATCTGTATGCCAATTAGTCTATGGTCAGAAGTTTCAACTGTCACTGCCTCAGTTTTAGAAACATGGATATTGGCCAATATGAGCCAATGATCTATTCTACTTGACAGTGTGCCATGGAAATAAGTATGTTCAGGATGCAGTTTCATATATCTATGGGCATCCAGTAACCCAACTTGCTGACATAACTGTTTCAAGAAATTTGCATGACAGAAAATGTGGTTAGTTTTTTCACTTGTATTACTTTGTAGCAAACTACGGCTGAAATCCCACTCCCCAAAAAAAAAAATCATAGTCCTGGAAGTAAAAAGGTATGGTTGAATTTGTTTCAATAAGTTTATTATTGAAGCCTTGGTCTGGAGAACGTATATGTTGATTAGTCTAAAGTTATGATTTTGTGCAAAGATATCTGGTAAAAGGGCATATCCCAGATGTATATCCACCAGACAATTAACCATAATGTGTGGAGTTTTAAAACAAATCCCTACAATAGTACATGCCTCCTCACCAACTGACCAAAATGAACCTCCCCACAATCATGCTTTCTGTGCAGTTTGGATATCAGAGGCATATTGTAATTGTGTATCTTCTAAGAATATAATATCATAGGCCAATTGGCTAAGAATCGCAAAGCTGGTAAATCTGCATTTTAAAGCTTTTATGCTGTTAGCGTTTAGGGATGGGCATGTCAAATGTAGGGTGGATGCCATGGTCTAACAGATGAAGAACAAGCAAGGAAATTGATGTTCAAGATTTCTTTTTACTGGACTCTGACATGGTTTTCCATTTTTCCCTGTTAGGTTTCTGAGATTGTGCCCCAGTATCCTCAGTGGCAAATGATAGGCCTTTCTGGGAGGAGGGCAAAGAGGAAGCAATGGATGAGGTGTCAGAATCCTCTCCCCCTCTGTGTCCCTCCACTGATGTTCATGTTGTAGTGGACTAAACTTATTTTCTAAAAGGACAGTCTCTGTCTAGGGTGCCTTCAGTTTGCCTTTTTTCCCACCTTTGTTGGTAACCATCTGGAAATTTTCATTCCAGGGTGGGGGGAGGGCCATTTTGGGAATTGGCCAAGAACTAACCAGATCAGGGTTAGACACAGAGTGTGAAGCTACAAAGGAAACTTCCATTGGGGTAGTCTCAGAAGATATCTCCCTAGGTGCATCTATGTGGGGAGATAACAGAGGTGGTTCAAGGTCATGAGGCACCCCGTGAGGGTGGACTGAAGGTACCACATCTGTTCCAAGTAGACTTGAGACAGCACAGTAAACCCCAGTTTGAGGAGTAACATCAACCTGAGAAGGGAGGGATGCTTTGAGTACTTGAAGCTTTCTTTTTCTGTGCTTGTTGCAAAATAATAGTCCTGCTCCATAATATCTGAGCTGTTGTGAGTATTCCATGGACATGATCTAAAAGTGTGGCCTTCCTCCTCACATAAGTTGCACCTTGGTTGTGTTTGTACATTGCAAACTAGTATGACCCAACTTGCCACCAAGGCCACACTTATTGAGCTCACATGCACTGCTCACATGTTGTAGTAATCCACAGTGGTAGCACGGTTTAGAATGGCCCTGAAAAAAGTCACATCCCAGGAAAAATTGCTTGAAAAATGCTGAAAAACTGTGTCTGTATTGCTTAGTTTGATGTGGAATTTCCAACCCCCCATCCAAAAATTCTTAACATCCATAACGGGTTCAGGAGTGTTCTGAATGTCACATTGCTTGCCTAATCAATAGACAATGTCTCCAGCATTTACACCTTTGTTTCTGAATAAAACAGTAACATACTTAAAAGTCAGTTACGTGAGGGGAATTGTGATAAAAGGGGTCCACAGCGGAGAGTCTTTTAGGGTATTTTATTGGTTCCAAAATCATTCCTAGGACTTACAGTTTTAAAATATGTATTGTATGTGTTTTCCCTTGGGGCATGGATGACAGCACATACTTCAAATGCAAAACATTTCATAGATTGTTTGATGAGAAGTATACCAAGATAAGTTCTATCTAGAGGCTCCTCCAAACCCACTCTGTACTTAAGTCTTACAGCAGTTTTCTTTCTAGCTGGCTCCACAGGGTGATGAAATAGCCCAGCATAACTGGTTGGTTATGATTTTTGATGAGGATCTTTCCTCCAACCAGAAGGTCCTGCACCTGTCTGAATAGTCTGGGCATCTGTAGGAGCAGAAGTAGAGAAGTCCTGGACCAAAGGTGCAGTCCGTGTCTCGGGGGGGACCAGTATTGCTTTAAAGTCCTTCAGTATTACTTGAAGTTGTACGCAAATCACCAGAACTTCTTTGTGTGGCTGAACCATGGGTCCAGTGGAACTCTGAGTACTCTATGGTAGTGCAGTATTATATTGTTCCAGAATTGTGTTCTGTGTGGGAATAGATTTATCAGGAGACTGTTCAGATAAATGGTCTGATTCTGTAAACAGACTTTCTAGATTGATATCAACCTCTAGTTGTGTGCTGTGGGGTGTGGGGACATCAGTCCCAGAGGGTATCCAGTGAAATTGGTGACTGAGATTGAGCAACTGAGATTTGAGTGACTCAGTCTCAGCACCTGTAGTGTCAGCAACCCTGAAAGGGTAACAATGGGGAAGGACAGGGTGAAGGGAAGAGTGACAGACATACCAGAAAAGAAGGGAAGGTATGTGAGGGGTGGTGAGGTGGGAAGCTGCCGAGCAAGCTGCATGGCATGGTGGTGAGGGTGGCTGGCTACAGTGGGGAGGGTGCAGGGTTCAGGGATGGGGAGGAGCACAATATTTTGTGCTTTTTTTGGAGCAGGTGTTAAGTTTTTTTTTTTTTGGCGGTTCTCCCCCTCTCCGACATGCAGCCCCCTGGAGTTTGTTATTATTAGTGAGGGGGTGCATGGGGCAAAGCCAGTGAAGCCCCCCCCCCCACATAAATACTAAAAGCAAGTTGCCTTGCTGAAAGTGTACATTGCCGTTTTTATTTTCGGTGATGTACACTCACCCTAATGGCGATCGCGATTTTGCGATCGCCGTTATCGCATAGAACCGTCTCAGAGAGTGAAGAAACTATTGCTTCAGGAGGTTCTACAGGTTTCTGATACGAAACAGTCTGATGTGAGTTACTGTCCCCAGTAATTATTCCCATGGCCTACATATTTTTTTATCCTCCCCTAACACCAACAGTTCTACCCTCTAGCTGGCGAGACTGTAAAGCTACCATATGGCCAGAGCCTATCTTTGACCCGAAGCTGCTATACAGCATGTAAACTAGAACAGTTAAAAATACCTTGTTGTGTTCCATCAGAATCCTGGGGTACTGTGCTATGCATGGCATCTGCCGCTGGTGGTGTCCTTTGAGCTGCCATGCTGTCAAGTTCTCAGGCATTGTCAGGGAGAAGGATCTTTGGGTCAAGGATCCATCTGGTGTTACCATCTTGAATCCAGCCAGCTTGTGAAAGGGTTTTCTCACGAGACCAGGTAATGTCTTCCTGCAACTCAGAGGGCAACTCATTTCTTGAAGGGCTCAGCATTTGAGAAATGTTGACCAGGGAACTGGGCCTGCTGTAATGGTTGTCATGTTGAAACTTCTTCCCAGGTTGAGACTGAGGATTCACCAAAAGTCTCTTTAGTTCTTTTTTTCCTCCTCCAGTCTGCTTTTTTCTTTAAAGAGCTTCAACTCTTCCTCCTTCATCACGGGCATTAGAAAACGTCTTTTTTTTTTCTACATTTCACTATTGAGTCTTTCTTCTTCTGCCAAAAGTGTAGCATCACTTACTTCAACCAGTTTACTAGGTGGTTCTATAGGCAACTTAACCTCAGTGAGATCTAGGATGTGGAGGAGGCATGCTCCCCTGTCCCTGGCTCACCTACTCCAGTTCCATTCTGCATGTTGAGCTCCTCCACCCTTCTCCACAGGAAGCAAACAGTGCCCCCAGCAGAGACGAGTAGAGGAGTTTCCCTGGTGTGATGGTCAACATATACCCTCTGTCAATAAAACAGGTCAATGTAACCCATCCCCCAGGATTACCTGGAAATAGGCTATTATAGCTTACTGTGCCTTTCCTAGTCAAAAATTACAAATAATAAAAATAAAAGACTGATCAGTAGGTGGACTTCAATAGAAAAATCTTTCACAAACTTCCTGTAGTATGTGCAGAAACCCAGAAATGATTTCAGTCACTTTAAGTTGTGGGGCTGAGGCCATGTAGCTAGTGCCTCAACATTAGATGGATTGGTAAGGACACCTTCCAGTGAATCAATGTTCCCAGTGTACTTCACAAAGGCTTGGCAAAACTGATGCTTGTTGACTGATATCTTCAATCCAAATTCCTCCAGTCTATCCAAGACCTTCATTAGTTTTTTGTCATGTTCCTCCAACATCTTCCCAAAGATGATGAGGTCATCTAAGTACACCAACACTTGGAGCAGTTCATGTTCCCTATGGACAGACCCTGGAAGGTTACTGTTGTCCCAGATATGCCTTTTGGCATACAGTCAAACTGACAGAACCCAAGAGGAAATAAAAAAGCTGTCTTCTCCTCCTTCTCTAGAGTCTCTGGTACCTAGTAATAGCCAGTTCAGAGACCCAATACAGAGCATCACTTACTACCCATCAAGCATATGAGGGCATCCTCCACATATGACATGATATACTAGTCAGGGACTGTGCACTTGTTCAAAATTTGGTGGTTGATGCACACACTCACAGCTCCACTCTTCTCCTGGGACTACCAATATCAGAGATACATATGGGCACAGGGACTCTGTGATTATTGCTACTGCCAACAACTCTTTTAAGTGTTGTCTGATGCCTTCTATGTCTGATAGGTCAAGTGTCTTGACCTTTCCCAAAATTAGCATCTGTTGTTGTGGTGGATGTGGTACTCCTCCCAACAGACACATCCAGTGTCTAACTCAGTTTGTAAAAATACCTTGGCCCATTTTGCAAGCTTCTGGCTTAATCTTAACCTATACAAATTTGGTATAGGGGAGTCTCTGATGTCAAAAGAGTTGTAATTGTCTGAGACCCCACTTAGAGCAGCTTCTGTTCATAATGTGTGTGCCATTGCCCTTTCTTTCCACATGATCACTTCCTTCTCTGACACATTCTTCCCGTAAATCACAACTCTGCAGGATTTAACAGTACTGGGGGCTGGCAGTACTCCTTATTGTACCATCAGTCCATCTGGCCAGCCAGTCTTAACCAGCATGTCCAAAATCAGAGATGGGCCCCACAATGACTATATAAACTCAGTTATCTCCATCACAGAACAAGTAGCATGGGATAGTAGAATTGGGTCCTTGTTATCAAGTCAGTGAATTACTCCCACTGACTCCTCCAGCACAGTGGTTCTTTTTGAACCCATCTTCTGGTAAGCTTTCTGATACTTCAGAACTCCTAATTCCTGACACAGTTTAGCTAACTGCTGAAACATGTTTGCATTTTTTCCAATCAGGATGAGTTCTTTGTCATAAATTCCAGTATCTGGGCACACCCAGGCCAAAATCTCTATGGGTTTCTCCACTCCAGCTACCTTTCTTGGGAACCTCACCTGAGTAACGGCTTATCTAGAGCATGAATAGCTCTGATCTCTCATTTACCATAAACAAGCCCATCTAGAGGATGTAAAGGGAGATGTGGAAGGGGCTTTCTGTGCCACTCATCAAACTGAATCATATCTTGTTATCCACCATCCAACACTGCAGTGCAGTTTGTCCAAAGAAAAGACTGCAATTTCAAAATTTGTATTTAATACCTTCCTCCAGGAATACCCAATTTCTGAGAAGGCTTGTTCAGGAATTGTTTGTAGTTTAGTTTTTAATCACACAGAACACTTTCATGTTTAGAAAAATGGCTCATGTTTTTCCTTTACAGTCTCTTTTTGAAAAAAAGTTTAAATAATTGTGTAAATGAACATTGCATGTGGCATCCAAGAAGTTTTAAAGTAGATATTTTTTGGTATAAAAACACTGAAAAATAAAATAATTGTACTTTAGATAACTACACAATAAACAGTGCATATAGTTTGACATAGAACAAATATACTAAAGCAACAAAAAGAAAAATTAACAAATACAAAATATTTCAATGTACTTTTGTGAAACAACCTAACTTGTTCTAAACCTTGAATAATTAGACATCATTTTGCATACCCATATTGCTATGAGGTTCAAAAATCTTTAAAATCAAAAAAGTCAAGTCAAGTCAAATTTATTTAAAAAGACGCCCAATCCCGAAGGCTCTGGGTGCCGCACAAAAACTTTACAGCATTTCATACCGTATAAATTATAAGTTAAAATTACTACATACATATAATCAAAATTACTCCCCAAGAGCTTGCAAAAATAGGAAGGTCTTCAGGCGAACCTTAAAGGCAGTTATAGTGGGGGCCTCCCTAACTACAGTTGGCAAAGAGTTTCAAAAAGCAGGAGCGGCGACACTAAAAGCTCGGTCCCCTGCAGACTTTAGACTCGCTCTTGGAACAGTTAGGAGGCCACCACTAGAGGAGCGGAGATTACGGACAGAGGTGGAAAGTACCAGGAGATCAGACAGGTAACCAGGGCCCTGCCCGTGTAGGGCCTTAAAGGTGAGAAAACCCACCTTGAAGAGTACTCTCCATCTGACAGGCAGCCAGTGCAATTTGCGCAGTATAGGAGTAATGTGGCAAAATTTGCTTTGCCCGGACAAAAGCCAGGCAGCAGCATTTTGCACTAGCTGTAGTCTATGAAGAGAACCTCCAGAGACCCCGAGATAGAGGGCATTACAGTAGTCAAGCCTAGAAGTGACTAAGGCATGTATCAAGGTAGGGAGGTCCAGGGCCGGAACAAGGGGCTTAATCCTGGCAATGTTTCTAAGATGGAAAAAACAGGAACGAACTACGGAGGATATATGAACCTCCATGGACAGGTTTCTGTTAAAAATCACACCAAGATTTCGCACCAAGGGGGAGGCCATCAATGACACAGCTCCTAGCACAAGGCCAGTCCCAGAGTCAGAGGCCATCCCATCACGAACTCTGTTCGACTCCACTACCAGTACCTCAGTCTTGTCAGGGTTCAGTCATAGCCAGCTGGAGACCATCCAGTCATTAATCTCGGCCAGACAGATGTTTAGCACATCCACTGTGTTTGATGTTCCTGGGGCAAAGGATAAGTATAGCTGAGTATCATCGGCATAGCAATGAAAACTCAGACCATACTTCCTAATGATCCCCACCAGGGGCAGCATATATACTGCGAACAACATTGGGGCCAATACCAAACCCTGAGGGACTCCACACAAAAGGAGGCAGGGTGTAGATGAGAAATTTCCCATCACAACCCATTGCCTCCTATTTGTAAGAAAGGACTCAAACCACTTGATGACAATACCAGTGAGTCCACATAACTCCCTCAGGCAGAGAAGCAACACACAATGGTCCACAGTATCAAATGCTGAAGAGAGATCGAGGAGAACAAGAATTGTCCTGTCCCCCCGGTCTCTAGCCCTGAGAAGGTCGTTCTGCACCTGAACTAACGCAGTTTCAGTGCTATGTCTGGCCCGAAAAGCTGACTGGAAGGGATCATACAACTCATGGGTCATGAGATGTTCCTCCAACTGAAGCGATACCACCTTCTCAACAATCTTCCCCAAAAATGGAAGATTGGAGATAGGATGGTAATTTGCCCTAATCTCCAGGTCCAGAGAATATTTCTTTAAAAGGGGTCTCACCAGAGCCTCCGTCAAGGCATCTGGAAAGGCACCCTGACTCAAGGAACACCGGACAATCAGGGCAAACACCGGGCCAACAGAGTCAATGCATCTCATTAAGAGACGCTTTGGCACTGGGTCCAGTTCACAAAAGGTATGCTTCAAGTTGGCCGCCACCTCAATAACCTCATGAACCTCCACTGGCCTAAACTCTCCCCAACTAGGTAGAGTGCTCTTAGAACACAACTGATGACCACTGACAGCAATGGTATTACTGGCTGAAGAAACCTCCCACTGGATCAAAGACACCCTGTCTGAGAAAAACCAAGCAAAATCCTCGCAATCCTCATTTGAGGAAACTCTTCCAGGCTGAAGACAGAGAGGATGGAGAAGTCTATCAACAGTCCAGAAGAGTGAGGCTGAACGGTTTCTCCCAACAGCAATCTCCCGAGACAAAAATTCTGTCTTCTTTTGGTTGATTGCCTCCTGATATGCGCAATAATGCGCACACAGGACCAGATTGTCTGTCTCCAGATGGGACTTCTTCCAGCAGCGCTCTAATCTCCGACCCAGCTTCTTCATTTCCCTGAGATCTCCATCATACCAAGGAGACCTCAGGTATGAAGATTCTGAGTGATGCCAGACTAGGTGCGAGGAGTTGATGGTGCCAGACAACACCTTATTATGAGTGTCTACCCGACATCAACAGCTCCGGCGTGCATCACCCATACTAGATAAGTCAACTGCCGCATAAAACCCTCAGGGGTAAGATCACGTAAAGAGCGGCAAAGAATCATCTCAGCAGGGAAGAACTTACGGCCAGGAGCCCTAGCGTGAACTTCACCGTGCAATGATCAGAACCAAAATACCTGATCAATTGCAAGATCTACGATCTCAAGTCCCAGTGAGAACACTAGGTCCAATGTATGGCCATCGCGATGAGTAGGTGCACCAACAAACTGCCCCCCCCAAAAGGACATACTCTGCAGAAATTCACTGGCGCACTTCAAGCTTTATCCTCAGCCAAACATTGAAATCCCCCAGAAAAATACATCTTGGGGAATCCAATGTTTACGCTGTCAACAAACTCGGCAAATTCCTGCGGAAGCCCCCATCAGACCCGGGAGGCGATAGATGAGGAGGATCCTGCAGCCAATGCCAAGTCCTCCACGAATGGCCACACATTCAAATGAACCTGGGGTTCCCACTGGGTGCACGGTGAAGGTCAGGCTCGATCTAAAACAAATGGCTACACCGCCACCCCTGCGATTTTCTCTGGTGCAGTGCACCACGGTATATCCTGGGGGGATTGCAGCCTCAAAAATAGGGTCAGCATCATCTCCCACCCAGGTCTCTGTAAGGCAAGCCAGATCGACCGATGAAATCAAGGCAGCAATAATTGCCGTCTTGTTTCTGATTGACCTGGCATTGCATAGCATTGCCGTCAGAGATGTAAAGGGTGATGCAGCCCCTCGGGTTACCTGACCACTCGGCCTGGTGGTCCCCCTGGAAATGGGCACCAACCATGTCTGGCTTCTCCTAGATGCCCTACTTACTCCAGGGTGTCTCCTGGACTTAACCACCTCTATCCTTCGATCAACCCGCTCCTGGTCATCCCACAGCCCACAGGCAGAGTAATCCCATACAATCCCCACTTCCCTGCAATGCCTGATAGTAGTATCAGACACAGGGCGAGGGACAAAGGGATGCAGAGCATGCAGCTGCAAGTTCCAATAAGTAATCATAGGCCCTACAGATCGCCCTACAGATCCCCTACACATATCTAATTAGATAAACCAATAGACACATTAATTAATGCAAGCTCAAAACATTTAAAACTCTTCGTATTAGAAGAAGCCTAATTATCACAGTTAGAACTTCTGTAGCCTGGCCCGCTTCCCACCTCTCATCCCAAACAGAAAAAATTTCAACACCGGTGAAGCGTTCTGTGTACCACTCTCTAGCCATGCAGGTTTTGCATTTAAATAAAGCCTCCTGCCCCTCACAACAACATTGGTTCCCCACTCACTCCTCCAGCTCCAGCTGGAAACGATTGAAAACTCCAACACAGCCTCTCACGCTGTGTGCTTAGCCAGTTGGGGGCTAGTGAGCAGGCAATCCACGGGAGGGAGAAAGGAAGTCCAAATCTGGAAGCAAGACATAGTTCCAGCCGCTGATGAGTGGCGGTCCCAGCAAATGCACACCAGTTCAAAACACAAATATTTATCAAAACAGTAAACTAAATCAAAATAAAGCAATAATTAATCAATTAGTCAATTAATAGGTGTACTTTACCAGGCATTACTATGCTACAAAATATTAATGTCTGATAAAGATATTTAATACTGTAGGACAGCAGGATGTAGTCTTTAAAGGCCTGGGTTACAAAATGGAGACTCCTGGTAGCAAGAATCACACAGCCAAATTATGTGCTTTTTTCTTCTTTCAGCTACTTCTTAAACCCTGTTCATTCAGCCCTTCTGTTCTGGAAGATTCTTCTCAGGAATGCAGGCTTCTTTGGTTCTCTTGGGACAACTTCTCTTGAGCTATGCGGTGTGTCCCTAACAGTGGACTTAGAAAGTCTGACTATTTTCTGAAATAGCCAACATTTATAGTGAAAGTGATGTCATCAGCTTTATGACATCATGACTGACAAATTTAGTGACACTGATTGGACATTTGCTAATCTCATTAATATCTCCCTCCTCCCTTCATTCTCCACTCCTTTCACTTAAGCTTAAAATTCTTAATTAAGACATCATTTTTGATGTAGTAGCGATACCTTTGAACACATGACAGTGTTGGGTTAGTTATAGTACTGGGAACAATTTGCAGTGTCTCTGTACCTTGTGTAGTTTTCACACAATCAATTAATTGTAATAATTTTGTATACACAGCTGAAGCTTGGAAATATATCAGGTCTGAGATTTTCTGTAATATGATGTTATGCTTATATTGTCTGCATCACTTACATTTTGCAGCAAAGTTAAAATCATTGACAAAATTGAAGCACAAACTCCTTTGTCTCCTGCTTTGTGTCTCTCTTGAGGAATGCAAGGTCTATAAATCATGTCAAATTTTTAGCTGCAAACCCACATTTGTTTTTCAATCTTCTTACAACATTTTTGGGCAATCTTATTTTTGAACAAAAGTTACATTTTCAGTTCCTTTATGAATTATTGGTTCCGAAAAGTCCACGATTAGCTGCTTTACCTTATAGAACAGGTATTAATACTTTCCCTTTGGAACTTTGCCATTCTTCATTTTTTTGTAACTATACAGTATGTTTATTATAGAATTTCAGTAAACACACGGAAACAGTATAACACAAACAAAACTATATACAATATCTGCCATCAAACTCAATGCAAGATGATAAAGTGCAGATGTGAAAGGTCCTAAAATAAAGAAAAATTAAAAAAATACATACAATAGCCCCAAAGAGAAGAAATTATTAAATTCTGCGTATTCCTTGTAACGGATTCTTCAGAATGGTGTTTGGCTTATTCTGGCATTGTACTTCATTTTTAAATCACATGAAAAAAATGTGTGTTTTAAGTCTTCATTAAAAGGCTTATGTCAGTATTCAAGCAAGCATGTGACCTCTGACCTGGTTAATAGCTAGCTCTGGAAGCAGTCTCAAAATGGTACAGAAAAATTTGCTGGGATTATCCATTTTTGTTTCTTTTGTTGAACAGGTTGGTTAACAATACAATTTTCCTTGCTCAGTTAACAAGAAAGTCCATTTTTAACCCATTCAGATATCCATCTTGATTGGCAGTACTCAGTATATTTTCAGATAACAAAAAGTAAACCAACCATAAAATAATAGACTAAAAAACCTTGTCTAAAAAATAAAAACATGAAAATAAGCCAATTTGCTACAAGTTAGTGCCCTCAAGCTTCATGGGACCCTCTTCTGATGGGCAAATTAGTCACTTGGGTAGGTGTCTGTGAGCAGCCACAGCAGAAGTATTGAGTCTCATGGAGCATGTCTGAACAGGTGCTCCAACCTGTTCCTTCACTGGGTCCCTTGAAAGTTTCCCTGCAGTCAATCTCTCTGCCAAAACCATCTGCCAGTATCCCTCCTGACCACAATTATAACTGAAGATCTCCTCTGGGGGGGCTCTACATAGCATTGGTCCCTCTAAGGACTGCTGTTTCTTTGATCCTTCTCTGTGGTACTGTCCTGATGATTTAATCTGAGTGTTCTTCACTGTGGCAACAGCAACAAAGCATATAGAAACATAGAAACAGATATTAATGGCAGACAAGGACCTCTTGGCCCACCTAGTCTACCCATTTTCCTTACCTACTATGACACTGCAGATCCTACTTGGTCTCCAACCTTACCTCCCTCCCCCATTTACCCTACCTTTAAGGTTCCCTTATGCCTGTGACATGCACTATTGAAGCCTGTTACCATTTTTGCCCCCACCACCTCTGCTGGAAGGCTGTGCCAGATGTCCACCACTCTTCTGTGAAGAAGTACTTCCTCACATATCCCTTGAGTCCCCCCCCAGCTTCATAACATATCCCCTTTTTCTTGAGCATCTTTTTTTTCTGAGAAATGCTTCCCTCTTGAATTTTATTTAGATCAGTGAGGATTTGAATGTTTCTGTCATTTCCCTATCTTCCTCCTTTCCTCCGGGGTGTACATATTGAGGTCCTTTAGTCTCAGCTCATAGAGCTTATGATGCAGACCCTGCACCATTTTGGTTGCCCTCCTCAGTGCTGTGTCAAGATGACGTGGTCAAAAACAGTGCAGCCAATAACCGCTCCATGCAGTCAGTACAAAACCACGAGGTCCAAAACCGCACTAGATTAGATATACTAACTCCTAAACCATGCAGCACTGTTTTGACAAGTAGCACCACAGAAAAAGGCTGCTGAGTGTGCTCCTGCCTAAGACCCCTCCCCAGTTCTCTGACCTCTTCCTGTACTTGCATCCCAGTATACCTGTCTGAGACAGGGTTCACAGACACCATGTGCAGGCTGTTGGGGACATCCTCACCACCAGAATGAGTCTGGAGACATCTGAGGAAGTAGCCCATGGGCCATAAGTTCTTTACATTTGTCCAGCACAGTCTTGAGTTCCTGAACCACAGAGGTAGTTTCCTTTACTACAGTGTGGGTCCTGGTGAACAACACACTCTGTGACTCCCATTGGTCCTCATTGATCCTGCTTCATGAACAGTACTTCTCTCATGAGAGTCTGTGGGAGGGCCACTCATTCCTCCTCTTCTGCGTGTGCAACTCAATCAACAAGCCTGGGTGATGAGTCATTTTGAGCATCTATTCAAGCCTCACTTAGTTCAGTTTCTTTTTTTATAATTATTATTTTACTGTTTTTTTTTTCAAAGATACAGCCATAGTTCATACATCCAACAATAAAATTTTAACAGAATAATAACAGAACGACTTACAGAGCTAGGTACAAATGACTCACAACTATTTACATATAATGACTCTCTATATCATATCCCCCATGGTACAGTATATATGAGGTTATCTACAATACATGGCACAGAGAAGGATGCTAAGATGTTAATTATTTCAATCATATCCTCTATACACAGTTAGCTGATATTCTGTTCAAGTTTCATTCCATAATTTTACATAGTGGTGAGTTAAGGAAAGTGTTCCATATCTCAAAGAACCCACTCTTCCTGTCTGATATACTTTGTGTAGCGCCTTCTCCAGGTAAGACAAATATGCTGAAAATGTCTTTCAGCTTCATTGCTTAGTCTATTAAAGATTTCACCAGAGGTCATCACTTGATTTGGTGCTTCCAAATATATTCTCCGAATGTAATTAGACACTACAGTGCAAGGTCATCTGAGCCCATAGACCTCAGTGACTAATGGCATCCAGTGATCACTCTTTTAAACTCTCCCCAAATGCTTTTTTATCTCTGCCTCTGACCATTGCCAATCTTGGACTAGATGGGTTGCATAGTCTATCCATGTTTCCACATCATGCCCTCTCCCTCCCACTCAGGTGGGTGTTACTCATGAAAGCATTCACAGATGCCTGCATGAAGCTAGGCCATAAGATAGGGCTAATCAGCCTGGTGGCTGAGTTAGCAGTGCCGGCGCCCTTACTAGGGTTGCCTTCCCTTCATCCTTTAACCAAGTCTTTCACTGTCCAGTGGAGCTGCCTGAGTTTTGTTCCTCTCCCTGGTGTCCTTTTTTTATTACAACACATGGATAGACAACCAGTACGTGGCAGCAGAGAGCACATACCCAGAAAGTAAACTGAACTATTCCTAAAGGAGCCACAATTTACACTGTTTAAACTATTATAGCTCGAGGGAGCACTCCTGACCAATAAGCGTGCTCCTTTCCCCTGCACATGAGACACTCTTATTTTGTGAAGAGGGGCTCACATGCAGATGCTCTTGAAATGGGCACATTCTGGGAACAGTTTTTCACTCTTGATCAATTATATATTAATATGTCTCCCGTCACTACTCATTCCTGTATTAGAGTGGTTTCACTTGCCTTAAGCTTGAGCTAGAACAGCTCAGTTTCACTGTTCTCTCTTCAACCAAAGGTGCATGAAACCACTCTTATACAGCAATTAGTGGCTCCAGGGGACATATTAACACATATATATATATATATATATATATATATGTGTGTATATATATATATATATAAACATAAGCATAAACATGAAAGATTATGTGGCCTGTTTGGCTGGAAAAAATAAGATGTGAAGAAACTAATACATATGAAAGGTAATTTTATAATGTACATGGAGTTCTTTCTTTATGGGGAGTGTGATGTATTTGCAAGTGTCCTATGTCGGATAGTTTCCCATACCAAGATGGCTATCAGAAAGTAAGGTTGGGCAAACAGTTTAAGGCCCCCACCCCTACCAACTGGATAAGTACATTTATGTCAAGCCAAACTGAATGCTAAGGCCAAATTATGATTTGACGGTTCATTTCTGTTCAAAATACATAATGAACCAAATGGCAAATATACTAGGAATAACTGCACACCAGAAAGAAGCAACCCGCTTCATCTGTAAGTTTTGACACCTAGGTTGTCTACTAGGTGTCAGTGTGCACTCGGAGGGCCCTTCTCTTCAGCAGTGCTGGCTCACCTGAGCAGTAGCTACTGAAGGACTGAAGGGAAAGGACAGCCCAAGTGCACAGGAGAAGCAGAAGGGAGAGAAAACCTGTGAAAAGAAACAAACTTTGATTTAAAAAAAACTCAAAACCAAAAGCACTTTTAAGTAGATTATTGTGTAAGATTTGGTGAGTGTGTTTGAGGACTAAGTTTGCTCAGAATGAGATAGCCAACCAAACTGCAGACAGGCAAAGTCAAGGCCAGAGTGGTGGAGGGGAAATAAGTAGCAGTGCACTAGTTGCAATGGTGCAGCTATCATAGGTGTCTCATTGTAACCCCCAGGGTGCTTTTTTACTTTTTTTTTTTCTAGCTCAGGTTTTGTTTTATCTGTCACCATCTCCAAATCTCTGTTTTTTTTATTTTATAGTGCTAGTGTCAGGACAGTAAATTACTACTTTGTGGGTGACTAGTGTCTCGCCCTGTACTTTTGTTGCAGAGGACTAATTTTTTGAGCAACTAAAGGGCATCATAAGGGACAAGTGGACACCTCACCTTGCACTGTGTAACCAAATGACTCATTTGTCCACAGCTAACTAAGTGTTGTATTTGCCACAGTTGGGGACCTCTGTACTACTACTGGGTGGGTGGCAGATTTCTCACCATACACTTTTGTGCAAGGCTACTCATTTTTTGACCTACTAGTGTAGTGCATTAAGGGATGCTAAGACCAGTTCTGGGTGCTTCATTCTTCACCGGAGTGTTATGTGGCAAATTTTTGCCCAGTTTACCAAATAATAGTTGTAGAAACAGTAGTAGTATTTTTGTTACACAAGTGCCGCTGTAATGTTCAACACACCTGTACAATTTAATTATGCATTATAGTAGGAGATGTGCTAAGTACTGCTGGGTTAGTGAGTGTGTTCCACAGGATGAGGGTCACATAGTCCATCTTACCACCAACATGTGGACAGTCTCCAGATAGTGGATTATATGGCTGTCACTGTGTACTGGGTAGTTTTCTCCTGCATCAGCAGCAGCAGCAGCAGTACTACTATCAGCAGCCAGTCTAGCCAGATTCTGAAGTCATCTATCTTGTCTGTCTCCTCTGTTTAGAAGAGACACTTGTAACAACTTGCAGCAACAAAATCCAGCACTCAGAAAAAAATGTAAGTCCGGATACAAGTTCAAGTGAACTATTGCAGAGTTTATACAGAGCTCATCAGCTTTGAGAACAGCAATGCCACATAAGCTTAGTAGTCCTCTGAGGTGATGAGTTCTAAATAAACTCTGCAATAGTTCACTAAAACTTGTATCCAGACTGAAATTTTTTCCTGAGTGCTGGATTTTGTTGCTGTAGTTTGTTGATGGGTCTAGCCGCCAGTTCCTGCACCTACCCCTTAGCCTGGACGTACATGCTGAACTATTGCCTTGACACTTATAACAATGCCTACCCTACAGTAGGGAAAGGTTGTTATTCACTAAAATTAGACCATAGGGACTGACAATCTGACATCATCCCTGAGGATATAGACAGAAGAGGAGCTTATAGAGGAGGAAGCATAGGATGTCCTCATGGCACCAGGGTTCTTTGTGGGGAACCTTGATGCTTAAGCTGCCCTCACCTGGCAAGTGCTCTAGGGGTGCCAGATGGGGCAGACTGGGACACCCACAGCAGGGGTGCCTATCTGGCTGTGGACATAGCCAGCAGGAAGGCTGGTAGTGCCGGGGGCCCTTGATCACCCAAGTGCCATCTGGAGTGCCTAGAGGAGTGGACACTTGCTAGTGCCCACTATATCACTGTTGTCTTGCAGCAGCAGGAAGAGTTGGTGCCCAGTGTTCAGCCTGGGTGGTGACTGGCTGCAGGACTTGGGGGAGGGGCACAGGTGGCATCAGGAGGAGGCTTCTGCCAGAACAAGTCCAAAAACAGCACACTCCTGACAGGAGTCAACTGACCAAAGCACAATGCTACATAGTGCTGCTGCTACTGCTCATTCACTCCAGAACACACAGGCAGGTGCTAAGTGGCAGCTATTTTGGGGGCTCCAAGAGTACTAGGAATCAGTGCCTATTGGATGCATGTCAAGAGACATTCCTAGTTCAGCTAGTCCAAGGCCTGACAAGGGAAGAGACTCTACTGGATCTGATGCTCACTATTAGTGACAGGATCCAAAATGTAGCAGTCCTTTAACTACTGGGTTCCAGTGACCCCAGACCAGTGACAATGGAGGTCCAGATAGGGACAACCAACAGGTCAACCACAGTAAAAGCATGGGACTTTTAAAAAGCAGGTATCAGTAAGATGGAGGAACAGCTGAAAAAATGCATAAGTAGTACAGAGCAGGTGGAGGGGGCAGGAGAAAAACTAGAAGAATTTAAAAAGCAATAATAGAAGTGCCAAAAAGCTCAACTGTAAGCCATTAAATGGAAAAAGGGCAAGGGGTTCAATGTGGTTCATGGCCAAAGTAAAGGCATTGCTAAGATCCAAAAGGACATTCCTGAAGTATAAGAGAGGCCAACAGGAGGAGGATAGGGAGAAGTAGATGGAGGCAACAAAGCTAGCCAGCAGGGATGTGAAGGAAACCAAGGCAGACATGGTACTCTGGATGCAAAGGGAATGAAGCGAGGGGAAAATACATTCTTCAGGTACAGCCAGGAGAAGCATGTGGTCAAAGGAGGTATTGTGAGACTGAAGAGTGAGGAAGGATGGGAGGAAGGGGACAAAGGTAAGGCAGAGATACTGAACAAATACTTTTGTTCCATATTTTCTATGGAGAAGGATGGCCACTGCCAGAATATGGAGTTAACAGGAAAGGGGGGGAGAGCAAGGGCTTAAGTGGCATGGGCAAAAATAACAGAGAAAATGGTGTTGGAAAGCTTATAGGGTTGAAAGTAGATGAATCTATGGGATCTGATGGCTTACACACGATGGTGTTGAAAGAGGAGACAGAAGAGATAGCAGGGCCACTTACAAATGTATTCAACTGCTCCCTGGCTATGGGGGTGGTCTCTAGGAACTGGAACTGAATGACAGCATAGGTGGCTTCTCTACACAAGAGTAGAAGAAAGAATGAGCCAGGGAACTATAGACCAGTCAAGCCTGATGCCTGTAGTGTGAAAAACTATCAAGTCTTTACTAGGGGAGGACCTGGTGGATTTGCTGGAGGGAAGTAGGCTACAGGACCCCAGACAACACAGGTTCATGAAGGGAAGGTATTCCCAGACCACTTTGGTTGACTTCTTCAACTGGGTGGCTAGGGCAGCAGATAGGAGACAGGCAGTAGATGTGATACACTTGAATTTCAGCAAGACCTTTGACTCAGTCACCCACAGGAGGCTGGTCAAGAAGATAAAGGACTTAGGAGTGGAGAAGAAATTGGCCATGTGGATGGGGAACTGGCTGAGGGGAGAATGCAAAAGGTACTAGTTAGTGGAGGAATTTTCAGAGGTAAGGGAAGTAACAAGTGGAGTACCTCAGGAGCCAGTGCTGGGCCCGGTCCTTTTCAATATTTACATTTATGATATAGGGAAAGGCATCAAGGACAAGACCTGCCTCTTTGCAAATTACACAAAGATCTGCACAAGGGTAGACATGAAGGAAGGGATAAGAGAACTCAGGGAGGATCGGGGCAGATTTGAGATCTAGTCAAAGATCTGGCAGCCGGGCTTCAGTGCAAAAAAAAATGTAAAGTGATGCACATTGGGAAAAGCAACCTAAGAGTACAATATGAAATGGGGAGAATGGTGCTGGAAAGCGCTAAGGAGGAATAGGATCAAGGGATCATGATATCAGAGACTCTAAAAAATAACAGCACATTGTAATAGATCTGTGGGCAAAGCAAACAGGTTGCTGGGTTGCATAGGTTGAGGAATAAGAAGTAGAAGTCAGAAGGTGACCTTCCAGTTGTACAGGTCACTAATTCGACCACACCTGGAATACTGTGCAGGATGCTGGAGTTCACACCTGAGGAGAGACTGCAACAAGGTGGAAACAGTACAATGTAGGGCAATCGAGATGGTCCATGAACTAGAAAGCAAGACATATGAGGAGAGGCTGCAGGACTAGAACATGTGAGAAAAATTATCGAGGCATTCAAGTACCTGCATGAGATTAAATAATATAAATATATAATAATAATATAAATAATATAAAATAAAACATTTTTATTAACAACAAAGTACTTCCATGAGATAAATAGGGTAGATATGGAGGAACTTTCCTTCTTGAATTCAGCTACAGGGATGAGAGGGAACGCACTTAAACTTGCAGAAGGGAGATTCAGAAGGCAGGTCCATAAGCCCTTTTTTACAGAAAGAGTGGTGGACAAGTGGAACAAGCTGCTAGAGGAAGTGCTGCAAACCAAATTGGTGAACAGTTTCAAGTAGGGATGGAATAAGCATATGGGGTTAGTTGGAAAAGGGGGGCAGAAACAACAGGGAGGGATGGCCACTAGGGCAAGTGCAGTCAGTGCGGTTAGGTAGATCGGGCAGACTGGATGGGCTGACAGGCCTCTTTCTGCCATTATTGTCTATGTATGTATCTGTGAGAGTGACATTGGTCCAGGACAACAAGGAGGATCAAGTATTTTGATGGAGACATTGAGAGAGAGACCCTGGTGGCAACAAGGGAGGAACCCCAGGCAATGAAGGACAGATCCCAAGAAACTAGGTGAACTAGTGGTCAGTCAGAGGTTCTACCCAGTGAAGGGGAGTTGTAGGGGACCACTAGAAGGGAACAGAAACCACAGAGAAGTTCCCTTCAAGGGAGATGACCAGAATGCCTTTAGGTGTGTGGAGGGTCCCCCTGAAGACATCAAGGGAGATCCTGGTGTGGGGCAATCCCAGAGACTGGCCCACGTAGAATTATTGCACCTGAAGGCAGTAAGCAAAGTATGCTGAGAAATGAAGCAGTAAAATAAGGTAAGAGATCTGTCTCCAGGACAGAAGAACTGGAACTCCTTTCAGAGTGGTGCCCACCGTCTAACTAATTGGGGAAGGGATCTGAGTGGGTGGACTGAGATTCGTCAGGTGGCATACACTACTGTGTGTGAAATGTGATCCTGAACGTCCTCACTGGGATCAGGAAATTAGGAGGTTCTCTGGATTGCTGGCAAGGGAAGTGCCAACCACAATGGTACCTCTAGGAACATAGGAGCTCCTGTTCTGAGAAAAAAAATGCCCTTTCGGGGTGCTGTATAAACCACAAAGCCATGCTCTGATGATCAGGGAAGAAACCATTCATGAACCACAAAATGCACTTTAGAAAGGGATGGGGGGGGGGGTCACTGTAATGGCAGAGAACTGAGATAACTGAAAGCTGCTGAGAATGAGACAAGGTTAATATTCATTTCAGTGAGAGATGAATATGGGACTGTGCTGAATATAAATTCAGATTCAATTAACTAAGATCCATGGATCTATGATTGCACATACAAAAGAAATTAGACAGAACTGTACAGTAAATGTTAAGTGCTTGGACATTTGAGAGTGTGCATGTTTGTTTACTACATGAAGGTAGGGTTTTAGGAGTGCCCCAATATACTTTTTCCAAACCCAAGAGAAATGAATAACAGATCTGAGTGCAAGAGGGCTCCCAGTCAGCAAATATATCCCTAGACATTGTAGTTTCCCTGGGCCATGCCAACTCCCATGCCAGGGCAGTAATGCAGGACACTGTGCAAACCACCTGCAGGGACACATGCACATAGCTCAGATAATCTGGTGGAAGAACTAATATACCAGATTGGCAGGTGGCTAACTCTGAAGGAGCTGGAGGTGAGTTTTGGGGTGTCAGACAATGCAATCAGTCTGATCAAGACCGTGAGCAGATTATACACATTTCATGCTTTGCCCACTACCTGAGCAAGGTAGTGACTGAGTTACTCAAAGACCAGAAACATGTAACCACCATGGTCAGCACTGTAAAGACAACTGTGGACCAGTCACTCCCCAGAGGCAGTGTCAGTGGCTCAGTAGGTAGCACAATCGCCTCTGAGGCTGGGAGATCAGAGGACTGTGGGTTCGGTTCCCACATCTTGCACTTGGGTTAATATCCCAGTACTGACACTGTAGTGCAGCAAGAGAGGGGTGTTGCACTTCTGAGGTGCTGTCTTTCAGATGAGATGTTAAACCGAGGTCCCATCTGCCTGGATTGGTGGTAGTTCAGATGGATGTTAAAGATATCATGGCACTTATCAAAAAGAGTAGGGGAATTTTTATTTGAAAATCAGACAAAACATCAAAAAGGTAAACTCAGAAATAAACTGTATGAAATCAAAAAAAAAGAAACTCAAATAAAACATAACACAATATATAGGAACTGTATGCAGTAGAAAGACATTAAACTGAAAACAGTGTGAAATTACAACAGTAAATAGACAAATGATTCATACTATCCATGTGACATGTTTCCAATTACTAAGAAAAAGTGGTCTATCTATGGTATCATATTCCAAATGCTTCTGTTTATCAATTGCTTTTTCTCTTTGTTTAATCAAAACTATATTAGGAATGACAGTATGCTGTAAGGAAAATTGACACCAGGTTTGCCACAGATAATATTTTATACAATATCTCCCTAAAAATCCTGAATAATCGCCAAGAATCAGACTCTGATATGAAATATGTCTAGCAATGCCCCATTATCATCGTAATGCCAAATCTGCCCAAAACTGAACAGCAAATGGACAGTTCAAGAAAAAGTGCTCCTGCGTTTCCACCTGTCCAGAACATTCTGGTCTAATACACTGTCATTCTGCAATGGGTTTATCCCTTAAATTTCCTTTCACCCCAAGCTTGCCATGACAGCTAAGCCATTGTATGTCCCACATATGTAATGGAATTATTTTATCATTTAGAGAGCGTAATGCCTAATACCATAGACATTACGCTCTCTAAATACCATAGGCATTTAGAGAGCGTAATGCCTGTGATAGTTTGGAAGGGACACACAGTGGAAAATCAATCTGTACTAGAAATATATTTCCCATAACTTCATTGTATAAATATTTACGGGAAATGCCTTGTAATTTTGCTTTTCCTAACTTCCATTCTTTTAACTTTTTTACTGCAGGAACTGCAAAGGCTGGGATATCCAAAGCTGATGTCAATTTTGGCATAACCCCCACACACACACACCCCCACACACACACACACACAGTTACACATAAAATTCTGAAATAAGGTCTGAGTCCAGTTTGTCCAAGGATGTTGATTAGCAGCATCCGGGCCTGAAAAGAAGAAATCATGAAAAGGAATGAAAAATACTAAGGGATTGATCATTCCAATACCCCCGAGGAGATTTCAGATAAGTAAAAACACGTTTGATGGGGTTCAACCTACTTCCCCAAATCATTTGAAAAAACAACTAAACAGTCTGGTTGATAATGAAATCGGAATAGGGAAAACATAGGGGCCCAGATATTCAAAAGGGTTGTGCCATGCGCAATAGGGTTGCACCTGCGCAAGTCGGAAATTGCGCCATTCTGCGATATTTAGCAGGAGGCAGTTGCGCCACTGAAAACATGCTGAGCAACAGCGCAATGCAAATGAATGCATACTGAACTGGAGGGGGAGGAACCATGCATAAACTGCACAGCTCGATATTCAGCTGGGCTGTGCAGGATGATATGACACAACCCCAACCTGCGCCTGCACAACTTTGAGCCAAAAAAAAAGGAGAGTGATCAGGGGGCCACCCATGGGTGAGCTGCCGCATTGCAGGGGTGCAACACGCAGCTGCCACCTGTGGCTGGCCCTCAACCTACTCCCCAGCCCCCCTGCAGCCCGATCATGGGCAAAAGTGTAAAACTTCCCACCCTCTGACTGGCCCGATCGCGGGCAAAAGCAGAAAAGTCCCCCTCCACGACTGGCCCAATCACGGGCATAGCTTAAATCACCCCGCCAGCCCGATCGTGGGCAGCTAAGTATCCCCAGAACATATCCTGGTGGTCCAGTGGACTGATAAGCCTGATCGCGGGCTGAAGAAGTTTAACCCCCAGAGCGTATCCCTGGTGGTCCAGTGGAAGCTTGATCATGGGCTGAAGAAGTGTAACAACCCCGAACATATCCTGGTGGTCCAGTGGACCGCTAAGCCCGATCACAGGCTGCATAATGTGTGAACCTCCCCCACCCCAAGACCATATCCCTGGTGATCTAGTGTCCCCCACCCACCCACCCATGAAGCCCCACACCCGGCTCCTCCACAGCGGTAGGCGGCAGCATCCCACCCACCTGCCTCGCCGCCCGCTGACTGACTGACCGTGTAGGCTGCAAGCCCATTGGCAGAGCAAGAGCCAATGGGCGGGCAGCCCATACCGCATAAGGCAGTCCAGATATGTGAATGAATTCTGGCCAGTCGGGGAGGGGATTTGATGCTTTGCCCACGATCGGGCCAGTCGGGGGGGGTGGGGGGATTTTATACACATTTGCCCACGATCAGGCTGCAGGGGGAGTCGGTCCATGATGGCTGCTGCCTGGCAGGGCGCCAGGTGCAAGTCCTCGGGGATCGGTGCACCTGCATGCTAATGGAATGCAAATGGGGCCATAAACAGATGCAAATGGCCCCCTGCACCTTGCATGAATTATGGCCCCATTTGCACGTCACCTTTTGAATATAGGAAATTTGCACATGGCGCCCAATGATACTTGTGCCACGCAGTTGAATGCTCCCTCTGACCACTTAGCGATTGGCGCCAAGTTCCACTCTGCATCATGCACAGTGGCTGTGGCCGGGGGGTGATATTCAAAGGAGTTGCTCAATAGTGCAACTCCTTTGAATATCGCTCCGGCCACACCCCTGTGCAACTATTTTGTGCAGCGCAAGGGCTTGCGCAACAAAATAGCGCAGTTTGAATATCCGGCCCAGGAAATATATAAAAATATGGGAAGCAAAAATTTCTTTATAATCATCACTCTTTTCTTTTTTGAAAAAGCCCATGACTTCCATTGCTGGACCTTTTGTTCTCCCAATATTATTTGCTTTTCCCAATTATGGTAAGCCATGTCTACCCCCCAAACTGAAGGCCTAATATTGTAGCCATGTTAGAAACAGAAATAGGTCCAATTTTAGACTCAGGCATTGTCCCACCTCATGCAAGACCGACACATTTCTCATAATTTAAAATTGTGCCCTTCAGATCAGAAAACTGTTCACATTTTTTAATGGCAGCCTTGCCTGAAGAAACATCTTGGATTAAAAAACAAACATCATCCACATATACAGATAACTTTTGAGCCGGGATAGATAATGTAGGGGTCAAACCACATACTGAATGATCAAAATCAATTTCCCTAATGATGGGATCTAATATAAAAGTATACAACAAAGGACTGATGGGGCACCCCTGTTGAAACCTTGCTTTAAACTAACCCCTCTTCCCATTAAATTATTTACAATTGGGTATATTTTCGCATTGGCATATAATAATTTGATACTATTTATGAAATGAGTGGAAATGCCGTATTTGTCCAAAACTTGAAATAAAAAAGCATGAGAAACTCTGTCAAATGCCTTCGATTGATCCAAAGCCACTGAATAACCAGACAGTTTCTTTTGTCTCCCATACTCACAGACATCCCTGAGAAAATGCAAATTTTGCTGAATTGATCTCTGGGGTATAGAGCAAGTCTGTGCTGGATGAATTACTACCTGTTCAATGGTTTGTAACCTTTTGCAAAGGATAGAGGAAAGGATTTTGTAGTCAGTATTAAGTAAGCTAATCGGCCTCCAATTACCTAAATCAGCATGATCACTCTTTTTATGTAAAAAAGTATTGCAGTATTAAAAGTAGTAGCCTCCATACCAAACTGTAACAGATCATTAAATACATGTGTCAATATAACACTAAGGTCCTCTTTAAATGCTTTATAGAACTCGTTAGTGATGCCATCCTCTCCAGGTGAAATCCCAGTTTTTTAAATTAGTAATGGTAAAAAGGACTTCCTCTTTTGAAATAGGGGCATCCAATTGAGCAATGGTGGCCCGAGGAACAGTGGGGATAGAGAAATGTAAAACATCATGCCACTCGGCTTTGGGACAGTAGGTTGTGCTAAAAGTAGATTTCAAGTGTCTCTCTATGACCACCAACATTTCTGCATCCAAGGTTTTAATATGTCCTGCTTAATTTTTCAAACCTGTCATAATTTTCTTTTCCAACTTCTGTTTACAAGCTATATAAGGGTCCTTAAAAGGTTGTTGCTGTGTATCAAAACACATTTTTGCAAACATTGACACGGCCCTATCATACTGAAACTGTCTCATTTTAAGTTTGACAGTCTCTAATTGTTGTTGTATACCAGGATATTGTGACACAGAATAAGACATCAGTTTGTAAAACTGATTTCTGTATTCTAGATATTGTAAATAGTTAGTGTTACTTTTACTCCTCCCAATATGATTAAAAAAATCCTTTATAGCTGTTTTAGTATCTACCCACCAGGAAAACCAATCATCATAGAGATCTGCGACCTTCTTCTGGGAAAACAATAAAAGCTTTAAATAATTTAAAACAGTTCATCTTCCAGTAATTTAGAATTCAATGTCCACCTCTGTTGCATAGATGAAAATCTGGTTGGTATCTGATTAAACCCAAGCTGACAAATCAGTACCCTATGATCCAAAAATTCACAAGGATAAAGGAAAAAATCCTGTACCACTAAATGATGTGAGGTAAAAACATAATCGACTCTAGAGAACAAGAAAGCCCTCTGATAAGTAAACCCACCATTCTGAAGTAATAACCTATATGAATCCTTTAATCTAGCAACAGTGATTTTATCTTGTAATGCATGGGAATCACAATATACTTTGCGTTGTACATTATCCTTAATACGTACGTCTAAACTACAGTTCATGTCCCCCCCAAAATAATTTGTCTGGAGGTATAGAGGTAAGGTTTTATCTGCTGAAATAAATCAACCCTAGCAGTTTTAATCTGGGGAGCATAGGTGTTGATCAGACAAAGGGAAAATCCCTTATACAAACAATCAATTACTAAAGCCCTACTGGGCAATAAATCAATAATTCGGGTGACTTGTACAGCTGTATGGTTAAAAAGGATGTCCACCCCATCAGCAACATCAGACCCAAAAGACCAAAGGAGGGACCCTCCCATCAACCTTTTTTGACTTGTGTAACTTCAGACAAATTAGAGAGTCGTGTTTCCTGTAGAAAGATATCAGTCTTCAAACTCCTGCAGTACATTAAGCACCCCATCCATCTTTTTTTTTTTTTTTTAACTTGTCTTTTTATTTTTAGGTATCATAGACATGGTATATCTTTTGTCAGATACAGATAGGTACATTCTTTGTTCTGAAGACAATAGTGAAACAAAGTATAGCAATCATCTTTATCATCATGACAATTTTTATCTCTTCCCCGAACCCTAATACTGTATCTAATTTCTTCCTATCCGTTTCCGTCCTTGATCCATTCTATATTATCCCTAAGTTCCAAGATTTCATTCCCCTTCCTTTAGTCTATCTTCTTCCTCTGTGTTCTTTCTTTGTTGCTTCCCCCTTTCTCTCACTCCATTTCAACACTATATCCTTTGAGATTACCCTATTTTATACCATGTCTGTACTTCTCATATTCCATCTTATGTGTCTTAAAGATACCTTTTTATCTAAGTACTAATCTTTACCTTCCATTTTCATAACATTATGCAGGATGTGTCCCCGGGCGATTCATTTTCTCAACCAACGGAATACCCCCCATTTCTTCCACCCTCAGTTCACCTCTTCTCGTTTGCCTCCTATTTTAATATCCTACCTCTTCCTGTCTCCATTTCTCTTCACCTAATATCCCTTTCTATGTTAAGTATTGCTCTAATTCCGTCCTTTGTGTGGTTTCTTGAATAAATTTATAATAGGGTAACCATCTGGCATTAAACCTTTCTGTCCTTAATTGCACTTTTGCTCCTATACTTTCTAATTGCTTAATCCTTTCCATGTTATGTTTCCAAATCTCCACTGATGGAGAGGACCGCGTAAGCCATCTCTGTGTAATTGCCTTAGTTGCTGCTGCCACACAGA
Organism: Neoceratodus forsteri; assembly: GCA_016271365.2. Classification (NCBI taxonomy): domain Eukaryota; kingdom Metazoa; phylum Chordata; order Ceratodontiformes; family Ceratodontidae; genus Neoceratodus; species Neoceratodus forsteri. Next base: position 683,351,210 of record CM028131.1, on the reverse strand, counting down.
TGTAGAACATATATTTGTAGTCCTTCCTTGACAGATCTACTGGGGGAAGGCCCAAGACCAGATTTTCAAACCGAAGGAGCAGGTGCAAATCAAACATTCTCATTAGAATTTCCTTTATGTCTGCCCAGTATTTTATTAATACTGGACATCCCCAGAATATATGAAAGTGTGAGCCTGTTCCCCGGCAACCTCTCCAGCATCTATCCGAATTCTGTCTCCCGTAATGTTTAGTTAATGTTGGAACTCTGAAAAATCTAACATTTACTTTCCATCTAAATTCTCTCCAGTTTTGTAGACTGGTTGTTCTCTGTATGCCCTCCCAGATCCTTTCCCATCTTTCTGGTTGAATCCCATAACCTATCTCCTTTTCCCATTTTGCTTGTATGTTTATCCTGTATTCCCTACCCTCCCCTTGATATAACAAAGCATACATTTGAGCTACTATCCTTTTTGTATCCTTCAACAACATTTTGTTTTGTATCAGCGCTATCTCCTCCGTTAGGGGGTGGGTCACCTCAGCTACTCCAATTTCCTCCATTATTATATTTCTACAGTGGAAATATTTGAATAATTCCTTCTGAGACAACTGAAATTCTTGCTGCAAACTCAGGAAAGACTTCACCACTGTCCCCTCCACTATCTGGGGCAGCTGTAGTATACCTTTCCTAACCCAGCTCTCCAGAGAGATAAAATCCTTCATGCCTACTATAGCTGGTATATATTCCAATGGGATTTTCTGCCATACCGGAGCTGTCCCTCCCCACCTCTGTCTGATCTGAAGCCAGACTCTGAGAGTTTGTCTTGTCCAACAATTCCTGACCTCGGTCAGGTTTGTATCCCTTATAGTCCATGGGAGAACCTATACCAGCAGGCTCAAATGGGCCCTCCTTTCCATTTCCCCCAGTCTGGGGGTTCGTCCTGTATCAAGAGTTTCAGGAGCGGCATCATTTGGGCTGCACAGAAGTAAGTCCGTAAATATGGCATCCCCCTTCCCCCTTCTTTTCTGGGTATTGACAACAATTGTTGCCTGATTTGAGGCTTTTTCCCCGACCAGATAAACTTGGCTAATTCTTTCTCTAAGTCCTTCCAATCTTTACTGGGTATGTCTATTGGAATGGTACTGAAGAGAAACAACCAGCGAGGTAAGATGTTCATCCTGACCGTGTCTATTTTTTGAGTAAGCCCCAATGGTAATAATTTCCACCTCCCAAAATCCTTCTGGATCTGTGCTTTTAATTTCCCATGATTTATTTTATACAAATCCTTCATATCATATGGGATTTTAATTCCTAAATATCTTATTGGCCTTTTAGTGTACTTAAATGGTATACTCTTTTTTAGATCTTGATCCCATACTTTTGAAATTATTCTCATTTCTGTTTTCTCTTGGTTTATTTTATATCCTGACATCTCGCCAAATTTCTGTATCAGGGTTAAAAGATGGGGTATGGCTTGTTTTGGGTTTGACACATAAACTAGTGCGTCATCCGCATAAAGTGATATTTTATTTAATACCCCTTCTACCGTAATACCTGTTATTCTAGGATGTCTCCTTATAGTTTGAGCCAAAGGTTCAATACTGATTGCGAATAATAACGGAGACAAGGGGCACCCCTGTCTGGTCCCTCTTTGTATCTGGATCTGCGTGGAAACTACCCCATTTACCTTCACCCTTGCTGTGGGTCTACTATACAGTAACTGTATCCATTTCAAAAACTCATCCCCCAGACCCATCTCCCTCAAGACCACAACCAGAAACTGCCAGTTCAGGTGGTCAGACGCCTTTTCCGCATCCAGAAAAATGGCCAATCCATGGTCTTTAAATTCTCTAGCCCTGTGATGACATTCAACAATCTCCGGATGTTATCTGCTAGATGTCTCCCTGGGATAAAACCTGTTTGATCCGTATGGATTAATTGGAAATACATTCTGCAACCTATTAGCCAACTTTGGTCAGAATTTTGCAGTCCTGATTGAGAAGAGATGGGTCTGTAGGAGGCACACCTATCCCTTGCTTCCCTTCTTTTGGAGTGACCGTAATGATGCTGGTACCATGTTGGGGAGGGACTTCTCTTCAAGCATTATTAAAGACCTCTGTCAAGATAGGGGCAATAGTCCCACAGCATTTTATGTAAAATTCACTGCTAAACCCATCTGGCCCAAGTGCTTTCCTTGTTTCAGTCCCTAATTACCTGCATTACTTCTGTCTGAGTAATTTTAGCTCTAACTCCATCCTCTCTTCTCTGCTTAGTTTTTGCAGTTCAAGATCCTAAAAATGATCCACCTCTTCCTCCATCTGTTCTGAGTTATTGACTCTGTATATAATGTCTGATAGTAGTTCCTGAAGGCCTGTGCTATATCCACTGGTTTACTCCTTCTCTCTCCTGTTTTCTCATCTATTATAATACTTTTAATCGTTCGGTTCACCTCCTGCTGTTTTAGCCTTACAGCCAGGATATGAGCTGCCTTGCGCCCCACCTCTGAATATTTGTATCCCAGCCATCTGATCCATTTCTCTGCCTGTTTTTCTTCATATTCACTTAATTCCTTTTTAGCTAATTCCAATTGTTTTAATCTCTCCCCATCCTTTGGATCCTGTTTGTGTTCTCTTTCCCTCTGATGAACCTCCTTCAGAAGTCTCTCCTGAGTGAGACTGGCCAATTTTTTGTTTCTGGCTGCAATACTTATCAGTTCTCCCCTAACTACCACTTTTGCTGTGTCCCATCTAATTGTAGGTTGACAGCTTTCATTTCCTTTTGCATAAAATATTTCACTAAGTCTAACTTCTATCCTCTTAACTGTGGATTTATCAGCCAAAAGGGAGACATTCAGTCTCTAAATCGGGTGTCTCTCCTCCTTCTCTATTATAAGGACCATCTCAATCGGCGCATGGTCCGAGTTGGTGATCAAATGAATTCTGGCTCCAGCTACCATATACATACATGTCTTTTGTAGAAGCAATAAATCAATCCTAGAATATGATCTCTGAACTGATGAATAATATGTATAATCTCTTGTCCTGGGTAGACGGGCTCACCACACATCCACCAAACTTAGGCTTTTTATCATCCACTTAAGCCATTTAGATGCTTCCCTACTTGTCTGGGGACAGCCTGACGATCTATCTATAAAGGGCATAACATACTATTAAAGTCCCCTATCAATATTAGTCCTTGAGGTAATCTTACCAATTTGTCAATAATTCTTTTAAAAAAACACGCTTTTGATATTTGGAGCATGGAGGTTGACGACATGGAAAGGACATCAATACAGTGCCAGATATTCTGACAAATCTCCCTCATTATCTGTATCTATCTGGTTAACTATGAGGGGCACCCCTTTTCACTAAGATTTCCCTCCGCTTTCCTCCATCACCATCAGTAGGCATAAACTTCTCCACCCATGTCTGTCTCAGTTTCAAACCCTCTGCTTCCCTTAGGTGTGTTTCTTGAATAAAAGCCACATCACATCCCAATCACTTCAATTCAGCTAAAATTTTCATTCGCTTAACAGGGGCGTGTATTCCTTTCACATTATATGTTATTATCTTAAGATTAACCATTATTGTGAAATATCCCTTTCCATCTCTTCAACCTCCATGGTAAATCCCCCGTGGAACCCCATCCTGCATTTACAAATAAACTTATTAAACCATTAAGTAACCAATGATTAATATATCTCAGCTCTCCCAAACTTTTCAACATCATGGCAGCTGCTTCCCAGAGCTTGCCTCCCTTCTTAAGTCAATCCCCCTTCTTATGCTTCCTAGGTGTGACTGCACGTCTTGACTACTGTCAGCAAATTCCCAGTAGCTCATATGGGTGGGCTCACTAGCCACTGCCCTGCTTATTCCTTCCCAGGGACTCACCTTAGTTGGTTAGAGAAACTGCAGCAGTCACCCAGTGTAACCACTCCCAGCTAATATTGTGTACCAGCCAGGAATGGGTTAGCAGCAGCCCAGGCCCCCCCCCCAGCACACTTCAGTCTTCTGATCAACCTTTACCTCGTACCATTCTGCAGTCTTTTGCTAAGGAAAAAAATAAGAAAGCCACTTAAAGTCTCTTATATGAATGACCAATGTTCGTTTAAACTCCCCAAAAAATAGCTCTCCAGTCCAGTTTCTCCTTCCCCAGTTTTCAGACCGTCTCTTTTGATTTTCTCTCCGTATCTTTTAACTCTCCTCTCCTTCACCAATGTCCCTGTCACCCTTCCTTTCGTTTCTCTGACTCTTGACTGTCCATCACATTAAGCATCCTCGTGAGATCTGGCATTAAATATTTAGGCCACGACCCTGCTAGGCTCCTCTTCTTTCCTCAATTAACCAGACTCCATGCTCCTTCGATTAGTTTCTGCTCCAACAGGTCACCATCTAAATTTGGAATCACTATTTCTTTCTCCTTCAGGAATGGGACCACATCTACAAAGTTGGGTATATTTTTGAGCGAGGCCGTAAACACTTTCAGTTTTGCTGGGTAGTTAATCTGGGTTCTGATTTGGTGTTTTCCTTTAGCTCCTTAATAACTGCTCGAATTTGGTTTGGTGATATTGAAGTTCTGTCAGAAATCTTGGTCTAAAACACTTGTCCCCCTGCAAAAGTAAGATTTTTAAGTCTCCATGCTTCTTTTAATATGTAATCCTTTTCTTGAAAGTTCAGCATTCTCACCACCCAAGACCGGGGTCTGGCCTTTTCATCTGTCGGCTTGGGCCCCAGTGCTCTATGGGCCCTTTCAGTTGTGAGGGAGAAGTCTGAGGGTATAATTATTAGTGATCTCAGTACATGTTGAATAAAGTCTTCAGCCGTGGGATAGCCCTCTTCCTCCCCCCTCTCTGATCCCATATATTCTGAAATTGTTTCGTCTTGCTCTGTTTTCCGAATCTTCCAGCCTAGCATGCATTTGTCTTTCCCTGTGCAGGAGATGTATAATCAGCCTGTCCGTTGTGTCTTGTCTCTCTGTAGTCTGAGTTACTCGCCGTTCTACCCCTTCAATCTTTTTGTTTATATTTTTGACTTCCATCTTCAAATCCGCTATCGATGTTTCGATTTTTTGCACCGATTTAAGAATTTTGGCTACAGCTATTTCCATTGGTACTTTGGGTTGAGATTCTTCCTCCTCAAAATCAATCGATGACACCGAGGGGGACTGTGCTCTCGACATGGTTGACATGGTTGCTAGGCCTTCTGTGCCCTTAAGAGTAAGTTGTTTTAATTTGCTATTTTTCTGGTCTTGCCTCGACCTTTTCAACTTGCTTTGTTTAGCTGACATTAACACTGCTTCCGATTGATAACTTCAGCACTTTCTTCATCCAAAAGAGGTAGAAAAAGAGTTTTAAACCACTGGTGAGACTGGAGCTTGTTTCTCTAGGCTGCTACCATCTGGGTGATGTCACCGGAAGTCACCCCATCCATCTTTTATAATTCTTATTACTACAACAGTTGAGAGATACCATCTTTAAACAGGTCATACCAAAATCAATTTAGTAGTAGGGGCTTTTCCTGTTACCATTTTGTACCTTTTTTTTCTTAGTTTCCATACGTTCCCTATCACCCTCTTCTTCCAGCTCCATCTCCGATAATGCCTCCGATTTATTAGAGGTCTCTGAAACAGAATCACCTTCCAAATCAGTAAGAACCTGGAAAGCATTCTGCGTATGACATATACTAATGCCTCCTCTCAGTTTACTGGCAGCTCTGGTTACCCATCTGGGATTGGGAACCTGAAAGTCAGGAACCGGTGGAGGCACAGTGTCAGGGCCTGACACAAGTTGAGAAGGACCAGGTGTAGGATCTGTATTCTGTTCCTGGGGCATGGGATGTGGGTCAGACTGATCCTGGGTAGCCTGCTCAGGCCTCGGTACCACTGCTGCCTTATTCTGTGTGCAAGTTTGAGACTCGTGAGCTGTTTTATCAGTATCCTGACTCATGTGATCCTTATCCCTTATTGGATTTTCCTGATCCTGAGGCCTAAATCTTGCTTCAGCATGGTTTATTAAATGCTCCTTGTTCAGGTCTCCCTGTCGATTTTGGCCTGCCCAAGGACATTGATGGTATGCATGTCCTGCCTCGTCACATAAGTTGCATTTAAAGACATTACGACAGACTTCACTGCCATGATCCATTTCTGTGCACAATGCATATTTTATCTTATCACAGACACTACTCAAATGTCGCCTACTGCCACATTTGTAGCAGGCCTTAGGCTGTCCTGGGTAAAAACACACCCCTCTGTCTTTGCCTAAGAAAAAACTATTGGGAATGTGTAGTACCTCATTTTCTACCATTTGCAATTTAACTTTAAAATGCCAAGCCCCAGTCCAAATACCCTTAGTATCCATTATGGACTCAGGTGGTCCCAAAACAGTACATTTCTTTTCTAACCAATACTGGATGTCACCCACATTAACCTCCTCATTCTGGAACATCACATTAATGGTTTTAAATAAAGGTTTAGTAATGGGGATAGCCCAGAAGGGGCACCATAAGGACAAAGTCTTGCAAGTTTCATACTTGTGCCAAAATTTGTCCAGTCCACAGAAGTGTTTAAAACTAATATCAAAAGTGTCCTCTCTTCGAATATTTATTAAAGCATAGATGTCTGAGGCCAAAAAGTTCATAGAACCTTTCAGTAATGTTCTTGCAATGAAGGCTCTATCAGGGTGTTCTGACATCCCACCCCTATGTTTCAGACAAACTGCATTTCGGCAAGGAGCCTGTTCCAATCTGTTGTTTCGAAACAAATCCGAAAAATGAGGACCATGCCTAGCATCATCCCTAGGAGGTGAATGAGAAGGGGAAGCTAGTGGTGGGGCCTCAGAAGAAGGTACTTCCATAGAAACTGTAGAGTCTATAGTTTCAGTAGGCTTCCCACTAGAACCAGAATTATCAGTTTTTAATACTAAAGTCTGACCTGCCGTAGAAACCTCACATTGTGTGCTCATGGGGACCTGACTTCCCGGATTCACAGGAGTAGAAAAAAATATCCAGTTTGGGTCAGGGATCCAGCGACTGTCACGCTGCTGCATCCAGCCTGCCTGTATCAATGCTGAATCTTTAGACCAAAGCTCTTCATTTCCAGCAGCAGGTATCAGTTGTCTGACGCCATCAGAACTCTCAGCCGGTGAGCTGACTTCCTTATTCCATTGTACAGCTGCGCGAGTGACGCACCCTGCGTCAGAGGCCCGGCATTCTTCAGACGAAATCTCCAGTATCAAATCTGCAGAAGCCACCCAGTCCAGAGGCTTTTCAGGACTAGAACTCTCCCTATTTGCAGTCAAAAAGTTACTATCACTCGCTTCATGTTGCGAATCCCCCGCTGCACGTTCTCGGGCACGCACATCATAGTGAAAATGCTCCTGTGCATCATTTGATGATCGATCTATGTCTCTCTCTCCATTTCGCCTACAATAGCCAAATTCAGAGCTGTAGACAACACAACCTGCTCTTCCGCTTGCCTGTCACCATCTGCCATTACTGCAAGCAGCGCAGCATCTCTCCCTACTGACAAGAGTAAGGGAATTTCCCCAGTGCCCTGTCCAAATTTCCCTCATTCAGTAAAAATACCACCAACAGCTTAATCTGGTTCAAGGTCAGTTGGCATTCATCTGTATCCCCCTCTCCCGGGTCGTGCCTGAAAATAGGCAGGATTTGTCTAGTGCACTTACCCGATCAACAAAAAACAAATAAATGTGCCTGTTACCTGAGATGCAGACAATACATGATCTCTCAAAGCATCAACTCATTCAAGATGTTGCCACCCACTGGAGCTTCGCTTTTTATTATGGGGGTGTATTCTTGAGCAGAGGGCAGACATCGGTGACTACACACAAGGTGATGTGATAGCAGATCATTTAGCACCTTTCTGGGTCACCAATTTAAAATAAATATAGCAAATCTCACACCACTGGTTTATAAGCGCTAAGGACACTGTTTGAAATCCCATCAGCCAGTCAAGATGTAGGAAATTCTGTACCCATTTTACCTAGTAGTAATTTTCCAACCAAACTCCTGCTGGATTTCTAAATGTTGCATTATGGTGAACATTAGTCCAAACCTGGTTCCACACTTCATCAGGACATAATCTTAATTAATTATCTTTGTCATGTCAGTTGACTACCTCTCCCTTCTGGGTTAGATAACTCTTCTGTTTCTTTATTTTAACACTTGTTTGATGCAAGATAGCTTGTCCATGATGTAGCATCTAATTTTTTTTTTTTTGTGGAGTTCTGCTTTTATCCATTTACAGCTGAGTGGACTGGAGCACTGGGATGTTAAGTGTCCTGGTCAGCATTACATGAAGAGTGACATTAGTCAGATGTGAACCTGGGTTGTCTGGTTCGCAGTTCTGGGCCCTAACCACTAGACTACATGGCCTCATTTAAAAAATAACTACAGTCTAGTCTGTCTATAGGGAACCTCTCTTTGAGGCTATCATGGCATAAGGCCTCCGAGTAACGTTTAGTACAATTTTATTTCATCTTCTCATAACAGATACTTCACTATAAAATGCCAAACACCTGACTCTCAATCATAGTCTAATACAAAATCTGAACAGTATTAAATCTGTATGGGTTTTTTTACCATATTAGTAGATGATTTATGTTAATCCTGATGGAGTGTGAGCTGTTGAAGTTGCATGTGTCATGTGACATCCGTTTTTCTTAAAGGGCTAAGAGTCACATCAGTACAATATGTATTGGAAATGTTCTGAGCCTTGTAGGGTAATGGGTGTCCAGGAAAGATGCATGCTGATTTTGATAAAACGTGGTTATAGCATTTTGTATAAGGCATCTAAGATGTGAGCAAAAAAAATTATATAAAAATGAAAAAAAAAAAATTATTAAGAAAGCTACATAACTGCTCCAAAATAACACCTATCCAAACTGGAAAAATTGTTCTGCTCCCTCTGTCAGTTTGCTCTCTGTTGCCTTCCTCATACTCACCACTGTTTCATGTCCGGCCATCTTATCTGTACAAACCTTCATTTTTTTGCAGGTGCTCTCAGTGCCTTTGTCTGTTCGGCTTATAATACTCAGTAGGTAAGCTCTTTGGCTACCTAATTGAGTGGCTTATCCCTGCCACCAATTCTGCCCCTAATTTGCAGTCCCAAGTTGGAAACTGGATTCTCATCACAAGATGTGAGTAACTCTGGTTAACTCACCTTCTGTTACAGGCTGCCACACCTCTGGAAAAATCTTCCTCCTGAATCCACCCACCCCACCATTATTCTCTCTGCAAAACAGATCCTCAAGCTGTGCATTACATCTGTTCCTGCCTGTACCTGAAATTGTTGCTTGGTTACAACCTGCTGCATGTGCAAATGAAACTATTTGTTGATTTTTGTATATTTATTGCCTTGGTTATTTGCTAGTAACTCTAGCCTGTAGCTTTATGGTCTCTCCCACCCTTGCTCACCTCACCTCTGCAGTAGATTGCATCACTGAAGGAGATCACTGTTTATTTCTGTATGTTTTACCTGGTAAAATAACTAAACTATTTCAAATGAAACAGTAAAACAAATGCTAAGTGCAGATAAGTTTCAAATGTAACTTTTTCAAAATGCACAATCGTACAAGTTAGACCAAAATTCCCCCTCCCCACAAATCAGTAGTGCCTCTGCCAAAGTCACAGCATGCTTTATCTGGCTCAGAAGAGGCAGGGTACAGTATATACAGTGCGTTTGATCTTTGGCTATAGTTCAGTGATGCATGGACCACTTAAGATTTCAGAGGGAACATTTGTAAAGGTCAACAAAAACAAAATTAAAAAAAAAATTCTTCATTTATTGTTGGATAAAATTATCAGTCCGATAGAATGGCGTTACATTTTTTACTAGCTACTCTATCTATTGTTAGGATTCTTTTATGCAGCCTTCAGAACTTTTAATGCAGGACACAACCTTAAACAACTGCCTCACAGCTTGAACTCCAAGTCATTACATAACTTCACCTTTCTGAACCTGGAAATCCCTCCTTCAGCTACCCTGCTGTCAATCACAGAACATTAGCAATACAGACTAATACTCCACCTCCCCTTTTTAGAAGAGATAAAAGATATATTAGCCTATTGATGAAGCCCTAGCCACAGATGTTTGGTGCATAAGTGATGAGCACAATAGTATATGACAGTATACCATGCACATTATGCCACATCAGCATTCGTGAATGACATTGCACATTGTGCATGGAGGGCAGATGCATAGTTATATGCCAGACACAGTTCACCTTCACCTGGGGGGCATGGCTGCATAGCAGTGTGCGCACGGCACTGTACGTGCATGCACAATGTGCACTATGTCACCCGGGCACATGGACCATGAAGTGTAGTGGTATGCAAGATGCAGAACAGCCATAATCTGCAGCTGCGTAACAAAGGCACACAAGGTGCATCATCGAATGGCCATAGTGCACAGCTCCACGGGTACAGCACCAAGCAGGGCCAGCTGGGTGGACACCCCACAACATGCAGGATGCAGGCAACACCTGTCAGGACACCCAGCAGGGGACATGGCATACACCGGCACCAGTGAATGTGCAGGACAGCTGGCACAATATAGTGCAATAGACAGAAATGTAATATGAAACCTACAGTATGGCACACCATCCCAGGGGAAACACTATGGAGTACCACAGATGGTGCATGGAAACTATGTGACATGCACATAGAGGTGCCAGCACCCATAGGGGGGTGTGGCCATCCCTCCAATCCATGCGCCTGGACAGTGCCTCTAGAATGCGGGGAAGGGTGGCAGAACAGAAACCATGGAAGCAATGGACTCCCCCTTTCAGGCACACAGTTGCCAACACAGGTGTGTGGACCATGTGCTGACCCAGGGCAGAGCCAGTGTGGGCTGCGCCACACATGACGAGCACCATGAAGAACACAAAGACACCCCATGGCCCAGACATCTGCCCCACTTTGAGGACATAGACTTTGACGGCAGATAAGGACCGCTTGGACCATCTAGTCTGCCCATTTCCCTACATACAGGATAGGCCGTAGATCCTAGTTAACCAACAGCCTATTTCTTCTTACCCCCCACAAGAATTGCCTTATGTCTGTCCCATGCATTCTTGAATTCTCCCACAGTTTTGGACCCCACAACCTCCTCAGGAAGGCTGTTTCATGCATCCACTACCCTCTCTGTGAAATAATCTTCCTCATTGCCCCTAGACTGCCCTCCTTCTGTCTTTAAATTGTGTCCCCTTGTTCTTGCAAGTCTCTTTTTCTGAAAGATGCTACCCTCTTGGACTTTGTTGATTCCACTGAGGTGCTTAAAGTTTCTATCATGTCCCCCCCTCCCTTCTTTCCTCAAGGGTATACATATTAAGCTCCTTTAGTCTCTCCTCCATATGGCTCTCTTGCAGACCCTGCACCATTTTAGTTGCCCTCTCTGGACTACCTCTATCCTGTCTATGTCCTTGCGATGGGGTCTCAGAACTGGACACAGTACTCAGATGTGGTCTCACCAACTGTCTGTACAGAGGATAACAACTTCTTGTTTTCTGCTGCTGATGCCTCTCCCTATACATCCCAGTATACCCTCAGCTCTCCCTACTGCCTTCTCATTGCTTGCTAACCTTAAGGTCATCTGATATGATTACCCCAGGTCCCTTTCCTTTTTGTTGTTGATTCTACCTCCCCACCATTGTGTATTCTTCCCTGGGTTCTTGTTTCCCAGGTGCATTATTTGCACTTCTTTGCATTGAATCCTAGCTGCCATACTTCTGACCATTCCTCCAACCTTGCCAAGTCCTTTTCATCCTTTCACGCCTCCTTGTGTATCAACCCTGTTGCAGATCTTTGTGTCATCTGCAAAAGGCACACTTTCCTTCAGTCCTCTGCAATGTCACTGATGAAGACATTAAAAGGACTGGACCCAATCTGAACCCTCGGTGCCCCACTAGTAACCTCTCTTTCTTCAGAGTGGACTCCATTTACAATTACCTTCTGTGTCCTGTTGTGCAGCCAATGTTTAACCCAGGCTACCACCCTGGGACCCATTCCCAGGCTGGTTAATAGTAATCTTTTGTGTGGGACTGTGTCAAATGCCTTGCTAAAGTCTAGTTAGGCCATGTCCACAGCCCCTCCCTAGTCTAATACTTTGGTCACCCAGTCAAAGAAATCTATTAGATTCGTCTGACATGACCTTCCTGCTGTGAATCCATGCTGCCTTGGGTCCTGTGCTCCACTGGCCTCTAGGTACTCAACTATTCTTTCCTTCAGAGTGACTCCATCACTTTCCCTACCACAGAGGTCAGACTGACAGGTCTGTAGTTTCCTGCCTCTGTCTTGGTCCCACTTTTGTGAGGGGAATCACATCCGCCTTCCTCCAGTCCTCGGTACACCATCCTCCATGATTTATTAAAAAGAGTAGCCAGTGGTTTCACTAGTTCCTCCCTTAATTCTTTTAGAATTCTGGGGTGAATTCCATCAGGACCCATTGCTTTGTCCACCTTCAGTTTTAGGAGTTCTTGCAGAACCCTTTCTTCTGTGAAAGGACTGGGATTGATCCCCCTATCAAGAGTGCTTCTGTTAATTGGATTAGGCACTTCCCCCTCCTTTTGTGAATACTGAGCAGAAATATTCATTCAGTATCCCTGCTTTTTCACTGTCCCCCTCTGCCCACCCACCATTCATTCTATTCAGCCTCACTATCCCTCCCTTTGTCTTTCTACACTCGCTGATGTACCTATAAAAGGTTTTATCCCCCTTCTTAACTGAGTTGGCTATCTTTTCCTCAGTTTGGGCCTTTGCTATTCTGACTTCCCTCCCTGCTTCCTTCTGCCTTAACTGGTACAGCTCTCTGTCCTGCTCCTTCTGTGTTTCCTTATACTTCGAATGCTATCTTTTCTTCCTGACTTTCACAGCCACCTCTTTTGAGAACCATAGTGGCTTTTTCTTTCGTTTTGATTTGTTTATTTGCTTCACACAAGGCTTGTTGCCTCTGTGATGGCAGTTTGATGATTCCCCATTGTTGCTCCACACCTCCTTCTAGCCTGTTTGCTAGTGCTTTTCTGAGCACTCTCCCATCTTGCCAAAGTCAGCTCTCCTAAACTCCAGTACCCTCACTTTTGTATGGCTTGACTCTGTAGCTGAGTTTAACGTGAACCACACTGTTTGATGGTCACTTGTCCCCAGATGGCAACCCATTTCTAGATCTGAGATCCTCTCACTGCCCCCGTTTGAGAGTACGAGGTCTAAGATTGCTCCCTCAAGAGTGGGTTCTGAAACTAGCTGTCTAATGCCTGCCACCTGTAGGGCATCAAGAATGGCCCTGCTCTTGGATGTGACTGCAGCAAATGTGCTCCAGTTAACATCTGGCATATTCAGGTCTCTCATCAATAGTATCTCCCTTTCTCTGCCATTCTAGAATGCCTTCTATCATATCCTTGTCATTCCTCCCCTGACATGGGGGTCTGTACACAACCCCTGTGCAGATTGTGGTGCCTTTCCAGTCTCCAAGGTGACCCACAGTGCCTCCTCTCCTCCCTGTTTACTCTTTTGTTCAGTTGCTTTTATCCCTTCCTTTACATAGAGAGCTACTCCTCCCCCTCTTCTCCCTGCCTGTCTCTCCTGTAGGTTATGTACCCTGGTATGTTAACATCCCAGTCATGGTTCTCTGTGTACCATGATTCTGTGACTGCTACGATATCCAGGCATCCCTCTTCCATCAAGGCCACCAGCTCAGGGAGCTTGTTGCCCAGACTACGGGCATTGGTACTCATTACCCTCCATTTCCTGATGGCCTTACTCCCTTTTGCCCCATCTCTGTCCTTCTTGCCTTTGTCACTTTCTCCATTTACCCCTGCCCTTCTCCCTATCGACACCTCTATGTTGGTGTTTGCCGCACTTACTACCGTGATTATTTGGGGGGGCTAGGATTTCCCTGCTCCTTTCAGTGCCTCCCCTTGGCTGGTTTAAAAGCTTGCCAATGAAACATTTAAATCTATCACCTAGGATCCTGGTTCCCCTCCCGGATAGATGCAGCCCATCATGCCAGTATAGGCTTGCATCACTCCAGGTGGACCCCCAGTCCCCAATGAAGCCAAATCCCTGAGCTCCACACCAGTTTTTCAACCACTGATTGAATCCCATGGTGCGGAACACCCTAGACTCTCCTATGACCACCAGTGTGTGCCAATGGTGCAGGTTTGGCACAGACCAAAGGGATGGATGCAAGGACAGTGCACCCCATTGCAGCACACCCAGGCACCCCCCCACAGGCAGCACCCAGTACAACGTGCTGCCAACAGAGATATGTAATGCAGGGACCCACATCACCCTCACCCCCTGCCACAGACCCAGATGGTTGATACACACCACTGCCCGGAATCAAGAGGATACCAGTGTACGTATAAAAATATTATTTTTAATGTGGGAACAATAAAACATGGGTCCTACAGGCCACACCTATCCCCAAGCCAAACATGCCCCATCCAATCTTCATTGTCTTCTGAATCACCGCTGGACCCAGGTAGCGTGGTGGTGGTGTACCCCCGCAGTTCAAAGATGAGGTGCCAAAGTGGTCCATGATACCCCTGGAAGAGAGGAGAGATGACAGCCATGAGTGATGGGGACATGGTGGGACAATACTGACAACAGACACACACATGCACCACAGCTGACAGCAGAACATATCTTGGAGGGCTCCGCAATAAACCCGTAACTTCCCCATCTCATACTTGAGTGTACATCATAGGTGCCCACCTGCCAGGATAGAAAGAAAGAGAAGTAGAGGGAAGTCTTCCTCCACCACAGTGCCACCACCATGGATGCCACCCCATCCATCTACTCCTGCTTCTCAAGCACTATGACATCTGCCCACCCATGGAAGTCCTTTGTAGACCCAAGAGGAGAAGAACAAGTTAGCAGCAAAGCACACACACTCAGGAAACATATAGACACCAACAGTAGGAGCAGCACACAGGTCACAGCACAGTGGGGCACACATGGTAGGCAGAAGAGGGATAACACCATAGTACGGCATGCAACATGTAACAGGTGTAGATACCATGGTCCTGTATAGTTCTGTGGAACATGGACATGACAGCAGCATACAATAGGGCAAAATAGGGCAGAAACTAGAAACACATCCACTTACATCCCCTGGCTCTGTCACTGCCTGTATATTCCCCTTGGGGGTCATCAGTATAGGTGGTGGAGAACACCCTCCATAGCTTATGAGGGTATACCCCATGCCATCCCACCTCCAGTGCAGAAATGCTGTGGAATTACTCTGATGCTGCCGCTGCCATACTGAGTCACAGACGGGCATGCTGGGTGTTGATGCCTGCCAACATTTATTACCCCATGGGCATGTCAGGTCACAGAACACTTAAAGGGGGACCTGTGGCTGTGACAGCAGCTGCTCATCATGGTACACAGTGTGGTGTACAGTCAGTTCTAGCTGTCCGAGCAAGAGGTGCTGCAACTACACGGGGGTCCACAGGATGTGCCCCGACTACTCGTGAATGTTCTTCTGTGGGAGGGTAAATGGGACAGGGAAAGGCATCTGAGGAGATAACACAGGCCCAGGATATTCAGGCCACATGCCACTGTGGCTCAGCTTCACAATCCACAGTGCATCGAGCTGTTCCTCCTGGACAATGATATAATTTCAGGCCTCTGAATACATGCTCAGGAAACAGTTGGAACCTAAGACACGTAGGTCACATGACGTAATCAAGGAAATGAAGGTCCTGTGTGCCCTGTCATACTATGACATGGGGTTCTTCCAGAAGGTTGCCAGGGATGTCACAGGTGTCAGACAGTCATCCATGTCAAGGGCCCCTGAATCAGGTCATGGATGCCTTACTCCATCATGTGCATGACCAGATATGGTTCCCATTGTCCAGTGCAGAAATCCATTCCACAAAGTAGGCACTCCACACCATGCATGCATGCCCAATGTATTGGGTGCCATAGGCTGTACCCACATGGCAGTCATAGCACCTACCATGGACGAGGAAGCATACAGAAACAGAAAGATATTCCACAGCATCAACTGCCAGATAGTTTGTGATGCTGACGGTATCATCACCAATGTGTGTGGCAAGTATCCTGGGTTCCATTGCCTAGATCACATCCATGGCATGATAATGCTGGCCCCTGAGAAGGCCTGCAGAGTGATCACCACATGTGCCATGCTGCATAACATGGCCATGCTCAAATATTTACCCATGCCCAAACAGCAGGGTGCAGTCCCACAGGGAGATGGGGGGGGAGACGCAAAGCTCCATTGTCCCAAGACATTGTCTGGCTGAGATGCACACCATGCACTCATGCCATGGGTTGTTCAGCAGATAGGGTGTACACCATAGTGGCACAGTCATGAGGCCCATACATCCAGAGTGCCCATGGGGGGGCCTGTGTGTGTTCTGTCCTGTGTGTGCTGCGCAGTACTGACCATGTCAGTAGGTGGGTGTTTGGGGGGGCCACATATGCTGCATCATGATCTAGCTTTTGTGGGGGGGTACGTGTGGCAGTGGCCCAGTTATGACAGCAGAGGCAG
Organism: Neoceratodus forsteri; assembly: GCA_016271365.2. Taxonomy (NCBI): domain Eukaryota; kingdom Metazoa; phylum Chordata; order Ceratodontiformes; family Ceratodontidae; genus Neoceratodus; species Neoceratodus forsteri. The sequence continues at coordinate 683,334,702 of CM028131.1, read as the reverse complement.
TTGGCCCTACACACTGAGGGCAGGGTACACAAGTGTGGCCCCAGTCCAAGGGGGCTGGGTCATAGATGTGGCCCCCACCCTAAGGAGCAGGGTCATAGGTGTGGCCCCCACCCAGGGGTACAGGGTTCATTGGTGTGGCACAAGCCCTGGGGGACACACAGGAGGTGGGGTTCATAGGTGTGGCCCCACCACAGGGGCAGGGTTCATAGGTGTACAGTATGATCCTGGGAGGGGGGACTGGGATGTGTGTGGGTGTGTGTAGGGCTGTGTGATGGGGCTGTGTCAGGGGAAGTTGCAGGTGCATTAGTGCCATTGTGCAGTGTGTTGTGCATATGGGTTGCCTTACAGCTTCCTGGAAGATTTACCCCCCCAGATATGCAGAGGAGCATGTGCCTAGGTGGTGTAGCATTGCTTTCGCCTTGCCCCCCCCGCATGGCATATGGTCACCAGATGGCCCCAGGCCTTGCTGTCCTTGTGTGTCTCCCATGTCCACCAGCATGAAGATGGTGTCGGATCCCTGGGATGCTGTGCTGGCCTCCACCTCCAGTGTTCCTGGTGGGCTGGTGGTTGCCACTGTGTCTCCACCCTCTTACAGGTGTCTCTGGGCCTGTGGGGCAGGCGGGTGGCTCTTGATGTGTGATGGTCCCCTGTGTCACAGCATCTGGTGCCTTTGTGTGTGTTGGAGAGGTGGAGGCATATAGCTGTGCATCGAGCCCTGTGCCACTACCTGGTGGCATCTGGGATGCCATATCCCAGCCTGCCATGGGGACTGTATAGCAGATGGGCTGCTATCCACTTCAGAATGTCCCCCTTTCTTTCATTGGCACACCACAGCCCACACACTTCCATTCTCAGGTCCCTCAGGGCATCTGTGTTTTCTTGCTGTGCGTGCTGGTGGTTACATTCCAGCTGGGGCAGTTTGAGATAATAGGTCTACATGACGGACTGTGGTGTTGTCCTGCATGCCAAGTGGGTCGAGTATGTTGAGGGCCCCTAATCCCCAGTGTCAGCTTGCCTTGGGGGGGTGGTATGGTGGCCCCCTGCATCCCTGGGCTGTGTGTGTGTGTGGGGGGGGGACAGCTGGGTGTCCTGCATGGCTGGGCATGTAGGGCTTTGTCAGCTGCTCCTCAGTGCCCAGTCCCACAGCAGTGGGCATCCAGCTGTGTGGTGGCTATGGGGTTGGTTCAGCAGAGGGGGGCATTTGTTGTCTTCTGGTGGTGTCTGGTCCAGGTCCTGTGCAGCTTCTGGTGTCTCCAGCACAGTCTCCATGTCTGTGTCCTCAGCGGTGTCCATCTACACCGCTGTGTCCAGTGTCCCTTGTGCTGAACCTGTGGGTGAGAGTACATTGTGTTGTTGATTGCTGGTGCATTGGCAGGTACTGGCATGTGTTCAACAGGGTGCAGTGCAGTGCAGTCCACATACAGTACCTGCACCATCCATGTATGTGTCCCCCTGCAGGTCCTCCTCTATAGAGGTCACCAACGGCACATGGCCATGGTCTCCTGAACTGCAGGGTGCAAGACAGGGATGGTGGTTGTGCCATTCAGTCATATACCTCCCACCCTGTGCCCTGCACTGTGCCACATACTGTACCTTGCAATGTGTCAATGCCCTCCATCTCCCCATGTAGTCTGACCTTGGAAAGGCTGCTGACCTCCACCCTCTCGATGGACAAAAGTGTGGGCACTTGTGTGGGCAGGCCACCACCCCTGCCATGCTGTGCCCATTGAATGGTGGTCAGCTTTCATTTCACAGCCGACTGGAGGTCACACCACTTGTGCTTTATAGCTGCAAGTGTCTGTGCCTCCAGAACAGCCACGTTGACAGTGGCCTTGATTTCCTGCCATATATCAGACTTGACCTCGACCAGGGTTTTCAAGGACTTCACCCAATACAGCACAGAATAGTAGTCATGGATGCCTACCACCATGGCTGTCACCTGACCACCCATGAAGTTGCTTGACCATGACTGTGAGTTATCACATGATGTGCACCCTCCATGCCCCTTGGCCTGTCCACGGCCTAGGCATGCAGTCACTTGCAGAGGTCCATGTGCCATTGGTGCAGCACCTCCATTTCAACTTCCAGGTGTTGTGCACTCCTCCGTCGCAGTATTCACTTCCTTGTGTCCTTACAGGGCAGTGTACATGCCCATATATGATGGGGTCAAGGGGTGGGGACACGTATGTTCAGGCTGCCACATCATCCCTCTTTACAACTCCTGTGCTCATCCTCTGCATTGGCTCCTGCTGTGCATGCATTTGTAAATGCAGCATCTTCTTTGGGCCAGCTAGGGTGCACAGCTGCATGCCTGCATCACGTCTCATTTGCATGCATTTTCAGTGCTTTTGTGAATAGGGCCCATAGGGTGTGATTTTCTGTGAGGTGGATGCAGCACTTGCATCCACATTTCAGACACATGCTGCATCCATGCAGATGTGTCCAGATGTCTATGTCCTATTCACAGAGATCTGAACGCATTTGTGACAATTCCCGCAGTTTTACAGCAATTTCTGCCGCAACTGCGGGAATCAAGTCCATTTGTCAGAAGCAACTGTGGGATTCCATCCCAAAGGCTAGACCAACTTTTTGTGGTCTAACTATTCAGGCAGAATCCTGCACTCACGTCCAGGAAATGGATATGAGTCTTTGAAAATACTGCCCATAGTATTTTGTAAACCAACTTTCTAACTTAGTTTTTAGCAACTCGTTAACAGGCATACCTAGGGTTGCCACCTTTGGATGAGACGAAAACTGGATCCTAAGCTCCATCCCTAGCCCCGCCCCTTTTCATGACTCATCATGCATTGTTCCTCCTAGAAAGCCATTTGTTATATCAATAAAAGACAACGCTTAAAGAAGCAGTTCAACAAAAATCTTAAGATACCGTACTGTACCTGTTTAAGTTACTTTCCTAGATTCTTCCTGGTTATTTACTTATGTATTTATTTATTGACATTGGTTTACCAGACAAACTTACAGAGATCAAATAAATCTCATTTACAGATATGATACGGAGGGAGACAAGGGAAATACTGTAAACAGCATACAACAGTACACATGGTATATAATAGTACAAAATAAGGAAGTTGTTTCCTATAATGTGTTATTCATATATTTTTGTGGCTCAATTTTCTTTTTATGTCCACAGTACTATTTCAAAGCCAAAGAAGTGACCATACTTTTTTGTTGAGGAAAAAAATAATTTAAGACATTTAAAATGCCTAAATTCTGTTAGAGATGAAAATGTTTACCAGCAAATGAAAGTGGAAGATAACTGACTGTGTTGCTTTTACAGAAGGTGGGGGCAGCTTTACTGCTCTGCCACTTTAAGATGCAGTAGAAAACATTCTAATGGTGTTAATGGCCATACTGTACACCTCCCAGGTTGACTGCTGTCACAAACAAAGGGCTATATTGACAACATAACTTGTTTGTAAGCTAGACATGTAACTGAAACAATGAATGAGATGACAAAATCTGTTTCAAAAGTATGCGAGCACTTAAAATGGCTCAAAAACCTGACCAGCACAGAGCAAAACCGAATTACCTGATAGGGACCCTGAAAACCTGATCACCAGGTAAAAAACCTGACAGGTAGCAACCCTAGGCATACCACATTTGTTTTCTTACATTATCAGTTTTCAGTATTTATGAGGATTTTCTCCCTGTGTCTATGAGTTTGTTTTAAGTGTAGCTTCACTGGTCAAACAGACAATCTTCCAGGTTTCATTTGGATCCCTTGTCTAACGGATGGGATCTCCTGTTTAGCTGCTTGTAAAGATCCTGAAGTTTCTGAAGTTGCTTTGCTTATTCAGTATCACATTTTGGTGAACTTTTTGAAGAACTCTGCAAAATGTTTGTGTATCCATACTTACAAGAGCTGTAGTAGGTGGTTTAAATGGTCTACTACACATTTCTTCTGAAATTGCTGACCTTAAAAACACAAGGTAGCAATGATTATGTCTCAGCGTGCCTTGTGGACTGTGTACAATATAAGATCTTGGTGCACGGGCTTGTGTCATTACTGCAGGTGCTTTTGAATCAGTGACCCCACTCTTCCTCACCTGGCTGCAGTGTCTCTTTTTCTGGAGCCCTGTCTTTAATGCAGAGATGGAGTCATAGGCTGATACAAACTTCAGAACTTGTATTGCAGGACACAACCTGAAACAACTGCCTCATAGCTTACACTCCAAGTCATTACATAACTTTACCTTTCTTAACCTGAAAGTCCCTCCTGCAGCTACCCTGCTGTCAATCACAGTACACTAGCAGTAAAGACCAATGCCACATCTACAAGGGATCTTAGATAAACAAGTGACTTAAACATGATGGGCTCAGTTCTCAAAGGGGGCTAGATTGGCGCAAGCTGTGGCAAACAACAGCTTGTGCCGAAGCCCGGTGCACCAGGGACCCTGCACCAGATTCTGGTACAGGAGGGGTTCCAGCACCTAGGTCCCCACACCTGCAGCCACCTCTCCCATGTGACAAACTCCTGGCACATGGGAGGGGTTTGCCACAGGCTCCAGCCACAAAGGCAAGTGCCTCCCATCCCAGAAGTCCGCCGGTATTATTATGTTTATTAATCACCACCTGTCCTAGAGGTCTAATGGCCCCTTCCCCAATCTCCAATTTCACACATTTGTTTAATATTAAAGAAATTTCCCTTTCCTGGGGGGTCTAGTGGCCCCCCACCCCAGCAGACAGTGTCCACCAACCTGCTCCCTCCAAACCCGAAACACAGTCGGCAACTGGCACAGCCCACCTCCATGGCCGGCCACCGACTGAACTCTCACTGAGCATCTACTGTAATGTGCACAGTACTCACTAACTGTCATTCAATGAGCACTGTACACATTACAGTAGGCGCTCAGTGACAGTTCAGTCAGCGGCCAGCCACAGAGGTGAGAGGTGGGCTGTGCCAGTCACCAGCTGTGTTTCGGAATGTGGGGGCAGCAGGGTGGTGGGCACTGCCTGCTGGGGTGGGGGGCCTCTGTACCGCCAGGAAAGGGTGATTTCTTTAATATTAAGCAAACAGGCAAAACTGAGGACTGGGGAGAGGAGCCACTAGTCCACCAGGGAAAGGGGATATTAAGAAATATTTTGACATTAGGCAACATCAGGGATCAGGAAGGGGGGCCACTAGTCCACCAGGGAAAGGGGATATTATGATATATTTATACAACCAGCGAGTCAAAATGGTTTAAAAATAGCAGTATGCATAAAACCATTGTGTCTGTGGTGGGATTCAAACCTGGATCCCCTGTTTCACAGGTCTGCACTTTAACTGCTAGGGTACATTGGCTGCCAAAATACCTGCTGTCCACTAAGACTACAAGTACAACCAAAACCAAAATTACCTCAGCACTTCACAGTAAGAGATGGGGTGCAAAGGCATAGTGTGGCGCACCATAGGGAATATGCAGTCAATCACAAATAAGTCGCCATGCACTCCAGAGGTGATAAGTAACAACAGTACAACTTAAAATGAAAGGCAATATTTTACTACTGCAGCGCCATGAAAACAGGACTACAACAATGTGGTTACCATTACCCAGCAGCCTCGGCACTTCACTCCAATCAGCTTCTTCAGGAGGCTAACTGTTGGGGTTCAAACACATACCATACATAATGCAAACAATTAGCACATCATAAATTTAAAGCAAAGATTTAAAGCAATCATGCACATTTATCCCTGGTTCTAAATACCAGGTTATAATTGTGGACTAGAGTATGTGAGCACATTTCTTAAACCATACATCAATGCACAAATGGAAAATAACGTATCAGAATACTCAATAAAGTAAGAAAAACATTTTGAAATGTTGGTTTAAGGTAAGGATGGGGGGGGTGTCCAAGTAACAAGGATACTGACAATTGCTGTCTAATATCTTAGGGATGCTAAAATAAAGATTGATCAGAAAAAAATTGTTTTATTTGGTCATAGAAAGGTAAATTCTTAGTGCATCACATGAAGAAATACAGGTGTTTAAGTTACACATGTTGTATATAAGGCAGTCAGTATTTAAACCAAATAAATATGTATTAATCATATATTAATATATTAATTAAACTCTGGAAAATTACAAAGCTGGATATCATTCAGATCCGAGGAATTGTAGGGAGCTAGCCACTTTAAAGGCCCGTGGGCAGAGATTTTCTGCGCTCACCTAGTTACATAACTTGTAAGAGATGTGAGCAAATCTAAGGCTCATGGGCCCTCATCAATAAATCTGAAATCACAAAATAGACAGATTAGTTTTTTGGGGGGGATTAAAGTGATAGTCTAGAAACTAGCACAAGCAAAAATATTTAGTTTTCTTAATGTCCTAAATATGACTCAAAATTCATAACCGTCACAGACATTATTGTAATGTTTAACACCATTCGTCATCTAATTCATATCACAAATAAGGTTTAAAGTCATTTTCTAAGTTTAACCCAGTCGGGTGCATTGCACCTAGAGAAAAGATCCAAAATGTTTCTCTTTGTTGGAGCCTTAAAATTCTGTCACCACCTCTGGATCCTAAGTTAACATTTCATGGAGCTGCAGTAATAAAAGATTGCCTTTCATTTGACACTTGAGTTGTACTGCTGCCACTTATCACCTCTGGAGTGCATGGCAACTTATTTGTGAAAGACTACAAGTACAGCCTGTTCTCATTCACAAAAGCTGATATTTTGGTTAATCGACTCCAGAAATATATGAATCAGTATACCTTCATATGTAATGTAATGTAATGCTTTCCTATAAAAAAATAAAGGCAAATGGAAAACAAAACTATGCAGATTTTTATCCTCCTCTTAATCATGTTTCTAACAATTAAACCACAAAAGAACAAAGGCTGACTGTTAATTAAAAGAGACGCTGAGGCACTGAATGGGCTCTAACAATCTTTCATAGTAACCCGTCTCTTTTTTTCTCTTCCACAGATGATGGAAATGCCTAATGCAGAGTAAGGTATGTATAAATCTGAACAATGTAAGTGAATCACAGTGCCCTAGGGACTACCCTATGATTTTCTCTCTCTCTCTCTTTATCTGCATGGCTTACTGCTGTTGGGTTGTGTGCTTCGTGCACTATGCAAGCAGTGATATCCACAAAAGGTTTTAATGTAATTGTGGTGGTGGGGGGAGGGGTGTAAAATAACTGTTAAAACTAGCACCGCTACTAGAAGAAAAGAGACCATGGTGTGAAAGTCAAACTGTTTCTATCTGCTGTTTTTCCTGAACAAAGTTGCAACTAATAAAATCTGTGAAAAACCTGCACATCTGAAGCTGACTAAACAATATAATTCAGGAACTGGGGAAATTGTTCAGTGTTTGAGTTTCTGTACAGCATGACTGGTTTCTGGTTGGTAGAACCACTCACCCAACCACTTCTGCATGCTGGTAGAGTGGTGCCAGCAGGGATACACCACAGTAATGCTGCAGTATGTCACAAAATGCTGCAGGATGCTGCAGGGAACAATGTAAGTCAGTGGCAATTAAGCCCTTTTGTCATGCAGTATTCTGTAACGTGTCACTTCCTACAAGTTACTGCGTTACAAAATGGCTGGCTCTGGTGGGCATGCAATGGGCTCGCTAAAGCTGTCACCTTTGCTGCTGCACCCATAATAACAGCATGCCAGATAGATAGATAGATAGATAGATAGATAGATAGATAGACAGACAGACATAATGTACTGCAATAGTGTAACACATTAATCTCCACTAGTGAATGGTAAGACCCATACTGTGACTCACAAGTCGCAAAGCCACAAGTTAGTTATAAGGTCTTACCACTCATGGTTTGGAGATAAATGTGTTTTATACTGTAATACATTGATAATCAAGATAATACTATTGCAGCTCAGACAAAACATGTGCCATAATACCATCACTGGAATCCATCGATTGTATTACGATATCTCATAATGCTATAAATAGAGCTCCAACTATGGTATTATGAAAAAGAACATTGCCTCATGCCACACACAGTGCTTCAGCTGAACATGAGCCGGCTTTCACTGTAACCATTGCATACAGAAAAAGCTGTCCGGCTCTTCAGCTGATGAGACAACAACATTAACAAAATGGCACAAAACAGAACAATGGTGATTCTGCCCAGCCATCAACATCCAGAGTGCAACACTGCAACCACTTCCTCCCTCCCCTTAGTCAGTACAAACAGCAGCATGTCCTCCAGTTTGTTAGGTAAGGGAAGTGACACCTTCCCAAGTTCTGTCCTCAGGTGCCATCTCTTCCAGCAGAACCAATATATTCGGTTCCCACTATGTCTTCTGTGGAGATATCTCCATAAATATCATGAACACACCACTTCTGAAGGTATAGTGTTATGTCATCTACTCAGACACCAACTAATGTGACTGACAAAAAAAAGTTAAACTCTGATTTTTTGTGCTATTATGTTCCCGTTACAAGATGTTTCCTATTGTTCGAGTTTACTGTTGGTGTTCAAGTTACAGTTCCCTTTTTTTTACTTTTTATTTATAAATGTTGCATACAAAACTTATAATACAACATCTATAAAAGGATGCATCAATTATCACACCAAACATTCACTTAAAAAAGGACTACATCTTGCAGCCTTACAACAATGGGGGAGATAACATAACTATAACAATCAGGCCATTCAAAAGCTTTGTACAGAACAGAGCCTGATATGGTTACTGTATTATGATATAATCAAGACAGTGCCATACAAACCATCCTGCACAAAAGCACGCTGTAACACATGTGTCAAACCTATTTAATAAAAGTAGAACTTTGGTACCCCTAGGAGGAGCCAGGTTACCAAATATAACAGATTTTAGTTTGTGGAAACTATTTCCTGCATTAAACAGTATGTGTGCACTAATCAAGTTATTAAAAGATATCAACATACATGATGCTTACATCTACCATTAACTTTGTATGATATTCAGTGAGTGCTGCATGGAGCAAGGTTCCCCCCAATCTGTTACTGAACACGTGTCAATAAGAACCATCATATCTTTAACATGCTAGCTGGGTTTAGAAACAAGCATTAGTGTGATTCATTATTTGAACTTACCTTCCAGCCCTGATCGTTCTAATTATTTGGTCCATGTGGGCAATCCTTGCTACACATTAGTAGCCATGGTGCCATTCCTCCACCATGTGGTCGTCTTATGAGGTAGCCATCTTAAAACAAAACAACTGGGCTGAAAAGCAAAAGTTAGTAAATGCCTGAGTGGAAATCTAAGCAAGAACCACACTTTCATTATGTAAACAGGACCAACATCCCAGTCCATGGAGCATAATACAGATCAAACTGTCCAGGATGTCCAACATTCAAGCTTCTGTCCCAAGCCCTGTTAAAATAGACAATCAATGCGGAGGAGAAGTGAGGGAAGTATATGAGAAAAGTTTCCCATTCATGCTCCATACACTATTCAGTACAATAAAACTGATTAACTATTTAACCATGAACTCAGGTACAAGCTGTGGTGTTATAATTAATCCTCTGAAAGAGCACTCTTGGTCCAAATACTAAACATAAGGTAATTTTATTCAGTGAACAATCGTTCAATGTCTGAATCAGTGTCTTCATGGCCTGCCATTTCCTTCGCAATGTGCTGGACCAACTTCTCAGCCTCTCCTGGTTCATTAAAAAGTATGAGTGGCCATTCCGAATGACTTTTGATTTTGCTGGGATCAGAAGCGGATGCTGAAGCTTTAAGGCACTTAACTCCCCATGGATCGATTTGAATGCTTTTTGCCATTGCCTGGTCGAGCAGAAGAGGTTGGAGAAAAGTGACAGGGAGGCATCACCTATCTCATGTCCCTTCTACTTCTGGCAATCAAGATCCTGTCCCTTACCCCTACTCCACTGCAAACTATCAAGAAGATTCGTGGTACTGCGCCACCTGCTGCAGCTCTCCTTGAAGTAATTTGGTATGCTTTTTCAAGGAGGAGGGCAGGATCCACTTCTGATAGTCTTAAAATCTGTGGGAGCATTATTATAATAAAATGAAGTGGCCGCTTGTTCTGTCAATCCCACCAGTCTGATATTTATTTATTTTATTTGAATTTTAGTAACTGGGTGAGCCTGCTGAGACCATGCAGTCCCTTTTTCAGGGGTGACCCAGGCATGATATTCCACTTTCATGACTGGTTTTCAGCTGTCTCCAACTGTTGTCAGAGAAGGGCATTTTCTTTGGTCAGTTCAGTGGTTGCATCTACTGATTTGAGCACTGACCCATCCATCGCTTTAACGATTGTTCCACCCCATCCATCTATGTTTCTAGAGTGGTCACTCTTGGGGTCAGTGCATCAAGCTTCCTGTCCATGACCTGCACTGTTCTAACCAGCTGCACTAGAGTCACCATGACCATGCCAAAAGACACATTCTTGGTGCTAGTGCCAGTGCTGCCTGTGGCTCCATCCTGCAGTGGTGTCCAGCACCTCATAGCGTTGTTGTGTTAGACTGAAAAAAGTTAGTTGTTGGTGCTGCACTTTTAGGCTCTGTCATGCTGGTATCTCACAAGTCTATTGGCACTCTCAGCAAAGTCTGATGACAGTAAAAGCAGCAAAATGCAGGTTTTTAACCAGTAGCTCTTTTCCGTGGGAGCTCTATTGAGGAAAGTCTGCTGCACTCTGCTGCTTAGCCATGCCCCATTGCAATTCACTTTTAAGAGCCAAGAATCATTGGTTTCATTGGCTATGCTGAGTACAAATTTTAAAACTAGAAATGTATAAGTTGGATTCATATATTAAAAAAAAATGATAGAGGACTGTGATTTCTTGGCAATAATACCATCTCAAGGTTCTGTTGACATGTTGGAACCCTTCGCTCTCGAGGTTCACATGTCGCCAGAACCTTCTAATGGCATTATAGCCTTATAATAACTGGGGATCATTTTTCCCCATAGGGAAACCAGGTGATAATTCATATGAACATACAAACATGCCAGCAGAAACAAGCCTCACGGTCTATCTAGTTTGCTCGAGTGCACAGCTAGCACCTTATAATACTGCTGCCGCTCCCTCCCCCATCCTATTACCCCTTCCCCTATCCCAGCCCCTCTTGAAGTTGTCTACCATCTTGCAGGTCACTACCTCACCCAGCAAGGAGTTCCACTTTTACACCACTCTTTCTGTGAAAAAATGTCTCCTCATCTCTCCTGAATCTACCCCTCTCTAATCTCAGTTGGTGTCCTCTCGTGTCCCTCCCCTTTCTCCTCTGGAAAATCCTTTCTATATTAGTCTCGTTTATTCCCTTCAGGTACTTAAAGGTCTCAGTCATATCTCCTCTGTCCCTCCTCTCTTCCAGAGAGTACATATTCAGCTCCTCCACCCTTTCCTCTTATGGCTTGCCCTCCAATCCCTGGATCATCTTTGTAGCTCTACACTGTACCCCCTTCAACAAGTTGATGTCCTTCTTCAGAAACCAGTATTCGCCAGTATTGCATGCAGTACTCCAGGTGAGGCCTGACCAGCAATCTATACAGGGCAGGATAACCTTCCTACTTCTGGAGGAGATCCCTCTAGCTATACACCCCAGCATTTTGTTGGCTTTTGCGCCACTCTTCTGCATTGAACAGAGTTGTTCATGCTCCCTGTTATGATTACCCCTAGGTCCTTCTCTTCTGTGGAGCAACCCAACTGAGCCCCATTTAAGTGATAATCCCTTCCCTGGTTCCAGGTTCTGAAGTGCAGAACCTTGCACTTCTTGGCATTGAAACCCAGCTGCCATTTATCTGCCCACTCCTGCAGCTTATTCAGGTCCTCCTGCAATCCCATCCCCTTCCCATGGGTTATAATGGAGAAGATGCACCCAGTGTCCCTTGTGTGCATGTGCTAACTGCGCTCAGTCCTACTTCCACGCCATCCAGCATTCCCCGACGCTCATCACACTGCCAAACAGAGTCAGCGGTAAGTTTATTAAAACAAATAAATATCTGGCCAAAGGGGGAAAAACTTTTAAATGGCAGTTTAAAAAAAAGAAATTAAGAAAAAAAACAAAGGAAAATTTTCCTTTCGCCAGCCGCTGCTTCCGACCACAGACAGCCACTGAAACCATAGCAGACAGCAACAGCAGAGAGACGTGGTTTTATTTTATACAATTGCTGGTGGATAAATGATCCCCAGCAGTTATATAAAATAAAACATGGGGTGGTGTGTTTAACTTGAAATTTTACACACACCCCGCAGTGTTGGATGCTCAAATAAACCCCTCAAGCTTCACTCTTGGGGTTTATGTAGCATCCAACAACTCGGAGGGGGGTGTAAAATCTAATTAAACACACCACCCCATGTACTATTCTATATGTACAGTAATACAGAGTCCCTTATATATTATTCTATTCTTTGCAAAAAACTACATTAAGGCTCCAGTCAGGGTGGCTTAAAATAAACAGCCATGAGCCAGTTTGTTTTAGTAGGATGAAGGCTATTTTCATTAAGGTTAGGTGGAGAAAAGATTCTGTTTGCCCAGTAAAAATAATGCTGTATGAGGGGAAAGTGAAATGATACTGAAAATGAAAATGCTGAAGTAGGGCAGGTGGGTGGGATGCTTTGTTAACTAGTAAGATAAATGCCATGATGTGTTAACTGTTTAGATAAATTGATTTATGCAACAGGTGTCAGCATAAACAGATTGTGATAAATCCATTCATGTATACACATAGTTACTACGTCACACTCTGTTTATCTATACAGTTTCCATGTCACTAGTTTCCCCACCCCCCACTGCTGTCAGTCGGCACTTCTTACACACTTTCATTTTAATGGTCCTGGATCCACGTCTATTGCATAAATAAAAGGAATACACAGTGGGCCCCTTTCATGTTTCCAAGCCCCGCTTCTACACTCCTCATGTCACTGTTCTCTACATACCCTGCATTCTAATTGTTACTGCAGCTTCTGTTTTTTGTTCTTTTTTTTAAACAAACTCTACTCTGAAGTCACCACCACTCAGCATCCCCCCCCACACACACACACACACTGTCCAGCCATCTACAGGCAACAGCAGCATATGAGAGCCTCAGTACTCAGTATAGAAAAACATCTTTATTTTACCTGCAGCTTCTCTTATTAGTTCTCCTTTTTATCTTTTTTTTCAGCAACCTCTGCAAACTCCACTTTCAATCTACTGCTCACTTGCCAACTGGCTGGCCACCTGTCCACAACTGTGACATACTGGTGTGTTACTTAAAACAAAAAAAAAACTTCACACAGCAGTACATATAATTGTTTAACCACCAAGTCAACTACCAATTGCAGAAAATATTCTTTCTGTTTTTATTTAAATGGAAGTATACCTTGCTCACTTGGTAAACCAGAAACAAAGATGTCATATTTTTTTAAACAGTCCAGCCGGCCCACATGCAGAGTAACAGCCAATCAAACCAGGAGCTCTAAATGACTGATATGGCTTCCCTAGAAATGACATTGCCATCCTACTAACCAGACTCAGAATCCCATTCAAACAAAGTCTGGTCAGATCCACCACAGCTGCATAATGAAGTTAGTGAAGTTGTGTGGAATTGTTAAGAAGGTGTGGAGAAACAACATAATGATTTGTAAGTAGTCAGATTTGTTTTAGTTTCTGTTCTAAGGAAGGCATACACATTATAAGAAAAATATATGGAAGTGTACATCTTAATGGAAGTAATAGGAAGCTTACAAAAGAACCCCAGAGCAAATGCCACTGATGTATGTGTTATTCCAGACGATATTGGCCAGACAGCCAAATTTTAAAGAAAACACAATTGCACATATCTCAATAATGCAAAGCATCAAGGGAAACATAGGCAAATCCCCATGATGGTACAGAGGGTGGCAGTACATGAAAAAGTAATGGCTGGCATATGTTCAGCCTTGGGATTATTTACACGTTTTTGTTTTTTTTTGTTTGTTTGTTTTTAAGAGAAACAGGGATTTTGTCCATGAAGTGATGTAAGTTATATTTAAGCAATGTGTTGATGTCAGGAAGTCAGGTGTGATGATGATGGATTGTTACAGAAAATGTGATAGTAACTTTCAGAGGGGGTGGCCCGGTGGCACTGAGGGTTGAGGCGCTGGACGCCACACCTTGTGCCACACCAACGATCCAGGTTCAGGAACAAGCCTGGGCTGCTGGGGGTCAGCAGGGGAGAGGAAGGATCGAGCATCCAGAGGACAGCTCTCCTTCCTCGGGGGGATCCAGGGACTATGCCCGGCACTACAGTGCCCTCCGGTGGAGAGCGGAGGTACCGCAATGCTGCAGGACTTGGCTAGAGGGCTGCAGAGCCACAACAAGACATTTCCTGGCATCACAGCATGTCACGGCTCTGCCTGGGGGTTGGGGGTGAGGGCAGAATGAGGAAAAATATGGAAAAACCCTCCACCTCCTGATAGGTGATAGAGGGTATGGGGGGGTCGGTTCACCACGCCCAGAGCTGGGCCTTCCTCTCATCTCCTGTGTGCTCCCATTTACTGCACTCCACCAGAAAAGATTCATAGGTAGAGCGCCACAAGGAGTTCATCTGGCGGTCCTGCCTCGGGGGACTCAGAGCTGGGGGGGAGCTGGGCAGCAGCAGCAGTGGATGGAAGGGGTGAAAGGGGCTTCAAATGGGCGGGACATGGACTAGGACCCCGTGTGACCACTCCTGAAAGAGTTCAGGTGAGTGGAGTGAGAAAGAAAGATGTAAAAAAAAAAAATTTCAGAGGGGGTCACTTTTGATAAGGGCAAGGTAGTTATGCTTGTGATAATGAAAATATTAGAAAAGTATGAGGTCTATGCAGAAGTGGAGTACAAATATGCATAGTTTCATAAGTATGTGCTCAGAGTGCAGGCAAATGTGATATGCGGGTTTGTTTTAGAAATAGGTAAAAATAGCGATACATGCAATTAATAGAAAGATAGATAATTACATAGACATATAGATAGAGAGAGACAGACACAGACAGACAGGCAGAATAGGAATGGCAGTGAAGTATTGAAGTGATGCCAACCCCACCCCCACCCCACAAACATGGACAGGCATTGGGGTGTGCCTTTGGGTCATTGCCCATAACACTCACGCCATTTCACCTCACCCTACCCTACAGACACAGACAAGAGTCGAGGTGTGCCTTGGGGTTTTTCAGACTTTACACTCACCCATTCCATAAGGAAATAAGCTCAGCCTGCATCAATACTTCATCTCCTGTGCCTTCTGTGACTGCTATACCTAAATGGTTTATCACCCCGCATTCCCACCCTTCCTCCCTACTCCTTCCCCTCCTCTACTCCGCCACACACCTCCTCGCTGACCTGCCCCTGACCCACCCCCCCACTCCTTCTCTCTCCTCTTTACACCAGCTCTGGCCTCGCCTCCTCTGTCGGATGGCTACTTATATGAATCTATATTGTTTAATTTGTTATAGAAGTGATTTGCACAATTGTGATGTTTTGGTAATTGACAAAGCCCTCCAGCTGCTGTGTTTATTTTTCTTTTGCACAATACCACTGCCTGTCCTAATGTTTCAAGTAACCTGATGTGGAACCTTTGTAAAAGAACCCCTGGCTCAAATGTGTATTCCCTTAAATAAATAAATAAATATGTTGAAATGGGTACAGTATAAGAGAATGGAGTGAACTTTGGGGCTGAAGAGTCAAAGGCACACATCAATACCTGTCACTGGCTGTAGGGTGGGGATGGGGGCAGAATGACATGAGCATTACTGTTGACAATCCCAAGTCACACCCCTGATGCCTGTAAGTCCCTACAGTACAGGGTGTTATGGTCAGAAACCCTAATGCCTTGGGTTTTTCTTGGTATTTTCACTCCAAGTTTTCAGCATGCGCTTTTTGTGACCCCACCACATGAACAGTATCACTATCAGTTCATTAGCCGAAAGGAGATTTTGCACAGAGACTGTGCCATTTGGCATCACAGATGCAAAAACACATTTTGAACAGGATGTAAAAAATGACAGCTGTACATTTCTTGCTTTAGTAACTGCTCAGCACATCTGTTGCATGACCTGCTTATTGACATTTTATATCTGCTATGCAATGTATTGCTGCTATGGCTGTATGGCTAAGAGGGACCTGGGGGTAGTGGTGAATGTCAAGATGAATAACTTGGATACTTGTAGGAGGGCAGAAACCAAGGCCAACACAATGCTGGGATGCATCGCTAGGGGGATCACTCCAGAAGGAGGGAAGTGATACTTCCTCTGTATAACTGCTGGGTGAGGCCACACCTCGAGTACTGCGTGCAGTTTTGGAGGCCACACTTAAAAAGGAACATTGAACTACTAGAGAGGGTCCAGAGGAAGGCAACCAAAATGATCTGGTGCTTGGGGAAAAGGACCAATGGGAGAGGCTAGAAAAGCTAAATATGTACACATTGGAAGAAAGAAGGGACGGGGGGACATGATAGAGGTCTTCAAGTACGTGAAGGGGGTAAATAGGGGAGGCGCAGTCATGGTGCTCCAAAGGAAGGAGGGGGGTAACCAGAGGGCATGGGTGGAAGCTGGAGGGGGAGACTCAGGGGAGAAAGGAGGAAGTGCTATTTCACTGAGAGGGTGGTAGAACCATGGAATGCACTGCCTGGGGGGATGGTGGAGGCAGAGACTGTGGAGGAGTTCAAGAGGGGGTGAGACAGGTACAGTGGAAGGGTTATGAAAGCAAAGTCCAATGAAGTGGGAATAGCTTGGACTGGGAAGGGAGAAGCCCGAGAAGGCAGGGAGGCAGCAAGGTCAGCTCCCAGGGTGGGGACTGACCAAATGAGCAGACACAAAAGCCTGCTAGGCCTATTCTGCTGGCAATTTTGTATGTCAGTATGCTTACTATACCAACATCATGAACCATAAAACAGATGACTACCATAACTAGGGAGGCAGTATAGCACAGTGGTTTAAGGCTCTTAACTGCAAATCTGGAGATCTGGGTTTGAATCCCACAGCCCCAACTTGCATACTGAGTGACCTTAAGCAAGTCACTTAACTTCCATGTGCTCCCAGATTGCCTCTGTAAACAAGCTTTCAGCTTAGTGTGCCACTCCTGGTTAAACAATTGAAAGAAAAAAAAACAATATATTATTTTTCTTGCTTTATTTTGCTACTACAAGCTTTGACTAATACATCCATCTTTATTTATAGCTAATGTGTCTGTGACCTAGGCAAAACTACACTTAAAATCTCACATAAATAAATAAAATATCAGAATAGCATTTATTTTAGTAGTATCTCCTTCCTTTTCAGGTGTCCATGACACTATGTATATATATTTATATATTTTAACTTCAAAGCACTAAATCTATTCAAATGCAAAAAACACAAGACTTTATTCTCTTCACACAATAGTGTTAAACTTTAGATCCCAGAATGGCCAAGAAACAATTCAGACTTCACTGTTGCATGCCATTGTCACGCCCACATCTCATGCAAACAATAATCAATTACAGAAACCCTTTCATTTCTATGCTATGCACTCTTACATCAGAGAGACATAAATCTTACAGAACTGCTAAAAAAACAAATTTATCAAGACTGGATTTTTGAATTAAAACCCGTCATTTATAGTACCTATGTAAATAATAGTTTACAGGCTACAAACGATGCTACAGCCATGATATTAACAAAATTTCCATTTTACATGGAAAACATCCATATAATGAACTTGTCATACAGGATTTGTGACCTTCTGTTTGCATGTATCTGACAAAGGAAAAGGCACCTGCTTGATCCTTTTTTTCTATTTTATGCCCAACTTGCCCATACTGTAAGAGTCAAATATTGACATGTTTAGAGTTAAAAAAAAAATAATGATGTCTTTGTGTGTGTGTGTTTGGGGGGGAGGGATATGCCTAGATGCAGTTTTAGGCACTCCTTAATTACTCCCCCAGGCAGCTCTGATAGTCAGTTGTTCCAACATGATAGATCCACCTCATGCCCCTCCCACATGAATCAAAAAAAAGGTGGGGGTTGATCTTTAGGAGCTTACGTGTGTGTGGGGGGGGATATGCCTAGATGCAGTTTCAGGTACTCTTTAATTACTCCCCCAGGCAGCTCTGATAGTCAGTTGTTCCAACATGATAGAGCCACCTCATGCTTCTCCCATGAAATAAAAGCATAGTGCATGCAACAGACCTTAGGAACATCACATTTTTTAATGTCAGCTCTGATCTGTTCAGTCTTATTTTTTTCCTGACTCAGTTTATAATATCAGTGAAAAGAAAGAAAGAAAAAAAACACCCAGCCTTTTGCCTCTACAAGTAGTTGTTAATTGCAGCTGGTATATGTTAACATGTGCAAGGCAATTGCACCCGCAACTTCCCTAACACAGACAAATGGTATCAGTGCTCACTGATGTGTTAGCATCCTGGGCTGGATATTCAAACTGCACTATTTTGTGGTGCAAGCCATTGCGCTGCACAAAATAGTTGCGCAGGGGTGTGGCCGGGGCGATATTCAATGGAATTGCACTATTGAGCAACTCCTTTGAATATCACCCCCCGGCCACAGCCACAGTCATTCATTCACATATCTGGACTGCCTTGTACGGTATGGGCTGCACACCCATTGGCTCTTGCTCTGAACCAATGGGCGTGCAGCTACTAGCAGTCAGTTGGCGAGCAGCGGGGTGGCAGGCAGGTGGGATGCTGCCCTCGGCTGACAGGGGAGCGGGGTGGTGGGGTTCCATGGGTGGGTGGGTGGGGTGGGGCCACTAGATCACCAGGGTAGGTGGTCCTGGGGGTTGGATCTCTATTCTGCCTGTGATTGGGCTTTGGGTCCACTGGACCACCAGGGATATGTTCTTGGGGGTTGAACTCTATTCTGCCCACGATCGGCTTCGAGGTCCACTGGACCACCAGTGATATGTTCTGGGGGTTTGAACTCTATTCTGCCCGCGATCGGGCTGGTGGGGGTGGGGTTTTTCACTTATGCCCAGATCAGGCCAATCAGGGGTGGGGATGTTTAAACTTATGCCCGTGATCGAGACCAGTCGGGGTGGGGTTACTATATGCCCAGATTGGGCTGCAGGGGGCGGGGAGTAGGTTGAGGGCCACCCCAGGTGGCAGCTGCTGTGTTGCACCCTACAATGTGGCAGCTCACCTGTGGGTGGCCCTCGACTTACTCCTTTTTGGGCTCAAAGTTGTGCAGGCGCAGGTTGGGGGTTGCGCCTGCACAGCTCTGCATAGCCCACTGAATATCGGGCTGTGCAGTTTATGCATAGTTCCTCCCCCTCCAGTTCAGCATGCCTTCATTAGCATTGCGCTGCTGCTCAGCTTGACTTGGGGGGCGCAACTGCCTCCTGCTGAATATGGCAGAATGGAGCAATTTCAGACTTGCGCAGGAGCAACCCTATTGCGCATGGTGCAACCCTTTTGAAAATCCAGCCCCGTGTCTAGTGTCCCTGATAAAATAAAATAAAAAATGCAGTTGAGATTTTTTTAATGTCAGCTCTGATCATAATAGCTTTTAAAATCACCAATTGTTTTCTTGTTCAATGTTTTCTTCTCTCCTTTTACTGATAGTACAAAATGAGCCATAGCTAGCTCTTCCAACAATACATGAAAGAAAATCCTGTGATATATATCACTGTTTTGCAAAATGTATCCCTTACAATTTTGTCTTATTTGCAGGACAGCATATATTTAGCCTAACAAATCTGTCCTACTGCTACATTAAAAACACTACCCCCTACCTACTTGCCACATAGAAACTCAATTATATTAAAAAAAAATTCTAGGCACTTAACCATTATTAATTCTCCAGTCCCATTTACAACGCTGCTACACTTATATATAATACATACTTTTTAAACTTAAAAGAAAGAATACACTTTGGCCCTGAAATTCAAAGGTACAACCCCAAATTGCACCCCAGTGGGATATTGAAAGGGCTTGCCGGTGCAGCGCAAATCACGATGCATCGGGGCTAAATGTAATCGTATGCGGTGCAGATGCAGGGGGCGTGCCCATGCATATGCGGCACATCCTGATATTCAGCCCAGGATGTGCGTCATATATGCTGGTGCAACCCTGCATTGCGCCGCATAGGGGGGCTCAAGGTTGAGCCCCAGAAAAGTAGGATCAAATCCTGGCCACCCACAGGCGGGCTGCCGTATTGCAAGGTACAACACAGCAGCCGCCCACTGTGGGTGGCCTCCTGCCCACCCAGAACACCATCCCCAAGCACACACAACCCTGTTGGTCTAGTGGAACCCCCCCGCCCGTAGCCACGATCGCACAGTATATGTTAAGGCATACATCCCTGGTAGTCTAGTGGTCCCCTGTGTCCCTGATTCCCCAGAAATAAAAGCCGTGACCATCCCTGGTGGTCTAGTGGTCCCCCTCCCACCTGAGACCCCAATCAATGACATTATACCCATCCCTGGTGGTCTAGTGGCCCCCCGCCCATTGCCGCAATCACAGTAAAATCGTACATGCCCTGGTGATCCAGTGGTGCCCATTTCCTCCCCACCCACAAGAGTTCCTTGCCCACTCACTTCCCCCTCATTGGCAGGTGGCAGCATCCCACCGATACCCGCCGCCCACTGAATGACAGGTACAGTATGGGCTGTAAGCCCATTAGTCCCCACTGTGGACCAATGGGCTTACAGGGCATATGGTATTAGACAGTCCCAAAACTGTGAATGACTTCATTCACATAGTTGGGACTGTCTGGTACAGTATGCCCTGTAAGCCCATTGGTCTACACTGAGGACCAATGGGCTTACAGCCCATACTGTACCTGTCATTAGGTGAGTGGCTGGGCATTATGCGGGCAAGATGCTGCTGCCCACTGATGACAGGGGGAGTGGGGTGGACAAGGGGCTCTGTGTGGGTGGGAGGGGTGGGGGTGCCACTGGATCACCAGGGCAGTGCATTACGGGGTTTTGCTGCAATCACGGCAATGGGCGGGGGGCCACTATACCACCAGGGACAGGCATAATGTCATTGATCAGTGAATTGGGGTCTCAGGTGGGAGGGGGACCACTAGACCACCAGGAATGGTCGTGGTTTTTATTTCTGGGGAATCAGGGACACAGGGGGCCACTAGACTACCAGGGATGTATTTCTGAACATATGCCACGTGATAGCAGCTATGGGACAGGGGATGCCCCAAGATCCCCACTGCCCACTTCAAGCTGTGCAGGACACCAGGTGCAAGTTGCCAGGCTGCCCTGCACAAGGCATGCAAATGGGGCCATAAAGACATGCAAATGGCCCCATTTGCACCTTTCATATATTATGGCCTCATTTGCACGCTTCTGGCTGAATATCGGGGGTGATGCACCTATTGCAACTGCAGTTGTGCTGCCGCATCCCCATCCTCCATATCTGTGGCTTGTGCCGGCACAGTGCCGCTGCGCCATATGCAGTATCTGTGCCGAACTTGCCATATTCAACGGTGCTACGCCATGGTGCATCACCATTGAATATCACCTGGTCATGGCCCCGGTGCATCCAAGTTGTGCTGTGCTCAGGCTTGTGCCACTGCCCAGTGCAGTGTGAATATCTGGGCCTTTTTCATCAAACGTGTGTGTTTACCAAGTACTGTGCCCGTGATTAAAATAATTTAAACACCCTCCCCCCAAAAAATGTGTCCTCACATGGAACTGCATGTTTAACTGTAAAGACAATTAAAAAATGTATTTCTAAATGCATTACTAACGCCAATGTTTTCAAAGTTTTGAAACTACTAAAAAGACAAACTATATATACGTATAGCTAGATAGAGAGATAGATAGATATAGATATATATAGATATGTATAGACTTAGATATATAAATATATATATATATATATATATATATTTATATATATATTGAATATTGTAACAAATATTGTTAATCCCAAAAGCTGAACTTTATGTTTTTAGTATATAAATATTTAAGAAAAACCTGTGGCTCTTTCAACTTGAATCAAAATGCTGTGTCTTTTGTTTTCCTTGGGAGCTGTAGTTTCAGGCACTCATTAATTACTCTTTCCTTCTGAGGACCCAGATGGCTCTGATAATCATTTGTTCCAAGGCTTTTTAAGTCAATTCAAAGGCATTAAGTATCTTCTGTTCTCCTAGTCCGTAATAAAATGCAGGGGCTCCACAACTCGAGCACTCCACAGACTTGTTCTGTTGCATGGTCCAGGTCTCAAACTAGTGTGTCTTGTTCCAACATGATAGATCCACCTCATGCCCCTCCCACATGAATCAAAATAAAAAGGTGGGGGTGGATCTTTAGGAGCTTATGTGTGTGTGTGTTTGTGGGGGGGTATGCCTAGATGCAGTTTCAGGCACTCCTTAATTATTTCCCCAGGTACCTCTGATAGTCAGTTGTTCCAACATGACAGATCCACCTCATGCCCCTCCAACATGAATAAAAAAAAAGGTGGGGGTGGATCTTTAGGAGCTTCTGGGGATGGATCTCACTCCCCAAAAAAACTAATGCTGCCTCCCACTACTCAGGTTCCAGTTCTTGCACCGCCCCTTTAAGAAAGAAAATAGTACCCTGCAACCACTGACTAACATGAAAGCATATTTATTTGAGGGTGAAAAACATTTCTTGGAGGAGGGTAAGGTGGAGGAGATTATTTACACCTTCTGTTAGTTCCACGGACAGAAAACATGACATCACTCCTTTTGTACATGCAAAACATCCGCAAGCTCTGCCTACTGCAGCCGTAAAATGAAACCACTGTGGAAGATTAAAACCACAAAGTAAAGAGTACCACTGCAATCTAATAAAAATAAAGCAAAAACAACCTCAGTCATTCACAAAATTGATATAAACCAAGAAAGGCCTGTTGTATAAATCAAATATGCGGAGGGTGATTGTGTGATAATTCATTTATCTGGTACAGTTACCAGTGACCTCTCATAACTGTCACTTGTGGCTTCACCACTCATGTCATTACTTGAGGTCATTGGCAACTGTACCAGGTAAATGAGTTATCTCTCAGTCACCCCCCCCCCCATCAAATCTCTTCTTTATGCCATGGGGTGAACATAAACGTAGTGTGATAAATCCATTTGTCTGAATAACTGCGTATATAAATTTTGTTTATATACACAGTTACTACATCACACTCCATTTCTATACACAGTTCTTATGTCACAGTCCATTTATGCAAACATACGAGAAATGCCAGCAGATACAGGCCATTAGGTCTATTGAGTCTGCTCGAGTGTGCAGCAATCAGTTAATTACTCTGCAGCTGCCCCCCCATACAGTAGTGACCGTCCCCTGACCCTGTCCCAGCCTCTCTTAAAACTGACCACTGTCTTTATGGTTACCACCTCCTCTGGTAGGGCATTCCACCCAGCCACCACCCTTTCCATGAAGTAGTGCCTTCGCCTTTTCCTCTTGAACCTTCCCCCCTCCAATTTCAGACTGTGCCCCTAGTGTCTCTTCCTCCCTTAATCTAACCCCCCAATACTAATCCTATTTATGCCCTTCAGATATTTGAAGGTTTTGATCATATTCCCTCTGTCCCTTCTATGCTCCAGGTAGTACATGTTGAGCTCCCTCAGTCTCTCCCCATAGGGTTTGCCCTCCATTCCTGTGATCATCCTGGTGGCTCTGCGTTGCACCCCCTCCAGCAACTTGACATGTTTCTGTAAGTAGGGACGCCAGAACTGTATGCAGTACTCCAGGTTCGGTTTGACTAGCGACCTGTACAGTGGTAAGATAACCTCCCTCCTCCTGGAGGTGATTCCCCTGGCAGTACACCCCAACATCTTATGTGCCTTAGCTGCTGCCTTCCTACACTGTTCTGATTGGTTCATTTGTCCTGTGATTAGCACCCCATGATCCATCTCCTCCTCCTCCTCCTCCATAGTGGATAACTGTACCCCCCCAGCCTGTAGCAAAACCTTTGGTTTCTGGCTCCCAGGTGCATGACTTTGCACTTCTTCACACTGAAACCCAGCTGCCATGTGTCCAACTAGCGCTCGAGTTTAGCCAAATCCTCCTGTAGTCCTAGCCACCCCTCTGTGTTGACCACCACTGCACCAATCTTTGTGTCAGCTGCAAATAAGCTGATCTTATTCTTAATCCCATCTGCAAAGTCAGCAATAAAGATGCCAAACAACACTGGACCCAGCACTGAGCCTTGTGGAACCCTGCTGGTTAAAACCCTTGGAGTGAAGAGTTCCTCCTCTACAACAACCCTCTGTTGCCTATCCCACAGCCAGTTTGTGACCCACTCAACCAACTTCTCCCCTGCCCCAGGTAACCCAGTTTGCTAATCAACCTTCCACGTGACACCGAATCAAGGGCCTTGCTGAAGTCCAAATACAGGACTTCCACCACCTGGCCCTTGTCAATTGCCCTAGTTACCCAGTCATAGAAGTCAACCATGTTTGTCTGGCAGGATCTACCAGAGACAACCCCAGTTTGCCTGCTGTCCTGGAAACCATTCTCCTCCAGAAAAGCTACCAGCCTCTCCTTGAGGATAGTTTCCATAAGATTCCCCACAATGAAGGTGAGGCTGACTGGCCTATAGATCCCTGGCTCATCCTTGGGTCCACTTTTATGGATGGGCACAACATGCACCATCCTCCAGTCCTGGGGCATGCAACCAGTCCCCAGGGAGTTGCAGAATAAGTCTGCTAGAGGTTCTGCCAGGACCTCTGCCATTTCCTCTCAACACCCTAGGGTATATGCCATCTGGACCTGGTGCCTTATCCATGCTCAGGGCCCTAAGGCCCTCCAGCACTCTGCTTACTGGGATTACTCCTCTGTTAACTCTCCCCCCAACATCCCTAGCCCTCCCCTCCTGCGGCACTGGCCCCAGCTTCTCCTTGGTAAACACAGAACAGAAGCAGTCATTGAGCACTTCTGCCTGCTCCACCCTTTTCTCTGCCTACCCCCATCTTCCTTGATTCTAACAATCTGATCCTTACAGCTTCTTCTTTCCCTTATGTACTTGACAAATCCTTTTCCCCTTCTTTTATCCCCTGTGCCAGCCTAAGCTCCCTTGCAGCCTTGGCTATCCAAACCAATCTACTCACCTCTCTTGATTTCTTCATGTACTCCTCCCTATCCTCCTCCTGTTTGGATCTCATGTATTTTCTGAAGGTAGCCCTTTTTTCCTTGACCCTCCCTAACACCTCCCTGCTTAACCAGCTTGGCCTCTTAGACCTAGCCTTTTTGCTGTGGAGCTTTGAACACAAGTTGGTGGCCTCTGCTAACCCAAGTTTGATAGTTTCCCATTTCTGATTAGCATCCATGTGTGGGTGGATACTGGCAAGGTGCCCCTCCAATATGTCCCTCATCCTTCCAAAGTCTGCCAGCCTGAAGTCTGTCACCTTTGTTCTGGTTCTGGCTGTCTCCTTTCCCATACTAAGTGAGAACCACACTGTGTGGTGGTCGCTCCCTGCCAGGGGATCCTCCACCTCAACTTCCTGATGTTCTCTCCATTTGCCAGCACAAGTTCCAATATGTTTCCTTCCCTGGTTGGCTCCCTTACCATCTGCACCAGGAAGCTGTCCTAAAAAGCCTCCAGGAGAAGCTGTTCCTGATGCTCGAGGTGGCATTGGTGCTCCACTCTCCACCCCAGGCATGTTGAAGTCCCCCAGTATCACTGTGTGATCCTTTGCACTGACCCTCTTTATCTGCTGCCCCAGCTCATAGAAACATAGAAACATAGACTTTGATGGCAGATAAGGACCGCTAGGCCCATCTAGTCTGCCCATTTCCCTACCTACAGGATAGGCAGCAGATCCTATTTAACCAACAGCCTATATCTTCTTGCCCCCCACAAGAACTGCCTTATGTCTGTCCCATGCATTCTTGAATTCTCCCATAGTTTTAGACTCCACAACTTCCTCAGGAAGGCTGTTCCATGCATCCACTACCCTCTCTGTGAAATAATACTTCCTCACATTGCCCCTGAACTGCCCTCCTTCTATCTTTAAATTGTGTCCCCTTGTTCTTGCAAGTCTCTTTTTCTGAAAGATGCTACCCTCTTGGACTTTGTTGATTCCTTGAGGTACTTGAAAGTTTCTATCATGTCCCCCTCTCCCTTCTTTCCTCAAGGGTATACATATTAAGCTCCTTTAGTCTCTCCTCATGCGGCTTCTCTTGCAGACCCTGCACCATTTTAGTTGCCCTCCTCTGGACTGCCTCTATCCTGTCTATGTCCTTCGGAGATGGGGTCTCCAGAACTGGACACAGTATTCCAGATGGGGTCTCATCAACTGTCTGTACAGAGGATAGCAACTTCCTGTTTTCTGCTGCTGATGCCTCCCTATACATCCCAGTATACCCTGGACCTCCCTACTGCCTTCTCATACTGCTAACCTTAAGGTTATCTGATATGATTACTCCCAGGTCCCTTTCCTGTTTTGTTGTTGTTACTACCTCCCCACCCATTGTGTATTCTTCCCCTGGGTTCTTGTTTCCCAGGTGCATTATTTTGCACTTTTTTGCATTGAATCCTAGCTGCCATATGTCTGACCATTCCTCCAACCCTGCCAAGTCCCTTTTCATCCTTTCCATGCCTCCTTGTGTATCAACCCTGTTGCAGATCTTTGTGTCATCTGCAAAAAGGCATACTTTTCCTTCCAGTCCCTCTGCAATGCCACTGATGAAGACATTAAAAAGGACTGGACCCAATACTGAACCCTGCGGTACCCCACTAGTAACCGCCCTTTCTTCAGAGTGGACTCCATTTACAATTACCTTCTGTGTCCTGTTGTCCAGCCAATGTTTTAGCCAGGCTACCACCCTGGGACCCACTCCCAGGCTGGTTAATTTGACTAATAATCTTTTGTGTGGGACTGTGTCAAATGCCTTGCTAAAGTCTAGGTAGGCCATGTCCACAGCCCCTCCCTGGTCTACTACTTTGGTCACCCAGTCAAAGAAATCTATTAGATCAGTCTGACATGACCTTCCCATTGTGAACCCATGCTGCCTTGGATCCTGTGCTCCACTGACCTCTAGGTACTCAACTATTCTTTCCTTCAGAGTGACTCCATCACTTTCCCTACCACAGAGGTCAGACTGACAGGTCTGTAGTTTCCTGCCTCTGTCTTGGTCCCACTTTTGTGAAGGGGAATCCTCACGCCTTCCTCCAGTCCTCGGTACCACCCATCCTCCCATGATTTATTAAAAGAGTAGCCAGTGGTTTCACTAGTTCCTTCCTTAATTCTTTTAGAATTCTGGGGTGAATTCAGCAGGACCCATTGCTTTGTCCACCTTCAGTTTTAGGAGTTCTTGCAGAACCCTTTCTTCTGTGAAAGGACTGGGATCGACCCCCTATCAAGAGTGCTTCTGTCAATTGGATTAGGCACTTCCCCCTCCTCTTTTGTGAATACTGAGCAGAAATATTCATTCAGTATTCCTGCTTTTTCACTGTCCCCCTCTGCCCACCCACCGTTTATTCTATTCAGCCTCACTATCCCTCCGTTTGTCTTTCTCGCTCGCTGATGTACCTATAAAGGTTTATCCCCTTCTTAACTGAGTTGGCTATCTTTTCCTCAGTTTGGGCCTTTGCTATTCTGACTTCCCTCCCTGCTTCTTTCTGCCTTAACTGGTACAGTTCTCTGTCCTGCTCCTTCTGTGTTTCCTTATACTTCTGGAATGCTATGTTTTTCTTCCTGACTTTCACAGCCACCTCTCTTGAGAACCATAGTGGCTTTTTCTTTCATTTTGATTTGTTTATTTGCTTCACACAAAGGCTTGTTGCCTCTGTGATGGCAGTTTTGATAATCCCCATTGTTGCTCCACACCTCCTTCTAGGCTGTTTGCTAGTGCTTTTCTGAGGCACTCTCCCATCTTGCCAAAGTCAGCCCTCCTAAAGTCCAGTACCCTCACTTTTGTGTGGCTTGACTCTGTAGCTGAGTTTAACGTGAACCACACTGTTTGATGGTCACTTGTCCCCAGATGGCAACCCACTTCTAGATCTGAGATCCTCTCACTGCCCATTTGAGAGTATGAGGTCTAAGATTGCTCCCTCCAGTGGGTTCCGAACTAACTGTCTAATGCCTGCCACCTGTGGGCGTCAAGAATGGCCCTGCTCTTGGATGTCGCTGCAGCAATGTCGCCAGTTAACATCTGGCATATTCAGGTCTCCCATCAACAGTACTTCCCTTTCTCTGCCATCCTAAGAATGCCTTCTATCATATCCTTGTCCATTCCTTCCCTGACATGGGGTCTGTACACAACCCTGTGGATTGTGGTGCCCTTTCAGTCTCAAGGTGACCCACAGTGCCTCCTCTCCTCCCTGTTTACTCTTTTGTTCAGTTGCTTTTATCCTTCCTTTACATGAGAGCTACTCCTCCCTCTCTTCTCCCTCCTGTCTCTCCCTGTGGGTTATGTACCTGGTATGTTAACATCCCAGTCATGGTTCTCTGTGTACCATGTTTCTGTGACTGTTACGATATCCAGGCATCCCTCTTCTATTAAGGCCACCAGCTCAGGGAGCTTGCTGCCCAGACTACGGGCATTGGTACTCATTACCCTCCATTTCCTGATGGCCTTACCCCCTTTTGCCCCATCCCTGTCCTTCTTGCCTTTGTCACTTTCTCCATTTACCCCTGCCCTTCTCCCTATTGACACCTTCATGTTGGAGTTTGCCACACTTACTACCGTGATTGTTTGGGGAGCTAAGATTTTCCTGCTCCTTTCCAGTGCCTCCTCCTGCTGTTTAAAAGCTTGCCAATGAAGCATTTAAACCTATCACCTAGATTCTGGTTCCTCCGGACAGATGCAGCCCATCATGCCAGTATAGGCTTGCATCACTCCAGGTGTACCCCAGTCCCCAATGAAGCCAAATCCCTGAGCTCCACACCAGTTTTCAACCACTGATTGAATCCCATGGTACAGAACACCCTAGCCTCTCTATGCCATAGATGGGTAGCACCTCCGAGAAGGTTACCGTGCGTGCTACTTGACTAAGGCCCCTCCCCAATTCCACAAACTCTTCCTGCACTTCTCTAATCCCTTTCTTAGCCAGGTCATTTGTCCCTAAGTGGACAATGAAATCCAGCTCCCCCCCGTGCAGCTGCTCCAGCAATCCTGAGGATTCGCTCCCTGTCCCTCCAAGCCATGGCGCCAGGCAGGCACCTTACCTCCCTCTCCCCTTCCTTGCCCAGTTCTACCTTCCTAACAATGGAGTCCCCCACCAGGAGTTGCTTCCTTCCCCTGCAGGGTCCCCTGCCACCTCCTGTGGGTCTCTTTGTGGTGGTTCCCAGCATCCTCCTTGGTCTCCACTGTAGGTGCCTCCAAGAGGAACCACACTTGCCAGAATGGCATAGGAATTCTGGAGAGGTACAACTGGAGGGATGTGCCTCTGTTCCACCACCCTCACCCTCCCTGAGCCCACTGTGGTCCAACCGCTCCTCTTTCTTGGCAACCTATGAGGCAACGGCAGTGGCACTGGTGGTCCCTGGATGGAAGAGGAGGTACCACAAATCCTGGCCAACTCAGCCTGAAGATGAGCAACCTCCTCCCTCAGCCCAGAGAGGTCCATATCAATCTCCTTGTTTTGAGCCTTTGGCCTTTATACCACCCCGAATCTCAATCTTCCTGCCTTTCAGGTCCTAGATCTGTACCTATACGGCCTCTGCCCAGCCCTCCTCCCCCTCCTCCATGCTACATGGTATTCCTTCCTTTACATAAATAGCCACCCTTCCCCCCTTCCCCTTCCCCCTGTCCTTCTGGTACAGCTTGTACCCTGGAATCACCAGGTCCTAGTCCTGGTAATGGGTGGCTCATGTTTCAGTGATGGTAGCTAGGTCCACCTCCCCTTCTGCCATCAGTGCCTGCAACCCAGCAACCTTGTTTCCCAGGCTCCAAGCATTTAAGGAGACCACCCTCCAATATGTTCCTCTCCCTTCCCTGCCCATTTTTAGACCATTCTTCTTGTCCCCCATTTGTATTCCCACCGTCCCCTTCCTACTGGCTTGATGGGGGTAGGCCTATTGGCCTCCCTGGCCTGGAGACATAATTTGTCTCCCAACCTTCTCCCCCCCCACACACACACAAGCTTAGTTTAACTGAATCCTGGTTGCCATATACTGCCCCAGCATTTGCTTCGGGACTTCTGTGCCTTCCCCACTCATGTGTAGCCTGTCTGGGGCATACAGGTTCTTGTTTTCCCATGTTCTACCCCACTCCCCCACCACACTGTACCCTCTGGATTGACATAATTTCCCCTACCATGTGTTAAACTCCACTATCCTCTGCTTCCTGGTCAAGCTAGCCCTGGGTACTGGGAGAACTTCTGAAAAAGCAATTGAGTGCCCTGCTTTCTCACATAGTTCCCCCACCTCCCTGAACATCTCTTGCACCTCTCTGACTGTGCTCCCTTCCAGGTCATTCATGCCCAGGTGCACTACTATAAGAGGTTTCTCCCTTTCCCTCCCCACACACTTAAGGATAGACTGCCCCACCCTACCTGCTGTCATGCCTGGCATGCACTCCACCCATATGCAGCCTTTCCTGGTGCTCTTGCCTCCCCATCTCACCCTTTCAAAATCGAGTCTCCCAAAACTATGACCTTCCCTCCTCCTTCATGCTCCCCTCCTAGGTGTCACCCACTATTCTGGTCACAGTTCAGGTCTAGGTCCTCATTTCCCATGTCCCTATTCCCTCTTACCTCATCCGATCCCTGCTTTTCCCCTTCCCCACCCCCATTCTCCCATCCTCCTACTCCCACCAGCTGGCCCAACCTCCTTCTCCCCTCAGCCCATCGCCCCCCTGTTCACCCATCCCCCTTCTATCTCCACCTGAATCAGCATCATCCCCCTTGTCCCCTCCCCAACTGTTCCCCATTTCTGCTCCACCAACTGCCTTCGCTTCCACCTTCCTACAGATATCCACCACCACCCTGGACCATCTTTCTGTCAGACTACTATCCCCCTTGTTGTCTCTACCTCCCTTTTCTCCTAACTCCCTTCTGAACCCCCCCAGGTCATCCAGACTTGACAGTACTGAGAATCTGTTACTCCTCTCCTTTGCCATCCCCATGCCACCCCTGGTTCTCCATCCTGTGATTTCCCTTCCTGCTCTGACCTAGGTCTTGTTTTCCCCCTGTTCTTGACCACCGTTCACTTACCTGACTCTGATACCTTTGGTCTCTGCCGATATGGTGGTTTTGGTTCATTTAGTCCCCCTCCCTACCCTGAGCCTGCTGGTTAAACCCTCCAAGTGAGCTTTCCTATGGTTCTTTGGCCCCAGATGGTCCCTCCAGTCTCTCCCACCCACTCCCACAACTCCCAACTCAGCCATACAATCTCATCTCTTAGTTGCTGAAGTTGTTTGCACACTGAGCACCCTCCCAGCCCTCCATGCAGTCCTTAAGAACGTTATGTGTAGTGCAGCTTTAAGAAATGTTAGGCAGTACTGCTTTAAGAGAATGCATTCCCTGTAACTCTTCCTGTGTGTGTGTTGGAATCAGTGTTCCCCCTGTGTCTGAGCTGAATGGAAGTAAACAGAGAAGGCCTAAATTTCTGTGGTGCATGTTTTTCTTTCTACCAAGACCCTGATGTATTTTAAGGTACTTATTTTTGACCACCAAATACAAGAAAGAAGATGGCTTCCCACCGCCATTGCAGCCTACTACCCTTCCTACATCTCTTCTTACTCTACCCCTATTCATCCCCCCTCTCTACCCCAACCCTTCGATCCTGCCTGTCCTATTCCGTAGTCTCCCGAGAGAGGCAATCAGACCCTTTCTCAGTAACAAAGTCTGGTCTCTTCCCTCTCCATCCCAGACACAAAATATCCCAACTGAAACAGAAAGCAACACCAGCTTATCCATTACAATTTATAAAAAAGCAAAGCACTTCCTTTTATGCAGTCCCTTCCTTTCCGGTCCCCTCAGCTGTGAGCTCCGATTCGTCCTCAGCTGCAGCAGCTCCCCTAATCAAGCAAGATACCTTGAGAGCCATCTGAGCAAGAGAAGTACACATTAACCCTACAATACAAAAAATATGATTAAAATAGTATTTCAGCCCAAGCCTTGAGGTTGGCATGCGTTCCTCACCCCAACCCCCTCTCGTTGCTCCACTCCAAACTACACGGTTTCTATGCCCCCCCCCCAGTCGGCTACCTGCCTGTCGGCACTACTTCCAGCTATTCAGCTTGCTCCAAATAGTGCTTGAAGCACCACCACTATTGTAAACTAGCACAGATTTTATATTTTTAATTAAATGCAAACTGAAATAAAAAACAAGTGGTTTTTCCATTTGTTTTTTTTACAGCTACCTCTCCAGACGTGACTCATCCACATACAGCAGCAGTTTGTGCTTGCTCCATCTGTACTGTTGTCATCACCATACAAAATCTGCCATCCCTCAGTAAAGCACCAAAACCCCTCCAGATTTGTTTTTAAAAAATAGACGGAAACCCCAATAGAGTTCCACTGAACCACACCTGCTTTCTCCTCACAACCATCAGAAACCTGCCTACTTTCCTCGCTAGGACATGGCACCATCTTCTACATTCAGTTATTCATAAACAGCCAAAATGACCAGCACAGAACTTGTTGGGGATGTCTGCAGCATCAGGATGCTGATGCATCCCTAGCGACCACTTAGCAACTTTATAATAACATGGAAGTATGATTACAAAAAGTCCTCTACAATTTATTAAAGAAATGAATAAACAATTTCAAACAAAATTTCACTGCAGTATCATAAACATCCCCTATTGCATAAATGAAATATGCAGGGGAGAGGAGGCGACTGTGTGATACAGCATTTATCTTGTGTAGTTGCCATTGACCTCAAGTAACCTCGCGAGTGGCAGAGCCACATATCACTTATTTATCTCACTGCTCAGTGTTTGAAATTAGATAAACGATTTATCTAGTTAGGTTTTTGTCTATGCCTATTGTATAAATAGGAGATATTCCATAGGTTGATCACAAATAAGCTTTTTATTCACTCTGGGATATGCCAACAATGCTGCCTGGTAATGAGTGGTAAATCCATGAGTACCAGGCTGTATTGTTGGCTTCATGAAAGAGTGAATAAGAAGCTTCCTTGTGATCAACCAATTGGATGTCCTGTGTGTACCATGGACAGGGAGGTTATGTTGGTAGCCTTTTCACTGCTCAGTAGATTAAAAAGGCAAGTCATTATTTTGGTTCTCCCCAAGCATTGCATGTGCTGAATGCCACCATATTAACCAGAATTGGTGTGGAAACCTTATCCTTGTTAGAGGGTTGTGGAAGCAGCATGCGTTGTCCTGCCATAGCTAGGTTATGGCAGTGTGTATTCTATTGGTCCTAATCAGCTGAGGAAAGCCACTGTGAAAGGGCTGTAGTAGAAATAACAGCTACAGTGGAAATAACATGTTATTTCCACTGCAGCTGGACAGCAATTCAAAAGAACCCTTTTTATTTACAAGTGTTATTCATCACACCCATGGTATACAAAAAGGATATGCAAAGGGGGACAGTTAGATACATGATTTATCTACAGTATATGTGTGCAGTTTGAGCTTGGGTAACCTCACAAGTGGTGTAAGCCACGAGTGAGGTGACTAAGAGAGAACTGCACAAATACAGATAAATCTGGTATCTAATTGTCCTCCATTGCATATTTCATTTATGTAATAGGGATAAGTTAGGGTGATGGTAGTAATCAAATTTTTAAGTGCCATTTGTTTAAAAAGAAATGCTGTGAACTTTTTGTGGTGAGGCCATCTCTTAGTTCGCTGTATGAAGTGGTTGCTAGGGGTTGTTATGGATGTGATGTGCTGCTGAGATGTGCTGCTGTTACAACATCCATTTTCACCGGTGGAGAGAGTAGCATTTTGAAAAATGTAAGGTAATATGGCAGCTCCGCTTAGTGAGGAAGATGAAGTAGCCCTGGAGTTCCAGCTTCAGTTTAGCGTGACTGCTAGCTGGAGATGGAAAGTTGTTTTTTAAATCCACTTGAGGATTTCAAATGTCCTGTATAGTGGTAGGAAGGTGATGGTGTTGCACAAGTGAGCGAGTGGCAGTTACAGAGCGGGACCAGAGGGTGTGAGCACAACCAGAGTTCAGGAGGCAAAGAAAAAACACGGATTTGCAAAGAAGAGAAATCTTTTTTTAAGTTGGTTATGGAGTATGAGGTTGTGCAACGGTGATTTCTGGGAAGCTGGAAAGTCAGAGGAACTGCAGGTGAGCAGGAGCAATGCAGACAGTATAGATGAGGTGTGCGAGTGGGACCAGAGTTTGGTGGCAAAGAGCAAAACCTAGGGTAGTTTTTTTTTCAAGAAATGCTTATGTTGAGGAGCATTAATGAGAAGGGTTACAATGATTTGTGGAGTGCGGTGTTGTGTTTGATTTCTCAGAGTTTTTGTGGGGTCAGGTAATTGTGTGTTTGTGTACCTGGTCTGGGATGAGACATGAGTAAAGTAGTGCCAGCAGGCGGCGGGGAGGGGGACAGTAGGATAACTTGCTACAGCAATAAATCAGTGATGATGAATGTACCATACTAATAGATCTATGGTTACCAATTTATTGGTATTGTTGGTCTGATAAATGCATTTATCAGAAGTGTTCTGTCTACATCTATTGCATAAATATATTTATGCACTGATGGTGAAAATCAGTTCACCCAGATAATGTATTATTTTTGCAAATGGTATGTGTTTGCATCATAAAACTGTCAGATATGTTTCCGTGAACTAAGTTACCATTATACAGAATAATGAATCCCTAAGTTTGAAGTACAGGCTGGTATTCCACACCGACTCTGATAATGGGAGACTTCAACATGCCGGATACAGATTGGTCAATACCAGCAGGAACATCTGCCAGAACTAGACACATGGTGGATTCCCTGCAGGGAAAGGGCCTCAAACAACTGGTACAACAACCCACAAGAGACAGGGCTATTCTAGATCTAGTACTGACTAACAGGGAAGGGATCACAGATCTCCAGGTAGAAGGTCACCTGAGGGGCCAGTGACCATCACATGGTATGGTTCAATTTGGCCACTACATCTAAATCATCCCATTCCAAGGCAAAATATGGGACTTCAGAGGAGCTGACTTTGATAAGATGGCCAACAGAGTTAAGCTAGCCCTGGCAAAAAGAAACACAGGTGAGGGTACAGGCAAAGTGGGCAAGCATTAAGGATGCAATACTTGAAGCAACATCCCATTCTGTTAGACAGAAAAGGAAGTGCAAAGAAGAGGAAACCACTTTGGTTCTCAAATACAGTAGCAGAAAAGGTCAGAGTCAAAGGCTGGCCTTCAGGAAATATAAGGGAACACAGCGGGATGAAGATGGGAGGCATACCAACTCCCCTAAGGAAGCAGGAAGGCAGTAAGGCAGGCAAAGTCCCAAACTGAGGAAACACTAGCACAAACAGTAAAGAAGGTGACAAGACTTTCTATAGATACATTAGTGAAAGGAGAAAGTCCAGAGGGGGTATTGCTAAGCTCAAAGGAGAAAAGGGGACATGTGAGGAGGAGGAGGACCCTGTAAAAGCATCTATCCTAAATAGATACTTTTGCTCAGTATTTACTGAAGAGAAGGTAGGGCAGGACCCATAGCTCAGCACCATGGACACAGGGGAGAGGGAGGTGAGCACTACTCCCTTCACAAAAGAAAGGGTCCTTCAAGAGCTCGCTAAGCTCAGGGTGGACAAGGCAATGGGACCTGATGGCATACATCCCAGGGTACTTAGGGAGCTAAGGGTGGAACTAGCAGAGCCATTAGCAGAACTGTTTAGTGAGTCTCTGAGCACAGGAGAGGTCCTAGAAGACTGGAGAAGGGCTCATGTGATCCCGCTCCACAAGAGTGGTAGCAGGGAGGAGGCAGGGAACTACAGACCAGTCAGTCTTACCTCAGTAATGGGCAAGATTATAGAGGCACTCCTTAAGGAAAGGATAGTGCAACACCTGGAATCCATAGGGACACAGGAGCCAATACAGCATGGGTTTACAAAAGGAAGGTCCTGTCAAACTAATCTCATAGATTTCTTTGACTGAGTAACCAGAGTGGTGGACCAAGGGGGAGCAGTTGATGTTGCCTACCTTGACTTCAGCAAAGCTTTCGACACTGTTCCACATAGAAGTTTGATACATAAGCTGGGTAAGCTCGGGGTGGGTCAGAAGTTGGTCAACTGGGTGGCAAACTGGTTGATGGGCAGAAAACAGAGAGTGGTGGTAAATGGTATACAGTCAGAAGAGATGCAAGTCACAAGTGGGGTACCTCAGGGATCAGTCCTGGGGCCAGTCCTCTTCAATATCTTCATTAGCGACATTGCAGATGGACTAGAAGGTACGGCTTGTCTGTTTGCAGATGACACCAAGATCTGCAACAGAGTAGATGATCCAGAGGGGGTGGGCAGAATGAGAAGAGATCTGGATAAACTAGCAAAATGGTCAGAAGAGTGACAACTGGGATTTAATGCAAAGAAGTACAAGATCATGCACATAGGGAAGAGAAACCCTGAAACCACCTATAGGCTGGGAGGGGAGTTGCTGGCAGTCACAAAGGAAGAAAGAGACTTGAGCATCATCATCACCAATGACCTGAAATCATCCAAGCAGACCTCTAAAGCAGTAGGTAAGGCTAGGGGGATGTTAGGGTGTATTAGGAGGGGTATCACAAGTCATAAGAGGGAGGTAATAATCCCTCTTTACAAGACACTGGTTAGGCCCCATCTGGAGTACTGCGGGCAGTACTGGAGGCCACACCTTCACAAGGACATTAACCAAATTGAGGCAATCCAGACAAGGGAAACCAAAATGGTGAAAGGACTGCATCAGAAGACATATGAGGACAGATTAACGGAGCTCAATATGTATACCCTTGAGCAAAGGAGGGAGAGAGGTGATATGATCGAGACACCTTAAGGGCATTAACAAGGTGAAAGAGTATAACATGTTTAAATATAAGAAAAATAGCAGGACAAGAGGACACAGCATGAGATTAGAGGGAGGCCGATTAAGGGGGAATGTGAGGAGTTCTTTTTCACAGAAAGGGTGGTGGATGCATGGAACAGCCTACCTCAGGAAGTGGTGGCTATGAATACAGTGCAGGGCTTCAAACAGGCATGGGATAGGCATAAGGGAGCAATACAGATGAGTATGAATAGATAGGCCACTGACAGAGCAAAGGCCGATGGCACATTTATAAGGTAGAAAAAGAAATGGGCAGACTGGATGGGTCTTGCGGTCCTTATCTGCCATCAACTTCTATGTTTCTATGACTCAGTGTGGTGACATCGTTGGCATGACAGCAAAGCTGAAGGCACAAGAGCTAAGCTCAAGTGCCTTAATGATGTCACCACACTGATGAGTTGTGGAATATCAGCGAGTACTTTGCAGTTAGAGTTTTTTATTACTAGGATTACTAGGAATATAGAACATAAGGGGACCATAAAGTCCATCGAGAATGTTCTCCATAATAATGGATAAAATTAGACCATCCTTTGTCTAGAATAGTATACCTTATTTAACTCCTTCTTAAACCTAACAAGATTATTTATATCCACTAAGTTTTGTGGTAACCTATTCCATACCATAATTGTACCTATAGTGAAGAAATTGTTTCTTTTATCTGTATTAACTTCTGGCAGTACTAACTTTTTGTTATGTGACCTAAGATTTTCCCTAGCGTCACTAAATTTGTATTTCACAATTTGCCAGAAGCTGTGGTGAATTGAGAATTTTAAACAAGAATAATAGGTCTCCCCTTTGTCTACGTGCTTGAAGTTTATGTAATTCGGTATGTTCCAGCCTCTGCTCATAGGATTTTCCATGTAAGTTAGGAATCATTCTAGTTACTGACCTTTGTACACTTTCTACTAATTGGGTATCTTGCTTTAGAAATGGTGACCAAACTTGGGATCCATAGTCCAATATAAGAGGAGACTGTTTCCAGAAACACCAGTTTTAGGGTTTCAGGACTGTGTGAAGTGCTTTTTTGTCACAGGGAGCCGTTTTTACAGCACTCGTAACAAGATGATAAACTCAGCTGTAGTAATCAGCTCATGCTCCATTTTGACTGGGTTGGAGAGCAGAGCTGGTTATCACAGCTGTGCAGAGAAGTATTCCACATTCTAGAACATGAACTATTTCTCTAAGAATTCTAGAATGTGAATTATAACATTTGTGAGCCACCGCTGAAACATCTTGTATTATAAAGTTCTAAAGTATAAGCAGAACTTTCTCAGTACAATCAAGTTCCAGAATATGATGGTGTCCAGGTTCTATTCTGAAGGGCCTAGAATGAGAATATGTGCTTTTTACCCACCTAGAGTGAGAATACCATGGTATTCTCACCGTAGGTCCATGATAAGCAACAATATCAGGGTTATTTGGTGCAGTTTATTTTCACAGGCATTCCATAGGGCAGTGCTACTAAATTTGCCAAGATAAATTATGTTAGTTCTGCTTAGGACAGGGCAACTGAGAGAATAAACAGGTTATTCTCTCAGTTCTCCTGCCATCACCATTTATTCTCTCAGTTGCCTTATCATCAGCATCTATTCTCTTAAGTGTCTTATCATTTGTAAAAAATAAATAAATTAGTCGGGCCGGTGGCATAGCACAGATGGTTCATGCGCTGGACTCCTTACCTCATGCAACACTGGCTACCCAGGTTCAGGAACAACCTCGAGTTATCAGGGTGCCAGTGTAGGGGGGAGGTTGGAGCAGAATTGAGCATGCCAGTGGGCAGCTTTCCTCTCCTGAGGGTGGTGAGGGTGGGTTGGTGCCCCCCTCCATAGTTCTGCTTCCACTGGGTGGAGGTCCAGTGGGTAGCATAGGTGGAGAGGGGGCGGCAAAAGTAATGGAAGGTGGAAGGGGCTGAGCTGACACCACAGGGTGTGAAATGTGCCTCCACACGCTCATATGGCCGTGTGCTCGGGCCTTGGTGGGGTCAGGGGAGAAAATCTAAAAAAGAAAAATGCATATGTGTCCCCATCACCATTTGGTGAGAGGAGGCAATGGGGGCCAAACAGCTATATAAAGAAAAAATAAACAAAAATTCTAACTGAACCTTAATTTGGAACCAGCAGTTCAAACATAGCGGCTGAAACTGTATTGACTGTGCGTCCCTGGGAGGTTGGCTGCAACAACTGCCTACACAGACCTGCAATATTCCACCAGTAAGCAGGACTTTCTGTTATAAGGGGACGCTATGCCATTTTAATTGTGAGTTTGAGATCTTGCTAGCATACTCTATGCAGCACACAGAAGGGGCGGGACAGCTGGCCATTTAAAACTCGTGCCACTCATTTTGCCAGAATAGCGGCTGAAGCTGTATTGACTGTGTGTCCCTGGGAGGTTGGCTGCAACAACTGCCTACACAGACCTGCAATATTCCACCAGTAAGCAGGACTTTCTGTTATAAGGGGATGCTATGCTGTTTTAATTGTGAGTTTGGGATCTTGCTAGCATACTCCACACAGCACGTAGAAGGGGTGGGATAGCTGGCCATTTAAAACTCGCGCCACTCGCTTAAGCGCGAGCAGTAGTGTGAGTGTGAGTGGTGCGAGCACCACTTGGAGTAGAAAAATTTGGAAGGGAAAAGTGCAGTCTCCCTTCTTGTGTGTGCTACTGTGGAAAACATAAAATATACTGGGAATATATTGGGATATATTTTGAATTGCTGACAAATGTTATTATGCACAAAGTAAGTCTATTTTTAGGCTTATTTAATTATTTAGAAATTAGCCTGGAGTAGTAGTAATATGAATATATTTTAAAGTAAGTTCTTTGTCAATGTTCGTTTTAAAAGGTATTCATAGTTAAACCTTAGTTCATATAAGGATTATAGCATCTGTGGTAATATCTTTTAAATTGCTAATTAATGACAGGAAATTTATAACTAGAGTGTAGAAATATATAATTTGATAAGTAGTCCTGGAGACTATGTTGGGTAAATTTTAACTGTTAGTAGATTCTGTGTATAGATTGAATCATTGTGCTAAATATTGTACTTAGTTTAAAATGTACAGATTGTCTCTTTGGATTAGTGTGGTAATTTTCTTTTCAGTAAATAAGCATAATTTGTTAAAGGAGGAGCAAAATGGATGTGAGAGCTGCCTATGGAAAACTGTGGAGCAGCATGGAAGGGGATGCTGCCAGCTGACATCTCTGCTCACAGATCTTGGACCCACTGTAAATAGAAATGGAGAAAAAAGCAGCAATAGGAGAAATCAATTTATTAAGTGGGATAATCATCAGCTGCAGCCTCTTAAAATTATAAATTAGTTAAAATTGGGTCATGGATCTGTGAGCATTGATCTCAGTAGAGGCATATCATTGGTTAAGCTCGTAATTATGGTAAATGGAGATGTGGAATTAAATCCTGGCCTCAAAAATCAAACACAAATAAATTCTGTTAAATTGGCACATGATAATGCTAGAAGTTTGGTAGGAAAACAAGCATTATTTGAACACTGGATTTATTTAGGAAACTATGATGTGGTGGGAATTTCTGAAACATGGCTTATAAAAAACACCTGGATTCTGAGATAGCTGTTAAAGACTACTTTATATATCAGTATGACAGGCCTCACAGAGGGGTGGCATTGTTTGTTAAAGAAAGTCTAGGACAAACGTAACAACTGTTCTCTGGAAATATAGAGGGCATGGAAATGGTTTTGGTGCATATTTCTAAGTTAAAATTAAGTGTTGGTGTGATATATTCACACCCAAAAGTAAAAATAACAGCTTTTGAACAGTTTGCATCAAATTTGACTGCCATAGTTGAACAACAGGATTTAGTGCTTTTAGGAGACTTTAATTGTGCCTGGGGAGCAGTAAGGGGCCAAAAACTGGATAAGGAATTGTCACCATTGGGCCTAATTCAGATTATAAATGTTCCCACAAGGAAAAATTAGCATCAGAGTAATGGGAATACATTGGATTTAATATTTGTGACAGCTGGGATCCACACTCAAAATGTAAAGGTGGGTGTCCCAAATTTAGGGGACCATTGTTAAATAGAGTGTGAGATAATTTAAAAATATGATGTATTAGATCCACCCAAAGTCAAATATATTAGGGACTACAAAAAGTTTAACAGGACACGATTTCAACAAGATCTGAGTGCAGTGGTCTGGGAGCAAATAAATCGTATTCCAGATACTGACTTGTCAATTAGTGAAATTACCCAAGCTTTTATAAATATTTGTAATATAAATGCCCTATTTAAACAAATCAAGGAAAGGAAGAAACATGATC
Source organism: Neoceratodus forsteri (assembly GCA_016271365.2). NCBI lineage: Eukaryota > Metazoa > Chordata > Ceratodontiformes > Ceratodontidae > Neoceratodus > Neoceratodus forsteri. The sequence goes on along the minus strand of CM028131.1, from coordinate 683,293,612 downwards.
CCTGGATTGATGATAAAATAAAAAAACAAATAAGATGGAATAATAGATTATGGAGGAAGTCTAATCAAACATTAAGGTCCATATACTGGGAATTGTTTAAAAAGGCAAGAAATAAATGCAAAAGTCTGATTAGGAAAGCTAGGAAAAGGTATTACAAAAAAAAAATTGAACAAACAAATAATTCTGCTCATTACTGGAAGCCGGTAAAACAACTAGAAGGGAAAACAAATCAGGGTACAAATATAGCTATGAAGGATAGTGATGGAATAGAATTAGATGCGAGACAGATGGCAGGTAACTTAAATCATTACTTTTGCACACTCCCAGATTTGGAAAAAATAAATATGCAAGAGACCTTAGTTGCCTCCCCAATTATATCTGGGAAAGATAGATAAAAAATACCACAGTTCTATTTCAGGGAAATTAAGAATAAGGAGGTTTATAAACAAATAATTAAATTAAATCAAAATAAGGCTATGGGGCTGGATCAGGTGGAAATTAAGCTTTTGAAAGATGCTGCCTTACAGATTACACCAATTTTGACTAAACTGTTCAATTTTAGCTTGAAGCAAGGTATGTATCCAGAGTGTTGGAAAAACTCTAAAATAATTCCTATATTTAAAGGGGGAGATCGGGATAGTCTGACAAACTATCGACCGATAGCATTGCTGTCAGTAATATCAAAAGTATTTGAGGATCTTGGTTCAAGTCAGATACATTTTTTTTGTTGAAAAATACAACTTATTGACAGATAGTCAGGCTGGTTTCAGAAAGAGGAGGTCGACGGACTCCGCTCTCGTGGACTTCCTTGATACCGTCTCAAATGGACTGGAGCAGAAAGAGTCCGTGGGAGCAGTGTTCGTCGACCTCTCTAAAGCTTTTGACTTAGTGGACTTTAGTATTCTGATGGAAAGGCTTTCTTTGGTGGGAATGTTGCAACCTGTTAAACTGTGGCTCCTGTTATATTTGACCAAAAGAACCCAACAGGTTAGTATAGGGAATATTTTGTCTGAGCGGGAAGGGACATATAGGGGTGTTCCCCAGGGTTCGATCCTGGGCCACCTATTGTTCCTGATTTATGTAAATCCCATTCCACAAATAATTACTAAATCACAAATCTTTCTGTATGTGGACGATATGGCACTAATTGCAAGAACCAATACAAAAACAGAGTTACAGTACAAATTGCAATCAGATTTTGATTCTTTGCAATGTTGGTTGAAATATTCAAAAATGCTGTTAAGTAAGAAAAAGACCCAAGTTATGATGTTCCAAACAAAATATGTAGATACAGTTCCAAATCAGGAAATAGATATTGTTACACTTGATGGAACTAGATTACAGGTTGTGGCCCAGTATAATTATTTGGGGGTACTTCTAGATCCTAGTCTCACATTCAACAATTACATAGAAAATACAGTAAAGAAGGTGACTATTAGGCTAAGGGCTATTAGACAAAAGACTTCATTTTTGGCTAGAGAAGATAGAAATAAAATAGCATTGCAGCTATTATTGCCAATAATGGAATATGGGAGCCAAGTTTATCAGTTCGTGACAAAATCAACTTTGGAAGGTTTAAATAAGGTTTACTATAAAATAGCTAGGTATGTTACACAATGTCATATAAATACTCATCAGTGTATTTTATTACAAAACTTAAAATGGGATTCATTAGAGATTCGAAGAAAGAAAAGACTGGTGCAGAGGGCATTTGTGGCTTTTAGGGATGGAAATGGTGAGACATATATGCTTAGGCCTATAAATAAATATTCTGTAAGGATAATTCAAAATAGAGGCCTGAAGGCACCCTTAGTGAGAAACCGATATAGTATGATGCAAAGGAGACTTTATTTACCAAGGATTTGGAATGAACTGAGATTGGATGTTAGAAATGCTGGTAGTTTGGGCCAATTTAAGAGAAGTTTGATATCTATGTGGAAACCAAATTGTATGTGTTTAGGATTATAGAAATGCTCCTAAATTATGTTATTGTCAGGTTGTTTGTTTGTTTTTTTGTTTACTTCATTGTATTGTATCTTTTACTGAAATTTTTATTTTTAGTTTTGCGCACTGTTTACAGATTTTATGTCATGTCATATTGCATGTAATTTATGTCAAGATTTGTACCTGGAACCATAATCTATACAGGACCATCTTGTAAATAGGTCTTAACAGTCCTAATGATGAACTCCTGTCAAAAAATAAAATTTTTTATCTATCTATCTATCGAACACTCATTCCTTCTTCACAGGATATCAGCAGTCAGTACAGGTAGGGGGCACCCTGTCATCTCCCTTACCCATCCAGGCTGGGGTCCCACAGGGCTCCATCATGGGTCCCATCCTCTTCTCCATTTTCCTGAATGACCTCCCCTCTCCCTGTGTCAACTCACATATTCACATGTATGCAGATGACCGTTATCTACAACTCCAGCCATTCGACCATAGCGGTGGAAGACTTGCTCCAGCAAGACTTCCACAATGCCCTGCGCTTGGTTCATACCAATCAACTCTAAGTCAACACTAAAAAACAGTGTCCGTGACTTTTGGTATGAGCCAGAAATTGGCCAGGCTCTCCCCACTCCCTGTCTTCTCCATCCTGGATGACTTGCTTCCCCCCTAGGAAGTAGTTTCTTCCTTCAGGTATCTCATGTGTGTGGTTAGATAGTGAGCTTGACTTCTTTGCCCACATTGATACCATCCACTCCAAGCTTCACCCCAAAGTTGGTGCCTTGTAGTGCAACAAAGACTGCTCATCTCCTCAGGTCCACCAAAAGCTTGCTACTAAAATAGTGCTTCCAGTTTTAGGCTACGCGGATGTGGAACTACCCTCTCCTTTCCTCTTCCCTTGCTAGATAGGACACCCTCTGCACTGCCTTTGTCACTTTGCTACCAACTCCCACCATTGTATTCACCTCTGCTCCTCCCTACCCATCCTCCCCCTACCCTCATCTCACCAGTCCCACTGTGCCTCTTTCATCTCCCAAATTCTGGTTTGGGTCCATGCCCTTATACCTGTCCTCATGCCCCTCTCTCATTCCCTCTGCCTTATACTCCCTTCACTCCAGGGATCCTCACACCTTCTCCCTTCCCCCCTCACTCCTCTCACTTCTCTATGGGGAAATAGCCTTCTCCTGTCACCTTCCCTCCCTCTGGAACCTGTGCCCTCCTTTCTTCATCTCTCCCCCTCCTCTATCTCTCTTAAGCACCAGCTAAAACTCCTTCCAACCCCCACCAGTTCCTGTCATCTCCAGTGGGGAAGGTTAGGGAGAAAAGGATAGCATTCAAGAAATATAAGGAAACACAGAAGGAGCAGGACAGAGAACTATACCAGTTAAAGCAGAAGGAAGCGGGGAAGGTAGTCAGAATAGCAAAGGCCCAAACCAAGGAAAAGATAGCCAACTCGGTTAAGAAGGAGGATAAAACCTTTTATAGGTACATTAGAGTGAAGAAAGACCAAGGGAGGGATACTGAGGCTTAATAAAGGGGAAGGTGGGTGGGCAGAGAGGGACAGTGAAAAAGTAGGGATACTGAATGAATACTTCTGCTCAATACTCACAAAAGAAGAGGTGGGGGAGGTACCTAATCCAATCAATAGAAGCACTCTGGATAGGGGGGTCGATACCAGTCCTTTCACAGAAGAAAGGGTTCTGAAAGAGCTCCTAAAACTGAAGGTGGACAAACCAATGGGGCCTGATGGGATTCACCCCAGAATTCTAAAAGAACTAAGGGGAGAACTAGTGACATCACTGACTACCCTTTTTAACAAATCATGGGAGGATGGTGTGGTACCTAAGGACTGGAGGAGAGCGGTTGTGATTCCTCTTCACAAAAGTGGGAGCAAAGCAGAGGCAGGAAACTAAAGACCTGTTAGCTTGACCTAGACCTTGACCAGGGCTATCCTAGATCTAGTACTGACAAACAAAGAAGGGATCACATATCTCCAGGTAGAAGGTCACCTGGGAGCCAGTGACCATCACATGGTATGGTTCAATTTGGCTACTACATCTAAATCATCCCATTCCAAGGCAAAAATATGGGACTTCAGAGGAGCTGACTTTGATAAGATGGCCAACAGAGTTAAGCTAGCCTGGCAAAAAGAAACACAGGTGAGGGGTACAAGCAAAGTGGGCAAGCATTAAGGATGCAATACTTGAAGCAACATCCCATTGTGTTAGACAGAAAAGGAAGTACAAAGAGAAGGAAACCACTTTGGTTCTCAAATACAGTAGCAGAAAGGTCAGAGCCAAAGGCTGGCCTTCAGGAAATATAAGGGAACACAGTGGGGTGAAGATAGGGAGGCATACCAAACTGCCCTAAGGGAAGCAGGTAAGGCAGTAAGGCAGGCAAAGTCCCAAACTGAGAAACACTAGCACGAACAGTAAAGAAGGTGACAAGACTTTCTATAGATACATTAGTGAAGGAGAAAGTCCAGAGGGGTATTGCTAAGCTTAATGGAGAAAGGGAGCATGTGAGGAGGAGGACCCTGTAAAGGCATCTATCCTAAATAGATACTTTTGCTCAGTATTTACTGAAGAGAAGGTAGGGCAGGGCCCACAGCTCAGCATCATGGACACAGGGGGGAGGGAGGTGAGCACTACTCCCTTCACAAAAGAGAGGGGTCCTACAAGAGCTACCTAAGCTCAGGGTGGATAAGGCAATGGGACCTGATGGCATACATCCCAGGGTACTTAAGGAGCTAAAGGAGGAACTAGCATAGCCATTAGCAGAATTGTTTAGTGAGTCTCTGAGCACAGGAGAGGTCCCAGAAGACTGGAGAAGGGCTCCCGCTCCACAAGAGTGGTAGCAGGGAGGAGGCGGGGAACTACAGACCGGTCAGTCTTACCTCAGTAGTGGGCAAGATTATGGAGGCACTCCTTAAGGAAAGGATAGTGCAACACCTGGAATCCATAGGCACAGGATCCAAGACAGCATGGGTTTACAAAGGAAGGACCTGTCAAACTAATCTCATAGATTTCTTTGACTGGGTAACCAGAGTGGTGGACCAAGGGGGAGCAGTTGATGTGCCTACCTTGACTTCAGCAAAGCTTTGACACTGTTCCACATAGAAGATTGATAAATAAGCTGGGTAAGCTCGAGTGGTCAGAAGTTGGTCAGTTGGGTGGCAAACTGGTTGACGGGCAGAAAACAGAGTGGTGGTAAATGGTATATAGTCAGAAGAGATGCAAGTCACAAGTGGGGTACCTCAGGGATCAGTCCTGGGGCCAGTCCTCTTCAACATCTTCATTAGTGTCCTTGCAGATGGACTAGAGGGTAAGGCTTGTCTGTTTGCAGATGACACCAAGATCTGCAACAGAGTAGATGATCCAGATGGGGTGGGCAGAATGAGAAGAGATCTGGATAAACTAGCAGAATGGTCAGAAGAGTGGCAACTGGGATTTAATGCAAAGAAGTGCAAAATCATGCACATAGGGAAGAGAAACCCTGAAGCCACCTATAGGCTGGGAGGGGAGTTGCTAGCAGTCACAAAGGAAGAAAGAGACTTGGGCATCATCATCACTGATGACCTAAAATCATCAAGCAGACCTCTAAAGCAGTAGGTAAGTCTAGGGGTGTTAGGGTGTATTAGTAGGGGTATCACAAGTCGTAGAGGGAGGTATTAATCCCTCTGTACAAGACACTGGTTAGGCCCCATCTGGAGTACTGGTGCAGTATTGGAGGCCACACCTTCTACAGGACATTAACCAAATTGAGGCAGTCCAGAGAAGGGCAACCAAAATGGTGCAGGGACTGCATCAGAAGACATATGAGGACAGATTAACGGAGCTCAATATGTATACCCTTGAGCAAAGAGGGAGAGAGGTGATATGATCGAGGCATTCAAACACCTTAAGGGCATAAACAAGGTGAAAGAGTCTAACATGTTTAAATATAAGAAAATAGCAGGACAAGAGGACACAGCATGAGATTAGAGGAGGCCCATTAAGGGGAATGTGAGAAATTCTTTTTCACAGAAAGGGTGGTGGATGCATGGAATGGCTTACCACAAGAAGTGGTGGCTATGAATATAGTGCAGGGCTTCAAACAGGCATGGGATAGGCATAAGGGAGCAATACAAATGACTATGAATAGATAGGCCACTGACAGAGCAAAGGCCGATGGCACATTTATAAGGTAGAAAAAGAAATGGGCAGACTGGATGGGCCTTGCGGTCCTTATCTGCCGTCAACTTCTATGTTTCTATGACCTCAGTGGTAGGGAAAATGATGGAATCACTTCTAAAAGAAAGAATTGTTGAGTACCTAAAGACCAGTGGGGCACAGGACCCAAGGCAGCATGGATTCACAGTGGGAAGGTCATGTCAGACAAATCTAATAGATTTCTTTGACTGGTGACCAAAGTAGTAGACTAGGAAGGGGCTGTGGACATGGCCTACCTAGACTTTAGCTAGGCATTGGACACAGTCCCACACAAAAGATTAATGAACAATTTAGCCAGCCTGGGAGTGGGTCCCAGGGTGGTAGCCTTGGTAAAAAATTGGCTGGACAACAGGACGCAGAGGGTAATAGTAAATGGAGTCCACTCTGAAGAAAGGGGGGTTACTAGCAGGGTTCAGTACTGGGTCTGGTCCCTTTTAATGTCTTTATAAGTGACATTGCAGAGGGAATGGAAGAAAAAGTATGCCTCTTTACAGATGACACAAAGATCTGCAACAGGATTGATACACAATGGGGGTGGAAAGGATGATAAGGGACTTGGCAAGGTTGGAGGAATGGTCAAAAGTATGGTAGCTTTGATTCAATGCAAATAAATGCAAAGTAATGCACCTGGGAAACAAAACCCAGGGGAAGAGTACACAGTGGAGAGGGGGGAGGTATTAACAACAACAAAAATGGAAAGGGATCTGGGGGTAATTATATCAAACAACCTAAAAGTAAGCAAGCAATGTGAGATGACAGTAAGGATGGCTGGGGGGATACTAGGATGTATAGGGAGAGGCATCACCAATAGAAAACAGGAAGTTGTTATCCCTCTGTACAGACAGTTGGTGAGACCCCATCTGGAACACTGTGTGCAGTTCTGGAGATCCCATCTCTGCAAGGACATAGACAGGATGGAGGCAGTCCAGAGGAGGGCAACTAAAATGGTGCAGGGTCTGCAACAAAAGCCATACAAAGAGAGCCTAAAGGAGCTTAATATATATACCCTCGAAGAAAGGAGGTAGAGGGGGGATATGATAGAAACTTTCAAGTACCTCAAGGGAATCAACAAAGTCCAAGAGGGCAGTATCTTTCAGAAAAAGAGATGTGCAAGAATAAGGGGACACAATTTGAAGATGGGGGGTGGCTCAGGGGCAATGTGAGGAAGTATTTTTTCACAGAGAGGGTGGTGGATGCATGGAATGACCTTCCTGAGGAGGTTATGGGGTCAAAAACAGTGGGGGAATTCAAGAATGCATGGGACAGACATAAGGCAATTCAGGTGGGGGATAGGAAGAAGTAGGCTGTTGGTTAAGTGGGATCTGCAGCTTATCCAGTAGGTAGGGAAATGGGCAGACTAGGTGAGTCCTTATCTGCTGTCAAAGTCTATGTTTCTATGTTTCTATCCCCCTCCCTGATCCTCCCCTGTTGAAGCCCCTGCCATCCCTGCTGATGGGCCTCCTCTTGGGCTTTACTTCAGCCTCTATCAGGATCCTCCTTTTCTGCATCTGCACTGCCATTTATTCCACCTGTTTTGGTCTCTTTAATTGCACATCAAAGCCACTCATTGTACCTTTGCTTTGCTCTGTTTACTTTTTATGTGCACTTGTACCATGTTAAATCATACTCTATTTGTACATTACTTTGTACCAATCATAATACTATGTATGCTTTTATAATACTATGTATGCTATCTTTGTATTTCCTGTCCCCACTACCTTGGCTCAGCGTGCCTTTCCCAAGTTTCCAATTCTCAAATAAATAAATAAATTACAGTAATACCGAAAATAACTGCAAACCACTTTGGGGAAGAGAGAGATGTATACCATGGGTGTGCAAATACATTTGGAAGGTAAAAAGCTGTTATTTTCACTAGAGACATTGCTGCTATGCAAATAACATGTAATTTGCACAGTAGCTATGTTATTTGCATAGTAGCCACAACCCAAGCTTTTCACTTGAACTGGCTCCCTGCAATCAGGACATCAAAGAGTGACCCTGTCACTATAACAATTTATTTATTTATTTATTTAGTTTTTGTTAACCGGGTAAGTGCGCTAGTCAGCAAGTGACTGTTTTCAGGCATGACCCGGGAGGTACAATTACAATACACAAAGAGTACAGCCAGATTATTAAGACAACGAGTACAAAAAATGCAGAGAGAAATACATATGGCAATGTAACATACATTAGTAAACAAAAATATACTTTAGCACTGATCATGGAACATACTCAAAAATGTGAATAGTAGAAGGCAGAAAATAAGAGGATGAGGCATCAGTAGAAAAAGACACAAGGAAGGAAAACTGGCAAAGGATGGGAGGGAGAGATTGAAAGTGGAAAGGAGGTGCCGTCAGTCACGGCAACAACGAGTGGTACCAACCTGCAGAGCCTATGGAGCTGAAAAGGCCGAAGGCGAAGAGAGGGTGGTGGGGGAGCGGCAGTAGACGGCAACAGCGGCAGGAGGGTAGGAAAATACAGCCGGTCTGGTGGAACCGAGACGGCAGGGCCATGAGGATGCCTGTGAGAGGGGATGAGGCGGAGGGAGTTACGGCACAGCGGCAAAGTGTCAAAGTCAAGCTGAGCCAGTGGAACCAAGAGACGGCAGGGCAGGGAAGGGGGTCGAGACTGTGGGAGAGGCGGTAGTAGGTGGAGAGAGGACTGCTACACAGCCAGGAGGGTGGGGACCAAGGAGGGCATGGATGAGGTAGGAACAGGTAAAGGTGAGTTCGGTGGGAGTGGCAAAAAGGGGAAGAGGATATAACAGAAGAAGGGGGGGGAAGAGAGCAGCAGTGGGGTTAAGTGAGGAGAGTAATAGTAAACAGCTCACCTTGTCATCATTAATAAAGTGGAAAAGAAAGAAACTGTGAACAGATAATCCATTTACATAATAAAGCATGTTTTTTTTACCTGCAAGAGATACACACAAAAAAGCAGGAACTCCCATGGTATATATCAATTATCCCATGAGGTAGTTTCAAATATTCATGTTATCTGGTTTGAAATGCTGTTGTTGTTGTTTTTGTTGCCACTGTGAACTCGTGGTTGTGCCACTCATACACATGAGCAATAACAACAACAACATTGCAGAGCAGATCAAATCTCGGATCACATGCAGATTTGAAGCTACCTCATGAAATAATCCCTACCTATACAACAGGTGTGAACATAAATTTGCCAAAATAAACATGTAATCTTGGGTAACATGAGCAAGACAAATGAAGTTGGTCACTGAGCGTGCTCAGAAATATATCTTGGGTAGTGGCAGCCAAGATGGTCAGTGAATTCAAACAGGCATGGGATAGACAGTATAGTCACCTTAGCAAGACAAATTGATAGTGGCGGGTAGAAACCCCCAGCAGACTAGATGGACGACAAGGTCTCCTTCTGCCAGCAAATTCTTATGTTCTTATGTTCTTATTCATTTTTGACATACTGAGCATGGTCAGGAATTTATTCTCACATGTGAAGATAAATTTCTAAGCTTGTTCAGTGACAAACAGCATTTAATTTCCCCAGGACACATATGAAAATGAGCTATTACGGCTCAGAGGACTTTTCTTGATAAAACTCTTCTAATAAATAAATAAACCATGAGATGCCATTTTTTTCTGACTGAATATATACAGTAATCTATGTAGTTTACATTTTTCTTACTTTTGCAGCTTTCCACCATTTCTATCACAAACAGCCTAACACCTGTCGTGTAAATCCAATAAGACATGAACTGACTCAAGATATCATTTTTATCTTCATGTGAGGATATTGGTCTGCTGCTGTCTCACATGTGGCTTCACCACTCGTGAAAAATCAACAGACCAATACCCTCTCATGAAGATAAAAATTCTATCTTGTGATGTATAATATATATATAGACAGATAGACAGACAGACAGAAGCAGCTGTGGTGTACAAGGAAATATGGCATTGAGGGAAGGTCATAAGATAATTAGCAATGAGCTTGAAGAGACAGCAATTACCTCATGAACTACTTCGATGATATATTTCCATGTACACCAGTTGCCTATCGCTTATTTTACATAATACATTCAGATGGTGACTGTTAGTTTTGATCACAATTGCATAGGCAGGGAAAGGGTATACAGGAAAATAAATGCTTACTACTTCAATGGGAAAAAGTCCCATTCATGTAATATATACATATATAGTATATGGTTGGCCTTTATTCTGTATAAAAATCAGCCTGCTCAAAAACCTTGTTGTGCACATTCTAAACTGTTGTGCACATTCCAAGTAGTTTTTCAACACAGTTCAAAGGTCATAAAATGTTAAGTTCCTCATTCACCCAGCACCTTGCTGATTACTAACCATCTGTTGCCAAACTTTGTACCTTTTAACTTGTAAAAGTCTATAAATTTAATTTCTATCATACAACAGAACAAAGAAATGGCAAGTTTTTTTGTGTTTTCCTTTGTTTTTATTTAGGGAGGTAACACATCTGTGATTTCTGTATACAAAACCATATATTATATAAAATAAAATACGGGCAACCACACACAACTCAGCATGTGTTTCCATCTTGGGGTTGAGATGACAGCATGAATCTCTTGAGCTTTGCACTCGAAGTCCATATGCTGTCATCTCAACCCCTTGATGGAAACACATCTTTGATGTGTATGGTTGCCCATACATTATTCTCTATATTCTCTGTATACCCTTTTCCTGTATATACTATTGTGATCAAGATTAACAGTAACCATCTAAATGTATTATATGAAATAAAGGATGGGTTAGCCCTGCTATACTCAAAAATTAACCCATCGAGGTGGCTAACCAGAGCATAATATTTTTTCATGAGTGCAGTTTGACCTTGTGACATAAGTGTCAAAGGTCAAATGACATGACGGAAAAATATTAGAGATATTTATGTTAGGACTGTGGCATATTCAATTTATGGAATGCCTTTAGTGATTTTTTTTTTTTTGTATTTTTATTTTTTTGTTTGAATGTAGTTTTCCAAATGATCTAATAGTCTTTCAGGATGGTAAAGTGGTTGTGTTAGTGAAAGTACACACATGATGCTATTGCTTGTATCAACACATTAGCCTGTAAATGGAGAGAGAGTGTATCACTGAGCTTGTGGAGCGAGTGAGCATGTAGATGCAGCCTAGTGAGGAACCGGGGGGATTGAGTTATGTTGGTCCAGTTCATTAAGCGTCAATGGTCACCAGATTGTCAGGAGAGTGGCAGTGGAAGTTATGTTTCTACAGCACTTGGTTAATTTAATTTAATAGTGATAAGTAAAGTCGAAAGAGGAGGGACCGTTTTTTTTTTAACTGAGTCTAAGTGAGTCTGAGAGAAGTGGCTTTGGAGGGTGGGGGATAAAATGGGACTGCAATCCAGTAAAGCAGTGAAAATAATGTACAGACTAAAGGAGTCTGGCAGAAGTGGCTTGGGGGGCTATGTCAGGAGTGTAATCCAGTAATCAATTACTGATCTGAACTGAAGAACTGAATGGGAAGTTTCTGGAGGTGTTTGGGGATTTTTTTTTTTAAATGGCAAGGTTTGTTTTAGAGTTGAGATGGATGTGTTTATTACAGCTTTTGACCAGGAGAAGATGGGAGTTGAGAATTCTAAAAATAGAACCATGCAGTTAGGTGGGTGGCCCCTCTTTTGCCTGACACCTCGACGGCAAAACACAGAAAATTACCACTACAGAGATAGTCGCTGTAATGGTCAATTTCTGTGTTTCGCAGTCCTCCAGTGTCCTGCCCCCTCCCCGGACCAACTCCGACCTGGAGTTGAGAATCTTAAAGTCTGGGGGGATGTGGGCACAGCCCGCACAGAAAACACTGGGGCTGGGTGGCACAACACCTGCATCAGGCTTGTGCCATTTCTGTGCAGGTGGTCGACAGGTTTACTGTCGACCAAACTTGGTGTTTCCCTGTCAGGCTGCCTGCTCCATTCAGTTGCAACCTACAGTGAGAATGTGTTTGCCACTATGAACCTTGATTATGAATATCATGATGGGGGAGCACTAATGAGCAGCTAACTCAAACAGTCGCAACTCTCCAGAACTCTGCACCACAAGGCCTTAAAAAAACTTCAAAAAACACTCATTTCAGCATCAAAAGCTACCTTAATAGTTACTGCAATGGACGAGTACCTGGCATCGCAGAAATCATTGCGGCATGGTGGCAAGAATGTAAAAAAATCCACTGCTTCAGAACAAGCTGCTCCATGTGGGCCAGGCCCAGTATCTTTCTCGGCCGCAGAGCTCACAGTAATCAGCAAGGCCGTCTCAGAACAAATCCTGGCAGACCTCACACTGAAATGGAACAAGGTGGAAAGGTCCATCGTCGGTTTGGTTTCAGAGATCAAGCAGCAATCGGGATGGCTCCAGGAGGCAGAGCAAAGAATATCCGATATTGAGGATGCCACGCGGGGGGTGCCTGATAAAATAGCCAGATTGAAACAGGAGATTGAAGATCTAAAGGATGCTTTAGATTATCAGGAAAGTTACAGTCGCTGCAATAATCTCCGCATCAGAGGTCTCCCGGAGGGAGCAGAACAAGGAAACCTCATGGAATTCTGTGCCATCACCCTGCCTAAGCTACTCAATGTCCAAACCAAAGCAGGCAAGATAAAAATAGAGAGGACACACAGAGCATTGGTGCCGAGGCCTCCCGGAGATTAACCGCCATGACAAGTGATATTCAGGATGCACCACTACCCTGACAGGCAGGCACTGCAGGCGGCCTATAGAAATCCTAAATAAATTATCTTTGATGGGCACAAGATAACCTTGCATCAGGATCTCTCGGCCAGAATACAGAAAAATCTATAACAATTTAATAATCAAATGGACCAGCTGAGAGAACAGGGCCTGGAATTCTTTATGGCATACCCTGCTGTTGTAAAAGTCCAGTGGGAAGGTACGACATACTCGTTCTGGGAACCAGCCAAACTACAAGGCTACATTAATGAGTGGGACAAAAAGAATAAAACAAATGGTTGAATTCCACAGTGAGTACTCTGGGACTTTGCTTATTCACATACTAATAACCCCACAAAACAACTAGACTCTCTCGTGAACTGTTCCCTATGGACAAAAGAGGTCTGCTGGGGGGGTTGGAATTGGGAGGGGGGAATATTCATTGTGGGGCAATTCTGTTACACTCCCCTACTTCGACTGGAACCCGTCTGGATCCCCTTAAGAGATGGTCACAAGATATTTTAATAGCATAGCCACGCACAACAATGGCTAGGTTCTCAGGGACATCTACACGGCCTGCCACGCGGCGCATGGACTGCAACTACCAAGATTATTGGCACCAGATGTAAAATGGCCACGGCACTACTCAACAGGAGAGGAACCACAATATGAAGGGACAATATTTGAAGGTGGCCTATATATTTCTTGTTGGGACTAGATTTGATATTGTGTGTCACAATGGTAGTGAGAGGCAAAATGTGTATGATCTGATGGACCAGAATTATTTGCCTACAATCACTTACTGTACATGATGAAAAGGAGAGTCAGGGGGAATGAAAGCTGACAAACAAGAGGAATATTTGTGTTGACAGAGGAAAGAGGAGAAAGGGGGGAGAAAGGAACATTGGGGATATTAAAGGGGAGAGGGGTTTATGATGTACAGGGGAGAGTCCTGGGACAAAATGGTGGCTGCGCTGGTTTACGGGCATAACACCACTAGCGGCCCTGCAGCCTGCCTTAAAAGCCTCATTGAGAGGAGGGGAACATGAGAAAAGGGAAGGGGGTTACTCACTGAATCGAGAGATGATTTCATTAAGGGGACATGGGATGGAGACTTGTGGGGACAGAGCTGGGGCTCAAAATGAGAAGCGATTGGGGAGTATACCGAAGCTGTCTCCGCATGTACCCAAAAGGGCATACCCGCCAAAGGGACACTAATGGAAATGAGAAAAGGGCACAACGAAGGCAAAAGAGTAATATATACACCTAAAATGGTGGTGTGGGGGAAGGGGGGCGTAGATCTGGGATAGGACAAATGGAGAAATACTGGAAGATAATCAGAATAAGATTAACATCTCATGGAGGGGGAAAGGATAATTTACTAGTCAAAATGGGATGAAGGAGAGGAGAAGTGGTGGAATGGTTGATCTACAAAAGTTATCAAAGGTTTCAATGTCTGGTACACAGGTTGGTGTACATAACTGTTCAGAGTTACTCTTACTGTTTTTATAGTAATTGTTGTTCTTGCTTTGCCAATATTTACACTAAGAGCAGATTCATGTGCAGGAGAAGAAGCCAAAAACAAAGGGGGTTAAAAATGGATACAAGGAGAATAAGGATCATGGCTAGGCACCAACACAGCCTTGTGGTCTCTTGGAATGTGAAGGGGTTCTCCTCGCCGACTAAGAGGACAAAGGTACTAGCAGTGCTAAAAAGAAAATGAACAGATGTAGCACTGCTGCAGGAGACCCACTTGACACCCAGGGAACATACTAAACAGGTGGGGGGGCTGGGCTGTGGCTTGCCATGCATCCTCCTATAGCTCCCATAATTATTTAACAATAGCTTCCTCTTTGTACACCACCGCGTGGTTAAAGACCCTACGAAAGGAAGATACATTTTTGTGGTGGGGAGATTCAAGGGAAATTGATTACCTTTGGTAACATCTATGCCCCCTCTGTCCTGGAACTGGCCTTCTATCAGAAAATCATGGACATATTAGTGAAAGAGCAATTTCCCAATCTAATAATGGGGGGAGATTTCAATTGTTTTGCGGACCCAGGGTTGGACTACTCAGGAACAAGCCTCAGGGTGGTCCCAGCGGTACAGCAATGGCAGCTGAGCCTAACGGAGCTAGCACTGGTGGATGCCTGGAGGACGCTCCAACCCGGGGCCTGCGAGTACACTTTCTTCTCCCATCCACACGTTACCTGATCCAGATTGGACTATATATATGTACAAAGGGAGGTATACCCTGCAGTCTCTAAAGTGGAACATAGCCCTATCTACTTGTCTGACCATGCTATGGTCCAACTTGAGCTGGCTCTGGGTGAGGAGCAGGGATGTGGGGGGGCTAGAAATTTGCCAACTACATACTATCTAAAAGTGATTTCAGACAATTCTTGAAGGATCAGTGGACTGCATACGAGACCACTAATAAGGGCACGGTGGAGGCAGAGAGGACATACTGGGAGACGAGTAAAGCTTATATGAGGGGGGTAATAATTGGTTACACAGCGAAACTAAAGAAAGAAAAAAAGCAAAAACAGGGGGAACTAGAGGAAACAATATGAAGGCTAGAAAAAATTGTAATTGAAACCGGAGACAAGCAGTCTTTGAAGGAGCTCCAAGCAGCCAGGGAAGCACTAAATACATGCCTAACTGAGAAAAGCCTGAGTTAAATAAATGTTTGCTCGACAAAAAATATACAAGTGGGGAAACAAACCGGGGCCATTACTTGTGAATCTAATTAGGGGAGGGAAGACACCTAAAAGAATTATAGCCATAAAAGACAAAAAGGGCAAATTAGTATAAAGAGACCTGCAAATCAAACAGCACTTCCGAGAATTTTATGCAGCCCTGTATACTGAGGAGTGCATAGGGACAGCAGCTGAGCGAGGAATTTTTAAAAGGGCTCCCTATCCCAACACTCACAGAGGCACACCGTTCTTTTCTGGGCAGTACGATCTCTATCAAGGAAGTGCTGCAGGCTATAGGTATGCTTAAAAGGGGCAAGGCTGCAGGACCAGATGGGTTTATGGCCAAATATTTCAAAGAGCTTAAAGAGAAAGTAGCGGAGCCTATCAAGAATGTGCTTGAGGAGGCGAGGGGAGAGAGGGGCCTACCTAAGTCATGCTGTGGAGCTCATGTCTGTGTACTTCCCAAGCTGAACAAAGATCCCACAGATTGCTCCGCATACAGGCCCATATCGCTTCTTAATTATGATTGTAAAATCATGACAAAGGTCCTAGCATTAAGATTAGACAAATTATTGCCCCTAATAATTAATCCAGACCAAACCGGCTTTATACAAGGCAGAATGTCGTATCACAACATGAGAAGGCTACTTAATGTTATATGGTGGGGAAACAAACACCAAGGGAAGGCATGTGTTTTATCTATGGATGCTGACAAAGCCTTCAACAGGAGAGAATGGGAATATCTGATTAAGATCATGGGGAAATTTGGCTTGGGAGAAAAATATATTCAATTGGTTAAAGCTTTTTATATAGTCCCCACAGCAAGAATATTGATTAATGGTTCACCATCAGAGGAGTTTCGGCTTGGGAGGAGCACACGACATGGGGTGTCCCCTCTCCCCCCCTCCTATTTGCATTGGCCATAGAACCATTGGCAATTAAAATCAAGGAGGACCCTCAGATCCGAGGCATATCAGATAAACAGGGAGGACAGCATACCATCACCCTGTATGTGGATGATATTTTGCTCATCCTAACTCAGCCTGACCAGTCCATACCTGCTTTTTTAGGCCTGGCGGGGGACTTTGCTAAGTTTTCAGGTTATAAGCTTAACCTAAATAAATCAGAGATCATGTATTTGAAGAATGGTAGGGACAAGGAAGGTTTAAATACTTGGGGACTCAAATTAGAACAACAGGCTTTCTCTTACCTGGGAATCAAGGTGGGCAACGAGCTAGGAAGGATGTATGAACTAAACTACAAGCCCATGGTAGATACAGTCCTGAATGACCTGCAAAGATGGAGGGCACTTCCAGTATATTGGATTGGCAGAATAAATGTGCTAAAGAAGAATGTGCTCCCCAGAATATTATACATACTTCAAATGATGCCGATGGGTCTCAAGAACAGGGACATTCAGACTTTAGAGAGGGAATTTGGAACCTTTAAATGGCAGGGCAAAAAAACACCAATTAGTCTGATTAGGCTGAAGGCTGCACCAGAGAAAGGAGGCCTCAACCTACCAGACATGAAGGGGTACTACTTAGCGACCCAGTATAGATATGTCCACAACTGGGTCAACAGAGGGGAGACTGCCACCTGGCTGGCACTGGAGGAGAGTGGGTGCTCTGGCAGACTTACTGCCTACCTAGGATGGACTGAAATCAAATAAACAGCAGGAACACCCAAACCCACTGGTCATGGCATCTTTAGATGCATGGGCATGTATTAGGCAAAGAAGGGGAGTCAAACAAGAAAATACAGTACTGGTACCAGTAGCAGATAACCCAGGCTTCCTACCAGGGTTGGGGAATGAAGGATTCAAAATCTGTCAGGACAGGGGCATTAGATGTGTAGGGGATCTGACCTCCAAAACAGGGATATACTCTTTTCAGGACCTACAGCTGGGTTTGGGAATACCATCCTCACATCTTTTTAGATTCTTTCAGATCTGGAAATATTGGAAGAGCCTTAATAGGAATGCCAATACGAAATCTGCCTTGGTAGAGGTTGAAAGAGAAACCCTAGGGGCGAAAACACAGGAGAAGAGACTGATTGGTTAGGCAGCTAAACTAGATAGGGTGTATTTTAAAGGAGACCCCCAGAGGGTGAAACAGAGGTGGGAAAGAGACCTCAACATCATAATTGAGGATAATAATTGGGAATTGCTACTGACTTCCCGTATGGGGTTATTGTTGTGCAACAGATATAAAGAAATGCAATATAAATTTGTGCTTAGATTATACTACCCTCCGTCCAATGTGCATTGGTTTTTCCCGGAAGTATCACCTATATGCA
Source organism: Neoceratodus forsteri (assembly GCA_016271365.2). Taxonomy (NCBI): domain Eukaryota; kingdom Metazoa; phylum Chordata; order Ceratodontiformes; family Ceratodontidae; genus Neoceratodus; species Neoceratodus forsteri. The sequence continues at coordinate 683,275,780 of CM028131.1, read as the reverse complement.
GGAATTGTGGTGGGGCCAACGGCACCTGGATGCACTACCACTGGGAATGTCTGGGAATACAGAGGTACTGGAGAGGGGTGGTCACAGAAATGAAGAAGATAGCAGGATACCCATTGGAAGTATTCCCAAGATCACTACTGCTAGGAGTGGCCGGACAGGAAAATGGGGAATGGGAATTACACCCCAGACAGCTTAGGCTCCTCCTGGTAGTGGCTAGACAAAGGATACAAATCCTATGGATCACTGGGAATGTTCCCACGGTGGACCAGTGGAAAACCCTCATCCTAAGGGCACTCTCAGTGAATAGGTTGACATATGTGTTAAAGGGACATGAGGAGAGGTTTATGAATACATGGGCAACATTCATGACCACACTAATTCTAGGGGAAGCCACTCTCCTTCGGGAGGGTTGGACGTCCTAGTGGGGCCTACCCATGCCTGTTAGAAAAAGAGAACTCTAACCAAAGTGGTTAAATTAAACCAAGAATCTCCTACGCTGCATGACAATAAATAACTACATAGGCAATAAAATACAATGAGACGTATTCAGGGTTAAGGCAAAGCATATTTATATTTATTTTTTCTTGCATAGTTTAGACTGCATATTGTAGTTTGATGAAGTTGTTTGCTGTATCTCTCTTCTTTAGAAGATACAGCTACATTTTCTGTGATTCTATTTTTCTCTTATTCTCATCAATGTGCCAGATGGGTATCAACTAATAAACAATACTTACGTAAGTGATTGTATATTAATTTGGTAACACCACAGTAAGAGGGGAGAATTGTAATGAAACAATGCTATATCACTCTATCTGAATGTACTTGTATGGCATATGAAAAAAACATAATAAAAATATGATACAAAAAAAAATGAGACTATCATGATGTTCTCTCTAGGGCCCCTCAGTGGCAAAAATATCACAGATATTTGCCACTATACTGTATATATATATATATATATACACACAGTGTGTGTGTATATATATATATATATATATATATATATATATATATATATATTTATATATATATATGCATTTAGTTAGTTTATTAATTTGTTTATTTATAACAAAAAAGTTTTGCCAAGATGTGTCCTGGGGAAAGGGGGAAGAGAGTTGTAAGAACAAAATAGAACACTAAGTTGGGAGCAGTAGTTGAGGGAGAAGAGGGGAGGTTGGCCCTGCAAGGGGACCTGGACACCCTGGAAAGCTGGGCTCACACATGGAAATTAAATTTCAATATCACCAAGTGCAAGGTGTTGCATCTTGGTCAGGGAAACCCTAAACACAGGTACAGCCTGGGAGGCGAGACGCTGGAGGCCTCAATAGGGGAAAAAGACCTAGGGGTCATGGTGGATGCATGTATGAATAACTCTGAGCAGTGCAGGAGAGGCGATTGTAAAGGCAAACAGGATGTTGGGATGCATCGTAGAGGATCACCTCTGGGAGCAAGGAAGTGATTCTGCCGCTGTACAATGGACTGGTTAGACCACACCTTGAGTACTGTGTACAGTACTGGAGACCACACTTGAAGAGGGACATACAGCTCCTGGAGAGGGTACAGAGGAGGGCAACTAAGATGATACGAGGACTAGGGGATTTGACGTATGAGGACAGACTTGAGGAGCTCTGCCTGTTTTCATTGGAGGACAGGAGAGACAGGGGGACATGATTGAGGTCTTCAAGTACCTCAAGTGAATAAATAGGATAAACATGGAGGGGATCTTTAGACTAAAGCAGGGACGTATCACCAGAGGGCATGGTTTGAAGTTGGAAGGTGGAAGGGTGAGGGGGAAAAGAGGAGGAGGTTTTTCACTGAGAGGGTGGTGGACCCTTGGAATGCACTGCCTGGCGAGCTGGTTCAGAGAACCACAGTGGAGGGCTTCAAGAGAGGGTGGGACAGACACAGAAAGTGGATGTATCAGATGATGGCCTGTCCCCGGGGGGGGTGGATGATAGGGGTTTCTGGAGCACAAGGGAGGGGAGGTCCTCAGCACCCAACTAAGGATCTGAGGTTCGAGCAGACTCGATAGACCATAAGGCCTAATCTGCTGGCAAATAGTATGTTAGTATGTAAGTTATACAATAAAACATCATACAGAGGAATAAATTAAACAGTACAAAACAAGGTTCATCAGACAGGAAAGAATTATAGGCAAAAATGTTAGAAGAACAGGGCAGGGCAGGGAATCTGTCCCATGGGTTCAAGCAAAAGTACATTTCAACAGTGACGGTACCCAGGCATAGGGCGCTATAGGAAGGGACACAGATGGGAGGAAGGAAGGAAGGAAAAGAGTAGAACAAGTGGGGGAGGCAGGAGAGAAGGAGGAGGGTTACTGAGGGGAGGGACAAGGAGGAGGAGAAAGAGGGGAAGAGGGAAAATTGAGGAGTGTGGAAGGGCTATGACTCAAGGGCAGGCACAGGTTGGAGTGGTGTGGTCATTGAGTAGAGAGGAGAGAGTGTTTGGGGGAGAGAGGTCCAAAGTTTAGAGATGTGGAAAGAGAAGGCAGCCTGACCAGCGAGGGATTTTTGAGAGGGAAGCGCAAAGGGGCGATAGCCAGAATTACGGAGGGCAGAGGCAGACATGGGGGGGCTAAGGGCCTAAAGCCCCCTCTCTGATCACCTGATCTCCATTATACAGTTGGGTATTGCAGCAGCAGAACAACCCGGCAATTCTGACTCCCGACGCGATCTTGATTCTATGGTCATTCACCAGGACTGCCTCTAGTGCCTCCGTTTGCTGGGTGGTCTGGAAAGGTGACCAGGGAGCCATGCTTCCACCAGTTTTCCTCTTGCTGCTCCAGTGGCTGGCATTGGAACTACTGAGTCTGGGAGTCTTGTTTTGCCCGGACTCAAATCACCACTGCACACAACGGTCCATCCCCGAAAAACTATCCCCACGGACGGGCCACTGCCACTCTCTGAAATCAGAGGACTGTGTTGGGGAGCCAGCCACTCACATCAGGGAACCACTGCTCCCATCCAACTGCTGCTGCATGATGCTGGAGGGGACCCACACTAGCAGGGAGCAACACTGGAGGAGCCACGGAACTGTCTAGAGGACTGTGTTGGGGACTGGAGGCAATGCTGAGCCACTCACATCGGGGACCCACTGCTCCCAGTCCCACCCAACTGCTGCTGCACCACGCCAAACCAGCGCTAGCGGGGAGCAACACCGGGGGGGGGCACGGAACTAGAGGACCTAGGACTGTGTTGGGGAGCTGATGCCGTACCACTCATATCGGGGAGCCACTGCTACCAGTCCCACCCGACTGCTGCTGCACCATGCCAAACCTGCGCTAGTGGGGAGCAATACCGGGGGAGCTACGGAGCCGCCTGACCTTGGGTATGTGCTTTTTGATGTTGCATCTGTACTGTGCCACTGCTCCCTATGTCCTCCACCTACCAGCCAAGAACTCCCCAGTACACCACTCTGCAGGGCTCAGGCCCTTTTGTAAGGCAAGGGAAGTCCAAGCTAGCCACCAGGGGTTAGGGCCTTTTGGGAAGGAAGGAGTGAATTCTGACCTCAGCTGCCAGCCTCCCCCCCCGCCATCATGCCAAAGGCACAAAATTAAACAAAAGCTGGATTGGAGTTGGGGGACATAGCAGGTGGGTTTGGGAACACAGCAGGTGGGGGGGTGGATGAGAAAACAAAGTTACATTTTTGGGTGTGGGGGAAGGGTCTCCATCTTTTTGTGTTGCCACCCAACTTTAGGGCACTACACCAGGAATCCACCACTCTTTCTGTGAAGAAGTACCTCCTCATATATCTCCTGAAAATGATCTTGGTGAAGAGTTTTCATTCCACTCTGTCCTCCCAAAATCATTTTCAGGAGAGATATGAGGATTAGACTTAGACCATACCTTACAAACAGGCAGGTCCTGCAAGTGGTCCACAACAATGCAAGGAGTGTTTCCCCATCTATCAGCAATCTTGTGCTGCCTGGGCAATCCCACATTTTTTTAATCGCTCCATCTTCTGGTAACAAATCTTGCACCCTAACCTTTCTGTCAATTTAGTCCTTGTTGGTTCTGTTCCTTTTGGCAGCCACCTCTGTGGCCAACTGGCTGGCAGCGTTAAAATGATTCCTGAGCCACTGAACATATTGCAGGTAGGCCTCTAGCCAGGGTCCATCAGCAGAAACTCCAAACGGAAATCTATGGGTAGTCGAGCTTTCCTACTGAATATAAATATTAGGGTGCATGTATCAGAGAGCTCACTTATTGTCTCTTCTTGAACTTGCACATCATTACCTCCCTTTGTACTAGTATACTTTTGTGTCTAATGTACTCGTCCCAATTTTTGTTACCCCCCACCACTATCCTCTATCCCCATCTCTCTGGTTCACCACTCTACACTGTTTCCTCTTCCCTCAAGTCTGCTGCTAATCTGGGGTTATTGATTTTCATTAAATGTTGTTTAATTTGTTTTGTGAAGGACAAGAACTTGTGGTGTTTTCATTTGTTTTTTGGTGGATGACAAGAACTGTTATTTAATATGTTCGCTACATTTGTTGTCTGATGTATCTGCCTAATTTTAATACTGCATTTTACTTGTTGGTAATTATTTCATTGGTGTTGATCACTTTTTTGTTGTACTTGTCGTGGAACCTTTGTAAATGAGCCAATGGCTCAAAGGTGTTTGTAATCCGAGATTTAATAAACAGTTCCTGAAATAGTTACTGGAGTCTAAGGGGCCTTGCATCAATAGTGTTTTGTTAAACCTTTCTAGTTCAGGATCACCTTGAGGGTTATAAAGGGTGGTTCTGGATTTATGTATCCCACACAGGGATAATAGTTCCTGAACAGTTCTGCTCTCGAAATCTTGACCTGAGTAGATCCCCTTTTTATTAGAATTTCAGATAGATACCTTTGAACCAATGACTTTTTTTTTTTTTACAAAGGTTCCATGTCAGTATACAAAGAATAGAAGTACAATTTGTGTGAGACTAGCAGACAAGCAGTTGGAATACAAATTTCAGTACAGGGTATACATGATCTAAAAACTACAGGTAATATAATTAACAGTTAGAACCACACAACCAAGAATGATAAGTCACAGCAAACAATATTTACATGAATTAAAGCTGCCAGAAAGGCATTGTCAAAGGGGAAAGATGGAGTGGAAAAACTGAGTTGCTGCCAGTTGTGCCAGACAGCGTAGGAAAGTGTGAAGACAGAGTGGGCATAGAGGGGTAACTGGGAGGGAGGTAGAAGGAGAGGTGGGTGGGAGGCAAGGATCGGGGAACTTGTGCAACACTGGGTGGGGCGAACAGATTAGCAAAGACAGAGGGGGAAAGGAGTTGAAGGAGGATAAGAGAGGAAGGTGGTGGACCAATCTGAAGTGAATAATAAAGCTTTCTATAAGGACTCTGGAGACTGCCTTTTCATCCTTGGTTGCTTAAGCTTCTGTGAGTCTTGAGAAGTGGTCTGTTAACACCAAGATATTGACATTGTTGCAAGTGTCAGGCTCCCAGACTTGGGAAATCAATACACACAGTTCCATTGGGACAGTGGTAGAAAAAATGCTCATTATGAGACATTAGAATGACAGCCCCATTTGACAATGTCTTGCGCTGCACACAGCTAGTTAACAAACCCTGCCTAGTGCCCAGTAATTATAAGTAAAAAAAACTAATAAGTACTTAGACCAGGCCTGTGTGTGGTAGTCTATCACACACAGGCATGGTCTAAGTATGTCATACTGTGATACTCATTTTAAGCCGTATTCATGTGCATTGGTAGTCATTGCCTATGATGCACAGGCATGGCCTAAAAATACCTCTTTTTTTTTGTACTTGTGCATTTGTCTTGCCAAACATAAGGATTAGTAGCAACTCACTACTCATCATATTTTGCTAGAAAAAAGGCTCAAACTGCATCTCAGGACATCAAAAATCTGAATTTTTTATGGGGGCCTAGGTGGCCCCCAGACCCTCGGCATATTGAGTTGGGTATTTCACAGTCTCAAGCCCCCTTACCTATGTACCCAAATGTCCACCACTGATGGAGGGTGTATGAGGAGGGAGATGGAGGGGGAAGAGGAGAGAGCTAAGGTAAGGGGGGGAGTGAGGTCAACCAGAATTTAGAGATAAAAGAGGCACAGTGGATTAGGTGGTGATCTTTCAGGAAGGGGAGGGAGAGGGCAGAGTATAAGGAACAGTGGTGAATGTGAGGCAGGCAGTCCAAGGCAAAGCAGCAGAAGGAGTGAAAGAGGGGGTCCAATCTGGCCAGGGCAAACTTTGGGATGGCACTGAAGACATTGTCACCATAGTTGATAATGGGAAGGATAATTTTAGTGATGCCATCTCAGCATGCAGGAAGCGGGATGCTGCTTTTATTCCTATAAAGCGCACCAAGTTTGGGGTGGAGTTTTTTATGTATGGCATCCACATGCTGCAAAAAGTCAAGGGGCCGGTCTAGCCAGACCCCAAGGTACTTAATGAGGGCATGTCATCAAGTGTGACCCCATCTAGGGTGCGAAAGAGTGGAGGGTTGGGAGCCTGGAAAGCCTCTGCTTGGTGCCAAAGGTAATGAAGACTGTTTTTTTGGCATTTAAGGATAACTGATTTGAAGTGAACCATTGCTGGACAGTGTCAAAATCATGTTGAAGCCTGCCCATTATCCCAGAAGGGGAGGAACCAGAGGCAAAAAGGACCATTTTGTCTGCATACATGTGGATGGACACAGATGAGCAGGCAGAGGGAAGGTCATTTAGGAATATTGAGAACAGTAGCAGGCCAAGGACAGAGCCTTGGGGGATGCTGGTGCAAATGGGAAGGGGGGATAAGGGTTTTCCAATTCTTTCTTTTTTTTGTGGGATGCCGACAGGGAGCTGCAGTCCTTTCCTCGGAGGGACTCATCCTCTGACCCATTAGTCGGGCCATCATAGGCCCTGTCGACTCCCAATTTTTTCTTTTTTATTTTGCTGTTTGTCCCCAGCCGTGCAATGGGTGGAGCAGCTGACTCCAATTCTGCGGAGGCAGCCTAACGCCCTGGTCGTGGGCCCTCCCCGTTCTTGGCGGTGTTGGATGTCAGTCTACAGCACACAATGCAATCCCCCCTCCCCTGAGGAAGGAGAGCTGTCTATGGATGCTCAATCCTTCCTCGCCCTGCCAACCCCCGAGCAACCCGAGTCCATTCCCAAATTCAGGTCGCAGCATGGTGCAAGGTGTAGTGTCCAGTGCCACGGGGCCAGCCAGACTTGCCGGTTCTAACTGAATAAGATCTACCCATTAGGTAGGAGCAGAACCAGTTAGTTGTGGAGTGTGAGAGACCCACTGACTTGAGCTTGTCAAGAAGGAAAGGATGGGAAATGGTGTCAAAAGCTTTGGCCAAGTTGACAAAGATGGCAGAGCTGAGGAGGCTCCGGACCATGCCTGTGTGGATGGAGTCAGTGAGCCAGAGGAGGGAGGATGTACTGGAGTGGTGTTTGTGGAAGACAGACTGGAAGGGAGTGAAAAAAGAGGAGGAATCAAAGAAGAGAGAGAGATGAGAGAGCACTATGTGCTTAGGGAGTTTAGTTAAGTCTGAGAGCAGAGAGATATGGTGGAAGTTGCCAGGAGTGGAGGAGTCACCTCCTTTAGGAAGGAGAATGACAGTAGCATGCTTCCAGGCACCAGGGACAGAAGCAAGAGAGAAGGAGCGGTTGAGAAGGGAGGAGATGGGGACGGCATTGGCAGGGGCACAGAGGTGTGGGAGCTTGAGGTCGAGCCCATCAGGGCTCCTACCTTTCAGAGGATTGAGAGCCAGGAGGGCATTGAGAGAAGCAACAGGGGTGACTGGTGAGAAGGACAAGGAGAGTGGCAGAGGAGCAAGAATTTCAGTGGGAGGAGGGGGGGTGGTAGTCAGGAGGGAAGAGAGAAGGCAGGAGGCACAGGTGGTGAAGAAAGAGTTGTACTCAGAGGCCACAGAAGGAGGGTCAAAAATTAGGGTGTCTCCCACCTTGAGGACTGGGGAGGGGACTGGGTTGGGGGGAGAAGAGGGCATGGATGACCTTTCAGAACTTGGAGGGGTGGTTATGATTGTTCTGGAAGGAGGAGGAAAGTACTCCGCCTTTGCAAGCCTGGTGGCTCTGGTGCAGGCATTCCTCAGGGCTCAGTACCTGTTAAGGTCGGCATGAGAGCCAGAGGACTTGTAAGTCTTCTAGACCAGGTCGCGTGTATGGAGGCAGGCCAGAAGTTCAGCTGAGATCCAGGGGAGGTGAGAACCACAGACCCTGGTTTTCCAGGGGAGAGTATGCTAATCCCAGATAGATAAAAAATTGGAGTGAAAGTATTCGAGTAGAGAGTTGATGTTGCTGGTAGCAGAGATATGGGACAAGTTGGAGGTTAGCAAGTCTGCATGTAGCAAGGACAAGTCTAATGATAGTGAATTTTGCACATGCAGTAGACCATGTGGTGGTCACTGAGTGCATGAGGGAGAGTGCCAGCATCAATGATATGGTGAGGGTGAGTGGTGAGAACTCAGACCAGTAGTGAGTGGTTCAGGGATCTATAATTGTGATGGGGTGAGACTGAGATGAGTTTCATCAAATGCAGGGATTTAATGTTTGACAAAGTTTTGAGTGAGAGGGGGAGAGCCAATAAATATTGAAGTCCCTAAGAATGAGAAGTTCACTGAAAGAGGCACGAGAAGTGATAGTGCTTAGGAGTTCAGTAACAGATCAGATGAGATGAGATGAGATGAGATGAGATGAGATGAGATGAGATGAGATGAGATGAGATGAGATGAGATGAGATGAGTTGAGATGAGATGAGATGAGATGAGATGAGATGAGATGTGTTAGAGTAACATCGAACATATAAAGCACTGAAAGGCTTTCCTTACTGTTCAGATGGAAGCATGTCGTCACAGGACATAACTATTTTTTTAAGGTTTCTTTCCTCATCCTTCCCACCCCCAACAGTGGGCCTGGATTGCAAACACTTGAGTTGCCAGCTGAGGAGACTGAGCCTCTTGTATCAGTGTGGGTAAGTAGTTTAAGCTCATTTGAGCTCTTGCCCTGCCAACACACATTCAGCCTGTGCAACAATACTGAACAAGGTGCGTTTGAAGGTCCTGTTGTAAAATCCAGTCTATAGCTGTGTGTCTGATTATTGGGGGTAGGATTTTAAAAACACTGTCTATGTGTTAATGACAACCTTCTCTTTTCAGCCAGAGTTTATAGCTTGAGGCTAAGCAGATGTGAAATTCATCAAAGTGAAACATGAAAACTAACAACATACCTTTGGCAATATTCATTAATTAATTCCTCACATTTCCCTTCTTTTGAGGCTGTTATCTTTTGCTTTGGGTTTTTTGTCCTACACAGATTCACAAATAATTCATGATGCAGTAATTTTTTTATAATACTTAACAAAAAGGGCATATATTTTACAGAATGTTGCAGTTGCTTATCTGTAACTAAAGCATGTTGTAGTAGTCATACTGTATTTACCAGACTCAGTTCCTGACACATGGTCTGATCAAAGGCCCACTATCACATTAGTATAAAACATAGTGTTGTATTTGTCTGGGAGATATGATCTACTGTCACTGTCCTTCATTTGTCTCACTGAGATGTTCAAACGGCAACTGATAATGACTGAATAATTAATTATTCACATAAACATCCCAAGTAACTGACCAAACAAATGAATTCAAGCACACATAACTGATGCATTTTTCTTCTACGGTTACAAATCTGCAACACTGAAAGTGACAGAGAGAAAGCAGAGTTAGATTCTAAGGTTAATACCAAAGCAAAAGGAGCAAAGAAGGCAATCTGCCCATAGTTGCTCCTGTAAGTTATTTATAATATTCCATCTTGGCACCACTTAAGATGTGTCTGTCAAGGTTGGCTTTGAACTCTTTTTTTTATTTTTACTGTTTATAATATCACTGGGAAGTTTATTCCAGGGGTTGACAATGTGTTGTGTGTAGTAATATTTTCTTTTGTTGGAGTTAAATTTCTGTGGTATGATTTGAAACTGATGTCCACATGTGTTAGTATTATTTTTGAACTTCAGGTATAAGACGTTGAAGAAGAAGTTTTGGTCATGAGTGATGTCATAAACTAATAGCATATCGCCTCTGATTCAGCTAGTTTCTAATGACATCAAGTTCAATTGCCTGAGTTGATTTTCATAACTCTTGTCTTTTAGGTCGTAGATGCTTTCACCACAGGAACAGTGCAAAGACAGTGATACATTATGAAGAAGATGTGTTTATTATTTGTGGATTGATTGATTTAAATTGTTTTACCAGGTACCATACAGATATTAAGAAAAAAATTACTTGCAGATGTGACTTGGGGGGTATAGGGGACAATCAGGAAATATACAGGATAAATAAACATAATGGCAATTACACAGTTAAAGTTGTAGTGGATACAAACAATAGATCAGATTAGCACAGTATGGTACACAGACTGATTTCCTGGGGATGAAGTAGTGTATTAAAGAAAACAGAGAAAATTAGAGAGAATATAACCAGAAAGAGTCTTCACTACAATGCACACATGTTGATCCCTTTATGAGTTCCTCTAGAGCATCTAAATTATTCAGTTAATTATTTCGTATCCCAGTTGGTCAGTTTCAAATGTACTGTCTACAAGTAGTTATCTATGCAACAAAAACTGGTGTTTCTGAGACCTCTGGTGGATATAAAGTTAAGTACACCCGTTTATATTTATAAAGCAGCTTTCCATGGCATTAAGAGTATCGTTTCACCCCCTTTCAATTTCAGTTTTTTAAGTTCTTCAGTTTTATTTTTTGTTTTATTTGCTCTCATCTTCTAGTTTTACTGTACTTAATTCAGTGCTGCCCTTTAGGAGTGGAGGAAAGTAACATCAAGAGTAAAATAATGCCAGATATTACAAAATAAGTGTAAATGTGATTCTTGAATAAAGGGGTAAAATAAAGCTATAATACGAAACGCTTCATGAATACTAGACATTTATGAATAAATACTATTGCATTTTAGAAGAAGGAGATGTACATGAGATTTTGGTTGTTTCTTGTTGGCTAGCCCATGACAATGTGCGTCATGGGGCTCATTTCTCTCTCTTTTCTTCTAATACCCCATTTTCCTTGCTTCTGGTTAGCCCATATCAGCGTGACAGACATTCTGTTGATGCTGGTATGGGCGAAGGCAATACATCATCTGGCATTACGGTGTCAGGCATTGTGGCTCCTGGGACGTGTAGTACCAAAGGGCCTTCCCAGCAAACAGTCCTGTTTTGTGGGGGGCTTTGCCCCCAGCATCCCCAGCACCAATTTTAAGTCACTGCACTAACAGTATACTCTTGGTTCTTCTGATCGTGGACCATAGCAGCACCCACCAACAGTGGCATAGTACGCAGAAACCACCAGTGCTACCAGCGTTTGTTGTTTATCTTATGACAGCTGACCTGAGGACTATGCGATGTCCTTGCATAACCAGCCTTGTGCCTTAGAGGCTATGATTGATCCCTCACAGTATAAAGCAACATTAACATACTTGTTTTCATACCATGTGATAATGTTCATTGATATTGACCACAGTTAACTCACTGTTACAGCATTCCTCAAGGTAACAAAGTATATAGGCTGCAGAGAAAGGTCACATCACTGGAGCAATCTGTAGTGATCTAACAAAAGCTCTGAGCTTGGTCAATCACCAGCTTCTCTTCAGGAGGTGACTACCTTATGATATTATGACTCATAAAATATCATGAGGAGCACATGCAGAAAGTTGCTTCCCCCCCCATTCTGATCTGGAGCCCCTAAACCAGGATATTCCTTAGGATTCTAGCCTACACCTTCTGTTTTTCTCAATGCCCATTAATAATCTGACCACTTAGTATGTTCAAAGCAGGTTAAGATACATAGGACCATAGAAAACTGCTGGCAGAAGACTTACTATCTAACTAGACAGCCCCATGAGGTTGTAAGTGCCCCCTAGGGGGTCATGACTGACCTCCCACCTACCATGCCTCCCTTAATCCTTTGATCAGCCTTTTATCTTTCAGATGAGACATTAAACCAAGCTGCCGTCTGCCTGTTCTGGTGGTTGTTCAGGTGGACATTAAAGATCCCATGGCACGTCTCAAAAAAAGAGTAGAGGAAGTTTTTATTGAAAATAAATAAACAATATACAATACAGTTTTATGAGCATCACTGTAAGGTACAAAAAGAGAAGGGAAAACTATACATGAGTGCACAATCTAAATACACATCATTCACATGAATGGAGAAATAAACTGAGAAAAAGAAAAAAAGGAGGACAAGTGAAACAATGTGTTGTCAACAAACCCAATACATAAAAGAAATATTCAGGGCCACAACAGAAACAGTCTTGGGATGAAACAATTTGTATGGACACTCTAGGAAACTCTTAGAAGCTCAAGGATCCCACATATTGGCAGGGTAAATGACAACCACCCCTCATATAACACTGCAAACAAAGGTTAAATAGCCAGCCAGTGGTACGGACTACAATGTGTCCGAGGTAAGGGGGGAGCATCAGTGATTGCCTGTCAGGAAAGCACTAAGGATGGAAGAGGTGGGACATGATCAGTACATAAGGCTGTAATGAACAGTTTTGGGGGGATCAACCTGTCTTGAATCATCCTCCATCGGGGGGACATGAGCTTTGGGTGACTCAAAGTCCAACTATCTGTCCAACAGTGGCACAGCAATTCCTTGTTCAATCATGAGCACCAGGGCTTGGGGAAGGATATCCCATTGTTGGAATATGTAAGCACAATGTGATTGCCATAAGTAGTATTTGGTAGTGATCAAAACAAGGTGAAGGGTACCAACATCATAATATCCTTTGGATGGGGTGATGCCCAAATTTATGTCCTCATACGTAAGTGACGTCCAGGTACCATCATGCCAGGCATGTGCCAAGGCAGTCCAAAAAGAAGCCACATATGGGCAGTCCAAATAAAGATGTGTCATTGTTTTAGGGATCAGGACACAACCCATCTGGGGACAGAACCTCTCTTCCAAACTCTTGTGCTTGCCATTCACTTTCACCTTTAATCAACCATGAAGGCTAAGCCACAGCACATTCCACATTTTAGGCAATGTCCTCACATCTGTAAGGGCTGATTTAATGGTTGCAATCCTTGTCAAGGCCTGTCCATCATATAATGGGTCAGCAGGGAAGTTACTCACCATAATACTGGAATATATGGTCTTAGGTGCCAGATTCAAGAGGCGGGTAAAGTCAAGTTTCCAACATTTAATTTTTTCCATAAACATGCAAACAAAAGGTGCCTGTACCAGGTCATATCAGTAAGGCAAGGAGTTGGATCTCCACTTAGCCAAAAGAGGATCCAGCCAGTGGCAGACCCACGGCTTCCAAAATTGGGGGAAAGGTGAAAGGTACAGAGTAATATTCCATTTTAAAAATTGACAAAATGTAAACGCTAAGGGGTTAACCATGTCTGAGCCACATTGCCCAATGGGAAGGTATAAAACATTTTTCTTGATAGGCTTTAGACGGCTACCCCAGATCAATTGGAAAAAAGACTGTAGAACTGCACTTCCAGTGCTTTAGGAATAGGGTACACCATGCTGAAATAAGTAAACAGTGGTAGAACAAAAATTTTCAAGATGGCCACCTTCTTCTACTTGGTCTGATGCCAAGTTTTCCACACCTGGATTCTTGTGTTACATTCTGTAATCTTGTGCTCCCAATTTAAAAAGGCCATATCTCCTATCCCATAAGTAATCTCCAAAATTTTAATGGGACCTGGAGTAAGAGTGTAACCCCCCTACAAATGGGGGTTCCTGAAAGCTTTCCCGGAGCTTGTCTAAATGCTCCATGCCTGACTGGTGTTCGGAGTAAGCCCCCTAAATGTGGGCGTTGTGAGTGCTTTTAAAATCTCTAGTACTGTCTCTTTAAGAGCTGCCTGCTCGCAGTCTTTCGTGGTACAAATAGGGGGACTGGGGTTTCCCTGCTCGAATCCCGCCCGCGGCTGCTGTCTGATCGCTCCATTTCTGCAGTCGCTAGGAGCACTGAGGGAGCCCCCTCGAAAGGTGTAACCATTTGCCTGAAATCATTTAGAGTGATAGGGAAAATGCAGTTTGTTTAACCTGCCTTTGTTGCAGATGAGACGCTGTGTGCTGTGCCCCTTCATCTTGGACCAGGACAGTTCGAGGGGTCCAATAAGAGTAGGGAGTATCTAAGATGGAGTAAAAAAAGCAGCCAACCAGAAACCAGGACTCTAGATGGAGCCAGCCGACCAGTGGGGACACAGCTTGTGATTCTGGGACGTGGCATTCTGGGCCATGGTGCCGTTTTTGCACCAATGAGGGCGATAGTGAGTGACTGGCATCTGCAGTCCTCCAATGGAATTGGGTGGCACCCGAATAGAGAGATGTGTCCAACTGCCAAAGTGGGCAGAGTCGCTGTGGCTGTGAGCGAGGGAGGAGCCCTGGGCTTCTGCGCCATTAAGTCTTCACGCAGAAATGCATGTGTGTGGTGAAGGCCAATTTCAGGTGGCTCAGTCGCCGTTAGAATTGGACTAAATCCGTGGGGCAGCAGTCAGAGGAGGCTGTGCAGGAGCTCAGCTACCTACCAGGCTCACCCTGTAGAGGACTGGAGAATCTGCTAAATCGCGCTCGGTCTGTCAGGACAGTGAAGCTGCAGTGAGATCCCCGGATAGCTGTGAGTTCAGTCGGGTCCTAGGAGCAGCTGCCTGGTATGGTATCCCTCTATTGTTTTCCATATAAATGTGTGAGGAGGCCCTTGAAGCTCAGGCTCAGCCCTGCGAGTGCTGAAAGAGTGGTTCTTTGTTGGAGTTGTGAGTACTGAATCAGGATAGCTCCCTGTTAAAGGTTACAAGCAAAGCCAAAATCATCTTGTAGTGTTGCTGACTGTACTAATTGAGCTTTCTGGCTCCATCTGATCTTCTCAGGAATTAAATGCTCGTTTGTGCAGGGCCCCAACCAGCTGCATCGAGGAACTAGTCATTAGGGTTTGGGTACCCATAGACAGTAATTTATAGGTTAGGCCTGTGCACAGAGCCATAGGTAGATTCTCATATATTATATGTGGTAAGCTAATCAACCTGATTCCCCCGAGGCCTTGTTATCTCCCCTTAAATAAATCAGATTGCTTGTTTTGCAAAAGTACACTGGCTAGTTTGTGTGTTCATGGGGAAATACTGCACAGTGAATGTGGTGTAACTGTACCTTACTTTTCAGGGGGTCCCCGGAGTGAGCTGACTGGTTCGAGCCGGGGGGTTAAGTGTATATGGTAAGGACACTGAAATTGAACTGCGTGGACCACTAGTGGGAGGAAGAGGGGGTTGCAGCAACCCAGAGGGCTGTGACCGAGTCAATCTCGGCTGTTCTAACCCTGACCTCTGGGTGGAGGCACCCACCAATGGATCTGGGCCCCTCTTCCTGCTACAGATAGGGCAGGCAGGGGTAGTAGCCCTTAGGATAGCGCTCCCTGGGGGTTACAAGAGCAACTCCACCAATGTCCAGGACTTTGGGTGATGTCCCTAAAGTCAGACCCTGACATTTAGACAAGTTCAATCTGGGAAAAAGTATGAAAGACCACCAGTGCCAAATACCTAGATGTGACATCCTTAATAAACAGGGTCACATCATCAGCATACACCATGACCTAGATGTCAGGTGTACCAATCTGAGTGGAGAAATACCTAATATCCAGTTATTGAGATCCATGTCCGATCTTTTTTTGTAGAGGAGAATTTGAAGGGCTTCAGCAAACAAAGGGTAACCATGCACTCGAGTAACATCCAATTAAAGAGTTCAACTAAAATTACCTCCAATTCAGAGGAAGACTCTTATAAAATTAGGATGTGAGCCCATCTGACCCAGGAGCTACAGTATATGTGCTTTGAAGGCTGCAATTACACTGGTAACCTCTGCACGTATGATCAGCTGGACTAGGGCAACCTGAGATTCAGGGGAGAGGTGAGGACTGTGACCCACTCAAAACTGAACTGGGGGGATCACAAGGGGTGGGACGCCAAATAAATTAGTTAAGTGGACTGCCGACATGGTGTCCGCTACAGATGTTCATCTCCAACCATCTGGAGTTTCCACTCCCTGGACCAGCAATCGACGAACTTGGGTCTTACAGCCCATAAAGGGGTCTCCCACCCCTGTAGTGCCCTGTGTCCCACATTTATGCTCCAAAATAAGGGAATGAGCCCTGTCATATTGGAGCTGTTTCATTTGCATTTTAAGATTCGCCACCAAGGTGGAAAATTGGTCATCACCAGTAGTTACTTTCATCAAGGCCCTATACAGCTGACTACATAAATCTAAATACTGAAGATATACCCTTTGTGTCCGTTGCTTGGAGGCATGGAGGAAAAAAAAATGTATTGCCTTTTTGGTGTCATCCTACCAACTGCCCAAATTATCTTCCATGCATGCCAAAGATTGGCGGGCTAAAAGGAGATCACTTACTCCATTTTAAGTACAGGGTCCTGCACACCAGTACCTTCATCCAGCAGGACAAGTCCCTGCCTCACCAAAGGTACCACCCAGTAAAAGGTGATCTGACAATTCCATAGAGGTAAGGGCTATGTCCAGGGCTAGGAGACTTTCTGAAACAAAAAGAAAATCAATCCAAGTGGCCAGATTAGACCTAAAGTAGGTAAATCCACCCTCGGGATGCAGTGTTCAATACGCACCAACTAAAGATGTGGATTTTAACATTTTAAGGAGAAAGCTGGCATCACAGTACATTTTGGATGTGCGGGCACCCCTGTCCTTTCTTGCAATACTACAATTAAAATCATCTCCTGACACTTCATGATGGAGGTATGAAAGTATGGTCAGATCAGTTGGAACAGATCCACCTCTAGCTCTCTTGCTGTGAGGTGCATATAAATTAAGCAATCGATAGTGAGCCCTTAAAAGTCAATGTCTAAAAGAAGCGCCTGTCCCAGTTCACAATCAACCAGGTGGGTGACATAACAGTGGAATCCCTAAATAAAATTCCTACCCCATCGCACGCATCAGATCCTATGGACCAAATAGGTGGACCCCAACACCAATGCTGGCAAGCCATGGTCATGTCCGTGATGGTGGTGTGACACATTTCCTGAAGAAGGACTACATCAAAATCCAGATTCTTCAAGATGGAGAAAAGTAGAAGACACCTGGAGACATTCCTGATATTATTAATGTTAAGGGTAGCAATTTTTAGGGTGGTAGTCATAGGGCAGGTGGGTCAAGGGAGGTGGTCACTGTCCATCGTCCAACTGGCAGTCACCATTGCTTCTGGTAACCATCTTTAGTTTCTTTCTAATCTTGGACTTAGAGATCACTGGTGTCGTGTCGTCTTCCATATCAGTGGAAACTAGTAGCTTTGAAGATTTCCAGGAGGAGGTCACCGAGGAGTGGCTGACATCTGAATCAGGCTGGTCCTCCTCCAAGACCTCACATCTATTGTCCAATGGGACTGGAGGCCCCTTAGTAGAAAACTTAAGAGGCGGAAAACTGTTTATGTAAGCAAAGTGTTCTTTTGCAGCTCACAAGTGTCATATCGGGGAGACATGTTCACATCTTCAGGAGGAAGGGAGGAATCAGGGTAAGGCAGGTGCCCAGACTCTGGAGGGGTGCAGGTTGAGAGACCATGTGCACCATGTCCATGGGGCAAGAAGTAGGGGCATGGATCTGGACTTTCCCTGGAAGTGGGTCTGGTCACACCTCCGTAGATGGGTCTGAATCTGGTTAATGTACCATATCCGCAGCAGCGTCCTTAAGCTATTTCTGCTGATGGATCCTCTCTGCTACATTGATGAGACCACCCTGGGGATTTATGTCCTTGGAATTGTGAGTTGCTCACATACAAGTGCGGTATGAGTGTCCCATATCCTCACATAGATTGCAACACAGTGCATTGGTGCATTGGGCACCTGTGTACCCCAAGGACAGACAAAGATTACAACATACCTTGTCATAGCCGTTACTAAGATGTGATTCCAACCCACATTTAAAGCACATTTTGAGTTGTCCTGAGTAGAAACACTGGACCGGATACCTACCCCAAAAGAAGATATTTGGCAAGTTCTGCAGGCCAGATGTGGTATATTTGAGGGTCACCTTGAATCACCAATTTCCCATCTAGAACCATTTGGGGTCTAAAATGGGTTCAGGATCCCCATACACTTCACAGTGCTGAGCCAGCCAATAGCGTATATCTTGAACAGTCACACCGTTATTGCGGAGCAGCACTGTAACCGTTCATACCGCTGGTTTTGTCAAAGGTATGGCTTGAAATTAAATCCAGAGAGGGAAGTCTTTCAAAGCCTTGTAGTGAGCCCAGAAGCTATCAAGAAAAATGGCAGATCAGAAGCTAAGGTCAAAGTACAATTCAGCAGGAGGATGTATTAATGCATATAATTCATTGGGTGTACAATGGAGGGAGCCTTTCAACAAAACTCTACCTATGTAATTTCTGTCTGGAGGGGGTCTAGTCACCCTGTGTAAAGTAGACAGACCGAATTTCTCTGTTGGGCTGGTGCAGAAGAATTGCAAAACATATCTGTTTTTCTGAAGGACATCCATGACTGAGCTGGGGTAGAAGGTGGTGGAGGGACAGGAGTGGAAGTATCCACCACCAGAAAAATGGTGTCTGCAGCCTTGACTCTGTCATCCCATGACAAAGGTGGTTGCATCTGGGGGGCAGTCGGCAGCACTCCCCTTTGTCAAGGTTCAAGTAACTGATGTGGTAACTGCACAGCTGCTCCTGAGTCATCCATCTGGAACAGCGGTGGGGATGGAATGTTGTCATGCAATAAAAGGGGCTGTGTCATGAGAGGCATATCAGTAGTGCCCTGTGAGGGCTGTGCAGCAAGAGGTGGAGTCTCAGCAGGATTTGGACATTCCGGGAGCTCCAGAGGTGTGCTCCCCATAATAGGCAGTATGTCACTCTCAAATGGTATGTCTGGAAGGACCTCATCAGCCCAGAACACTGCTGCCACAGAAATCGTGGGGGAATGGGCATGCCATTGTCCAGTGACATCCCTGGACCACCCCACTGCTGCAAGCACCCTTACCAGAGACCAGTCCTTTGGAGAGTACGGGTGTGCACCACTAGTAGAGCCAATTCTCTCAGAAGAAAATGTGGAGGGACCAGTTGAGTGCTGAGGTATTGTTTCTGCCTGGGAACATACCCCTGATGGACCGGAAGATGATTCCGAGGTTGGCCGGAACAAAGGTCACTGTTGTAGCCCAACCACAGGGCCATGCTGCTGCTTTTCTGTGATCAGGAGTTGCAGGTGACTTGTTAAAATGTCTACGTGGGACAAAGCACCATGCAGTGCAACACCAGACCTTTGAGTCCTCAGCACACACTAAAACCATGGAGATGGATTCTGATACAAGCTCTCGCACGTCCAGACCCATGAGCAGCAGTCGATCCGAAAGAGAAATGGTTACAGCAGGGGTTTGTCCTGGTTGAATGCGCCGCTCCTTGGAAGGTAAAGTTTTATAGTCAGCTTGTTGATTCTCATACGCGGCAAACAATAACTGATAGTGGGCATCCTCAGAAGCCAAAAGAGCCAACAGATGTTCTTTTTTGCTTTTCAAGGCATCCTGCAGATGTTTGTCTGCCTCAATAAATTTAGGAGGTAATTGCAAGGGTAAATCCATTGTCGGGGAAGCATCCAGCTTCCCGGTGTCCGTGTCCATTGTACACTCCATGTGTATAGAGTCAATTTCATGTAGAAGGTTGTCTTCAGCCCTAGAATCCTCAGCAAAGGGGAACAGAGCTTGCATTCCCCTGCCCGGAATGCCCAGTGCTCCAGTCAGCTCCCGGTCGGCCATCTTGGCAAGCCAAGACCACAGCACCCCTACTCAGAGTAGGGGAGTTTTTATTGAATACAGAAATAAAAAATATCCAAACCAACATATATCATACATAATCCTGAAGAAAAGGAAAAATAAACAGGGATAAGTATTACATCACACAGATCTCATAAATGCACACAAAAATCTCACCCCCCTGTGCATAAAGAGTAGAGAACAATCAGTAATATCAAAACTGAATCCTATTTATATTTAATAAAGACATTAAAATCTTTCCACCATCGAGTGACCATTTGAGATGAATAAAACTGAGAATCTCTTAAATAGATTTTCTGCATTTCCGTAGCTATTATTTGACTAAAACAGTCATAAGTCATCCTTTTCTGATAAATAACCCATTGACACCATGCTTGCCACAAATAGAATCTAAGACAACTAAAAAAAAGAGACAAAGTAGCAGTATGGAACTGAGATAGTCCTCTAGGATATTTCCCAACAACCAGGACCTGATAGGTAAGCTGTGCCAACCACTTCAAGGACCATTTCCCAGCCAAAATGAACACTGCAAAAGAAAATGTTCCATAGTTTCTTCTATAGGGATGCAATCTGGATGAGGACAGTTTCTTTCCTCTTTGGTCTTATATTTAGCATTCCCCCATACATTTAGCCTGCCATACATTAGCAGCCAAAGAGTCTACCACATATGAGGAGGACGTCTGCTATTATTAAGCTGGGACAAAATAAAATGATTATCTGCTGCCACACAGTTCTTAAAGGCTGGTTCCATGGGATATATTCTAGTTAAAAGCATTTTGTAAAGATTTTTCCCGGAGTACTGTTGTATCATGCTCTTAGTAACATTCCATTTATACCATTTTTGTACTGCAGGCTTAAAATATGATGGCACACATAAAGATTTGCTAAATTTTGGAGCCAGATTGTGCCATACATCAAAATATGCCCCTAGAGCCAATCTCACCCACTGGTTTCCCCCTCTACCCACAGTTAACAATCCACACTTAATTGTGTGAGAAAAAAATTAAGAAAAACAAAACACAATTGGATCAATCATACCTGTACCCCCCTTTTCTTTATCCAAATAAGTATATTGACTTTTTATTGGGTTTAATCTATTTCCCCACAACATTTGAAAGAATAAACTATAGGTCCTGGCTTCTAATGCTATAGGCAAAGGGAAAATCATAGCCACATACTGCAGGCAGGGCATTATAAACTGTTTTAAAATTTTAATTCGCTTATGTTTGGTGAACTTCCACTGCTTCCATCTCAGAACCTTGGCCTCTATTTTGTGGAGAGCTAGTTTCCAATTTTACAGTGGCAGATTTTGTGACCCAAATTGAATTCCCAAAATAGAAAGGGAAGCAGAAGTGATAACAACACCCACCTGTTGACAAACAGCCTGATTACTTACCCCCATAAATAACCCCCTAGTTTTAGCAACATTCAATTTAACATTAGAGACCTTAACATATTTCTCAAATTCAGTCATAAACACGTGAACCTGACTAGGATGTGCAAAAAAACCACAAACATCTTCTGTATATGCTTGGACCACCATTTTCTTCCATATCCCAGGTCCTGCTATCCCTACCCATGTGGAACGATCAGTAAATAATCATAGAAGGGGGTCTAATGAAAAAACATATAATAGGAGGCTGAAGTGCCAAACCCTGCCGTACTCCAGTGTGGAGTAAAAAACCTTGTGCCACCCTACCATGTATAAAGGGGTAAATCTGAAATGAGAAATAAAGAAGTTTAATCAAGTTGATCATTTCCAAAGGGACATTATAAACAGCCAGGACCTGAAACAGAAAGGGATGGTACACCCTATCAAAGGCGTTTTCCAAATCTGCAGCAACTATACACCCTGAATCTCCGGAAAGCGTCAAATGCTCAATAGCATCCCTGATAACCATTAAAGCAGTCTGGATTTTCCTATTGGGCAAACCACAAAATTGCTGTGGGGAAAGTACCAGTGCAGCATATTGCTTAAGTAGGGTATTAATAAGAGAAGCCAAAATTTTATAATCTGAATTTAGTAAGGTGGTAGGTCTCCAATTCTTAATATTAGTTTTATCACCAGATTTAAATAAATGTATCATTAGACCTTCTGAAAAAGAGGGGTATACAGTATCAGTTACAGCAAAATACTGAAATACTAGCTTTAAACAAAGAACAAGCTCATGTGTAAAGGCCTTACAAAATGCATGTGGTAACACATCCATACCCGGTGAAGTATTATTGTTTAAATGTCTAATAGCAGATTCTATCTCTGTCTCAGTGAAGGGAACCTGTAAGGCATCTACATCATCAGACAAAAAGGGGATACGAATACCATGTAAGAAATCTGCAATATTGTGCTGCAAGATAGTTATGGGAGGAGCCAGAGAGGAAAAATGACGCTCCATTAATTGCTCAGTCCCGTCAATCATATCTGTCTTACTACCATCCTGATCAATATATGCCTCAAAAGAGTCCCATCCAGGGGATTTCCGGATACCACTATGTAGTATCGCTTGAATAGTCTGGGCTCTATCATACTGATATGACTTCATTTGGTTCTTAATGGTTGCTATTTGTTCCAAGTAATCATGCCGTGACATATAAATTAAGGAATAGAGCCGTTGTAATTGTTTTCTGAGAGTCAGATATGTTAAAAATTTATTATTACCAATACGTTTCCCAAACTTAATAAACCAAATCCTGATATCTTATTTAGTATCCAACCACCATTCTCCCAAATCAGAATATAAAAAAGCAACCAATAACCGGGCTGTAAGGATATTGGAAATACTAAACCATACATATGGGTCTGTTAAGACAGAAGTGTTCAATTTCCTTCTATTACGCTCTTTAGGTCTAAAAGGTCCGGGCCTAAGGATATAGGTTAAGAAAAAATGGTCTGAAAATCCCACTGGTTGAATAATGAATCTACCGTTGGGGACATTAGCAGAAATAAACAAGTGATCTATAGTAGTTTTGAATTTACTACAAGTATAAGTAAACTGTGGGCCATAAGTCTGAAATTTGTTACAATTTATAAGGCCTGCCATTTTAACAAGATGTACAAGAACATTAGTATCACAGTATGTTTTCTTCTGATCTGACTGTATATATGGTCTCCACCATATGAGAAATTACAATTAACCCCCCCCCCAAACAGAACATGGTAAGAAGTGACCAGATATGGCTGAATTGATTTCAACAGAGCCACCCTTTCAGCTTTTATCTGAGGGTTATAAATAGTGATAAGTCTACAGTCCATGGCATCCCACTTACCATCCAAAATCAACACTCGGTCTGCACATAGATCCATCAATTTATATAAAGTAATGTTATAAGAATTAAAGAGAATGACATCTGCTCTATCCTATCTGGTCCAAAGGACCAGTAGGAAGGCCCCCAAGGCCAGTCTCACTTTAATGTAAGAATTTGTTCAGCAGAAAACATCCAGGTTTTGGTAAGAAACAAATATCAATATTCTTCTCATGAAGATACTGAAACATAGCCTGTCACTTAGCAGTATTCAGGATGCTATGGGTGTTTAAAGATCCCCAGGTGTAACCTGCCATCAGCATGTGTTAAATAATAAGCTATTCCTTTATCTTTTCTTCTTTTTCCCTTTATAATCTCCTGCAGACTGAGTAGAGTGGTCAACGCCAGACCTCTGTGAGTCTGAATCCTCCTGTTCCGTTTCTGAATCACCCCAAAAAAGGGCAGTATAGGAGTTATCTGTTTCAAAATTGGGTGGGGGGGTTAGGTTTACAAAACCTCGGTGACCGCCTACAAGGCAGTGGGGCTACCACCGGAGGAACAGATACACCATCCCCCATGTCCTCTGAATCCTCATAACACACAGGAGGAAGCACCACAGGGTTAATTAAGGGTGCCAAACTGAGGTCCACTCTAGGGGGAGATGGAGGAGGGGCAGGGGTTTCTAAAACCAAAAGTGGGGCAGTAGAAACGGAACCCAAAGGAGAGGATGGATTAGCTACCTCATTATCAGCTGACACCACAGTTGGTTTCTCTGGTGAGGGAAGAGGGGCAGTAGCTGTGTCTTGTGCCTTTTGTGTCAACAATTCCAGGCTCACACAAGAAGCCTTATCCCTAGTGGCCCAAGGGCATTCACCAAACACATGCTCATACTCTTCACAAAGATCACAGTGTGTGGGATTACAACGTTACATAGCAATGTGGCCAATTTCCCCACAATTATCACAGCGGGGTTTATCACAAGTACTAAATAAATGTATTCTAGAGCCACACTTGTAGCAGGCCCGAGGTTGCCCCCCATAAAAAAACAAACTCCTTTATCTTTTCCTAACAGAAAGGAGTTAGGAATATTTTCTACCCCTGAATCAGCTTGTCTCAACTTTACTTTATATTTCCAGCCTCCAGTCCAGAATAGCTCTGTATCCAAAATTGCCTCGGGGCACTAAGTACCTCGCTTTTCTGAGAGAGCCAATAGGTAATATCCTCCACATGAACCCCCTCATTGCGAAACATAACTGTCATATATTTTATTAAAGGTTTAGTAAGCGGGATCACCAAAAAGGGGGCCCATGTGGGGGAGAATTTAACCTGTCCATACCTTTCCCAAGATAAATCCAGTGTATATGCTGTGTGAAAACTTACATTGAAGTTATCTTCCCCTGAAATATTTATAAATGCAAAAACCTCCCTAGGAGTAAACTGCAAGGAATCCTTTAATAAATGTCTTCCCACATAATACCTGTCAGGCCTGTCAGCCAACCCTCCCTTATATCGAATACGTTCCTCCTGGGAGCTGCCTCTTTTTTAGTTTTAGTGAAAAGATCAGACAATAAAGGTTTATGATTAGGAGCATCAGTCAAACCAGAGTCTGGTAAGGAACGTCCTTGTCCTGTCTCCATGATAACCGAGGCCTTAGGCACATCAGTCTGCTGGAGTAGAGCTGTTGTAGTAGTAGAGGGCAAGCCTCCTGATTAAGTCCCTACACACTGTGAGCCAACATGAGGTGGTGGTATTGAAGTATTAGACACAGAGATAGTTCCATCACAAGGTCCCAGTTGCCAAGCGGGGAACGTTTTCGAAAAATCGAAAATAGAATCCCAAGCAGGATCTGGAAGCCAGGTACCACCTGACCGTTGTTTCAAGCCTGCTTCCAATAAAGCTTTTTTGGGGGACCAGGGATCACTAGGGTTCATTGCTCCAGTATTTAGACAAAAATCTTTAAAAATAGGGGCAGACCATTCACAATTTTCGGAAGAGACTTGCCGTTTAGCCAGTGTCACTGAGTCCCGCTTCAGTTTATTACCATCCACTTTTATTTGTCTGCTGTGTCCCCCCTTCCCAGGAAAAGAGAATGTAGTTAAATCCACCTGAACATTGGGCACAGATTGATACTGAATTGGCCTCGTAGCAGCGTTTTCATCTGGAGGAAGCCTGGGATGTTTAAAAACAAACCCTGCTGATTTAGACAGTCAGAATCCAGCTAGTGAAACCTCCTACACTGGTAGTATAGCAGAACTCTGCCCTGCCTGAGTAGCGAGAGTAACCGGGGGAATGTCAAAGTTCTCTTCTACTGCAGTTGAAACGGGCAATAAAAGCTCAGGCTCTTGACACACGTTGTTAGGAAGAACAACTACTACCAGCCAGCTTATCAGTCACAACAGTACAAAAAGCATTGATAGGTAAGCGAGTAGCTTGTTGTGACTCACCCGACCCAGCCGGGGCCTTTGATGTTGCTATGTCATTCCATGCACTGACAAGCAGCCCAGGGTCGATAACAGGGAGGGGTTCCAATGCAACCTGTGTAGCTGAGCGGTATGCTCTAATCGTTCCTTTTCTCTCTCGGCATCCAAGAAGGTCTGCTCATTTTGCCTGCTATGTTGCAGCGAGACTGCAACAATTTGTAAGACAACAGGATCCCGAGTAAGCTGAGTAGCCATTCTTTCTGAACCATCCATCTGAATGCTTAAATCCTCCATAGAATGAAAAATTTCAAAACCATCTTCTGCCATATCAAACTGCAGCGCTAATTGGTTGACAACTTTCACAGCCTCTGGTAAATTACAGGTGGGAGAGGAGGCCTGCTCTCCCACCATTGCAATGTCCTCACACACTGAGTCCTCACACCTAGTGGCCATCTGAAATTTCAGACAGCAGCTCCCCCTACTGACAGCAATTCAGTAGGAGAATTTCCCTGGAGTCCTGGTCAGATTCCCCCCATTCACTACAAAATACCACCAACAGCTTAGTCTGGTTCTGTATGTCAGTTTGCATCTGTATCTTCCCACTCTTCCCCCAGGATGAGGCTGAAAATAGGCAGAATTGCCTAGTCCTCCTTTCTCGGTCAACAAGAACTAAATAAATAAATAAAATAAATTATGTCTAACTTATCCCCTTTTAAAGCCCTCCACCATTTTTTTTCACTGACTAGTGTTTTGGGCAGCTTGTTCCATCCCTCCACCACCTTCTCTATGAAGTAGTATTTTCTCGCATCCTCCCCCATACCCCATTTCTTACTTTTCCCCCTGGAATGTGCATTGCTGCTGGTTGTGAACAGCTTACTGAAGTCCAATTTTGTGATACTCCACATGCATTTAAATGTTTCAGTCACGTTTAATAAACTCGTATGCTAAAGACATGATTCTCTGTTGCAGTGACCACATCCTGGACTGTATGGAGAATCAGCTCTAGTCCGACAATGTAGAAGTGGAAGTCTAGTTAAATGACCAACCTCTTCACTCTAAATGTCAAAAAGACCAAGACCATTGTCTTTGGCATCCACATTCTAATCTAAACATTTGATACCTCTTTCTTTATTCACACTGTGGACAACCTTGCTCTCAGGTTGGTCCTGTCCTTCTGTAATGGTTGGTGCCTTGAAAAAGAGGAGAGGAACTCCTCAAAATGTTGGCTGCATTATATACAGTGCTCATACCAGTGAAAGATGTAAAAAAACTAAATTATCAAAGTATACTGAGTGGGTGAGAAAGTTTATTTATCAAGGAGCTGGTAACAGAAAAAATAGCAGCCAGTGTGGAATCAGTTAGACAAACAATCATGGAGACACAGATTTCTATCTTGGCATTTACCAGTAAACTTACAACAGCGAGGCAAAGACTGCTGAAATTGGTGACTACTACACTGAAACTCACAGCAGACTCTAGGCAGCCAAGTCTCAAATGATGCGGCTCACGAGCAATGTAGAAGTTTGGAGGAAGAATCTTGCCTGCTGGGTCTCAAGGAAGGGCTGGAGGGCAGTGATCTGGTCACATACCTCCATCAGCAGCTCCCAGGACTGGCTAGGTCTCAAAACTATGGGTTTTGACTTTGAAACTGACTGTGCCCACTGGGTACAGAGCAATACGTGTGTGTGCCAAAACTTTTCGAAGCTCTAACTGCTAATTTTCAACCTTTTGGGTACCAGGACAAGGAGTTTATACTCCTTAACTCAGTTTTTCTTGGGTGGCCATTTTGTATCCAGGTTAAGTAATGGAAAGTTTCGACTTAGAAACATAGGAATATAGAAATCTGTCAGCACAAAAGAACCCATTGGCCCATCTAGTCTGCCCAGTTCCCTCCCCCATAGGCGCCTCTGTGCTTCCCCCTTACTCCCTGTTTTTGCGCCCCCCCCAGTGTAGTCTCCAGTCTCCCTCAGACCAGCTGCATTCATATCCTTTCCTCTCTTGTTTAAGCCCATGTAGTTATCTCATGCCCTCTTGAACTCATCCACTGAGTTTACCCCCATCACTCATTCAGGCAGCCTATTCCAGGGACCCACCACCCTCTCAGTGAAGTAGTACCCCCTCACATTTCCTTTGAATTTACCCCCTCCAGCTTTAATCTGTGTCCCCTAGTTTTTATGTTTTCCCTCAACTTGAATATGCTCCCTTCCCTTACCTTGTTGATTCCCCTCAAACACTTAAAAGTTTCTATCATATCCCCCCTTTCTCGCCTTGTCTCTAGTGTATATAGGTCAAGCTCTTCCATCCTTTCTTCATACGACCTCTTGTGCAAGTCCTGCACCATTTTGGTCACCCTTGTCTGGACCCTTTCCACCCTATCTATGTCTCCTTTTAAGTGGGGTCTCCAGAACTGTACTCCATACTACAGGTGTGGTCTGACCATGAACCTGTACAGCGGCATGATCACCTCCCTCCTACTAGTAATACCCACTTCAAAAAGCACTCCAGGTAGTTAGGAGTTTAAGTGAAACAACATAAAGAAATTGTGGTGGCAGGGGAGAAAATGTAATTTTACCCCAGCTATCCCAAAACAGTACTTGACAAGCACTAAGCCTTTGACAAAATAAAGGCTGGATTGTGGAATTGGGGAATAGTCTGCTCATTATTATAGCCTACCACCCTTTCTGTGAAGTTTAAAGGACAGCAGCTACAATTCATCAGCTTACCAGCAAAAGCAAACATGTATGCTGGCCCACCAGCGCAGCGGCAAAGTGTCCGCTTGTGATGCCAACATCCCAGGTTCGGGAACAGACCTTGGAGTTGGAGGGCTGGCCAGGTGGAGAAGGACTGAGCATCCGAGGGATGGCTCTCCTTTTCGAGGGGGAATGAGTTTCCAGCCTATTAGCGAACCCCTGGGGGAGGATGTGGGGATCCAATAACAGCCGGCATCTAGCTACCTTGGAGGCAGGACAGATGTCAGCTTGTCCTGTGGACATCATTGCATATCCTACCTCCAGGAGAACACAGCAGCCAGAAAATCCGGTCCCCAGTCATGATGCCCTGCTCTTCCACCACTCCCATTGCCACTGTCATCCATTGGAGGGGGCCCGCTCACATGGCCCTGCCCTGGGTGGTAAGCCAGGGCTTGCTGCCAGTGTCCATTGGTGGGAGTGCCCGATCTGCGGCCCTGCCCAAGGGATGTAAGCCTGGGCATGGTGGGATGGTGTGAGAGGCAAGGGCTTTGCTCCTCCTGGGATTTGGGGACTGTGCCAAAAAAAAAAAAAGCAGACATTTATTTCCAGAGGGCACAGCAGCTGTTGTCTTCCAGCCATTTTCCACACCATGGTACAGTGAAGCTGGAGGAACAGATGGAGACACCCACAGGTTTCAGAAACTCCAACCGGTGGTACCATGAACTGAGAGAAGGTGTGGTGACTTTTACAAGGGAAGAGGGCCTTTGCTTACACCATTAGTATGTGTCACCTACTCAGTCACAGATCTTTGGCTCTCCCTCTCTCCAATGTATTTTCCCTGGCTGGATTGTGAAGGATGGTCTCAGGGCTCACATTTTATAGTCTGTTTCCACTCGATCTGATGTTTCTGAACCAATTGCAGGTGCACTCAGATCTCTATGACTCTTCCCTCACCTGCTATATTATGCAAGCTGTCCCCATTTGAGTTTTGTTGGACCCTACAATGTGCAGCGCCCTGAGAGACTAACTGGAGCAGGGAGGGACACAGAAATGGGACTGCTCAACCTGAAAGTCCCAGACATCTGTGAAGGAAGCACTAGTTCAAAGACTGTTGTACCTTTTCCAGTGCGCTACTTATGTTTTCTAATGTATTGTAATTACTGGTATAGACCCTGTACAAACATAGAAACATAGAAACATAGAATTTTACGGCAGATAAGGACCGCTTGGCCCACCCAGTCTGCCCATTTTTCTACCTAACAGATAAGCTGCAAATCCTAGTTAACCAACAGCTTACTTCCTCCTACCCCCCCACTAGGACTGCCTTATGCCTGTTCCATGCATTCTTGAAGTCCCCCACTGTTCTTGACTCCACGACCTCCTCAGGGAGGCTGTTCCATGCATCCACAACCCTCTCAGTGAAAAAATATGAACGGTTTATACCAGTAGTTACAACTACTATTGGGGCTTAGAAATTCTCCATTCTACCACCATTCTCTAGCCTAGAGGAGGCAGCGAGGATCTTGGGAGGTATTTCCATGCTGGGAGGTAAAAGTTACTTTTTGCTAATACTCTAGGTTACCTAGACATTGCCAGCACTGTATAATTCAATGGCCTACGCAGCCAGTATAGTGTTATGCTTGTGCAACTGTGTTAGTCTGGTTTTGGCCATTTGTACTCTCTTTTCCAGAGGAATTGCCACCCTGTAGGGGTACCAAAGGCAAGGAACCCTTGAAGAGGGTTCCACCCCTAGAGGTGCCGCGGTACTATTTCCGTGGCTAAAGGTACCTTAGGAAGGATCCCAAGGAAAGAAGTGCTGCCACTGGGGGAGGAGGGAAGGATGGTGGGGCAAAGAAAAAAGTGCTTCAGAAGGAGGCTGAGAGGAACTGCTTATATAGCTCAGGAAAGTGGGAGTGACTGGCTGCTTGTCCATTGAACTACAGACCAAGCCTTCCAATTAAATGGCCTACACAGCCAGTATAGTGTTATGCTTGTGCAACTGTGTTAGTTTGGTTTTGACCAGTTGCACTCTCTATTCCAGAGGAATTACCACCCTCTAGGGGTACCAAAGGCAAGGAACCCTCAAACAGGGTTCCATCCCTAGAGGTGCTGTGGGATGATTCCCGTGGCTAAAAGTACTTTAGGAAGGATCCCCAAAAAGAATGAAGTAGTACGAAGCATATGAGCAAGTAGTAGCTGTGACGTAGTAGTAGATAAAGCATCAGGCAGCTTGATAACTTTATGAGATGCCTTGATAATGTAATGAGATGCACATGTTAGTAATAGCATGAGTTTGGTGGGTAGTGCTAGAGAATGAGGGGACCTCCTAAGGAGAGAGTGAACGGCAAGTAGGGACACCATTCACCTCCATCCAACAGTGGAACCTGCCTAACAGAACTAGGAAACACTAACTACAGCTAACTAACTTTTATGACCTGAGGCACAGAGGAAAGAAAAAAAACCCTTTGAGGAGGAAATATCTGAGGATCCAAGGCCTAGGTCGCTTTCTTTCCAGGCTGGGATATTTTAGTGAAAACAATTAAGTGCAGCATAGTGAGCAGCTATGGGTGAGCTGAAACACTCAGATAATTGTTCCAGTTGCACTGCAAGTAATTTGAGAGTTGTGAGTAACTAAGAGCAAATAATATGAGCTCTGGAGTAGCAATATGCTAGGAGTTTAGAAACAAAGCCCCAAAAGACAAAACCAAAACACACAAACACTGAGAACAGGGAACAAGGCCTAAAACAAAGACACACAAACACAGAAAAAAGAAGTAATAACAGAAAGAAGCACATAGCCGGAGGCAAAACACAAACTAGAAGCAGGAAAACAAACGCAGAAGTCCATCAGAGACAAACGGAAGCAGCAAGGTGGGGGGGGGGAGTGTAGGCCCCAGCTAGCTGCAGAGGACAGATAGACAGAGCCTCTGGCCAGCAAAGAAAAAAGTGCTTCAGAAGGAGGCTTAGAGGAACTGCTTATATAGCTCAGCAAAGTGGGAGTGGCTGGCTGCTTGTCCATTGAACTACAGGCCAAGCCTGCCAACTATGTTATGCCTCACTGGCCATTGCATCTGCCCCTTGCCACTTGCTTTGCCCAAGCCTGTTGGAGAGAACTCCAAATAGCTGTTTTCACAGTGAGGCAGACTCCGGGGGATGGCAGGGCCCTCCTCTGTTGGCCCATTGGTTCTGTATGACTGCTGGCTTAAAAGCCTCACTTATTCTCCATTAGGGAGGATATCTGGCTTGCCTCAGCCTGTGAGAAGCACTCAGTTCCAAAAGTATTTTATTTGTTTCTCTTTTGGATAACTATAGGAGCATTTTCTTTCTGAGTTTGGGTAGCACAGTACGGTTACTATTGCTAGTGCCCTCTATTCACCCCAAGAGAATTGGGTCTTAGTTAAGAGGTTTATGTAGCATTATCTGCTGTTGTTGCTGAGGGTGGTGGTTGTTGGAGGATGGCTGGGGTGCACTTGTTTTACTTGAAACAACAGATATCCTGTCTGGCACCTGAGCACTATGCACAATTTGATACATTGCAAGTGGTTTTCTGGAATGTGAATGGCCTCATTAATCCCATTAAATGTCAGAAAATTCTTTCTAAGTTGAGTAACATGGGGAGTGATGTTGCGTTTGTCCAGGAAACACATCTCTCTCCAGGGGAGTCTGGAAATCTAAATGTATGCAGGTGAGTGCTGTATACCATAGCTCCACCTTCACAAGACAGAAAGGAGTGGCCATCCTGCTGAAAAAAGGCTCCAATATGGTGCCCAAAGTGATTACAGGGATGATGATCGGAGGCACCTGATTATTAAAGGGTAAGCCCCCCCCCACACACACACACACACACAAATTGGGGCTAACATATGTGGGCTCCGGCCCCATGCTGTACTGCTCTGTCCCGCTCATGGCTTCTGGTGGGCTCTGGACCCAGTGCCGTCCCATCATCCTCGCAGCTGGGCTGCCAATTTCCCATTACCTCGTCCCATGTTAGAGAGGTGCCGAATCTGAGCTTTGTTACAGTGCCTCCAGGCACTTGAAACGTACATTGCCAATCCTGTGAAGCTGCCAAAAAGGGACCAGTTTAACGTAAATAAGAAAGATGGTGGTCCGCACCCTACTGCACCTGCACAGCTGCCCAGGCTGAAAAATTAAAGGAGCCACAGCTCCATTAGCATATTTTCAGCTACGGCTGTAATTAAATAATATCCCCAGCTCCAGTGCAGACAGTGGAGTCAGGGATTAGGGGGAATTGTAATCTGAATGCCTCCTGATGCTGATCATGAGGGACTTTGCCTTTGGAAGGGCAATTTAATGATATTATAATGTCAGACAGTTTGGGACTGAAATAAAAACAAATATGGCAGGGATATACTATGGTCGGCCGAAATGCATTGGCCTGACTGTCATTACCCCGACCCTGGGTGCCCAAAACACTGTTGCCTGACATCGGGATTTTGCCCCCAGGGAGTGATTTGGAGGGCGGTGTCCTCTGAACCCCCAATATGGGGGGTCCTGCCCCCACCCCCATACTTAAGGATTCTCACTCTGGGGGGGGGAGTGAAATCCCGATGTCGGGCAACCATGTTTCAGGCACCCGGGTTCGGGATATTGCCAGTTGGGCCAATGCATTTCAGCCAATCGGCGGTATCCCTATGGCAGCCCCCAGAGACTTTGGCAGAGTGGAAGCAGCTGGGAATAGTGTCAGAGGGCACAGAAAAGCCCAGGATCAGCACAGCCAATCAGAATGGAGCTTTGTATACATTACATAAGAGGCTGTTTTGCCCCCCAAAAGGGAGAGTCATGTGGGACTCCAGAGAGTGCAGGAGTGCAGGACTGTAGAAGAGACTGCTGTGGGCTCCTAGACCAAATGCCTGCACACTGACTCACTGGCCTGTTTGGCCCCTGATGTAACAGAGAGGCAGAGTGCCTTAGCAGCCATCAGCAGCAGAGAGAGAGAGAGAGAGAGAGAAGTAGAAGTGAGCTGCAGGAGAAAGAGACTGTAATAGCTTTGGAATGGAGAGAGACTTCTGGACAGAGGATCCAGAAGAAGAAAGGGCACTGAAGCTACAAAGTGAGAGCAGAAACTGTGAACCGAATCTTGATATTGAAAGTGTTGCAGCTTAGAGACAGTCTGAGCCACTACGTGTCTCCCAGTGAGGCAAGTTTGGAAATTGTGTCTGCTGCAAGTTGAGATACTGAGTGTGCCAAAGCTAGACATTGTGCCAGACCCCAGCCACTGCTGTCCATAGGGGAGCAAGGTGCGAGTGCTGGGGTTAAGGACTGAGCCAAAGCCCAGCTGCTAATTGTGTATGTCAAGAGTGTGCAACAGCGGGGCCTCAAAGACCATGCCTGCCGTGCCCTGTCCCTAGGCCAAAGAAAGAGGAGAAGACCCAGTGAGGAAGACGACGAGAGGCCTGCCTGGTGAACACTTTCTACAAAGGCCTCAGAATTGAAGTTGGCAAGGCCAGGCAGGTGAAGACCAGCATTCTTCAACATCTTCAATCTGCTCTGCTGCTGCAGTAGTGCACCACCTATCTGATACCTCCAAGATACAGCCAAGCCAGTACCTCGAGCTGCAGCTTTGGAGAGCCTTTATTTAGCTAGCTAGCTAGGTTAAAATTAGGGGGTCTGGTCCTGGGCAAGACTGCCAGAAAACTGCCCAGACCAGAAGTTTCATTGGGCTGGATATTCAAACTGCGCCATTCTGAGGCGCAAGCCCTTGTGCTGCGCAAAATAGTTGCGTAGGGGTGTGGCCGGGGCGATATTCAAAAGAGTTGCGCTATTGAGCAACTCCTTTGAATATCAGCCCAACCACAACCACTGTGCATGGCGAGTGGAACTGCGCCACCGAAGTTGTCAGAGTGGAGCATTCAACCTATGTGTGTGCTAAGTACCATTGAGCCATGCGCAAAATCACAATATTCAAAAGGTGACATGCAAATGAGGCCATAATTCTTGCAAGGCGAAGGGGGGGCCATTTGCATCTGATTATGGCCCCATTTGCATGCCATTAGCATGTAGGTGCGCCGATCCCCGAGGACTTGCGCCTGGTGCCCTGCCAGGCAGCAGCCGTCGGGGACCGACGCACCCTGCAGCCCGATCGCGGGCAGCAATGTGGCTCCCCCACCTCCTCCCATACATATCCCTGGTGGTCCAGTGGACCGAAATGCCCGATCGCGGGCGGTATGTTTAATAACTCCCCCCCCTCCCGTTCACATCCCTGGTGGTCTAGTGGACCGAAATGCCCGATCGCGGGCAGAAAGTAAACTGAACCCCAGAACATCTCCCTTGTGCCCGATTGCGGGCAGTAAACAAATAACCCCCAAACATCTCCCTGGTGGCTGGGTCCCCCCACCCACCCACAAGCCCCACCACCCGCTCCCCGGCGGCGGGGCAGCATCCACCCGCCTGCCGCCGCCCGACCTGACTGCCGGTGGGGCCTGCACCCGGTGGTGCAGAGCAAGAGCCAATGGGCGTGCAGCGCATACCGTACATGACAGTCAGATTTGTGAATGAATGTTCATTCACAAATCTGGACTGTCAATGTACGTAAGGGCTGCACGCCCATTGGCTCTTGCTCTGCACCAATGGCGGCAGCCCTGGCAGTCAGTCGGCGGCGGAGGCGGCAGGCGGGTGGGATGCTGCCGCCCGCCGGCTGCCGGGGAGCGGGTGGTGGGGCTCAGTGGGTGGGGTGAGGGACACTAGCCACCAGGAGATGTTTGGGGGTTTCACTTCACTTACCGCCCACGATCGGGCATTTCGTCCACTGGACCACCAGGGAGATGTTCGGGGTTCAGCTTTACTTTCTGCCAGCGATCGGGCACAAGAGATATGTCTCGGGGTTCTAGTTTACTTTCTGCCCGCGATCGGGCATTTCGTCCACTGGACCACCAGGGATGTGAACGGGAGGGGATTTATTAAACATACTTCGGTCCACTGGACCACCAGGGATGTGAACGGAGGGGGGAGTTACATTGGATGCCCGCGATCGGGCTAGTGGGGAGTACACTATGCCCGCGATCGGGCCATGGGGGGCATAGGGACTGAGTTGGGAGCCAGCCACAGGTGGCAGCTGCTGTGTTGCGCCCTGCAATACAGCAGCTCACCTGTGGGTGGCCTCAACTTAAGCCTTTTTTGGCTCAAAGTTCTGCAGGCGCAGGTTGGGGTTGCCTACATTCTGCACAGCCCGGCTGAATATCGGGCTGTGCAGTTTATGCATGGTTCCTCCCCCTCCAGTTGAGCATGCATTCATTTGCATTGCGCTGTTGCTCAGCCTGTTTTCAGTGGCGCAACTGCCTCCTGCTGAATATCGCAGAATGGCGCAATTTCGGACTTGCGCTTGCGCAACCCTGTTGCGCATGGCACAACCCTTTTGAATATCTGGCCCATTGTTTCTACTGTTTACAATTATCGGAGCCCCAATAAAATATCCCAAGCGACATATACACTGCAATGTGGTACTCACCAAAGGGTCTTTAGAGGCATTTTGGGCAGCTGCCATTGTGAGGCCGGGTGCACCTGCAGGTGGAAAGTGGGGATTGTGTGGAATAAAATTGTTTCATCTGTGGTTAATGTTGTTGTGCTATTTTCCTCCCTTTTCCCCAAAATAAATATTGGTAATTATTAATGTTGTATTCTGGTATTGTGAATCACTGTAGGAGGGGGAAGTTATTATTGTGTGGGGAAGGATTTTGGGGGAAGCTATTGTACATTTCCTGGGGGTAGTAACCTGCAACTTGTTCACAGGTATTCCCTGCCATTACCTCAGGTGGAGGCACCATGCCACTATCTCCACTTCAGAACCTGGGCCGTCCCCCTCAGAGGGGTGTGCAGTGTAGACTTGAGGGCTCCGGAAACAGCCAATGTGAGTCTAGGGCAGGGGTTCTCAAATGATGAGGCCAGCCTCCTTGGGGAGGCCCCAACCTGTTCCAGGGGAGGCTCAAGCAAATCTGAAAAAGTACTGTATATTTAAATTTTGAGTTTTATGTATTTTGTGTGAAGAGATGAAGCAAGCTTTAAGAGGATAATAGTAGGTGAATTTTATGTATTTATTTACTAATAGGTGACAAGGGAAGGTGAATGAGCCAAGGCTCATTTCAGGTGTACCCGGAGAAGGGTAGGTAGTGAATGCACTTCAAAAGGTAACTGCAAAACAATCAAGAAATACACAGTGAACAATAGTGCAAACAAATATGAACAATAAACTAATAATGAGTGCTGGTAATTGATCAATTTGTAGACTGATGGCAGAACAGCCCAAATACAAAGGTTGAGCATAGAAGTGCTCAGAGCAATAGCAGGAAGGAGCAAAGTAATCCCAGAGAAGTTGCTTAGGAGCAGGAAGGGGGGGCGAGGCAAAGTATGTAGGAAGGTTATTTCATATAGAGAGGAAACAGAGAAAGTAGTCTAACCCGTGAAGGTACTGCAACAAGGGGTAACAATGGTTCAAGAATGAAAATAGCAGAGCAAATAGGCTGGCTTATGGGGGGGATGGGAGAGGTTACAATAAGCTGAATAATAATATTTGTTTATTTATTTGTTATTCAGATAACACCTTTGAGCACAGGAGCTCTTTTTCAAAGGTTCCACATCAGTATAAGACAAAGAACTGAATGTGAGCCAAGTACTCAAAGGGATTTTTAATTTATTCGTGGTGTACTGCTCAAAGTACAGTATGTTATTTTTCCTTGGGGAGGCCCAAGATTATTTCAGTTTTTGGGGGAGGCTCAAAATCTTTTCCATGGATTTGGGGAGGCTCACTGTGACAAACTCTAAGAACTATTGGTCTAGGGGACGTTACACATGGAGGCACTACTGGGATTTGCTGCCCCCTAGTGACCAATCCCAAAATTGCAGTTCTGAAACTTCTAGTCCCCCCACCCCCAAAAGAAACACAAAGTTTTGGGAAGTTAAAATGGATCAACAAGAATTGCTCGACTGGTGCCAAGGGGTACAACTGGATCCAAGGAAAGCTATTTTGGTGACAGGGGTCCCAGAGGGCCCAAGCAGAGAAGCTATTTTGGATGCTTTTGAGACTGTGAAAAAGTTGGGCAAAGTGAAAGTATTTGGGATGCGGTATGACTGTGCCAGTCAAAGCAACCATGCCTTGGTTGAGAGTGCCACAGATGTTGATGCTAGTAAATTACCGACAGCCCTCAGCACAGAAAGTACTGACAGTGAGTGGAAGCTATTTGGCAAGGGAAGCAGTCTGCAAACCAACACCTTTTCCTAGCCACCATCTGAGTCAGATTTATTAGATAAGATTAAAGCAATGTTGGTTAATGAAGGCAAGTCAGTAAAAGACATACAAGCCCTGTTCCAAGAAGTTGAGCCTGCCCCTATCATCCTAACCAGTGGAGTGACCCCCATGTGGTGGCCCCATACAAACGATACAAAAAGCTGTGCACCTTCTCGGGAGCCATCCCATCTCTGCAGGGGAGGATGATTAGAACAGCTGGATGAGCCAAGCAACTCAAATGATAGATGTGTGCAGATGCTCTGATAGCAAAAAATGCAAGTGAATCATAGAGAGTCTTGTGCACTTTCTAAAAACCCAGTATCCACCCAAGACATACTATTAGCCCAACAACTGCAGGGGGGGGGATGTGGACTAAACCATTCAACATGTTATTGGGGTAAGTTACCATATACTATACCCTTCCTCCTGCCAAAGGTACCTGGGAGCTAGTGGCTCTCCCTGGTTGGGACATGTCTAACTTTAGTTGAGCCTGTAACACAAAATAATACAATTTCACACAGTACAGTTTACACCACCAGTCTGTGACAGACGCTATGGCAAGGTGTGCCTGGGTCATACACGTGGTACTGCCACCACCTTTAGTTCAGGGGTGAATCCTAGAGACATTCAAGCGACCGAGCCACAAGGGCTTTGGCTCTTGGTAGGCTCAGTAAGGAAATCATGAATTTCTTTACCACATGGGGAGTCAATAATCAGCCCAAATTTAACAGAATAACACAGCGTTAACAATTGACCACCTGCAAGAATGAGGGTCAGTGCAAATGTTAGCTTTAAACACAGCCTTCATAGATGGCCTCCTAGGCAGGCCTGATCTGCCCCTTCCCACCCAACACCAGGTTTCAAACAGGCCAAAATAGGAGCTCATTTAACTCAATCCCTAGGTGCCATAGGTGCAGAATTGCTGCAGGCCCGTTGATGTTGGCACAGGTTGGCTGGGCTTGGTGTACTTTAAATAGAGCAACGTGCTCAATGCCCCAAACCCCATAGGTCATGTAGTTGCATAAATGGCAGAAAACCCCTTAAAATGCGGTATTTGTAATCAAAATTGTGAAACATAGTGAAACAACAGGCACTGTCCTTGAAACAGTGCTGCACTGTGGTATACTCATGGTTCCCAGACCCAGATGGCTCCTTCTGCTACATGCTGAACTGGCTACCTTGAGAACTGGCTGCAGGTTCTTCTGACTTCCTTCTACTCATTCCGACTGTTGAGGCCTCGATATGACCCTCACACATCCTGACTTCCAAACCCCTAGGTGAAAGACAGCCCGATACCATGCAGTAGTGCCTGCTACAGGACCTGAGTCAGCAAGCCTTGGTCTTTTTCTCCATGCTGGATCTTCATTGTCCTCCACATGCTGGC
This sequence comes from Neoceratodus forsteri, assembly GCA_016271365.2. Lineage (NCBI taxonomy): Eukaryota > Metazoa > Chordata > Ceratodontiformes > Ceratodontidae > Neoceratodus > Neoceratodus forsteri. Next base: position 683,236,998 of record CM028131.1, on the reverse strand, counting down.
CTGCACATGGTTGCCACTTTCTTCCTCTCTGGAACTCAGCAGCTCTGTTCACAGTTTGCTATCCACTTTTCAGGCCTGGGATGGCACAACTTGCACCCACTCTCAGCACTGCAGACCTTTCCACAATCAGATCTCCACCAGATCTGCCCTCCTCCAGCATAGTCCTGCCTTTATAGGCCCTGTTCACGGTCTGTTTCAATTTGTGCCTGGGGCTGTCACTCCAGAAACTCCACAGCCCACTGGACACAGATAAGGTGCCAGAATCTGATGCCCCTCTTTCTCCAGAAGCCTCTCAGAGTCCCTTCCCCTGCAAGGTTTAATGAGCGCAAGGTAGGGCCTGCCTGAGCAGGTCTTATACAGTACTCTAACTCTCTCCTTTCTCCCTTTATAGATTGTTGTATCTGCATATCTTATTATCACTGACTACAACCAAAATTGCCTTAACATTTTCATTCATTGTCAGTGGCCTTATTTTCAGTTCTTGGGCTACAGCTGGGCTAATAGAGTGGTCCCTCTTTACAAGGAACACCTCTGGAGTCAGCCAATCTGTTCACTTTAGCTATTGTTCACTATAGTGAGGTGTTAATATGTCTAATTAGGTAACAATGGGAACCATCACAGGTGTTCACTATAACAAATTTATTATAGAAGGGTTCACTATAGTGAGGGAGCACTGTATTTATTTGATCTTCGCTTTCTTCCATTTCTACTGCTTCCTGGTGCTGCAATACCTGAGACCTTTTGTCCAACTTTAATGATTATCAGCTACCCTATCCCTTTCCCTTCATCTTCCTGCCTCCACCAAGGTAGCCCCTCCTTGACGCTGCCTCTGTCCTCTTTATCAATTTGTTTTCTCTTTTCTCCTACCCCATCATTTGGGTTAGCCAGTATTTGATCTGAGATGACTATATTCTTCAGTCTCTATCATTAGTAGATCCCAACAAGGTCTCAAACATATCATCCATGAATAATTCAAGTTGTGCAAGGATATGCAACACATTCAGTTTACCTCTCAAGTTATTTAACTCCTATTCCAGGGGTTTGATATAAATACACTTAACACAAGTGAAACCTTCCTTTGGATCACTCACATCTCCCCAGGTAAACATGTTGCACTGTATACATATGTAACCCGGGTGATGCCGTAACCCACTGACTACTACCCCTGCCTGGGTGACCACAAACCAGGTTGAGAGGCCTGGGTTCTAGTCCTGATATTAAAGGGGGTTCTTTCCCAAGATGACAATAAATAGCATGGTGCCTCCTCCCAGAGTACATTTTAAGTGGGTCAGGTTTTAGCAGTACAACCCCTTTTTTGTGACGCTGAGTCAACGCAGGGTAACAGACAGAACTTAAGCCCCTACTGGCTCGAGTGGCTACTCTGCACCAAGAAAATCTCCATCTTACTTGAAATCCACAGACAACTTTCTCACTCTGAAACCCTGTAGGCAGAGCTTCTCACCGATGAAGTGTAGATTCTTACTGCCCTCTCATAACTGAAGTCACAGGTCATCACAGCGCTCTCACCAATGACGTTGCAGATACTTGCAGCTCTCTCACAGCTGAATGATGCCAGACCTTGCAGCTCTCTCACAGCTGAAGTTGAAAGTCAGGACTCCTTCAACAAATTCCTCCAAATGTGGGAACACAAAATGCAGGCCCTGGGGGACAGGTAGCTGGCAACCCCCAGGCAGGCCCTTCCCAAGCCTTGCAGCCACATCTTTCTGCAAAGGGACTGTAGCCACCCTCCCTCTGGAGGGACTGCCACCGAACTGAGCCCAAAACCAAAACTCCTTGGGGTTTTGGGAGCTTTCTGCAGCTCCTCATTGGCTGAAACCACTGTCCCACTGAAAAATTAATATGCTTCAGGTTCCCTCAATGCCTGATTAGTCCTGTAAAAGGGCACCAAGAATTTCCCCAGCTTTTCCCCCATAACTCTACTCTACTTTACTGTCCCATAAGTCCTTTGTAAAAACCTGGCATCACAATTGGCTGGGATTGGGTCAAAGGCTGCAAACATGGCTGCTAATACAAACAGATCTACATGCCGTCCACATAAGTCCCCAACTCATTGTTCTGGTGCAGCCAAAATAAATATTTTTATTTATCAAATGCTCCCCCATTTCAAAGCAGCACCTGTGCCCTGTCAAATTGCTGCAGAGTTTAATATTTTAGTTGAGCCCTTCCCCTGTTGCTAGCTCCAGTTCACACTGGCCCCAGGCACTAGGCAGGCTTGGCTCACTAATATTCATGAGCCCCTTATTAATATTCAAATCTGCCCCCGATTCTGTAGATCTCCAAGGTGCTGTTTAATAAAACATTTTGACCACTCCTCCGATGACTCTTTTGAGTCTCCGGCCCCAACCTGCTAAACACTGGGGACCAGGAGCACTGGAGAGGCATTAGTTCGGATACAGCAATGGCTGAAAAACAACCATGCACTACAGCACATGTGCAGACTGCCAGACCTGCACCAAAGTGCAGGAACAACACAGTGGCTGTGCGACTTCACTCCTCTGGACCCATTTCGAACTACTAAAACATGCAGGGGCCGGACGGAGGACTTAGGAACAAACGGGGACTCGGGCTAGGCAGCTTGTGGCAGGACCGTGTTGAATCCAGGGGTGGGGGAATGGGAGACCTGGGCAGCTAAGGTAAGCCCCTGGGGGGAGGGGGTTACACATATTATTTACTTCTTGTGTTACACTGTCTTATTTATATACCTGTTTGCTTAAACTGCAAAATTTTACCTTCTTATCACTCCTGTAAATTAAACACAGTTTACCTAACTTTTGATTATATAAGATACAGAGTCCTGTGGCCTATAGCAGCTATCCCCGGCTGACACAGCAGATACTCACCTCTGCTGTGCCTGCCTCCACCCAAACTCACCGAACGCTCACTATGGGTACTGTATTTATGCCTGCAACTCCGAGATGTGACCCGAACAGCGTGGTCACTATTGCTCCAAATTACAATTGTAAAACTTAAAGAATAAAGACTAGTCTACCCTAGGAAACTGAATTTGGTAAAAAGTTTCACTCACAATAGCTTCTAAAATGAAAATAAAACATTTGTGTGGTCTTGTAGTCCCACATGGTATCATAAGCTACACCTCCCTGCAGAACCTAGCAACACCAAACCTGATAGTGACGGATAGCAATAGATGGGATTTTTTTCTTTTTTTTTCTTTTGTAGTTTGCTTAGACATAATGGAAGAGAAATAGCAGGGGTGGAATTTTGTTCAGCATCTAATGTTCAGTATTTCGGCACTCTCTACTGCCTCTGGTAAACCTGCCTCTACCTGAGTTCACCAACCACTCACTAAGGGGACTTTGTTTATGGCTGCATCTCCCAGGTGTGAACTGAACGGCACAGTTACGATCACTCCCAAATTGCAATTTTTAAACGTAAACAATAAAGAATAGTCTACCCTAGGAGACAGCCTTTGGTAAAAGTTTCACCCACAACAGCTTCTAAAATGGAAATAAAACATTTGTGCGGTCTTATTAATCCACAGTGTATCCACATAGACTGTACCTCCCAGCAGCCCCAGCCACACCAGACTAGACAGTCATGAATAGCAATAGATGGGAATTTTTATTATTATTTTTATTTGTTTTCCACTTTTATTTCTTTTGTACTTTGCTTATCTGTAGCAGTACAGATAAAGATGGAGACATGACAGGAGTAGAATTTTTTCAGTGTGTAATGTTCACAATTTTAGCACTCTCCATGGCCTCTGCCATGCCCACCTCCACCTGAGCCCGCCAACCGCTTGCTAGGGGGACTCTTTTTATGGCTACAACTCATGGATGTGACCTGAACAGCATGGTCACGATCACTCCCAAATTACAATTTTAAACCTTAAAGAATAAAGACCAGTCTACCCTAGGAGACTGCCTTTGTCAAAAAGTTTCACCCACAATAACTTTTAAAATAAAATATTTGTGTGGTCTTGTAGTCCCCCTAGGTATGGACTAAACCTCCCAGCAGCCCTAGCAACATGAAGCCAAACAGTGATTGATAGCAAATAGACGGGGTTGTTTTCTTTGAATGTTTGTTTTTCTTTTGTAGTTTGCTTAGATGTAGCAACCAAGTATCGAAATCCCTCAGAATTAAACACCTGGGGGACTCCAACACCTGGTTGATGACAAAGTCCACTACCTCCTGCAGGAATCCCCCCCTCCCACCCTGGGGGGTGGTAAATGAGGAGAATTCTGCAACTGCACCCCCATGCACAGCAACGCACTTGGTGCTACCAACTGGGTGCACCGAGAAGCCCAGTCTGGATCAAAAAATAATGGCCACTCCCCCACCCCTGTGATCCTTCCTTGGACAGTGTACAATGATGTACCCAGCGGGGATGGCAGGCCTCAAAAACTGGGCCCACATTGTCACCCAGCCAGGTCTCCGTGATGCAAGCCAGGTTGACGGAAGAAATCAACTCCGCAAAAAATAGTGGTCTTGTTCCTCATCAACCTGGCATTGCAATGCACTGCCTGAAGAGGATTAGAGGATGCAACCGGTCCTCTAGCTACCTGCCCACTCAGTCCGGTGGGAACCCTGGGTATGGAAACCAAACACATCAGGCCTCTCCCTAGGCTCCGTTTACACCCAGGGTGTCTCCTGCACCAGACAGCCTCAATGCTGCTCACTGCCACCTCTTCAGCTGCCCTCAGCACTCAACGAACCAAACGCCTCCTAGTCATACCAACCTCCCTGCAGCGCCTCACTGCAGTATCAGAAACTGGGAGGTCGGTAAAGGTCGTGGAGCTGAGAGGCAGTATAGGTGATACGGGGAAGACCACAGCACCAACACACCTCCTACCTGACAAGACCAGTCCCGAGAGAGGACTAGATGTTAGAACAAGAGTTCAATGACAAAAGAAGACACTCGTATTAACAGTCACATTCACCACTCACACCACCACAGTCACAGCAAACACACAAATAAACACAAAATGTTAAAATACTAACACACCAACCCAATCACATACCCTACTTACTCCATCCCACCCTCACACAACTAACTTATACAACCACCTCCCTACAAATAATACTTCCTGCCCAACAATCCTCAACTAAAAATACCCCCAAATAGCCGGCCCATCAGCACAGTGGTGGGATTTCCGCTTATGGCCTTGTGAAGGGTTTGGAAATGGACCTGGGTCGCTGGAGGGTCGGCGGGGAGATGGATGGAGCATCCTCAAGACAGCTCTCCTTCTCTGGGGGAGGCGAACATCCAGTGCACACAAGACTTCTGGCGGAGGCCGGGGGTTCCTACGCGGCCAGCGTCAGGACGTCTGGGGGGGGCGGGGCGGATGTGGGATGTCATTGCACATCCCCGCCCCTGAGGAAATAACATCCTTTTGGGGACAAGAAAAATTCCAGCCAGCGCCACCATGAAGCCCTCCTCGCCACCTCTGATGTGCTCCCAGGCTGGCTCCCCTGCCCAGAACCAACGTTCGTGACACTGGTAAGTGCCATGACCCTGCCCTGGGGGGTAAGCCAAGGGGCATAAGGGGAAAGCGTGGCTCATGTGGGTGCAGGGGGTGGCATGGGCCTTGACTAGGGCTGAGTTTGGCGATAGCTGGCAAAAAAATATCCCCAAATACTTAATTTCTGGTGCACAGAAGAACAGAAAACAGACAATGGAGGCAGTGTAGGGGACTGTCTTGGATGCACCATGGTCTCTTGGGGGTTCGGCACTAGGGCCGAGCATATTTTATCCTGTTATGTCCCTGGAGACGTCAACACAGAAGGGGGTGACCAATGTGCATGCACATGGTGGGCAGTCTGTTTTTCACTTATAAAAAGAAAAAAGGAATCAGAATCCACCAACCTTTACAGAATATCAGCACTCATAATGTGTGTGTGTGTGTGTGTTTAACTAGGGACAGTTTGAGGCCAAAGGGAGTTCACAGTGCCCCTTTAAGTGTCATGCTCAGGGTCACACAGTATGCAAGTGAAGGTCTGGGGAATTAAACCCAGGACTACTGGATGTACCCAGTTTCATTCACAGCATGATGCTCCAACCTCAAGATGTGTTGGGGCTTGAGAGGTGGATTTCAGTTATTTGTGGCTGAGCTCTTCATTCTGTCATGCTATCTGGTGGAGTATAACAACCTTTTGGTGTGTGGGTGGTGATGAATCCACCTATTTGCACCTTGCCAGCAGCAGGAATGTGAAGGAATACAGCTGATGGGCCAGAGTAAAGACCCATATTAGCTGAGAGAGCACCCTCCCTAATTTAGTTTTCGCCATTTAGGGGTTTATAAGGATTGGGCACATCTCCCCCCCGTGCCTGCATAGGAAAACGATTGCACCCCCATCTCACTTTTGAGTACCCATTCCTTAGCAAATATACCAGCTAACAAAAACAGTTGACAGACAAGTAAGAGCGACTCCAGACTGTTAAACAAATGCTAAAATAGCATTTTATTTTGAGCCAAAAAAGTACGTCCAGGAACCCCTGCGCTCCGGCTTACTAACCTTCAAGGGGGTACCTGGCCGTACTTTTTTGGCTCAAAATAAAATGCTATTTTAGCATTTATTTAACAGTCTGAAGTAGCTCTTACTTGTCTGTCTAGTGTATTAATTTGAGGTTTGCTACCTCCGTAAGAGCACCCCCCTCGTCAGTGGTGCGCTGCTTTGCTTTAATCTACTTTAACAAAAACAGTCACTTGTTACTGACTCATCTAGATAAGTTAGCAAACATTGGAAAAAAGTAGTACGGTAACACCAAACTTAAACAAACTCTGGCCAGAGCAAATAGGGCTGCAGGTGAGGAATTTGGTGTAAAAATATTGAAAATTACCAAAGTTACGCTGCAGCCACTTTTTAAAGCATTACAGACCAAGTGTCAGAAATAAAAAGTATTGTTTGAAAAGCCTCAACACTGAGTTGCTATGCTAATATCTAATTTTATTGCATAACTTAACTACCGTTAATTTCTTCTAAGCTTTTTTCCTAATCCTAACATACAGTTTCTGCCTCTCAGTCAGCTAGCCACATCTCACCCAGAACAGCACAGCCGTGAACTGCAGACTGCCTGCCATCAACCCCCTAAGCAGTCAAACTGACGCATGGGTGGAGAATGGAAAAGGAGACATCACTTGTAACCGCCTACAGGTCAAGGCCCAGCAACAAGTTAACCACCTGAGCCTGCTGTTCCCATATCACAGCCTAAAAAAACAGTTTGTACTTGCTGCACAGCCTATGAAAGCATTCGAACCACAAGGCTAGTACTGCCATTCTCTGCTCTTGCCCTTGACACACAACATGTACCAGGGCCTCCCTGCTGCCTGTCCTCACCCGCTTCAGCAATGCCTGTCACCTGAATGCTGTTCCCTGCCAAGATTGCCTGCCCATCATCAACTCTGTCTCCTACCTTGACACAGCTAGTGCATCTGTCTCTCTCTCTCTCTCGCCTCCCTCCTTCCCTCCCTCTCTCTCTCTCTCAGCAATTTCAATCCCAGACAGCTCACATCAATCTCCTCCTGACTCCATAATCTAGTCCAACCCTCAATTCCTCCACACATGCAAGCTATAACTACTGGGAGTGACCATGAGACAGAGTGTCAGGCGACTGGTGCCAAATCATGTCGGCCACCACCATGATCACTTTATGCAGCCGCCATCGGTCCCAGTGGTAAAGGGATGCAGTCACTAGGGATGGAAAATAGCACAGATGCAAGCTAAGGGGGAAGGGTGGAGAGCAGAAAGCTCACTGGTAAATACAGACTCCCTAACTGATCCCATTACATACTCCTGGCTACTAATTATATGAATATTTAATCACCTTAAATACAAAGCCTGCTTTTCAATTTTATTCCTATCAGCTCTCCACTAATGTTCAGTAACTTTTTTTTTAAATTTAGTATGCTTTACTCCATGAGTCTGCCTGTGGTGCTCACCCTCCGCTCACCCGTGGTCTCCCTCTTCATCCCCCTAGGACGTACCTCCTCATTGCCGATACCCCCTGGATTACCCCTCAGGGCAAGGCCACTTCACCAATGCGAGCCCGCACAGCAATGGGGGAAGGATGTCGTCAGGAGCACCTACTGGCATTACCTTCTTGGATTGCCCCCCAGGGTGGGGCATGGAATCAAGACGGATCTGGTGGCAGGTGGGATAGGTCGGCTTCAGGAGAGTCATGGTGGGTGATCAGAGCTGGGGAAGTGGAGCTTTATATATGGCAGCCACATTTTTTTGTTAATGGGAACACAGGGGGCATGACATGCAATGATGTAGGGCACAGACTGCGTTGACATCTGGCATCCCCCAACCATCTCAGGCACCAGATGCTGCTGGCCCCCAAGCCTCCGCCAGAGGTCAGTCAAGTGTCAGATAAAAGATCCCCTCTCCCCACAGAGAAGGAGAGCAGTCCCTGGGATATTCAATCCTTCTCCTCCCAACCAGCCCTCTGAATCCCAAGTCCATTCCCGAACCCAAGTCATTGGTATCACAAGTGGAAATCTAATTGTTGTGCTGGTGGGCCAGCCTTAGTGTTCAATAACTTTACCCAGCTTAAATTGGTGGACATACTGGCTGCACCCCTGGCGGAGCTCTTCAACAGGTCGCTTGAGACAGGGAGTATACCTAGGGATTGGCAAGAGGCACATGTGGTACCAATCCATAAAGGGGGGGTCGAGGGAAGTACCAGGTAACTATAGACCCATCAGTTTGACCTCGGTGGCGGAAAAATTAATGGAGAGTATACTAAAGGAACGATTGGGGGTGTATTTGGAGGAGGTGGGAGGTCTGGATAGTTGGCAACATGGGTTTGTGCCAGGTAGATTGTGTCAAACCAATCTTGTGGAGTTCTACGAATGGGTAACATCAGAACTGGACAGGGGAAAGTCTGTGGATGTATTACTCTTGGACTTCAGCAAGACGTTCGACTCTGTCCCCCACAATGGTCTGATGGAGAAACTGACGGGGTTGGGAGTAGGCCCTTTGATGGTCAGATGGATTGAAAACTGGCTAGCTGGACACACTCAGAGAGTAGTGGTCGGTGAGGAGCTCTCGAACCCTAGAGAGGTCGGTAGTGGGGTACCGCAGGGCTTGGTCCTGGGTCCAATCCTGTTTAATACTTACATTTCGGACATCAGGGAGAGTATAGGGTGTGAAATGAGTCTATCTGCTGATGACTCCAAGATGGGAGCAGTAGTTGAGGGGGAAGAGGGGAGGTTGGCCCTGCAATGGGACCTGAACACCTTGGAAAGGTGGGCTCACACCTGGAAATTAAATTTCAATATCACCAAGTGCAAGGTGTTACATCTTGGGCAGGGAAACCCCAAACACATGTACATCCTGGGAGGGGAGGCGCTGGAGGCCTCAACAGGGGAAAAAGACCTAGGGGTCATGGTGGATGCACGTATGAATAACTCCGAGCAGTGCAAGAGAGTGGCTAGCAAAGCAAACAGGACGTTGAGATGCACCGTAATGGGGATCACCTCTAGGAGCAGGGAAGTGATTCTGCCTCTGTACAATGGATTGGTTAGACCATATCTTGAGTACTGTGTACAGTACTGGAGACCACACTTGAAGAGGGACATACAGCTCCTGGAGAGGGTACAGAGGAGGGCAACTAAGATGGTACGAGGACTAGGGGATTTGACGTAAGAGGACAGACACGAGGAGCTCTGCCTGTTTTCATTGGAGGAGAGGAGAGACGGGGGGGACATGATTGAGGTCTTCAAGTATCTCAAGGAAATACTGTAAATAGGGTAAACATGGAGAGGATCTTTAGACTAAAGCAGGGAGGTATCACCAGAGGGCATGGTTTGAAGTTGGAAGGTGGAAGGGTGGGGGGAGGGAGGAGGTTTTCACTGAGAGGGTGGTGGATCCTTGGAATGTGCTGCCTGGTGAGCTGGTTCAGAGATCCACAGTGGAGGGCTTCAAGAGAGGGTGGGACAGACACAGAAAGCACATGTATCAGATGATGGCCTGGCCCAGGGGGGTGGGGATGGATAATAGGGGTTTCTGGAACACAAGAGGGAGGAGGGCCTCAGTACACAACTAGGGATCTGACGTTCGAGCAGACTCAATAGACCATAAGGCCTAATCTGCTGGCAATTAGTATGTTAAATAAATTCAAACCCCCAAAATGTTCCTAATACATATTGATAGCCCAACTGTTATACATTTGTGAATCCTGTATCTAAAACAATTAGCGCAAGTTAATCCCCTCCATAATAGTATGTTAAAACAGGGGAGGGGTTAATTGTTACATATTGTAAAATTGTATGTAGGTACTTTAATGGTTGCAAGTCCTTTATAAATGGATGTTGCGCTGTTGTTTAACTTCTGTTAGGACCATTAATTTATAAAGGTTTCACTAATCTGATACTTTAATGGCACATACTTATTCATTAATGGCCATTAATGTATGAGCATCAAACATAACATATAAAAAAATGCATGGGAGAGAGTGTATCATGAGAATTTAATGCACACCAGAGGGGTGGAATGCTACATGAACCCCAATGGCGAAGCATCCCACCCCAAGGGTGTGCATTAAATTCGAGTTTTGCACTCCGCCCCATGTATTGTTTTATATAATTGCTGGGGAGCGCTTTCTTGCCTTGAAAATACTACACAGCAATTATATAAAACAGTATGGCCAGCAGATGGTGCTGCAGTTTAGAGCACTACATCGGGAATGGTGCTATAGTTTGAAGCCCTGCAGCCAAGTTTTTTTTTTTTTTTCATGTGTGCTCTTTTTATTTGTTGCACCCCGTCTCTGTCATCTCTCTTCTGTTGTTTCAGTTGAGGGAGACTGTTCCTGTGAGGAGACATGTTCATGGCACCCGCTGTTTTCAGTTTCAGTTGTGTGTGTGTGTGTGTGTGTGTGTGTGTGTGTGTGTGTGTGTGTGTGTGTGTGTAATGGCAAACTGTGACAAGGATATTCTATAGCAGTGGGTTCGTAAAAAGAAAAAAAAAGATCCGGTATAAAGTAAGTTGTAAGAAATGAACTGACGAGACTTGCTGAGACAAGCCACGGTTCTTGGGTTTACAACGATGGGAAGATTGTGGGTGGTGCATGCATGGAACAAGAGAAACCCTGCGTATGTTCACCATTATAACCCACAGGTTATAACAGCAAATTATAACCAGGTTTTCTCTGTGGGAGAAAATGCTCCCCAGTTATTATAAATAAATTAATGGTATAAAAGACAATTAATTTCTACTGGTGGCAATTAATGAACATTTGTTTTTAATGGCCATTAATGTGTTGGCACAGCATGAACATTATTTTCATGGCAATGAAAAGTTCATTAAACAATTTTAATGGTCATTAAACACACTATTAAAAAAGCCTGATACAAGATTTAAGGGGGTGTACTATAGCCATTAAATATTTAATGGATACCTTTCATGGTTGATTAATGGCATACAGTATGTGAATAAATTAATGGGTTTCACACAAAAACCATTAATAATTAAAGACAATTTAATGTGAAGATGCATCAACCATTAAAAATGGTGGTACCAGATTTAATGGTGAAAATTAATGGAAATGAATGCCATTTTAATGGCTTATAATGCAGTAGTGCAAGGAGGATCCTGCCCCCCCCCCACAACTTCTACATCACCCCTAATAGCAACACCCTCAAATGACCTGACTTCACCTATTGGGTATGCTGTGAGCTTCAGATCTAACACAGATGGCCAATCCCCACCCCTGTGATCCCGCCTCAAGCAGTGCACCATGGAGTACCCAGGTGGGACAGATGTCTCCAATACTGGGACAAGCTCATCCCCCCAGCCAGGTCTCTGTGATGCAGACAAAATCTGCTGAGGAATCCCTGATAAATGCTGCCACTATCATAGTATTTTTACCAAAGAACCTAGCATTTAACAAAATTACCTGAAGGGGAGGAGCCGTGCTGGTGGGCTTTACAACTACCATCTCTGATGACAGTTCAGGGGCCCTTGGGATATGAACCAGGCAAGGTGAACCCCTCTCCTGAATCCATTTTGATCCTGGGCATTACCCTATCTTGCTCCTGATCCTACCACCTCCCACTCCTATCCCAGGCACAAGCCTGCATCTGGGACCCTGGCTTCTCACCATCCCCACTGCTCTGCAGTGATGAACAGCCATTGCTGTGACTGGGGCGTCAAGGATGGGATGGAGTCAACACAACTGGTCTGGGAATAGGACAGACAGAGTTAACACTTCCTACGTGGCACATAATGCTGGCGATCTGTCACCTCCCTCCTCCTACCTTAAACCACTCTTGTCCACTCAAAATAAACAAATCAAAGCAAAATTCCCAAACATTATTACCCACAGCTCAGCCACCCCACTGCCCTCACCTCACACACCCATATCACACAACACTCACACAATAAAATTACATATACTAAACTTCCCCCACTCACACACACAAATATCAAAACAGTTTAGAAACTGTTCCAGCATTTAAAGTGATGCAGTCCCAGCAAAAGAAACAAACCATCACAATCTAGCTCTGGAGCCTGTGGCCACTTGAAGTTCTTAAGACAATTTTCCTTCTTACAATGCCTCTTGTTCCAGCAGCATTTAAGATTCTCATTTAAAGAGTCCTAACAGCAGAGCCAGCAATTTGGCTGGGTTTCTCCCCACACTGAAAACAACAATAACCATAGGATAAAGAAAGTGTGAGCTAGAGGGGCACTGTTGCATCCAAAGATTCTAAGCTGCTTTGCATGGGTAGAGATACCTGCACTCCTTCCATGCCTGCTTTAGAGCCAGGTAAGAGTCCAGCTAGCTTTTACCCAGTGGGGTGGATTGGGGAACAGAAAGTCATGGGTGCGTGCCTGAGTATGGGTGTACTTTCGATCCACTGGGGAGTCAGACCCTGGGGCAGTGGCGGAGCCAGAGGGGGGGCTGAGGGGGAAGTTGCCTCTCTTGGCTGCCCCAGTGTGAGTAGTGGCGCCCTGCCACCATCTTTATTCACTGTTTAGTGCCCATTGTGGAGCCTGTCATTGACTGAATGGCCCTCCCTGGCTCCCAAATGATGCCAAACCTGACTCCGCTACTGGCCTGGGGTCTGGGCTCCTTGGGAACTGGGAAGCCACTGCATAGTGCTCCTACTTCATGAGCCAGAAAGAATGCTTCCTGAGTACTGGAGACATGAGGGCTGTTACCATAGATGTGTGGACCAGAAGGGCTTAGCTGTTGTCACCTGCTTGAAAGAGTTTAAAGCTTCTGAATGCCTATCCTGCGCCAGTGTGTTGCTCCCTGCATCTTTTGAATGGCTATTCTGCTCCAGTGTGCCACTGCTTATTCTTCTGAATTGCTCTCCTGCCCCTGAGTGCTGGTGCCATCGCTGGATGGTCTACAGAACCCATGGGTCACATGAGCGCCAACATGGCTGGCCAAGTTCTTTTCAATTTTCCAGTTGGATTACAATTATTGCCTTTGGATGATTGATGGTTCGACTTTGATTTCAAGTTCTAAAAGTCATGCTAGCACAATATGACCTGTTGGGGGCTCAATTGCAAGCTTACTAAATTTTCACCATGTGCACCACCCCAAGATTCCAGGCAGCTCTGCAAGCAGGCCTACAATGGGGCTCTGTTATAACACCTGGGTACCTAGAGTCTAATGTTTAATATTGTACTTGTACTTCTAGTTTATTACTGGCACCAGATAAAAGTTACCACACCCTGTGTAAAATAGCCACATTATGTGCCCCTTGCTTGGGCAACTGTGTGTATGATGTGTGGGGTTAAAAGGTTGGTAGTGACCCATAGCACAGTGGGGTTTAAGGGGATTTGCCTGAGGGTGGTTGTGAATACAGCAACTTGTTATTGTCTAAACCCGTGCTCTCTCCATAGTCTCTGGGGCCATGTGCCAAAATAAAGCACAGTTTCATTTGTTGAATTTTATCACTGTGTAGGCATTCAATTTGTACATCCTGACTGAATTATTGTTTGGTAATATTAACAGATGTTGGTGATCCCCTGGGGGTGATCTTGTCCAGTGTAGGGAGGTAGGTAGGTACTGCATCCCAAAGTGTGGTTACTGCATACAACATCTGGCCCACTTATTCTCTCTGGGTGGAGGCACCGTGCTATTTACTAATTTGGGATGAACCCCCCTACTACAGGAGAACAAATGAACCCGACCTCCTCAACCAGGTGTACCACCTTACACGCACCAGGCAGGGGTATGAACTCGGTCACCACACTGACTGAGGTTGTCACACATTGGCAGCACCACTGGGATTCCCTGTTGTATATCTGGATGCCCCTGGGGCTTGCCAAAGACTCTTGCCACTGCGCCCTTTCCCCCTGAATTGTTACAAAATGGAAAATGGCTTTTCAAGAGGTAGAGGACTGGTGTGGGCTTGAGGGATTGGACCCCCAGAGAGTGCTTTACTAAAGAATGTGACTGAAGATCAAGACAAGGAGTTTATTTTTTTTTTTTTTACTTATTCTTTTTCCTCCTGCTCTCTCTGCTCTTGATCCCAACTCTCAGAACCCCCAATGTGCACCTTACAGATACATCTCTGAGAGGACCAGGGAGTCTAACATCAAAACATAGAAACATAGAAACATAGAATTTGATGGCAGATAAGGACCGCTTGGCCCACCTAGTCTGCCCATTTCCCTACCTGATAGATAAGCTGCAGATTCTAGTTAATCAACAGCTTACTTCCTCCTACCCCCCACTAGAATTGCCTTATGTCTGTCCCATGCTTTCTTGAATTATCCCACTGTTCCTGACTCCACAGCCTCCTCAGGAAGGCTGTTCCATGCATCCACAACCCTCTCTTTGAAAACATACTTTCTAACATTACCTCTGAGCCGTCCCCCCTCTATCTTCAAATTGTGCCTCCTTGTTCTTGCACATCTCTTCTTCTGAAAGATACTACCCTCTTGTACTTTGTTAATTCCCTTGAGATACTTGAAAGGTTCTATCATGTCCCCTTTTCCTCCTTTCCTCAAGGGTATACATATTAAGCTGCTTTAGTCTCTCCTCGTATGTCTTCTGGTGCAGACCCTGCACCATTTTGGCTGCCCTCCTCTGAACAGCCTCCACTCTGTCTATGTCTTTGCGGAGATGGGGTCTCCAGAATTGTACGCAGTACTCCAGATGGGGATTCACTAACTGTCCGTACAGAGGGATAAAAACTTCCTGTTTTCTACTGTTGATGCCTCTCCTTATGCATCCCAGTATCCCCCCAGCCCTCCTTACTGCCTTCTCACATTGCTTGCCCACCTTTAGGTCATCTGATATAATTATTCCTAGGTCTCTTTTGATTTTTGTTGTTGTTATTAACTCACCTCCCATTGTGTACTCTTCCCCTGGATTTTTGTTTCCCAGATGCATTACCTTGCACTTCTTTGCATTGAATCTGAGCTTCCACATATTTGACCATTCCTCCAACCTTGCCAAGTCCCTTTTCATTCTTTCCGCCCCACCTAGTGTATCAACCCTGTTGCAGATCTTTGTGTCATCTGCAAAGAGACATACCTTTCCTTCCAGGTGCTCTCCAGTGTCACTTATAAAGACACTAAAGAAGACCGGTCCCAGTACCGAACCCTGTGGTACCCCGCTAGTTACCCTCCTTTCTTCACTGTGGACTCCGTTTACTATTACCTTTGTGTCCTGTTGTCCAGCCAGTTTTTTATCCAGGCTACCACCTTGGGACCCACTCCAAGGCTGGGTAACTTGTATATTAATCTTTTGTGTGACACTGTGTCAAATGCCTTGCTAAAATCTAGGTAGGCCATATCCATAGACCCTTCCTGGTCTACTACTTTGGTCACCCAGTCAAATAAATCTATTAGGTTCTCCTGACATGACCTTCCTGCTGTGAAACCATGCTGCCTTAGGTCCTGTGCCCCACTGGCCTCTAGGTACTCAACAGCTCTTTCCTTCAGAAGTGATTCCATCATTTTCCCTACCACTGAAGTCAAACTAACTGGTCTGTAGTTTCCTGCCCCTGCCCTGCTCCCACTTTTGTGAACTGGAATCACATTTGCCCTCCTCCAGTCCTCAGGTACCACCCCATCCTCCCATGATTTGTTAAAGAGAGTAGTCAGTGGTGTTACTAGTTCTACCCTTGGTTCTTTTAGAATTCTTGGGTGAATCCCATCAGGCCCCATTGCTTTGTCCACTCTCAGTTTCAAGAGTTCTTTCAAAACCCTTTCTTCTGTGAATGGACTGGTATCAACCCTCCTATTCAGAGTTTCTCCCTTGTTTGGTTTAGGTACCTCCCCCTCCTCTTGTGTTGTGAATACTGAGCAGAAATATTCATTCGGCATCCCTGCTTTTTTACTGTCACCCTCTGCCCACATTCCTTCCCCTTTATTAAGTCTCTGTATCCCTCCCTTGGTCTTTCTTCGCTCCCTAATCTACCTATAAAAGGTTTTACCCCCCTTCTTAACAGAGTTGGCTATCTTTTCCTCAGTTTGTGCCTTTGCTATTCTGACTGCCTTCCCTGCCTCCTTCTGCCTTAACTGATAACGTTCTCTGTCCTTCTCCTTCTGTGTTTCCTTATATTTCCTGAATGCTATCCTTTTCTCCTTAACCATACCTGTCAACTCTTTTGAGAACCATAGTGTTTTTTTCCTTAGTTTTGTTTTGTTGATTTACTTCACACAAAGGCTTGTTGCCTCTGCGATGGCTGTTTTGATTATTCCCCATTGTTTCTCCACCCCTCCTTCTTGCCCATTTGCTAGTGCTTTTCTGAGGCACTCTCTCATTTTCCCAAAGTCAGTCTTCCTAAAGTCCAATACTCTTGTTTTTGTATGGCTTGACTCTATGGCTGTGTTTATTGTGAACCACATTGTTTGGTGGTCACTTGTTCACAGATGGCTGCCCACTTCTAAATCTGAAATCCTTTCTCCTTCCCCATTTGAGAGTACCAGGTCTAAGATTGCTCCCTCCCGAGTGGGTTCCAACACTAGCTGTCTGAGGCATGCCCCCTGTAGGGCATCAAGAATGACCCTGCTCTTGGATGTGCCTACGGCAAAGGTACTCCAGTTAACATCTGGCATATTCAGGTCCCCCATTAACAATATCTTCCCTTTTTCTGCCATTTTAAGGATGCCTTCTATCATTTTCTTGTCCATTTCGTCCCCCTGAGATGGGGGTCTGTACACAACTCCCAGGTGGACTGTGGTGCCATTTCCTGTCTCCAGGGTGACCCATAGTGACTCATCAACTTCCTGTTTACTCTTTAGTTCTGTTGCTTTAATCCCTTCCCTTATATAGAGAGCTACTCCTCCTCCTCCTCTTTTACCCACCCTGTCCCTCCTGTAGACTGTGTATCCTGGTATGTTGACATTCCAGTCATGGTTCTCTGTGTACCATGTTTCAGTGCCTGCCACAATATCCAGGCATCCCTCTTTCATCAAGGTCACTAGTTCAGGGAGCTTGTTGCACAGACTGCGGGCATTGGTACTCACCACCTTCCATTTATTTTTTATGGCCTTATCCCTTTTAGCCCCATCCCTGTAGTTACCGCCTTTTTCTGTCTGTTCCTAAGGTGTGACATGCTCCATTCATTACTTCCAGAGCCCCTGGATAACCCTCCGGGTAGAGCAGAGGATGCTCCCCAAATCTCCTCTGAACATCAAGGGAGCATGCACTGTGGGGTCTGCCCCTGGTTACTCTGTGGACGTGGTACCAGGGGTTCATAACCTGGATAAAGAGCAGGGTATTTCCTTGTTCTGGTCCAACCCCCTCTGACATCAGCACACTGGGAGGACCAATGAAGCAGGGGCATGCTGAGACTTGCCTCTGCTCAGATCCTCGGCCAACACCAGCCCTTCCCCCATCATCTGCTTCCCCAATTGCACTTGTACCACCTGTGGTCACCTAGGCGATGGTAGTATAGCAGTGGGGCATGCAGCCCTCCCCTCTCCAGAGAGGGAGAGTGGCCCATTGAGCACTCAATCCATCTCCCCCCAGCTGGCTCTCCAGCAGCCCAAGCTTGCTACCGAACCTAGGTCACTGGCATCACAAACGGTAGCACTACCACTGCACCGGCTGGCTGACTGAGTTTATTTGGGGAGTGATAGAGGGAGCATGAAGATTCAGAGAGTGACTAGAGAACCAGGAACCATTTTAGAAACCTAACTGTAGAACCTGAGAAGGACTTAAAAGCTGTGAATGTGCCTACCACAGCAACACTTGAGGGGTCCCAAGAGATCTGGGTGGTGATAAATAAAGGTAGTCCTGCCAGCCCGAAACCTTCTTCCCACCCATCTAAACACTGGGTGAGATTTCAACACTAAACTAGCGTTCTTGCTGGCTAGTGAAGGGAAGACTTTTCAGGATGTGCAGACCTTGTTGCCTCTTGGGGAAACCTCTGGAGAACCTGGCCTAACCTGCCCTTGTAGTTCAGACTATTACAGAAGCTTAAGGTTTTTCTCTGGCATCCTCCCCATACCTGCTGGAGAAGATGATTATGAAACTTGGATTGATTACGCTGTCCACATGCTACAGGGATGGCACTGTTCTGAGGCAGAAAAACTTAAGAGGTTGGTAGAGAGTTGAAAAGGCCCACTTTGGATGTTATCTGGTCCTTGCAAGCCCATGACCCAGAGGCCAAAGTAGATGAATACCTTGCTGCCCTAGACAGTGTATTTGGGAGTAAGGAATCCTGTGATGATTTGTACTGGAAGTTTAAGACCACCAAACAGCATCAGCCCTCTTGGCTTACCTCAACAGGCTAGAGATGGTGTTGCAGAAAGTATATCAAAAAGGTGGGACAGAGTCCAAAGACTTGAACAAAGTTTGACTAGAACAAGTGTTGAAGGTGGCTTGATTCTCAGAGTTACTGTAGTTAAAGTTACTTTTAAAAGAGAGGTTGGCTGATCCCCCCCCCCCCACCGGGTCCTGCTGCGAGAGGTTGGAGAAGCAGAGGAACAGGATGAGCAATGGGAGCACGGGCATGCTGCCATTTCCAGTGCCCAAGTGTCAGACAGTGGGGTTCCCTTGAAGTCACAGAACTTCAGAGACTGATTCATGAAATTAAAAATGTGATATGTCAACTGGCAAGCCCACCCTAACAAACAGGGAATCTGAGCCCTCCATCTCCAGCATGCCTGTGATGAGTAGTGTTGACTTAATGTCCCTGGGCTCTAGATGTCAAGCTTCAAATGTAGTTTTATTGGAGGAAGTCCATACTCAGCTGATGGAGTTAAAGAGAATGGTAGGGGATTCCATGATTTGTCAAACCCTGCCACTACTCATGAGCCCTGCCCAGGAGGGGGGACACACATGGAGCTCCCAGCTGGAAGCCCTAGACAGTTAGCCTGTCTAACTGATGTTTACTGTTACTGGTGTGGGTAGGATGGGCATGTCCAACATCAGTGTCAGTATGAGAGCAACTTTCAGAAGGTTGCAAATAGATTAATCTGAGAGAAAAAGGCCACCAGCACCCCTAAACCATTAAACTTCAGTGAGTCCCAGTAGAAGAGTGCTTTGGAGCCCTGGGAACAAGTTGCTCACCCACCACCAGTCCTAAAGCTAATGTCAGTGTCAAAGCCAAAGTGACAAACACTAAAGCTCAAGTGTCAAGGAATTGGGGCGAGATTGTGGGTCCTACTGTAGATGTGGAGACCGGGGTGGATACTGGATAGTGGCTTCCAAGTCACTATAGTATTCAAGAACTATTATGATAAGTATCTCTCGCATAAAACATTGGAGCCTTTGGAAGGCTTGGATGTGTGGAGGCTCACTGAAGCTTCATACCCTCATTTGGGGTTGATTCATATCTGGATCTCCTTCTCGGTGAATGTTGCTGGAATTCCTATTGCTGTAGAGACATGTGTGCTGGTGTTCCCACAAACAAGCATGTACGAAGAGATTCCAATTACGTTAGGAACCAGTGCCAATATGTTCCACCGCCTGGGTCAGCTGTGCAAAGAGTTTGAGGCACAACAAGGGAAAGTGTCAGTATTGCTCCATGGTCTTGTTAGATAAGCCTACAATCGCAAAACCACTGTGCCACCTGAGGATGAGGCCGTAGGGATTGTGTGGCGTCAAGAACCTTCTGAAGCAGTGTTACCCACCCCCCCAAAGCTGGGGTTTGTTGTCACTGGAGTAGTGAGACTCCAGGGACCCTGCCATAATCAACTGCTGATGCTGGACAGCCCAGAGGAAGCTGGTTTGCTGGAGGGGCTTATAGTTAAACCTAGTATACTGCCAGCTAAACCCAAGCATACGTCAAAAGAACAACTTTACATGTGACACACATAATCAACCAACCAGTGACCATTCGGAGGGGGCAGACCCTTGCCCAGGTCTATTGTGCTGCCCTGGAAGTACAGCCATGACAGAGAGAAAGACAGGTTCCTGGACAACTAGATCCTTCATTGTTCAAGATTGGTGACCCTTCTTTGCCCATAGAATGGTGGAACAGAATCCAACAGGAGTTGGGGCAGTGAACAAAAGTTTTCTTCTTGAAGGAATGAGATGTGAGGTGTGCTAAGGGTGTGGAGCATCACATTCGAGTCATGAATGAGAGGCCTTTTTTGGGAAAGGTCGAGATGGCTGTCCCCGGCTGTCATCGATGATGTCTGCAAAGACTTGCAGGAGATTCTGGCCACAGACATTATTCAAGAATCCAGGAGCCCCTACATGTCCCCTATTGTGGTTGTCAGAATGAAGAGTGGGACCATCAGAATGTATGTTGATTATCTAACGCTAAACAAAAGAACTGTACCTGACCAATACACTATGCCACAAGTGCAAGATGCTCTAGATTGCCTGAATGGAAGTCAATGATTCAGTGTGATAGACTTGAGCTCTGGCTACTATCAGATTCCCATGGCTGAGCAAGACCAAGAAAAGACTGCATTCATTTGCCCCTTGGGGTTCTATGAATTCCTTCGAATGCCACAAGGGATTTCAGGGGTGTCTGCCACTTTCCAACCGCTAATGGAAAGAGCTGTTGGTGACATAAATTTATTAGAGTGCCTAGTATATTTGGTTATTATCACATTTGGGAAGACCCTGGAAGAGCATGAGGCCTAGCTGTTTAAAGTGCTTGATCAACTGCAGGAGTATGTTCTCAAGCTATCTGTTGACAAGTGCCAGTTCTTCAGGACCTCAGTCAAGTATGTGGGCCACATGTGTCCTTAGATGGTATCAGTACTAATCCTGAATATGTCCAGGCCATCTCTACCTTGCCTAAACCCACCCCGCTGAGAGAACTGCAGAGTTTCTTGGGATTTTCCTGTTATTACCACGGGTTTATTAAAAATTACACCAAGCTCGCCAGGCCTTTGCAAGACCCAAGCCAAGGGTATCTTCCTGCCAATTAGAAGACCAAGAGAGTATCGCAGTCCACTTCTGGGAAAGATCACTATAGAGTGTATGAACCGTTTGGGCCCCAATGGACTAAAGCTTGTGGTACAGCTTTTTAAGAGATAATCAGACAATTAACCAACTCCCCCATATTGGCATATGCAGATCCTAGTAAGCCATATGTGCTGCATACTGAGGCAAGCCTTAGTGGGTTGGGAGCAGTGTTGTACCAAGAACATCCACAAGGTCTTCGACTGACAGTGTATGCCAGTCACAGTTTGTCGCCCTCAGAAAGGAACTGCCCAGTCCACAGGCTGGAGTTTTTAGCACTCAAATGGGCAACTGACGATCAGTTCCATGAATACCTGTATGAGGCCCTAACTACTGTCCACACTCATAACAACCCTCTCACATACGCGCAAACAACAGCAAAGTTGGATGCTGCAAGTCATCATTGTTTGTCATCACTTTTGACATATGACTACTGTGTGGAGTATTGTCCAGGGAAGAGCAACATTGATGCGGACATGCTTTCCAGATGACCCTACTCAGAGGTGGCAGGGCAAGAATGGGTCTGGATTCCCGAGATTGCTGTCAGAGCTTTGTGTAAAAGATATGACCCAGAAGAAGCACTAGACACCACTGCCACACTTCACCTGGTAGATAGTTTGGGTGGCCCCTCAGATTGCATACCGGTGGCCTATTACAATGTTGTGTCTCTCAGTAAATCCACATTGCCACAGATGAGCCCTCAGAACTGGAAGAAAGAGCAGATGGAAGATCCTGTAATCCGAGATATTGTCAATCCTCTCCAATGAGGGGGCAGCACATAATTCATCAAAGTAAATCATCCTGACACCTCCCTGCTAATGAGAGAATGAAGTAAATTGAAAGTGCATAATGGCATGATTTACAGAGAACCCCAGAGCAATGATGGATCAACTCTAAAACAGTTACTATTTCCAGTAAAGTTCAGAAAAAAGGCACTCAAAGCTCTGCATGATGAGATGGGGCATTTGGGTGTGGATAGAATGCTGTACCAAGTCAGAAGGAGGTTTTATTGGTCCAGAATGAGTTCAGAAGTGGAAAACTATTGCAAACAATGTATGAGATGCATCCAGTGGAAAACGCTGCCTCCTCAAACAGCTCCTTTGGTGAACATTGCCACAAGTGCCTCCATAGACTTAGTGTGTACTGACTTTCTGAGTGTAGAACGAAATCAAAAGAATATAGCTAACATTCTGGTGGTGACTGACCACTACTCCCAATATGCCTAAGCCTTTCCAGCCAAAGACCAAAGGGTCTCCACTGTTGCTAAGCTTCTGGCTGAAAAATACTTTGTTCATTGCGGACTTCCTAACAGAGTCCATTCTGACCAGGGTTGGGATTTTGAAAATCGACTGATCAAAGAGTAGCTGCCTCTGTGGGGAATTAGGAGGTCTCAAACCACTCCCTACCACCCCCAGGGTGACACTAAACCCAAAAGATTCAGTACAACTCTATTAGGTATTTTGGGCACGGTGTGCTGACTGAACAACAAAACTGTTACGGTGAAATCCCTCACAGCAAGCACAATTTCGACAGGTTTCAAAATTGTTGCTGTGGGGAACCTGAGGGCATGTGTCACCCCCCCCCCTTAAATCGACTCCAACTCAGAGTTAATAATCTTTAGAAGGGGGGCGCTGGGGGCATAGCCCCTAGAGGAAATGCTACTACAATGTCATTACAGGTGAAATTTCGCCTGTTGACATTGGGGATCTCACTATGCCAAACTTCGACAACGATGTTGTCAATTCGGCATAGGTAAACCATTGGGCACATTGAATTCTCACAAAAAAGCAAACTGGAGTCAACAAGTAAGTATGCTGGTCCATGACTACAATTGCACTCACAATGACACTACAGGGCAATCCCCATATTTACTTATATTTGGAAGAGCGGTCAGGCTTCCAGTAGACCTTGCATATGGAGCGTCATCTGATGGGGACAACTTAGAGACTTACAACAAATATGTCCAAAGGCTGAAACAGCAGTTGGATAATGCTTACCGGTTGGCTGCAGATTTGTCTAATGGAAGAAATTTGGCAAATAAGACCCGATATCACAAACATGTTAGAGCTCATGAATTACTCCCTGGGGATATAGTTTTGGTCCAGAACTTAAGGTTGCCTGGAAAGCATAAAATTGCATATTGGTGAGGCAATATCCCCTATGTAGTTACAGAAAAGCTCACAGACTTGCCAGTGTACAGAGTTTGCCTGGAATGGAAGCCTCACAGAAGTAAGATGTTGCACTGCAACTATTTGCTCCCCATTGGACAGTTAGATGTGCCAGACCTAGAGAATGGCCCTGTGTAACCTCCAAGAATGAAAACCAGGGGTTCTTGTAGACACAACAACCAGACTATTCAACCGGATTCCCAACTGGATAACGTTCCACTTGGGCCTCCTGACAGGCCTACATCGGACCCAGTATGCAATGATATAGACTCTTCTGATGAGGAAGATGACCTTGTGAGGTACTATTCCATAGTGGACATTCCCCAGCTGTTGCATGTTTATGATGCGTGGTGGATGCCAAATGCTCCACCCACGCACTTAAACCCAGAAGCACTCTCAGGCCCCCTACTGGCGAGAATTCATTTGGAAATGTAGAACTGGTTTCTTTAATATGCCAGGTAGACTAGTTAAATATCTGTCCTTATCATACTGTTATTGTTGGTGTCGGTGTGGGGAAAAATGTGCCAATTTTGCTCATGTGTTCTGGTACTGCCCTGTACTATCTGATTTTTGGAAGGAGGTGACCATTAGTCTGACTGAATTAATGGGTTCAGAGTTTACCCTTTCTCCACAATTGGTTTTACTATACATTGCTCCAGATGGCTCCACTCCCCCCACCAGAAGTCTGCTATACATATATCTTACAGCCACAAAAAAAGTCATTACCCAGCTGTGGCACACCACTACACCATCAGTGCTATCTCAATGGCACAAAATCATGAATGAAATATATTTTGTCGAGCAGCTAATTGCACAGCATAAGGGTTGTACCCATAGTTTTGAATTAACTTGGAGACCATGGGTATTTTATATGTCCGAGGTGGACCCCGCTTTTGGACCCCGATCACCTAGACCTACAGTATCATCTATTTTTGACTCAGCTAATGCCTTTTATCTATGTTTACAGAAGCCTGATTTTCTTGATGGAACTGTCGATGTTTGTTTGAAAGACGACAGGTTATATAGGTACTGTAATTTGTTGTTCTGACTCTTTCTCTGTGCACATAAGTAAAGAGTAAAAAAAAAAACAGAGGCTGAAGGCAGAGCCTTCTGAACTCTCATCTGAGCATGTGGAAGATCCTGTAGAGTTTGACCAGGAGCCAGACATTGTACTTGAACCAGTTCATGCTGAAGAACCCCATTCGCCTCCCAAGGAGGAGGGTTGTACACCCTCAGTTGCCCATGAACCTGAATTGGTCCCATTGAAGTAGTCAGAAAGGCCTATAAAAACCCTCTTGAAACTCAGTTATGATTCCCCTGGTGCCCTCACTGATCTGCTTCTTTATGTGGTGCACGGCGGAGTCTATGTCACTTCCCACTCACTGTCCTGTACTGTATTTAATAACCGTGAAGTATCATGTGGGATGCAAAATACTGGGCATGTTAGTTAGACAGGAACAAATTGTCTGTCTAGAATTGCTGATAGAAATGTCATTAATTCTGCTGTTGTTTATTATAATGATTGCACTTTGATGCTAGTCTAGCTAGGAAGCATTTGGTCTAGACAGAACTGTTAGTGTTGTCGTTGCCTGTTTATGTGTTTTTCAGATATGCACTGGAGGGAACTAGTGGAATTGCCAGGATGACAATTTGTGACCCGGGGGAGAGTGTAGCCCCCTCCTCGAGAGGGGGGCTTATCTACATGTAGCTGTGCTGCCCCCAGACTTCTCTTTAATCTTCCTTGCCCACTCCAGCTTGAGACTGCAGCTGATGGAGGACTGAAGGAGCCATCTCATGGACCACTGCACGATCGCACAAGTAATGTGAGCAGGTTTGAGCAGCCTCTTGGAGCTGACTCTGCAGCTGGAATGTTTCTGGTGTTGGAAGCACCTATCTGCCACAGATCTGCAAAACCTGCATGTGCAGCCAGCTACTGTACATCACCCCCTCTAATGTGCTTCAGCCCCAGGGACTCCAGTGGGCATCAGAGTGTTCAGACACTAGGAGGTGGG
This sequence comes from Neoceratodus forsteri, assembly GCA_016271365.2. Lineage (NCBI taxonomy): Eukaryota > Metazoa > Chordata > Ceratodontiformes > Ceratodontidae > Neoceratodus > Neoceratodus forsteri. Next base: position 683,211,499 of record CM028131.1, on the reverse strand, counting down.
AGAGAAAGAAAAAGAGTTGGACAGTGTGATTTGTCATGCTGTGCCTGTAAGAGACTGCCAGCCACACAGACTGCCTGCATAGGGAGGGGCAGCACATAGCACAAGCCAACTCCACACCAACACTGGGATAAAGGTCTTCCGTGTGCTTACAAAACCAAGGGGCTACTTTGAATAAATATCAGGGCAGTGAAAAATAAACTAAATATTTATTTATTTATTAGCTTTTGGTAACCAGGTAAGTGCATTAGGCAAAAGACCTGCCTATTTTCAAGCATGACCCGGGAGTGTACAACAACAATAAGGGACAATATTACAATGGATAATACAGGTATATGCACAGTAACACTGGACCACCACGCAGGACAGTCAAACAAGGGTACAGAGTAAAAAAATCCATGTATGAGTAGGTAACAACAAAACATCCAGGTAATTATACAGGAGCTCGGTATGCCTAAATTAGCAATATTAGAATTATACAGGAACTGGGTATGACGACTTGGCAATATTGACATGGAGTGAGCCGAGGAAACCAGAGAGGTAATTAGTGGCAACTGCAGGCACCAGGAGAGATCAAATAAAAAAGTGCTTTACTAAGGTGAAAGCCTGTGATTCTGAAACTATAGCCACCCTCTTGTTGACCCCTGACCTCGCTTCTAGCCCATCAGAGGTCAGGGATCTTGGCAACTGAGCACCAGAAAGGATTGTGGGAAATGATGTCATAAGGACCTTCCCAAATGGACTGGCAAGTTTTTTGAGCCACTCAGAGGGCAGGACCAGGGAAAAGAACTGATAGCGCTATATGCCCAACTAGAGACTGAATGGAGGAAAAGAGATTGCTGGGCTTTGGAGAGGCAAAGGGCAGTTTAAAGAGATTGAGAAGGGTGCAGACCTGCTGCTAGTTAGACAGAGTGTGAGGCCTAGCCAGGTCAGTAATTCTTGCAAGCTCTCCCCAGAGTTTACTTCTATTGCTGCCTGTGAACTTTTCCCTAGGTTCACCAAAGTGAGAGACTGTTCCTGACAGCCTTGTGTAGAACAAATTGCAGAAAGTGTGAGCTAGAGGGGCACTGTTGCATCTAAAGATTCTAAGCTGCCCTTTGTGGATAGCGATATCTGCACTCCTTCCTAGCATACTTCAGAGCCAGGTAAAGGTCCAGCTAGATTTTACCCACTGGGGTGGGGTGGTTTGGGGAACAGGAAGTCACGGGCACGTGACTGAGTATAGGTGTACTTTCAATCCATTGGGGGGTTGGACCGTGGGGTCGCTTCTGGGGTCTGGGCTCCTTGGGAACTGGGAAGCCGCTGTGTAGTGCTCCTGCTTCATGTTGGTGAGCCAGAAAGAGTTTCCTGAGACATGGAGGCATGAGGGCTGTTACCATAGAAGTGTAGACCAGAAGAGCTTAGCTGTTGTCACCAGCTTGAAAACATCCAAGGCTTCTGAATAGCTTTCCTGTTGCAGTGTGTTGCTCCCTGAATTTTCTGAATAGTTATTCTGCTCCAGTGTGCCGCTACTTACGTCTTCTGAATTGTTCTCCTGCCCGAGTGCTAATCCCAATGGTGGACGTTCTTCGGAATCCATGGGTCACATGAGTGCCAGCATGGCTGACTGAGTTCTTTTCAATTTTCCAGTTGGATTACAATTATTGCTTTTGGATGATTGATGATTCCACTTTGATTTCAAGTTTTAAAGTTGTGCTAGTACACTAAGGCCTGTTGGGGGGTTAAATTGCATGCTTGCTAACTTTTCACCAAGTGCACCACTGCAAGATCCTGGGCAGCTCTGCAATCAAGCCTACAATGGGACTGTGTCATAACACCTGGGTACCTAGAGTCTAATGTCTAATATTGTATTTGTACTTCTAGTTTATTATTTGCACCAGATAAAAGTGACTACACCCTGTTTAAAATAGTCACCTTCTGTGCCCCTTTCTTGGGCAAATGTGTATATGCTGTAAGGGGTTGAGAGAATAGTAGTGACCCACAGCACAGTGGGGTTCAAGAAGAATTGCCTGAGGGTGGTTGTGCATACAGCAACTTGTTGTTGTCTAACCCCTGCTCTCTCAATAGTCTCTAGGGCTGCATGCCAAAATAAACCACCGTTTCATTTGTTGAATTTTATCACTGTGTGTGTATTCAATTTGTTCATCTTGACTGAATTGTTTGGTAAAGGTAACAGCTGTTGGTGGTCCCCTGGGGGTGGTGTTGTCCATTGTAGGGAAGGGGGTAGGTACTGCATCCAAGAAGGCGTTACTGCATAAAATATCGGGCCAACTTATTCTATCTGGGTGAAGGCACCATGCTGTTTACTAATTTGGGATAACCCCCCCCCCCACTACAGGAGAACTAACAAACCCAATGCCCTCAACCAGATGTACCACTTTACAGTCACCAGGCACACTGTGCCGACTGAAGGGATCACATAGATATAAGAGGGAAGAAGGGGGAGGGACACTGTGCCCCTCCTGTAGCCACTGCTACCATATCACTGCAACCTCTCCTCTTACAGCAGGCTATGTCGCATGGCTTAGCAGTGCCTAGTTCAACATGAGATGTCTTTCTTCAAGGGAAACGCAACAAGATACCCCCACTCTCACAAATCTTTGCCCAGGCTCTGCAATTCCTGTTACCAATGCCGGTAATACATCAAAGGTAGCACCAAGACATGCTGAGGTAGGTAAAATAATGAAACCGGGTTGCCTTGCACATGTTAGATGTTGTTCTCGGTTACTACCCCTACCTTGCGCCTCTGGGGCCACAAACAAGGTTGAGGCCTGAGCTTGTTAAACTCCTTAATTGGAGGGGGTGCTTCAGAAAGGGGTAAGGAAAAAATGCAATGTCTCCACCCACAGAAAGAATAGTGGGCCAGGTCAAATGTACAATACCGCCCACTGTGATGCAATACCAACCCACAACCCTCCAGGATAAGGTACACCACTCAGAGACCAATCAGTACCCACAATTTACTTTTGGCCGAACACACTTTTGTACCATTAACTGTAGATCACTAATGATATTCCCACACACCAAGACTGCAAAAATAACAATAGGACTTTATCAAGCAGTAAACTGGTCCTGTGAAGGAAAAGGGGGTTATACTAGTGGTGCTCGGATAGTGCTTTCATGAGCCTGGCCAACCTCTGTCAGATAGTGTTGGCATCTGACCTTGGATCCAGTAAATATCTGACCTAACTCAGATATTGGACCAAAGGTTGGATATTTCTGTATCCGAGGTTGGATCCAGATAGCTGAGCTCAGAACCATGCATCCTAGTTCAGATCCATTGAATACACCAGTCGGATAGTTGTATTGGATCCAACCAGACTGGTCAAATCTATAGAAGTTATCCTACCAAAGCAGATCCATTCTAGGATGTCAACACTATTTGCTGACATCCAAAATTTGAGTTTTGGGGGTAATATCCGGCACTATCCAACTTATTAGGATAGTATCCGAGCACCATTAGGTTATACAGTTAGTAAATAATGCAGTCTGCAATCAGTCTGGCAGTGTGGTTGACACCTGACGATCAGAATCATAATCATAATCCTCAAAGCGCCACAGCTCGCTAGTCCTGTGTTGGCGCATTTACATTTTCAACTCACATGAGGCATTAATAAATTTATACAAGAAAAAAAGACCTGCTGGAGTGACTGTCTCTTCATTCTGGGGCAGTACAATAACACTTACGAGCAATCTTGCTGTTGACTATACAAACCCCAAGCTTCGCACAGGCTCTCCCTGCACCCTCACACAGTACCTCTCGGCCAACTGTACTGTTAGGACCCCAACTACCCACCGTAGCTGTCTCCCACAGTAATAGCTATTCTCACTAGAAGTTTGCTTTCAGAAATATTTACTTTACTGCAGTTTTAACCAGTACTCGGTACCCAGGCTGTCTAACAGCTGCAGGCCTGATGTTGCAGTGGCCGGGATTTTGCATTGGTGCACATAAGTAGTTAAAGCAAGTTGCATTAAATGAAACCCTATGTTTCTATAGGCCATCTTTGTTTCTATAGGTCATCTATGTTTCTAGAGTACATGTCAAATTAACCTGAAAGAGCTTTTTGACTGGGTGACCAGGAAAATAGATCAAGGAAGGGCAGTGGACATGGCCTATCTGGACTTTAGCAAGGCCTTCAACACTGTGCTGCACAGAACACTGATAAAGAAATTGAACAGGCCAAGAGTGGGATCCAAAGTGGTAAATTGGGTTAGAAACTGGTAAATGGATAGGGCACAACAAGTTGTGGTTAACAGCACTCACTCTAATGATGAGAAAGTGACCAGCGGGGTATCACAGAGTGAAAACTCAGGAGGTGGTGGAGAGAATGCACAGGGATCTTGAGAAACTTAAAGAGTGATTAAAAGCATGACATCTGAGTTTCAATGACAAAAAGTACAAAATCAGGCACCTAGGGCATTGGAACCCAGGTACTGAGTATAAGATGTGGAGATGTGTCAACAGTCACTAAACAGGAAAAGGACCTTGGGCTATCATATCTGAGGACCTCAAAGTGGCAGGACAGTGTGACAAAGCAGCAGGTAGGGTTAGTGGGATGCTGGGATGCATAGGGAGGGGTATCTCCAGCATGAGGAGGGAGGCGGTGTTGGCACTGTATCGCTCACTTGTGAGACCTCACCTGGAGTACTGTGTCCAATTTTGGAGACCACACCTCTGAAAGAACATAGACAGGGTGGAAGCAGTCCATAGGAGGACAACTAAAATGGTGCTGGATTTGTATGAGAAGTACTATGAGTAGAGACTGTGGAATCTCAACATATACACCCTGAAAGACAGGAGAGAGAGAGGTGACAAGATAGAGACATACAAGTACTTCACAGGGGTAATCAGGGTGCTGGGGGGGTCTCTTTCAAATGAGAAAGAGCACCAGGAACAGGGAAAATGGGGTGAAACTGGAGGGGGCAAAGTTCAAGAGAGATGTGAGGAAATAATTATTCCCTGAGAAGGTGGTAGATGCCTGGAACAGACTGCCGGCAGAAGTGGTGGAGGCAAAAACAGTGGGGGGCTTCAAGCATTCGTGGGGTAGACATAGAGTTATATTAGAAAATAGGCAGGGAGGCGGAAGGGTCTCCACAGACCAGACAAGAACTTGCACAGGCAGATTAGGCAGAGAACATCTGTGCAGACTGGGTAGGCCAAGCAGTCCTTTTCTACTGGCAAATTCTAAGTTTCTGTGTTTCTATGTGTAACTCCCCTACAAATGGGGGTTCCCAAAAAGTCTTCTGTGAGCTTGCCTAAATGCTCACTGCCAGGCTGGTGTCCGGGATTCTAGCCGTGTAAAGGTTAAATGTTAGAGCCTGTGAAGCCTCTGGTTACTGTCTCTCTAACAGCTGCTGGGGTGCAGTCGCAATTGAACTGATGGGGGGGTGCTGAGTGTTTCCATGCTTGATCCCGCCCAGACTGCTGGGTAATCGCTCAGTTTCTGCCATTGTTAATTGCGCAGAGGGAGATCTGTTTGAAGATGTGCTGGTTTACTGATTATCCATTAGAGGAATAATAATATTGTAGTTTGTTCTAACCTACCTTCTTTGCAGTGAGGATTGTTTTGCCTATCTCCACCATCTTGGTCCTGAACTGCCGAATTGGACCAATCAGTACATCGGGACTCTGAAATGGAGCCTGCTAGCAGGGGCTGCATGGAGTCAAACTGTGGGGGTTGTAGTTTTGGATGGTTGACGCCTTTTGCACCTAGAGGGGGAGCCTTGTTGTGACTGACAGCTGAGTCAGCCAACCGAACATCTTGATCGTGGGGACATCCCCAAGCTGCCTGTTGTCTGAGGGGAGATCGAAGTTGGAAGCTGAAGACACAACAGCTCGAGTGAGTCAAGCGACCATTGATAGTTCACGTGGGAGAACTGTGGAGAGGCCTAAGTTTGGCCTGCTAGTACGCCTGCTGCCCTGAGAGGGAACTGAGGGTATTTTTTTGGGACTAAAATCCAATTTGGGAGCCACTGACCTGTACCAGGCTCAGCACCTGAGAAAGACTGAAGATTTTGCTGTATGCGATCAGCCTGTCAGGAGTTCCAGCCACCTCTGAACTTTGGTTTGTGCAGAGACGGTGCGACCATGACCAGAGAGGGATTACCTGGCACTGTAGACTTTCTTACATATAAATGTGCTGTGTATTTGGTAGTGGGTCATGATTTGGTTCCCCACTGTGTGAACTGTATTCCGCCTGCTGGAAGCTGTAACCAGCCGACTTGGAGAGGGATTACCAGGTACTGTAGACTTTCTTACATATAAATGTGCTGTGTATTTGGTAGTGGGTCATGATTTGGTTCCCCACTGTGTGAACTGTATTCTGCCTACTGGAAGCTGTAACCAGGCCACTTGGAGAGGGATTACCTGGTACTGTAGAATTTCTTACATATAAATATGCTGTGTATTTGTAGTGGGTCGTGATTTGGTTCCCCACTGCATGAACTGTATTCTGCTTGCTGAAAGCTGTATCCAGCCCAATCAGCCTGAATCTGCAGTTATCTCCATGCGACCAGGCCTTGCCACATGGACCCTGCCAGACTACCCCACTGCACAGAGAAAGCCATCGACGAAAGACCTGCCTGGGGATCAGCCCCCTGCTCCACGTCTGAACAGGAACAATGCCTCGGTGAACCTTGCGGGCCATGCTTCTCCTGGCACTCCAGATTCACCATCTTCTGTCTCTATCTTTGTCCAGCCTGTGTCCAGTCTTGGGTATCGTGAGTAATTACCAGGGTAGCTCCCTGCCACAACAAATTAATCTAAGCGTGTCATCTGATTGTGTTGTTGTTTCTCTTTCTTCATGAATAGAGCCATCTGGCTCCAATTTACAAATAGTGTGTATTGTGCATGTTGTTTTTCCATCACAGGGCCCCAACCAGCTGCGACACCAGCCTACCCTCGGCAACGGTCCTGGCTAGCCCATCTTTTCTCCACCTGGGTACCCTGAGGTTGTGACTGTTTAGAGACTCTGAAGTACATGCATAACTGTTTATTTGATAGAGCAGTTAAGCAAATCAACCTGATTACACCCATCCCTTGTTCAAGTCCTCTGAATAAATCAGACCTAATTTTTTCTGCATTTAACCTGACTGTGGTTCCAGTTTGTACCAAGAGTACCATGCTGTTACTATTTGCTGTGTCTAACCTTGTTTTACAGGGGGTCCCCAGGGTCGAGCCAGAGAAACCAACCCTGATGGTAAGTGCAAACTGTGGGGGTACTTGTGAGGTGTATCCGGGTATTGTGAAAGTGACTATTGGGTGTTGTTCTGGCCACTAGCAGGGAAATGGGGGTTACAGTGTCCCAGAGGTCTGTGCCCTGGTTAACTTGACCACTACTAACCCTGACCTCTGGGTGGAGGCACCCGTTTCAGAACTCAGGCCCCATAACCTATTAGCCAAGCAGGTAGAGGTAGTAGCCCTGGGGATAGCGCCACCTAGGGGTTACATATGTTAACCTCACCTGACTGATTGATGGCTAGCACTTTAGATTAGAAATGTATTCCAAAAAGGAACTTGTGATCCAAGAGAATGAATTGTAATTCAACAGGGAAGATAGTTTCATGCAACTCTGGATGGCTAGGCCAGTACTCGCATGTCTGATGACCACTTGCTGTTTGGGCTGGAGCAGAATCACAGGAGTGGTCCTCAGCAGCGGGCCTCAGTTGTAGACTAGCACCAGTGGTTCTTGGGCAACAGCAGGCAGACAGTAGCAGGCCTTGGCTTGGGTATGTGCACTCTTGCTCTCTACGGTGACCTCTGGCTCAGCTCTTGCAGCAACATAGCGGTGATCAAGTTCCAGGTGAGGCCTAGACTGAGGTGCTCCCATTATCACCCTTGGGTGCACTCACGATCGTAGGTAGCAGAGTACCTGGAAACTAGGCTCCTGACCTCAACCTTTCCTCAGTCACACTAGACAGAGGGAGCAGGTGCTATCTTCTACCTCTGATTCCCAGCTGCAGTGCTTGAGTCTCCTTGCAGCACTTCTCTTTCTGCTCTCAGTAGGTAACACATCTATTTTTCAGCTCGGATTGAACTTTTGCAGCTGTTTACAGCACAAACACCACTTCTAGCTTGGTGCCCAGCAAGGGCTTCAGCTATTCTTTCTCAGCATATCTGACTTCTCTGAATGCCCAAGCAGGACCATCTAAAACACCTCCAAACTGGTGGAATGTCCCAGTGCAGGACCTAGACATCCTGGCTCCACATTGACTGACTTGTTGTCAGTTGCAGTTATTGGCTTTTCATTACTGCAAAAAGGGCACCAAGCACTCTGCCACTCTGGCTCCCAGAATGCATCAGGAATTTCTTCTGTGACCATCAAATTCCAGTTGGCTGATCCTGCGGTCGGGCTCGCCAAGATGGGGATGTCCATGTTGTTTACGTAGGCTATTACTGCTGAGCTGCTGGTTCTAAACAGTTCTTTAACTTAAACACTGCAATACTTTTACTTTCAAGGCCAGCCTTGTTGTATCCAAGGTCCAGTTCATCAGTAATGGTGGCAAAGGTCCGATCAGTCCTCTTTGAGTGCAGGGGGGACTCCTTTCATTGGTAGCACAGAGCATTACATTACTAAACAGCTTCTCTGTCCTCTTCACTTACTGGCATCCAACACCAGTCCCAGTCAGAGAACACAGACAATGCTGGTGGACCCACCTTGAGCCTCCAGTTGCTCAGAAGGTAAGTCTCATCATGGGGGTGTGTGACAGGGTGGAACAATCTACCAGCATCTCTCCGCTCCCTTGACTCCCACTCTTCCTTTAAGACTCACTTCAAAGCTTGGTTACTAAGTGAGGCCAAATGCAACTGCTCAGTGAGATGACCTCTCATGTGAGCGACCTTTCCCCCACTCCTTATCTCAGTTTATGCCCCCTGCTCCCAGCTGAGCTCCTTAGAGGGGCTTACCTGTACTAGTGTTTTATCACACTTACACCTTTGGTATTGGATTGTATAGAAACATAGAAACACAGAATTTGTCAGCAGATAAGGCCCACCTGGCCCACCTAGTCGGCCCATTTCCCTACCTACTGTATAAACTCCAGATCTTATTGATCTGCAGCCTACTTCCTCCTTCCTACCTCTAGTGTTGCTTTCTGTCTGTCCCATGCATTCTTGAATTTGCCAACAGATTGTGCACCCACAACCTCCTCAGGAAGGCTGTTCCATATATCCAACACCCTTTCTGCGAAAAAATATTTCCTCACATTGCCCCTGAGTCTTCCCCCCTCTAGCCTCATATTGCAACCCCTTGTTCTTGCCCATCTCCTTTTCTGAAAAATACTGCCCTCTTGAACTCTGTTGATCCTATTGAGGTATTTGAACGTCACTATCATATCTCCCTCTCCCTTCTGTCCTCCAGAGTATACATATAAAGTTCTCTCAGTCTCTCTCTTTGTATGGTTCCTGGTGTAGCCCCTGCACCATTTGTGTTGCCCTTTTCTGGACTGCCTCCACCCTGTCAATGTCCTTTCCAAGATGAGGTCTCCAGAACTGCATGCAGTATTCTAGATGAGGCCTCTCCAACTGCCTGTACAGTGGCATCATCACCCCCTGTTTTCTAATAGTGATACCTCACCCTATGCACCTTAGCATCCCACTGACTTTCCTCACCACCTTCTCTCATTGTTTGGCTATTTTCAGATCATCTGTTAGGATGACCCCCAGGTCCCTTTCCATCTTAGTTGTTGTTAGTACCTCCACATCATTGTGTATTCCTCCCCAGGGTTTTTGCTCCCCAAGTGCATGATTTTGCACTTCTTGGCATTGAATCCAAGTGGCCACAGTCTTGATGCACTGTCTGTTGGAAGCATTGTAATCCAGTATATGCCTGTACCTTTAGTCTCCTGTTTAGATCACTTGTATTTTTTGTAATCACCATTGTTAATCTGTACTGATCTTATGCTATTTGTAACCTTTGCTTTATGTATTCTTGTGCTGTATGTACCATTTACTGTGCCATCTTTATAGCCCGGGTCATGCCTGAAAACGGTCCCTGGGATCAGTGCACCTACCCGGTAAACAAATAATTAAATAAATAAATAAAATAAGACCCTGTCCCATTTGTTATGCAGAAAGTGTTAAACGCAAGAATCTGTTCTATCCTCTCCTTTTCTGTCTCTTGTCTGTCTGTTTGCGCAATCAAATTTTCATGTGAGGCCTAGGAACTGATCATTCTGACAGTCTCATGATTCCTCTTCCTGTTACCTCCCTACCTTCACTTGCTTTTTCTTGCTGTTTCTATCTTTTCTTCCCCCTTGCTTATCTGTGGTTATAAAATATATTTGGATCTTTATGTGAAATTGTGTCGTCTGGTTTGAAAATGTGAACAGTTATTTTGCTGAAATAATTGCAAAAAGCTATTTGAAATCCATGGGGTTAACCTTCAGATGCAGTTTAACCTCCCCAGACTTGTTTGCAAAACTCTCAGCAGGAAGCCAGCTTGGAACAGTGTTCCATTTGCAAGCCTGCTCAGGAAAGAAACTGACATGAACTCTGATACATTTTGTGAGAAACAGGATGTCTCTTAATGAGCTCAGGATGCAAAACTTCATTACCATGTAAAGACTTCTTATAAAAAGAGAGCACTCTTTTGTTAGAGAGAGAGAGAAAGACATTGAAATTTAGAATTAGAGATACCCTTAGATGAAGGGCTTTGTTTTTGTTTAAACTGCCTGTATATGAGTTATCCTGTGCAATTTTTAATTTTTTATTTTATTGTTATTGAAAATAATAAAACATTACTGCTGGCTCTGTGGTGCTGGGCAAGGGGGGATTGCCTGGTAAGCTGGCGACCTGGGTTCGTACCCTGAGCCCGGGACAACAGGAGTGGAAGCCAGTGGGGAGGATTCGGAGTGTTCTATGGATGCTCTCCTGCTTGAGGGGATGGATCTGAGCCTGCACTGCTCTGGTGTGGCTCCTAGCTGCCCATTGTGGTGGCACATGTTTGTGGTGTGGGTGGACATGCACTGCGGGTGTGCTCAGCCAGGATGTCATGAATGTGTGGCCATACTGGAAGGGCAGGGTAAAAAAAGGAAAAATGGCCACGTGGCTGACTGGATGGCAGCAGCTGGCCTCCTCGTGTGCTGCAAAGCCCGAAAGGAAGTCCAAGCTGATTCCCACCAGGTCCCGTGAGGAATGGAGTGCCAGTAGGCAAGTAACCCCTCCAGGCCATGACCAGGGGAGGGGGGGATCACCCCAACGAAGGGATACATCGGGTCAAAGGGGTTTCAGCAGATGTGGAGCCAGCAGGATGGTGACAGGGGGATTGGCTGGCCAGGAGGGCTGGGGGGGGGATTAAAAAAATAATAAGCAAAACAAAAGAAAAGAATAAAATACTTCTTTTGAATTTTATAACTGTTCCTGGTTTTCCTATGCTTCCTGACCTGTTCCTTGATGACAGGCAGCTTACACTAATATAGAAAACAAACTAGCTGACTAACTCACTAGAGTCCCTAACTAATTATAATACCACTACAATATAATGTTGCCAAGAAAAATGTGTACATTTAAATAAATAAAACACTGTTTAGCAACAACTCAAACTCTCTCCCTCCAGGTCCAGCAGTGTAGTCAGCATCAAAAAGGGCACTTTCCACTCTCTTTATCAGCCCTCCAATGCCCGCAGTATGCAGAGAAGGGAACTGTTAGAGCCCACCATTGCCTTAAGGCAGACGGCATGCCACAGAATGCATTACATGCAAGAGGAGGGGGATCACTTAATGAGGACTCCATCAAGGGACCTGTATTACTGAGGCATTATGTAGAGACCCAGGAAAAACTGTGGCTAAATTTCTAAAGGTGGAGGCTGCAGCTGGAGAGAGTGGTGGGTAGACAAGTAGTGGGAGGTGGAGTTTTAGTTGAGTGAGGCCTTTTAGTAATTAAAAAAAAACACAGTTGCAGAGCCATCTAATCGGGTATAATGTATGCTCCAATCCCAATGTCTAAATGGGGCCAGATCCTAGAGAGATCGTCCAGTACTGTTCATCTCTAGTTAGATGCTGAGTTTCATTTTTATATTTTCTTTTTCCTGCACCTTTTACCTCTATATTTCTTCCCCTGCCCCAGCTCAGTGCTAGAAACAAAACTGTGTATCTTTCTCTGCTTGCCTGCCTAGATTAAATAGGTAAAATAAATGCTCTACTTCTCCTGATATTTTTAAATGTATTTACTCACAATACTGCAGTTGAGCTCAATAGCTAAATCAACAGAGTCCTACTTGTACTCTTTTTACAGCTAGGTAGTCTGAAAAGCACTGGGAGGTTCGGTGACTTGCTCAGGGTCACACAGTAAGTGACTGTGATGGGATTACAACCTGGGTCTCCTGGTTCTCAAGCCCATGCTCTAGACCCTATGCCCTCACTTCAACTACTGACTATTAGAAGGTGGGCATGTCACGTTACATGGCATGCAAGCCGACATTTATCATGGAGGGTGCCTTCCACAAATGCACATTCTCCTATAGCATGCACAATCCCCTCTCCACCCGTAATGTTACCTCCCTCACCAGTTCCGCTCTGCCTATGGAACTACATGAATGGCCAGTTAAAGGGCATGCTGGGGAGGTAACACAGAATACATACAATCTGACAACAGATAATGACCGCTTGACCCACCCAGCCTGCCAATTTTGTTTCCCTGCAGAAAAGACTGAGGTGGGACTGAAAAGCACAAAATGCATGAACACAGGTACACCTGGAGCCCAATTCCAAAATGGTTACGCCCGATGCAAGGTGCTTGCATCAATCAGCAATGTCGCAAATTGCACCTTGTGTCATAGTTTGCGGCATTCCCTATTCTGGTACGTGGTCTGTGCCATAATGGGAAGCCACTGCGCCACCCTTGCAACCTGCATCTGGGTATGCCAGGTCACAAGGGAGCTTGCACCATGGTGGGCCTGCTACATCCCCTAATCTCAAATTCCAAAAGCCCCACCATGGTCATAGCAAAGGGCACCACTTAGACCTGCCAGGATGAGATCTAAGCCCCTTGCGCCAGTGTCGCACACAGTGGGGGGAAGCTACATGTGGGGTGAGGGGGCAGGAGGGGCACAGAGGTGCATAAGGTGGGTTGGTGGGAAAGTGGGGAGGCAGGGGATTTCTTTGGCACCCAGTGGGGTGCATATGCCTCCGTATATATAAGACATAGGCATATGCACCCTACCTTGTGCTAAACCAATCCCTGACCTCCCCGATATCACACAAACTCACCCTATGCCACCCATGCCCCGCCTGCCCCCCCTCACCCCTCTCTGGGCATGCAGCAACCCCCTTACCACCACCATCAATGCTGCCCGTCCTGTGTTGCGCCGGCGAGAGGGAAGACAGAACTTTGTGGCATGTGCCGCAGCTGTGCCAATGGTTGGTTGCTGATCTGTAGTTATGACAAACCTTGGGATTTCAACACTGGGACCCTGCTTTTTTGCAGAATCCAGTGCATTGTCCCTGGTGCATCCGGGTATTGCCGCATCCCTGGAGTGTCGCAACTTGCATCGCTCTAAGGGAGTATTTTGGAACTGGGCCCCTGGTGTCCATTCCTCATAGGAGTGCCTCAGTAATGCTAGAGGGCCTTGCTGTAATAGCTCTAGTGTGTACCCCTCTAAAGTCAAAAATACAGTACAAGTCAGATTAAACTGTTCCTTCAACTCACTGGTTTAGCATTTTTTAATGGGTTGCTTAATGTGTGCTCTGATCTTTGCACTGCATTAATAAAAGTTTCCTAATTGTTTGTCTGTAGTTGCTTTTTAGCTTCAGCATAGTTTGCAGCTATCTGAAAACTCCTAATCAGTGCAGTGCACTGATCAGTGCACACATTTAGTAACCCATAAAAAGAGGCATAAATACTGAGTTGGTGTCTGATTTCACTTCCGCATTGCACTGTACCTAATCTCAGTCTCTTAGTAAAATACTGCACCTATACTCTCTCTCACTAGGGAGCCACAGTTGGGTGCATGAAAATAAAATTATATTAATACATACTGTAAATGATTATGTGGACTTATCAATTAAAAAACCTGGAAACTGGAGCACCATCTACAGGTCCTTACTTCCGGGCTGACCGATCTTTCACATGATGCTCCACAGCAGTGTTACTACTGTACAACTCCCTCTGACTACTATATAGCAGTGCAATTACTGTAAATATAAGTTTACTAAAAACATGAATTTAAGCAGTCAGTGGGTCTGTGAGCCTGAAGTCAACGCCTGTCACTGAGAGTCAGTTGGGGTGCGAGCAGCATCAAGTCAGTGATCAGGATGGTGAGAAGCACGGCAGCACATTTAAGAAGTCCAATATATAATTACATTATTTATGATTTGTTTCAAAATGCATAAAAACATCAAGGGGCATAAAACTTTTATAACTCGTGCATGCACAAGTACAGTGCCAGTTCAGAGACCACCTTTTCTTTTTTTAGTGAATGCACAGCAGCAGAGGCATGAGGCAGTGATGATCGGCAGTCTAGCTCAACAGCACAGTATAGTGAATTCTATTTTTCAGAGAATGATAAGCCTAAAATAGTAAATTATAAAATAAAAAATAAAAGTAAACAGGACTAAATACAGCAAATTTGATGCCGTTCAGAAACTGAATGCCATTAATTACTGCATTGCAAATGCATTTAAAAATGGGGAGTTGAACGTATTTGCAGTGGCTGAAAGTGCACTGCATGTGCATTGCATAAGAGCTGATTGGTTGAAACAGAGTTTCTAGTTTAAGTATTTTGAGTTGCCGCTGCATTGTCAGCATAAAAAAAAAACAATGCCAGAGCAGTGAGCTGGAGGAACAGTTTCATGTGATTTGTACTGTACGTGGAGAGGAGGGCCATGACTTGTCCCAAATAACTGCCCTCAGCCCTCCTCCATGACACAGAGGGCAGAGATGAAGCAGCAGGAATGCCTAAAAAAATCAGCCTGTTTTTTGTGCCTAGTCCCGAGGAGCTCAGCCCCCGATCCCCTCGGACCCCACTTGCTCCCCAGGACTTACCTCAGTGGTGTTCCTCCCAGGCTTGCCCCCCCCCCCGGGCAAGGCCCCGGAGTAGGTACACCCCCAATGGAGCCTGAACTAAGTTTCCAATAGGACCCTTTACTACCAGTGGTCCTCCCCAGGGCAGGGGCAGGCCGTTCCTGATGGAGGACTGGACTCAGTCACCAGCTGAGTGTCGTGGGTGGGTGCAGTCGGACAGGAGGAGTGGGACATCATTAATGGGGCTGGCACTTTTTGCTGTTTTTGTTCCCCCCAGGAGGTGTGGTGTATAATGACATGGTGCAGTGAAGCACTGATGTCTGGCATGCCTCCCCCTGCATCTCAGCTCTGGCAGCAGTTGATCTTCCCTCAGCCTCTGCCAGAGGCCAGCCATGCACCAGACACTAACTCTGCCCACCCCTCAGAGGACGAGAGCAGCCCATGGGATGCTCAAGCCTCCTCCCCCCATCCAGACATCTGACTCCTGCGGTCCGTTCCCAAACCTGGGTTGGTATCACAAGCAGAAGCCTTTCTACTGTGCCGGCGAGCTGGCTAAAAATGTTTTTTTTTTTGTACAACCCCCCCCCAAAACTCTTAAGAGAATACAGCAGTCCTGGCCACAGACTATGGTATCCAACAGTCCACTGCATTTGCTGATCAGGGGATCCAGTGGTGACACAACATGATTACAAACGTCCTAGCATCTTTTAGGTATAATAATAGATATTGTCATAAAAGTTACATGTATCCTCTTACTGATTCAACATCCAAATCACCTATCCAAGTCCTCTTCTGCCCTTTACAATATGATACAATATTATTGAAACCAATAAGGTTGAAGTTAATACGGTCATGTAATAGGCAGAAAATACACATTTGAAAAAATACATGCAATCAGTAATATTCTGGTCAATGCCCATGCCTGGCCCTTTCACAGTCATGGATAGGTAACAGCCAGTCCATAGGCACATTGGTAGTGCTACCACTTATGATGATGGTGACCCAAGCTCAGGAACAAGCTTGACTCACAAGGGTCTGGTTGGGGAAGACTGAGCATCCCAGTGAGTGCTGTCCTCTTTCAAGGAAGGAGGGATGACCACAGGTGGCAGTGCACCAGGGAAGCATTGGGGTGAAAGGCCATCAGCTGAGCTCTACATGACACCCACGTTTTGGTGCACTTGGAGTTTCTTGCCTGCCAGTGTCCTGAGGGAGTGGGACAGAACAGAGAAATGGATATACCCTACAGTAAGCAGGACGATCCTGGGCACACTTGGGCCTTGCCTCCCACCACTAGCCGCCTTCTCCAACCAAGGATCTCCTACTTCTTCTCCCCCAAGAGGCAGGAGGGTATTTCTGGCTTGGCTGGGACCTGAGCAACAGACCAACAAGGTGTTTCTAAGAGAAGTACATAAAAATATAAACTTGAACAAAAGTCTTTGACAATTTAAGTTACAGCCCAGAACAAATGTATAGTATAAATGGACAGTAATGAAGAGCCATTAAAACCATTACTATTACTAAAGCTTTATTGCAATTAATATTCTAATGCTGAGTAGGCTGGAACCCCAGCAGAAGGACAATTTAGAGAGTAAAACAGTATTGTAACTGTGCCAGCCAAGTGTGTATGTACCTTCCCTCGAGATTTGTGACAAAAATTATGTGGTATCTCCTTACTGGACAGCCAGGCAAATGTCACATCTGATATAGTGATACCTTCTAGCATGTTTCAGACTTGATAAATATTAAATGTAATTACATTACTTCTAAATATTAGTCCTTAGTGACCATAGGACTTTTGTTATGGCCTTCATTTAGTTACAGCATAAATGGGTCCCATCTTTTCTAATAGCAATAACTGTCGCCAGGACATGACAGATCTGTCAAACAGCATTGATATTAACATTAATGCAGAAGCTCTTGGCCTACTGCCAGTGGATGAAATAGCAAGAGCAGGAATGCATAACTACACAAGCCTTTGAGTCTCCCTACTTCATAGCATAACATATGAATATCTGCTTAGCACAGTCCATTTTCTGCCTCATCTATAAAGAAAATGTTCCTTTTATAACTACAATATATAGTTGTTGCAGCCACAATGTGCTAAAAATAATATGTCGGGGTGGTGGATGACTCAAACAAGTATACTGCTGTCAATGACAATCATGGACTCTTTGCAAAGCGTGAGAATGTTTATTGGCCCAACATACCTCTGCAGATACAAAATTCTACATGTTCCTTATGCAACCCCACACTGATGAGTCCTCAACAGGATGAGTCAGGCACCTGTGCTTTACTGTTTTCAGCCTTTGTATGTTAACTGTGAGGCCTAGTGCACATTACAGTCCTGCTGAAAGCTAAGATAGCCATAATTCCTTCATGTTGGCATGTATTACCCACAATGCATTGCACTAAGCAGGGGATGCATGTAATGGTATGCATCTTTAAAATGTAGTGGTACTGCCCACATACTTTTGGTGTAACCCATACCTCAGTGCTCTGCTTTGAAGGTGTTTTTTTTCTTTTTACAGTGCATCTTCATGCACCTGCAAATGTGACTTGCATGGCTCCAAATAGTAAACAAATGCTGACCAGAGGTAAGGGAAATGGTTGCAAAATATTGACCTTGAAGGATGAACTACTGCCTGACAGTAGTTATACTGCCAGAAGCCAAAGGCTGAGCACAACATGACTACTGGTAGGCAATAAGTTATCCCGCGGGGTCTATATTTTCCCATTGTATCCTGACACAACTGTGGTGAATATATGTGGAGACAAACTAGGCAAGGAAAATCTGGGCAAACTGGGTGGACCAAGTGAACCTTTTCTGCTGACAAATTCTATGTTTATGATTTTTTAAACCTTACCTGAGTTACTAATGCCCAGTTCTAATAAACTATTGCCTGGCTCCAATGAATTATTGGCTAATTCCAATGAACTATTACCTGGTTCTATGTTTTGAAGCAAGGAATAGTTAAAAAAACCTTGTACACCATGTGACTGGCTCTGGGCCAATCACAGACCAGGGTTTGTTTCTAAGATTTAATAATAACATTTATGTTCTACATTTCTGTTGGCCCAATACAATGTATTTTATACTATTCAAAGAGTTCCGTTTTCTAAGATCCAGTATTGCTAATGGATATGAGCATTTACTCCAAGGCAAATCATAGTATGCCTAAGAAAATAACACTGGCAAATCCCAGTTGATTCAAGTCAGTTGCAATTACTCAGGTGTGTTAACTTATACTACTGAGGACAGAGTGCTTATTTGTAGCCAAGGTGAGCTTTCAGCTACTCCAGTCTCAGCGTCCGCAAGTACCTGTATAGCAGCCAGTAGTGAGACAGTATTTGAACAAGGCAGACTAGAAATATGAACAACATTCAACACAAAATCAACAAACCCTCAAACATCTGATTGCAACAAAAGAAAGGGCTTCAAAATCAACTTGATTTTTCAGCACAGAATAAGCCACAGTTTTAATAAAAAAAGCAAATTGTTAAGCTATTATTCATTTATATTAATGGTACATTTAAATTGCATAGTTATCTTCATAACTGAGGGAGCTGGGCCATAACTTACAAGGGGCAAAGCCAGAAGTGAGTTGTGTAAGTCCTGCCCCTCACAAGTGAAGAAAACTGCCATATTCTCAATGAGACCACTGTGTCTCCTATTTAGACAATGTAAATGAAATTATAAAGCTTTTAGATTATTTCTTCTTATGAAGATTTAACTGTTCCAGTTTGATTTCACTGCTCTATTTGAGTCGACAGAAGCCACTGTGATGTCATCAAGCATTGTGCAAGCCGCTTTCTCATTTGGTAAGGGTTCCTTTGTGACCAATCAAAAGTGAAGCTAAATGCTGATCATCCAGCCAGTATTGAGATAGATTATTTATCTTCCTTTAGAATTCATCTGTGGTTAAAAAAACATTGATCTTTAAGGTTTGACCCTTGCCCACACTGTATCACAATGTTTATGTGTACTTGTTTATTTAGCATGTTGATGATGTTTTTTTCTTTCTTTTTAACAGTTCTGCAAAAATCGACCCTCATGAGACTGAGCACAAAAACAATAAAAATGAGTAACCGCTTTTGTCCATCAGCATTAAATAGGAAAAAGGCTGGGAACTGATCCTACTGGAGGGAAAGTGATGAAGGCTTTGCTTGAAGAAGCTATAATCTGCAGGATGGAGCGCTTACTTTTTATACAGTGAGCAGCAGGCTTGGAAGCAGAATTTTCCAAAGGGAGTCACAGTCACCAATTACATAGCAGTACATCTGACACCCATCCTTGTATTAAAAGATGTCCAGATGAAATGCATGTGAGGTCAAAACTACAGAATCTGACTGAAGGATGTACAGTAATCTGTGGTATGCAAACCTCTATAGGAAATAGTTATATAGAGCTTTGTAAACATTCAGTTTCTCTCAGACTGGACACTGGGAAATAGTTTGCATTGCCAATTCCACTTAGTAAACAACATTACATGTTTATCAGTGTGCAGTCCTAATGCCTCCCTATAAGTCTTTATTTCATCTTATTAAGTAAGTTCCTTGTAAGTAAGCCTTAGCAGCTCACCAGGAGGAAACAGCACAAAATGTTATTTCAAAATTTTCAGCGTACAATAATTTGATCACATGACTGGTTACATTGAGGATTGCAGCACTGGTGTTCATCAGATGCCTGCTCTTTTTTTTTGATTATTTCTCGCTAGTCATGACATTATTTAGAAAGGGTTAGATGGTATATAGCCAGCAACACTGTACACATTTTTGGGACATACATACTACAGAAATCATCCATAAGCCAAAGAAAACCTGTGTCTTTTCCCCACAGAAAAAGCCCACTCCTTACCAACAATTGTTAGGAAAAAAATATTGGTGAGAGGTAACATGTTCTAGCAGAGGTACTCCATACAATACATTTCAAAGGGGACCTCAAGTCTGAAATGTCATTATGTTAAGAAACACTAGACTGCTCCACTATATTTAGGGTTCTAGAGACTCAGGTGGCCAGTCACATAGACTTATGGTGGTCCCATGCAGATACAGTGACTTCATTTGAGAACCACAGTGACCCAAACATCATTTAATTATTTCACACCCTGTTCATTTAGCCCTACATTTTATGAGTTCAGTAATTTCTTTTTAAAAAATGGCATGTGCTGAGAATACAAGGAATTAATAAATAAACACATTACGCCATTTCAACAGCGGACATTCCTTTCTGGTAACCTCATGTAAGCTACAGACTTGAAATCTAATGTTATATTTTTTGTTTGTTTGTTTGTTTTTTGGTGTATGATTACAAGAACCTCTATAAAAAAGGGTCTCACACTTCAGAAACTAATCAAGGTCCAGTACTGCTACAGTGTAGCAAGCCATACAGAGCCAATAGAGAGGATTGTTCACTTCCATTCAATAAAATATATTAATTTCACAGTTTTGAATACAACAGATTAATATGTATTTGCTCATTTATGTTAGTTGCCCAGGAAAGAAATGCTAGGAAGTATTTTCTGGTTGTCAGTCTCATCTTGGCGGGGGGATATAGCTGTTGTTGAATTAGTGAATAGGGAAAATGTGACCAGGACACCAGGAAAATTCCCCTATTCTTTTTGAGTTCAATGGAATCTTTAACATCCACTTGAACAACCACCAGAGCAGGCAGATGGGACTTCAGTTTAATATCTCATCCAAAAGATGAAACATCCCATCATCGAAGTAGTACTCCATCTACTCCTAGAGCGCTACTAGGATTTTGTAGGGAAACAAATATGTAAAGTAATTACTTTAAGCCCAAAGTAATATAAGCATAGTGTATTTCTGTGATTGATGTGTGATTATTTCAGTGAAGAAAAATGGATTCACTTCCTGGTTCAGCATGAGCTACACCTCAGTCGGATTAAGTGTGTCAGACTCTTAATGCATGTGCTCCTTGAACCAGTCTATCTACGTTAGAAACTATCAAGAATCATTGCAAAAGTAACTGATCAACTTTACTGGGTTTCGCCAAGAAGCAGCTTCACGACAGGGTTCATCTTATACGGAGGTTTCTCACAGCAATGCAAATGATAATCTGAAATATTTATTTCAAAAGCACTTAAAAATTAAAAAGACAGCTACTACAGGCAATGATCTTGTGCTTAACTAGTTACAGTATGTTAGGATTATTTATCAACCCACAAGTATTACCTACTTTGTTAAGCTACAGAACTGCTGTAATTAATTGCTTTGAAGGCTAAGGATGTTTCTATTTACAGTTGACCTGCACACATTTGCTGAAATAGAGGATGATGCATTTTAATGTTGCTGTTTTCCAGTCTTTAAATAGGATTTATATATTTAAAACAGAAAACTGAAAGTTAAGGTTGAATTCTAGGTTACAATGGACGAAGCAGGTTGACCTGAGTACTTCTAGTCAGGAGTAGGCATTGCATTTGCAGCATGCCACTAGTGCAAAGATTTGTGGTTACATTTTGCCCCATACCTCTCTCAGGGAGAGCTTCTACCAGCACTGACATGGGGATTTGCAGAATACTCAGTGAATAAGAAAACAAGAAAGCAACTGTAGATTCGTAAACATAACTTAAACTGATGAAAATAAATGTATCCTCCCATCTTTTTATCTCTGCTTGACTTTCTTACTTCTGTTTTCATTGTGACTGGATAGTTAAGAATAAGGTTTTCCTGAACCTAGAAACTGTACAGAAAACAATGTCAGTTAAACATCAGTATAAAAAAGGTGTTCTGGCTATTTAAAGCAGCAGTGCAACTTAGCACAAGCAAAAAAAAATAAGCCTTACTTTTTATAGTAAAATATTTCAGCCATCAACCAATTTCATTAGCATGTATGTTCCTTCATGATGAAGCCTAGCGGTTAGAGCTCTGAACTGTGAGTCTGGAGACCCAGCTTTAATTCTACAATCACCAATTACTTACGATGTAAACCTGAGCAAGTTATTTAACCTCCCTGGCCTTCACTTCCTCACACCCTCTCTCTCTCTTTCTCTTCTTTGCCAATACTCTCAGAGTTACATTTAAAGCTCCCTGGCCTTAACTTACTCTATTAGCGTGTGTGTGTGTGTGTGTCTCACTCTGTCTCACACACACACACACACTCTCCCTCTATCTCTATCTTTCCCTTTCCATTTCATTGAACTTCTGTGTGTTCACCTAATGACTGCTATAGCAGTTCTTTGCTTGTAAAATGTTTTGGCATAAAGTGTATAAGAAAAGCATTATGTAAAACTAAATTCTTTTCATCTTTTCTACCGGCATTTATTTCTTAAATCTCTTACATTTATTTTCAAGTGAAAAGAGTTACATCTCCTTTGCATTTTATCTTTCTCCGCCCCATTGCTTTATTGGTAGGTTGCTATCTGTTTGAACACATTCAACACACTTCATATCAGGACAGTGTTATTCAGATGTGCCAGCAGCTCTGCACTGCTCTAACCAGTTCAGAAATGTCATAGCTGGCACTGCCAAAGGGCAGAGTGAAAAATTAAAGTAGAAATATATTGTCCAACAGAGCAACACTTAAGAAAGTAAATTCCACAGATAACCTATTATGCGTCAATTACATTTTAACTGGCAGCCTGCTGATTTAACACAACACTAGGCTGCACTGCTGCTGTAATATATATTTGGTATCAAAGCCCTGGTTCACAGACTGGGACACATTTTTGTAGTATACAATGACAGCAATTTGTTGAACTTTTTTTGTTTTTGTATTGTTGTGGTGTAATGTTTTAATTAAAGAGGCTGTATTCTTTCCAAACCATGTAGAGCTAAAATAATCTCTTTGTGTGCTCCTGCTGGAGTCTGCTGCCAAGAATGTATAGTTAGTCTAAGGCACCATTTAATTCAAAAATGATATTTCTAGCGTTAAACCATACACCTGTAATAAAAGACATATGTCACTTGACACAGAGTAATCCATTCAATGTAAATTCTATTGCTAGCTGTAATTTGTTCTTCCTTCTTAGAACCTAAAGGCTAGATGGAAAGTATACTGCCTCCCGTGTAACCAAGAATCTGCAGTTAGTCTGTATTTTTCATCAGTTTTAAGAGGGCTGTCAAAGCTGTGCATGTTTTTAAAAATGCCCATCACAAAATGTAAATATATATAAACCTTTTACAATGTATATCCATTCCTTTAAGTGTTGTCTGTGTTATAAGCAACAAAACTACCTTCTTAATAAATAAATTACAACTTTCTAGTCTCTGTTCTTCACAGGAGCAGTTGCGTGTACCTGAATGGAATGTTTAAAAAGGGACTCCTAGGCACTGGTCATAAGACCGCAGTTCACATCAGGAGACACATATTTGCCAATGTTCCAAAATGACATAGAATTTCAAGCATTTTTTTTCTTTATTAGTAAGGACAATACTAATAGTATTACTAATACTGTAAGACAGCATCATAACCATTGTTTTTTATAAAATGGCAAGAAAAAATCTAGACACTTCATTGGCTGAGAGACATCACCCGATGCACTAAATTCCTATCACCACATGGTCACGTGCTGGATGTCATTGCCAAGGCAAAAAATAAGCCTCATCACCTACGAGTCAGGGACTATTTCATGAATATATTTTGTTATTTAAAATGTATTTAAACAAAGAATTTATGTAAAACTATATTAAAAATGTTTCACTTTACATGCATTACAAAAGAGAAGCAAGCCATTTTATAACCACAGTAAGCCACTCCAGGGTCTATATTGAAGGATTCAAATGTACTTCCCAGGGGTGTAAGGACACTCTGCCTGATGACTTGTACTTTACTCCCCTGGGATGTGCATTAAAAAAGACTCTAATGCACACCCTGTTGTGGCTTATTGCTTACCTTTTGTTCAGTTTGTTTTTATTCTGTATGGGAGCAACAGTCATAATCTTCTGCTTGTGATATCATAATCTGCTGGTATAAAACTAATTATGATGTCACAAGCAGAGGATTAGAACTTCAGCTCCTGAATTGTGTGTGTGGGGGGGGAAATGAACATTAAAAGAAAAGGATCACATTCTGATACACACATCCTTATTTTTAAAGAGCATAATGGCTTGAAATTCAATTAAAGAGCTAGTTAGTCACTGCATGAACTTAATATTAACTTACCAAAGTAGTTAACTATCACTTCTTATAGCTGAAGTTTTTTCTTTTCCCTTTTGTTAATTAGAAGATTTTCTACCTGACAATGGTGTGATTAATAAATGAATTACAACTTTGCAGTCTTTGTTCTTCGAATGAGCAGTAGAATGTACCTGAATGTTTTTTAAGGGACTCCTAGAAACTAGCAATAAGGCCACAGTTCACATCAGGAGACACCAATTTGCCAACAGTCCAAAATGAAATAGAATTTTCAGCTATTTGTTTCTTTATTAGTAAGATTATATGTGAGACCACGTAACCATTGTCCTTTATAAAATGGCAAGAAGAGATCTAGAAGCTTCGTTGACTGAGAGACATCACTTGATGCATTAAATTCCTAGTACCATGCAGTCAGGTGCCGGATCACAATACCAAAGCAAAAAAATAAGCCTCATTGCCTATAAAATCAGAGATTCTTTCATGTATATATTTTGTTATTTAAAATGAATTAAAACAAACGATTTGTGTAAAAATCATATTAAAAATGTTTCACTTAACGTATAATACAAAAGTGCACCTAGCCATTGTTAAGTGCAGTAAACCACTTCAGAGTGCACATGAAAGGATCTGAATGCACTTCCTAGGGGTGTAAGGACACTCAGTCTTCAGCCTTGTGCCTCACTCCGCTTGGGTGTGCATTAAAAAACCCTAATGCACACCCTGTTGTGGCCTGTTGCTTACTTTTAGTTCAGTTTGTTTGGTTCTGTATGGGAGCAAATTCCTCTGCTTGTGACATCGTAATCTGTTACTATGAAACTAATTATGATATCACAAGCAGAGGATTAGGACTTCCTATCCTAAATAGAATGGGGGGCGCAAAATGAACATTAAAAGAAAAGGATTAGCCTTATTTTAAAGAGCATAATCACTTGAAATTCAGTAGAAAAGCTAGTGCGTGAACTTAATATTGACATTCAAAAGTAGTGAATTACTACTTCTTATATCTGAATTATTGCTTCTTAGATCTGAAGTGTTTTGTTTTTCTTTTCATTTTTGCTAATTGTAAAATGTTCTACCTGGCAATTATTGGTGTGATGTGTGGAAGAGTACTCTACCTGTAGGCTGACGCAGCTAGTTCTATTCCTCCTCATACATCATCCGCCCTATGGTGTCACTGTCTGTGACATCATAACATCATCCATCCTATGGCATCACTGTCTGTGACATCATAACTGACAAGGAAGAGCCAATCACCTGCTGCAAGGCTGGTCACCTGTGATGTCACAATATGTGAGGTCACAATGGTGATCAGCTAGGAAGAAGACTAGAACTAGGCATGTTAGGCCCTGGACACTCTGGGGAACTTGAAACGGTTTAAGTGCCTTAAAATGGTTTAAATCCCCCAGCACTGTTTGCAGACAGACTACAAGACCCTTAGGCCCTGGACACACTACAGAACTGTTTTTGAAAACCATTTTTAAAACCAGTTTAGCTAAACCATTTCAGTGCAGCCACACTACTCAGTAACCATTTTTGAAAACGGTTTAGTGTGGCCACACTGCTAGTGTTAAACCTGTTTTCCTTGTAACTATTTTGTGTGAAGTCCAACACATAGAACTGTGCTTGCCTGGACACATAAACAAGGGCGAAGCCTGAGGGGTTTATGAATGCCATCCAACAATGAGGGTCTGTGTTAAATTCGAGTTTGACATACTTCTCACCATGTGTTATTTTATATAATTGAAGGGCTCCGTTTTCTGTCTATCGGTTTCGTCCGCTGTTTGGAATCTGCTTAACATTTTTTTTTTTTTAACTTCTGGGTGATGTGAGGCTGCTGGAAGCTATTTGCGATGGAGGTAACGCCCGAGAAGTAAGTGTTTTTTCAGTTAGTGCTGCTTGAGGTGACAGGGACAGTTAGAAGCCCGTGCTATGTTTAGTTAGTTGTCTTGAGCGCTTTGGTGTTGAAAGGGAGCGCGTGAATGCCGTAACACCTATTCAGGTGTTACGGCATTTAACACACAGTTTTGTCAATGGCAAAAAACTGAGACAATTAATTATAATGTCATAAATAGGGTTTTTTCAACTTTGCTGCATATCTCAGGCATTTTTTTGAATCTTGGCACCAAATTTTCAACATGGGGTTTTTGGGACCCCTCCTCATGAATTCTGTCACTGTCATGGCGTTAATCGGGCCCGAAGGGTGATTTCACGTCACTGCGCGGAATCACCTTTCAGAACCGATTAACAAGATGACAGTGCCAGTGTTCATAAGGCGGGCTGTCAAAAAAGCCTATATTGCAAATTTGGTGAAAAAAATCCTAAAAATGACTGTTTTACAAGTGTGCGTTGCACAGTTCCTATGCACGCTGCAGAAGTTCAAATTTTTAATATTTGTACTCTGGATTTTCAACATTGCCATTTTACCACACCTCCTTATGAGCAGTACAACTGCCATTTTTCACATCCCACCCAAAATGTGTTTCCACACTTGTAGCACACAATGGTGCAGTCGGTGCGCGAAAGCAATGTTTGGGACAGATTAAGAAAATCACAGTGACACCGGTCATGAGCAGAGGTCTTAAAATGACTATGTTGAAAATTTGGTGGCAAAAGTCCATAAAATGACTGTGTTACGAGTGAGCATTGTGCAGTTTCCATGCACCCTTGTAAGTTCATGAATTTGTAATATTTTCAGTCCAGATTTTCACCAGTGGCATTTTTCCACACTTCCTTATGAACAGTACAGCTGTCATTTTTCACAACATGGCCGAAATGTGTTTTCACACTTTCAGCACAGAAATGCATGGTCGCTGTGGGAAGTCATTGTTTGGGACAGATAAAGAAAATCACAGTGACACTGTTCATGATCGGAGGTTCCAAAATGCCTGTGTTGACAATCTGCTGTAAAAAATCCCCAACTAATTACATTACAGGTGTGCATTGCACAGTTTCTACCCACGCTCGTGACTTCACCAGTTTTTTTAATATTTTCACTGCAGATTTTCAACATTGCCATTTTACACCTCCCCATGAACAGTACAGCTGTCATTTTTTACATCCTGTTCGGAATGTGTTTTTGCACCTGTGGTGACAAATGCCGTAGTCACTGTGCAAAAGCAGCTTTCGACTAACAAACTGATATTGTCACTGATCATGAGGTGGGGGGGTCACAAAAAAACCATGTTGAAAATTTGGAGTGAAAATACCAATGAATGCCTGAGGTGTTAGGGTTTCCGACCATAACGCCCCACTCTGTAGAGAATGACAGGCATCAGGGCTGTGACTTGGGATTGCCGCCTGCAATGCTCATACCATTCCACCCCCATCCACACCCTGCAGCCACTGAGAGGCATTGAGGTGTGCCTTGGACTCTTCGGCCCCAAAGTTCACCCCAATCTCCTATACCGCACCCATCTCACCGTATTTTCTGATGGAATGGGGTGCGCATAAGGGTCAAAGACCCAAGGCACACCGTGACACTTGTCAGTGTCTGCAGGGTAGGGTGTGGTGAAATGGCGGCTGTTATGCCCTCACGACCCAAAGGCACACCCCAATGCCTGTCAGTCTCTGCAGGGTGCTGGTGGTTGGCTTCAGTTCAATATTTCACTGCCATTCTATTATGCAGCTCTGTAACTCCTACACTACCAATGCCAATGCCAGCAAGCAAACATTCGGCATTGACAAATGCTTGTTTTTTACTGATAAACAAAGCTCCTCTTGGGGCTCAGAGAGGTTAATCTGAGCCAGGTGGTGGGAGAGGGGAGGTCAGAAGGTTCACCCCAGTGGCGTGAAAGGGCCAGGAAAATCGACAAAAGGAGTTAGAGAGCACTTGAAAAAGAAGAAATTTCTTCACACTTACTATAATTTCCTTTTTGTTAGCTCCAGCATTGTCAATGGGTGGTTAGTACTTATGGATAATGTGCACCCCTACTAAGGGAAATGGCACAGCCCAAGGCTGCAAACCAGCACAGAGTCCTGGGCACATGAACATTCCGAATTGCAGAGACTCTCCAATCACATTTGTCCTCTCAGTGCCCATAGTTATACACAAGTACAGTAAATCATGTCCAGAATATACTGTTCTTTTTTGCAACACGCCATTATATCAGTGACATAGCAGATGGGCTGGAGGGAAAGGTTTGCCTGTTTGCAGATGACATCAAGATCTGCAACAGGGTGGATACCCTGGAGGGGGTGGAAAGGATAAGAAGAGGCCTGGAACCATTGGAGGGATGGTCAGGGGCATAGCAGTTAAGGATTAACACAAAGAAATGTAAAATCATGCATGTGGGGAGCAGGAACCCTGGAGCATGCTACAGGAAGGTGGGGAGCTGCTGACAATAACTAAGGAGGAGAGAGACTTGGGGATCATAATCACAGATGACTTGAAAGCCACTAGGCAGACTGCCAAGGTGGAGGGAAAGGCCAGTGGGATGTTGGGATGTATTTGGGATGTATTGGAAAAGGAATCTCAAGCAGAAGGAGGGAGGTAATGGTTCCACTGTACAAGACAAGACCCTGGTGAGACCTCACCTTGAAGATCATGTACAGTTCTGGAGACCACACCTTTGAAAGGACATTGACAAAATAGAGACAGAGGAGGGCAACCAAAATGGTGACTGGATTACATCACAAGCCTTGCATGCAGAGAGTGAGGGACCTAAATTTGTACACACTGGAACAGAGGAGGGAGAGAGGTGACATGATAGAAACACCAAGGTCTGCAACGAGGAGGGTATATAGCAAGGGGGGGCGAAAAGGGGGGATAAGAAGTTTTTCAGATATGTGAGTGACAGATGGAAGGGGAGGATGGGGATTATTAGACTCAAGGGAGAAGGGGGAACTGGTAGAAGGGGATATAAAAAAGGCTAACGTTCTGAATGATTACTTCATGCCAGTCTTCACAGTGGAGGAGGGGAAAGGGCTGGAGTTGAAAATCAGGGGAAGGGGAACAGGGAAAGGGACTCAAATCCATTAAGGCAGGATAGGATATTGAAAGAACTGGGGAAACTGTGGACGGATAAAGCAATGGGCCCTGATAGGATTCACCTGAGAGTGCTCAAAGAGCTGAAGCAGGAGTTGGTGGCACCACTCACAAGGTTATTTAATCGGTCACTGGATAAGGGAAGGGTTCCTAGGGACTTGAAAAGGGCTGGGTGGTGTCATTACATAAAGAGGGAGGAAGGGAGGAACTGGGGAATTGCCGCCCAGTTAGCCTTACCTCTGTTGTAGGTAAGCTAATGGAGACCCTTATTAAGGAAAGGCTAATTAAATATCTGGAGGCAGAGAGCCTCCTGAATGCCAACCAACATGGATTCACAGGGGATAGATCCTGCCAGACCAACCTGGATGAATTCTTTGACAGAGTTACGGAGATATGGGACCAGGGCGGGTGGTGGACGTGACCTACCTGGCCTTCAGGAGGGACTTTGACACTGTCCCCCACAGGAGTTACGGTAAGTATGTCCAAAAGAATGTATCAATAGCAGGCCACAAGTGGAGTGAATCCTGAATAGCTGGTATGAAACTGTAACAGAAGACAGGAATGAACTTGAAATTAACTTATTTGAATGATAGAAATTAAGTGGGCTCCTCGAAAGGAGGTAGACTCCGAGGCTGAGAAGGGAGATCCAGAATCAGATGCACTTCGGGGAAGGTGATGGTAGGAAAGGGAAAACCCCAAAGAAATGCACAAGTAGTGGGGAGACGAGATCCCAGTGATGGAGGTGAGGAGGCAGACCCTGAGGGCTGAAACCGAATGGAAAAGGCACAAGGTGCTCAGCTGATTAAGGATGGTCAAACGACGCTACCTGCTGGACTGTAGGAGAACCTGCCAGAGAGAAGAGCAAGAATCATCCTGATATGGGTATGAGCGGATGAGCGGATAGTACGAGACAGGGAGGGAGAATGTCCAGGAAGGGCAGCACAATGAGACATAGGAAAACCCAGCAGAGTACTCCGGAGAATAAGAGATGTCCCACAGAAACGAGAGATACAGTAGAAGAAATAACATGGAGAATGGAGCCCATATGTAGATATGATGGAGGGAGGTAGAAGACAGACCTTGCAATGAATGTTGTTCCTAGCTGTCAAACTAGAGAAAGTCATACCCAACGAAACGAATGATCAGACAGACATGAGTGTAGAGATCCCGATCAGTCAGTACACAGAGATGTCTGAGGAATGAACTTTAAATGAACTTGTACGAAGAAAATAAATGAAGTAGGCTCCTCGAAAGAGGTAGGCTCCGAGGCCAAGAAGGTAGATCTGAAACCAGGGGCAACTCAGGTTGAGCAACTGAGGATCAAAACAGAATGAGGTATGATGAGGAGTGAGCAGAATCGAACGATATATGATAAGGAGTGAGGTAAGAGCCATGATGGCTGGCATAACTGGACAATGCATGATGAGGAGGAAAACTAGGAGCGAAGTGAAGCCATGATGGCTGGTACTAGAAAATGTACTAGGACAAGGAAGGAAAATCAGGGAACGGATGAGGTACAATAAGGGATTGAAGCCATGGAGGCTAGTAAGGAAGGCGAGGCATGAAAGGAAGAAGGACGACAGAGAGCAATGGGGTAGCATCGGACCCAGCCGGTACAGGGATATCAAGTCAATACAGGGTAGCAGAGACAGGAGTAGGTGAATAAAAGGCAGACTCACAGAAGGTATGCATTTCTCACAGGAAAACTGAACTGGATGGTCACAGGTCAATGAGGGGTGGCCAGGGTTCGATGAGGTGGCATAGGGGCCATGATAGGCATGCCCAAAATGAATATCGAATGCAAGCCACGAGTGGAGTGGCAATGAGAAGGGAATGCCAGGGAGAGAAGAGGTGGGAAACGACACACCCGGAAGCACCAGTAAGCATGCTGCTAGCCAATACACGATGAGAACTGCAGTAGGGTGAGCTGGAAGAGGTGGCGCGCAGGCTAGAGTCGAAGAAAGGCCAGATAGAGTCAGCCAGAGATAGCCCAATTATTTGAATGACAAAGCAACTGAATAGAGAAACTGCGGGTCCACCGAGGTACACCAAAAAGTCAGCTGAGGCAGATTGAGGGAGTGAACTGCGGTAGGCGCCGGGATGGGTAAACCCACAAAAGAAATGCACTGGAGAAGACCAGGCGAGGAGGCAGACCAGTGGGTCCAAACAGAGGAGAAGAAGCACTGAGGTGCACTGGAGAAGCAGGAGAGCATGGAGAAAAACATGCAGAATTAGGATTAAATTATGATGTATGGAGATATTTAGAACTGGAGCATAGGAGAGAAGGGATACTAGAACGAGGAGCCCAGCAGGGCAGGAACATACCAAAGGAAGCAAAAGCTGCATAATGATCCAATGAGGAAGCATAGGAGCCAAAGCTGCAGAATGAGGAAGAGAGACAGGGCCATGACCAAATGAAAAGTTCAGATGGCCAGCATCATCAAAATGAACGTCCACACCATCGACATGCTGAGACACGAATGTCAGTGAACTTGGAGCAGGTGCAAAAATCACATGCCGTGCTCCAAAGCAATCCATATGGACAGAGAGCGCGAAGTAAACGTCACACCCGAGTCATAGTCCTACGTCCAGGAATCCAAATTTGAATGCCACAGCCAAAACAGGAGGGGAGAACTGCCCCCATCAAGCATGGAGACAAGATAGCCGGCATCACAGACCACCGAATCCAAGGGCGAAGTAACAGTGGGAGCTGCAACAGCGTTGCTGTGCAGAGAGAGGCTGGTACACCCAGTGGAGTCGGTGAGCAGGGGAGAGCACAAGAAAAGGCAGGCAAGGGGGGGGGTCCAATCGGAGCTGCGGGAAGGAGCACTGAAGAGATTCGATGCTGCACGGCAGAAGGCAGCATGGGGGAGGGTGAAAGCATGCGGCAAGATAGGTGTGCAGGTAGAGACGGTGAAGCAGAGAGCAGAAAGGGGGAGAGCGAGAGGCACATACAACAGCCAAATGGTGGCAGCAAGGAAACCCAGGAGAAGCTAGATGCTGAGGGCAGCCACAAACAAAAGAAAAAGGGTGAATTAGCAAACCAGCAGGAGATGGAGCTGGAGGTGACCAGAGGTAGAGGAGGACATGGGCGAGCAGGAAGGGATGAAGAGCGGCGCCTCTGGCCGCAACGTAAAAATGAATCCTGAGTGTGTCCAGGATGAGTGACGTTTTTAAGGTCGATGGGGGAGTGACGTTGTTGCTTCTCCCATTGAACCTTGGGCTAAGAGCCCTCCCATTAGTACATAGGGGTTCTAATAAGCAGTACCCATCATCAATTGGGTGGGGGAGAATATTGTCCCATATGCACCCAAAATGGAAAAGAAATTTATCTGCTGACTGCTGCCTGCAAAACTGCAACCAAAGGCCGCATCTATGGAGCTTTGAACATCCAATCAGTAGTAATTAGTGAATGTGTGGACAGAGGACCAAGTTACCACCTTGCACAGTTCTAACACAAATGGTTCCCCTCTCTCCACCCAGGAAGTAGCCATAGCCCTGGTGGAACGCACCTTGTTGAGAGCCAGAACTCTCTTCCTTACTGCCACATAAGCCTTGGCAATCCATGCCCTCACCCACCTTGCCAAGGTGGCCTTGGTAGCTTTTTGACTTTTTTTTGCTGCTCCAAAGAGCACAAACAAACTATCCAATTTCTTGAACTCTGCAGTGAGCTTAAGATACATCCTAACTGCCCTATGCAAATCTAACTTGTGCAACTCCCATTCTTTTGGATGAGTCAGCTGCGGACAGAAAGACAGAAGACAGATCTGTTAATTCACATCAGAAGATACAGGGATTTTCAGAATGAAAGACAGAATCATTCTCAGAACCACCTTATCCTAATGAATGCTAAGGTAAGGTTCTTTATGGGACAAGGCCTGGAGCTCGCCAGTCCTTCTGGCTGAGCACATAGCAATTAAAAAACACACCTTGTATGACAGCATGTCAAGCAACACTGACGAAAGAGGTTCGACAGGTTCTTTACGAAGAGCATTCAAAACCAGATTCAGATCCCATGGAGGTACAGGGGATTAAAACAGAGGTTTGCTAACTGCTCATAGGAATCCTATAACCTCCCAGTTAGTCCCTAGAGATGAACCTTTGGAGGCTGCAAGCACTGATACTTGACTTTTCATGGTGCTCAATGCCAAACCTATGTCCACTCCCACCTGCCAAAAATCCAAACTCTGCAGACCTATGGCTTTTGAAGGCTTGATATTTTTCTGCCTGGCCCAAGCTTAAAAGGTGGTCCATACTTCAGCATAAGCTGCAGATGTGGAGCCCTTCATGGTAACCACTACCTTTCTTTGAAAAACCCTATTTTAGGATCCATGCCACAAGCTGCATCATCTCTGGGTTGGGATGCAGATTGGGTGCTTGGGAAGCAAGGTCCCCCCATATTGTAAGTCAGAACAGTGCGCACGCTGAACTAGATTCACTAGTTCAGGAACCACGGCCTTCTTGGCCATTTTGGGGCTATTGGAAGAAAGCTTCCTTTTTAGTGTCTTATTTTGTGAATAATCTTGGGGATGAGCAACAGAGAAGGAAAAGCATATGCCCTGCAGAAATCCCACGTCTGTGACACAGCGTCCACTGCTTCCACCTGCAGGACCTGAAGAACTTCAGTACCTGAGCATTCTGGCTGGAGACAAACAGTTCAATCTGTGGATGACCAAACCTTCTGCATAGATGGTCGAACACCTCCAGATTCAACATCCACTCTACTGGATGGACAGTCTTGTAACTCAGCCAATTAGCCTGGATGTCAACTCTCCTGCCAGATGAACTGCTGAGAGAGCTAAAAGATTCTCCTCTGCCCACAGTAGCAGGTCAGTTGCTTCTCTTCGCATCTCCCTGCTCTTTGTGCCTCCTTGATTGTTTATGTATGCCACTGTGGAAGCATAGAAACATAGACTTTGATGGCAGATAAGGACCGCTTGGCTCACATGGTCTGCCCATTTCCCTACCTATAGGATAAGCTGCAGATCCTATTTAACTAACAGCCTATTTCTTCCTACCCCCCACAAAAATTACCTTATGTCTGTCCCATGCATTCTTGAATTCTCCCACAGTTTTATACCCCACAACCTCCTCAGTAAGGCTGTTCCATGTATCCACCACCCTCTCTGTGAAAAAATACTTCCTCACATTGCCACTGAGCCGTCCCCTCTATCTTTAAATTGTGTCCCTTGTTCTTGCACATCTTTTTTCTGAAAGATGCTACACCTTGGACTTTGTTGATTCCACTGAGGTACTTAAACATTTCTACATGTTCCCCTGCCTCACTCCTTTCCTCAAGGGTATACATAAGCTCCTTTAGCCTCTCCTCGTATGGCTTCTCTTGCAGACCCTGCACCATTTTAGTGTCCCTCTTCTGAACTGTCTCCATCCTGTCTATGTCCTTGCGGAGATGGGGTCTCCAGAACTGGACGCAGTACTCCAGATGGGGTCTCACCAACTGTCTGTACAGGGGGATAACAACCTCCTGTTTTCTGCTGGTGATGCCTCTCCCTATACATCCCAGTATCCCCCAGCCCTCCCTACCGCCTTCTCACATTGCTTGCCAACCTTAAGATCATCTGATATGATTACCTCCTGGTCTCTTTCCATTTTTGTTGTTGTTACTACCTCTCCCCCTCCCCGTTGTGTAATCTTCCCTTGGGTTTTTGTTTCCCAGGTGCATTACTTTGCACTTCTTTGCATTGAATCCAAGCTGCCATACTTCTGACCATTCCTCCAACCTTGCCAAGTCCCTTATCATCCTTTCCACTCCTCCTTGTGAATCAACCCTGTTGCAGATCTTTGTGTCATCTGCAAAGAGGCATACTTTTCCTTCCAGTCCCTCTGCAATGTCACTTATAAAGACATTAAAAAGGACTGGACCCAGTACTGAACCATGTGGTACCTCACTAGTAACCCCTCTTTCTTCAGAGTGGACTCCATTTACAGTTACCTTCTGTGTCCTGTTGTTCAGGAGGATAACAACTTCCTGTTGCGTCCAGTACTAGCATTGTCTGACCTTACTTTCACAGCTATTGACCATAACAACCTGCAAAAATAAAAGGAGAGCAAGATATACTGCCCTCATTTCCAACACATTAATGTGTAGCTGCTGGTCCTGAGCAGACTAAAACTCCTGAATCGGAAGTTGGTCTAGGACCACAGCCCAGCCCAACAGACTGGCATTGGTTGTCAGGATCAGTTCTGGGGGAACGTCTAAGGGGGACCTCTTACTTAGGTTCTCAGAGTTCACCCACCAATTCAGTGAGTGTCAAAAAGGTTGAGTAATTAGAATTACGGCCTGATAGTCCTCCGAGGTCGGATCCCAGACTACCAGCATTCTATTTTGAAGAGGTTGCATGTGTAAGCGGGCCCACAGTACTAGTTCTATTGTTGCAGTGATGAGACCCAAAATCCATAGTAGACTATGAGCAGAAGCCAATGATTGGCTTCTCAATCACTAAACTTCTTGTCTCAGGGTCTCCTTCCTGGCTGTTGAGAGGAAGACCTTCCCCTTGTCTGTCCTGAACATCACGCCCAACTGCTCCAGGCTCTGAGATGGGTTGAAGGAGCTTTTCTCCCAACTGACTACCTAACTGCGGGAATCCAGTATCTTCAGGGTCCTGACCACTGATTTTCTTGACAGAAGAGCAAAGGGCACTCAAATGAGCAAGTTGTCCAGGTAAGGATAGACATGATGTCCCTCCTACCTTAGTTGAGCCATCAAAATTATGAGGACCTTTCAGAAAACCCTGGGTGCTGTTGCCAGCCCAAAAGGAAGTGCCCTGTACTGGAAGTGTTGTCCCAGAATCACAAACCTGAGGAACTTCTGGTGAGACTGCTGAATGGGAATATGGAGAGCTGCATCCCTCAGATCTATGGATGCTAGATAATCATCTGGCTGGACAACCCTAATGATTGACCATAGGTATTCTCTCTTGAAGGTCATGTGGCAGATAAACTTGTTTAGGTGCTTCAGGTCCACAACTGGTCTGAACAACCCCCCCCCCCACCACCACCACCTTCTTGGGAACCAAAAAGTAAATTGAGTAGAATCCCTGGTCTTGTTCATTGTGGGGTACTGGGACAAGTACCCCAATCTGCTTGAGGTAATCTAAAGTTTGAGATACTGCTCGTCTTATCACTGGGTCCTTTGATATAGGGGAATGCAGAAAATGCCCCTTTGTGGGAATTGTTGCAAACTCTATTGCAAAACCTAATGCCAGTATCTCCAGGACCCAAGCATCTGATGTTATTTGGGCCCATCATGTGTAAAACTTCTTCAGACTTCCACCAAGGGATGGGGGGGCACAGAAATTAGCCCATGTGCCCTCATTGTGAGATGCCACCTCTTCGTCCTGGTCCTCCATTACATTTCTAGGCAAAAGCTCCTCTTCCACTATTGCTCCTTATTCCTCTGGTTTCCAAAATTCCAAAAGGGATGAAAACCTCCTCAGTACTGCTTCTGTCAGCTGCCACCTACTCAGCCTTTTGGGACTGAGCTAGTCTTTTACTGCTGTTTTGGTACCGGAAGATATCCCTTCTTATCCTGCATAGCTTTCAAAATGTCATCCAGGCTCAATCCAAATAACAGGTCTCCCTCAAAAGCACGATTAAGCAGCTTGGCCTTCGATGCCTGGTCCTCGACCCAATGCCTCAGCCATATACCCCACTTGGTGGACACAATGTGATAAGCAGAGCAAGGTGACACTCATAAGTTTTCCACTGTGGCATCCCCTAGAAAGGTGGAGACCGTGGATAGCAGCTGTAAAATACTCACCCCCTTAGAATCTGTGGAAACAATATTACCTGAGCCATAACCCACATGTTTAGGGCTCTGGCAACAATAAAGGATGTATAGGAGATGCACAAGTTTGCTCCATTTGAGGCAAAGGCTGTTCTGCATGATGCATCCACTCACTTATCATGCTTATTGGTTAGGGCCAGAGATCCTTCAATTGGAATAGTTGTGTGCTTTACAAAGTTATGCAAAGCCTTATCTGCCAGGGGTGGAGTTTCCTACTTGCAGGAATTCTCTTCCATAAAAGGAAAACACCTCACCCTGGGCTTAGGAAGATATTTCCTCTGGTCCGTGCCTGCCCATTCCTGTTCAGTGTTCAATAATCTGGCCACAGTGTATAAAGTCTGTAAAACACTTTGGTGTGGAGGAGGATGCGGACAGCACTGGATTCACATCTAATGCCTCCATGGTTCACACCTCCTTCAACTGCAGTGTCCTATAAGCCTCTCTTATCAGACAGGACAGAGATTTTGTATTGAACAGAGGAGGGATTGGGATCCTCCTCTTAGGCTCTGTTCACTCCCCCTCCTCCTCCTCTTCATTAGAAGGGTTGTCCTCATAATCAAGACACACTTTCAGTTCAGGATTTTCCCCAGAGTCCCTGGTAAATCATTCTGACCCTCTGTATGGTCAAGGTTGGTGTCTGCCTGCATATCTGGATTAGCAGACTTTTCCTGCTCTGGTGCACCTGGATGTACCTGTGTAGGCCCTTCTGACCTGAAGGGCTCAATTTGGATTCAGGTGTGTCAGAGGGGATGTTCTGGATGTCAGCACTCAAAAGCTCATTTAACAGCAACAACAAAGATTTGCACAATTCTGCTTTGCCACTACCAGCTGGTACACCCGCCCGTTCGGAGTTCTGGATGGGGGAAATCATGATAGACATATTAGCTTGAGTTACACAATGAGGGCAATAGGAGCTTAACAGAGAGTGTCTCATTACCCTTCTGCAGGTCTTACATGTTTTAAAAACAACAGGTCTCCAGTCAGCCCACCGGCACAGTGTTAGTGCTACCACTCATG
The DNA here is from genome assembly GCA_016271365.2 of Neoceratodus forsteri. NCBI lineage: Eukaryota > Metazoa > Chordata > Ceratodontiformes > Ceratodontidae > Neoceratodus > Neoceratodus forsteri. Next base: position 683,173,638 of record CM028131.1, on the reverse strand, counting down.
ATACTGATGACCCGAGTTCAGTAGTGAGCTCAGAAGCTGGAGGGCTGGCCAGGGGGAGGAGCACTGAGCATTCAAGGGACTGCTGTTCTACTCTGGAGAGGGGTGGGACTGGTGTCTGGTGTCAGCCTGGCCCCTAGTGGGGTCTGGGGTTCAGAACACTAGGACCAAACACGGGGGGCAGAGGCAGGGCAGACACCTGGCATGCTGCATACAGGAGCATGCTTAATTTGGCCACTGGCATGCCACTTTCTCCACACCAGGGGAAGAAAAGGGGGGGAAAAACACCTACTGGTGGCAGAATTGCACTTGGACCCTTACAGACCCTGCACCCAACTAGCTGTGCTCATTAGTCCAACTGCTGGATCCTGTCCCTACAGGGGTAAGGGGGATGCCATCAGCCCTGCCAGGGGGCAAGCCCTGGGGTACTGGCTAACAAGTAAGTCCCAGTGGATGGTCAGGGTGAAGGGGCAGGGGGTCTGAGCTAAGAAAGGGCCATCCAGTGGAGAGGGGATAAAAATATAAAACAAAAAATAGGTCTCTGATAAGTCATGGTGCTAGTACTCTGTACCATATGATTATACAAAAACCTTTTTTTTTCTTGAGGTTGCTCAAATGGTGTCCCAAACTCTGATTCCCAATCCCTGCTGTAGCATAGAGCTACGTAAGATAAAAAAAACTGAGGGGCAAGTAGATTAGGAACACTCAGAGAGGAGAGACTGTAACATGAGTGGTGTTCCTATCAGCCTTATAAAAAAAGGCTTGCCTGTATAGGGACAATCGTGCTGCTAGAAAAAAGCAAGGAAATAAATTCCTGGCAGCTGCGTCTAGTGCACAGAGAGCAGCAGGCACATGCATGTGTGAGTGCATGATCCAGTGACCTCACATTGCTATCAGTGACATCACCACATTGGCAAGTGCACGGCCAGCCTAAGGGTGTAAAAAAAAAAGGTAGTGCTGAAGCACCGGACATTTCTGAATAAGAAAAAGGCATGTGAGCCCAACTGATAGGTTGCCAACAATGACAGGGTCTGCATGGCTCAGTGGAGCCATTAAAGAGGCTAGGAAGGCACTAGCAACTAATAAATAGTGAAGAGGAATGTGTGCCAGAACAAAACAGGCTAAGAAAAAACACAGTCCTCCACACAAACAACACAATATCCCAGGGACAAAAGAAAGGAGTAAAATCTCATAGAGAACAGCACCCCAGCTACAGTCCCTCAAGGCAACTTATGCAAAAAAATACACACAGCCCTAACTAATACCGTTCCATTATGGTGAGCTGCCCGACTGCTAGTCCTTATTTGTAGATATAATTCTGTTATATATATGTTTTTTATGTAATTCTATGTGTACGTACACGCCAGTGTTAATTCAGGGGACAGAGAAAGACTGGATTAAAAAAAAAGTTTTGGATCTTTCTTTGACCTGCAAGGCAATTTACTTGCCTGGAATCTGACAAGTTATTGTCAAAAAGCTGTGGGGATAGCTGATCAAAAAGTATCCCTCTAAGTTAACTACCCAAGGGAAACGGGGTAATAAAATCAGCTTGTATAATCATAAACCTTACAGGATCTTCCTTGGAACTAATTTAAGAAAAGCCCGTTCTAAAACTCAAGGGCTCAGATATTCAAAAGGGTTGCACCATGCGCAATAGGGTTGCACCTGCGCAAGTCCGAAATTGCGCCATTCTGCGATATTCAGCAGGAGGCAGCTGCACCACTGAAAACATGCTGAGCAACAGCGCAATGCAAATGAATGTATGCTGAACTGGAGGGGGACGAACCATGCATAAACTGCACAGCCCGATATTCAGCCGGGCTGTGCAGAGTTGTGCAGGCGCAACCCCCAACCTGCGCCTGCACAACTTTGAGCCCAAAAAAAGGGATCAAGTCGAGGGCCACCCACAGGTGAGCTGCCGCATTGCAGGGCGCAACACAGCAGCTGCCACCTGTGGCTGGCCCTCAACCTACCCCTGTGCCCCCTGCAGCCCGATCGCAGGCAAAGTGTAGAAGTCCCCTCATATTTCCACTGGCCGATCGCGGGCAAAAGCATTAAACTCCTCCTCCCCAACTGGCCTGATTGCAGGCAAATGCTGAAATAACCTCCCACCAGCCCGATCGCGGGCAGCAAGTGTCCCCAAACATATCCCTGGTGGTCCAGTGGACCGATAAGCCCGATTGCGGGCTGGAGATGAGTAACACACCCCCGAACACATCCTGGTGACTCCAATGTCCCCCACCCCACCCACCGACGGTCCCACTACCCCGTTCTCGCAGCCGGGCGGGCAGCAGCATCCCACTCGCCTGCTGCTCATCGACCGATCTGCCGGGAGGCACGCCGATTGCGTAGAGCAAGAGCCAGGGCGCAGAAGCTTGAACAGAAGGCAGTCCAGATTTGTGAATGAATGAATCCATTCATTCACAAATCTGGACTGCCTTGTACGATATGGGCTGCACGCCCATTGGCTCTTGCTCTGCACCATGGGCGTGCAGCCCTACTGGGCAGTCAGTCAGTGGGCGGCGGGCGGCAGGAGGGTGGGATGCTGCCGCCACCAGCTGCGGGGGAGCGGGTGGTGAGCTGTGGGGGGGACACTAGGTCACCAGGGATGTGTTTGGGGTGGCTTATACATCTCCAGCCCGCGATCAGGCTTATCGGTCCACTGGACCACTAGGGATGTGTTGGGGCGATGAGACATCTCCAGCCCGGCGATCGGGCTTATTGGTCCACTGGACCACCAGGGATGAGTTCGGGGTGTGTGCTTAGACATCTCCAGCCCGGCGATCGGGCTTATCAGTCCACTGGACCACCAGGGATGTGTTCGGGGTGTGTAGCTTATACATCTCCAGCCCGCACTGGGCTTATCGTCCACGGACCACCAGGGATGTGTTCCGGGGGTGCTTATACATCTCCAGCCCGTGATCAGGTTGGTGGGGAATTTAAGCTATGCCCGTGATTGGGCTGGTGGGGATTTGCTATGCCAGCAATCGGGCCAGTCGGGGAGGGGACTTTTCGCTGTTGCCCGTGATCGGCCAGTGGGGGATTTTTCACTTTTGCCCGCGATCGGGCTGCAGGGTGTCGGTCCCCAACGGCTGCTGTCTGGCAGGGCGCCAGGTGCAAGTCCTTGGGGATCGGCGCACCTGCATGCTAATGGCATGCAAATGGGGTCATAAACAGATGCAAATGGCCCCCGCGCCTTGCATGAATTATGGCCCCATTTGCATGTCACCTTTTGAATATTGGAAATTTGCACATGGCGCAATGGTACTTGCACCACCGCAAGTTGAATGCTCCACTCTGACCACTTGCAGTGGCGCCAGTTCCACTGCACCATGCACAGTGGCTGTGGCCGGGGGGTGATATTCAAAGGAGTTGCTCAATAGCGCAACTCCTTTGAATATCACTCCGGCCACACCCCAGTGCAACTATTTTGTGCAACGCAAGGGCTTGCGCCACAAAATAGCACAGTTTGAATATCCGGCCCAGGATGTTTTAGGTGGGAACTGAACAGCAGATGACCATTCTAGCAGAACTGTGTGAAATTCCCCTCCAGTGTGTTAATTATAAATCTGTGTTATTTAGTGGGACACTGACTTCAAAAGGCTTAAAACTCTGACTGTCATATTATGAGTCAGGACTTGATTTTTGGAAACAGCGGGACAGTGACATCTTCTGGCCAAACAGAGTAATTGCTCTGAACTGGAAAGTGAAGACACTGCAAGTTACAGACAGGTATAAATAGCCCCAGCTCAGGGCATTTGAACACACACACATTTTCATCTGGACACTCTGCTTGACACACACTAGAAGCCAAACTGCTGAGACCCAGTATGGCTGCCAAGGACTAAAGGAAACTGAAAACCTTCATCTACATTTTCTGGACTTCAATTTATTGCAAATATAAGGTAGACTTTCAGTTAACAGCTTAAGTGTGTTTTTCTGTATATAATTTTCCCATTTCATTTCTGCATACTGTAATCCACACTAGTATTCTCTTTTAGTTGTAACTGTATTTATTGAAGTATTTTAGTAAAACATTTGTTTTCCTTAAGAATTCTGCCTGCGTGAGATGTCTATATTTGTGTGTAACTGTTGAAGGTTTATTAATAATCTGTGGCAAGTGTTAATTGCTTAGAGGGGCCACCACAAGCAACCAAACTGAGAAAAGAGTCTGTAAGGGACATCTGGATAAGGATAGGGAGAATACCAGAGTCTGCAAGGGATTTGAACCAGGCTGTTGCATGTCCTGTAGGGAGAAGGCCAAATCAGGTTTTACACTGCTACCCCCAAAGAGAGTGTGATCCCTGGGTCTTCTTCCTTTGTGTAATAGCCAAGGAAAGGTTCATATTTGGCCTCAAGATGTGAGACTGGTATTGTGCCCTTATCCAGAGCTAGAGGGACACCCTGGGTCCTCGTGGCAGAGGCGCAGTCATGACCTAGGCCAGCATTCAAAAAGGACAAGGAGGGTATCCCTGCCCCCCATCACACATTTCACTTAAGGGTGGGCACTATGAGCTCAGTGGGCCTGACCCACAGGAGTGGGTTTGTGACACCCACTAACAGTCCCCTGGGGAAGAGGAGAGTCTGATGCCAATATAAATGCAAGGAATAAACTAAGAAAATAAAAACACTAGCTAACAGCCCCTTATAAATCACACCAAGAAATTCACTTACCTGAGAGGCACCATAAAAAGAACAAAAGAAATTGGAGTCCTGGCAAAACACCCTTAAAATAGAGTGGGAGTATGTGGTCCCCAATCCAAGCACAATCAGGTAATGGAAACGGGAAGAATAATGCAGGTTAGTCAGCTTGAAAACCACAGCTTAACAGGTGTGATTTCTAAATGTTGGGGTGCTCCCTGTCACCAGGCAGCTGTAGCTTGCCTTGCAGAATTGCAGTCCTAAAATATTAAGCACAAAAAAAAAGACATTTTGTTCAGAGGAATTTTCTGTGCTGCTTCCCCTTCAGTGCCACAGCAAATACTGGGGTGTCTGCTATTCAGAATGTTCATGTGCCCAGGATTCTGTGATGGTTTGCAGCCTTGGGCTGTGCTGTTTTCCCTGGTAGGGGTGCACATTACCCATATGTACTAACTATCCATTAACAATGTGGAGGGCTACAGAAACAGGAGGCCAGGACTCATCTCCCTCTTTTGCTTTCCCAAAGAGACTGGACCACCAATCTCATGAATGCAAGGCACAGGGGCTGTTGATGTGGATTATGGCACACAGAACCTTTTACCTCACCAGTCAGAGCCACCTTATTGGTCGGGGGAGGAATTTTCCCAGGTTTTCCCCAGAACAAAAAAAAAGTTTTTATCCCAAGTTTTTGCCACCTCTGAAGGGCATGAAGTATAAGAGTAAAGTTTCTGATTTTAACAGTTCTGTTAGTCATTGTAAACATGATGGCTTGGGAGTCTCTCAAATGTCTAGGTCATAAAGGGGAGGAGAGACCAGCCCACAGGTTGGATTATTCCCCTGCAGTCGGTAACAGGGAAATATGCCACTGAAGTTCATAGAACACAACACAATTTGAATTTATGTAACACCTTTAAGTATCACAAAGAGCTAGGAAATGGTGGTGCAGTGACTTATGGAGGCACATGATCTAACCTTTATGTACTGTACTCAGCTATATCACACACACAGTCTTGGACAACTACATTGAAACCAGTTGAACTGAGAAAGAGAGACAGACAGAGTCAGTGAGCACAACAGACAATCCTTTGTGTATATTAATAGTCCAAGCTGACAACAAACTGTGAAAAAGTTCTTACTAGTTTGTAAGATACTTAAAACGTTTTATTCCACATAGATAAAAATTGCAGCAAAAGTAGTTACACATGACTCAACGTTTCACACAAACCATGTACTTTATCAAGACTCTTGAGTCTTGAGAACTTTTTTATAGTTTGGTGTGAGCTGGTGCTATTAATATACATGATTGGTGTGGCCGTTCTTGCTCGTGTGCTGCAATATTCCTTGTGAGCTACCTGGTGCCTTCTTGAATCCCCAATACTGTTAAATAATGCCATGGGACCTCTAAATTCCACCAGAATAACCAGCAGACATATGCAGAGAAACCTTGGTCTAATCTAGTCATCAGCATCACCCCGAAAAGGACAACGCTGTCTAGTATTGCACATCAGTCTGAGCACTGTGTATAAGCCAAGATCCCTGCTGTAGTGGAACTTGAACAAATAACCTTCTGACCCACAGGCAAATGCTGAGCGACAGTGATGCTAGGAAAAGTTCTGGCTCATGAAACTTTCAGAAACTTCAAAGAATCTTTGGCTATTTTATGAAAATGAGCTGAAAGTTTTATTTCAACTGGACCCAATATACTTTCAGCCCCTTGGTTCCTTTTGTTCCTTAAAGAAGAACTGCATTGAAACTGTAAGCCATTTTTCCTGTAGAAGCGCTTTTGAAAATCTGCTTTCAGTTCTGCTGCTGTTTAGTCTTTAATGACTTTTTAGCAAACTATGTGGATGTTTCTGATTTACACACTGCTGGTAAGTACCACTGTAGAACTATGTGATGTTGTTTATGTATCCTTAAGCAGAAGTCATACAGTTCTAAAATGGTCCAGCTCTCCACCAGTGTGTAAATTAACAACACTCACCAAGATTGTAATGGGCTGGAAAGATGGAAGAACAACAGAATTGGAATCAACATTTTTTATTTATTATTTATTAGTTATTTAACAAATCGGAAAGACCTTTGAACCAAGGGCTCTTTTACAGAGGTTCCATGTCAAGTCACAAGAATAGCAAATTACAATGGTTTCAGTAAGTAGTATGTAACTCCCCTGTTACCCAGGGTTACTAGACTCCCAGTAAGACCTAGTGGTAGGCAGGGAAGGCAGCTTGTGAAACTCCAGTTAAATGGATTTCACAATGTTTCACTCTGTTCTCAGTCTCAGCTGAGACTGAGGGATGACATCATTTTAGAACTGTCGCAGCTGCATAAGCCACACTGGAATGTTGCAGTTGGAGGTTAGAGTAGAACATTAGGGAATTTGAAGCCAGTCTGTGTGCAGTCTGAGTGAGAGACTGTAGTGCAGCAGAGTGTGTGCAGGCTTTTAGAGCTTTAAGCTTGCTACAGAGCTACTTTTGTTTTTGGTGTGTGTTTCCACTTGAGGAGGAACACAGGAACTGGTAATTGAAGTGGTGGAGACCACTCTCAATGGTTCAGAGCCCCTTCCCTGAGGGGATGGGGGAAGGTGTCTGCCTGTTTTCTAGTGGCAATTCCCCTGGGTCCAGCTAAGGGAAAGAAGCTGCCTGTTTGAATTGTGTTGAGGCACCAGAAGCTCTGAGAGGAAGATTCCTTGAGGAGGAAACGCCTGTGGGGCCCCTGAAACCAAAGGGTGAGTTCGCTCTGAAAAAGGGCCAAGTGTTTTCACCTGAAACAGAAGGAAGTTAAAGGACTGTTACTGTGGGGTCAGGAAATAACAGCCAAGTACAGTTGGAAGATGTGGGGATTGGACTGCTTAATTCAGTGGGGGGTCTAGTGTAATGGACAAAGCCACTTATAAGTATGTTCAAGGCCAGCACAAAATGCAAAGAAAGAATGTGAGGATTAGACTGCTTGACCTGTGGGGGGGTCTAGAGTAATGGACATTGCCACTTATTTTAAGTATGTTCAAGTCCAGCACAATTGGGAAGCAAGACAAGTAGATTGAATGTGAAATACATTTAGCAAGAATCTACACAGCAAAGTGCTAAAGGATGAGGTGATTACAGTCCAGAGAAATGGCCGAGTATGAATTGTGGGAGCGAGAGGTGGGAGACCCGCCCATCAGTAGTAACCAAATTCACCTCTAAGGATTTGCTCTGAGACACCTTTTGCTTTCCCTCAGGTACTTGGCCAGTGCCTGAGGAAAGTACTCAGACGTGGGATAAAAGAGGAAGATTCCCTGATGGAGCCGAGGTACTCTTAGGTGGTTTAGGGAGCCACCAGAAAATGTTTCCATGAAGTATGGAAGGTGTCCAAGTGTCTGGCAAGGCAGCTGAGCCAGGGAAAACCCAGAGCAGTGTACAAGTTCAGGCTGTGTAACCCAAAGCATCGTACAAGTCCGGACTGTGTACCCAGTGTGTTGTAGAGCCTGAGGGCTAAAGTGATGAGGATGTGTTCTGGTCTCTTTTAATCTGCATTACCAGGAGTGTAGCCCTGGGGGTCCATCTATGCTTTGTTTATTCTGTTTGGATGTGAATAAAAGCCACACTTTAGAATCCACTTCTAGTATTGGACATTACAGTTATTGCTTCTGTGTTTGGAGTTACTTGGGTGCCCCTGTGCAGAGTAGCCAAACCTAGCCTTTGTGTCGAGTGGCCTATTCTTCCCCGAACCCAGCCCACCTGGTATTGCTGTCAGATACAAACGGCATTCCAACCTGGGGTTACAAAAATGTAGGCACCGCTGAGGATTTGGGTTTGGAATTTAGGGAGGAATATAAGAAAGGTCGTTTGGGCAAAGGGCTAGTGTTTTGTTTATCTGGCAGTGGGTAGCCCAAAAAGCTGAAGCAATGTTAACTAATGTGCCGCTGTGTGCGTCCATGTGCTGCAGTTAAAATGCCAACTGTTTACCAAGGAGCAGTAAAGCCTGAGAGTGTATGCCCTTGTCCTGCATTAAATTTATAGTGCTTGCCAGCTTTTTAAAGTGTTTGTGACTAAGAAAAGTGTGGAAAACTGTGGGTAGCAAAAGGAAAATTGTGCCCTAGACGTTGGAAATGCTTTCTTGTGAACTGAGAGACTAGTTGTGCTTAATGGCCATGAAAAATGGTTGAAATGGGCTCCCACCGTGGAGTCAGTTGAGAAAAAAAAAAGTGTGGTGTTGCAGTTTAAATTTGCCTGCTAGACGATCACTGTGAGGAGAAGAGCACTCGAGAGGAAAGAGGCTCATTTGCATGGCGTTGAGTGATTGGTGAGACTGCAATCAGTCCCGCCCCCAAGCCAGCTCTAGAATGACTGCCCAGCATTCGAGAAGGAGAGTGAGTAGAGTGTGCATACTGGCTTGTTAGGAGGAGCGTTGCGGTAACTGAAAGCGCTGTAAAAAGTTCAAAAAACTGACTTTTCTGGTTAAATTCGGGCTCAACCCGCATCTCGATTGACTGGACTGTGAGTGTGGTATTCAGAAGGACAATTGGCAGGACTGCCAACCCGCTTCTTTCCAGAGGCCTCCTAGACTGGCTGCAGGCCGTTTTCCATCGCAGCAAACAGCTACTGATAACAGAGAGTAACAACAGAAATAATTGCTCAAACTAAGTGATTTTGCCAAAAGCCAGCTGAATCTGTGTGTAGCAGTGTAATCGCTTTGCAAATAAGGACTGTGTTAAGTTTTTACCAGTAAAAGCAAGCATTTTAAGCCATCGACTGTGAGCATAATTATAGGTTCAGCATCAGTATAAGTTTCAAAGCCATGAGAGAGACTGTGAGTTGTATCAGATATGCAGCAAGAGTTACAGGCAATCCTCTGCTTGAAATACTGAGGCTTTAAGGTACTGTGAGCTAGAGCAATGCCTTCAGCAAGTGAAAAGTCCGTGGTAAATCATATAAATGTGCTAGGACAAAGAACAGTGTAAGTTTGTGCAGTTTGAGCAAAGTTATCAGTAGAGTGTGTAAATCGGATGCGCGGTGGCTTGACCTAGTTACAGAATGTTGATGCGTAGGAGTGCTGCCACCGCCATTACAGGGTGGGGTAGTAATGTAAACACAGCAGCAGAGGAGCCATTTTGAAAGAAAGAGAAAGTCTTCAGTGAAATGGGACTTGAAATAACTGTGAGCGTTGTTTGTTTTTTCTCTGCAGTCCTCAGGACCAGCCCGTTACCCGGATCATGCCCGGGCTGTGGTAGCAGTAGAAGTTAACAAGTTAAAGGACATTGAGAGAGACGTTACTATGGAGGACAACTGCCTCCTCATGTGGCGATTCCTGGATATCCAGTGCAAGTATGTTTGATGTGCTTAAATGCTGGAAGGGACGTCTTCATGGTACCTCACTGTTCTGGGTGCTTAGAGAAATATGGTTTATTTAAAGTGCCCAAGATCCATTTGGCTCCCGCATGGATAAAAGTTCAAGAATCTGCAGTTGGCAGCACACAGCACCAGATGGAGCCTGTTGGAGAAGGCCCCTCAGGGAAGTGTGGCACAAAGCTAGAGGGTGCAGATTTACAGACAGAACAATGTGCTGATGTTTTGGATTCTGAGTCGCAGAGAGACATATCAGGAAGAGCATCAGTAGACCCGTGGAGAGCGGGGCCAAGCCCAAGTCTCATAGGTGAAGACGAGATGAGGGAGGCCTTTAAATGGGAGGTTTTGACCTCCGCGCCCAGCGAAGAGTGGATAGTCTCAGGAGTGAGGACAACTGCTCACTCCTGGGCACAGATTCTCAGTGAAGATGAAGAAGAGAGGGAACCTATGTGGCCCTGTGAAAAAGGAACTGGTACACAGCCTCAAGCTCTTGCCTCAGAGGAATGCATGGAAGAGAGTGGTGATGCCACTGCCCTGGCTGTGCAAGAAGAAGCTAGGGATCCATTTTTTGTCTCATTGAGAATGCGTAGCTGGCAGAACCAGGACTGGCTGCCCCCAAGCCAGGCCAGAGGTCTCTGGTTGACCAAAGCTAGTAAAGAGGAAAGACTGGTTCGTAGGAAGGTGAATGAAATCTATGGGATGTCCTTTCCTACCTTTCCTCGGAGAGTCTGGGAGGAGATTGAACAAAACAGGAAGTCCTGGATTTGGGCAGAAGCAATGAAATGTGTGCATCCTGGTGCAAACAAGCATGTCAAGCACAGAATGTTTCATGACAAATACAGCCAGTGGAAAAGAGGCAGGACACTGTTAATGGACACTGTTTGAATTGTGGATGGAGAGGGACATGAAACCTTTCACAGTGTAAATTATGAGCACCCAGATGGGGTAATAATTCAGGCATCTGACCCATTGTGCTATTGGCCACAATGCAAAGACCTGCTTGCGAATGTGCCCATGCCTACCAAATGGAAAGCAGAACAGTGGTAGCCAGTGCTGCCACTCCAGCCATAGCAGTACCTATGTTGTTCCGCCAGTATGGACGTCCAGGACTCAGGTGCCCCACATTCATCAGTTCTACTGTGTACTGGCTTCCCAGAATCCATCAACTGGCCCACCAGATGACTTCAGATCCAGAGAGGACACCAGCCCAGCTGTATCCTGATTCATCGCCTGATAATCGGATGACTTCAGACCAGTCAATAATGGACACAATTGAACTTTGGATAGCCAATCTGAGGGCTTCAGTAATAAGGCAGTGTTTATGCCTGTGTAGAAGGCTCAGGCGAATGTTAACTGCCTTGGCAACATTCTCAACATCAATCAATCAATCAATCAAAGTCTTTATTTAACCAGGCGCTCACCGTTGAGCAAGCTCATTTTCAAGGTGGACCTGAGTTTGTTAACAAGGAACAAGGGACAATACATATGGGATGCAACACACAAGAAAATAGTAATAATACAAATAAAGTGAAATACAATAATACAGTATATACAAAGTATCAGCAGGTAGCACTGACAGTAGTATATGTTTGGAACAGAAGATACAGCTAGTTTTGGGTAGGACACAATTTTTCATAAAAGTAAAGAAATATACATATCAGGTACACCGAACACAAAGAAAACCTAATATAAAAAGATATATAGTGATACAGTATGGAGAATTTAGAGCTGGAACCAGGGTCAAAGGAATGTGGAAGGGACAGATATGGGGGTAGAAAAAGGGGAGAGGGAAGAGTCGATTATAGATGTGATCAGTCTTTTAACAGTAGTGTAACCCCCCCTACAAATGGGGTTCCTAAAAAGCCTCCATGGAGCTTGCCTAGGTGTTCCCCTGCCTGCTGACATTCGGCAATTAAGCCATTCAGAATGGCACTGTGAGTGCTGGTAGAGCCTCCTCATACTGTCTCTTTAAGAGCTGTCTGCTTGCAGACATGATTACTGTTTTCATGGGGGGCTGGTGTTTCTCTGCTCAAATCCTGCCTGAACTGCAGGGAAATCGCTCCGCTTCTGCAGTTGCTAAGAGCACAGAGGGAGCCTAAATAAAAGATGTAACTGTTTGCCTGAAACCAGTTAGAGTGTTAGTAAAAATGCAGTTTGTCTAACCTACCTTTCTTGCAGCTGGGACTCTGTGTGTTTTGCCCCACCATTTTGGATCTGAACTGCTGAATGGGTCCAATCAGTGTGGGGAGACCTTTAAAATGGAGTCGTTTGGACCAACCAGAATTTGGACTCTCCTGGGAGCCGGCTTACAATGAGGAGATATAGCCAGTAATTCTGGGAAGTGAAGTTCTGGGCCTTGGCGCCTATTTGCGCCAACGGAGAGAGTTTCTGAGTGATTGACAGCTGAGTCATGTCAGACAAATCTAATCGATTTCTTTGACTGGGTGACCAAAGTAATAGACAAGGGAGGGGCTGTGGATATGGCCTACCTAGACTTTAGCAAGGCATTTGACACAGTCTCGCACAAAAGATTAATAATCAAGTTAGCCAGCCTGGGAGTGGGTCCCAGGGTGGTAGCCTGGGTAGAAAACTGGCTGCACAACAGGACACAGAAGGTAATAGTGAATGGAACACATTCTGAAGAAAGGGGGGTTACTAGTGGAGTACCTCAGGGCTCAGTACTGGGTCCAGTCCTCTTTAACGTCTTTATAGGTGACATTGCAGAGGGTCTGGAAGGAAAGGTATGCCTCTTTGCAGATGACACAAAGATCTGTAACAGAGTTGATACACAAGGGGGTAGAAAGGATGAGAAGGGACTTGGCAAGGTTGGAGGAATGGTCAGACATATGGCAACTTAGATTCAATGCAAAGAAGTGCAAAGTAATGCACCTGGTAAATAAAATCCAGGAGAAGAGTACACAATAGCAGGGAGGTACTAACAACAACAATAATGGAAGGGATCTGGGTGTAGTCATATCAGATGACTTAAAGGTGGGTATGCAATGTGAGAAGTCAGTAGGGAAAGCCAGGGGATACTGAGATGCATAGGAGGGCATCACAAGTAGAAAAAGGGAAGTGGTTATCCCTCTATACAGACAGTTGGTGAGACCCCATCTGAGTACTGCGTGCAGTTTTGAGACCCCATCTATGCAAGGACATAGACAGGATGGAAGCAGTCCAGAGGAGGGCAACTAAAATGGTGCAGGGTCTACATCAGAAACCATATGAAGAGAGACTGAGAGAGCTTAATATGTATACCCTTGATGAAAGGAGGGACAGGGGGGACATAATAGAAACTTTTAAGTACCTCAAGGGAATCAACAAAGTCCAGGAGGGTAGCATCTTTCGGAAAAGAGATGTGTAAGAACAAGGGGGCACAATTTAAAGTTAGAGGGGGCGGCTCAGGGGTAATGTGAGGAAATTCTTTTTCACGGAGAGAGTGGTGGACGCATGGAACCGCCTTCCTGGAGAGGTTGTGGGGTCTAAAACAGTGGAGGAATTCAAACATGCATGGGACAGACATAAGGCAATTATAGTGGGGGGTTGCAGGAAATAGGCTGTTGGTTAACTAGAATCTGCAGCTTATCCAGTAGGTAGGGAAATGGGCAGACTGGGTGGGCCAAGTGGTCCTTATCTGCCATCAAAGTCTATGTTTCTATGAGTCCACCAACTGGACCGGGTGGCACCCGAAGAGAATGCTCTGCCTTGCGACTGGGATGTCAGATTCGTTGTGACCGTGAGGAGAAAAGGAGCTCAGTGCTTCTGCGTTGTATAGTTTTGCGTGGGAAGCACGTGAGAGGCATAAATTCAGGCGGTTGCCATTGCCAACTCGAATCGGACTGAATCCGAGAGTACCAAAAGGAAGGAAGGCTGAAAGAGTGGAAACCAGGCTCACCCTGTAGAAGACTGGAGAATCATGCTCGGACTGTCAGGAATTGAAGCTGCTGTGTGAACTCCCTGGTATTTGCAGTAAGTGCATTGGGACCTGAAAGCAGCTGCCTGGTATTGTAATTTCCTTTACATATAATTGTGTTGAATGCTTGTGAGGAATAGCTATTCTGGTTCTCTTGTCTCCGTGCAGTGTAAGCTGAATGTTGAGCTGAATGTATTTGGACTGAATCCGTCTGCTGATCAAGGCAGTGTGGCCTGGGTGGTAGAATCTCCTCTCTCTTCTTGTGTGTCTGGCAATCTAGAACCACCATCTGCGCCAGGTTTCATCAGCATGGGGTAGCGTGAGTACAAATCAGGGCATCCTCTGCAACCTGTTAACAAATCACCAGTGTTTCATCTGATTTTCTTTCTTTCATTTCCTCAAGGACTGAGCCATCCAGCTCTGGATTACAATTGGGTAGTGTGCATATCTCTCTTACAGGGCCCTTTCCATCTGCACCTGCCAGCCAACCCCAGGCAACGGACCTGGCTAGCCCCGCAACCTGGGTACCCAGAGTGTGACTTTTATGACCTTGTATGAGTGCACAGTACTGTGATTTATTTCTGCCAACCAGCTTGATCTTCCCTTCCCTGTGTTTCACTCCCCGAAATAAACCGGATTGGATGTTATTAACTTTACCCTGTTTAGAGTGTCAGTACCTATATAGCGGGCATTGCATTATTTTGTGTAAATTGACCAACCTTATTTCACAGGGGGTCCTCCAAGACAAACTGCAGAATCGTTCTCGAGGGTAAGTGGTACCTTATGATTGGATCCAGTGTACATGTGGAGTATTGGCATTGCAATTCGTGTATATCGTGTGGACCATTAGAGGGAACAAAAGGGGGTCTCAGTGTGCCAGAGGGATGTGACTAAACTCGACCAACCATTACTAACCCTGATCCCTGGGTGGAGGCACCTGCCATAGAACCTAGGCCCCTCAACCTGTTGGTGGTCCAGCAGGCAGGGGTAGTAGCCCTTGGGATAGCACCACCTGGGGGTTACAGTAGTAATTAGAGTGTGCTTGGACTTACAGGAGTCACTATTTAGGGTAGACAGGCACAGGACTCCTTATTATGATGTAGATATAGAGATTTAAAAGCCACTAGGCTGATGGGATGAGTTAATTTCAAATTTTTTTGCAGCTTGTTCCACAGTTGAGGGAGCACAAAGCTGACGGCTGCTCTTGCCGATGCGAGATTTTGCTTTGAACATAAAGGTAGATATATGAGGTGCTTCTCAGGGCATACTTCCCCAGAGTGACAAAGGTAAACAGACAGAGATATACTGGGGCAGTTTATTTGAGATAGCTTTGTATGTCCAAACTGCAGCATTTTTTTGCCGTCTGTAAGCAAGGGATGACCATCCCACTGCCATGTACAATGCACAGTGGTGGGTTGAGTATGGAAGACCCATGATAAATCTTATGGCACTGTGATAAAGCGTATTGAGTTTAGCTAGGGTACCTGCAGGTCCCTGACTATATAGAAAGTCTGCATAATCCAATAGGGAAAGAAAGGTAGTTTGAACCAGTTTCAGTTTAGCGTCTCTTGTGAGGAGACTATTAATCGTAAAGAACAGACCAAGTCTTTGTCTAAGTTTCTTTGCCAGTTCTTCTAACTGATCTGTGAAAGTAAGCCTATGGTCTAACCAGACCCTCAGGTACTGGAACTTTGGTACGTAGTCCAACAACTGCTCACCTAGAATGGTAGTGATCTGTGGGAGTGTCCCAGCAATTGCAGGATTTATTGCATTTTGAAGAGGCAAGAGGAACATTGCTTTGGATTTTTTTGCATTTAAGAGCAGTTTCTGATTTATAAGCTGATGTTGCAGCAGATTAAATTCATGTTGAAGGGCTTTATAGGCCGCTTCAGGTGTGGGGCTACTAGCATAGAGTACCGTATCAACCACGAATAGGTGTATTTGTGCTTCTTTGATGGGGCATCTACGTTGTTAATATAAATGGTGAAGAGCAAGGGACCAAGAATGGAACCTTGCAGTTCACCCCTCAATAGGGGTTTTGGTGGAGTAACTTCCCCTTCTGCCTTTACTTGTTGAAGTCATCCTGAGAGGTAGTTGGAGAACCATTTAAGGGATAGGGAATCCAAACCAATGTTCCGGAGGGACGACAGAAGCAGTATGTGATCAACGGTATCAAACGCCTTGCTTAGGTCTAAGAAAACTGCGCAGACAAAGTTTTTTTTGTCTAATTCAAGCTGTCAGTCATTTGTCACCTTGGCTAGAGCAGAGATTGTAATGTGCTGTGCTCTAAAGCTGGATTGTAATGGGTTGAGCAATTTTTCTGAGTCCAGGTACTTCCGAAGCTGGGAGTTCACTATTTTCTCCAGCATCTTTGACAGGATTGGAAGTAGGGAGATTGGCCTATAGTTATTGAGGTCAGTAGGATCTCCTGACTTAAACAAAGGGACCACAAGTGCATTTTTCCAAATAGGCAGTAGGTCACCCTGGGACAAGGATAAGTTGAAGAGATGAGTAATTGGGACTGTGAGGACACAGTAGCCGACCTTTAAGAAGTACAGGTCAATGAGGTCAGCCCCAGCACTTTTCCTAGTGTCCAGCTGAAGGAGAAGATCTTCAACTTCTTTCAGGGAGGTAGACTGCAGAGAGAAGGATGGACTGGGGATGGGTTTTTCTTGTGTATCCAATCTAAGTTGTTGGCGGAGGATATTGATGGGAGAGGAGTCAAAGGCTAGCCCTGCAGTGGCAAAATGATTATTGAGAGCATTGAGGACAGACAATCTGTCGGAGATGACAGTATTGTCAATCAATAATTTAGTAGGTGGGGAATTTACAGTGGTGTGACCTTCAATGTCTTTGACAGTCCTGCAGAATTTGGAGGCATTTCTTGAGAAGCTTTCCAGCTGAGAGCGGTAAAAATTAGCTTTGGCTTCTCTGACCATTTTGGTGCAGAGGTTCCTCGCCCTCCGGAAAGAATTCCTGTCATTTACTAAATTAGTTTTCCTAGCAGTTCTCTAGAGTACTTCTCTACTCCACAAAGCATCGTTCAGGTCTTCTGTAAACCACTGACAGGATTTGTTTCTGGCACAAACTTTTACTATGGGAGCATACTTATTGAGAGCCCCTAGCACAATTTCTGAGAAAATATCATAAGCCGTAGTCAGGGACTTGGCTAGATAGAAGTCCTGCCATCACATAGAGTCTCTTAGGTCTAATATATACCCATGGAGATCAAAGTTGCGTATGCACCTTTTAAAGGAGAATTTTGATATAGTTGTGGATTTAAGAGTGGAGCTTACACGCGCGATGAAGCAATGGTCACTAATATCAGAGAAAAAGACACCAGCATGGGAGAATAAATGGGGTTTGTTAACTAAAATGATATCCAAGAGAGTACTATTATTAGGGTTGAGCTTGTTAGGATGAGTAGATTCATTTATTAGCTGTGACAACCCAAGGGAATCACAGAACATTTTAAGTGGGGTGGATGCACTGGAGAGCCAGTCTAAGTTGAAGTCCCCTAGTATGATACACTCTGAAGATGCCGAACCCAGGATGTATTCGAGATGTTTTAACAACTGTAGTCCAGCTGATGGGGATCTGTAGCATCCTATTATACATAATGAGACGTCACTGGCAATTTCAATCTTTAATGACAAGCTTTTGAATTCTTTTGGGACAGAGGTTGAGTCATTTATGGAGGCAGAGAATTTATCCTTGATGTAAATAGCTATCCCACCACCTCTGGTTTGCCTGTCGGCTCTGAACAAAGAATAGGAGGGGATGTTAACTTCATTGTTACTGGTTGTCAGTTGGAGCCAGGACTCCGTAATCACCAGAAATATCTGGAGCAGTATGACATACCCAGGCCTGAACAGAAGTGATTTTTTTAATAGGCTACATACATTAACATGCAAGAATCTAAGCCCCTTGAGGCTTTGTAGCTCTGCTGAAGATTCCATGGGTGCCAGAGGGCCTGGATTAAACTCAACATTTCCTGAGCATAGTAAAAGCAGGAACAAGAGTTTCCTGCAGAGTCCTAGGAGAAGTGTGGGTGGCTGGGTCTTCTTGGGACAAGTGACCTAGCTAGGCATGGGATCAGTGCAGTGCAGGATGAAATTGTGGAGTTGGGGAGGGGCCTCAGACAGGTAGCAAGCATGGTTACCTTCTCAGAGGCACTGCCAGTCCATGGCAGGGGTGAAGCTAGGGTACTACACACCATGCAGTTTAAGGAATGGTTTCAAAACTGGTGCAGAGCACAGGGCTTTGGCTTCATTGGGGACTGGAGGTACACCTGGAGAGATGAAGGTCTATACTGGCAGGATGGTCTGCATCTGTCCACAAAGGGAACCAAGATTCTACATGACAGGTTTAAATGCTTCCTTGGCAAGCTTTTAAACTAGCCATGGGGGTGGTGCTAATAAGAGGCAGGAAATGTCAAGCCTCCCCCCACAAAACATGACAGGGAGTAAGGTAAACACTGAGGTACAGTGCTCAACAGAGCGCAGGACAGGGGTAAATGGAAAAATAGACAAGGGCAAAAAGAGCAGGGATGGGGGAAAAAAGGATAATGCCAACATTAAATGGAGGGCAATGAGTACCAATTCCCGTAGTCTGGGAAATAAGCTTCCTGAGCTAGTAGCTTTGATGGAAGATGAACAATTGGATATTGTGGCAGTCATGGAAACATGGTATATGGAGAACCATGACTGGGATGTCAACATACCAGGGTACACAGTCTACAGAAGGGACAGGGAGGGGAAAAGAGGAGGTAGAGTAGCTCTATACATAAGGGAAAGGGATCAAAGCTACAGAACTAAAAAGTAAAGGGGAGGACAAGAGGCACTCTGGGTCACCTTGAAGGTAGGGAATGGCATCCCAATCCGCACAGGGGTTTTATACAGACTCCCATCTCAAGGGGAGGAAATGGACAAGAAAATGATAGACGACATTCTCAAAATGGCTGAAAAAGGGGAGATACTGTTGATGGGGGACCTGAATATGCCAGTTGTTAACTGGATGACATGTACTGCAGCCACATCCAAGAGCCTGGTCATTCTCGATGCCCTGCAGGGGGCAGGCCTTAGACAGCTAGTGTTGGAACCCACTCAGGAGGGAGCAATACTAGACCTGGTACTCTCGAATGGAGAGAGGATCACAAATTTAGAAGTCAGTAGACATCTGGGAACAAGTGACCACTGCACAGTGTGCTTCACAATAAGCACAACCATGGAGACAAGCCATACAAAAACAAGCATACTGGACTTTAGAAGGGCTGACTTTGGCAAAATGGGTGAATACTTGAGGAATACACTAGCAAATGGCCAAAAAGGAGGGGTGGAAGAACAATGGAGAAAAATCAAAACTGCCATCATAGAGGCAACAAGCCTTTGTGTGAAACAGATAAAGAAAACAAAGCAGAGTAAAAAACCACTACGGCTCTCAAAAGAGGTGTCAGGGAAGGTTAAGGAGAAAAAGGCTGCATTCAAAAAGTATAAGGAATCACAGAAGGAGCATGACAGGGAACTGTATCAATTAAAGCAGAAAAAAGTGGGGAAGGCAGTCAGAATAGCAAAAGCCCAAACCAAGGAAATAATAGCCAATTCAGTTAAGAAGGGGGATAAAACCTTTTATAGGTACATTAGGGAGCATAGAAAGGTTAAGGGAGGAATAGTGAAGATTAATAAGGGAGAGGGGAGGTGGGCAGAGGGAGACAATGAAAAGGCAGAGTTACTGAATTAATACTTTTGCTCAGTATTCACAAAAGAAGATGAGGAGGAGTTATCTAAACCAGACAATAGAAGCAATCTGGGTAGGGAGGATGACACCAGTCCATTTACAGAAGAAAGAGTCCTGAAAGAACTCCTAAAACTCAAGGTGGACAAAGCAATGGGGTCTGACAGGATTCACCCCAGAATCCTAAAAGAACTAAGGGAGGACCTAGTGACACCACTGACAACACTTTGTCACAGATCATGGGAGGATGGGGTGGTACCTGAGGACTGGAGAAGGGCAGATGTGATTCCCCTTCACAAAAGTGGGAGCAAGGCAGAAGCGGGAAACTACAGACCAGTAAGTCTGACCTCAGTCGTAGGGAAAATGATGGAATCACTTCTGAAAGAAAGAACTGTTGAGTACCTAGATGCCAGCGGGGCACAGGACTCAAAGCAGCATGGATTTACAGCAGGAAGGTCATGTCAGATAAATCTAATAGATTTCTTTGACTGGGTGACCAAAGTAATAGACCAGTGAGGGGCTGTGGATATGGCCTACCTAGAGTTTAGCAAGGCATTTGACACAGTCCTGCACAAAAGATTGATAATCTAGTTAGCCAGCCTGGGAGTGGGTCCCAGGGTGGTAGCCTGAGTAGCAAACTGGCTGTACAACAGGACACAGAAGGTAATAGTGAATGGAACACATTCCAAAGAAAGGGGTCACCAGTGGAGTACCTCAGGGCTCAGTACTAGGTCCAGTCCTCTTTAACATCTTATAGGTGACATTGTAGAGGGTCTGGAGGAAAAGTATGCCCTTTGCTGATGACACAAAGATCTGTAACAGAGTTGATACATAAGGGGGTAGAAAGAATGAGAAGGACTTGGCAAGGTTGGAGGAATGGTCAGACATATGGCAACTTAGATTCAACAAAGAAGTGCAAAGTAATGCACCTGGGAAACAAAACCCAGGAGAAGAGTACACAATAGCAGGGGAGGTACTAACAACAACAAAAATGGAAAAGGACTGGGGGTAGTCATATCAGATGATCTAAAGGTGGGTAAACAATGTGAGAAGTCAGTAAGGAGAGCCAGGGGGATACTGGGATGCATAGGAAGGGGCATCACAAGTAGAAAAAGGGAAGTGGTTATCCCTCTGTACAGACAGTTGGTGAGACCCCATCTGGAGTACTGTATGCAGTATTGGAGACCTCATCTACGTAAGGACATAGACAGGATGGAAGCAGTCCAGAGGAGGGCAACTAAAATGGTGCAGGGTCAGCATCAGAAACCATATGAAGAGAGACTGAGAGAGCTTAATATGTATACCCTTGATGAAAGGAGGGACGGGGGGACATGATAGAAATGTTCAAGTACCTCAAGGGAATCAACAAAGTCCATGAGGGTAGCATCTTTCAGAAAAAGAGATGTGTTAGAACAAGGGAGCACAATTTAAAGATGGGGGGGATGATTCAGGGGTAATGTGAGGAAATGTTTTTTCACAGAGAGAGTGGTGGATGCATGGAACCTCCTTCCTGGGGCGGTTGTTGGGTCTAAAACAGAAGGGGAATTCAAACATGCATGGGACAGACATAAAGCAATTGTAGTGGGGGGATGGCAGGAAGTAGGCTGTTGGTTAACTAAAATTTGCAGCTTATCCTCTAGGTAGGGAAATGGGCAGACTGGGTGGGCCAAGTGGTCCTTATCTGCTGTCAAAATCTATGTTTCTACGTTTCTATGTTTCTTTCGGTTACGTGATTTGTCTGCGGCAGTATAGGGAGTTCTGAGGCTAGTTCCCAGTTTTCCTGATGCTACATACAATAATATCCTGACCGAGAGAGTCAATGGGAGTAGGGGGGGTATGCAGAAGGTGGTGTAGCCTTGTGGGCAGGCTCTAGAAGAGTTCCTGTATGCCGGTGCAGGTGAAGGACCAGCAGCGGGCTAGGGGAAGTTAGAGCACATACAAGTTCTTCTACTTGATAGGAAAAGTCCTGGCTGGACAATGTAAAAAGAGAGCCATTCTCCACTCTAGGAGTTATTTTTTGATTCACATTTGGGTTCAATACATGTAAGATGAGCAGAGACAAGCATAGAAGCAGGTAATATGCCCTCATTATGAGACTATCACCAAATGGGCACTACAAGTGCGGGCAAGAGAAGGGAATCTCAATGGAGGAGAATTTCTTAATCCCTGCAGAATACTACTATAGGCAGTGGAGCCTGAAGCAGTAATCCTTAAGTACAGCTCCTAGTCAGGCTAATAAGAAAAGAGTTCACCTGACTATAGAGTAGTACTAGGGGCAGAGAGGCTTTGAAGCAAATTTCTTAGCTACTGCTCTGGAGCAGACTAAGTACTAGAGAGAGATCACCTGACCTAAATCAACTGCCTTAGCAAGACAGGATATGCTAGTGAGCAATAAGCAGACCTAAAGTACCAAAATGGTATGCCTCAGCAAGACAGAATGAGATAAAGCTGCTAGAAGGCTTAGTTGCAAAAAGGGGATGGGAGGAATTGCAGTTGTTGACAGTAAATAACCAATAAATTGAAACATTAGATAGGAGTGGGAGGAGACTGTGTGCATTTAAAGGAGGCCTGGAGGCCTGGGACAGGAGGGGTGGGACGAAAAATCAAGGGAAGTTTCAGAGCTAGCACTGAATCAGTGCACATACAGTTGAGAGAAACTGCAGCGGGTGGGGGAAAGGTAAGTTACTTTACACAGGCCTGGCAGAACAAGCTAAAGTAAAATATATAAATTAGAAGCCGAGTACAGGGATGCAGGCTTACATTAAGCCACACAACTCAGGTGTTCCTGTCTTAGGTGAGTGAGACCAGCTAATCAGGGAGCTCTACACAGGCATGCAGCCAATAGCGCTACCCTGAGAAGGCACTGAAATGAAAAACAGCAAATTGCAAGTGATGATCCGTTTCAGCGTTCACACAGCCCAGAGAAATCGCGGCAATTTTTCAAGCGTCATACCTTATCTATCTCTTTGGTGGGTGGGTGGGTGGATCAGGCTCCTTGCACTGTAGAGGTGCTATGGCTAGATTGTGACCGCCACCCATAGGGGTAAGTGGCACTGTTGGAGTAGGAGAGCATACTATCCAGAGTGACTCCTAGGTATTTAAAAGATTGAGTCTGATCAAGGACAACACCTGCACTGTTTTTAATCACCAATTGTTTGGCTTTGTGCTTGCTGTGGGTACCATGGATGAGCATGACCTTTGTTTTTTTGCAATTAAGCACCAACTTATGAGAGATGAACCAGGACTCAGCTTCAGTAAAACTTTCCTGAAGTTGGGCCTGAAGGAGGGTAGGGTCAGCAGTCTTTGAGAAAATTACTGCATTTGAAAAGCAACTTCTACAGAAATTATAGGTCATTGGGTTATTTTATTTTATGTTATTTTGTTTATTTGTTTATTGTATAAGTTTTACCAGGAAGGGCCTACTGAGTGATAACAACTTGTCTCCAGAGGCATCCTAGGGGAAAGCAGCATAAGAAAGCACTAAGATACGGAGGCAATTCAGCAGTAAAGTAAAACATTTTATTGTGCTCTTAAATTTTTATATTCACTGCCTGCAACAGTTTGGGACTGTATGTCACTGAAATGTTTTCATCCGAGTTGAGAGATTTATAGGAAATGCACGTACGGGTCTTTATTAACTGATGCTTATTAAGTTGATGAAGTTAAAAAGGATACAGCTTTCTTACACCACATTAGAGAGAAAAGACAGATAAAAGCAGGCATAGTCAGACTCAAACAGGGTGAAGGGTGGTAGGAAGATGACAAGGATAAACTAGAAATACTAAATAATTACTTCTGTTCAGTATTTACAAAGGAGTGGGAAGGGCCACTACCACAGGGAAAAGTTAGCATTAAACCAGAAGGGGTAAAAACTGTTTGGAACCTTGAGACACAGAAAGTAAAAATAAAAATCACCAGAGCTAGAGAGACTGTACCCAAGGGTGCTGAAGGAAATGGTGCAGGTGTTAACTACACCCCTGGCAGACTTCTTCAACTAGGGTCTGGAGAGGTACCCAAGGACTTAGAAACAGCAGGTGTGGTACCCCAACACAAACATGGTGGAGAGGATGAACCAGAAAACTACAGAAAGGTCAGTTTGTCATCACTAGTTGGCAAACTACTGGAAACTATATAATCAAGAAAAGACTGCTGGAGTTCCTGCTAACCAATGGGTGGCAAGACAGAAGGCAGCAGGGGTTTGTGGTGGGCAGGTCATATCAAAGAAATTTGATTGATTTTTTCGACTGGGTAATGAAGTCTGTTCATTAAGATCAGGCAGCTGAAATACTAAATCTGAACTTAAGCAAGACATTAAGCTTTGTTCCACACAGGACCTTGGTCGAAAAACTAGCAGACTTTGGGGTGGGGGACAGGCTGGGGGTGAGGAATTGGCTGGGGGGAAGGACACAGAGGATGATAATAAATGTGGAATTCTCAGCGGACAGAGAGGTCACTAGTGGGGTCCCACAGGGGTTGGTGCTGGGGCTGGCCCCCTTAAACATTGTCCTTAGTGACATAGGAGAAGGTATTAGATGGAGAATCTGCCTATTAGTGGATCACACCAAGCCCAAGCCTATGACAGTAGGGTAGACAGTGAGAAGGGAACCCATAATTTAAGGGTGAACTTGGAGAAGCTAGAGAGGTGGTTAAAGGTCTGGCAGCTGGGCTTCAATGCCAAATAGTGTCAAGTCATGCAAGTGGGGACCAGAAATCCTGGAGCAGAGTATAGGCTGTGGGAAGTGACTGTCACTGTGGCTGAGAAGGAAAGGGATCCATGACTTGTGATGTCAAATAACCCCATATTGTCAGCACAATGTAATAAGGTGGTAGGAAGGGTGAGCAGAATGCTGGGATGCATTGGTAGGGGATTCAGCAGCAGCAGGGCAGGAGCCCACATACAGGACCCTAACGAGACCTCACCTGGAGTACTGTACTGTGTGTACATTTGGAATCCTCATCAGAAGAAGGATATAAACAGGTTAGAGACAGTGCACAGGGGGCAACCATGATGATACAGGGTCAGCACGGGAGGACATACAAACAGAGGCTGGAGAGCTTCAACATAGTTCTTGGAGACAAAATGGAAAAGGTGGAACATGATCAGAATGTTCAAAATACCTGCAGCGTATTAAAGGGCAACAGTCAGCACTAAGAGCCTTCACCCAACTGTAGGACTGGTCTCAATTTTCACTTCATGTGTAAAAAACAAATTTTATTTACTCTTTACTGCAGTATAATAGATTGTATCAGGCTGATTCTGCTGACTCCCAACTTGACATTTAGTGTAAATAGAAATCCCAGAATCCCCTGCAACTGATGTCAGAGCTGGGCTGCACCAATGGGAGATTCAATAGCCTGCAGTATATGTTAGAACTTTTATAAGCTCAGATCAGATGTTTGCCGGTCCTGCTGTTCTCCTGGGCTAAGTACAATCCCCTTCCAGGAAGACAGGTACTTCAGCCTTTAAAGACTTTATTCCCTTCATAGAGGCCCAGTTTGTAAATAAACACTATACACTATATAAATGAACACTAGTAGCTGAGGACTTTTTAGCACTAATGGAGCTGTTGACTACTTTTTTTGAATATCCTAAGGCTTTGAATTGTTACCTCTCAGCCACTAAGCTGAGCATATGTAGGCCCTGGTGCCACAGAGGGCCCTGCCAAAGCAGGTCAGCTCTGTCTGGGAGCCAAAGGCAGGGCTCCATCAACAGCTCAATCAGATCTGAGAAACCAGAGCTTCTGGCACAACAAGGTGCTCTCAGAATCATGTGGGATGTATCCTGCTTGACCTTCTGAGCTAGTCTGGGCAATACACCTAGAGGGGGAAATGCATAAAACATCTCCCCTGACCATCTGAATGACAGGATGATCATTTCCCAAAGTGCTGGATCCCATGTCTTGGAGCAGAAGGTTTTCAATGGGCAGTCTGTTCTTGTTGCCAACAGATAATTGTTGGCCACCCACATGTTCTGAAAATCCCAGCAAATACTTACAAGCACAACTGTCATCCTGATTCGGAAAAGGTCTCTCTGCTCAACCAATCTGCCTTCATGTTCTCCATCCCTAGGAAACAGACTGTTTCTAGAGAGAAAGTATATTGGACTCCATCCATGCTAGCAGAGGGAAACTTTTCCTCACCATTACACAGCTCTGAGTCCCTTCCTGACATTCCATGTATACTACTGCCATGTGGTTGTCTGACTATATCAGCATGGCCTCTCCTTTTATCAGTGGTCCAAAATGGGACAGTGGATTGTGAATCGCTATGATCTTCAGAATGCTGATGGTCATGTTGTTCTCCATTAGCAACCATTGGCTTCACCCCCACTTAGTGCCCATTGACTCCCCCCAGCATATAAAGATTGCATCTGTTTGAATCACAATAGGCACAGGAGGGTTGAGGCATTTCCTTTTTGTTTAATTTCTATCCTTGAGCCACCACTGAAGCTGCTCCTCCGCCTCCAACCATGCCAGAACCTTGTAAACTCTCAGGTAGAGGGGTTGAGTATGACACCCATCTAAATGAGCTATTCCTGTAGATCCCTACAAAGAGCCATTGACCACAAGACAAGGTTCAGACATACGAACATTTTCCCCATGACTTAGAGAGCCAAAAGCTGAGATGGTGTTGGCTCAATCAACTGCTGCCTCACACCAGATCTGAGACTGATCTATTTGTCTTCCAACATGCATACTAGGTCCAGGTCTGTCAGAGATAATTCTCCTAGATGAAGGAGGCTCTAGCTTTGAGTCACAGAGCTCTTGTCCCAGTTTATCACCAGCTGTTGACTCTTTGGTTCCTTTATTACTGTTTTGGTTTTGCCAAATCACCTCTGGTTTTGGTTTTGGATTCATGGCCGCTTTTATATTTAGAGTCTGACAGTTAATGTCTGGGACTGGCATGTGGTCCGTCCCCCTCCCCCACCACCACCACCCACCATAGAGACACACAAACAGTCTCCTCTTGGTGTGTGTGGGTTTTATTGTTTTGATATCTGGGTAAGGCCCACTAGGCACAAGTGGCTGTTTTCAGGAGCACTGGGGGGGTAGGTAACTCGGTGACTTGCTCAGTCACACAGTATACGAGAGGAGGTTGTGGAAATCAAACCTAGGTCTGCTGGATGTACCAAGCTCCTTAAAATAATCTCTCAGTGATACTGCACACAGTATACAACTGGAGGTTGTAGGACTCAAACCCAGGTCAGCTGGATGTACCAAGTTCCTTCATAGCTCATTACTCAAACCTTATACTGCCAGTAGGGGTTCAGTTAATTTATTTCCAATGGAAGTCTAAAACTTCCAGAAGTCCAAATCTGGAAGTCGTTCCAACTTTTTGGAAGTCAAAATACTTCCAGTATCCCACTTTTGGAAGTCAGTATTCTAGGATGGACAAATTTATGGATGTTAATATAATAAGTTAGTGGTAAAATACATTTTTTTTTAGAAAAGTCCATCATGTCTGACTTCCATGCCTGCAATTTTGGAAGTCATCTAATTTTTGGTTTTACATCTGGAAGTCAAAGACTTCCTCCCTCTTTATTTTGGAAGTTTTTGCCTTATTTTTGGAAGTCAAATACTCCCAAAATGGAGTGAACTGAAGCCCTGACTGCCAGCCTTTTTCCCTCAGTTTATTTGCCTTTTAATTTATATGATTTAATTATTTTTGACTGCAGAGTCTGTCTCTGTCAGCTAACGCCTGGCAACCCCCACCCTCTCCCCCACACACACACACGATAGTCCCGCCCATCCTCTCAGTCAGGTTTTTTTTCTTAGTTCCCTCCTGTTTATCTCCACCTGTTCTCCTCCTCTCCCTGATTCTCCCTGAGAAACAAAGCCGAAAATGGAATAGCAAGATTACCATTCCAACAAAGCACAGCACCAACATGAATCAACCCCACCGCGAGCTGAGATGCAATTGGCATGAAGCTCAAAGCTACACTCCAGTTTGCACATGTGCAAACCTGAGTATCTATACTGCGCACAAACTCCCCTCAGTGCCCTTTGACCTCTTTTAGCTTGTCTTAAGCCTGTCACATGATAGGCATGCATGATGGAAGGCTGGGGAACTAAAAAAAAAAGAAAAAGAACATGGTGCAAGATCTGAGCCGAGCTGGCAAGGTTCAGCTCGGGTCTCATGGAGCCAAGCCGTATATGTTCAGGATGACTCAGTTTCACTCCCACAGGTTTGGCACATACATACATAGATACACAGACAGTGTCGGCAGATAAAGGACTATGGCCCACCCAGTCTGCCCATTTGAGCTTGTAAGATCAGTTTGTTTTCCTAGAAGTCTGTTGCACCTTACCCCTGACCTCCAGAATCACACTCCTATTTATTACACTCTCAAATGTCAGTCATCCAGGTAAGGATATACACTGAGACTTTCTTCTCTGAACCTGTCTACTAGAACCATTATCACATTTGTGAATATTCATGGGGTTGAGGACAGCCCAAAAGGGAGGGTCTCGTCCTGAAAATGTCACCCCACACTAGGAACCTGAGGTATTTCCAGTGAGAAGGAGTGATGGGAACATGCAGGTATATCTCTTTTTTTTTCCAATTATTTAACCAGGAGTGGCACACTTAGCTGAAAGCTTGTTTGCAGGTGCAACCTGGGAGCACAGGGAAGTTAAGTGACTTGCTCAGGGTCACACAGTATGCAAGTGGGGGCTGTGGGATTCAAACCCAGGTCTCCAGATTTGCAGCTCAGAGCCTTAAACCACTGCACGATACTGCCTCTACTAGGTCCTCTAAGCACAGGTAATCTACCATCTGCACTTCCTGGATGACCACATGACCACATGGCAGGTCTCCATGCAGAACTTTTGGTTTCTGATTAACCTGTGTAAGATCCCAGACCTGCCCCACCTATGTATAGGGGTAAAGATGACACTTATTGTCCAGGGGAAGTCGGTGTAGACCAAAACACCTGTATAGTATCTGACCATCTGACCACCGTAGGCCTGGGAAACAGGGACCAGGGCGAAACAGAACACACAAGGGCACCAAAGTAAGGACATCATACATAAACCAAATGTTCATGCTAGGAGCACGGATCAAATAGGACAGTTCTTAATTAACTTCATGCTGTTACAGATCCTTCAGAGACTACTTTGCTTTCTCACACCCACCCCCCTGAAGTTGAGGTGGGTTAACATGGTGTCATTCTACTCTCCATACAGGATAGGTACTTCTGCATTCAAACAGATTACATTTCATTCAACTGTTCTCCCATAAGGCATCCCAAGGGGGCTATCCCACAAGACTGCACATGGTGCCATTCTCCCAAGGCAGGGTGAGACACTACCACTGAGGGCTACAATGCTGCACATTGGTGAGGTGGCAGAGGGTGTCACCATAGGTAACTATTGAAACCAGATTATGATTTTCTGTTCTATCACATCAGGCAGTCCAACTGTCATGCCAACTCGGTTAAGAAGTGGGTAAAATCTTTTATAGGTACATTAGGGAGCAAATAAAGACCAAGGGAGGGATAATGAGGCTTAATAAAGAGGAAGATAGGTGGGTAGAGGGTGACAGTTAAAAGGCAGAGATCCTGAATGAATACTTTTGCTCAGTATTAACAAAAGAAGGGGGAGGTGCCTAAATCAAACAATAGAAGCACTCTGGATAGGGGGGTCGATACCAGTCTATTTACAGAACAAAGGGTCCTGAAAGGACTCCTAAACCTCAAGATGGAGAAAGCAATGGGGTCTGACAGGATTCACCCCAGAATTCTAAAAGAACAAAGGGAAGAAATAGGGACACTACTGGCTACCCTTTTTAACAAATTATGGGAGGATGGTGTGGTACCTGAGGACTGGAGGAAGGTGGATGTTATTCCCCCCACAAATGTGGGAGCAAGGCAGAGGCAGAAAACTACAGACCTGTTAGTTTGATCTCAGTGGTAGGAAAAATTATGGAATTACTTCTGAAAGAAAGAACTGTTAAGTACCTAGAGGTCAGCAGGGAACAGGACCTAAGGCAGCATGGATTCACAGCAGGAAGTTCATGTCAGACAAATCTAATAGATTTCATTGACTGAGTGACTAAAGTAGTAGACCAGGGAAGAGCTGTGAATGTGGCATACCTAGACTTTAGCAAGGCATTTGGCACAGTCCCACACAAAAGATTAATAAACAAGTTAGCCAGCATGGGAGTGGGTCCCAGGGTGGTAGCCTAGGTAACAAATTGGCTGGACAATGGGACGCAGAGGGTAATAGTAAATGGAGTCCACTCCGTGGAAAGCAGGATTACTAGCCAGGTACCTCAGGGTTCAGTCCTCTTTAATGTCTTTATAGGTGACATTGCAGAGGGGCTGGAAGGAAAGTATGCCTCTTTGCAGATGACACAAAGATCTGCAACAGAGCTGATACACAAGGGGGGGTCAAAGAATGAGAAGGCAAGGTTGGAGGAATGGTCAAAAATATGGCAACTTAGATTCAATGCAAAGAAGTGCAAAGTAATGCACCTGGGAAACAAAAAGCCTGGGGAAGAGTACACAACGGCAGGGGAGGTACTAACAACAACAAAAATGGAACGGGACCTGGGGGTAGTCATAGCAGATGACCTAAAGGTAGGCAAGCAATGTGAGAAGGCAGTAAGGAGGGCTGGGGGGATATTGAGATGCATAGGTAGAAGCATCACCAATTGAAAACAGGAAGTTGTTATCCCTCTGTACAGACAGTGTGAGACCCCATCTTGAGTACTGCATGCAGTTCTGGAGACCCCATTTCCGCAAGGACATAGACAGGATGGAGGCAGTCCAGAGGAGAGCAACTAAAATGGTGCAAGGTCTGCACCAGAAGCCATATGACAAGAAACTAATGAAGCTTAATATGTATACCCTAGAGGAAAGGAGGGAGAGGGGGGACATGATAGAAACATTCAAGTGCCTCAACGGAATCAACAAAGTTCAAGAGGGTAGCATCTTTCAGAAAAAAAGATGCGCAAGAACAAGGGGGCACAATTTGAAGATAGAGGAGGGAAGCTCAGGAGCAACGTGAGGAAGTATTTTTTCACAGAGAGGGTGGTGGACGCATGGAACAGCCTTCCAGAGGAGGTAGTGGGGTCAAAAACAGCGGGGGAATTCAAGAATGCATGGGACAGACATAAGGCAATTCTAGTGGGGGTAGGAGGAAGTAGGCTGTTGGTTAACTAGGATCTGCAGCTAATCCGAAAGGTATGGAAATGGGCAGATTGGGTGGGCCAAGCGGTCCTTATCTGCTGTCAAAGTCTATGTTTCTATGTGTGCCTTCTAGCGTTATGCTTCCACGGTCCAAGTGACCATTCACAATGAGCTCCATCACCAAGTCCAACCTCATTGGGACTTAGGCTGACCCCATGATGCCTTGAGAAAGTGTGTCCACGCAAAACTGTTGGCTTTTTTACCATAGTCTGCATTCTGCTTGTAAGTACAGTGTTTTTTGGGCACTTTTTGAACTAATAAAATAAGCACTTTACCAAGTACATTTGCACTGGTTTGATATTTGGAAGAGCAGTGTGTTGAGCCACCTCTTGTTTTCTGTGAGTAACCCCATCTCTACCCTGGCACCTTTGCCCAGAAGTAACACAATACACTACCAACCCATTTTTCAAGAGATGTATTCTTTGAGAGAAGGCCTACCATGTCTTCCACGTACGTCTCAGATTGGGAACGGATGACATTACCCTCTGGTGTTTCCAAAAAACGGGATGCAAAATTCCCCATTCTCACAAGCTGCTAGGCCCAGGTGGCCTCCTCCCTTTTTAGGTAAAAAGGGAAGGATAGCACCATGAATATTCATGCTCTGGCCCACATGGTAAATCAGAAGGCATGAAGATACAAGCACTCAGATACCCTGCCTCCAGGTGAGGCTCAGCAGTAAAGCAACTCTCAGAGACCAGGTTAACTCTGAGTACTTCCTCATAACCTGAAACAAGCTTGGGATAAGAGAGAGGCTGGTTACACTCTCCTCCCCCAAAATTTGCAACTCCCCACAAGGGAATCCAGTCACTGATGCCAAATCTTTTTTGTTGTAGTAATGCCCATCTGGCATCCCTGGGAGGGAGATTGCAACCATATCTCTCTCTCTACCTGCATCAGCTGCAGGCTGAAAAGTACAGTTATGTAAGAACTTACTGAAAAAAGTAGATCTTCAAGAGTTCTTGCAGCAGGCAACACTTGTAGGACTATAGCCACCAGGCACCAGGCCCACACAGAAAACTTCTAGCTAGCAGTCTATGACGGGAGACCGCCCCCACCGTCAGCATGCTAATGTCCGCCTATCCTATAAAGGGGGCAGTCCTCCAGCCCTACCTCAGTTCTTCTACCAGAGACCCCAGAACATATGGTGTAAAAGGGAGAACTGAGGCTATTCTTCAAGCCAAGGAAAATAAGATAAAAGACAAACAGCTATCAGGGGGAAGGAGGGTAGGAAAACAGCACCTGCTGCAAGTGCTCCTCTCAAAGATCTACTGTTACGGTAAGTTCTTACATAACTGTACTATCTTACTTCGAAGGGGTTCTTGCAGCAGGCAACACCAGTAGGACTGAGTTCCAAGCAGTACCGGAACATACCAAAAAGGGCAGCCAGGAGGGAAGCAAAAAGGAATCAAGCTAAGATTCAGGAAAGAAGACCCTGAAGGACTGCTAGTCTGAAATTGGCCCTGCATCTGGAAGCAATGTCCAGACTATAGTGGCAGACAAAGGTGTGAACAGAACTCCAAGTGGCTGCAGCACAGATGTCCATAGCAGATACATTTCTGAAACAGGCGGTAGAGGCAGTCATTCCTCTGGTGAAGTGTCCTTAACTGCCCCAGTCAAGGGCTTGTTGTATCTATGGTAACAGTAAACAATACAATTAGCTAACCATTTGGATAAATACTGTTTCAAAACAGGTGCCCATTCCCTCATGTGGACAAATGAAACAAACAACTGGTCAGTCTTTCTCACTGGTTGGGTGCGAGTGGTATAGTAACAAAACACCCTACGAATGTCCAAAGTATGAACTAAGGCCTCCTGATTAAAATACTCAGGGAAATAAACAGGTAGGTGGATGGACTGGTTTAGTGTGAACTCAGACACCACCTTAGGAAGAAACTTAGGATTGGTAAGCAAAGACATCCTGTCTTTGTAAAAAACTAAATAAGGTTCTTTACACATCATAGCCTGAAGCTTGGAAATCCTCTGAGACAAGGTAACAGCAACCAAAAACACAACAGAAAGTACAGCTTGCAACTCGTGGTCAGTTCAAAAGGAGGAAAAGTGAGCTTTCCCAACATGAAAAGAAGGTCACATAGAAGGACGGTGTCCCAAATGGGGGGCTTCAGATGCAGAGTTCTCCACAAGAAGGTACAGGATACCTCCAACTGGGCAACTGCTTTGCCCTCAACAGGTGCATGGTATGTAGAGATGGTGGAAAGGTGCACCTTAAGAGAGGAGTACCCCAGACCTGAATCCAAAAGGGAGAGCAGGTGTTGCATGATAGGCCTATATCCTTTATTTAGGTTCCTATTGTATGTGCTGTAATATACAGTGGCGTGAAAAAGTATTTGCCCCCTTCCTGATTTTCTCTATTATTGCATATTTGTCACACTGGATGTTTCCAGGTCTTTAGAGAAAATGTAATATTAGATAAAGGGAACCTGAGTGAACAAATAACACTTGTTTTTTTTTAATTTCACTTATTTAATGAAAAAAAGTTAACCAACACCAACTGGCACTGTGTGAAAAAAGTAATTGCCCCTTACACTTAATAACTGGTTATGCCACATTTAGCTGCAATGACTGCAACCAAACACTTCCTATAATTCAATATCAGTCTTTCACATGCTGTGGAGGAATTTTAACCCACTCTTCCTCGCAGAACTGCTTTAATTCAGTAACATTTGGTAGGTTTTCGAGCGTGAACTGCTCGTTTCAGGTCCTGCCACAGCATCTCTATTGGATTTAAGTCTGGACTTTGACTAGGCCACTCCAAAACTTTAATTTTACTTCTTTTTAGTCATTCTGATGTGGACTTGCTTTTGTGTTTTGGATCATTGTCTTGCTGCATGACCCAACTACGCTTCAGCTTCAGCTGACGGAAGGATGACTGGACATTCTCCTTAAGAATTTTCCGGTACAGAGCAGAATTCATGGTTCCTTTAATTATGGCAAGTCATCCAGGTCCTTAGGCAGCAAAGCATCCCCACACCATCACACTACCACCACCATGTTTGACTGTTGGTATGGTGTTCTTACTGTGGAATGCTGTGTTTGCTTTACGCGAGACATTATGGGATCCATGTTGTCCAAAAAGTTCCACTTTGGACTCATCTGTCCATAGAACATTTTCCCAAAAGGCTTGTGGATCATCCAGGTGCTTCTTGGCAAATGAGAGATGAGCATTTATGTTCTTCTTGGTTAGCAGTGGCTTCCGCCTTGCTACTCTCACATGAAGCCCATTTTTGCCCAGTCTCTTTCTGATTGTGGAGTCATGAACACTGACCTTAGCTGAGGCAAGAGAAGCCTGCAGTTCTTTGGATGTTGTTTTAGGATCCTTTGAGACTTCTTGGATGATTTTACACTGCCTCTTGGAGTAATTTTTGGCAGGCCGCCCACCTGGGAAGGTTCACTACTGTTCCAAGTGTTCTCCATTTGGAGATTATGGCTCTCACTGTGGTTCGATGGAGTCCCAGAGCCTTAGAAATAGCTTTGTAACCCTTTCCAGACTGATAGAGGGCAACAAATTTTTTCTGATCTTTTCAGGAACTTCCTTTGATCATGGCATAATGTGCTTGTTGAATCTTTGTGCTGGCAACGTGACTCTGATGAGGCCAAAATAAGGAGGTTTATATTGAGCAGGGCTGGCTGTAATCAAGCCTGGCTGTGTTCAATCAGCTGACTCTAATTATCCCTTTAATTGGGTTGATTTAACTAGGGGCAATTACTTTTCACACAGTGCCAGTTGGTGTTGGTTAACTTTTTCATTAAATAAATGAAATAAGTAAAAAAAAAAGTGTTATTTGTTCACTTAGGTTCCCTTTATCTAATATTATATTTTGTCTAAAGACCTGAAAACATCCAGTGTGACAAATATGCAATAATAGAGAAAATCAGGAAGGGGGCAAATACTTTTTCACACCACTGTACTTTAGAGTAAGACACTGTCTCTTTAAAAGGCTTTTAGGAGTAAATACAAAATAGCCAGAATTTCTATAATGACTAGTGTGGGTCTGGTGCCTCTCCAGATAAGGAAGACAGGTTTAGGACCCAGAAAGACATAAACCATCATACAAAGCTGAGCATGTAAGTTCCAATGACAGGAAAAAGGTAATGTAATGACCTAGGGGTCAGAGTTTAAACCAAATGCATGGACCAGATGTTACTGCGGTTAACATGAAACATGACATGGCACCACAGTGACACATGCAGGAAAAGGTAAAATGTTGCACCCCACTATCTGTACTTGTTTACCACCCCAGAGGAGAGAAAAAAGGAGGGTGTGTCTTAAAGATGACCAACTTTTATTTATCAGACACACATTCTGAACTCAGTGCAGTTGAACAGTTTTTAGTTTGGAGTCAGGTAGCCTGGCCAAGCTGGTATATACTTTTACACCAGAAAGTATATGTGTAGGCCTGGAAAAAAACTCAAAGACCAGACCTGAGTGTGTGGAAATTAGATTTTTCACATACTGATCAGAAAATTGTGATTTTAAGTCAGAATTTTGGAAACCAAGACTTTTCACCAAGGAAGCACCTGGAGCTTTTAAAATGACTTTTCAGAGAACTAACTTGGATGATCACAAGTTGCTACAAACTCTATTGCTTAAATGAACTTTCACCTACAAGGAAATTTAATCTTTCTGGACTTTAACATCAGAATAAGGTATAGTTTAGAACAACGGTATCTTGAGTTTTCTGTAGACCATCCAGTTTTATTTTTGGTATTGTCTGCAGTTCAAAGCTTTTCCAAATTTTAGAATTTACTGTATTGCTTTTATTCAGTAAACTTTTATGATTTTCTATCAACTCTACCTGGGGTCTGATTGTCTGATCTAAAATTTTAACAGAAGGGCTTTGCACAGACTGTGTGCCTTGATAACAAATGTAGTGACTGCTCGGCTATCCTGCAAAACTACTTTGGCAAGAGTTAGCCAGTGGCAGTGGTGGGATTCAAACACTTAACACAGTACAGAGTCAAGAGAACCCAAAACTAGTTTCCACCCTTCCACTGGGAAAAGGCAGGTTGGTGATTCTTCCTGAACCCTACAACTGCTCATGAGTTCTGTTAAAAAGGGGGATCCTGTCTGCAAACAGGAGGTCCTACCGTGCCTTGGTGTTAAAGCTCGTGACAGATTTGGTGCCAGCTACTGGGATTTTGAAAGGTTTTGCAAAACCATCACACAGTCAAGAGCAGAATTTGGACAGGGGAAAAATAAATTTGGCTGCAGACAATAGCCCTATCCTGTTTGAATTTTTTATTTTTTTGAGCAGATTAGTGTAGATAGAAGACTGTCTTTCCAGTACAGCACTGTGAACCTGGAGTAACTGAGGAAGATCTGTGGGGAGAAGTGCATTCCTAGTGAAAACAAAAATAAAAGGCAACTCGTGGAGGCCCTTCTGACAGCTGAGTCGGAGGATGCCCCACCCCAATTAGAGCCAGAGGTGGTGACTTTGGAGGTCCAGAACCCAGAGCTGAAGGAGCCATCTACAGACAAAGAGCTGGAACTGAGAAAGCTTTGGATGCAGGAGAGACGGCTTGAGAATGAGCAAAAAAAGTTAGAGATGGAAATGGAGGAACAACGACAACAGAGAGAGGCCGAAGAATGACAGTGTCAGGTGGAGAAATGGCAGTGACAGGGAGAGGCCGAGGCAGAGGAACGGTAGTGACAGAGATAGTTCGAGCTGTAAAAGCTGACGCTCCAACCAACAACACCTGAGCAGGTAAATGATGGGTTGGGTCTGAATCTCCAGGACTGGGGTACAAGCTAAATTCAAAATGAATGGCTGAGATTAAAGAGGGATATGGACATGGTTTTTGAATTCATTTGAAAAGGTCTGTATCCAGGCCAGTCTGCCCAAAGAGACCTGGAGTTTTCACCTGTCTCCACTGCTTATAGGCCAGGGTAAGGAAGCACTGGAGCAGATGGACAATGCTGAAAGTAAAGATTTTGTCAAGTTAAAAACTGCTTTATTAAAAAAATATGATCTGAACCCTGATGCTTACAGAGCAAAGTTCCAGAAACTCCAAAAGGGGCCAGAAATTAGCTTTAAGGAATTAGCCACTAATCAGCATCAATATTTAAAGCATTGGTGGGAGAAGGTGAAAGCAGATTCTGTTGAAGTTATTGAAGGGGTGAGGGGGGCCGCCACCCACTGGCTTCATGGGAATCTCCTGGCCCAGATGCGGGAGAAAGACAAGTGCTGGGATCACTTCAAAAATTCCAATGATCCCACCTCCCTACAAAAATACAGACACCTGAGAAACTCTTGTAAAAAGGCCATCAGGGCTGCAAAAAGCGACTTCTGCAAGTCCACTCTTCTCTGCTCTGCCAGCAACCCCAGAAGTTTCTGGAAGAGCATAAAATCTATTGTTAATGGATCCTCCTACCTGGGAGTATCTGACATGCTCATCAATGGGGTCTCCTGCACGAACCCCCATACCATTGCCAACTCCTCAATACCCATTTCACCGACCTCTCTGCTTTCATGGCTCCCCTCTCGTCTAGCATGGACCGGCCCCCTCACTTCCCCTCGGCTTGGAGTGAGGGTCACCCCCCCCAGGCACTGTTTAACCTCAGGGAAGTGACTGTGCTGGACACCCAGAGGCACCTGGCCTGCCTCTACCAGCACTCCAGTCCTGGCCCAGAAAACCTCGAATCAAAGCTCCTCAAGCTTGGAGCCACTCACCTTGCCCATCCTGTAGCCCATATCTTCAATCTATCCCTTGGAAGGGGTACCTTCCCCGATATCTGGAAAGAGGCCAGGATTGTCCCGGTCCTGAAACAAGGCAATCCAAAACTTCCAGACAACTACCGCCCGATTACCATCCTCTCATCCCTCAGTAAGCTCCTGAAAAAGGTGGTGGCCGAACAGATCTCGGAGCACATCCAGTCCAAGGAGCTGCTGTCCCCGGATCAGCATGGGTTTCGCAAGGGTCACAGTACCACTGCCCTAATCTCGGTCACATCTAAAATAAGATCAGCCTTGGATCTGGGCAACCTTTCCGGAGCCATATTCATCGACCTGTCCAAGGCCTTTGACCTTGTCGACCACACTTTGCTCTGCTCACAACTTTGGTCACTCGGATTTTCCCCTCTCACCATGAACTGGATCTCGGGCTACCTGCATGGCAGAACCCAGCGGACCAGTTTCAACAAAGTCCTCTCTGAGTCCCGTCCTGTGTCGTCCGGTGTCCCTCAGGGCTCGGTATTGGGCCCTCTCCTCTTTTCCCTCTTTATCAACCAGCTTCCCACGGTGACCTCCTGCAGTGCCACCCTCTATGCTGATGACCTGGTGATCCTGGCTCATGCCCGAGACGTTGCAACTCTAAATAGAGCTCTGTCCAAAGGCTTCTGCAACGTTCAAACCTGGATCACCAAGAACAAACTGGTCCTGAATCTGAAAAAAACTCAGGCCATGCTCTTTGGCTCCACAGCCAGGCTCAAAACCTCGTCGGCCTTGTTAAAGATTTCCTGTCCTGACGGATCCCTCCTCCCTGTAGTGAACTCTGTCAAATACCTCAGGGTCACCCTTGACTCCCAACTCGACATGGGTGATCACCTCCTTAACGTCTGGGGCGGTTAACTGTAAGCTGGGCCTGGCCTACAGGGCCAGTTCAACCTCACACCCGCGGCCAGACTAGCCCTTGCAGAAGGCATGCTTCTCTCCCCTCCTGAGCTAT
Organism: Neoceratodus forsteri; assembly: GCA_016271365.2. Lineage (NCBI taxonomy): Eukaryota > Metazoa > Chordata > Ceratodontiformes > Ceratodontidae > Neoceratodus > Neoceratodus forsteri. Next base: position 683,135,156 of record CM028131.1, on the reverse strand, counting down.
GGACTGCACCTATTAGCCCGCTCCCCCAGACTCACCTTGCATGGTGGCACGACATACAACAACATCTGTCGCTTTGCACTTGCTGTCCCCCACCTCACCCATCGTTTGTAGGCTGTACGATAAACTAGGATGGCTCTCCCCGCAGGTACCTGGACTTCAGGGTGGGCTGCCTTACTCACAAAGTGGTCAGAACCGGCACTGAACTGGGCATCCTGCTCCTCCGCCGCCATCAGACACCTCTACCTACCACCTTAGGTCCAATGCCCCGGGGTTGCTCAAGGTCCCTCCCTCCCGCACCCTCATGGGTAGCCGGGATGTTACTGTGTATGCGCCCAGGCTCTGGAACTCCCTTCCAGAGCCGACCAGGCTGTCGTCCTCCCACCTGTGCTTCCGTAACTCCCTCTGGGGCTTCCTGAAACTTGCATCTGCGTGTGACTGTCCCAAGCCTCCCTAGAGTATTCCTCTATACGGATGCTCTTCCGGCTTCAAAGCTTGCCTCCCTCTGACACTACCCGATATCTTACGTGGCACTCCTGTCTCCCATACAAGGCAACACCTGACCCCTGATATATTGTCCTCGCCACGGTTCCCTGGTCACTGCCTCTCTCAATTTGTCTCTTCGCGAAATGTGCAAATGCTCTCTATTGTAATTTTGTGTGTGACCCACTCTTCCTGGGGGTTTGTTACCTCAGCGGATATAAGTTGTATTATGTTCGTACATATCCCCTGGACTATGCAACTCTCTTAATTATGTTGTTAAGCTGTACTTACTCGCTACTGTATACAATTGTCTGTATCCTTATGTTGTACTCTCCCGGGTCATTCCTGAAAATAGGCATAATACTTGTCTAGTGTACTTACCCGGTTAACAAAAGCTAAAATAAAAATAAATAAATAAATAAATTGCTTGAACAGTTTTATTGGATTTGCTCACCTGACTTAAAGATTTGGCTAGAGGACCGAGATGCTAAGACTGCCAAAGAGGCTGCAGAGCTGGTGGATTGCTATGCTGGAAGCAGGGCTGCTCCCAAGGGGAATTCAGGGGTGGAAGGGAAAAGTGGGCATTTTGGACAACCAAAAACCACAGGGCCTCTGCAAAAAGAAGGGAATCCCCAGGTGCCCAAAAGGGAGTTTAGGGACAAGAAAACCAATGAATGCTGGTATTGTGACCAGCCAGGCCATCTGTCTAGACAGTTTTTATTTATTTATTTATTGAAATGTTTCACCAGGAAGGGTCACTGAGCAACTTAATGCTTGTCTCACGGCACGTCCTGGGGGAAAGGGTAGTGGGAATTTACAACATATTTAAATGATACAAAAACAAAGCATAGTACAGTACAGAGACAGGAGCATATAATATACGACAGTCAATGCATACAGGTAATTCAGTGCAATCATATGGGGGGATTCATGACTCAATACAACAGGGAAGGGAAGCATGAGTAGCAAGACACATGTAGTAAGTGCTAGGTAATTAAGAGCGATAGGTGGAGGGAGGGAAAGAGAGGAGGAGTGGGAGGGGAGAGCAGTACACAAGGAGGGGGTCAAGAGCAAGAGCAGTTAGGGATCAGATAGTTGAGTAGAGCTGAAGTGAGGGAGTTCGGGGGTGAGGAGTGGCAGATTTGAGGGGGGAGAGCATTCCACAGTTTTGGAAGATGGTGTGAAAAAACTTCTTGGCCAGAGGATGTAGATCTGCTGGGGGATAGAAAAGGTGTGTAGATTGTCAGATCTCAATGAGTAATGGTTGGGAGTGGGGGTACTAAGTGAGGAGGAGAGGTAGGAGGGGAGAGAACCAAGCCAGTATTTCGAGATGAATTTGGCACCATGTAGCATATGAGGATTTTGAAACTGTCTTAGGACAGTGTCCTAAGAAATCCCAGAAAGTAAAAGGGCCTGTGCAAATGGAGACAACTGTCCACTGTATCACTGACACTCCCTGACAATATGAGGGGGCACATTCACCCAGTCACGGTGAATGGGGTACAAACTAGGGGGCTAAGGGATACAGGAACATCTCTTACCCTGGTGAAAGGGGATTTGGTGGGGGCTGAACAAATACTGCCAAATCAGTTTGTCTCTGTGAGGGAATTACGTAGGGGAAAGGAAAACCTACTCATTAGCCAGTATTACCCTGGATTAGGGAGATGCAGGTGAAGGGTTAAAGAAGGTGGCTGTAGTTGTGGGAAATGATGTTCCCCAGGGGATGGTTAGTGCTGTGACCTGGAGCTCTGGGGCTGGGGCTCACGACAGCAGGTACCCTAAGATCAGATTCACCAGGCAGGTGATGGGATCCAGGCAGTGAGCAGCAACTCATAGGGAGAAGCGCTTCCATTTCATAGCATAAGTGGCTCTGGAAGGCTGCCTTGCAGCCACCAGGACATCAGTGACTCTGGAAGAAACCCCAAAGCGGGTGACAGCTAAGTCTGCATACATGGAGATGTAGAGACTTGAGGTCAGGATGGGCCAGAGTGCCCTGTTACTGGAAGAGCAAACAGGTACACAAGGACAAGGGTACTGGAGGTTCCACTGCCAGTTGCTGCAGAAGGGGGAACCAAATCTGAGGCAGTCAGTAAGTAGCTATGAGAATCATCTCTGCTCCCTCTGACTGGAGCTTGAGAGCAACCTTCTGAAGGAGCAGGAAGGGAGGGAGGGAAGGCATACAGGAACCTCCCTTTCCAGGAGAGGGACAACACGTTGTGCCAGAAAAATGCAGGACCTGGATAGGGCGAGTCAAAAAACATCAGTTTTGCATTGAGTGGGGATGCAAAGAGGTCCAACACTGGGCGACCCCACCTGTCAAAGGGATTTTCGACCACTGAGGACAGGAGCTCCCACTCGTGAGTCCTCAACTTGGACTGGCTTAGACTGTCAGCCAGGGTGTTTTGGACACCTGGAACATGGACAACAGAGTTCCAGGCCATGCTCGATGGCCTAGTACCAGACCCTCATTGCTTCCGGAAAAAGGGGGTATGAGTGGGTGCTCCCCAACTTGTTGATGTAGTATACTACAAACATATTGTCCATCTGAACCAGTAGTGGGCCAGGAAGAATGTGGGTCTGGAAGGTCTATAGAGCATAAAGAACTGTCTGCATTTCCAGGACATTGATATGGAGATTCTGCTCTGACTCAGACCAGGTCCCCTGGGTCTGACGGTTGGCTAAGTGAGCACCCTAGCCCAGACCCAAGGCATCCATAGTGAGAATCTGATGAGGGGACACAGCTTGGAAGGAAACCCCCCATAGGAGATTGGCAGGGCTCTGCCACCACTCCAGAGTCCTCCTCACTGGGTTTGAGACCAACACTGGCTGATCCAGGTCATCAGTGTGTTGGTCCCATTGGATCCAAAGAGTCCACTGGGGGGAACCTCATGTGCAGATGGGCCAGGTGAACTGAGGTTATGGCTGCTACCATGTGCCTTAAAAGGTGGAGGAAGGCTCTGGCTGGTATCTGACAGCTGGAGGAAACCAGCCAAGCCTGCGCTATCAGACCCTCTGCTCTGTACATTGGCAGGAAGGCTCTGCCTTGGGAAGAGTCCAGAACTGCTCCAATGTATTAGAGATGTTGGCTATGTGAGAGAAAATACTTTGGCAGGTTTACTATGATCCCTAGGGTCTGGAAAAGTCAAAGGGTTCCTTCCAGGGTCTGAAGTAAGAGGTCCCTGGAGGGTACTTTCAGTATCCAGTTGTCCAGATAAGGGAACACATGGAAGCCCTGTCTCCTCAGAGCCATGGCCACCACCATCAGGTACTTGGTAAAGACCCAGGGTGCCAAGGAAAGGCCAAAGTGGAGGGCCCTGAACTGAAAATGGGGCACTTGGAAGCAAAAATGGAGGAAGTGGTGGTGGGCCAGGAAGATCCGGATATGAAGGTAGGCATCCTGCATGTCCAGGGATCAGAGCCAGTCCCCCTGTTGGAGAAGAGGCAACAGCCCTTGGAGAGTGACCATCATGAAGCATTTGTACTCTATGTAGAGGTTCAGGTGGCTGAGGTCCAGAATCTGCCTCAGGTCTCCAGTTTTCTTGGGGACAAGGAAGAAATGCGAGTAAAACCCCTTTCTTCTTTGAGTCAGAGGGACAGACTCTATGGCTTTTTATCACAGTAGTGCCTGAATCTCTTCCCAAATAAGAGAGATGTGGGCCTGAGAGTATTGGGAGGACAAGGGAGGGTTTTCCAGAGGGGGTTCCAGGAATTCAAGGGTGTGACACCTTTCGATGATCTGTAACACCCACTGATCCAAAGTTATTGGGTGCCACCCATCAAGGTAGAGGGAGAATTGACCCCGGACCACCTCCCCCAAAGTTTCTGCTGGGGGGGGCTGGGAAAACAGTCAGGCAGTGGTTCCAGGGGTGGTCAGAGCTGCTGCGGGTGCTCTAGGGGCTCTAGGAGCAGCTGCTCTGGCTGGTGGGGTGTTAGCCTTGCATTTGAAGGGTCCCTTCAACTGCTGGCCTTTGGAGGGCTAATGAGAGGACCAATCAAAGGACTGACATTGGGAAGCCCTAGGCTGGGACCGGTAGATGGAATGTACCAACTTAAGGACCTTGCCTGATTCTTGGAGGCAGGACATAATATCCTGGGCATCTCTCCTTAATACGACAGAGCCCCAAAAAGGGGTATCCATTATTTTAGCCTGAACATCAGGCACAAAGCGAGACACCCTGAGCCATGAATGGTGGTGAAGGCAGATCCCTGCCGCCGCCCCATGCCCAGAGGCATCAACAGTATCATATGCTGCCTTCAGTACATAGTTGTGAGATTTGAGGAGTTAGGCTAACCGTGTTTTGGTAGAGTCTTCAGGGAGGGTTTGGACCAGATCCCTCGCCTGATCCCAGAGAGCATTCTGGTATTGTACCATGAGGACTAGGTAATTAAGAGCCTGAATGGCCAATGTGGAGAAGGCAAACATACACTTGCCTAACTGGTACAGTTGGTGAGACTCCTTGTCAGGGGGGTGGGTACTGAGATGCTTGGGTTTCTTCATACGGTCGTAGCCACATTCATGACCATGGAGTCCACCGTGGTGTGCTCACCAAGGAAGAGTTTGCCCAACGGCACATGATAAATGCGGTCCGCGTCCACTTCACCTTAGTAGCATCCTCATAAGAGTCAGTTAAAGGAGGTACCACTAAAAGGAGGGTCTTCTTTTTCCTGAGGTACAGGCGACATCGTCCCGGGTCAAGCTCCTCAGTTTCTCACCCCATAAGGGATTGGATGTGATGCATAACATTGAGAAAAGAGGGATCATTATGGGGAGATTTAGGGGTCTCCTTGGGAAGCTCTGGACCCTCTGAGGAACTCCTGGAGTCCTCAGACGACTCTGTGGAAGAAGAAGAGTCGGCCCCTGGCTGATCAGTATCAGGGGCCAGCGCTGGAGGGTGATGGTCACCCGTATGCTGGCCCAAGTTCCCAGTGCATTCCCCAGAGGACCCTGTGGTATGGGGGTTGCTGGATCCTGTCTGGTCAGAGTCCTGAAGAGGGGAGCCCTGGGGAAGATTAGGAGGAGAAGGCCACCTAGGTGCATCTGCATGAAGAACCACCACACTGAAAACAGAGCATTATAATCTTCCAGAAGAGGATTATTGTGTGGATAAGGATACTGTGGAGGAGGATATGGGTTCATCGGTGGGGGAACCGGCATAGGGTTCCCTGGCATAGACCCACCTGGCACCAGATGAGGATCCCGAGAAGGGCTAGTAGGTGTCGGTTGTGGTGTAGGTTGGGGCAGAGGAGGCGACGGCTGAGGAGTCACTGGTGTAGGTAACAGCATAGCTGGCACTGGCCTGAGAGGCGAAGGCTGGCGTCAGTCTGGTGAGGTAGCCAACATTAGCCCCAAAGGCGAGGCAGGCACCTGCAAGGGAGAATTCCCCAAGGTAGGGGCAGAGGCATTGTTTGCATTGAAGAAGAGGGGAGCGCTTGCTCCAGGCAATGCCTGGCAGGGCTAGTTTCAGCCCCGGTGTCAGGGACCGATGGAGGCAATACCACAGCCGGGGGGGTGGTGATGGGTGAGGACCTGCTGCCCGAGGTGCTAACCCTGGCCGAGTCACCTGGCTGAGAACCCATCATGGCCAATTTTTGCTTTAGCAGGTAGCTTTTTAAAGTCTTCAAGTGGCATCTCTGTGTGGCCTGGTTGAAGTCCTGGCTGTGCTGGCAGGCCTCAGTGTCATGGTTGGGGCCTAAGCAGAGCAGGCAGGAAGATTGACCATCTTTGGCAGGTATCTTCTTTCTGCTGGCACACTTTGTTGGCTGGTCAGAAGACAAGGCTGCAGGAGAAGACATAAACTTTCTAAAGAAAACACTGAAAATTTGATGTTTACTAAGGAAAATAAAAGAAATAAATTGCAGGTAAAACGCAAGCAACATAGAAGTTGACTGAAGCAGGCATCCATGGAGGTCCAGTGTGCATGGGTCAATGGCAGGAAAAGAACTGAGGTAGGGCTGGGGGACCACTCCCTTTATAGGATAAGTGGACATCAGTGTGCTGATGTCGGCAGGAGCGGTCCCAGGGGAGGAAGTGAGAGATACAGTCCAGAGGGATCTGGATACCCTGGAGGGTTGGTCAAGGAGGTGGGGACTGAGGTTTAATCCAGGGAAGTGTAGGGTGCTGCATCTGGGGGTCAGAAACCCAGGTCATGTATACACCCTGGGAGGGGTCTCGCTGCAAGCCACAATGAGTGAAAGGGACCTGGGGTGGTGGTAGACACTAGAATGAACGGCCTTCCGGAGGAGGTCGTGGAGTCAAAAACAGTGGTGGAATTCAAGCATGCGTGGGACAGTCATAAAGCAATTCTAGGGGATGGGGATAGGAAGAAGTAGGCTGCTGGTTAACTAGGATCTGCAGCTTATCCGATAGGCAGGGAAATGGGCAGACTGGGTGGGCCAAGCGGTCCTTATCTGCCGTCAAATTCTATGTTTCTATGAACAACACTGAAAACTGTAGAAGATCTGCGGCAAAGGCAAACAAGATTCTGGGCTGCATAGCCTGGGGAATAACATCCAAGAGGAGGGAGGTGAACCTTCCTCTGTATAATGCCTTGGTCAGGCCACATCTTGAGTACTGCATGCAGTTCTGGAGACCTCACCTTAGGAAGGACATAGCATTGTTGAAGAGGGTTCAGAGGACCTATGAAGAAAGGCTGGAAGTCCTTGGGCTGTACTCGCTGGAGGAGAGGAGAGACAGGGGTGACATGATAGAGGTATTCAAATATGTAAAAGGGACTAACAGGGGTAGAGCCAAAGAAATGTTCAGGCTAAGGAAAGGGGGCACAACCAGGGGGCATGAGTGGAAATTGGAGGGGGAACCTACAGGGGAGAACGTAGAAGGTGTTACTTCACCGAGAGGGTTGTGGAGCCACAGAATGCATTGCCTGGGAGTCTAGTCAAGCAGGGCACAGTGGAGGGCTTTAAGAGGGAGTGGGACAGATGCATGGGTACACTGAAGCCGAGGTTGACCCTCTCGGGGGCCAGGGTGGGGGAGGAGGAGCTAGCGCCCAATAGGGAGTGGCTAATGAGCAGACACGAAAGACCATTAGGCCTATTCTGCTGGCTTTTAGTATGTTAGTATGTTAAAACCACTGCCGAAACCACTTTTACGGTTGTAAGAGTGGGCGAACTTACATCCTTAGGGTATGAGAATTGCTTGCCTTCAGTTCAAGGTTCTTATCCCCAAAGAATGAACGTGAGACCACTCTTACAACATAAAAGTGGTCTTGGCGGCAGTATTAACGTACAGAAAGCCTTATGGTGTACCTTTGGGGTCCATGTGAAATGGGTCCCATCTCTATAAGACTGGTGGGTACATACACATTAACTAACACAGTCCATTAACTGGACAAATTCCCAAATGCACTTTAATCAAGTATCAGTGCCTAAGGGTAAGGATGGGACCCTGATGTGCTGCAGCAGGTTTCAGGTTTTTTCTCCCCCCCCCCCCCCATTTGTTGCCTGGTCACCCCTACCAGCACCTATCTAGATCAGTTCCCCAACCCCCCACGTGACTTCCCTGGGACTTACCTTCTCCGCTGGTGTCCTGACACAGGACCTGGCTAGAGATGACCGGTCATCATTGCGGGGCTTGTGCAGGACCGAACCATCATTGAGCTGCAGTTGGATGGTTTTTCCTCCATTTTTCCAATGGTGCCCAGACGCATGCAATGACGCAATGTGCATGCTTCACCTCCACAGGCATGGGATCTCCTCCTTTGCTGTCCAATGGTCTTGTCACCTAGATTCCTCTAGATGGCTGTTAAGCCATGGGACAGACAGTCTCCCCCCTCCCTGAAGGAAGAAGAGCTGTCCTACAGATGCTCAGTCCTCCTTCCTCAACTTGCTCCCAAGTGACCCAGGTCCATTCCCAAACTCGAGTCGCTGATGCGGAAGGTGGTGAGGCAGTCAATGCCACCAAGCATCACGCCACTGGGCTGGCAGCAGTCTTCACTGTCACAACATCTGCAGCTTCTTTTGCCCTTCCTTCTTTTGTCTCTCACAGGGACATGATGGTATTTTTTTTATTGAAGTCTAGGAATTACAAACCTTTGAGTCAGAGACTCCTTTACAAAGGCTCCACATCAAAAAGATCACAACAAAATACAAAGCAAAGCAAATTTATTTATAAAATATCACTATTCATCCAAGGACCATAGCACTAGCACAATAAATGATAATATTGCAGCTAAAAACTCCAATCATTATTAAATATCAACACAATAATCACACAACATCCGAAAAAGCAAGATTAAATGTGTATGTTTTTGAATCAGATTTAAAACTCTCCACCGTCTGGCACTCTTTTATCTGTCGAGGTAGAGAATTCCACAGGGCGAGGGCCATGAATTCAAATGTTTGAGCCTCAGAGGTCTTCAAACGAACCCTGGTTCAAGGTGCAAAACAGATTACAAGAGCAGGAGCAGATTACATACTGTATAATACAAATCATACAATACACAGTGTACCAATTACAAAGAAGCAGTATAAGGCATATCATTTAGTACAAGTTACAAATGGGAGTATAAATACAGGTGGGCATAGGTCCAAGAAAGAAAGCGAGCAGGGGGAGTAGGGGAGATAGGGGCAGGGAAACAAGAGGAGGAAGCAGAGGGTGATGGCGAGGGAATACAAGAAAAAGAGATGGCAAGGGGTGAAGGGGACAGTAGTACTTGGTTCAGTCAATAATGACCTTGTCAGAATTAAGGAGGAAAGGTCATGGGATGGTAAGGAGAGAGGAGAAAAAAGTACTTGGTTCAGTCAGAGATGACATTGTCATAACAAAATGAGGATAAGGGGAAGAGGGGCAAATCAGAGGAGGGAGAATAACGGACAAGGCAATTAACAGTCGCAGCAACAAGAGAAGGAGATACTGCTGGAGTTTAAGTTTGAATGGGCCTAGTTTGTTTACAAAAGAAACCTCAGAGGGCAGGCCATCCAGCCAGATGAGAGCCCTGTATATGAAAGCCCTCTGCCCCATAGAAGTCCTGCAAAATGGGACAAGGTAGGGGGCTTTAGAGGAGCTTCTGGTTGCCTGAGTAGTTGGGGCAGGAGTTAGGAGATGTTGGGCAGCAGGAGGAGAGAGACCAATAGCTATCTTTTTTGCTAGCAGGCTGGTCTGATACAAGAGCCTTCCCTAGAAGTTTAACCAGATAGTTTGTCTGTACAGGGCGCAGGTGTGTGTGAACCGATCACAACCAGCCACAAGCCAACATGCTTTGTTCAAGGCAGCCTTAATTTTGCTTAAAGCTGTGTCAGCAGCCAACCCATAGATAATGCCATAACTGGCAATGGACAGGACCGAACTGGTTACAGCCAGGCGAAGGGCCTCAGCTGGCATGCAAGACCTATGTCTGAAGAGAAGGCCAATCCTGGTGTTAACCGCCTTACAGACCAGGTTTATGTGCTCATGGAAAGGAAAGGCTGGAGTCAAGTGTGATGCCGAGATATCTGAAATTATGTACTTGTTCCAAGGGTTTGTCCTGAGTGTTAAGTATCTTTAGTGGAGAGCCTTTGTTTTGGTTTTGTGGGTTGTCAAACACCATCACCTTAGTTTTTTGTATAATTTAAAATAAGTTTATGCCGGGAGAACCATGATTCAGATTCAAAGAACCTTTGAATATCGCTTTGCAGTGGGGTGGGATCAGGGTGGCTACAAAAGATTACGATGTCATCGGTGTATAGTAACAACTGGCCAGAACAGGCAAGGGGGATGGTGTTGAGGAAAAGACTGAACAGGAATGGGCCAAGAATTGAGTCTTGGGGAACCCCTGAGTGAACTGGTAGACTGGAGGAGAGAGTGTCATTAATTTTCACCTGCTGTGATCTCCCACTAAGGTAATTAATGAACCAGGCGGTGGCATCATGTGAGAGGCCCAGAGATGGTAGGGATTCAATTAGGAGTGCATGACTGACTGTCAAAGGCTTTTGTTAGATCTATGTACACAGACCCAACTAAGTGGCCACGGTCAAGGGCTTTATGTAAAAATTCGGTATATTCCAAGAGGGCAGTGGTAGTACTGGGCCCTTCCTAAACCAATGTTGCTGACTACATAGGAGGTTGTATTTTGAGAGATAGTCAGAGAGTTGATCATATACTGTCCTCTCAAGGGCTTTGGAGATGGGGAGGAGGATAGAGGTCGGGCGATAGTTACTGTGGGAGTTCTATCACCACTTTTAAGTATAGGTGTAACCACTGCAGACTTCCATTGTTAAGGGAATTGGCCTAGTCGAGAGATTTAGTAGTGTGATAAGGGGGATAGGACAATGTCGAGGGCCAGAAGCAGGAGCTTCAAATCCAGGGATTCACCACTAAATCTAGATTTTCCCAAGATCTTGGTAAGGTAAGATTTAGCTTCACGCAGGGAGACAGTCCTAAAGCAGAATGGACGGATACCTGATAGAAGGGAGGCTGGGGGAGCTGGAAGTGCTGAAGAAATCAGGGGGGAGAACCCCGCTAAGGTCAGTGAATGCTGTGTTGAAAGTATTCACAATAAGCTGGGCATCCTGAGTAATGACACCATTGATATTCAGCATGGAAGGTGAGATGAGTTGGGTTTACCAGTCAGGTCCTTTATGTTATCCCAGAACTTCCTGCCCTGGCCCCAAGTGGACGAGAGGCTAGTTTGGAAGTGGGCAGCCTTAACACGATGAATTTCCCAGGTGCAGGCATTTCTGGCAGCCCTATAGCATTGCCTGTCTGCAGGGAGACCAGTCGCAAGGGCTTTCTGCCAGAGGTTGTCGCAGGTGCACATGCGATCCAGGAGAGCCAGGGTGATCCATGGGGCTTCAGGGCCTTTCATAATATGCTTGGAGTATGGGGTGAAGATGTCGCAAGCAGAATTAAAAGTGGAAATGAAAATAGCTAGGGTACTGTCAACACTAGAGGCAGTGTCCAAGGGGGTCCAGTCACAGTTTTAAAGGTAGGCCTTGAATTGTCGCAGAGAACCTTTTCTGAGGGAGCACCGGTGAGAAATCCAGGGGGTGGGGTTTGGGACCCGTTGGACTAATAGTAAAGAATAGGATAGTGGTCACTTAATGAGTCAGAAAAGACTGTGACATTATTAAGTCTTTCTGAGTGGTTGGTTAGGACAATGTCAACCAGGGTTCTGGTACCCGTCCTATAATTGATCCTGGTGGGCAACAGCACAACCTGTGTAAGATTGATGGCAGCAGCAGCAGCATCCCTATGTGGCATAGCTGAGGGGGCCGACCAATTGCTATTACAGTCACCTAGAATGATGACCCTGGCCTTATTGGGTAGCTGGGAGATGCAGTCAAGGACGGAGTTGAAGGCTAGTTTTGAGTTACTGGGTGGAATGTAGACGGACATAACTATGAGTGATTTACCCATGTTACCAATAGCTATTTTGATATACAGGGCCTTGGATCCATTACCTGGGGAGGTGGTCTGGTGCACGTGCCTTTGGAGGGAGTCACAGAGGTGAATGGCACAACCTCCACCCCTTTTGTACAACCTGTCTTCTCTGAAGAGCAGGCAGCCATTCAGGGTAATGGCAGAGTCTGGTATTTTGGGAGAGGGACAAGTTTCAACCATTGCCAAGATATCAGGTTTGTGCTGCATAATCCAGCCCTGGAGAATGTCATGTTTCTGCAGCAGGCTACATATGTTGACAGAGGCTAGTAAAAGGCCACCAGCATGATGACTAGTGGGATTGGGCATAGAAATGGACACCGGATTGGGCTGCACGTTACCAGAGAGGAGCAGGAGTAAGATGTTAAGCCTAGCGAAGACATGTTTCAGATCCATCTGCGAGAAAACAGAGGAAAACAAAACACACATGACATCACTAATATTTTCCTTAGATTTTTTTCACAAACGGTATAAAATAGCTCTCCCGACAGTGCTGCGGTAGCACTACCGCTTGCAACATCACAACCTCCATTCAGAAACAAGCCCAAGTCACTGGGGGACCAATCAGGGGAAGAGATTGAGCATCCAAGGGGATTATTACCTCCTTGGGAGAGGTAGGGATGCCTCTTCCACTGTACGACTACCACCTGGCTGAACTAGTGGAGGCACAAACAGAGAGTAGAACGGGGAGGGGGGGTGAGGTGCCTTTTGGCTCTACCTGATGTCACCACACCTTGCATGAGCATGCCCATCACTAAACCTGGTCCAGCATTTCTATGGAAGGGGGAATCAAAACACAAGAAAAGGCTGCAGGGTGCAGGGTGAGGTATGCTGGTACTCTTGCTCCCTGATGCACCAACTGTCTACCCACCTCCAGTAAATTAATTGTTTAGAGACAGCCTGGCCAACTCTCCTCATCCCACTTTAAAGGGGAAAGTCTGAAGTTATGGAACACAGGGGTAAATGGCAGAGAAGGAGTGGGTGGGGCTGGGAGGTTGCTGGGACAGTACCAATGGGGGCAGCTGTAGGAAGGAGAAAAAAAAAAAAAAAAAAAAGTTATAAGTCCCCCAAATGGGCTTACCTGTGGAGCCCCTTGGCTCCAGTGCTCCCCAATGGCACTGGTCCTGTGGCTCCTGTGGGAGTCGTACATGGTGACCCTCCTGTGGTGCAGCTTGTGGCTCTGGCCACTGGCTCCTGGTGTCTTGGCCTTTTTGGGGCTGGGCCGAGTACTGGAGTGTGTTCCGTGCCTCCAAAGGTGGAAGGAGTTGTCTCGGATCTGATTTTGGGGACAGCTGGGCTCAGGACCACTCCAGTGTAATTCATTCATTCATTAAATGTAAATAAAGATGGCTGACCCGCACATTCTGGGCATGCACGGCCGCCAGACGGGGACCAATTTAAAGGAGCAGTAGCTCCATTTAAGGGAGAGTAGTTTAGATGCCGGCTGGCACCGTGAGGCACATTGTTAAATAGTTTATTCCAGGACTAAGGGTCTCAGAAGTCTTCAAGGAGTCAAGGTATTTTAATGCCCTTGAGCTGGTCTTAGATTGGACCTGGGGAGGTTTTGGCACCAGGAGTATTCGAGCATAAAAGGGAAAGACTGAAGGCAAAAAGGGAAGATTCAAGAAGGGAGAGAAGTGGATGGAGGTTGAGTGGGGTGCTGGCCCGCTCCGCCATGTTGCTGGGTGTTTGTTTTTTTGTTTGGACTGCGTAGTCAGTCAATGAGAGGGATGTGGCAGTGGACGGTGATTTGGTCAAACCCTGTTTGGGCTGGGCTGTAGATTTAGTCTCTCGGAAGGGACAGAATTGCTGTGAACAAGGGAGCCAGTGTGAGGAGACATAGACATGAGCTGAGGGGGTTTTACTAGGGGTCTTGGGGAATCCCCTGGCCCTAGTCTGCCCCACTTACTGGCACTGTTATTCCTGGGCTCTGTGCCCTGAAGGAGCCTGTGCTGAGGGTGGCTGTGGGTCTGGGTAGCCATCCCTCAGAAGGTTGAGCTTCATGGACATAGGAGGAGCAGATGAAGAGGTTGGAAATGGCAGGGTCGGCCATCTCCTGGAAATCTGTGCTTTTCATCTGGGAGTTGGGCAAACCAAAAGAAGGAAAGTTTGCTGCCAGCATGTGAAAAACCTATTCGGCCATGAGTTTTGCTGCCTGAGTTGGGACTGTAGCTACCTAGGCTATAGGCAACACCCTGGAATGTAGTTTCTGATGTGACCGCCTGGTCCAGAGCACCACTAGCTTTTATTTGACCTTTTCAGTCCAGAGTGAATATTGTGCTTCTAATGTGACCACATGATCCTGAGCAATTTATTTGTGTTTTACTGCTCCATGGAGTGGCTGTTTCTGTTTCATCAATTGTTCATTAAATGGGATCTTCTGTTTCTACAGTTTGGTGTTTGCCTCATTTGATAGAGAAACTGTTTACTGTTAAAAGAGTTTGCCTCCACAGCTAGCTCCCAGTGTGTGTTCCAGGGTGGCATTCCATGGGTCTGGATCCTGATCACCACCAAGGAAGATGTCGAAAGGCCTGCCTGGTGAAGACTGTCTACAAAGGCCTGCGGGCGGAGTTGGCAAGGCCAAGCAGGTGTGGGTCATCCTCCTCCCACCAGTGTACCATCTCCACACCCTGAAGGTCCAAGGGCACCCCAATGGAGCTAATCCATCACCTGCAACACCCATGGGAATTTAGGTACTGTTTTCCTGTCTTATTTCTGGACTGTGTTTTCTGGCTGTACAGTACCCCTCTCCACTCATACCATCTGGCATTCCCCTAGACACTGGGAGCAGGGGCTTTACAGAGTATAAAACTTTGAAATATCAAACATATACATGGAAGTCCATACTTTCACAGTCCTGTAAGCGACCCTGCTTCCAACTTAGGTGGGTCTCTCGGAGGAGATCTAAAGGTCATTGAGCTACTCAGTATGATTTAATTTAGGTCAAAACAGAAAATTCAGTGCCCCCCCAATGGCAAATATTTATTGGAGATCAAATAAGTAAGTAGCCAATTCAGGTAGAATGACTCTCATATTTGAAAGATTTGCCATTGGGGGGTGTGGGAGAGTGTGTACTGAATTTTGTTTTAACTGATGTATGCCATAAAGCAGTAGCGCCCCTAATGAAAAAAGCTATTTAAAATTTGCGAATAAGCAAGTGTTGAGCTGCTAATTTTGTGTTTGTTTTGTTTAGGTCCTCTGCTGCACAGTTTCGCGCGAGGCAAGTCTTTTCTCCCTGGAACAGAGGACACTGACCACTCCCATCATAGAGTGACCTCAAACTTCTCCACTTGTTTCTTAAGGCACAATTCTTAGAGCATGGGCACTGGCACAACCGATACCGTTGCAAAATTGTGGTGCTCCTCGGTTTAACTGGGACCCCTCTTTGGTCTGTATCATGTTTCATGCATAATGTTGGGGCTGGAGTCATCCTGACGTGCATGCTATCTGGCCAGACCACCCAGATACAGTAGCCTGACTACCATCCATTGAGGTCAGTGCAGAGGATCTCATGCATTCTAATGTCCCTGACCATGTCCCAAGTGACAACCGTGGTCCTGACCAGCTGATCAATCTCTACTTTGTTCAGCTTGTAGAACTCATGGCAACCCTTATCCAACTGAATTTTGGCTTTAACTAGCAATAGTCTCTCTCAGTTAACTTTCACGTATTCCCACAGTCATGCAGGCATATATGGGAAACACTACCCATGCTTAGTCTCCACTCACCTTTTGACAACTTAATCAGCTTGGCACAGATTGCCAAGTTTCCTAGTTTCACCTTCTCCTGGTGATAGCCATGGCCTAAGCCTCCAGAGCTTCATCTCATTGTCAAGCTGTCTCTATGCCTCAGACTGCTGTGCATCAGCTTGGGCCCTGTTGGATTAGACTCCAGAGCCTTGGGTGTATCCTTCTTCACTGAGGGAGAAGAACTGAAGACTACCATTGGAGACTCATTTGTGGTGGTTGCTCCATCATCGCTGATCACTAATTTACCACCACCACATAGGAACCCTGCTCTTCAGGGGTAACAATGCTTTCACTACATTCTTGGGGGGGGTCAGGCAGAACTGGTTGGGCACTGACCTCCAGACAGGCCACAGAGCCAGTGGCCATGCCAGAGGAAGGGCTTGCAAGTCAGAGGGAAACATTAGGCCAGAGGAGTGACCATGCCACTCCAGACTTCCAGTCAGGTTCATCTCCGACCATAATCTGATCTCACTAGCAATTTGTTCTGACTCCACACTCGGAGCAGAATCAGCCAGGGAGGATGCCATAGACTATGTTCAAAGCCTCACAAGGTCACTGGGAGGATGGTCCAGCATCAATTCCTGCCTCCCAACAGATAACGCTTGGGCCCTTGGTGTTCCATCTTGCCAGGCACCCCTCTAGTAAGTAAAGCCTATCTCTGTTCTGGTCTCTTCTGCTGCCAGTCCCATGGCTGGGACAGGGTCTGTTGTAGGTGAATGGGGTCTCTGCTTTGCTCTGGTTGTCCTCCTCCTCCTCTTCTTCTTTGGGCCAAAGCACCATGGAGAATCTATTAGGGTCTGAGACCATGGCTGTCCCAGGTGCAAGCACGGCACTGTCATAACAGGCCTTATACAGCAGCATGGTCAATACTCGATCAACATGGAAGAAGCACCGATCACAGTACTCAAGAGGTTTTCAGATGCAGGTGACCCCCATGGCCAAAGGGCAAAGGCTGGGGCACTCCAACAGTCTGTCAAGTGCCAGGCTCTCCCTCTGGAGCCACAGCCACTCCTCCAGTCACAACTCAAGATAGGATTCCTCTGTTCTTGATGTTGGTCCCCGCTCCCGAACAACCTTGTTCTGACCTGTGGCATGCAGTTTCTTTTATTTTTAGATTTTGTACAATTCACTTACACTGGAGGCTCAACATGGCTCCTTTCAAATTTACTGTTACTTGGGATTCACTTCTGGAAAAGTCCTTACTAGCTACCAGAAATACGAAAAGGGTACCTGTTATGAACTTCTGGAGGATGAGTTCATGGGTGGAGTCTGTCACTGATGAGAACTCACTACAAAGGTGGGCAGGTGTCCACGGTCAAGCCTCTTTCTCCTGGACAAGCAGGTAGGATGGGCTGTGGCAGTTCAACGATCCATCAACTCTTCTGTTGATGATGCTTCAGCCACAGTGGATGTCACTTTCTCTGCATCCTCTGATGTCAGTGGATGATCCACAGTTTCTTGCTGGTGATGGGCAATGTTGTGTTGTCCGCTGCTGGGTCCATGTCACTGAGGCCTTCTTCCTTCAGCACTGGCATTGGTCCTCTCAGGACATCATCCTTGCTGCCATCTGTGCAGGAATGCTCTCACACACTTGACAGATCCTCTTTGACCCCCACCTATTTGCATGCAGGGTCAAGCTTCAGGAACTCAAGCTCCAGTCACTAGATACCACACTAAATTCCACCAAAAGAAAGGTGCATGAGCATTCCTTGCTCACCTGTTAAAATAAATTGCAAAAACAGCACACCTTTTTTTTCCTTTTCAAAACTTCTTAAGCCCATATCTCAGCAGTTACTAGTTAAATTTGCACCAAACAACTTTCAAAATGTGCATGAATTCTCAGGGTGCACTGGGCACTGTGCTGCCAGTGCTGTGCATCTCCAGATCTCAGATGATGAGCCCCCACATGTAAGACCCCTAGCCCCCTGTTTCTAGGAGTATAGATGCCACTTCTCATCCAGGAGAGACAGTTATACATAAAGACAACTACATCACATCCAATCACCACAGGCCTGGGAAACAGGGACCAGGGACAACAGAAACTGCAAGGACATCACAGCAAGAAAACCACGTACAAACCAAAAGTCAATAATGGGAACCAGGATCAAGCAGGTCAGTGTTTATTTAGCCTCATGCTGTTACAGCTCCTTCAGAGACTACTTTGCGCTCTCACACCCACTCCTCCTGCAGTTCATTTGGGGAAGGCTAACATAGTATCATTCTACCCTTCTTACAGGATAGGTGCTGCTGCATTCAAATAGATTACAGTTCATTCAACTGTGGTGGCCCAAAGGAGCTATCCTACAAGATGGTTCTCAGTGGCACTCCCCCCAGGCAGGGTGACACTACCATGGGGGGCTACAATGTCGATGCCTTGGTGAAGTGCCAGAGGATGATACCATAGGTAACTACTGAAAACAGATTGTGATTTTCTGTTCCATCATGAGTCGATCCAGCCATTGCATATGGGCAAGGCAACGTTTATTTAAGAGACGCCCAATTCCGAAGGCTCTGTGTGCTGTACAAAATGAATAAATACAGCATCAAAAAAGATACATAATACATCGCAAATTTAAATACAGAAAATAACATTTATAACCCAACATATGATTATCATATTTTGCAAAATTCTATAATTCAATCCCAGGAAAGCTTGGCAAAATAGGAGGGCCTTCAGGCGGACCTTAAAAATATCTACAGTAGGGGATCCCCTGACCCCAGATGGCAGCAAATTCCAAAGAACGGGAACTGCAGCACTGAAAGCTCTGTTGCCGGCAGATCTTAACCTCGTTCTAGGAATCACCAGGGGGCCCCTGCTGGAAGAGTGGAGGGGCCGGACAGAGAGAACAGGTGCAAGAATGTCTAACAGATAACCAGGGCCCTGCCCATGTGAGGCCTTATAGATGAGAAGACCCACCTTAAAGAGGATCCTCCATCTTACCAGCAGCCAGTGCAATTCATGCTGCACCAGTGTAATGTGGCAACATTTTTGCTGCCCAGTAAGTAACTGGGCAGCTGCGTTTTGCACCAGCTGCAGCCTACTGAGAGATCCTCCTGTGACCCTGAGGTAAAGCACATTGCAGTAGTCAAGCCTTGATGTAACTAAGGCATGTATCAAGGTAGGGAGGTCCAGAGGTGGAACAAGGGGCTTTATCCTGGCGATACTTCTAAGATGGAAAAAACAGGAACGGACCGTGGAGGATATTTGCGCCTCCGCAGTCAAATTCCTGTCCAAAATAACATCAAGATTTCGCACCCAAGAGGAGGCCTTCAATGAAACAACTCCCAGAACAAGTCCAGTTGCTGAGTCAGAGGCCATCCTATCACACACTCTGTTCGACTCCACCACCAGTACCTCCGTCTTATCGGAGTTCGGTCGCAACCAACTGGAGGCCATCCAGTTGTTGATCTCAGCAAGGCAGATATTTAGCACATCCGCCGCGTTGGATGTTCCTGGGGTAAAGGAAGAGTATAGCTGGGTATCATCGGCATAGCGATGAAAACCCAAGCCATACTTCCTAATGATTCCTCCCAGGGGTAGCATATACACTGCTACACTACATATGTCTTTCTTATCATGCTTCCATGGTCCTAGTAACCTTCCGAAACAGGCTCCATTGCCCAGCCCAACCTCAGTGGGACTTAGATTGACCCTGAGTCTTGCCAGGCACCTCTGCCCTGAAGTAAACCAACACATTAGCAAACAATACTTCAAGAGGTGTATTCTACTTACACACTGGTAACATTTGTTGCTTGAACTTCTTATGGAAATGTACTCCCACTCTGCTCTTTGCTTCTTATTTGGAAGTGAATCCACATGGACACCAGTGACCTCCTTTGAGAAAAGGCCCACCACTACTCCTGTGTGCCTCTCAGGTTGGGAACAGATGGCATGCTCCCCATTGTGATGGGAAAATACTGCACCTGGTGCTCACTAACAGGAATAGTGTTGCAGAAACCAAGGTAGGAGGCCATCTGGCCAACAGTGATAACTGGACAGTGTGGTTCAATATAAGGAGTCCAAAGTTCCAGCACTCAATGGCAGTCACACACAAAACCACTATGACATCAAAATAAAGTGCAAATGCAAAGTTTTAAAGGTTAGGTGCAAAACTGCTCAAGCTGCTGCCAAAACCCCAACGCTTGACTACAGCCGTCCAGAGGACGCCCCGTCAAAGGCTGTGAGCAGAAATGCTGGGGTTTAACTGCAACTTTGCACCTAATCATTAAAATCTGCATTTGCACCCTTTGATGTCTTACTAGTTTTGTGTGTGACTGCTATTGAGTGCTGGAAATTGTGACTTCTGTGTATGTTTAGGACTAGCGCCCCTTCCAGCACCAACCCTGCACCACGGATTCACAGTGGCTACCTGAGGAAACAATTTGATTCAACATAAGGATGGCAGCAGAATTAAGACACACAAGTGTGAGGGTTCTAGACTTCAGGAAGACAGATTTTAAAAAGATGGATGAATGCCTCGGACAGCCTGGCGGGAGGGTTTTTTTTTTTTTTAAGTTCGGAGATACACAACAAGTTCTATGAGATAAAAATCTTGTTTGCAGAACATCCCATGTCAAATAGTACAAACAGTAGACAAAACACAAGGGGCCTGATTCACAAACTGGGACGCAAGGCTTGCGTCAAGGCCTGCGTCAAACCCATTGTTTGGTGCAGCTGAGCCAAATAATTTGTTGCAAAATGCACTTGATTCAAGATGATCATGAGCATTTGTGACACTTTTCCTGATTTATGGCAGTTTGTGCCAAATATTTAGCACAAGACCCATAAAAAGGGTATCCAAGATTGCTGCAGATTAGACCAAAAAAAGCTGGTCTAACTAGGGCCAATCGGCACATGGGATTGAGAATCCTGATCGCCAGCTGGGGAATGCCGCAAGTCCCGTGCACCATATGTTCAGTGCACCTGGGGCTCGTGGCAGTCCCGGAACTTTTGTGAATCAACCACAAGATAACAAGAAGCAAACATATACATTTAAGTTGCAAAACATGTAAATGATCTAGTATTTAACATGTATAATTTTACAGAATTTTTAAAAGAAGTGAAACTAGAACAGTTTTGAAAATGTGGTGTTAAGCTGTTCTTCGCATGGGGGGGCACTAAAGGAAAAAAAAAATATCTTCCAGAAATGGACAAATGCTTTGGCAACTGGTAGCAGTGATGTTGTACTTCTCATAAGGAGTATTTATGGGAAGGAACCAGAGTATTTATGGGAAGAAACCACCAAATGATCTGACAAATATAGAGTCGATTGTTAACCTTATGAAGCAAGGGAAGCAAGTGTAGCTCTCTCATAGAGGCTGGGAGGAAGCCAATCCAACTTTTGAAGTGGCAGACAATGATGTGTCCCAGTTTTCAGTTAAAATAAAATGTAACAGCTGTTAATATACTGTATTTAAAAGGTGCTAATACCGGTTCGGGAGCATGATGGTAAATGGTGTCCCCATAGTCTAAAACTGGAAAAATTGCTTGAACCACTAAATGGTTTCTGTCTTCTACCGTTAAACATTTTCTGGCATGTTTTAGACAGCCTAAACATGCAAGAGCTTTGGAAAGTTGTTTCATTGTGTTTTTTTTATTTTTATTTTTATAAAACTTTGCAGTGAGCCAGCCATCTACAAAAAGATCCAAAATAGTTCACACCATCACAATACATACAATAGTATATAGGCAGATAATAGTACCCAGATAAGATAGAACTATTAACTGTGATACCACATCCAGGAGAATCTAATATTAATAACTGTCCTCATGATGCACACATATGCTTACCAAGCTATGACCCATGGGAAATAAAAAAAGGAACAATTAAAGGTAATTAGATCATGTGACTATTTCTACTGTCACTGAACCCACGATCAAACATTTACAGTTAAGGGGCCCAATTACAAGAGCACCACTACACATGTCGCAAATTGCCATATGCGAGGGGTGCAGTTGCACCAAGGACCCTGCGCCCAGTTCTATAAGGGGCAGAGTCCCGGCAGTTAAGTCCTGCAACTTGCAACAAACCCACAGGTACACAAAACAAAGGATGCACCTGAAGGGTTTACTGTAAAATGCACCCCTTGTAGCGAAGGGCACAAGTACCCCCCCAATGCCCGGATCCCCCCTGTTCATAAAGACCTATAGACTGGAGCATGCCCCCGACCCCCAGTACCCATTACTGTAAATAGCCCTGCAAGCTGGAGAATGTCGCTGACTCCCAGTACCCATGAAATAGCCCATGAAGTGAAGAATGCCCCTGACCCCAGTACCCATTAAATAGCCCCACAGGGGCTTCTGTTAACCCCCAGTACAATACGAAACCCGCACCCTGCAAGCTGAGAAAATATACCCCAGATTCCCGATCCACAAAATCGGCCATTCCCAAGTCCAAAGTATCCGTGGTAGTCTAGTGACCCACCTCACCCAGCAGCACCCAACCACCTTGCCCCCACAACCTATTTTAGGCCGATGACTGGCACAGCCTATCTCTCACCACTGCGGTGAGCCACCAACTGAACACTGCAGGAGAACATACTGTACAGTATGTGCTCTTGCAGTGTTCATCGGCCCGGCTGGCCATGGTGGTGAGGAGGTGGGCTATGCCAGTCACCGCCTACAACAGGTTGTGAGGGGCTGAAACGATCAGGTGCTGCTGAGTGAGGTAAGGTAGCCACTAGACTACCAGAGATACTTTGGACTTAGGAAACGGCTGCATTGTGTGGATCGAGGATAGGGAGGATTTATTTTCTCCAGCTTGCCAGAAATGGACTTTCCCAACTTATTCAGGGACATGCAGAAGCCCTGTGGGGCTATTTAATAGGTACTGGGGGTTGGGGTCATTCTCCAGCCCTGTGGGGCTATTTCATGGATACTGGGGGTTGGGGGTATTCTCCAGTCCTGCAGGGCTATTTAATGGGTACTGGGGGTTGGGAGCATTCTCCAGCCCTGTGGGGCTATTTAATAGGTACTGGGGGTCGAGGGCATGCACCAGCCCTGCAGGGCTATATAACAGGTACTGGGGGTCGAGGGCATGCACCAGCCCTGCAAGGCTATTTAACAGGCACTGGGGGTCAGGGGCATGCTCCAGCCCGGTGGGGCTTTTGGGTATTGGGGAGGGCATGGATAGCCCCATGGGGCATTACCATGCTGTGTCTGGGTCGGGGCATTGAGGGGGGACAGAATTAGTCCTGCAAGGCTTTTGTGTTTTGGGGTCAGGGCAGTGTTGGGAGGGAGGGTGGCATACCATCAGGAGGATGAGCAGGCTGCACATGCAGGCAACCTCTGGGGGTGTAGGTGCAGTTACGCCAGCTATATGCTGGTGTAACTGATGTTAACAGTTTCCCCCAGGGGTTGTTGGAGAATAGCGCTCTGAGGGACTTTGTTGCTGGCCTTCCAGAATAGGGCGCAACTGCTGCCATAAACTCCCTAGCACCATGTCACAGGGGGTTTAAGGCATAACTGGTGACGTAAGTCCACTTTGGTGCAAGCAGCCTGTGGCATGTCGCAGGCTGCTTTGCAGAATACTGTATGTTGCCACTGCTGGCGTAACTTGCTACTTGCACCATTTTTTGGGGCGCAAGTCAGGTTATGCCAGATTTAACCTTTTGAGAATCAGGCCCAAAGAATCAAAATGAGTAACCCCATGGTAACCTCCAAACACATCTCTGGATAAAAGGGAAGCCAAGAAAAGCAGTCCCCCTCCCCCTTAACAGTAGACCCAACAATTATGGAAAACATTGAATTGTGAAACATAAGCCCCACAGAAGAATGTTTGTAGAGTCCAGACCTATATAATGTCCTTGGGACAAGAGTTCCACAACGCAGGAGTAGCAATGCCCACTGTTACCATGGGGGAAGGTCCAGAATAAAATAACTCCAATCAAGTGAGCCCCTTTTAGAACAATTGAATATATAAATTAGTCCCCTCCAGGTTAGAACTTCAAGACCCAGATAAACAGAAAGGAACCTGTCCAAATAGTAACAGAATTAAATGATCATCCCAGTTTCTAGGCAAAAGCCTTAATTAAACACAAAAAAGGAACCTTTCAAGTGTCCAAGTCAGAGTCCCCTTCCTCTGCTTCCCATTCCGCTGCTGCCGATCAGAACTCTGTGGCTATTTTATCCACTAATTATGTCGCTTCTTTAGGATCTGAGAAGAGGTAAGTTTTCCCTCCATATGTAATACGCAGCCTTGCCAGAGCAAGAAGCAAGTAGATCACTCCAAGAGCCCGGAGCTGTTAGCGCAAAGGGTCAAATTGCTTCCTGCGGCTTCTCGTGGCATATGACCAGTCAGGAAAGAGCCGCACCTCATTGTCCTTGAGCTGCAAAGGGTGATGTTGCCGAGCCCATTGTAGAATTTTATCCCGCACCTCTATGCCTGTAATAACCATGAGGACTGTTCGGGGCATCTGCTGATCAAGTCGCTGGCCCCAAATATTCACCCAGTAGGTCTTCACTAAGCCTTGCAGCTCCATGCCACACACTGCCTGGATAGCCACTGAAATCTAGGACCAAACAAAACTAAGTAAATACTCCTGTTCAATCCCCTCAGGCAACCCGGTCATGCACAAGTTCATAGCCCTGCCAGTATTTTCCAAATTCTCGAGCCTGGCCCAAAGGTGCCCATTCTCCGAGGTAAGCTGGATCACAGCAGCCTACACCTTCATGGAGCAATTATCAGCCTGTTTCGCAGATGTTAAAGCTACCTCCAGCTTCACATCTTGGGCTCCCAAGTGCTCCAGTACATTATCCACTTTTTAATCTGTTTATTTAACCACCTGGAGCACCTGTTCCCATGGCAGTTGTTCACCTGTAGCTCCCAACTGGCTGGGCCTGATAATGGCACAGTTGTTGGATGAGATGGCCCCGGCTTTTGCAATTGTCAACCAGTCGCTCCCTTGTGCCTCATAACCAAAAACAGTATATCAACTGGCAGCTCTTGAAGTAAGGAAGACACTTCCACCAAAAGTTCCAACCTAAGGAGGCAAAATTAGGATTTAAATCCAACCAGAAACTGTGCCTTGGACGGAGCTGGAACCCACATCTGGTCGAGTGCTTGGCTCTCTAGTGCCCCTCCCCCCCATTATGGGTTTTAAAAGAAAGTGATGGATCAAAGTGGAGTCCCAAATACTTAATTTCAGAGACTTTTTCCAGCTGCTGATTTTCCAAAAAAATAGTAAATGAACTTTTTAGATTGGGTAGATTGTACTGTAAACTGAACAACATTGTTTTAGTTTGTTTTTTTTATTTTTACCATTTAAGATTAGAAAATATTCTGAAAATCAATTCACCAAATTGTCAAAATCCTGCTGTAACACCTTACTCAAGGCTGAGAGTAATTTATCAGACAAGAAAAGAACAATATTATCCACATAAAAAACAAATTGAGCAGTTCAGGATCTGCGGGCTTCCCAAGCTGCTTCGGTGGCCCTGGCTGTCTCTGAGCAGGCCACAGCTAACAGACCACCATACTGACCCCCGGACAGATTCAGACAGCCCATCTGCAGGCTTCCCAAGCTGCTCCTGTGGCCCTGGCTGTCTCCGAGCAGACCACAGCTATCAGACCACCTGACTAACCCCCGGACAGATTCAGGTACACACCGGACCTCTGAAACTCGTGGTTTTGAATGCCGCTGTTTTGACTGGATGCCCAGTGGAGAAGTCAGGCACTGATTGGCAGCTTTGCTCCTTGGCTGATTTTCCAACTGCTGGCACTTCTGATCTCAGGAAAATCTCTTTCTGTGCTGTGTTCTGGACTGAATTTTTTACATATGTTATGCATCAATTGGTCTTACTTTATCTGCCAGCTTAGCTAGTCTATTACAAGCCACTAGTCTAGTCTTTTGGTGATACTTAGTGCTGTGCAATCTAATGCTGGACAAACTGTATTGTATAGTAGCTGATGTTTGACTGCTGGACTTAACTACCGAGCAAGACTGCTGCAGTTTACATTTATGCCCTACTGACAAACCCTGCCCCTTCCCCACACTGGTCACTCTGCTAATTATTAATTTCTCTGCCCCACTTGTAATGCTGTCTCTCAAAACACCCTACTTTCTTCTCTGCCTTACCTACAAACCCTTTCCTTACACACCCCTGCTGCTGTTGTCCTCCTCAGATGTCCCGATGCCAAAGCACAGACCCCCTCATTAGCCACTCCTCTTCTAGCTCTAAATAATTGCCCTGCATTTACCACCTCTTTTCCTCATGTTTTATCCTACCCCATTGCCTGCCCCCCATTGAGCTTGCTATTGTACTCTAGCTGTATTTAGTCCTCTGTGTTTCCCTCCTTAATCCACAGACAGCCCATCTGCAGGCTTCCCAAGCTGCTCCTGTGGCCCTGGCTGTCTCCGAGCAGGCCACAGCTAACAGACCACCAGACTAACCCCCAGCCAGACAGATTCAGGTACGCACCGGACCTCTGAAACTCGTGGTTTTTAATGCCGCTGTTTTGACTGGATGCCCCGTGGAGGAGCCAGGCACTGATTGGCAGCTTTGCTCCTTGGCTGATTTTCCAACGCCTGGCGCTTCCTGATCTCAGGGAAATCTCTTTCTGTGCTGTGTTCTGGACTGAATTTTTTGCATATGTTATGCATCAATTGGTCTTACTTTATCTGCCAGCTTAGCTAGTCTATTACAAGCCACTAGTCTAGTCTTTCGGTGATACTTAGTGCTGTGCAATCTAATGCTGGACAAACTGTGTTGTATAGTAGCCGATGTTTGACTGCTGGACCTAGCTACTGAGCAAGACTGCTGCAGTTTACATTTATGCCCTACTGACAAACCCTGCCCCTTCCCCACACTGGTCACTCTGCTAATTATTAATTTCTCTGCCCCACTTGTAATGCTGTCTCTCTAAACACCCTACTTTCTTCTCTGCCTTACCTACAAACCCTTTCCTTACACACCCCTGCTGCTGCTGTCCTCCTCAGATGTCCCGATGCCAAAGCACAGACCCCCCCATTAACCACTCATCTTCTAGCTCTAAATAATTGCCCTGCATTTACCACCTCTTTTCCTCATGTTTTGTCCTACCCCATTGCCTGCCCCCCACTGAGCTTGCTATTGTACTGTAGCTGTATTTAGTCCTCTGTGTTTCCCTCCTTGTTCAACAGACAGCCCATCTGCAGACTTCCCAAGCTGCTCCTGTGGCCCTGGCTGTCTCCGAGCAGGCCACAGCTAACAGACCACCAGACTGACCCCTGGACAGATTCAGGTACACACCAGACCTCTGAAACTCGTGGTTTTGAATGCCGCTGTTTTGACTGGATGCCCAGTGGAGAAGTCAGGCACTGATTGGCAGCTTTGCTCCTTGGCTGATTTTCCAACACCTGGCACTTCTGATCTCAGGGAAATCTCTTTCTGTGCTGTGTTCTGGACTGAATTTTTTCACCCACCCCACCCCCACCTCCTAACTACCCCCTCCCCCAACTCCTCAGAGTGTTAAATAGACCCTTACTCTGCCACTTTCCTCAGCCTAGCAGCTGATTGGTCACTCCACTGCTGCACATTTTCATGCTATTGGCCTCCCTGTCTTCAATACCTGACTTGACCCACTTTCTGACCGCCCCTTTTTAAAGCAGTCCCACCCACAGGATCATACACATGCTCTCAACTTTATCTCCAGCCACTCCATCCAACTCCTCTCAATTACTGGTCTACCTGCCCTATTGTTAGGGACCTCACCCTAATGCGACTATATACCCTTTCAACTATAAACCAGCTAGCAGTTAAGCAGGCCAGCAACACCAAACAAGTTACCATGGGGTGCAACCTCCTACTACTACTCATCACTACCTCTTTTGGCATTGCTGGTACCATATACGAATTCAGACCCCTACCTCCCCACTCTGAATCCTCACTGGGTCTCAAGCTGGAAGAAAAAGCTTTTATACACATAGCCTACCACTTCCAGTAACGATAGCTCATTATCCTCCTGCACCTCCCACACAGTTATCGCAAGCCAACCTTCCAAACCGTAACCTTAATGGTTAGCTTTCCCCCTAATTTAACACAGGAGTATAGACACCTCCCCCACCTGAAGTGCAGTGTGACGGAAGACACGAGGGAAAATAAACATCACTCTATCTGCCAGAAAGGTTATCTTTCTGCTACTGCTACTGCTACTCTCTGGCAATGTTCATCTAAACCCCGGACGAACAACCCTGAGGAGCAGGGGGGGTCCATACAGTGAACAGCCTAAAGATAGCATTGCTAAACATCTGCAGCCTAACTGCCTAATTCGACCAGCTCCAGGCTTGGATGACCATCCATGCCCCTGACATACTCTGCCTAACTGAAACCTGGCTGTCGGGTAGGATCAAAGATGGTGAGGTGACCATCGAAGGATTCCAAGCATTTCGACTTGATAGAATAGGCAGGAAAGGTGGCGGCTGCCTCCTATATGCCAGAAACTCACTGAGTTGCTCCATCCTCCCCATCTCCAAAGTTGTGAAGGATTATGAGCTACTAGTGGTAAAAATACAAGCTGGCCTAAAAGGCAAGACCCTTACCATGCCACAACCTACATGCCCACCAAGAAAGCCAAGGAAGGCCTTCCTTTTGTTATGGAAGAAATTAGCGCACTCAGAAAGGGCTCAGAAGTCATCTTGACCAGTGACTTTAATATTAACTGGTTATGTAAGGAGGCAACACCCTCCAGAGACCTAATCACCTCCCACAATCTCACACAACTCGTAACTCACCCCACCAGGCAGAACTACAAGGCTGGTACCAGCACCCTCATTGATTGGGTCTTAGCTAGCTCACCGACTCGATTCTCTGAACTCAGGGTTCTCCCAGACGTGCTAAGTGACCACTCCCCAATCTCCTTTATATGGACCACTAAACTTGCCAAAAGCCAACCCCGCCTCATTGAGAGCAGGGTTCTGTGGAAAGGCAAATTTGGATCCCTCAAATTGGCCCTGTCTGGCTACAACTGGTCCCCCATCAACAAGGCACCTACGCTGGACCAGGCCCTTAGTTTTTTCACTGAGGGCTTCAATTCCGTCTGTGATATCTATGCACCACTCACAAAATGGAAAATTTGGGGGGAGGTTAATGGCTGGATTGATGGCAAGCTCCTCTCCCTCCTAAAGGAGAGGGACTGCCTCTGGGAAAAAGCCTTAAGCTCAGGCAGCGAGCATGACCTACAGTGCTACAAAATGGCTAGAAATCGGTGCACCAAACTTATCAGGTTCGTAAAAGCCAATTTCCATAAGACCCAGCTTAACAATGCATGGGGAGATGGAAAGAGGTTTTGGGACAGCATCAAGAACATCCTTGGTAAAGATCAAAAGCAGCTTCCTAAGATGCTCAACATTAATAACTCATCCTCCTCAGATCTGCTAGCCATTGCTGATGCCTTTAACCAGGCCTTCACAGACCTGTCCTCAGTGCTGCCTCTAGA
Source organism: Neoceratodus forsteri (assembly GCA_016271365.2). Taxonomy (NCBI): domain Eukaryota; kingdom Metazoa; phylum Chordata; order Ceratodontiformes; family Ceratodontidae; genus Neoceratodus; species Neoceratodus forsteri. Next base: position 683,106,141 of record CM028131.1, on the reverse strand, counting down.
CTACCTTCTGCCTGTGGAGGACCAAGGTTGCGCCAACCTGCTCATAACTAACCACCCAGCCTTCTACTTTAAGAAGATGACAGTGAAGGAGGCCCTAACGATGGTCAGGAAAGTCCTAGGCAAAACCAGATTGGGGAGTGACGGACTAGACATGAAGTTACTATCTCTCACCCTTGATATTCTTATCATGCCCATAATAATGCTATTTAATAAATCATTGGCCCTAGCTCAATTTCCAGAGGTATGGAAGCAAGCCCTGGTAACTCCAGTGCATAAGAATGGTGACAAGGCTCTGGTGTCAAACTACAGGCTAATATCTAGCCTCTCCCCACTATCCAAAGCTTTGGAAAAAATTGCTGCAAGTCAACTCACAGAATACCTCAATAAGTACAATCTGCTCTGCCCAAACCAACAAGGCTTCAGGCAAAAACACAGTACCACCACGGCACTGCTGGAATACACTGACTATGTGCACAAGGCACTGGATGAAGGCAAATTGGTGGGATCCATCTTCACTGACCTCACCAAAGCCTTCGACACCATCAACCACCCTCTACTAGTACTCCAGCTCCAAAGATTGGGTGTAGCACCAAACGCCATGAATTGGGTCAAAGACTACCTAACACACAGGAGCCAGCGAGTCAAAATCGGGCAGATGTTATCCAGTTGCAGAGATGTACTCCTTGGAGTCCCTCAAGGATCAATTCTAGGGCCCCTGCTTTTCAGCCTCTTTGTAAATGACCTACCCACAGCCTGTGACACCAAACTTATTCTGTATGTGGACGATGCCACGCTGCTGAGCAGCAGCACCTCTCAGGTTGCCCTACAACAGAACTACAGAACTCTTTCAATAAACTCGAGGACTGGTTCAGTAGGCAAAAGCTGCTACTAAATTACAAGGAAACCAAGGCCATGCTCCAATCCAGCCCCTACAACAAACTCAAGCATGCTCCCCTCGTAATCACGAACAAGACTGGTGAGCAGATTGAGCAGGTGCACTTTTTCAAGTACCTTGGAGTCACCATTGATGACTATCTCACTTATACGCACCACATAGACTCCCTTGTCAAAGTGGTAAACACAAAGATCGGGTCCTCTTTAGGCATAGGAAATCCCTCACCCCGGAAGCACTCTGAATCTCAGTCTCCAGTTCCATACTCTCCACGACAGACTACAGGCTGGTGGTCTATGGAGCTGCTACTGATACAGTGCTCAAAAGGGTCCAAATTGCACTCAATAAGGCATGCCGCCTCACCCTGTGTGCAGATCACTACACTCACACTTGCACCCATACCAAACTTGCCTCCTGGGAAAGAAGGCACTCCTCGGAAAAACCTCACCCTGTATAGGAAACCTGCTCGAGACTTCTCTCTCAACATACATCACCAGACAGAGGAAGAATGGAGCACTGTCCATACCATTCCGCTGAACCCCACTAGGGCAGCGTGCTTTCTCCTATCGGGCCCCCCTCTGGATAAATTAACTCCCGATGAAATTACAAACAAATGACAGCCTGTCTCAGTTCAAAGTAGGCCTCAAACAGCACCTAATGTCTAACTCAAAATGTATTTATTTATTTAGATTTTGGTAACCGGGTAAGCACACTGAGACCAGAGGTCCCTTTTTCAGGAGTGACCCGGAATTAGTTACAGATATAGACATTTAGAGACAGTTTTTTTTTTTTTTTTACTGTAGTTACATATGTTACACAAATAGATATCAGTGACAGTAAACAGAGGTAAAGTAAGGTTTACAATACAGGTCCAAGCCATTTACAGTGGTTTCATTACATACACAAGCGTAGCATAGAAACAGTATACAGGAGAGGTCATCAGGATTCCAGTCAGGCTCATGTGACATCAAGTTTCATTCCCAATTAGTAGGGAAAGTATACAGACTCCAGCAATTTTTTTACAGTATTTATATTATATACTCAAGTGTAGAATAGAAACAGTATACAGGAGAGATAATCAGAATTTCAGTTAGGCTCTTATGACATCGAGTTTCATCCCTAATTTGTAGGGAAAGTAGTCAACAACAGTAAATAGATATCAGTTTAGGAGATACATCCAGGTTGAAGAGAGGTTCAAGACAGTGCAGCTGAAAAAGGCCTGGACTAGCAAGCTAATGGTTACAGCCACAGAGACTGAGACTGAGAAAATATAGTTTGAGTCCAGACTTGAATTGGTTAAGGGTGGTTGAGTCAGTCAGGCTAAGTGGAAGAGTGTTCCATAGGTAGGAGGCAGCATATTTGAAAGAGCGTTTGCCTTGGTTGGAGCGTATCCTAGGGATGTCGAGTGGATGATTTGCAGATGATCGCAGGGTTCGGATTTGTTCTTTGAGGGAGAGCAGTCCACTAAGATGGGGGGGGAACCTAGGGTAGTGAACTTGAAGGCAAGGCAAGCAACTGGGTAAGCTAGCTTGTGCCAAAGAGTGGGCCAGTTTAGTTCCTTAAGTGCCTCACAATGATGCCTCCTAGGAAAGGAGTTTGTGGCAAAATGAGCCACAGGGTTATAGAGTACGGTAAGTTTATTGAATTCCGTCTCTCGGAGGAACTGCAGTAGGGGAGCTCCATATAGGATGGAGGGGAGGAGATTGCAGCAGGCAATAGCCCAGCGTGCAACTGAGGATAGGGAATTTCCCAGACGGTAAAGAAGGCCAAGCTTTTGATGGGTGGACCTGGTTATGGAGTCGATATGGGGTCGGTAGGTCATTTCTTGGTCAAGATGGACCCCAAGGTATTTGAAACTGGCCATGACCTCGACTCTTTTTCCTTGGTTTGTGCAGATCTGGAGCAGTTGGCTCCTGTCAGGGCCCAGCCGTTCTTCAACCAAACAGTACAGCTTTAGTTTTTTTCTCATTGAGTTTAAGGGAGTTTGAGGAGAACCAGGCCTCAAGAATTGAGAGACTACTCTGCAGTTTCGTGGCGATGACACTAGTTTGGGGGTCACTGTAGCATATGACAGTGTCATCCGCATACAAAATGAGTTTGCTGAGGGGGCAGCTTCACTCAGTGTTATTGAGGAAAAGTGAGAAAAGCAGGGGGCCCAGGATTGAACCCTGGGGCATCCCTGAGGTAACGGATCTGGATACAGACTGAGCTCCCTTCCAGCGGACTTTTTGGGCACGGTCACTTAGATAGCTCTCGAACCAGGAGAGTGAGTGATGATCCAATCCTAAGTGAAGCAGTTTTGAGAGGAGGAGGTTATGACTGACCAAGTCAAAGGCCTTGGAAAGGTCAATGAAAAGGACACCCGTTGGGGAGCCTTGGTCCATAGAGGCAAGGATGTCCGCAGTGAGCCGGATGAGGGCAGTAACAGTACCATGGCCCTTTCTAAAACCATGCTGCACGTCAGGCATGATGAGGTGCTGTTCAAGGTAGTCTTGAAGCTGGTTGGAGACAAGTCTTTCCTGGATTTTCCCAAGGGGACTAAGTAGGGAGATTGGTCTATAGTTTCCGAGTTTGTCTTGAGGCCCACTTTTGTAGACAGGGACAACGGTTGCTACTTTCCACATTTTTGGGACAATACCTTCCCAAAGTGATCTATTAATGAGTAGGGTGACAGGACAGGCGATAGCCGGGGCGGCAGCCCTCAGTAGACGAGGTTCAAGCTGGTCATGGCCCAGCGAGGAAGAGGGGTTAATTTTCTGTAGTAGAGGTAGTACCTCAGACTGATTGACCAGCTTTAAGTGGAATTGAGGCTGAGGGTGCACCCAAGTCTCTCAGAGTGATGGGTAGGCCTAGGGAGGCGGGGGGAGGACCACTAGGGTTAGAGAAGGAGGCACTAAAGGCCTCAGCAACTACTGATGGGGCATTAGACAGTGAGCCCCCTATGAGGATGGAGTCAGTTTGACTACTTGAGGAGCCCTTGATGAGTATGTATATGTGGCCCCAGAATTTTTTGAGATCACGTAAGTGCCTAGTTTGGAGGTCATTTAAGTATTGAGATATGGCCTGTTTAGCGGCTTTTTTACACTGATTTCTCAGCTCTCTATACTTTTCCCAGTCAAACTGGTTGCCAGTGGATTTGTAGTTGCCCCATGCTCTGTCCCGGAGGAGCATGGAATGCTTGAGGCACGGGTTCAGTCATTTATGGCATTTTCCCTGTAACCTGAGCTTTTTTAGAGGGGCATGCTTATTGGATGCCGTCAGAAAGACTTGAATTAAATATTCAAGAGCCTCATCGAGTGTGGGGAGAGAGATGATAGGGGCCAAGTCGATGTTCCACAAGTCAGAGCAGAAGTCAGCTGGTACAAACCTACTGTAGTTCCTCGCTTCAATGACCTTAGCGGTAATTTTTGGAGGCTTGTTGGACCAGATGCAGAAGATAGGTAGTAGTGATCACTCAGGGAGTCAGCCAAAATCCCTGCCGACAGTATACGGCCTAGGCAGGAGATGAGGATCCAGTCAATGAGAGAGTGGTTTCCAGTCTTGGAATTATGTTGTGTGGGGAGGTCAATGACCTGTGTATATGGAGAGCCAAGTAGTGGGTTTTTAGCAGGTGATGAGAGCAAGGAGGGCCAATGGAGACTGAAATCCCCAAGAAGAATGTTCTCCCCCACAGGGTGGTCCACAAGGAGGTTTGTTAGGGATTCCAGTGAGGAGGAAGCAGCTTGGGGAGGGAGGGAGGTAGACACCTCCTAGGGTAAGGGGTTTGGTGTTTCCAAGTAGTATTTTTACAAACAGCAGTTCAGCTAGGGAATCACTTTGAGAGTGGAAGTCCAGCTCCAAAGCTTGAAGGTCAGTGCTGACGTAGATAATGACCCCCCTCCCTTTTTCCCTACCCTGTCTTTTCTAAAGTTAAGGTAGTCCACTAGTTCCACTTCGTGGGGGAGGATCTGCGGTTTGAGCCAGGTTTCTGTCAAGACTAGAATGTCAGGCTTATAGAGTGCCACCCATGCCTCCAGGTCATGGAATTTGTGCCTTAGACTGCCTATGTTCATATGAGTAAGTTTGATCCCTTTGGAATCGGCCCACAGGGGGCATGAGGGGTTGTTGAGAGTGAGATTTGGGGAGAAAGGACCTGGATTAGGTTCTATATCCCTCCCGAGGGCTAGGATGGTCCTACCCAGATGACCAGGGGGTAAGTAAGGAGGGGGAAGGGTCAGCCACCCAACACTCCACTTGGGAGGAAAAACCTGGTCACCACCTCTTGCATTTGGCAAAGGTCCTGGCAGGTGTAGGATTTGAAGAGTCCCATATGGAGGGGTCATTATGACCTCGATGGCAGGAAGGAGTTTCTTTAGAGAAAGAGTGCAGTTACAGGCTGATGCCAGTGAATAGCTTGGAGCAGGATTATCTAAAACGTTGTTTTTGCCAGGATTATAGAGAAATAAATTGGCAGTGACTGTAAAATATTTGGGAGGAGAGGTTTCCCTTTTGATGGCTTTAGTAGTAGTACAGCAATCAAGGGAGACCTCTAGAGAGGAAAACTATGAACTACTGAAAAGCAGATTTAAGCAGAATCAGTATGTGTTAGTGCCATATACGTAATGCTCTCCTCAAAGAGTACTTTGCCATCAACTGCACATGCTTTCCCCATCGCTAAATTCCCTGCAACTTCTGGACCCATTTCTTAATTCAGCACCTTTTTGCTGCTGACTCCTCTCTACTGCTGCTGTTAAATTCGCTGGCCTACCCGAATAGCATGTAACCTACTCACACGATGATTTTTTTTCCATCCCAGTACATCGCCTATCATACCCCTCATCCTTTTTTTCTCCCTTGTACCAATCATATGCATCCCAGCTTCTGATGCATCCTTCCAGATTACCTTATTGTTATCTACTAATTACACATGTGATAAATCTGGGCCACTGTTGTTACTTATTAAATTGTATGTACGGATTTATTTTTGTATGTTTTGTGCTGCACTATGTAACCCCTCTCCCCAGGGTGCATCTGGAATCGAGCGGTACTCTGCTCAGTATCCCTTCCTGGTAAAGCTCTTAAATAAATAAATAAATAAATAAAATATAGGCTTCACTGGAAGAGAGATTGTTATCCTAGAGATGAACAGTGAGCCCCTAGTGGCAAAACTGTATAACTTGCAGATGGCAAAGTGAGCTGATAGGAGTTTTCAGCATCATGTGACCATACAAGGCACTATAAGTTAGAGTGCCGAACAAGGGTGGTGGTGGGGGTGGCGGGGCAACCGGCGAAGCCGGCGGGGCAGAGCCGCCTTCCAAAAGCAGCCTCACAGCACACAGGAGAAGGCTTGTATGCAGCTAGTAGTATGGGCAGCTTTGAATCCAGGTAAGCCCCTTTCAGCTAATCAGGTATCTAAATCAATCTTTTTGGGGAAAGATCGCCCTGAAAATCAAGGTAATGTCCCTCCTTGCGAATTCTTTCTGCAAAAATTACCTTGTGCTTCTCGGCGCCACAACCGGGGGCGGGGGAGGGCAGGAGCTGAGTCCCTCTCAACCTTAAATTTAAAAAACAGTCAAAAACAGCTGCGTGCTTTAGGATACAATAACAGTATTAGCTAACTAAGAATTAGTAGAACACAGTTAAAGCTGCACTCAGAAATTGCAGCAAAGCAGCTCAGAGGAGTGATTGCATTAAAAACATCTGTGCCCTTTAAGACACCATAACAGTTAAAGTTAACTCCAAATTCATTTCTAGCCCAGCTCAGTGGTGTGGTTGTCTTAAATTAAAAACAGTTTGAACATCTGCGGCGACTTAAAATGGGGCCGGCCCTCCAACAGCAGCCTCACAGCACACAGGAAATGGCTCATATGCAGCTAGTAGTATGGGCAGCTTTGAATCCAGGTAAGCCCCTTTCAGCTAATCAGGTATCTAAATCAATCTTTTTGGGGAAAGATCGCCCTGAAAATCAAGGTAATGTCCCTCCTTGCGAATTCTTTCTGCAAAAATTACCTTGTGCTTCTCGTCGCCACAACCGGGGGCGGGGGAGGGCAGGAGCTGAGTCCCTCTCAACCTTAAATTTAAAAAACAGTCAAAAACAGCTGCGTGCTTTAGGATACAATAACAGTATTAGCTAACTAAGAATTAGTAGAACACAGTTAAAGCTGCACTCAGAAATTGCAGCAAAGCAGCTCAGAGGAGTGATTGCATTAAAAACATCTGTGCCCTTTAAGACACCATAACAGTTAAAGTTAACTCCAAATTCATTTCTAGCCCAGCTCAGTGGTGTGGTTGTCTTAAATTAAAAACAGTTTGAACATCTGCGGCGACTTAAAATGGCGCCGGCCCTCCAACAGCAGCCTCACAGCACACAGGAAATGGCTCATATGCAGCTAGTAGTATGGGCAGCTTTGAATCCAGGTAAGCCCCTTTCAGCTAATCAGGTATCTAAATCAATCTTTTTTGGGAAAGGTCGCCCTGAATATCAAGGTAATGTCCCTCCTTGCGAATTCTTTCTGCAAAAATTATCTTGTGCTTCTTGGCGCCACAACCGGGGGCAGGGGAGGGCAGGAACTGAGGCCCTCTCGACCTCACGGTGGTCCCCGAAATACCTTGTGCTTCTCGGCGCCACAACCTGGGGTGGGGGAGGGCAGAAGCTGATGCCCTCTCGACCTCATGGCAGTCCTCGAAATACCTGTAATACCCGAAATACCTGTAAATGCACCTGCTTCTCAGGTCCCACTTGATAGACAGGCCTACCCCCAAGGTAATACCCAGAGAACCCTTTCTCCATTCCAGCCTAGCCAAGGGCTTAAGTAAGCTATCAGTCCACTTTAAACGCACTTGGTACTGCCCCTTCCAACCCCCCCCCCACACACACACCACACACACCAGACTCGGGAGCAAAGCCCTCTGAGCTGCTCCCCCATCACAGCCCCCACCCCTGCTTCACTACCCCCCCACCTCTCACTCTCTGAGGTTGGTTTCAAACCCAATCCCCTTGTTTCACTGTCACCCAGCCTCTCACCATCTGGGACAACGTTAAACCTTATGCAGTTACTCTGCCATAGTCTATCTGGAGGTTTTGGAGGTTTCAAGGGGTGTGCTACCTAGGGCAACCGATTAGAAATAGCTTAGTATTCAATAACAACTGCTCAGTTTTTTTTCTCCTATTTGTCTAATTGTCATGTAATCACTCTTTAATGCCTAATGATCAGGCCTCTGTAACCACTGAATATGTGTATTGTCTTATTGTCCACCCTGACGTTGGAACCTTTGTAAAAGAGCTCACGCTCAAAGGTCTTTCTGAAATACCAATTAAACAATTAAACATAGGGCAAAGGATTTCCAAATAAACTAAACAGAGTTGGATCAGTAATAGACCCCAGCGGTATCCAAGGGGAGACAGGAAAAGAAGGAGAAAGATACCCATCCCAAAAAACAGATTATTTGACACCTGACCTATAAATAAGAGGAAAACCAGTTGAGAACGTTAAATGAAAAAACATAAAAAGAAAGTAGAGCAAGAAGTAAAGGATGGTTAATCAAATCAAAAACTTTAGAAAGATCAACAAATACAGAACCCACAAAACAACCAGAATCAAGAGCAGCAGATACAAGATCATGAAAGCCACATGAGCAGTTTGTGTGGAAAATTCAGGGCAGAAGCCTGATTGATAAACAGATAGTAACTGATACTGTTCTAAATATTTTTTTTATTTATTTATTGTATTCTAGGAATTAAATACCTTTGAGCCAAGGCTCTTTTACAAAGGTTCCGCGTCAAAATTAGGTACAAACAATAGGGTTACAGTGAGTTGCACATTTAGATTACATTGAGGAAATAAACAGTGACATTAAACAGTTGAACATCATATACATTTGTGAACGACAGATAAATTACCAGTTAAACACTTTCATCATTTAGAGAACATTAGGAAAGGGAAAGAATAGGTAAGGGAAGTGTGATAGGTAGTACAAGAGAGAGAAGGAGGAAGGGCAGACCATGGTTAGAGAAAACCTCTACCAGGCCTTTGTCAGGTAGGTGGTCAGGGCAGAGAAAGGAATAGTTAGGATTTAATCAAGGCAGTCACAAGAGTTGGAGGTGGCAAGGTGAGAGAATAGGCTAGATTTAAAAGCACCTAGAGTGTTAGAGGAGATAATAGTGGTGCTAAGGGTATTTAGCCAGTTGGGGGCACGATAGGCAAATGATCGCTGACCCTGTGTAGTCTGGCAACGGGGGACCTGAAGAGGCTGATTTACTGATCTTCTGGTGGGTCGGACACTTGTGTTCTGGCATAACAGGTCTTGAATGCAAGGTGGAGTGAGGCCCATGATGGATTTCTTAGCCATAAGGCAGGTGAGGTACTTTATGCGGTTTGAGAGTTATCTCAGAGTTAAATAGTCAATCATGTGTGTAAGAAAAATTTTTCCAAAACTTTGAAGATAATAAGTAAAAGCGAAATTGGGCGGTAATTATCCTCCACTAATTTAGACCTGCCCTTGTGCAGTGTAATAACTTTGGATTGTTTCCAAGCATCAGGAAAAGATTGAGTGGTCAAAGATAAATTAAAAAGATAAGTGAAAGGGGGGGACCACAATATTAATGCCCAATTTTAACAAAACAATGTCCAAACCATCTAAAGCCTTAGCTGAAATTATTTTTGAAGCGCTCAAGAGTTGAGCAACTGATGGCAGATAAGGGCCTTTGGCCCACCTAGTCCACAACTGGGCAGACTAGGTTGGCCAAAGTCCCTTATCTGCCATGAAGCTGGAGGGTCCAAGACAGCTTTAGATAACAAAGACAGGGGAGCTTCTGTAAAAAAAAGAATTTGGGAAATTACTGATACCCTCTTTTGTGTGCAAAGTAAGAGATGATCTGGGTGGGGTGGAGGAACAGTGGGTGAAGCTAAAAGGGAACATAGTGAAGGCAACAAACCTCCTCTCAAAGCAAGTGAGCAAAAGCAAGAGGAAAAAGAGACCACTAAGGTTATCAAAAGAAGTGGCTCAAAGGTAACGGCTAAAAGGGTAGCATTCAGAAGTCATAAGGAGATGCTGAGGGCGGAGGATAGGGAGGTGTATCAGGAGAAACAGAGGGAGGCAAAGAAATCAGTAAGGAGTATGAAGGTGAAAACTGAAGAGAGGCTAGCCCACTGGGTAATCAGAGGGAACAAGACATCTTTTAGATATACAAATGAAAAGAGGAAGACCACAGGAGGGACTGTAAGGTTAAGGAGGGAAGGGGAGACTGTGCAGAGGGGGACCAGGAAAAGGCAGATATCTTGAAAAAATACTTTTGGATTTCCGGTGACGTCATGGACTGCTAGACAGGTTCTTCAAACAGTGTTGTCACCCCAACCGATATAAGATTATAATTACCTTTTCAGACAGCAGATTTCAAGATTTAATCAGCAGTTCCGTCAATCGGAATGGCAGGCAGACAAAGTAAGAACAATTCCACTACCCCTGCAGGGACATTGAGGCAACTTTTGATTGAAGAAAAACTGAGCGGGAAAGCTGCAAGACCACGGACTTTACGACTGCAGTCACCGGTGTCGATTTCATCCATGGAGCCAGAGGGGGAACAGGAAGATGAAGGAGAATGACAGGCCTCAGCAGAGCTTACATTCAAGAAAGTGATAACTTCAGTGCAGACAATCAAATCCACATTAGCAGATTTAAAGATGCACTTTAAAACATGGACAAGAAATTAACAGCAAAACAAAAACAAGTGGGGGAACTGACGGACTGTCAAGGGAGTCATGATCGTTTGCTGGTATACCTAATGAACACAGACAGAGAGATATATCAGCGCATGGAGGATGCTGAAAACAGAGCACGACAAAGTAATTTTGGGATCCATGTGGTGCCAGAAGGGTCGGAAGAGGAGCATGAGTCTATGGGAGCATTTGTTCTGCACTACCTTAAAACTGTTTTGCAGCTGCCACAGGATCTGCCACTGATTATCGAGAGGGCACATAGGTCCTTGAGCCCACGTCTGAAAGATGCCAACATCAAACCACGCTTAATAATCATTAAAATGCTACATTTCCGGTCTAAGGAGACTATACTAGCCACAGCATGGAAGCAACAAAGGGTTCAGTTTAATGGCAAACAAATATACTTTTCCCCTGGTGTTCAGTTTAAATGCCAAGCAGCCAGATATATCATTAAGCAGTTGAGGGAGAAGAAAAATATCACGGCCCAGGTCTTATATCCCAATCGTTTAAAGATCTAGTAGGACAAAGGGGTGCAAATATATGAAAGCATGGCAGCAGCAGCCCCACTGCTTAAGAAGCTGAATAACGATTGCCCAGACTCACAGCTAGAGGTTTTGGAGATGGAGCTGAGACAAGCCATGTGGCAGGTAGTTGGAAAGGTAAGGAAGAGAATGCAGATGGAAGAGGAGCTGCCAAGGAGTTTGGCCCCAGATATCAGGAACATGTTGCAGAGGACAGGAATAGAGGAGAATATGGAGAAGCGCAGTGGAATGCAGCCCTCTGGTTGCTGAGGGAGATGGATGGAAAACTGATCAGTTTCACTGAAATTGACAAGGCCTGCATGTTAACGGCCGATCTGCTGGAGAAGGCAGAATGAACTTGGTGGGACTGAGGAGGAAGAGAGGGAGAAGGTGTTATCTCTTCTGCCCCCAACTCCTTCTTTCGTTGTTGTTGTTTTCCTCTCTTTTTGTCTGTATTTATTTTCTTTTTCGTGTCCCTTTTCTATGGTCTGGTTCTCTACTTTGCCCTGATTGGGCTTTTCTCCCATCCCCCTCCCCACATCCCCTCTCCCGCTAAGGTGTCTTCTATGCCCTCCTTTTTGTCTCTTTGGTTGTTCCCATCTTCTGTCTGTCTCCCCCTCTTTTCCATTATCTCTCTCCCCTTCTTTGCTGAATTTAATGTGTGTCAAAGAACATCGGGGAACGGGTATTGGTTTGAAGCTAAACCATCTATTTTAACAGAAGAATGGAGGTGTGTGGTCTGTGGAAGGTGCAGCTGCAGTAAGCAAGGGAGAGTAATGAATGAAGGGCCAAGTTGTGACGCAGCATATGGGGAATGGCACTTAGCATGGGAATTAGGGTGCAGTGGGTAGAGCATTACACATGGGGGTTTGATTGGGGACTGGGGGGTGGAGATAGCAGAAATATTGGGGGAAGTTGCTAACCAAGTCGGAATCCCTCCTTGCACCTTCAGGTCCATAGTGGGAAAGTTACTTCTACAGAGAATGGAGGGGAGAGTGGGGAACAGAGGAGAATGACCACGAGAGCGGAGAGGCATAAATGGAGAACCCGTCATGAGTGTGAGTAAGTGAAGCGAGAAGAAGTATGCGTGTGAAGGACACATAAGAAAGCTCTGTTCAGAAATGCTTGGGGAGATAGCAGCTAACAAGTGATGTAATGCCTTTTGGTTCAGTTCTCTATCTCGTCCCTCCAGAGATGCAGCTAGACAGTTCTCACCCTAAGATGCGGGGTAAGAGGGGAGATCTTAAGATCCGGTTGTCTTGGAAGCCTTAAAATGGATGCATGATGACTGACCAGAGGAAGGCTTGACTAACAAAAAAGGAAGCATCATAGAAAGTAAGCAACAAGAAGGGGAGGAAGGAGTGCAGGGCAGAACGAAATTGTGGTGTTCTCTCCGACAGGAAGGGGAGGAGGGGGGGACCAGATATAGGGATAGAGGTTATGAATGTGGGTATGCATGACAGACAGCAAAGCCAGCATACACACTGAAACTACCCTGGGGGGGGGGGATAAAGCATTTGGCTACCAGAGACCAGAAATAATTTGCCTGTGCAGGTGATGGGGTTGGAGGAGTGGGGGTTCTCTTTGTTAAACTAGCGAGGAGGGAGAAGGGGGAGAGAAGTGAAACAGGTGGGGATCTCTCCCTCCTCTCCACAGTGCCTAAGGGAAGCAGTCTTTCTGGGTAATACCCAGTCTTCCACAGTCACTGGAGGAGATTTTCGGGGGGGGTCCCCTGTCTGGAAGCAGTCTGTGAGGGGGTACTGACCACTATGGGTAGGCGAGGGCTAGGGTCAGACTTATAATAAGAATGTGAGGCATCGTCAGGACCACAAGGAAAGCTCTGGGATTCCAGGAATTATGCACGGTGGTGCGCAAGATGCTTGGAATGACACCCCTTAGTCACACTGAAGTCACAGATACTGAATTCATAAGTAGAACAGCTGAGTGGGAAACCACTTACAAGTTGAAAAAGATGTTGCAAGCATTAGTAGAGTGTAAATCACTTGTTGTAAATAGTTATTTGAAGCAGCTATGGTTTAATTACAATGTGAATCCACCATGCATGGCAGAACAGAGAGTAAAGGAGAAGAGACATGGTATGGGAATCAGATCTCGGGGAAAGCAGCATATTACATGCGCAATGAAAAATGGAGTCACTTAAAACTGTCTCATATAATGTCAAAGGGATCAATTCAGTAATTAAAAGAACCAAGATACTGACTGAAATATGGACACTTAGGGGAGACATAGCATTTCTACAAGAAACTCACCTTTCAGAGATGGAGCATCTAAAGTTAAAGAGGGCATGGGTGGCACAAGTCTTTGCTTCCTCCCACCCCACAGCAAAGAGGAATGGAGTAGGAATACTGATTCTTAGGGGGCTAGGGTTTGAGGTCTAGAACACAAGTAGAGACCCAGAGGGCAGGTGGATCATAATTTTCAGGCAAGGTTCAGGACTCGCTGCTGCATTTAGTAAACATGTGTGCACCAAACACAGATGCTGCCCCCTTTTTGCAAAAACTGACAAGATAGTGGCACTACAGGAAGGTACATTGGTGGGGGTGGGGGGGGGATTTAATGCAGTCCTAGATCCTCAAGTGGATAGGTTGTCTGGAAATAAAAAGACAACCAGAAAACTAGTCAAGTCTTAAGGAAACATATAAAGGATCGGGGCCTGACAGATGTGTGAAGAGAACAACACAGGGGGGAAAGGAACTATGCTTTCTTTTCCAACACACATAGGGAATACTCTAGGATTGATGTGTTTCTGGTTCACAAAACAAGCTTTGCCAAAGTGGAACAAAGTAAAATTTATCAGACAGTCTTGTCTGATCATGCCTCCATATCATTGTTCATTAGGGTGGGAGGGATGGTGAAAAAAAAACAACTCAGTGGAGGAGAAATATGTCTTTATTAAATTGTAACCCCTACCCGGTATGCCGTTTGTATCTGACAGAACTACCAGGTGGGCTGGGTTCGGGGAGGAATATGTCACTCGGCACATACTGTAGGCTAGGTTTGGCTACTCTGCACAGGGGCACCCAAGTAACTCCGAACACAGGAAGCAATAACTGTAATGGCCAATACCAGAAGTGGGATTCTAAAGTGTGGCTTTTATTCACATCCAACAGAATAAACAAAGCATAGATGGACCCCTACCGGGCTACACTCCTGGTAATGCAGATTAAAGGAGATCAGAACACATCCTCATCACTTTAGCCCTAGGCTCTGAAACACACTGGGCACACAACCCGAACTTGTTCACTGCTCTGGGTTACACAGCCCGAACTTGTACACTGCTCTGGGTCTTCCCTGGCTCGGCTCCCTTGCCAGCCACTTGGACACTTTCCATATATCATGGAAACAGTTGCTGGTGGCTCCCTAAACCACCTAAGAGCACCTCTGCTCCATAAGGGAATCTTCCTACTAAATCCCACGTCTGGGTACTTTCCTCAGGCACTGGCCAAGTACCTGAGAAAAAGCAACAGGTGTCTCAGAGCAAATTCGTAGAGGTGAATTTGGTTACTAATGATGGGGGGTCTCCCACCTCTCGCTTCCACAATTCATACCTGGCTATTTCTCTGGACTGTAAACACCTCATCCTTTAACACTCTGCTGTGTAGATTCTTGCTAAATGTATTTCACATTAAGTCTATTTGTCTTGCTTCCCATTTGTGCTGGACTTGAACATACTTAAAATAAGTGGCTTTGTCCATTACTCTAGATCCCCCATAGGTTAAGCAGTCCAACCCCCACATTCTTTCTTTCCATTTGTGCTGGACTTGAACATACTTAAAATAAGTGGCTTTGTCCAGTACTCTAGACCCCCCACAGAGTTAAGCAGTCCAATCCCCACATCTTCCAACTGTACTTGGCTGTCTTTTCCTGACCCACAGTAACAGTCCCTTTAGTTTCATTCTGTTTCAGGTGAAAACACTTGGCCCTTTTGCAGAGCAAACTCACCCTTCAGTTGCAGGTGCCCACAGGCGTTTCTTCTTCAAGGAATCTTCCTTTCAGAGCTTCTGGTGCCTCAGCACAACTCAAACAGGCAGCTTCTTTCCCTTAGCTGGACCCAGGGGGGTTGCCCCTGGAAAACAGGCTGACATCTTACCCCTATCCCTGCAGGGATGGGGCTCTGAACCATTGAGAGCGGTCTCCACCACTTCAATTATCAGTTCCTGTGTTCCTGTTCAGGTGGAAACACACACCTAAAACAAAAGTAGCTCTGCAACAGAGCTTAAAGCTCTGAGAGCCTGCACACACTCTGCTGCACTACAGACCTCTCACTCAGACTCTGACAGAAACACTTAAAATTCCCCAACGTTCTACTCTAACCTCCAACTGCAACATTCCAGTGTGGCTTATGCAGCTGCGACAGTTCTAAAATGATGTCATCCCTCAGTCTCAGCTGAGACTGAGAACAGAGTGAGACAGTGTGAAATCCATTTAACTGGAGTTTCACAAGCTGCCTTCCCTGCCTACCACTAGGTCTTACTGGGATTCTAGTAACCCTGAGTAACAGGGGGGTTACAAAATGACAAGGTATTTCAAACTAAAATGATTACAGATATTAAAGAGTACAGGCGATTTAATGCAGATGGAGAGACAGAGGAGCAGGTGGTATGGGATGCCATGAAAGCTGTCCTAATCAGCTGGTCAGCCAGAAAGCAGAAACAGCATCAGGCAGCACAGAAGAATCTAGAAAAGAAAATAAGAGAATTGGAGATTATTAATAAAACAGATCCCCAAAACATAATGCTTAAAGAAATAAAAAAGTTAAAGGCTGAATTGCAAACTTTGCTACCTAGAAAAACAGAGGGAAAGCTACGCTATACTGCGCACAGGTACTATGAGGGAGGGAGGAAAGCAGCATCTCTTCTGGCATACAGGCTGAGAAAGGTGACAGAGGACAGAGTAGTATTGAAAATAAAAAATACTTTGTGGAATTTTATACAAAATATTTATCCTCCTTTGGGCCTATCACCCTCTCTTTTCTTGCCAACACAGACCGCCATCTTTTTGGTTACTACATGTTCTCTTGCTCCTGGACTATGTAAATACCCCCCCCCCTACACCCTTTCTCAGTCCTACTCCTAGTTGGTGTTGTTAAGTGCAACCCAGGTCCACCCAACTCCTCCATTACTTTCTCCACTAGCACCTGGGCAAATGCCGCTGGGTTGAAATGTGCACATATCAACATCTTCAGCCTCCCCTCTAAGTTCCCAGACATGGAGGCATGGGTATCTCAGCACAATCCTCATGTGCTGGGACTCTTGGAAACCTGGTTAATGCCTCACCTATCTGATGCCACATATCAACTACCTGAATACTCCTCCATACTCCTCGATAGGCCCAGCAAGAAAAAAGGTGGAGGCATAGCACTGTTCCTCAGGGAACCCATCTCTGCTACTATTGTCCTCTGCTCTGGTCCCACCTCCCCCAGCGAATGGCTACTATCCAAGCTAACCTTGGGTTCCACAAAGAAGCTCTATATTGGCTGCTGCTATAACCCTCCAACTGCAGGTTCTGAGGGTATAAACAACTTCCTATCTGGTTTCAGCTCTCTCCCCCACCAGAGACACCATTCTCCTAGGTAATTTCAACCTAAACTGGTTTAGTACTGACCAATCTGACTACGCCTGCCTGTTAAAACAGTACAATCTTGTCCAGTCCATCATGCTGCCCACCAGGCAAAATCCATGTACTACCACCCGAACCCTCTTGGACTGGATCCTCAGAAACAAGGAAGACTGCATACTACAAGCTTGAATAGTGGCTCACTCCATCAGTGACCACTCATCCACATTCATCCTCTGATCAACGAAGACAAAGCATCCCCCCAAATACCTATCTTTTTGAAATTTTCACAGCCCAGACACCTCCTCCTCCTTAGCGAGCTTGGTCGTTGGATTGGTCTGCACTCTACTCCACCATGGACATGTCCTCAGCAGTGACCTCTTTCACACAGACCTTGCTGGCCCTACAAGAACGGCACTTCCCTCTCACAACAAGACGAGTCTGTGCAGCTGCTCCCGCTGGATCAACAAAGATCTATTCTAACACATGAAGGACAAAGACCGTGCCTGGACTGCCCACAAGGTGTCTCCTTCCCCTGCCCTCTGGGATGCCTACAGGTGCCAGAGAAACCAGTGCAAACACCTGGTTAAATTTCTGTAGCAGAACTACTTCTACAGTCTTCAGAAGAAAAGCCTTGGTGACCCAAGGAAATTCTGGGAGTCTATCTGCTCACTTCTAAACCCCTAAACTGGCAAATCAGCCCTGCAGATTAATTCCTCTTCTGGCCCGGCGACTGGCCCTCTGGAAGTGGCCCAGGCCTTTAATGATAAATTTACCAAGCTCGCAGCACTTCTCTCCAAACTCCCGAGTGACCAGCCCAGTGGATCGGCCCACCACTCCCAAACTGCACCCTCCCCCCAGCCCCCCTTCCTCTAGCCCCCCTTTTTTACTTCAAGGCTGTCTCCCTTATTGATACCTCCAAGCTTCTCAAATGCCTACCAACCCATGGCTCCCCTGGGTCTGATGGCCTCTCCCCCATTTTCCTCAGACTTGTCTCTCCTGCCATTGTCAAGCCTCTTATACTTATTTTTAACCTTGCTCAGTCTACCTCTACCATGCCAGACCCTCGAAAAATGGCCAAAGTGATACCTATTTTCAAAGTTGGTGACCCCCACTCCACTGATATCTACCAGCCTATTTCCATCCTCCCCCACCTAAGTAAGCTCCTCGAGAAAGTTATCCACCACCAGCTTACTGAATACATTGCTAGGTACAGCCTCATGTGTAGCGAGCAGCATGGCTTTCGCAAGAATCATAGTACCTCCACTGCCCTAGCATTACTGTCTGACCACATCCTCAGGAACATGAACAAAGGGCAAGCCACTGGCACAGTTTTCGTTGACCTCTCCAAGGCTTTTGACTTGGTAACTCATGCCCTCCTCCTCTCGAAACTACATCTACTTGGCTGTTCCCATGAGGTATCAAAATGGTTCTTTAGCTACCTCTCTAATCATTCCCAATTTGTCTGTGTGGGCCCTGCCCGCTCCCCTACCCTGCCTGTCTCAACCGATGTCCCTCAGGGCTCCATTCTGGGGCGCCTGATTTTCTCCTTATACATAAACACCCTTCTAGCTGACAGTCTTACCTGTCACTCCCTCCTCTATGTGGACAACCTTGTCCTTTTCTTCAGTGACAAATCCCCCTCCCGCATTTCCTCAGTCCTCACCCAAAACTATGAAGCAGACCATAACTGGTTTGCAGCCAACCTCCTCCTGGAAAATATCAAGAAAACAAAGTCCATGCTGTTCAGGTCAAAGCCCTTCCTTGCCAAGCTCAAATCTCCCTCCTCTCTCTCTGCATAATCTCCCTGGATGGCAAGGTGCTCGAAAACGTAGACACTTTCAAATATTTTGGTGTAATACTCGACCCCGCCCCCTCCTTCTCGGAACACATTAATTCAGTAGTTTGCAGGATTCACCAAAAACTTGGCGCAGCCTATAGATTCAAACAATACCTCACCCCTGAGGCTCAGCTTGCCATTGTCCAGGGAAATGTCTCTCCATTCTTGACTACTGTTCCACCATCTACACAAGGGCATCATCTTCCCTCAAGGCCAAACTCTCCACTGCCTACAACAGCGCCTGTCGCGTCACCTTGCTGGCCCCCTTTTCCACTCACCACTGTGTCATTTATCAGTCAATGGGGTGATTCCCACTCCAAGGCCGCTTTGACTACGCCCTTTGCTGCCTGTTTGATAATGCTGTCTGCACCGTCAAAGAATCCCCTCTCACAGCCCTTTTCAAAGTCAGAACCTTGAGCCGTGGCCTCTGCTCAAATATTATCCTCCCCTCCATGTTCCCAGGATATCCACCAACATGGTCGGGAGAGCCCTGTCTGTTGTGGCCCCCTCACAATGGAAAAAATTGCCAGCCAGACTTCTTACCCTGGATACCCACCACCTGTTTAAATTCCGCCTCAAAGACTGGCTCCCAGTTGAGTCTAGCTGCCAGTGCTTCTCTGGGTAGCTCCATTTTTCCCCACCTCTCCCCTGCTAACTTGTCATGGTTACTAGATACTTGTATTTTTAGCTGCCTCTCTGTTACCTGATACCTGCCTTGTAGTTTAAGTTTTCTGTGCTGAATATTGACATGGTCCATTGCTTACATTCTCTGGTATTGCGTTAGCACCATTGTGTTAGCTTTCATCTATGTTTCTATTGTACTTTGCTTTAGTTGCCTCCTGTACCAACTGTCATGGCCCTGGTCATGCCTGGAAATGGTCCCTGGGATCAGTGTACTTACCCAGTTATCAAAGTCATAAAGAAATAAATAAAACTGTATGAGGAATAAAAAAATAGGAACAACAGTGGTACAGAAAATCTGACAGTTCCAGCGATCAATTACCTTACCAAAACTATCAGAGGAAAAGGCATCGAGATTAGGCGCCCCCATCTTGGATGTAGATGTTACCACCCCCCGCTACTTTACTCAGTTAACACCCCTTATTTAATTACTGGCACCCATACTTGGCATGCACTCAAATTTAGAAATGGTACCACCCCTAGCTTTGGGAATGTATACCAGGCTCATTCTCTAGAGATTAAGGGGTGGGGGTTACAGAACAACCATTGGCATTTACAAACCAGGTCCTGGGGAGAGATTTGCTAGGCATATGCTAGACCTGTCTTCTGGAGGGGTACCCAGTAAATCCACACATGAAGCAATAACGTAACTGTCCAGACCATAGTTGGGGTTCTAGAGTGGGACTTTATTCAGACAGATGTTCTTTAAAGAAAGGGAGGACCCCCAAAAGAGTTCCACATCATGGCACTTGAAACTGACAGAACATATTCCAACTGTAACTTCCAAAACATCTATGTATTCCTACAGATGTAGGACATAGGACACTTAATTTGTATTCCCACAGGCGTAGGACATAGGACACTGCATTTACAATTTGCATTAAGTGGCATTTTGGGCCACAACTGTAAACACATTTGCTAACCAGTAGCACAATTCTTCCATCTAATTGTTTGTAGCAACTTTAACCCACTACAGGAGTCGAATCTCCCTCAGACTATGGCCACAAGTCTAGGGTAACCAGGCACCCTTTCCGAACCAGTAGTCCTGAACTGATCACTCTAGACACCTTAAACATTTGCAATAACTCTTAAAATGCTATGAACAAAAACTTGGCGTTCAGCATTCAAAGCACCACCTAGGTAGTGAACAGGTAAAAGTCTTGAATAATGTGATATAGTCATGCTTCTGGACATCACTCACCTCAGCCAACTTTACTTTAAAACAAAACAGTCTTGCACATCTGTACTTATAGAAAGTTGTGCCTTCTCTATAGGCAAGGAACAGAACAGGTACTTGTTCCCTCTGGCAAAACTCAGATTTCACTCACTGTCATACTTTCAGGCAGCTTTAAACATCCTGGATCAATACAGTGGATTTCCCCTTGGATCCACCGAACTGCAGTTCCTTTCACCCCTTCTGGAGTGAAAATCAAGAAATCCTGCTGAAGAAAGATCTCCACCACTTCACTTGGCAAGCTGGGGATTACCAAACTAGGTTGAGACATTCAGGGCTCTAGACTCAGAGCTCACTGACAGAGCAGCTACCACGCTCACTCCTACACACTGACACTCCCTCTAACCAACTCTAACTCACTCTAACCAACTCTAACCAACTGCTGTTCCCAACATTCTGTCTCCCACATCAGCAGCTGACACAAGGGTTATGCTGCTGCGAGAGTTCCAAATGAGCTCATCACTTCAGTCTCAGCTGGAGCCAAGTAAACAGAAGAGTGAGCAGATGAAAAAACATTTAACTAGTTAATCACCAGCTGCCTCTCCCTGCCTAGCACTGTCACTGAGGGGATTCTAGTATCTCCAAGGGACTGGGTGGTTACACAGAAATAAAACATGCTATTTAAACTTTATCATCAAACAAGGTCTGGGACCTGACAGGTTTAATACAGATTTTTTACAAAACATTTAGAAAACAATTTACACCCACATTAGGAAAACTTTTTAGGCACTGCCAAGAGGGGGCAGTCACACCAGGGACATGGGGGAAGCGATAATATCAGTCTTGCCTAAGCCTGGGAAGGACTCGACACTATACGAATCCTATTAGCTACATCATTATTGAACCAGGACCTGAAATTATACACCAAAATACTGGCCACAAGGTTACAAAAGGTAGTAGGGGAATTGATACACCCAGATCAGACGGGATTTATTCAAGGTCGACAACTAAAAGATAATGTACGGAGAATGCTTAATATTTTAGAAGCAGGGTAATCAGCTAGGGAGAAACAAATTACTATCCTGATAGATGCAGAGAAAGCATTCGATAGGCTGAACTGGACTTTTTTTTAAACAACGATGAAGCAGATGGGCTTTAGGGAGGATTATATGAAATCCATACAGATGTTATACACTGATCCCACAGCTAAAACCAAAGGAAATGGGACAATACCCAAGTCATTTAATATTCAGAGGGGAACTAGGCAAGGATGCCCACTGTCACCCCTGTTGTTAGCTATAAGTATTGAACCATTGGCAGAGGCTATTAGACAGGATAGGCTGATAAGGGAGGTAATTATAGGGGAGGTGTTAAACAAAGTTTCATTATATGCTGATGATACTGTGATCTTATTTATTTATTTAGCGTTTGTTGACTAGGTAGGTACATTAGACAAGCTGTATGCCTATTTTCAGGTATGACCCAGGAGAGTACAGTGAAAAATATAGGTTCAAACAAGGTACATAACGACAAGAGGGCAATGTACATAGTTACAGGAGAGCAAGATGAACATAGATAGTCTACAGTGAGTGGTAATAGGTAAAATATACATATACATACAGAATAAATAGGCTAAGACATTCAATGGCAATTATATTGTATGAGTGACCCTTTTACCAGGGCCACATAATTCATAAGCAGATAGCGAGCAATCACATGCCTCTCAGAGTTAAAGGACAGTGGACAGTAGATTGGATGAGACCAATTTGGAGACCTGATTAAGGTGATTTAGGACACCCACACACAGAGGACAGTTTCAAGTGCCCCCACAAGGAATTCTGGAGGCTCAGGTGGGAGGGGAAGGTACAAACGTGGCCTGAAAGGGAGTTCCATAGCCTTGGTGTGCATGTAGCAAAGTCCCTTCCCCCATTAGGGTTCAAGTATAAGGAACTTTGAGCACCCCAGGACATTGAGACCTGAGGGAGTAGGAAGAAGATTCAGCAGGCTTGAGGAGCTGCACCAGCCCTGGAGGGGTTCCGGTTCTGAACACCTTTCCTGCGAAGCAGCCCAACCCATATTTCAAGTGATTACCCGGGAAAAGCCAGCCCAGTTTTTCATATAATTTACAATGATGGGTGAGAAGTGGGGCTGCCAGGGCAAGACGACAGATGTTGTTGTAGGTCATGTTCCATCGAGCAAGGTGGACCTTGGAGGTGCTTGCGAATAGGAGAAGGCCATAGCTAAGTGAAGGGAGCAGCACACCTCTGGCCAACGCCAAGCGAGCTGCAGACATCAAATTTCTCTTTGCCCTGTAGGCAAGACCCAGTTTGCAGTTTACAGTTCTGTAAACATTTAGGATGTGACACCCCATGTCAAGTTGGGGGTCAAGTGTCACTCCAAGGTATTTTATTGAAACAGTGGTTAAGAGGGGAGAGCCATCAACACCACTGACACATAGAAGGACAGGGGAGGCCTTGATCTTGGCAACTGACCCAAAAAGCATGGCCTGAGTTTTCTTTAGGTTGAGGACCAGCTTGTGAGTCGCTACCCAGGACTGAACATTCTTGAAGGCCTCACTCAGCTGAAGGTTGAGAACCCCAATGTCCCGGGAGTGTGCAAGGATGACAAGATCATTGGCATAAAGGGTGGCACTACAGTTGGAAGCAGCAGCAGCAGGGAGGTTGTTAACAAATGCAGAAAAAAGAAGAGGCCCCAAAACTGATCCCTGTGGGACACCCGCAGTCACCAGAGTGGAGTCAGAGAGGACCTTGTTGAATTTAGTCTGTTGTATTCTGCCTTGGAGGTAGTTTCTAAGCCAATTCAAGGCAGGAGGGACCAGGCCAAGCGACTGCATCTGTGAGCAAAGTAATACATGGTCCACAAGGTCAAAGGCCTTAGATAAGTCTATAAATATGGCCCCAGAGAGTTTGCCCTGGTCCATGGCCATCCTGATGCTAGTAGAGACTGAGACCAGGGCTGTGGACATGCCATACCCCTTTCGATAGCCATGCTGTGCTGGGGACAGCAACTTATGAGCCTGAATGTACTCTGTGAGCTGTTCAGCCACAGCTTTCTCTAAGAGTTTACTAATGGCCGATAGGATGGCAATTGGATGATAGTTGTTCAGGACTTTGGGGTTCCCTTGCTTCGGAACAGGGACAATCCTCGTTACTTTCCAAATGTCAGGGATAACACCAGTGGCAAGGGACAGGTGAAGATATGTGCCAGTGGGATGGCAATGTAGGGGGCACCCAGGTTCAGAAACTTGGGCTCCATGTTATCATGGTCAGCACTGGAGTGTGGCGAGAGACCAGAGAGGAGTCTCTGCATCTCCATGACAGACACAACCCTGAGATAAAATAATGGACGAGAGGAGTGATCCTCCTGAGAGACAGAGGCCGAAGGGCCGCCGATGTTCTCAGCAGCAGGGAAAAGGGAGGTAGGTGCAGACAAGTCAGAAAAGCGGGAATTTAAAGCATTAGCTATCGTAAGTGGATTATTACAACTCTACCCACCAATGATCATTTCAGATACCCCAGAGTTGGAGGAGCCACTGACTAAGTTTTTAATGTTCCTCCAGAACCTACGTGGGTCCTTAGCAGAGCTAAGCAGAGCAGATTTACAGTAGTCACTTTTTGCCACCCTGATGGCTTTATTGCACTCACTTCTGAGCTTCCTATACTGTTGGAAGATGGACTGAACCAACGTGCTTTTGAAATGAGTCCAACACTTGTCCCTCGCACGCATGAGGGCTAAGAGGCTCCCATGCAGCCATTTTGTGGCAGACCCCTTACTCTCCACCTAATAAGGGGGACTTGCTTGTCCTGCAGGGCACCAAAAACAGTGAGCAACTAGGATACAGCTGTAGAGGGGTCATGGGTACTAAGCACTTCTGACCAGTCAGTGATACTCAGATCCTCATGAAATGACCCCAGATCAAACCTAGAGAAATCCCTAACCTGAATGATCTTGTGGGGAATTTTTGGTGAAGGGACTTTCCACATGCAAAATACCGGGGTGTGATCCAAGGCAGAGTCAAGTAGTGTTCCTGTGGAGCTGATTCTATCTGGATGGTTTGATAGTACCCAGTCCAGTAGGGAGCTAGTTCTACCATTAGCAGACCATCTAGTAGGCTCCTGGATCAGCTGAGACAGGGCAAGACTTGTTAACAGAGGTTCAAATTGCTGGGATTACCTCCTGTCCAGTTTAAGTTCACATCACCCAGGATCAAAAGTTCATTATCCCCAACATAAGGACCAATGGTATCCAGGAGGTGGGTGAGCCCAGGCAGACCACCCTTGGGGGGATTGCATGTGCATACAACCTGCAGCTTCTTTGTATTTCCAAGTAACAACACAGTGTGCAGCAGCTCACAGGAAGACAGGGAGGACTGCTGATGGATTACCTCAGAAACTTTCAGATGACTCTTATAGTAAATTAGGATACCACCCCCTCACTTTTTTCCTGGCCGATCATGCCTAATAAACTCATAGCCAGGAAGTGCACAGGCTAAGTCTGGTATTGACGGTTTCAGCCAGGACTCTGTAATGCCTAGTATTTCAGGCTTATAGTGGTCGACCCATGCAGATAGTTCATCAAGACTGGGTAGTAGACTGCAAATATTAAGGTGAGCAATTTTTAACCCCTTTCCCAATTTCCAACTTTCCAGGCTAGAAAAGGCCTGATAGGCAGGACTAGGGTTTAGCTCTATCTCACTAGCAAGGGCCAGTCTCACTAGGAAGAGCCAGGGGAGTAGCCTGATAGGGGGAGGGGTACCTCTAACCGAGGGCCTACAGGCTGGATGTCTTCTCACCATGGCAGTACCCAGAAGGCATCCAAGGTCGAGAAAGCTGGTAGGGCAGGGAGGCAGTCTGTCATGAGCTAAAAGGTTAGAGAAGGTGAAATCAAACACCTCATGAGGGGTAGTCATCCACCAGCGGTCCCCATACAACCGAGAAGAGTGTATGGCCATTAGGGAGAGAAAAAGGCCAGCAAGGAGGCCGATGGAGAGGGCAGCTCGAGGCAAGGAGGGCAAGACACCTTCCCTAGTAGGCCTGGGGTCACCATTTCAGATTTTGACTCAGCAGTGCCCAGTGACACCAAACTCAAAGAGACAGTATGAAGTCTGAGTACCCTAACTAATTATACAGATAGCCCAGCAAATTCCCAATACAACATCATAGGGAGAAACAGACAGATTAGGGAATATGCTAGCATGAAACCTGGAGAACAGTAACCTTTGCCATTAACAGCCCAGCAAACACCCTATCAACATTCCAGGGTAATTTTACAGAGTAGGCAGAAATATTCAGTAATCAAACTGGTACAGGAAAATGTAAGCAGCACAGGTAACCAAACCCCATGCAAGGTGAATTGACATAAGCTAGTGAAAAAGACAAAGAACAGAACACTGTTATTATTTTTTTTTCTTTCAGCCACACCCAATCTGCTGATAGGGTACTTGTACATATTAGAGAGGGGCTTGCAAGCATTTAAAGGGAAGAAGGAATGGGGTGGGTGGGGGGGCAGAAAAAATTCAATTTGTGCAGGTCCAGAAGGAGGGGATCCCAGCGAGGACCAGCCCACACCTCCAACCCCTGATGCCCAAATGCCGCGGTCGGGGCTGAAGCCCTGCAATTTAAACTGCTCCAGCAGTTCAATTTTGGCACCTTTTCTTTCCACTCTCACTCTCGCTCTCTCTCTTGCTCTCTCTCGCTCTCTCTCGCTCTCTCTCACTCTCTCTCACTCTCTCTCACTCTCTCTCGCTCTCTCTCCCCCCCTCGCAGTCCGTCTCCATGAACAAGGAGCCCTGCGGGAGACTACTAAAAATTAAATGTGCAAGTCCCAAGTGGGGAAGGAGGGGATCCCAGCGAGGACCAGTCCACACCTCCAACCCCCAATGCCCAAATGCCAAACGTTGCAGCCGGGGGCTGAAGCTCTGCAATTTAAACTGCTCCAGCAGTTCAATTTTGGCACCTTTTCTTTCCACTCTCACTCTCGCTCTCTCTCTTGTCTCTCGCTCTCTCTCTCTCACTCTCTCACTCTCTCTCGCTCTCTCTCCCCCCCCCTCACAGTCCGTCTCCATGAACAAGGAGCCCTGCGGGAGACTACTAAAAATTAAATGTGCAAGTCCCAAGTGGGGAAGGAGGGGATCCCAGCGAGGACCAGTTCACACCTCCAACCCCCAATGCCCAAATGCCAAACGTTGCAGCCGGGGGCTGAAGCCCTGCAATTTAAACTGCTCCAGCAGTTTAATTTTGGCACCTTTTCTTTCCTCCCCAACTCTCTCTCTCTCTCTTTCCCCTTGCGGTCTGACTCCACAAACAAGGAGCCCTGTGGGAGAGTAGTAAAAATTAAATGTGCAAGTCCCAAGTGGGGAAGGAGGGGGTCCCAGCAAGGATCAGTCCACACCTCCAATCCCTGATGCCGAAAGTCACTGTCAGGGCTGAAGCCCTGCAATTTAAACTGCTCCAGCAGTTTAATTTTGGCACCTTTTCTTTCCTCCCCGACTCTCTCTCTCTCTCTCTCTCTCTCTCTCTCTCTCTCCCCCCCTCGCGGTCTGACTCCATGAACAAGGAGCCCCACAGGAGAGTACTAAACATTAAAAGTACAAGTCCCAAGTGGGGAAGGAGGGGGTCCCAGTGAGGACCAGTCCACACCTCCAACTCCCGATGCCCAAATGCCAATTTACCTGTCATCCCCAGAGATGCAAGAGACACTATCTGAGGAACCCGCAAGCCAACTTGCCACATCTCCTAGAGCTGCTGGACAAATATGGGCAGATCTCAGGATTCAAAGTAAATGTCAATAAGACAGAAATTATTCAGATCAGCGGGCAAATTACACCAGAAACTAAAACCATACTACTAGGAACATGGAATGTGGACAGGGTGCGCTATCTGGGAATCCAGATCCCTAAGAATATTAACAACCTGTACAAAGCGAACTTTGGTATGCTTAAGCATGAGGTGTTTACAGATTTAAAAAGATGGTCTATGCTACCCCTATTGTTTTCCAACAAAATAGACACACTAAAAATGTATGTTCTGCCTAGATTTTTGTTCCTCTGCCAATGCCTCCCTGTCCCAACACCAGGAAGTGACTGGAGGAAATTGGAGAGATCCTTAAAAACTTCATTTGGCAAAGAAGGAAAGCTAAAACCAGATGGAAGTTATTAATGAGAAGCAAGAGTGTGGGGAAGTGGGGTATGGTATTCCCAACTCTAGGGATTATTATTTGGCAACTCAGTTGAGTGACATGATAGAGATTTTTAATTCTCAAAAAGAAAGCATGTGGAAATCAATGGAAAAAACACTAACAGGAGTATTAGTATAGAAAGGCAGGGTGGGATACAAATACAGCACAGAACCTTCAGGTATTCACTAATAGATGGAAAAAACATACTTTTAGGCAGTGGATTTACATGAAAAGGAGGTTTCATATAGCACATACACAAAGTCAGTGGATCCCTTTATGGGAGCATAGGGACTTGGCTCTGGCAAGGTCAGATCTCACTTTCAGGAGGTGGGCGGCCAGGGGATTGGAGCACTTAACGCACTTTTTTAATGGAAGAATATTGAAGTCTTTCCAGCAACTCCAACAGATGTTCCAGCTTCCCCACTTAGACCTTTTAAGGTTCTTCCAGGTCCGAGCTTACCTGTCATCCCCAGAGATGCAAGAGGCACAATGGATAGAACAGCCCACAATAATGAAGCAGATTCATATGCTAACTCGACAAAAGGAAGCTAAACACATGGTCTCACAGCTATACACTTGTTAAATGTGGACACAGGGCAGAGGGAAGTAGAGGTAATCCAGAAGCGATGGGAGGAGGAATTGGAACACCCTCTGAGTGCAGAAGAGTGGGGACGAATATGGGAGGCAACACATAAGACCACTCTCTCAGGGAGCTGGAGAGAATTTAGATGGAAAATAAACAGATTTTTCCTGACACCAGACAGGTCTAAGCATTTTGGTACAAATAATTCAGATCTTTGTTGGAGGGTGTGTGGGGAGCAGGGTACACCCACAAACACCTACTGGAAATGTAAAGAAATACAGAGCTACAGGATGGAGGTTCAAAGGTGGATTTCAAAAATACTGGAAATAACTACTCCATTGGAAGGAATAAATATAATATGTGGCCCACACCCTAGAGGAATGAGAGGTAGGACCAAGAAATATATTTATAATATTATGATCGCAGCAGCATTAAAGGCCATAACTCAAAGATGGCTAAAACCAGAACCTCCCTCCACTGACCACTAGATGCAAGTATGTAAAAAAGATTAGAGACATGGAGACAATTTCTGCCAGACTTAACCTGCAAGTGGTTCTCTAACACCAGATGGTTGCCTTTTATGCATCTGATTGAAGAATTAGAGGGCATACCAGCTCTGGAACAAATGTTGTACAACTAATGTGTGAATGATTAACCAGTAAAGGATAGGTTCTGTCATGCAAAGTAGTTTGATTCAGTTATAGGTTTAAGAATTTAGTTCTCGATCAGTTTAGAGGACAAACAGACAAAATAGCATATCCAAGGGGGTAGGATGGAGTATGTAGAAAGTAGGATGTGGGATATACATGGTCACAGTAAAATGTTTCTAATGATATGGATAACACGGAAATGTAACATGCATATGCTTTATCTTATTAATAAACAGAAATAAAAAAAAAATACATTTGTTCGGTGTTCACAGAGGAAGAAGAAGGAGAGGGCCACAAAAAGCAACAGAAACATTGATGGGAGGGAGGTGGACTCTAGTCCTGCTTCAGAGGAGAGAGTCCTGAAGGAACTCATGAATCTGAAAGTGGACAAAGTGATGGGGCCAGATGGAGACATCCAAGGATATTGAGGGAGCTCAGGAAGATACTAGCTGCACTTCTATCAGTTATTTTAACAGTTCACTGGAAACAGGAGTGGTTCCGAAGGACTGGAGGAGGGCAGATGTAGTCCCACTTCACAAAACTGGTAGCAGAGAGGAGGCTGGCAACTATAGGCCAGTCATCCATAAATCGGTGGTGGACAAGCTTAATGGAGACACTGCTGAAGGAAAGGATTGTGGAATATCTTGAATGCAACAAGTTACAAGACCTGTGACAACGTGGATTCACAGGGGAGGTCATGCCAAACAAATCTGATAGAATTATTTGACTGGGTGACCAGGGAAATATATCAACCTAGCCCCATCCTAGCAAAGTCTGTCCTCCTGAAATCCAAGACCTTTGTCTTTGTGTGGCTTGACTGTGACCCTGTACCCATGTTAAACCACACTGTGTGGCAGTCGCTAGATCCCAGGTGCCCTTCCACCTGGACATCTGCAATTCTGTCTCCACTGGTGAATACTAGGTTCAGAATCATCCTGTCCCTAGTGGGTTCTAGCAATAGCTGCCTGAGACCTGCCCCATACGGGGAGCCCAAGATGCCTCGGCTCCTGGCTGTGGCTGCCAGTGGGATGTTCCAATCTTCATCCGCAATATTAAAATCACCTAGCAGCAGTACCTCCCCTTTTGTTGCCATCTCATGTATTTCTTCCACTAGCAATATGTTCACCTCTTCCCCTGAGCTAGAGGCCTATAGATTACCCCTGTGCAAATTGTTGTGCCATTTCCAGGCTCAAGGGTGACCCACAGTGCCTCGATCTCCCCCTGTCTGCCCTGTACCACAGTTGCCTTTGTACCTTCTCTGATGTACATGGCCACCCCACCCCCCTTTTTACCCTCCCTATCCCTCCTGAATAGAGCATTACCTGGTACACTTACCTCACCTCCCAGTCATGGTTTACAGTGTATCATGTCTCAGTTATTGCCACTATGTCCAGTTCAGCCTCCGTCATCAAGGTCACTAGGTCTGGGATTTTATTTCCCAGGCTGCAGGCATTTCTGTACATGACCTTCCACACTTTACTGCCTGTCCACCTTCTATTACTGCTTTTGCCTTCTTGTTTCTTCCTTCCTTCCAACCCCAGTTTTCCTTCTTTTGCTGCATCCCTTCTCCTTCATACCCCTTATAAGTGGTTTAGGTGTACCTGTCAACAGCTTAACTTACTGATATTCCTTGCTGGCTGCTCTAATATGGCCCCAGTCCCCAAAGATGCTAAAACCCTTTTCCCTGCACCAGCCATTCAGCCAATCTTGAATGCAACAAGTTACAAGACCTGTGACAACGTGGATTCACAGGGGAGGTCATGCCAAGCTTCTAATGCAGAGATTTCTAGCCTCCCCCTGCCGTGGACCGGCAGCACCTCTTAGAATGTCACGGAGCTCGCTACCTCCCCAAGACACCTTTCTAACTCCCAGATGTCCTCCTGTACCTGCTCTATTCCCACCTCCTCCCTGGCTAGGTCATTGTCCCCAAGTGGACAATGACCTCCACCCCCCCTTGCTGCCACTTTAGCTATCCTATGGATCCACTCCCCCCCTCCCTCCAAGTTGTGCCTCCTGGAAGGCACTTAACCTCCCTCTCCACCCCATTACCAGTGCCCAAATCCATTCCCCAGACAACTGAGTCCCCCACCAGAAGTAGCTTCCTCTTCCTCTGGGATCCTCCTCCTCCTGCCCCTGGGTCTCCCTCCTGAAGGACCCACTCATCCTCCCAGGTCGCAACTTCATGTTCCCTTGTGGGACTCTTCTGTTCCTCCAGGACAGCATAGGAGTTTTTAAGTTGGACCAGATGGGGGATGTGTCTCTGACCCCCCCAACCTCACTGAGCCCACCGTAGTCCATCCAGCCCCCTGCATGGGCAACTGTTGCGGCAGTGGCTGGGGACATGGTAGCCTCTGGGTGGGGGTGAAGGTTCCCAGTACTCCTGCCAGCTCAGCTCAGAGCCTGGCAACCTACGCCCTCAGCCCAGAAAGTTGCCAGCAGATGGGCAGTACCACAGCATCCAGAGTGTCCTCCTGAAAACTGCCGCCCCGCATCCACTGCATTACACCACTCCCATCATCTTCCTATTCTGGTCTTCATCTCCCTGAGTAACTGTGTCTTGTCTTGATCCTAGTGCCCTTCTATCTGTTGTTCTCTGAGTGACTGTGCCCTTGTTTACCAACTTGGTTAGCCTAGCTGTTGTCTCTCTTCTCCTATAGTAACTGTGCCTTGTCTTGACCCTTCTACCTGTTTTTCTCTGAGTGGCTGAGCCCTTGTTTACTGACTCAGTTAGCCTAGCTGTTAGTCTCTCTTCCCCTGTAGCTGCTACGTAAATTTGTTCCTCCCTTGCAGTCTTTACTGCAATACCCTTCTGATTTCTTTTTTTACTTTCCTCCCTAGAACTTTGTATCTTGTTTCACAATAAAAGCCTTTGTGTTTTGTACTTTAATACTTTGTGTGCTGGATACTGTGTGGGTTTTGAGTGGGTTGTACCTGTGGGACCATAGTGGATACTAATGTTTCCTGGGGGCATTGCTATACTTGTCACCTAGTCCATTGTAACTTTCCTTGGGTGGAGGCACTACACATTTTACTTCCAGCTCCGGATCTTGACCCCCAGCAGACATTAGTAACCCAGGTCCCTCAACCCTGTTTGAGCCCATAAGGCAGGGTGGAGTAGTACCACAAACACCTGGCAGTGCTGCCAGTACCTAGAGCCAGTTCAGTAAGAAAGCTGAGAATTACTGACTTTAACAACTGGATCAAAGAATGATGCAAGAAGGGCTTTGGATTCCTAGGGGACTGGGGAAGAGTCAGGGAGAAGAAAACCCTGTACTCACCAGACAGTCTTCATCTAAGCAGGGGGGAGGAGCTAGGATACTTAGAACAAGCTAGAAGAGCATACAGATATATAGTTTATTTTTTAGATTTACTAACATACTAACATACTAAAATGCCAGTAGAATAGGCCTAACGGTCTTTCGTGTCTGCTCGTTTGGTCAGCCCCAACCCTGGGAGCTGACCTTGCTGCCCCCCTCGCCTTCTCTGGCTTCTCCCTTCCCAGTTCCGGATATTCTCGCTGCATTTGATTTTGCTTCCAGAACCCTTCCCCTGTACCTGTCCCACCCCCTCTTGAACCCCTCCACCATCTCTGCCACCACTAGCTCCCTAGGCAGCACATTCCATGGCTCCACCACCCTCTCAGTCAAGTAGCACCTCCTCCTTTCTCTCCTGAATCTTCCCCCCTCCAGCTTCCACCCATGCCCTCTAGTGGCCCCCTCCTCCTTCCTTCGAAGAACCCTGACTGTTCCTCCCCTATTTACCCCCTTCATGTACCTGAAGACCTCTATCATGTCCCCCCGGTCCCTTCTCTTCCAATGTGTACATATTTAGCTCTTCGAGCCTCTCCCCATAGGTTCTGTCCCCCAAGCCCCAAATCATTTTGGTTGCCCTCCTCTGGACCCTCTCCAGGAGGGTAATGTCCCTCTTTAAGTGTGGCCTCCAAAACTGCACGCAGTACTCGAGGTGCGGCCTTACCAAGCAGTTATACAGAGGGAGTATCACTTCCCTCCTTCTGGAGGTGATCCCCCTAGCGATGCATCCCAGCATCCTGTTAACCTTGGCTGCTGCCCTCCTACAAGTCTCCGAGTTGTTCATCTTGACATCCACCACCACCCCCAGGTCCCTCTCAGCCATTGAGACTTGTAGCATTTCCCCCCCAGGGTGTACACTTGGCCTGGGTTTCTGGCCCCCAGGTGCAGTACCTTGCATTTCCCTGCATTGAACCTCAGCTTCCACTTTCTAGACCATCTTTCCAGAGCCTCCAGGTCCCCCTGTAGAGCCACCCTCTCCTCCTCCCCATCCACCACCGCCCCCAGTTTTGAGTCATCCGCAAAGAGACTCATCTCACTCCTGATACCTTTCCTTATGTCAGAGACATAGGCGTTGAATAGTAGGGGCCCAAGGACTGATCCTGTGGGACCCCACTAATGACCCTCCTTGGGGATGAGACTATCCTGCCAACTACGACCCTCTGGGTCCGGTCCTGGAGCCAATTGCCTATCCATCTGATCATCTGGTTCCCCACCCTCATTTCTCCCAGCTTATCCAACAGGCCCACGTGAGGAACAGAGTCAAATGCCTTGTTGAAGTCTAGAAAGAGGACGTCCACTGGCCTACCCAGGTCCAAGGCACTCGTCACCCAGTCATAGAACTCCACAAGGTTTGTCTGACATGATTTCCCTGGGATGAATCCATGCTGTCTATTGTCCAGGCACCCTGACTTTTCCAGGTCCCCCCCAGCCTCTCCTTGACAATGCCCTCCATCACCTTGCCCACCACCGATGTCAGGCTGATAGACCTGTAGTTCCCTGCCACCTCCCTTGAACCCCCCCTTGTGGATAGGCACTATATGCACCATCTTCCAGTCCTGGGGCACCCACCCTGTCCTCAGAGAGGTGGTGAAAAGCTCCACCAGGGGTTTCGCCAGGACATCCGCAAGTTCCTTCAGCACTCTGGGATGTAATTTATCCGGCCCCGGTGCTTTCTCCATCTTAAGGGACCCAAGGGCTTCCCTCACTCTCTCTGCTGTGATTTCCACTTCTGCTACCTCTTCTCCCTGCTTAGCCTTCCTCCTGCCAGTGACGCCCCCCCTCCCTATTTATATTTATGGTTTTCAATTGAACTAGCAGAAACAAAGGTACAGAGTTGTATGAGGCTTAAAAATTTGTTACAAAGAAATGCATCTCACAGGAATACATTACAGAAAAGTAAACTTTGCCACACATTCTTTACAACACCGAGTGTGGGATTTACCCATCTGCAATTAGGTATGAATACAAATTAATGCCAGCCAGGTTAACAACTGTGGTGGCTAAGGGAGCTTTAAAAAAAAAAGGTAGCCTTTTATCGCAACTGTGCAGTTGCTATTAAACCATAATCTAGCACTTACTTAAAGAGAGTTATAGGTGCTAAACAGGAACTATGTTATTTTTTATTTATTTATTTGCATTCAGCCTAGGAATTACAATTCTTTGAGTCAGGGACTCATTTACAAAGGCTCCACGTCAATGACATTAGTTAGGACATACACAGAGAAAAAAATACTATATAGAGGCAACCATGGGCTAAACAAATTCAGGGCACCATCGGTAGAGCAAAACAATCTATTACAATATTATTTACAGAGTTTTGATAGTAGCAGAGAGACCAAAACTATAA
This sequence comes from Neoceratodus forsteri, assembly GCA_016271365.2. Lineage (NCBI taxonomy): Eukaryota > Metazoa > Chordata > Ceratodontiformes > Ceratodontidae > Neoceratodus > Neoceratodus forsteri. Next base: position 683,071,673 of record CM028131.1, on the reverse strand, counting down.
ATAGTAGTATAGATTTAGCAGTCACAGTTACTGTTTAACAGGATATGGGTGCATAGCATTGGCTTAAATGGCCCTATTCTAGGGATTTTGAGGGCAGCATCTGGGAGGGAGTTCATCCAGTAAGGGGTCCTCTAGGAAAAGGACCTTTGGCAAGCAGTGGTCCTTGCGAAGGGGATGCGAAAAGTAGAAGTGCTAGAGCTTCTAGTGGCCCTTGTCAGCATGCACTCTTGAAGAAGTGATAGACAGCCCGGGGGAGCTAACCCCAGTTGTATTTTTTTGGCCATTAGGCAGGACTGATAGAGAAAATGCCTCTGGAAGTTTAGCTAGGAAGACTGTAGGTAGAGGTCGCAGGTATGTGTAAGGTGATTGCAGTCAGTGGCCAGCCAGCAGGCTTTGTTGAGAGTGCGTTTTATGCTGGACAGGGCTGTGTCAGAGGCGGCACCATATATAATTATGCCATAGTCTACTAGGGGAAGGATGGAGCTAGAGATGGCCAATCAAAGGGCAATGGGGGGAGATAGGGCCTATATTTGTAGATATAGAAGGTTGGGATATTAAGAGTATTCCTGACTAAATAAGTGCTGTGATTCCCCTTCAAACATATTATGCAATATTTAAGACATTTGTTATGCTAAAACAATTAACACCTGAGTGTTTAAACACATAAATTCAGTCATTCAGAGAAGCATCAGATCAACGTGTAAGACAAGTGAAGGACCTAAACCTCCCAGATGTAGACTGGGAAATTCCGGCTGCAGCATCGTCAAGGAGCAGGGAGATACTAGTTGCGCTTCAGGGGGTATTCCTTCAACAGCTAGTCAGGGAGCCGACAAGGGGCAACAACCTGCTGGATGTGGTCCTGACAAATGGGGGGAGTGTGGAGGAGGTGCAGGTGGGAGACGCCTTGGGCAACAGCGACCACAGCACGGTAATGTTCAGGGTCAGGGCAGGGAGGGAGACAAGTAAAACCAGTGCTACAGTCATGGACTTCAGACGCACAGACTTTAACAAGATAAGAAGGATAGGAAGGGAGACAATGGAGGGTACAGAGAATATAGGGCAGTGGAGGAGTTATGGCAAGCTATCAAGGGAGGGGTACTGAAAGCTGTGGAAATGTGCATAAAAAAGGTTAAGAAGATGCAAAAGGGGGAGGAGACTGCTTTGGTTTACAAAGGCGGTTGCGGGGGCAGTCAAGGAAAGGAGGATGGCTTTCAGAAAGTTTAAGAGGACACTCAGCGAGGAAGATAAGAAAGAGTATAAGGGAAAGAGGAGTATGGCAGGGATAAAGATCAGAAGGGCAAAAGCAGATACTGAGGAGAAAATAGCAAAAAAGGCCAAAAGGGGGGCTAAAACCTTTTTCAGATATGTGAGGGAGAAGAGAAGGGCAAGACAGGGGATTACTAGGCTGATGGGGGAGACAGAAATAAAATTGGAAAGCAACTGAAAAAGCAGAGTTATTAAATAAGTACTTTAGCTCGGTATTCACAGAGGAGGAGGAGGTCGGTAGGGGACCTGCGCTAAAGTCGAATGGGAACGAGGGCAAATGGATGGATCTGAGCCCATTCACTGTGTATAGGGTTAGGGCAGAGCTAGATAGATTGAGGGTGGACAAGGCAATGGGGTCTGATGGGATACACCCCAGGGTGATCAGGGAACTGAAGGAGGAGTTAGCCACACACTTGACAAGGCTCTTCGACTTGTCATTGGATACAGGGAGAGTTCTGGAGGTCTGGAAGAGGGCAGACGTAGTGCCTTTACACAAGGGAGGTACTAAGGAGGTGAAGGGGGAACTACCGACCTGTCAGTCTCATGTCAGTGGTGGAGAAGGTAATAGAGGCATTAATCAAGGAAAGGGTGGTGGATTATCTGGAGGAGAGTGGCTTGCAGGACAGCGGACAGCATGGCTTCATGAAGGGGAAGCCTTGCCAGACAAACCTAATTCAGTTCTCTGATACAAAAATATGCAATAGGTTGGACACCCGGGGAGGGGTGGAGGACATGAGGGAGGACTTAAAGATACTTGAAAAATGGTCTGGGACGTGGCAGCTAAAATTTAATGCCAAGAAGTGTGATGTGATGCACTTGGGGAGTAGGAACAGAAGATCAGGGTACACCCTAGGTGGGGAGGAAATTAAAGTAACAGAAAAGGAGAGGGATCTGGGGATCATAGTCTCCTCGAACTTTAAGGTAGGAATCCAATGTAGCAGAGCAGTGGGAAAGGCCAAAGGAATGTTGGCATGCATAGGCAGGGGCATTACTAGCAGAAAGAGGAAGGTCATAATACCCCTTTACAAAGCCATGGTGAGGCTGCACCTGGAGTATGGGGTTCAGTTCTGGAGGCCACATCTCTGCAAATATATAGATGTGTTGGAGAGGTTTCAGAGAAGGGCAACCAAGATGGTGCAGGGTATGCAAGGAAAGTCATACGAGCAAAGGTGTAAGGAGCTGGATCTGTACACACTGGAGACAAGGAGGGAAAGGGGAGACATGATTGAAACTTTAAAATATGTGAAGGCGCTCAATAAAGTGGGAGAAGAGGATTTGCTTAAGAGGAAGGTGGGGGTGAAAACTAGAGAGCACAGCCTCAGACTGCAAGGAAAAAGATACAGGGGCAGTGTGAGAGGGCGTTTCTTCATGGAGAGGGTGGTGGAGCCCTGGAACAGACTGCCAGACAGAGTGGTGGGGGCTAAATTGGTGGAAGAATTCAAGAGGGCCTGGGACAAGAATATGGGGCTGAGTATCAGGGGGAGGGCGGGGGCTGGCAGGGAGGGGGACATGTAGGGGGTAAAAAAAGGGCAGACTAGATGGGCCGGTATAGTCCTTTTCTGCCGTCAAGCTTCTATGATTCATCTGGCCCAGTGGTGCTGAGGGCTGAGGTGCTGGACGCCACACTGTGCGCTACGCTGGCGACCCGGGTTTGGGAGCGAGCTCGGGCGCCGGGGGTCAGTGGGGGAGGATTGAAGATTGAGTGCCCTTGTGGTGCTCTCCTCCACGGGAAGGGGTGGGATGGCTCGGCATGCCAGTGACCCCCGGTGGAGACCAGGGGGCACTGCAGCAAGCCGGGCAGCATGTGATTAGCATGGCCGACGGAGGCAGGGTTGCCGTGCACCAGAGCGGTGGGGCGTGCACCACACATGGGGGGGAAGCTCAAGAACTAGAAAAACTCCCTCCGGTTGGATAGGCGACGGCTCCACAGAGCCTGACCACCACATGTCCGTAACTAGACCTCCGCCTGTGCCCCTTGAACTCCCCACAGACCATGAGGATGGGGGTCCCATGGGGAGAGCTAACGCCTTTGAGGAGGTTGGTGGTCTCAGTGGGCGGTAGAGCGGCAGGCGAGCTGGCAGCCCGAAAGAGTTCTAGTCCGGTGGGGCGCCATAAAGAGAAAAAAAAAAAAGCTTCTATGATTCTATGATTTGTACTTTTACTGAATAGCTAGTAATAGACATTTGAATGCAGTAGAAAAGGAGTACCTGAGGGTTGTTGGAGGTTGTGGGAGCACAGATAGGCTGAACACCAGTGTTTCATGCATAACACGCAGTCTGCATGGTTTTATTTGAAAATTAATAGACTTAAAATAAAAAATTAAAAAACAATACTTCTTTACAGCAAGTTAGTAAGATTAGGATCACTTCTCCTTCAAATCAAAGCATGGGATTTCTCCACCATTCCACACTGGGACACGAAGACTGTGCATGTCCTCCTTCCATTCAAGTCTGATTTGACTGCAGCTCTAACTTTGGAGGTCCAAATGGAGGGTTTCACACCCACCCCTAGGTCATGTGATTTGCCCCTTTTTTCTGATCATCAGAAATAACAGTGCTATAATAATGTATATAATAATATCAAAACTAAAGTATGGATGTTCCAACAATGATAATTCAGTATTTACATTGGAACACTGTCCACGTGCTATTTCCAGTTTAAAAATATAGATGAATATCAAATTGATTCATAATCAGGTGTAGCTCCGCCTGCATCCTTACTAATGACTCTGGACCTTTGGTATAAAAAAACTGTCATGTGGGCCAATTGACCCCTATCGAAGTTCATTCAGGTACAGTTCTTTTACTTGATGTAGTCTAAAGCAATGCAAGAGAAGTAAATTAGAATGCAGGAGCATTCCTTTTTATGCTTTGATCTTAAATTATGCAGTGTTGTGCACGCACTTTTATAGAGGAAGTAAATAAACAAAACAAATAAGTAAAAGAAAAAAATAGTGCAGGAACTGGACAATTTCCAGCCCTTTTTATCTTGCAATGTTCATTAAATATTCCTCGGTCTTTTAAGGCATCCTACAACGTTTTTTATTTTACTGAATACATTCTTTAGTTAGTGTACTGTGCCACAGTACACTGATTTCGGGAGTGAGGGAAAGACATAGCACTTGACTGCAGTCTGACAGTGTGTTTCTCTCTTCACTGTATCCCCGGTCTTTTAAGCACAGTAAGTTAATGTAAGACACTTAGAGCCAGATATTCAAAACTTTGCCCCGGGGCTAAATTAGCACTACCCGGTGGGCAAACTTAGCCTGGAGCACAAAGCAAGCTACATTGAAAAGGAAATAGCACGGTCCTAATCCTGCTGAATATAGCAGTCTAAGGAAGCCAGGCAAACTGGTCTGGGAGCGAAGGGCAAAAATAGCCTGGGAATAAGACAGCACTGAATATAGCAACAGGGAAGTGCAAACTGCAACTGCAGCTCATTAGACTCTGTATCAAGCCAGTGTTGCAGGTAGAGAACATTGTGTGTGATTGCACAAAGATGCACTAGACAAATCCTGCCTATTTTCAGGCACGACCCGGGGGAGGGGGATACAGATGAATGCCAACTGACCTTGAACCAGATTAAGCTGGTGTGTGTGTGTGTGTGTGTGTGTATATTGTGTATATATATATATATATATATATATATATATTAATAGATATACCACTCTGAGGGTGTGTGGTCGGCTCTGATATCATCGCGCTTAGGTGTGCGTTATGCCTTGCAGGAGCCGCAAGCCGGTGGGTCAACCGCCCAAGGCGCAAGCGATATCAGAGCATGACCAAGACCTCAGAGTGGTTTATCTATCTTATAAAATATCAAAATTGCTTTGGGGTAAAAGTGCAGGTGTGCGGTCGCGCTCTGATATACGCACGGTCATGTGATGGTGTTTGTCCAGTGCTGTTGCTCCTGCTGACCATGATTGTCTCAAGCATTTTACAAATATATATATATATATATACATACATATATACACACACACACACACACACACACACACTGCTTGAGGACAGCCCCCATACCCCTCATATGTCCATCATTATGAGGGTCATCCCTCATTTGGCCCCTTACAACTGCTCTGTTCCTCATGGAAAAGGTGCTGCCCACACAGTGAATGTGCTGTGTGTGTTCAGACTGTACTGCATGAATACTGTACAGTCTACAGCACTAAATCCGAAGTATATATTGTATGGGTCAACACTATGGTGTCACAGTGTCCTAACCCTGTATGTCCATGACTGAGGATAGGTTCCTCATTCTGAGGGTCTGTGTCCCTCGTTTTCCCTCAACTTGAGTGTCCAAATATGTCCATATTCCTCATTTCAGTGACATGGTTTATAGGCATGACAGCCCTCCCCCCATTGATCACCGACCCCACAGCACAGAAAAACCTGGTAGTCTAGCAGGCTCTCCCAGCACGAATCCCGACCCGTTCACGGTAACAGAAAAGAGTTCCCCGGTAGTCTGGTGGCCCCCCACCCCCCAAGCACAAATCCAGACCCCCCCCACATGTATCTAGCATATGTTTCCTGGTAGTCTAGTGGTTTCCCACCCTCAAGCACAAATCCTGATCCCCGTACACATGTTTAGCATATTTTACCTGATAGTCTAGTGGTCCCCCACCCCCAAGCAGGAATCCTCGACCCCGGACACATATTTAGCATATTTGTCCCTGGTAGTCTAGTGGTCCCCCACCCCAAGCACGAATCCCGACCCACCGGTACACGTATTTTGCATTTCTTTAACTGGTAGTCTAGTGGTCTCCCCACCCTCCAAGCACGAATTCCGACCCCCGTCCACGGTGAAGGAAAAGACTTCCCTGGTAGTCTAGTGGCCCCCCCCAGCTGTGCACCACCCTGTTTCCCCCGAACACGGCATACCTCTGAAGCCAGCGACTGGCTCAGCCCTCCTCTCTCCACCTCGGCCAGACGCCGACTGCGGTATTCAGGAGTGCTACTGTATTGAATAGGAGCCTAGACTACTGGGGAATTATTTTCCTGCACCGCGGATGGGGGTCAAGATTCATGCTTGAGGGGTGAGGGACCACTAGACTACCAGGGAAAAATATGCAAAATACGTGTACCAGTGGGTCGAGATTTTTATTTAGTTTTTGTTTACCGGGTAGGTGCGCTAGCCAAACAGGTGACTATTTTCAGGCACGACCCAGGAGGTACAATAACAATACAGAGTTCATTTACATAATACAGGGAAGCAGTAACAATACAGAGAACAGTTTTCAGTAAAAGGCAATAAAGGAGTACAGCTTCAGAGACAATCAACAGGCCAAGAGAAAAATAGCAGATTTACAGTGTACAGGTAACATTTAGTGAGCGGGTAAAGGTATACAGGGCAGATCCAAAGGACAGGTGGATCAGGGAAGGGGGAGAGAACGGGGGAGGGGGAACTGGGTGAGCAGGTAAAAGGGGGGATGCGGGAAGGCAACCTTGCGGCTAAGTGGTTAAGGTGGTAGCAGGGATGAAGGAGGCAGGACAGAGGGGTCTGGGTGTGGGGCGGTAAATGGATGGTGGCGGTACATGGTCGAGGTGGGGGAGAGTGTAGGTCAGGCGGAGCTGGAGGCAGGGGAGACATCACCTGCAGTGGGGCTATAGAGGGGTAAAAGGCGGCGCGAAAACAGGGCAGGAAAGGACATGATAGGCATCAGCGGCCAGAGGAGGAGTGAAGCGGGGGAACATTTGGATGGGGCAGGGGGCTTAAGGTATATGTCGGGTGAGGGGGATATGGTGGCATAAGCAGTAGAAGGCTACAGGAAGAGACTGGAGTCGATGGAAAGCTGCAAGGGCGCAAGCAAGAGAGCTGAAGGGAGGGGATTGAGGTGAAGACGGCCAGGGCGGCTTTAGCGGCAGAACCACTCAAGAGGAGTCTGGTTCATGGAACCAAGTCGGCAGGGAGAGTTAGGATGGCGGGTTCGGGGTTCTGCACGGCGGGGAGCCGGCATCAGCAGCTGGAAGGTGTGGCAAGCACCGGGGTTGTGGTACTGTTCCCTGGCAGGGGAGTCGGTGCTCAGTCGGGGTAGTCGGGGGCCTGAGGAGGTTAAGACAAATGGGTCTAACTGGGGGTGTAAGTGAAAAGTCAGTGTTAGGGATATGGGAATGGCGGCAGGGGCTGAGGATGAGACCATGTCCATGGAAACCAGCACGCAGGCTGGACAGATCGATGAGTGTGAGAATATGGGAGGAAAGCGGCGGGTGAGCGGTTTCAGGGCAGGAGCCTACTAGAGGAGCCCAGGATCATGGAGCCGTGAGGCCATGGGGAGGCTAAAGAAGCAGGGGTTCGGGTAAGGTACTGCTGCTGGTGAGCGGCTCTAGCGGCTGATGGTGCGGCTAATGTCCGGCGTTGTGGAACTGTATCCGGGCAGGGGAAACGATGTTCAGGTGGGGTGGGGGGGCTGTGGAGGTCCAGGGGCAATAGGAGTAGAGGAACAGGTCCGTTGGGGGGCACTTAGGCATTGGCTGCGCCAGTACCTGGTACCCCTAGATCATCAGTACAAACATTCCAGTAAGCAGCAGTAACACGTAGAGCAGTGTAGACAGCAATAACAGGTTAACAATGCAGTAGTCAAGGTGCAGTAACTTACAACAAAATTACACACTCTAGACAAGTGCAAGTTGAGAGAAGTACCCTGAAACGGGTCCGTTGGGAGGCGCTTAGGCATTGGTTATGCCAGTACCTGGTACCCATAGATCGTCAGTACAAACATTTCAGTAAGCAGCAGTAACAGGTACAATAGTGGAAACAGCAATAACAGGTAAACAATGCAGTAGTCAAGGTGCAGTAACTTACAACAAAATTACATACTTTAGACAAGTGCAAGTAGGCTTCGGCGTCAGATTTTTGAACTCGAAATGAAGTGCATATGGGCAGAGACATATATCACAGTGTTAATGTTGTAAGTAAAATAGGGTAAGGAGTAGGAAGGAGGGAGTGGTGAGGCAAGAGAGAAAGGTTGACAGGACAAGCTCAGGTAGGGTCATAACAGGCACACTGGTCCGTGGAAAGCAGGTGTTCATGTAGCTTGCGCTTAAAGAGATCATGGGAAGATGTCAGTCTAAGTTCGAGTGGCAGGAGGTTCCACACTTGAGGGGCTGTGTACCCGAACGCTCCAGACCCTTTGGAGGTGCGGCAGCAGGGGATTTTTAGTAGGGATTTTTCCGAGGATCTCAGCTCACGTGGAGGGAGGGCTGGCTGAAGCAGTTCAGTTAGGGATGCTGGTCTGTTGAGTCTAATGATGGAGTCGCAAAGGCAGCCCAGGTAGTATAGTCTGGTGGCAGAGGGGAGAGCCAGCTGAGGTCTTTATACAGTTGGCAGTGATGTTTAAGTCTGGAGGCTTTTGAGGCATACCTGCATATATTGTTGAAAGTGACATCCCATTTTTGTAGTGTGGATTTATGCGCCATGGGTAGGATGGGAGCACAGTAGGTCAGAGCGGGTAGGAGGAGACCCCTGGTGATGGCTAGTTTGGCTGCAGGTGTGAGCATGTAGCTGGATCTGTAGGCAGCACCCAGTTTGCAGTTCACAGATTTACATGTTTCTTGGATGTGCAGGTTTAGGTCCAGAGATTGGTCTAGCAGGATGCCCAGATAACGGAAGGAGGTAACCGCCTCAAGGGGGGTCCCATCCAGGTCAAGGACTTTTAAAGGAGAGTGGCAGGACCTTATCTTGTGGGCAGTGCCCAGAAGCATCAGTTTGGTTTTGCTGGAGTTCAGTATAAGGCAGTGGGTGTTTAGCCAGAGTTGGACAGCGTGGAAAGCAGATGTCAGTGCCACGTTAAGTTGGTCTACATTATTAGAGCTAGCATAGATAACCAGGTCATCTGGGTAGAGTAGAGAGTCACAGGACACAATGCTGTATGGCAGGTTATTTATGAATAAGGAAAATAAGAGGGGACCCAGTAGATTCATGCTTGGGGGTTGGGGGAACCACTAGACTACCAGGGAACAATACACAAAATATGTGTACCGGTGGGTCGGGATTCGTGCTTAGGGGTGGGGGACCACTAGACTACAGAGAAATATATGCAAAATCGTGTACTGGTGGGTCGGGATTTGTGCTTGGGGGTTGGGGGGACCACTAGACTACCAGGAAAATAATATGCTGAATACATGTACCGGGGGTCAGGATTCATGCTTGGGAGTGTGGGGCACTAGACTACTGGGGACTACTTTTATTTAACTTGGGACAGGGTCGGGAAAGACTTTGTGCTGTGGGGTGGGGGCACTGCTGCATTAACGCCAGCTTATTTTGGCGATATCTAGTGCCGCGCTACAGGTAGCACTAATGCCTGCAGTGTGGCGCTAGACCTTTGAATATGCCACGCTGCTGGCATTCATGGGCGCTCCTCGTCCACAGCCCTGAATACCACTAACTATTAGCGTCAGCGTTACCGCACAGCGCTGGTGCTAATACGGTTTTTGAATATTGCAGCCTCTCGCAAAGCCAGTGCTATTCCTGTGCTATGGCTTTGTGCTCAGCACAAGGGTTTGAATATCTGGCCCATAGTGTTTAAGCATACAGCTGGATGAGGGAGTTCTGTTATAAAATTTTGTTAGTACCAAGATAAAACATTTATGGAGCTCAAATTTTTTGAAGCAGCCTCTTTCTGAAATATAAGCTCCGAGAGGAAGGCTATTTGAATAGCTCTGTAGGATTATTAACAAAATAGAGAATCCCGGTTTGTGAGTCTCTAAAAAAATAGCAATAATGGTCTCCGGGCTTATTTAAGCTTCAGGGCTGGGCTTAAGAAAACATGAAAAACAAATGCAGTTTTGTTTAGTCGCTCCCAGCACGGAGCTCGTGGAGTGGCATTCAGAGCACTGAAGTGCAAACTCCAAGGGACGTACTGTAAAACAGAAGTGAGGATTCATTCTTTAGTTGCAATGTAAGGGTGTTAGCTGCACATTCGAGCAGACTTGATAGACCATGAGGCCTGTTTCTGCTGGTAGATTCATATGTTCATAAGTTGTATTTACTAAGAAAAAAATGAATTCCTTTGTTTAGTTGTATATACTTTTAGGACTCCTAAGTCCAAATACCTGTGGTACCATTTTCTTAATATAGTACAGGTGTAAAACAGAGCGGCTTCTCTAAAAACAAACAATATCCCAGTCATTCTGTTTCAGCAAACATTTCTATCTGAGCCGAATGGCTTACAAGCAATCTGTACAATAATAAATTATACAAAGAAAACATGAGTTTTAACAGTGTCCCACAATCAGCATATTATAATTCAACTAGCATTTAGGGGGAAACAGCCTTTCCAATAGGCTGTATCACATTTGCTGATGCATTAGACACTTGTTTTATCCTCTGTATCAATTTTCATGTAACAGAATACTTCTTATTTTGTTTTTACAGCATTTGCACCTTCACTTGCACTGGCACTTTATAGCTTTGGGTTTCTTTCAGGCTTGGCACTTCTGGAAGGACTTAAAAGGAAATATGGAAAAATAACAGAGGGTAATAGATAGAGAGATGGGGGGATGTCTGAAGGTGGCCAACCTGGCAGAACTAAGAGGAAAAATTAGGATAGTAAAAGGACAGTAGAAAATAGAGCGGTTGCAAAAGTCTTTGGAAGAAAAAGATGGCAGTTTAGAGTCCTTCCAAATCAGATAGGGTATAACCCTTTCAGAAGGGTATTCAAGCAGCAACAATTTATAGTACTTTCCCTTTCTGTCCTGTACAGCACCACAAGATCACCACATCTTACCTCGTCAGACAAAGCTTGAATATGAGAGCGGACTAAAAAAGAAACCAGTCCCTCACCCCAAGTATTGTTAAAATACCAATGAGCGCAGAGGAATGCTCTAGTCCAAGGTTGTTAAGCAAAGCATGTTCACACTGTCACTGTAAGTTATGCATAAAAGTTATTCAAGTGACCTACGCAACCAGTATAGTGTTATGCTTGTGCAACTGTGTTACCTTGCTTTGGCCATTCATACTCTATTCCATGAGGAACTACCATCCTGTAGGTGTACCAAAGTCAAGGAACCCTTGAAGAGGGTTTCACCCCTAGAGGTGCTGTGGGAAGTTTTCTTTGGCTAAAGGAACCTTAAGAAGAATCCCCAAAAGAGACTGTAGCAGTGCCAAAAGGAACATTAGCGATCGGTGGCTATGAGTCAGAGAAGTAGAGTGACAGCAACAGGCAGCTTGATAAACATAAATGAGATGCAGGTTAGCAGAATAGCATGGTTATAATGGATTGCATGGATGACTGCAGGAGGCTTCCTAAGGAGAGAGGGAACAGCAAGTAGGAACACCTTCCACCTCCATCCAACAGCAGAATCTACCTAAGTAAACTAGGGAATACTGCCTAAGGCTAACTAAATATTATGACCTGTGGCATAGAGGAGAGAAAAGAACCCAGTTGAGGAGGAAATCTCTGGGGATCCAAGGCCTAGGTCACCTTCCCTCCAGGCTTGGGATGTTTTGTTTAATGATGGCTCTGCTGCTGCAATTTGAAAACTCAGTTAAAGGGGGGTGGAAAATATTCCAGTTCAGAGGAAAGCTCTCCTCTATCCCTCTAATGGGAATGCCATAAAGGGTTGCAAGTTAACTCTGCAACATGGCTCCTCCAAGGCAAGAGGAGGAGGAAAGCGACGACTCCTGAGGTGCTCAGCTGGCCTACTGATCTAAAAACAAACCAGGTGAACCAGAGGCAGTCGTAGGGAGAATAGCTTAGAAAGTGCCACCAAACCTGCTCGGCTAGCCAAAGGAGTCCCCTTGGGCTTAAAGGTCCCACCCTTCGCAGCTGAAGTCTTAAATTCTGCATCAAGAGATGCCACTGATATGTCTGTATGGCTGAAGCTCTGCCCAGAGTGAGGACATTCCCACTATGGGCCAGATGAGAAGGATCCCACCCCAAGTTTCACACACTCAAGATGCGGACTTTGTGAGTGCAGAGCGAGACCATCGGCTACAGGCTAGCCCTGCACCATGGTAACTAATGGTCATGGATGGCATGCCTCAGATTATGAAAGAAACAAAAATGGGAAGGAGAGCTTAAAGGAAGTGTTGAGCATTGTAGACCCTCATGTAGATCATACATGTTTATAGCAAGCACATAGCAGACAAACCTCCACATAAGCAACAATTGGACCTGCACATAGGTCAGAGAGAGGTAGCAAATCGCAGGACTCACAGAGATGTAAGCCAACAAGTCCCATTAAGGAAGCCAATTAAAGGTGACAAATACTTGGAGAATCATAGCGGTGGAGGCAGGTTTCGAACATGAGGTAACTGGACCACACAGGGTCACAGCTGTTGACTACAACCCCCAGTCCCCAGCCATAGGAAAAACAAGGTTCAATGTGTGGTACATAGCTCAGTGCTTGTGTATACTTATGAGCTTGACTGTTACGTGCTTGATGTTTATGACTTAGACTTTGGCTTACTTCTGTCTCTCACCCCCGGTGGAATGCTGGGAATGCTGTAGGAATTAATGCCCAGCACTGAGGGTGAGATAAGAGTGCTGGAGGAGGGGGAGGAGGAGGCTGGGGAGGATGAGGGGCTGTTTCTGAAATGCTCTAAATGGAGCAGCGGAAGCTCTGAGGATTAAGTAGGGGATGTGAAAGGAGCTATTCCCCACCTCTTGAATTATAGGCTATAGCCTTTCAATTCAATGTGTGGTACATAGCTCAGTGCTTGTGTATACTTATGAGCATGACTTTTATGTGCTTGATGTTTATGACTTAGACTTTGGCTTTTCTCTGTCTCCCACCCTCAGTGGAATGCTGGGAAGGTGTAGGAATTAAGGCCCAAAGGATTGTTACCATTTAGATTACCTCCTTCAATTCTGGAAAGTGCCACCAGTAGCACACAGAAGAGGAAAAAAATATCTGCAGGAACCTCCAAGGACCCATGGCTACTGACCTGCCCATTCTCTGGGCATACTAAGAGGAAAATAATCTGAAATGTGGGCTTTTGATTCTGGTTATGTCCAAGAATTAAGTCCAAAACTTGCTGGACGATAAGTCGTGTTTCCGAATCCGACAATGAGCAGGAAAGTCAATTCTGGAGGATGAAGGTTCTGGCAGATGAAGAGGGGTCCAATTCAGATGGATGCCCAGATGAGAGTAGATGGTTAATCCATGTCCAAGATAGCTGTATGGGAATGAAGAGTTTATTAAACTGAACATGAAGATAGATCCAGGGAGCAAAGTCTAGGGGTGGTAGCATTAGGTATTACTGCCCTGTCTGATAACTGGTGAAAAGGCCTCCATGAAAGTCAAAGAGGAGTGTCTGTCATGGAGCCCTGAAATGGCGCCAACCAGGACCTCTCCATAAGTAGGTAGGACACTAGTCAGAATGCTGGAGATGTTATCTGCCGATGGCTGAAATAGCAGGTGCAGGAGCAGAAGCATCTGAAGAAGCGGCTGAATGGCAGGGAAGACACATGACACATGGTGTTGAAGGAGCCACACTATAGTAGTATGGGATGAAATGGGAGCTTTCTGAGGTCCCCACAGAGGCTGAGCTGAACCAGGAGAATCCTATGCAGGATGACTGGATGAGTTAAATTAAATTGCCAGACAGACCATCGAGAGAGATAAGCTGGATGATGAAATCCTTGTGAGGGGTAGCGAGGAAGGTGTAGAATGTACATATGTGGTCTGCTCAGCTAGTGGAACGTCCGCCAAAGATGCAGATTTTGAGGGACGGCGATATCATAGATGGTGAGCATTGGCTAGATGAGAAACAGTGATGAGGCAGTCTCAGAGAGAGTGGTAGAGGTATCATGGACATAACATAGAAGTATATGCAATTTGAAAGGCTTGCGTGAGGCTGTCATGAGTCCTGTAAAACATTAGGGTACAATCGAGTACCTCGATAGGAAGGTAGACAATGTTCCAAGATGTCCGAGGAAATGAGGAGCACTCCACAGAAATGTCCTGCTTACACAACCTGAGCTGGAACTGCAATGGGAAGGAAGCTGAATTGCAGTAGAGGAAGTGAATAAACTGATGAAGAAACAGGCTAGACTTGAATGTGGGCTAGCTGGAGCATGGGACCCCCCCCACATAGGTCCTTTGAATGTAGAGTTCAGATGAGCAAACTGTAGCGTAGGTCTCACACGGTCAGACTAAGGAAGACAAGACCCCCATGTGGATCTGCCTTGGTGAAGATGGAGACACATTTGAGTAATGAGAAATGCTCCTTGTGGGGCATGTTTGTTGTGGGATGGTGGTACCCCCACATGGTTCACCATGGCCTCAGGATTGCATGATCTGAGGAAAGAAGGGCGAGACCCCCACGTGAGTCTGCCTGTAGATGATATGGGAATATGTTTTAGCAATGAGTACTGCCCTGTTGAATATTGAATAGTCCAAGGCAAGGAGGGCAAGACCCTGACATGAGTCTGCCTCTAGAGATGGAAGTATGCTGAGTAATGAGTAAGGCCCCCTCGTGGGGCACATTTGGTTGGGATAGCGGGACCCCTTCCCGGTCCATCATCACTGTAGTATAAAGAAGTCCAAGTGAAGAAGAGCAAGATCAGTTGTTTGGGATGGTGGACTCCACTTGGTCTGCTGCCGTGGAGTATTTGGTGGATGAGTAAGGCCCCCTCATGGGGCATGATTGTTTGGGATGGCGGGACCCCACATGGTCTGTCATTACCGTAGTGGATGGTCTGAGTTAAAGATGGTGAGACTCCCACGTGGGTCTGCCTTGGTAATATGGAAAAGGCTGAAGTGATGAGTGAGGCCCCCTCATGGGGCGTATATGTTTGGGATGGCGGGACCCCCATATGGGTCCGCCATGACCGCTATATTGAACAGTCCAAGTTAGGGATGGTGGGACCCCCACGTGAGTTCACTATCACCGTACTATGAATGGTCTGAGTTTAGGGCAGCAAGACCCCCATGTAGGTCTGCCGAAGGAAGGAGTTCGTTCATAACATTGAGGGAATTAGTTCCATCACCTGCATGCAAGTTCTTATAGGCATAACACATTAACCAAGCATGATAAAGACTAGCCACATTGCATCCAATAATGCATTCTCTACATGTGCCATGTTAGAGGAAAGAAATGGTCTACCCTCCCCTCCTCTTAAGTCCATTTGAATAGTTCCAAATCAAGAGAATGGTTGCTGGCAAAGAGGTATGTTCCTGAGGTAACAGCAGTCACCTCCTTCTATTGTATTTGGTTATGTTAGGCACAAAAACATTTTATAAATTGGTAATTGAGTCCAATACTACAAGCCAGGTATGCTCTACCAAAAGGTTACAAGTTAGAAGCTCCCGGTTTAGAAGTTTTAAGGCTTCTGTCATTCCAGCAAAATGTGGAAATGGCCAAACAATGCAGTAGCCTGTTACTAATTAACGTGGTGGCTTGAGTGAAACTCACTGTCTTAAATCACTGTAGGCATCATGATTTGAATCTTGACTGAAAACTGCTGTGATATGCAAACTGACTAGCCCGGATCTGATATGACACAATATCCAAGCACTATAGCTGGCATGGGGGACAGTATGTAGTAATGCAATGCGCAGCTCCCATGCAAACATGGATTGCAGGTCCGAATCCCAGAAGAACCCCACCACACATCGCACTCGTCCCCAGCTCGGTCCAGCCGGGTTCAAAAGACAGTGGGGCCAGCTGTTCAGATTTGATTTCCTGAATGATGTAGCAGACAGGCAACTGAGGTGGAAGGTATGAAGGGCCCCCAAAAAGAATCCCGGAATGGCAGTCCGGCACACACCACCCAGCCAAAGCAAGCAGCAGCAGGCAAAACGTTGGGCACCCCCGCCACCAGCAGGAACATGGAGAACAGGAGCAGCCACAGGAGATCTGGGCAGGAAGACAGGAGCAGGAGCCGATGTGGGACTGGGAAGTGCAGTAGCTGGCAGGGTAAGAAACACCCAGAGAAACAGGGAGAAAGAAAAAAAAAAGCGGCGCAGGAAGGAAAGAGGCAGAAGCAAAAGGAAGGAGAGGGGAGAAATGACAGGAGGAGAAGCACCAGAACTGAAAGAAGAACATGCAGGTCAGTAAATGCAGGACAACAGAGAATGGGGGTCCGGCAACACAGAGAGAGGCAAAGGGAGAAGCAGCAGCAGCAAAGCAGAAGGAAAGTGGGCATCAGGGGGAGGAACAGAGATGAGAGAGGGAGAAAAAGGAGGGGGCAGAGAGATCCCAGCCCAATCAGCTATGCAGCTTAGGAGCATTTCTGAAATGCTCAAAACTGAGTAACAGAAGCTCTGAGGATTAAGTAGGGAATGTGGGAGGATCTATTCCTCACCCCTTGAACTACAGGCTATAACCTTTCAAAAACCATGGTAGAGAGCCATGATCTGCATGCAGAATTTAAAACTAGATTACAGCAACAGCTGTAGCTGATCTGACCTCCAGAGTATATAGAAGCAGTGTGCAAAACTAGCTAAGCAGCATCCAGCAGCAATTAGCTATAGCTTTTAGTAGAAGCTAAGCTGAATGAACATAGGAACTGTAATTGGAGGCAATGCATTGAAAACAACAGCAATATTTGTTTGGAACAAAGCAGAGACCAACGTTGGTGGATTTACATGCCACCTGCTAAACCAACAAAAAAATTGGGCAAGACATTACACAACGATATGGAACACGGGACCAACGCTGGTGGATTCACAGGCCACCAGCTAAACCAACAGAAACCTAGGACAAGACAGTACATGAAACCAGCGTTGGTGGAGCCACTGGCTAAACTAACAGAAATCTAGGGCGAGACGGTACACAGGACCAACATTGGTGGATTCACAGGCCACCAGTTAAACCAACAGAAACCTAGGACAAGACAGTACACAGGAGACTATATCAGACAATGTAATAATTCAGATAGTCCAGTGCATTTTCACATTCCGTTATCTTCATGTACAGGTGATGTTAATATGGGAGACATGAACTGGAAGCAGCAATTAAACTGCAAGCCCCTCAAAAATGTGTGAAACAGAACACATTGCTTATGAAAGAAATAGAACATTCATTACAGATAGAATTCATAAACTGTACACAGCGTAATTATTATGCACTGTTACAATATTTGAGAAATGCAGCATAAGTATTAGCACAAAAAATACCATCCCAGAACTAAGGAGGTCAGAGCAGATACACAAAGAGATAGAGTTGGAGGGTGTACAAGTAAACACTTGAAATGCTGTTCATAAGAAACACAGCAGAATGAGAAACTGATAATGATCGAGTTAAAATTGATGGGAGTACATCTCTGCTTGCTCCTTCAAGCACCCATTCCCAATCAGAAACCAATGCCCCACTGCGACACCACAGTCCTCTGCCATCAGAGTAACAGTGATGGCACAAGCAGACCACCAGGACAACAGCTGAGAAAGACAACCAAGCACTAGAGACGGTGTTTCAAATACAGAAGGTTACACAGTAAAAGTTTAAACACTGCATAAATTAATTAAACTGCTAGGGAGCAAAGTTAAAAGTAATGCTTGGTATAATTGCATGTAAGCAGGTTTGAATCCCATGGAGAGTATATACTGTAGAAATGCCAGAGACTCAGGTTTGAGTCCCACCAAGTCGGTGACATAGAAGGAAGGTATGTAGGCAGTGAGAGGCTGTGATGCCAGTGGTTGAAGTAATGAAACTGGAATGCCGGTGACTGAAATTTAGCATAATTCAACTGATGAGGTTTAACAGATGATTGCTATGGTTTCAGCAGGAATAGTGAATTCAATGAGAGGCATGATGCCGTAAATGCCTTTAAGGCAGATTTTGGGCATTGCATAGCAGTAAAACAGGGAGTAGTTGTTAGCTAGACAGCAGAGCCATGAACCAGGTGTAATCAATTAAGTAGGGCAGGAAGTAGCAAACTGCAGAGTGAGCTGAAACATACAATAACAAGTGCAGGAAAACTGTGGTTTGGCAGGAGCCTGGAACACAGGCCGATGAACACAGAACAAACAAAGGACAAGATATTAGGAAAACTAAAAACCCCAAAAGAATTGCAAGAGAAAACACAGATACAGGAGAACAGAAAAACAAGCACACAAGCAAACACATAGCACAGCCGGCGGCATAATAATACAAACCAGAAGCAGGAGAGCAGAAACAACAAAAGTCCAGCACAAACCAAACGAAGTCCAAGCACAGCAACATGGGGGGGGGGAGGCCCCAGCAGGCTCCAGGGAAAAAGACAGACTGACAGAGCCTCCGGTTGCAAAGAAAAAGTGCTTCAGAGGGAGGCTGGTAGGAACTGCTCATATAGCTCAGGAAGGGGGAGTAACTGGTTGCTTGGTCACTGAACTACAGGCACAGCCTTTCAATTATGGGCAAATAAAGTCAAAATGGAAATGACCTAGTCTTCCTTGTCTTCTCTCCTTGCCATCACATCAGCTGAGCAGAAATGAAATTCTGCAGCTGTTTTCTCAGTCTAATGACCAGCAACTTTGGCAACAGGAATTTGGAATTGCTTACCACCACAGACAATCCTTAGTCTTTCTGGGAATAAAATGAAATTATCATATGGCAGCAGTGAAAGCTAACATCTGATTGGTTACTGCCTCTTGGTAGACGACACTACTACAAACGAGCAGCAACAAGTCCCAGCAACTGTGCCCAGTCACACAAAAACAGTATCACTGTGCCACGTGTACTTTGCAATTCAAAACAATCCCATTGTTTTCCCTGAATTAACACAATCCTGTCATAGTAAAAAAAACATTTCCCATCTCCCTGATTTCAATTTTAACTGTGTAAACTGGACAGTCTGTTTCATTATTTTCCAGAGATTAAGCAGTCATAAACTTGAAAAAAGAAAAGTGTCTGCTCCTGCTGAAAACGCAACTGAGAGTACCATTTTCATTCATGCACATGATGCCTCAGACTATCCAGAAAATGGCAGTATCTTGTTCAAAACTCTCCATCCCAGTAAGTGATCTAGCTGTAGTGCCACAGATGCTAATGCTGTATGGATCTGTACAGATAATCAATATAGCACTGAAACTCAAGGTTGTTCTGTAAAAATGCTTCTCCACCAAAGAAAAAAGCCTGCCAGCAAACACTTTGTAAATTTCAGTGATGGCATCATCGCTAATGAAATTACTATCGATGAACTGATGCTTCACTGTGATCAACAGTGCAGCCTCTGTGTAGGCATCCCTTTGATTGAAATTACTGTCCAGTTCTGTTACCCAGTTGAAGTTACACCAAAAACCAATACTGTGGCACAGGACTTTGGAACTGCTGCTCAAAGTAAACAAATGAATAGAAGCAGCTACAAATGACACTTTCCATACAGTACTGGAAAAAACTGCCAAAACCTTAGCAAAATCCAGAAAATCTCATTATGAACAAAAGTACCTCTTTGCCACCACATACAGAACACATGATGGGCTCAGTTCTCAAAGCTCCCCGCACAGCCCAAGGGGGCTTGTGTCACAACGAATGGTGCAAAGTGCCCCTTGTGCCAAACAATGCACCAGGAGTGATTCTCAATGGCAGCCTGCATCAACCGCAGGCTGCCTGCCCCAAACGAGGCTTGTGCCACCCATGTGCCCAAAAATGGGCTGCGACATGGGTCTAGGGGGCATGTGGCAGATGCAAGCTGCCACATCCCTGAATGTAGGATTCTCAGAACCTTCCCAGAGGGAGAAGTTCTAAGTACACTTCCAGCCATGGCTGGTCTAAGGTTACTAACGAAATTCTCCTCTGGGAGAGTTGCCTGTTTGTGGCAATGTACCACTGTCCCCCCCCTCCCTGATCCCTGACATGACCCCTTATAATATATATTTAAGTCCCCTTCCTGGTGGTCTAGTGGTCCCCCTCCCCAATCCCCAATATGACTCCTTCTAATAATAATTGTTAAAGTCCCCTTCCCTGGTGGTCAAGGGGCCCCCACCCTAGCAGGTAGTGCCCACCACCCCGCTCCCCCTATCGCAAAACAGAGCTGGTGACTGGCACAGCCCTCTGCTCACCTCTGCAGCTGGCCGATGACTGAACTGTCATTGAGCACATACTGTAAAGTGTATGCATTCATCGATTAATCAATGAGGTGTATACTACTTTACAGTAACCGCTCAGTGATGGTTCAGTAAGCGGCCGCCACGGATGTCAAAGGAGGCATGTGTCGCCAGCTCAGTTTCTGGATGGGGCGGGAGCGGGGTGGTGGCTACTACCTGCTGGGGTGGGGGGGCACTCAACCACCAGGGAAGGGGACTCTAGCAACTATTATTATACAGAGTCACATCAGGGATCGGGGAAGTGGGACCGCCAGACCACCAGGAAGGGGACTTTAATAACTGTTATTATAAGGAGTCACATCAGGGATCGGGGAGGGGCGCCACTCAGCCACCAGTATGGGACTTTAATATATATTACAACGGGTCATGTTGAGGATCGGGAAGGGGGGGGCCACTCGACCACCAGGAAGGGGCCTTTAAAATATATTATAAGGGAGTCACATCGTGGAATGGTGAGGGCGAACCGCTAGACCACCAGGGTCTACAATGGTGCACGGCAGCCCTGCAGCTTGCGGCAGACCCTCCCAGGTGCCGTCTGTTTGGTGCATGGCCACAGCTGCTGCAAGCAGCGGGACATTCCGCTAGGACCCTGCCCAATAGAGAATTGGGCACAGGGTCTCTAGGCACATAATGAAGTTTTGGAAGCTGCCTTGGTGGCAGCTTACTACCTAAGGCTCTCTGAGAATCGAGTACAGTGCAGTTTCTTCACACCAGAGCTTTCACAGACAGACCCAGTATCCCCCCCACCCCATCCTGTTTTGGAACTACTTTCTTCAGTGTAATGATCCATGGCCAAAAGTAAACTAGTTTGACTTCTAAAATGCACGCAGTGTGTCTGAAAATGTATTTTTATTGCAAAATGTCTTATGGTAAGTGCAATAAGACACTTCAGGGTGTGGGTAGTAGTGTGATCATTGTACTTCCAAGGGCAAAACACCCCTGAGCATGCAGTGATCACACTAGTACCCACACCGTGTCATGTCTTATTGCTTACTTAACAATCCCCAATTACCTCAACTTCCCTCTTACTGCATCAAATTGTTTGCACTTATTTCTGGTGGTAAAAAATAAGTCCAGATATAGTTTTATGTCACTGCCATCTATTGTTAATTCATAGGCCTTTCTCACTGCTGCAGAACTCTCTCCTTTACCTCAGCAGTGATGGTCTTAAGTAGGTTGGTGCGGGAGGGTTAACGGCAGTCTAGTCCCCCTGATGTTAATTCTATAGGCCTTTGCAAATAAACACCCTTTGATGTCTTCAGGCAATTTTACATTACTCTGTGACCACTCTATTAAGTATTGAAGAGGATTATCAACTTTGATCCACTCAGGGACTCCTACCACTGTCATATGTGAGGCCCAGGCTTCATTTGCTAAGGCCTGTATTCTTGTGCGCAGTTGTGAGTTCTTGGTGGTGACCTGGGCTATCCCTGCAAGCATCTTCATTGAGAGCGAGTCAGCCTCAGCCACTGTAGTGATGATAAAAAACTTTAGGTGTACATCCTGATTTTCTAAGAATTGTAGGGTGTGCTTAATTTTTTTGGTCCATTGCCTGCACAGCCTTCAGAACTGTAGTCCAGGGTAGCTCTAATCCTATGACCTCCAGTTTCCAGTGTCCAAACTCATCAAGGGCTCCAACCAAGGCTACTGCTGCTGCTGCTGTTTTGGGCTTTCTCCAGTCATTCCCTTCAGTCTGCCCATGACAATTTTTCACTCAAAATGATCAGCAAAGGATAAGGTAACAGGTTTTAGCACTTCAAAACATCCATAAATAAAGTTCCACAATGTTTTAAGGCAAAAAACTGATGAATTAACAAGAGCTCAAATACAGCATGTTTTGTCAGGTCTCTGGCTCTCTAGAGCCCCACTAGGAGAGCATATTACCCAAAAATTAAATGTAAACCAATTAGGGGTGAAACTACTATGGAGTGAAGAACCTTAAGTTTTCCCAAGGAGGGGTGCTGGCAGGAAACCTCCCTCGAATATAGATGAATTGGGCAGCAGAGACTCGGGATGTAAGGGGGAGGAGAGTGGCAAGGGATGTAAAATCAGTAACACAGGTAGAAAGGAGCAAGTGGGGAGGGGGACATGGGTAGTGGAAGACAGGAGGGAGATGATCTAGAAGAAGGAGCAATGGGGAATTTGGTACAACTGCCAAGGAGGCAAGGGAGTAGCAGGAAGTGAAGGGGAAGAAGGGCAAAGACAGGCATCATGGAAGGTGCAGTCTGTCAGTGCAAGGAGCCTGGAAATAAGATAGATGACCTCCAGCCCTTGGTGACAGAGGACCAAGTGGAACTGGTCGCAGTCACCAAGACCTGGATATCTCTGAACCATGACTGGGATCTCTCCATTCCAGGGTTCATCCTCTATAGAAAGGATAGGGTAGGGGGAAGGGGGAGGAATGGTGCTTTATATCAAGGAAGTGATTACTGCCATGAGACAGAATATGGAGGGGTAGGCACAGAGTCAGTTTGTCTACAGTTTCAAACAGCAGCAGGGAAAAGGATAAGAGTAGATGTAGTGTATAGGCCTGCAAATCAGAGTGAAGGCACATATCTGGAGCTGGGAAGAGACATCAGAAAGGCTTCAGTGCAGGCAGAAGTGGTAATAGTGGGTGACTTCAACCTATTACACTCAGACTGGAGCATTCCTCAAGCCAGCAGAAGTCAGCATCTCCTGGACACAGTCCAAGATGGCTTCATAACCTGGGGGGTGGAGATGATGGAGCCGACTAGGGAACAGGCTGTCTTGGACTTACTACTGAAAAACAGTGACTATGCTGGGCATCAACATGGCTGAGCCCCTGGGAAGCAGTGATTACCAGTTAGTATTGAGAAGGAAGTCCTGAACACAAAGATACATGTTCTGGGCTTCAAAAGGGCTTAAATGACCAAAATGCGTGAGAGTCCGGGCATACACCTGGCAAAGCTCAGCGGGACTTAGGGGTGGAAGAGAAATGGTCCCATAATTCAGGATGGGATCAAGGATGTCACAAACACCTGTCTGAAGCAGACAGGCAAGAAGAACAAGTACAAGAAACCAATCTGGTTCACAAGGGAGATTGTAAGTGGTGTGAGGAAGAAAAGGCCTTCCTTCAAAAAATACAGAAGACTCAATGGGAGGAAGACAGAGTGGATTACCTGGATAAACTAAAAACAGCTAGTAGGAAAGTAAGAAAGGCCAAGACTGAGAATAACGCAGGGAGTCAAGGATGGTGACATGACATTTCTTTGCTACAAGGACGACAAAGAAAGTGGTATTGTTAAACTGAGGGAAGGGGAAGAGCTGGTGGAGGACAGCAGAGGAAAGGCAGAAGCATTAAGCAAATACTTCTGCTTCGTATTCACTTAACAGAAGAATGGACCAGTACCACAGGATAGGATAACAATAGAGGGTGTGGATGAGTGAGTATGAGGAGATGCATTGGCCCGGTGGCGCTGAGGGTTGAGGCGCTGGATGCCACACCTCATGCCACACCGGCAACCCAGGTTCGGGAATGGACTCAGGCTGTTGGGGGCTGGCAGGGGAGAGGGAGGATTGAGCATCCCGCAACTGCTCTCCTTCCTCTGGTGAGGGTACGGGCACTACATCGCACTGTAGCGACGACTGGTGGAGACCAGCTGCACTACAGTTGCGTGCACAACAAGGGATGGGGAGCGCGGCGGGCATCAGCATGGATGTGTATGACGCCATTGCATGTCTGGCTCCTCGGGGAAGAAAAATCAGCGGAAAGTGGCGGGGCAATCTCGGCAGCTGATGGCCATGCTCTGCATCCCTGGACACAAAAGGTGCCTTTGCTGGGGTGTGGCCTACCCTGTGTGCATGGAGCAATTACTGCATGCCAGACCTGGTCCAGGGTGCGAGAACCGGCAGCCGGGGGTCATTGGGCCCGGTCCGCAGGGGAGCAAAAATAGAAAGAATAAAAATTTAAAAAAAGAGTATGAGGAGATGATTATGGAGGACACGGTACTTAAGGGACTTATGGTCCTTAAAGTGAGTAAATCTCCCAGTCATGATGATATGGATGATGAAGGGGAGATAAAACTTTTTCAGTATATAGGAGAGAAAAGGAAAGCAGGCCAGAGGATAGTAAGGGTGAAGGGAGAGGGGGAGTACAAGTAGAAGGGGACTTTGAAAAAGTGGAAGTACTAATTAGGTACTTCTGCTCTGTCTTCATGGTGGAAGGGTAAGGAAGGGGACCGGTGTTAAGGGAGAGGGGAAGGGATGACATAAGGGTGGATCCTAGCTGGATCAGTGAGGACAGGATCAGAGAATAATTAGGTAGATTGAGGGTAGACAAGACTATGGGTCCAGACGTCCTGCATCCTAGGGTACTCAGGGAACTAAGGGAGGAGCTGGCAGCACCACTAATGAGGTTGTTTAACTTATCCCTAGATACAGGGTGGGTGACAAAAGACTGAAAGAGGGCAGACGTGGTGCCACTTCACAAAAGTGGCAGCAGGAAGGAAGCAGGCAATTATCACCCAGTCAGCCTCACTTCGGTGGTGGGTAAGGTGATGGAGGCAGTATTAAAGGAAAGGGTGGTCAGTTATTTGGTGAATAATGGGCTGCAGGACATCCATCAGCATGACTTCACACTAGGTAGGTCATGTCAGACAAACCTGATAGAGTTCTTCGATTGGGTGATGAGGGTGGTTGACCAGGGAGGAACAGTGGACATGGCCTATCTGGACTTCGGGAAGGCCTTCGACACTGTTCCCCACAGAAGGCTGGGCCAAGGCAGAGCACTATCAGACTACCCCCGCATCCACCTAGGGGTTCCACCTGGACTTTCTGGGACAGCATGAAAGAGCTTAATAGGAAGACCCACCCCCCACTGTCCCAGCTCTCCATCAATGGCACCATCACTACAGAACCAACTCGTATAGCGGACTGCCTCAATACTACTTTCTGTGACCTAAGCGCTGTCCTCCCAAACAACTTTTTGACCCAATCCCCGCCTCTATCCCCCCTGCCTCAGATCGCCTCTCTTTCTTTTTTTTTTTCTTCCTTTTCTGGCAGGTCCATCTGTCAGACTGTTGCCCTGGTCATGGTCCCCAGGCTCCCACCAACCGTCAATTGCCCGTATCCTCCCCGTCACCCCAGGCTTGACCCCGGAGGGTGAGGCCGCGGCACTGGTTCTCTTAATTCCAGTGCTGCGGGACAGGTATCTAGTTGGGAGTGCTGCTGGTGACGGTGGCTAATTGAAGCCTGGGGAGGGCTTCAATTAGATGGAGGACCCACCCCCACCTTTTTCCATTTTTTCCTCCAGGACGCAGGGACATGCAATGACATCTAGTGTCCGCCCTGCTTCCAGTGCATGCTACTGCAGGTAGCTGCATGACTCCTGGCTCCACCAGGGGTCCATCTCATGCCGGCACTTCCCCTACCCTCCCACGGAGAGGAGAGCAGTCTGTAGACGCTCTATCCTTCTCCCCCCGGCCAGCCCTCCAGCAATCTGGGTCCATTCCCGAACCTGGGTCGCTGGCATCACAGGCAGAAATCCAACCGCTGTGCCGATGAGCCAGTTGGATTGCCCTCCTTTCTACCTGCACACTATATCCCCTCATGTAGCCAGGCCACACCTGCTAAAAGCCCTTGGTAGCAACAACCACAGCTGTGACCCCCTAGACTCCAGAATCCTCTGCCTGGTCTTGGATGTCATCCTAGTCCCCCTTACAGACCTACTAAACTGGTCTATATGCCTCGAACAGTTTCCTAGTGCTTGGAAATCAGCCAAAATCACCCCTATACATTAGAACAGAGATCGGTCCACACCTAACAACTACCGGCTGATCACTATCCTCCCCCGCTCTCTAAAGCCCTAGAAAAAATAGTGTCCATTCAACTCTCTAAGTACCTGGCTGAATATGACATAATGTACCCAGAACAATATGGTTTCTGCCCAGGACACAGTACCACTACTGTTTTCCTGGAGTTCTCTCAATACCTGCACGCTGCTCTTGACTCTGGCAACCTTGTCAGCGCAGTGTTCATAGTCCTCTCCAAGGCTTTTGATACTGTTTGTCACCCCGTCCTGCTTGACTCCCTCCACCAACTTGGCTTTTCCTCTGGTTCCCTTGCCTGGTTCTCCAGCTACCTCTCTGCTAGATCCCAGCATGTGAAGATAAACTGCTCCCTGTCCAATACCTAGCCCATTTGTTCCAGGGTAACCCAGGGCTCCATTCTGGGCCCTGTAGTTTTCAGCCTCTACCTTAACACTCTCCCCAGCTCCTGCACAGGAAAAATGCTGCTCTATGCCGATGATGTGGTTCTCTTTGCCTCCCACCCTGATCCCTCTTCTCTCCAGGTATCCCTTCAGCACACCTACAACCAAGCTGAAAAGTGGTTCCTTGATCACCGACTTGTCATTAACCTATAGAAGACTAAGTCAATGCTCTTCTCCCATCACTAAAACAAGGCCAAGAATGCTCCCCTCTTCATTCTCCCCAGCAATCTGCACCCGCTGGAGCAAGTGACTTCTTACAAATATCTAGGCATCACTTTCGACTCGGCTCTCACCTTTCACACCCACATCAATGCCCTATCCTCTGCCATAAATTCTCAGATAGGCCTACTATACCGTCATAGAGATTGCCTCCCGCAAGTTGCCCTCCAGCTGGCCATCACCTCTTCGGTCCTGTCGCTAGGGGACTATGGCTTGCCCATTTATGCTGTGGCAGACAATACTGGCTTGGCTAAAATCCAGCTCTCAATCAAGAAGGCCTGCAGGCTCCTGACCCGAGCCCCTAGCCGCACTCACACTTGCCTGCTCTACTCCACTGCCAACCTGCTCACCTTTGAGGAGCGTCTGCACTACCAGACTTGCCTACTCCCCAAAATATCTCTTCTAGGGCTCTCCTCCCCCCGGGGTCTCTGCTTCCCTATGGCTTGCATCCTCCTTGTCTGTTGCCACCCATAGCTCTGTCAAGGCCACCTTTCTGGTGCCCAGAACCAAGACCTCGCTAGCCCAGAGGTCCTTCCATTACCGAGCCCCTGCTTGGTTCAACTCCCTCCCACCCTGCATCACAGACATTGCCAAAATTGGTCCCTTCAAAATCAACCTCCAGGACCATCTCTTCAACACACATTGCTGTAGATACACCTAATTAATCCCACTGTGGGATCCTCCTGTCAGGTCTCCCTGACTTGACAATGTCCTCCAGACAACCTATCCTCTCTCCCTCCCTCTCACCCCACTTCCCATGCCTCCCTCCACCCTCTCCAGGTCTTATCTAAGTATGTCCAGGGCTGTAACCCCAATGTAACCCTTAGGTACCTTGTATATGACTGTAACCTATTATAAATAACATTATTATGTAACCTATGTGTACTCTGTTTAATGTTCTGCACCTGTACTGTTCTCACTGTTGTAACCACACTATGTAACTCTGTCTATGCCCCCACAACAAGGTGCCTTTGTAAATGAGACCATGACTCAAATGTTGTAAATCCGACTTTTCTAATAAATAAATAAACTGGAGAGTTTGAGGGTGGGTCAGAAAATAACAAGGTGGGTGGAGAATTGGCTGATGGGTAGAAGCCAGAGGGTGGTGATAAATGGGATACATTCCAGGGAGGTAGGAGGGATGAGCTGGGTCCCCCAGAGGTCGATGCTGGGGCCCATCTTGTTTAACATCTATATTAGTGACATAGTAGAGGGGCTGCAGGGGAAGGTCTGCCTTTTTGCAGATGATACAAAGATCTGCAATAGGGTGGACATGCCCGAGGGAGTGGAGGCTATGAGGGAAGATCTAAGGTTGCTGGAAGGGTGGTCGGAAACATGGCAACTGAAATTCAATGCCAAAAAATGCACAGTGGTGCACATGGGGAGGAATAACCCACAAGCAAATTACACATTGGGGGGGGCAAATGAAAGCAACTGAGCAGGAGAGGATTTGAGGATCATAATTTCAGATGACTTTAAGGTAGGGGCCCAATTCAGCAAGGCAGTGAGTAAAGCAAATTGAATGCTGGCGTGCATAGGGAGAGATGCAACAAGCAGAAAGAGAGAGGTGCTGATGCCATTTTACAAATCCATGGTGAGGGCCTCACCTGGAGTATGGGGTTCAGTTCTGGAGACCTCATCTACGCAAGGACATAGATGGGATTGAAAGAGTTCAGAGAAGGGCCACTAAGATGGTGCATTGGTTGAATGAGAAGCCCTACGAAGAGAGGTTGAAAGTGTTGGATTTGTACCCACTAGAAACCAGAAGGTAGAAGGGGGACATGATAAAAATGTTCAAGTGCATGAAGAAGACTAATAAAGTGGGGGAGAGCTTATTCATGGGAAAGGTAGGTGCTAAAACTATGGGAGGCAGTATAGCGCAGTGGTTTAAGGCTCTGAGCTGCAAATCTGGAGACCTGGGTTTGAATTCCACAGCCCCCATTTGCATATACTGTGTGACCATCAGCAAGTCACTTAACTTCCCTGTGCTCCCAGGTCGCACCTGTAAACAAGCTTTCAGCTTAGTGTACCACTCCTGGTTAAACAATTGGAAATAAAATAAAATAAATAGAACTAGGGGTTGTGGACCAAGGGGGGAGGGGGAGGTTTAGGGGTAATGTGAGGAAGCTTTACTTAACTGAGAGGGTGGTGGAGCCCTGGAACAGTCTGCAGGAGGAGGTGATGGGGGCTGAAACAGTGGAGGGATTCAAGAAGGCATGGGATAGACACAAGGGGTTGTCTAGGGGGTGGAGGGGGATCTCTGGGTGAGGGGGGTATGTAGGGAGGAAGGGAAGTGGCAGACGCAATGGGCCAAGAGGGGCCTTTTCTGATGTCACATTTCTATGATTCTGTGTGCACCCAAGGGTGCTGAGGGAGTTGGCAGCAGCACAGGCAGCCCATCTGGCCAACTTGTACAGTAGCTCCCTAGACATAAGCATTGTGCTGTGAGAAAGGAGAACTGCAGATGTGGTGCCTTTGCATAGTAGCTGGGCAAGGGGTGATCTGGTGACCTACAGACCAATTAGCTTGACATTGATAGTTGGCTAGCTGATGGAAACCCTTCTCAAAGAAAAGTTGGTTATGTTTCTTGTGGCAAATAGCCTCTGAGATGACAGTCAGCAAGGATATATAGGAGGGAGGTCATGCCAAATGAACTTGATCAATTTCTTTGACTGGATACCAAAGGCAGTGGATAGAGATCAGGAGGTGGACATACTGTACAGCACCTGCATTTTAGTGAGGTCTTTGAATTGGTCCCCTATAAGAATCTGATCAAGAAGTTGGAAGACATGGGTTGGGGGTCAAAATGACAAGGAGGGTGTTGAACTGGTTAGGGGAGAGAACCCAGAGAGTGGTGATCAGGGGAGAATACACAGGGATGAGGGAGGATGCTAGTGGGGTACCACAGAGGTCAGAGCTTGGAACGGTGTTGTTCAACATGTTCATAAATTACACTGGGGACAACACTAAAGACAACATTAGCCTTTTTGCAGATGACACAAAGCTCAGTGGGAGGGTGGACACACATAAGGTGGTCAGGAACTTGAGGAAGGACCTCACAAAGTTGGAAAGATTGTCTGAAATCTGCAACAAGGGCTGAATGCAAAGAAGTGCAAGGTCATGCACATAAGGAGTAAGAACTCTAATGTTAAGTACAGACTGAGGGGAGTGACCATCACAGTGTTCAAAGAGTAGAAAGACCTGGGGATTGCAGTCATGAACAAACTGAAACCCACTATGCAGTGAAGCAAAGCAGCAGCGAAGGCTAACAGGATGCTGGGTTGCATAAACAGAAGGTTCACCTTCAGAAGGAAAGAGATCACACTGCTGTTGTACAGATCCATGGTGTTTCAGTAGCTGGAGAAATGCATGGAGTACTGGAACCCCTACCACAACAAACTCTGTTCAGAGCTAATATGGCTGCAAATGCATTAGCCTAATAAAGGATATGGAATAATGTGTGGCTTAGTTGTAATTTATGTATTGCATTATTGTGATGTAAACATCCCAAATTTTCTGGACAACAGGGAAATGTTTGTGGGGTATGGATTCAGCTACCCTCTAAGAAGCACTTGAAATGAGGTGAGGTGGGGGTCAAGCAGCTGGTATGCAATGGTATAGATTCCTATGCAATCTATTGTAATGCATTACAGCTGTGCTGTGGTCATGTGACACTTGGCCAGCTGGTTATGATTGTTCTTTGATATTTGTAATATAAAAATGTAGTGTGTGATTTTCTCCATAATGCAGCTGTGTCATGGGTCAGGTTTTAGTGGAAATAACAAGACATATTAACCTGAAACCAGGAGGTAATTAAAAAGACTAGAGAGCCTTAATTAAGGGTCTCCTGTTTATCTGACTTAATTGGAGCTGGCCCAGCTAACAGGATATAGGGATCGTAAACTTTTATGATGTTTTAGAGGAAAAAACATTGTCATATCACTATGGTGCTAAAAGTCATAAAATCCCTTTAAAATGCCTGGGAACAGGAACTGCTCAAAGATCAAAGAGAAAGAACTGGGAAATCACAGACTTATAATTTGGGAAATTAGTTTTTGCTGAAGTTACCGTATTTAAAATATATCCTGACAGGAAGATAATTATTTGTATAATTTTTATATTCTAAAAGGAGGAGCTAAATGACCTCATGGAAGGGGTGGGAGAGAGACATAGAGGATAATGTATGGTCTTTGGTTAATAACCACACTGTATACACTTCCAGAGGTTGCCATGACATCATTGTAAACCTTGAGAGTGCAGCTCGAGAGGTTTTCAGATGTCATGGCAGCCTCGAGAAGTGTTTTCAGCACAGTTGTTAACCAAAGACCATGCATTATATTTTATAGTGTTTGGGGCCACCAAGATTGTGTAACTGTGGATTGAATTACTTTATTGAATTATTTTATGGAACATTGGTTGTTGCGAACATTCTGTTTTGTTAGAACACTGATTGTTGTGAGCATTCAGTTTTGTTATACCATTGATATGACATACTCAAGAAGGGTTAACAACAGAGTAATGTCATAATGATGGCATAACAAGGTTGCAATATATGGTTAAGCCTCAATAATACTATACTAAGTTATACAAAATGTCCCAGTAATACATCACTACTCTCAATAATACTATCCTGAAAAATGATAATACTATAGTTTTTTCTGATAATACTACAGTTCAAAGGTCATCTCCAACTGTAGTATTATCAATGGATCCATATATTACAAAAAATAGAAACACAGAAGTTGATGGCAGATAAGGACTGCAAGGCCATCCAGTCTGCCCATTTCTTTTTCTACCTTATAAATGTGCCATCGGCCTTTGCTCTGTCAGTGGCCTATCTATTCATACTCATTTGTATTGCTCCCTTATGCCTATCCCATGCCTGTTTGAAGCCCTGCACTGTATTCATAGCCACCACTTCTTGTGGTAAGCCATTCCATGCATCCACCACCCTTTCTGTGAAAAAGAATTTCCTCACATTCCCCTTAATCAGCCCCCTCTAATCTCATGCTGTGTCCTCTTGTCCTGCTATTTTTCTTATATTTAAACATGTTAGACTCTTTCACCTTGTTAATGCCCTTAAGGTGTTTGAATGCCTCGATCATATCACCTCTCTCCCTCCTTTGCTCAAGGGTATACATATTGAGCTCTGTTAACTTGTCCTCAAATGTCTTCTGATGCAGTCCCTGCACCATTTTGGCTGCCCTTCTCTGGACTGCCTCAATTTGGTTAATGTCCTTGTGAAGGTGTGGTCTCCAATACTGCACACAGTACTCCAGATGGGGCCTAACCAGTGTCTTGT
This sequence comes from Neoceratodus forsteri, assembly GCA_016271365.2. Taxonomy (NCBI): domain Eukaryota; kingdom Metazoa; phylum Chordata; order Ceratodontiformes; family Ceratodontidae; genus Neoceratodus; species Neoceratodus forsteri. The sequence continues at coordinate 683,039,686 of CM028131.1, read as the reverse complement.
AAAGAGGGGTTATGACCTCCCTCTTACAACTTGTAATACCCTACTAATCACACTAACACCCCCCCTAGCCTTACCTACTGCTTTAGAGGTCTGCTTGGATGATTTCAGGGCATCAGTGATGATGATGCCCAAGTCTCTTTCTTCCTTTGTGACTGCTAGCAACTCCCCTCCTAGTCTATAGGTGGCTTCAGGGTTTCTCTTCCCTATGTGCATGATTTTGCACTTCTTTGCATTAAATCCCAGTTGCCACTCTTCTGACCATTTTGCTAATTTATCCAGATCTTTTCTCATTCTGCCCACCCCATCTGGATCATCTACTCTGTTGCAGATCTTGGTGTCATCTGCAAACAGACAAACCTTACCCTCTAGTCCATCTGCAAGGTCACTAATGAAGATGTTGAAGAGGTCTGGCCCCAGGACTGATCCCTGAGGTACCCCACTTGTGACTTGCATCTCTTCTAACTGTATACCACTTACCACCACTCTCGTTTTCTGCCCGTCAACCAGTTTGCCACCCAGTTGACCAACTTCTGACCCACCCTGAGCCTACCCAGCTTATTTATCAATCTTCTATGTGGAACAGTGTCAAAAGCTTTGCTGAAGTCAAGGTAGGCGACATCAACTGCTCCCCCTTGGTCCACCACTCTGGTTACCCAGTCAAAGAAATCTATGAGATTAGTTTGACAGGACCTTCCTTTTGTAAACCCATGCTGTCTTGGATTCTGTACCCCTATGGATTCCAGGTGTTGCACTATCCTTTCCTTAAGGAGTGCCTCCATAATCTTGCCCACTACTGAGGTAAGACTGACTGGTCTGTAGTTCCCCGCCTCCTTCCTGCTACCACTCTTGTGGAGCGGGATCACATGAGCCCTTCTCCAGTCTTCCGGGACCTCTCCTGTGCTCAGAGACTCACTAAACAGTTCTGCTAATGGCTCTGCTAGTTCCACCTTTAGCTCCTTAAGTACCCTGGGATGTGGCCATCAGGTCCCATTGCCTTATCCACCCTGAGCTTAGCAAGCTCTTGTAGGACCCTTCTTTTGTGAAGGAGTAGTGCTCACCTCCTCCCCTGTGTCCATGCTGCTGAGCTGTGGGCCCCCCCTAACTTTTCTTCAGTAAATACTGAGCAAAAATATCTATTTAGGATAGATGCCTTTACAGGGTCCTCCTCCTTCTCACATGCTCCTTTTCTCCATTAAGCTTAGCAATACCCCTCTGGACTTTCTCCTTTCACTAATGTATCTATAGAAAGTCTTGTCACCTTCTTTACTGTTCGTGCTAGTTTTCCTCAGTTTGGGACTTTGCCTGCCTTACTGCCTTCCCTGCTTCCCTTAGGGCAGTTTGGTATGCCTCCTATCTTCATCCCGCTGTGTTCCTTATATTTCCTGAAGGCCAGACTTTTGGCTCTGACCTTTTCTGCTACTGTATTTGAGAACCAAAGTGGTTTCCTTCTTCTTTTGCACTTCCTTTTCTGTCTAACAGAATGGGATGTTGTTTCAAGTATGTTCATCCTTAATGCTTGCCCACTTGCCTGTACCCCTCACCTGTGTTTCTTTTGCCAGGGCTAGCTTAACTCTGTTGGCCATCTTATCAAAGTCAGCTCCTCTGAAGTCCCATATTTTTGCCTTGGAATGGATGATTTAGATGTAGTAGCCAAATTGAACTATACCATGTGATGGTCATTGGCCCTAGGTGACCTTCTACCCGGAGATCTGTGATCCCTTCCTTGTTAGTCAGTACTAGATCTAGGATAGCCCTGTCTCTTGTGGGTTGCTGTACCAGTTGTTTGAGGTCCTCCCCTGCAGGAATCCACTATGTGTCTAGTTCTGGCAGATGTTCCTGCTGGTATTGACCAATCTGTATCCGGCATGTTGAAGTCTCCCATTATCAGAACCTCCCTTTAGCTGTCATGTTTTGTATATCTTCTAACAGTAATGTGCCTATGTCCTCCCCCCTGGTCTGGGGGCCTGTAGACAACCCCAGTTCTTATGGCTGTCCCATTTCCTGTTTCCATGGTGACCCACAGTTCTTCTGGCTCCTTATGTGTATTCTGAATTTCTGTAGCTTTGATATTTTCATTGGCATACAGGGCCATTCCTTCCCCCCTTTTTGCACCTCGGTCTCTTCTGAACGATACGTAGCCAGATACTGAAGTTTCCCAAGTGTGGTTACTGGTAAATCCCGTCTCATTAATTGCTACTATGTCCAGTTTAGCCTCTGACATTATTGCCTGCAGGTCTGGGATCTTATTTCCCAGGCTGTGAGCATTTGTGTACATGATTTTCCATTGGCCAGATTTTGGTGTGTTAGTTGTTGGGTGACGTTTTGCATTACCCCTGTGCGTCATATGGGAGACAAACCTTTTTCTTACCTGGTGATGCAAATGAACTGCAAACATGCTGAATCCCTGTTTGACCATTAGCTGAGGGAGAGGTGTTCTTCCCATTCAACGTATGGGCTGCACCCTCCCATTTGCTAGTTTGAATATTCTGCAAAGACATCAAACTTCTGCCCCAATGCACTGACTCCCTCCTTAGTCAGATGCAGTCCATCAAATTTAAAGAACTTTCGCTCCCAGAACTGTTGCCACTTCCCTACAAATCTGTGTCCTTTTTTCTGGCACCAGCCCTTGAGCCACATGTTTAGCTCCCCTATCTCCCCTTCTCTGACCTTCTGTCCATCTGCTTCCCTCTCCCAGACTGGCAGGATATCAGTGAAGGAGATGCCAGATGAAATAGATGATAGTTTGTCACCCAGCCTGGTCAGGTGTTCCTTGGTCTCCACAACTGACCGGCTGGTGGAATCATTAGTCCCTATGTGTACTAGGACATCAATGTTTTCTCCTGCTTTGTGAACAATTTTAGCAATGTGGTCAGTGTCTCTCCATGCTGATGTACCTGGGAGACATCTGACCATTACCCCTGGCTGGAGATGGGTATCAACTCCCCGAATCATGGAGTCTCCTATGATCAGAAGTTTTTTGGATTTCCTTTTTGCTTTTTTTGTTTTGGTTCCTGATTTGGGTGAGTTTTGTTGTGCTAGCTCCTGTGCTGCAGTGTCCTGCTCTGCAGTGTCTTCTGCCTCTTTGTTTGATTTCAGAGATAGAGGCAGATACCTGTTTGTAGTGTTTATATGGTTTTTGAGCTAATATGTTGGAGAGCAGAGTGATGGGGCACCCGATTTGCCCCTCCTAACCACCTGCCAACCTCCTGGACCAACTACCCTCTGCGGTCCAGGTTTTTCTGTTGGATGCTGGGGAAATGGCAGGTGGTTCTTATAATGTATTTCCTCTTGAATATGAAATCTGAGGCATGCAATCTCTGCCCATGCTGCCCGGAGCTGAGCCCTAAGATCTCCAAAGGCCCAGCATGTAGGACAGTGTCCTAAATCCTGTAAGACTGTCCTTCTGAAAATTGTTCCACAGTACCTGCAGTTAATGATATCCATTCCAGATAAGTTGCTGGGTTTATAACCTAGTCAGAGTAATTAGAAGAAAAAAAAATGCAAGTAATGGTTTGATTGTGTTTTGTTTAACTTGTTATAACAACAAGTTAAATTACTAGTGTCCCTGTAAATGAGCTCACCTTGTGGAGGCTCTGCTGATCCATCCTTTCCTGCTCTGCCACAGGAAATGTCACAACTGTGGTACCCTATAAAAGGAGTGTAGTGTGGGGTGGTTGGGGATGGGGTGGGTGACTGGGCCCTTCCCCTGCCGAAAAGGAAAAACCACGGATGAAAGACCAAGGAGGTAAGAGTAGAAACAATCAATCAACAACAAATGCAGTAACCCTGAAAGCTTATCCTAATGCTAGATAAAACTGTAAAACCTGTAAAGCACCACCTGTAATAATTTCAGAGAAGATATATGCTGTAAGAAACACTTTGCTACAGAGAAAAATAAAACAATGAAATGTTAGCAACAAACAGTAGCAATCCCTGTGAGTAAAAAATAAACACAACACCACACAATAAATCTGCTTAGCCAAAATAAGTCTTAATCCTTATCCCTTGCTCTGGTAAATTTCTCTACTCTGCCTTTCAAGCAGTCTTAGAAGGAAAGAGCTCAGGTGAAGCTAGGTGCCTTGGCAGCAAACCAAGTCTTCTACCTCCAAGATATCAACTAACCTGACTTTTTAACCCTTCTTTCTGTTGGAAATTACTGACAGTTTGCTAGCTCCACCCCCCACATACACACCTAATCCTTTGGAAGAGCAGTGGAGGAAAGCAATTAGCTCCTTCAATGTGAGAAGGAGACTGAAACACCTCTGAGACAACAAACCTTTCAACAAAAAAAAAAAGAATAAACTAAAACACAGTGTCAAACAGTAATTTTGCTTAGCCCAATGATAAAAAAGTCATAAAAATGTAAGCTCCACCTGTAATACAGTAATTTCAGAGAAGATATACCCTGTAAGAAACACTTTGCTACAGAGAAAAATAAAGCAGTAACAGAAGATATACCTTGCAAAAGACAATTTGAATCAGAAGATTACAGCAGTAATCTGTTAGCACACACCTGTAGGCACACCTTGTAATAATGCAGTAGAATGTATACCAGCAACAAAAATTTGAATCAGAGAAAAATAAAGCAATGAAATGTTAGCAACAAACAGTAGCAATCCCTGTGATTAAAAAAAATAAAAACAACACCACACAGTAAATCTGCTTAGCCAAAATAAGTCTTAATCCTTTTCCCTTGCTCTGGTAGGTTTCTCTACTCTGCCTTTCAAGCAGCCTTTGAAGGAAAGAGCTCAGGTGAAGCTAGGTGCCTTGGCCAGCAAACCAAGTCTTCTACCTCATAATAACAGAAAGATAAGTGTTTTACAAGGCAGTGATACCATCTTGAGGTTTTGGGGACTTTAGGACCTCTCGAGCTTCGCTCTCAAGGCTTCATGTCCCCAAAACCTCCTGATAGTATTACTGCCTTGTGATTCATATTTATCTATCTATTATTATATTTTTAATCTGCTTGATTTCAGTTAATAATAAGGGCTCCCCATATATTATACAGTTTTAACCTAGGACTGTATCTGATGTTAGGGGCATTTTCTTTGTGGGCTCTTGAAAAACCAGAACTAACTTAAGCACTGTAAGAAGGTAATACATTAAATAGAAAAAGTCTAATTGTATTGGGGTAGGAGTTTATGTTTGTATTTTTCTTTGTTTTCTTTTAAGTGATTGTATGCTTTGTGATATAGTGGTCTGTGTTTACATTTTACATGTTTGTATCCATTTTTAAGTAAACCTTTCATTTTAAAAGACTGCCTGGGTGTGTCTCCCAAGTTCTTTCTTTTGCATGTGATGTATGGAGAGTTAAGATTGACAGCTGTTCATAAGCTTAATGGTGTTATCAGACTGGGAAAACGTAAGAATATACCTAAGGTCTTTTATAGAGTTTTAAGGGTTCATTTTGGATACCTGGTTAGGTGCCCTTGGGTGAAAGATATCTGGCATCCCCCCAAAGAGCAGATTATCTGAGCCTGTACATTTGGGTATGCTAGCATAAGGTTTACAGTTTGAATCCCCCCCCAGAATTTGAGACTGAAGGTGATTCAGACCCACAAGCAGACAGGAGGGTTACCCTGTTCTGTTACCTGCTCACAACACTGCACTCGGAGGTTGGCACTGTGGGAGCAGAGGGCCTGACCTGCTGAGTGCATTTGTAACAGATTGGTTGGCAGTGGTGCAGATATATTTGGTGACACAAGCTTTAACTGTTCAATGTGTCAACTTAAAACTGTACAGCTCACTTGCAAAAAAAGGCAGTGTTTTATTTTTAAAAAAGGAAACAGAACTATATAATTTTGCTTACAGTTGAGTTCCTACACATTTAATTTTTTTCTAAAGTGCAAGTTAGAGTAGCCTTAGTTAGGGAAGAAGATGGCCTCCAACTACAGCAGGTACTCTGCAGACTACTTGAGGCAGTTGTGCCGGGACAGAGGAGTCCTGTACTAGGTGAGAGCCCCCAAGCAGAACTTCATGGATGCCCTGATGGCAGCAGATGCCCAGAGCACTGAGTCACAGACTGTGGCTGTAAAAGACCAAACCTTGAGCATGGAGGGGCCAGCGGCCCGTGCAGTGTCCAGATCCAGTGAGGATGACAGCAGGGCCAATACCAGTGAAGGGCCACAGCAGTAGGGGATGGTCCCCAGCATTCTGGAGCCAGAAGCACTCAGGCTGCAGATTCAGTTGCACAGAATGGAGCTGGAGTTCCAGAGGGAGGCTAAGCGAGAATGGAGAGAAGCGGAGCGAGAACAGAAAGAAGTGGAGTGAGAGAAGCAAGCCGCAGAGGAGAAGAGGGAGCGAGAACAGTGAGAGGCTGACCAGGAACAGCGAGAGACATACAGAGAGGAGGGAAAGTGCCACAGGCAGCATGAACCGGAGAAGCTACGACTCCAACCACCAGCACCAGAGCAGGAAAGTGGCTTGGGTTTAACTGGAACTACAGGACTGGGTTACAAATTGAATTCTAAATTGATAGCTGAATTTAAAGAGGGGGAGGATATGGATGCCTTTTTAAATTCCTTTGAAAAAGTTTGTATTCAGGCTAAAATTCCTAGAGGGTCCTGGAGCTTCCAGCTATCCCCGCTACTTACCGGAAAAGCTCGGGATGCATTGGGTCAAATGGAAAATGAGGACAGTAATGATTACAGCAAACTTAAAGCTGAACTTTTAAAAAAGTTTGATTTAACTGCTGAAGCATACAGAGCTAAATTCAGTAAGCTCAGGAGAAGCCCTGATATGAGCTACAAGGAGCTAGCCATGAAACAATGTCAGTTTTTAAAACATTGGTGGAAAGGAATTGAAGCAAACTCTGTAGATAAAATTGAAAATGCTATTTTGTTAGAACATTTTGGGGGGGCATGCCCAGCAGAGATAAAAACCTGGCTGGAGGACCGAGATCCCAAAACAGTGCAAGAGGCTGCTGAACTCTCGGACCGCTATGCCAAGAGCAGACCTGCTCTGAGAGTGAATGGGGCAGGCGTGGCAGTGCAGAAAGGGAAAAGTGCACCTTCAGGGCAGCTAAAACCCTCACTTCCTCCACTGAAACCAGTTAGCCCCAGGTTTCAGAGAAAAGATTTCTTGGAAAAAAGGAATGAATGTTGGGTTTGTAAAGAAACTGGACATATTGCCAGGCAGTGTCCCAAAAGGATGAGCAATACACAACATGGGGCTAGCAAAGAAGTAGGTTGTTTGTGTGTCCCTGAAAGCATGCCTATGAACATGAGGGAACCCAGCCATGGTGAATGGTGTACAGACAGAAGGGTTAAGGGACACGGGGGCATCATTGATATTGGTAAACGGGGATCTGGTAGAGCCTGGTCAGCTTATACCCAATAAATATGTCACTGTACAAGACTTCACTGGTGAGGAGAAAACATTGCCACTCACTAGTGTTCTCCTAGACTGGGTGAAACAGTGGGAACTGTGCAACAGGTGGCTGTAGCCAAAACCTTAGCAGTGGACATCATCCTTGGCAACAATCTCAAACAGGGAATGGTGTGTGCTGTTAACCGTAGCCAAGTGGCAAGGGAAAACTGTAGTTCCCTAGACCCCACAGAAGCCATTTTGGAAACTACTGGGAGGCTGGTTCCCCAGCCTGTGTCTCCTGATGGGGAGACTAATGAAAAGGGTGTAAAAATTTCCCCAGTAGCAGTTAACCACACAACTACGGAGGGTTAGTCTGAAGAAGGAGGGGTGACCCATTGTCAGAGGGTTAGAGATGACAGTGATAATGAGTGCTCTGATGCTAGTGCTAGGGACCCTAGTTTAGAGACTGAAGGGGACCTGTCCTATGCCTTGGGAATGTGTAAGAAGTTTGCAGCTGCTCAGAAAAGTGACCCTAGTCTAGAGAAGCTGAGGACTTGGGCAGACTCTGACAGAGTACAGGGAGCTGACGGTAAACATAAGGTTTATTGGGAAAATGGACTGATGTATACTCAGGCTGTGCAAACAGAGGGAGGGGTGATAGACAGGCAGCTTGTCATTCCCCAGGGGTATCATGAGCAGTTGCTCAAGATGACACATGATATTCCTTTGTCTGGTCATCTGGGAATCACATGCACTACACAGCGGTTGGTCCAGAATTTCTATTGGCCCACCTTCACCCAGTAGGTGAAGAAGTATTGCAGGTCTTGTCACCAGTGCCAAGAAATCAGGAAGGCAGGTAAGAAAACCCAAGCCACCATAATTCCATGGCCCATAGTGGAGGAGCCATTCTAGAGGGTGAGAATGTATATTGTGGGGCCTTTAAATACCCCCAGCTCCTCTTGGAAGAGGTTCATCCTGACTGTGGTGTATTATGCCACCCGGTACCCAGAGGCAGTCACCCTGTCCTCATTGAATGCAGACAAAGTGGCAGATACCTTACTTGGGATTTTCTCCTGTGTTGGGTTTCCGCAGGAGGTTATCACCGATCGAGGGGGTTCCTACATGTCGGGCCTGATTAAATGTTTGTGGGAGAAGTGTGGGGTGGTGCAGAGATGCACAACACCTTATCACCCACAAGCCAATGGGCTTGTGGAAAGATTTAACAGTACCCTGAAGTCAATGCTCCAAGCATTTGCTGAACAGCATGGGAAGGACTGGGAGAAATGCCTTCCCCATCTGTTTGCAAACAGGGAGGTGCCCCAAGAGTCAACAGGATTTTACCCCTTCAAGCTCTTATGTGGACACCGGGTACATGGGCCCCTAGACTTTATCCGGGAGAACTGGGAAGGCAAGCACGCCACCCAGGGAACTTCCATAGTGGATTATGTCCTTAGGTTTAGGGAAAGGCTGAAGGAGCTTCTGGGGACAGCCCAGAGCAACCAGTCAGCTGCCCAACAGAAACAAAAAGTGTGGTACGACCGCAGAGCCAGAGCTTACTTGTACATGGTGGGTCAGGAAGTCATGGTCCTTATTCCAGTCCAGAAAGACAAGCTGCAGGCTGAGTGGGAAGGACCTTACAAAGTAGTCAGGAAGGTAAATGACGTGAACTATATCATAGTGTTACTGGACAGAAGACAGACAGAAAGAATGTACCACATCAACATGATGAAGCCATATGCTAATAGGGCTGACACAGTGTTTGCAGTATGTAGTCCTGGGGAGGGGACGTCGAAGGAGACCTCCTTCTGGACTCGCTGGAAGAAAGCAAGCAGGAGTCCTCTGTGGAGGCAGTTAAATTGTCTCCCCAGTTGGCCCCGGACAAGATCAAGGAAGTAAGGAGGTTTTAGCAGACTTTGCCTCCCTGTTTAGTGCCAAGCCTGGACTAACCCCCTTAGCGACGCATGATGTGGAGACAGGGACACAGACAGCCATATGGCGGACAGCATATCGGGTGTCAGAGGCTGTCCAAAAGGACATTAGGAGGGAGGAGGAGGAAATGCTGGATTTAGGGGTAATCCAGACATCCCACTGCCCCTGGGCCTCACCCGTAGTCCTTGTTCCCAAGCCAGGTGGCTGTATTCATTTCTGTGTGTACTATCATGGACTGACTGCAGTCACAAATTCAGATGCCCACCTAATGCCCCAGATGGACGAACTCCTGAACAAGTTGGGAGGGGCGACCTACCTTACAACTATTGACCTGACAAAGGGGTATTGGCAGGTAGAGTTGATGGACAGAGCTAGGGAGAGTTCGGCCTTCCTCACTCCAATAGGCTTATTAGAATTTAAAGTAATGCCTTTCGGAATGAAGGACACCTCAGCCACTTTCCAAAGGTTGGTGAACCAGGTGTTAAATGGTGCTGAGGAGTACACCGTGGTGTACCTGGATGACACTGCCATCTTTAATGCCAGCTGGGAGGAACACCTGTCCCACCTTAGGGAAGTGCTGGGCAGGATACAGAGGGCTGGGTTCACTATAAAAGCTGAGAAGTGCCAGGTAGCCATGGCTGAAGTGGCATACCTCAGGCATGTTGAAGGCCGGGGACAGCTCCATCCTAACCAAGTAAAAATAGAGGTGCTAAAGGCATGGCCCAGACCTGAAATGCAGAAGCAGGTCAGGAGTTTTCTAGGGGCAGCAGGGTACTATAGGAAATTTGTACCCAATTACAGTGCCCTGGCTGCTCCCTATGTGACCTAGTAAAGAAAAGGATGCCTAAGAAGATTACCTGGGCACCAGCCTGTGAAAAAGCCTTTACCAGACTGAAGGAGGCACTATGCAGTGCTCCTGTATTGACAAGTCCTGACTATAGCAGACCCTTTATAGTTCAAACTGACTCCTCAGACATGGGTATTTGGGCAGTACTGAGTCAGACATTCAACCAAGGGAAAGATCACCCAGTAGTGTACCTGAGTAAAAAGTTACTTCCCAGAGAGCAGACATACTCTACTGTGGAAAAAGAGTGTCTTGCCATAGTGTGGGCCCTAAAGAAGTTAAAGCCATATTTACACAGGCAGCATTTTGAGGTACAATCGGACCACAACTCCCTGGTTTGGCTGAATCAAATGGGAAAAATAATGGTAGACTATTAAGATGGAGTCTTGCCTTGCAAGGTTATGACATGACAATCTTACATAGGGCTGGAGCAACCAATCAGAACAGCAATGGCCTTTCGTGTCTTTATGAGGAGTGAACTGATTTGGGAAGCTCATCCCATGCAGGGGATAGGGCCCCCAAATTCAGTCTAGGTGGGGAGGATTGTGACGCTTGACCACCTGGTTATGATTGTTCTTTGATATTTGTAATGTAAAAATGTAGTGTGTGATTTTCTCCATATGGCAGCTGTGCCTTGGGTCAGGTTTTAGTGGAAATAACAGGATCTATTAACCTGAAACCAGGAGGTAATTAAAAAGACTGGCGAGCCTTAATTAAGGGTCTCCTGTTTATCTGACTTAATTGGAGCTGACCCAGCTAACAGGATATAGGGATCATAAACTTGTATGACTTTTTAGAGGAAAAAAAACATTGTTATATCACTATGGAGCTAAAAATCATAAAATCATTTAAAATGTCTGGGAACAGGAACTGCTCAAAGATCAAAGAGAAAGAACTGGGAAATCACAGACTTATAATTTTGGAAATTAGTTTTTGCTGAAGTTAGAGTATTTAAAATATCTCCTGACAGGAAGATAATTGTTTGTATAATTTTTATATTCTAAAAGGAGGAGCTAAATGACCTCATGGAAGGGGTGGAGAGAGAGACACAGTTTTAACCTCAGACTGTATCTGATGTTAGGGACATTTTCTTTGTGGGCTCTTAAGAAACAAGAACTAACTGAAGCACTGTAAGAAGGTAATATATTAGATAGAAAAAGTCTAATTGTATTGTGGTAGGAGTTTATGTTTGTACTTTTCCTTGTTTTGTTTTAAGTGATTGTATGCTTTGTGATATAGTGGTCTGTGTTTACATTTTACATATTTGTATCCATTTTTAAGTAAACCTTTCATTTTAAAAGACTGCCTGGGTGTGTCTCCCAAGTTCTTTCTTTTGCATGTGATGTATGGAGAGTTAAGATTGACAGCTGTTCATAAGCTTAATGGTGTTATCAGACTGGGAAAACGTAAGAATATACCCAAGGTCTTTTATAGAGTTTTAAGGGTTCATTTAGGATTCCTGGTTAGGTGCCCTTAATCGAAAGATATATGTCATCCCCATGAAGAGCAGATTATCTGAGCCTGTACATTTGAGTGCGCTAGCATAAGGTTTACAGTTTGAATCCCCCCCCCCAGAACTTGAGACTAAAGGTGATTCGAACCCACAAGCAGACAGGAGAGTTACCCTGTTCTGTTACTTGTTCACAATACTGCACTCAGAGGTTGGCACTGTGGGAGTAGAGGGCCTGACCTGCTGAGTGCGTTTGTGACAGGCAACCCACTGACTTTTTCCCTCAGTGAGGTGAAAACAGCAAAGTTCACCTTTTCTGGGTTCGGCCACGCTCAGTGGACTGCTAACAAGAAGTCTCCTTTTAGTACTGGAAATGTAAAGGATTCAATGAGGGAACCCACACCTGTGATATAATATTGAACATATCTGACAGGGAACTGAAGATATGTTTCTGTATTATATGTTGCATTTTAGTATGCCTTTAGGGGTGTGTATTTTACATAGAAGCAGTCCTTCCTCATATTACTCCTCGAACTGAGTTGACATTTAAAGGAGAACAGTCAGAGCCTCACACCCAAGTGTGGGCCTGGTCCCAATTTGCACTTTGGGTGCAAAAACAAAGTTTTTTTACTTACTGTTTACTGCAGTATAGTAGATGGTGATAGGTAGATATAGATAGATAGATAGATAGATAGATAGATAGATAGATAGATAAAACTTTATATTTATACAGGTAACATGCTGTTAGGGAAAGGTATCCCTGTTTACAAGACAGTCCTGTGTATAAAACGTTCAAGTTAAAAAAACAGTACAAGATACAAATTATACATAATTACAAGCATTGGAGAAGCAGCTTTCCAGTTAATTAGCAAAAGAAGATACTGATAGCGAAGTACAAACAGAGTAAGATAACTTATTCCATTGAAAAGCAGCCTGGACACATTGCGTTGTTTCTCCAAATTTAGAATTGCACCTAGCAAAGCTAACTTTGTTAGTATGCACAGATCTACTCAGATCATGAACTTGATCCTCTTTTTTACAAAATACAGTATGAGTAATGTAATGATTGAGTTGAAATAACAAATTCTTATGTAATATTTTCAGCCACGATTTAGCACATCTTGTGCCCAGGGACTGCAAGTTCAACTTATTTAACATTGCACAATGGTGGGTAGTAAAACTGCAACCCAACATATACCAGGCCTATTAACTTATCTAATAATGCTTTTGTTGCTGTGCGATATATCAGATTACTATATTCGAGGGAAGGTAAAACTAATTGCTCAGCAATTGTTTTCCTGGCAGATCTTTTAAGACACTTGGTAATGTGACTTAACCCATTATACCATGGGTGGCCATTTTGTTTGGACTTCATATGGAGCTATATTAATGCCCCCAATTTTTTATCAACATTGCTAGCAAGTAAAGTTATATGTCCTGTAAAAGATAACTCAGAATCAAAAACCACACCCAAGTATCAATATTAACTAACCTGGGCAATATGTTCACCGCAATTTGTCAAACTATGCAACTGAGGTTTTTTTTTATCTAGAATGAACCAACTTGTTTTTCTTGACATTCATTATGAGCCTCAACTTGGTGAACCACTCCTGCACAATGAAAGAGCCTGCCTGTAATTTTTCCAGGCTAATTTTACTAACTTCTTAACTGAAATTTCCTGCAACCAGAATTCCCACAATCCCTCACAGCTGACATCAGAGAAGAGCTGCAGCACCAGGAGATTCAATAGCCTGCAATACATGTTAAAGATTTTATAAGCTCAGATTAGTTGTATGCCGGTCCTGTTGTTCTCACGGGGTTAAGGACAGTCCTCAGTGATTGTGCTTAGCCCTGGGAGGACAGCAGGACCAACAAACAAAATATTAACACTTATAAAATCTTCAACATGCACTGTGGGCTATTGAATCAACCACTGCTGTAGCCCTCCCCTGATGTCAGCTGCAGGGGATTCTGGGATTTCTGGTTACAGCAAATGTCAGGTTAGAAGTCCAAAAAATTGGCTTGATACAATCTACTACACTGCAGTAAACAATAAAAAAACATGTTTTTGCACACAAAATGCAAGTTGAGACCAGCTCCTTGCTTGCATGTGAGGTCCTTAGTCCTGACTGTTCCCTTTTAATTACATTTCTGGAACTGAGTTCCCCTAGATTCCCTCCCATTTCCACTACTGTCTGCTTTAAGTTTCAGTAAGCAGCCTTACAAATGTGGCAGAGGGATGATATTGGGTCCATTGGTTAGATCACAGGCCTGGGAACCAGCAAGTTCAAGTTAAATCCCACCAGAGCTACTTACTCACTGTTACCCCAATCTAAGTATAAGACCAAGGTTCATGAGAGATCAGGAATTAGTATGGTGTTTTACAACAAGTTAAATGGGTTTTGCTTGGCTTTCTATTGTTTTTTTAATCTATTCTGATGCAGAGCAGAGTTAATTACTTATACTGTATTGTGGTCTTGAATTAATAAAGTTCCTAGATAGGAGTTTGACATGCTGCAATTATAGTTCTAACTAACCAATCCTACTTGTAATGTCGGTGGCAGAGTTCCTTGGTGGTTGGACATGTCCACACCTCTCAACTGTCTGTGCTTACGGGGTACGTTCCTCATTTTACCCCTCAAAATTGCTCTGTCCCTTATCTGTCCCTCATGGAATGGTTCTGTCCACACATAGACTCTGCTATATTCTAAAATCTAGTTAAAGTCTCTTTAAATTGCATGTTATTTATGTATTTTATATGCAGCTTGTACGTTTTATGATGGGACATCATTGTAAATGAGCTTGCTCAATGAATTTATCCCAAAATAAACAAACTTAAAACTTGAAAATGCTAAAACAAAAATAAACTTAAAAAGTAAACATAATGGTTTCCAAAGTATTCTGAGCGTATACTCCATGTTTGAGGATGTGTCCCTCATTATGAGGGCCATTGTCCCTCATTCTGAGTGATAAAAGTTTCACAGGTATACCTGATCCATGCTCTATCCACAGCTTTAACCAGTTGAACTACAGTATGTGAGTTTTTGTGATGTAAGAGAGGACTAGAGATGGCAGTGGAATGGTTCAAATTAGAGATAAGGATGCAGTTTACATAAACAGTCTCTGCATACCTAAGTAAATTGGGGTTTTTATCAGCATGACTACTTGGTTATCTAATTCTCTCCACTATTTGCCAGTTCTCTCAGTACATATGGAGGTAAAAAAAAATCTGCTTCTCAGATCTACATTTGTTGGTGATAGAACTGTTCTTCAGTCACAGACACTTCCCCTTCTATGTTAAGTATTGTGTGTGAGCAGCATTCTTCTAGCTGCAGAGATGGCACAGAAAACAGAAGTGCCACAACCATAGATTTATGAATATAAGTAGATCTGGTAGGAAGATGAGGAGGGGGATGGGGGGCATGGACAGACACAGAAAAGCAGGAATCTCATGCATACCAATGGAAAGATGAAACTCCACAGTGGAAGTAGAAGATAATATATGTCAGTTCCAGTTCCTGTCTGCCATACTCCCTCTCCTTTTGTTAGCAATACATTACACACCTCTCATTATGCAGCCATAAAAAGAATATTCCCAACTGGAGGCAGTGCAGAGAATGGCAATTAAACTGATTCAGGATCAGTAGGGGCTCTCATCTGAGCAGAGGCCAGAGAACCTGAATATGTATTCAATTGACGATAGGGTCCTCATATTTACTTTACTGAAGAAATCGTATGGTTTGCCTCTGCTCCCATCTGAATGTTAAACTAGGGGGGTGGAGCAGCAAGATGGCTGAGGTGCTGCTCCACTCCTAGCTGCTCCATGTGGTCGGGTGTTTGGAAAAGTTTTTGTCAGTTCTTTTACTTGCATTGCAATAAATGCGATGTGATGAATGAAACTCACCATATATTTATTTTTTCAACTTCTGATAGTGATCCTTAGTAGTAAATTCCTTAAGTAGTTTCTGACAAGGAATTGCTGTTTGTTGGAGATACGCTGCAGTTTGGCAACTGTTTTTTCCAAGTTGATGAGATGCCATTTTTCTGTTTTCCTGGTTGAAACCTCATTTGCGGTGGTTCCAGTCTGACAAAAGCTAATTTTGTTTACTTGTGTCGTGGCAAGAAAACTGCCAAACAATGAACCCAGGAGTGGATCTGAGATCCCTAAGAGGAGGAGAATTATGCAAGAATCACCCTGAGATGTGGGAGATATTGGAGTGCACTAGATATGCTGGAAAGGCATAAAAGCCTCCATTTTATGGTATGCCAACATTGCCTATAGGGTGTAAAAGGGGCTTATGAACTATATGCCTTAAGCTACTATGCTCAGAGGAGTGTTTCTTTTTTCCTTTGTCTCCTTTTTTATATAGATTTTTATGGTATTTTGTAGGTTTTCTCCTGCTTCCCCGACCGAGGTGCCGGCACACAACTGTGCATGCATGTGGAGGCACACACGCACACTGTGCCATCAGCTCAGCCCCTTCAGCCCACCTGTAATGATGTCACCCCCTCCTGCCTACACTACCCACTGGACATCCTCCTGGTGGGCGTGGAACTACGGAGGGGTGACAACCCACCCTTACAACCCCCAGGAGAGGAGAGCAGCCCATCGACTTGCTCAGTCCTGCTCCTTACTCCCCCACCCACACGCTGGCTCCCCGATGACCCAAGGTCGCTCCTGAACCCGGGTCGCCGGTGTAGCGCGAGGTAAGGTATCCAGCGCCTCAGCCCTCAGCACCACAGGGTCGGCCTTGTCTCCTTTTCTTTTAGGTGAAAGCCAGCAAGAGTACTCTGGACAAAATGACTGAAATGGATTTCAAGCTCTGTGCTTTGTCTAATAACTTTTATGGATATTGGAAGGGAGCCTCATGTAATTTCTTTACTTCAATTTAAAATGCTTTGAAAAGGTGGTAAGCCAAACACTTAATCTGACTTCTGACTTTTATGAAGCCTGAGGAGCAGAAAAAGGTGTGGGTTTTTTTTCCACCTGTGGCTGGGACAGCTGGAGAACTGCTAGAATTGTATATGTGGTCCCTTCTTTTTCTCCATTTTCAAAGAAATGCTATCTAAGTGACGGAGAAACTAGCCTTTTGGGATAAATCCTTTTAAGAGGTACTGTTCTTCTAATTGTAGTGGATTATTTAGTATCCAGTCATTTAAGGATGGCAGCTAGTAATTGATAATGGACTCCTGTTGCATGACTTTGGTTACATGACGTTAAAGTATTTGTTTAAGTGAAATACAAATGCTCTGAATGTTCTTGACCCCCTCCCCCCATGTACGAATTATGTAATGAATTCAGGCCTTTTAGTGAAGGAATGATTTCTGGTATAGCCGGTGTTGAATTTACAAAGGAAGCTGTTTTCTCGAGCCATAGCTGGATGTTGGCTAACGATATTTCCTCCTACAGGTATTGTGCTTGTTTCCTCCACAATTTTACAGGCAGAACCTTTTTAGTAACTCAGGATTATTACAGGCTGCGAGTCTATGGCAGCTTTAAATTTGCACTCAGTATGAATACAGTATAAAATTTCTTTGCACTATTGTTGAATTCTAAGGTTATTAAAATTGATTACATCTGAAGGAATTTAGCATAGCGGATATTTTATTAATGTGTTTTTGTTCATGATTTTATGCATGTGGCTTGATACTTGTGAAAATATAGTTTATAGCCTTTTTTATCCTTTAGCATACAGTTGTATTGTAATAATTTTATTAAGCTTATAATGCTTAGATGCTGTAATATTATGACTGCTATTCACCTGTTATGAATACATGAAATTAGGACCTATGATTAGCAGCTATGTCTAGGTGCATCCATGCAGGGTTAACATTTATTGCTGAGATGTTGTATTTTACGACTGGAAAAAGCTTACATAATAGAATAGATGGGACGGTGAGGTGATAGCTTCTTTATTGGATAAAGATCCCTGGATGTTAATGTTTTGTAATGTGGGTGTCTTTTAAAAGTGGTCTTTTTGTCCCACAGCCAGAGTGGTATGGGATTTGGAGTCATGACCACCAGCCAATACGGATATTGGGATATGCATGTGATGAAAAGACCTGATGGGAGAGTTTGGACATAGCAGTGGGGACCTATAATTGATCCCAGGATGCTCAACAGTTGAGAGTCAATGCCTAAAATAGGGTACAATTGTGGAGCACGGGATATCATGCGTTATGGGTTGCCCCATCTAGACCCCTCATGGTGAACTCTAGCCAGTAGCACAAGTTGGACCATTTTGGACCCAGCAGCTAAGGCTTTTCAATCCATCTTGGGATAGTAATTGATGCACAAATCCCATTCTTTGGTTCAGTGCTCTGTGGTCTATGACCTGGCCCAGCCCCTTCCACGAGGGTCACTTCTGATCCACTGAGTATAGAGCCATATGATTACTATAATGTATGGCATTCCAGGGGAATAACCTATGGTAGGAATGTATATTTCAAGCAAGACTTTTTCAATGAAAGGTATGTCTCTTTGCAGATGCCACAAAGATCTGCAACAGGGTTGATACATAAGGTGGGGTGGAAAGAATGAAAAGGGACTTGGCAAGGTTGGAGGAATGGTCAAATATGTGGCAGCTCAGATTCAATGCAAAGAAGTGCAAGGTAATGCATCTGGGAAACAAAAATCCAGGGGACACAATGGGGGGTGAGTTAATAACAACAACAAAAATCGAAAGAGACCTAGGAGTAATTATACCAGATGACCTAAAGGTGGGCAAGCAATGTGAGAAGGCACTAAGGAGGGCTGGGGGGATACTGGGAGAAGCATCAACAGTATAAAACAGGAGGTTGTCATCCCTCTGTACAGACAGTTAGTGAGACCCCATCTGGAGTACTGCATGCAATTCTGGAGACCCCCATCTCCACAAAGACATAGCCAGAGCGGAGGCTGTTCAGAGGAAGGCAACCAAAATGGTGCAGGGTCTGCACCAGAAGACATACGAGGAGAGACTAAAGCAGCTTGATATGTATACCCTTGAGGAAAGGAGGGAGAGGGGGGACATGATAGAAACTTTCAAATATCTCAAGGGAATTAACAAAGTACAAGAGAGTAGTATCTTTCAGAAGAAGAGATGTGCAAGAACAAGGGAGCACAATTTGAAGATAGAGTGGGGACGGCTCAGAGGTAATGTTAGAAAGTATTTTTTCACAGAGAGGGTTGTGGATGCATGGAACAGCCTTCCTGAGGAGGTGTGGAGTCAAAAACAGTGGGAGAATTCAAGAATGCATGGGACAGGCATAAGGCAATTCTAGTGGGGGGTAGGAGGAAGTAAGCTGTTGATTAACTAGAATCTGCAGCTTATCCATCAGGTAGAGAAATGGGTAGACTAGGTGGGCCAAGCGATCCTTATCTGCCGTCCAATTCTATGTTTCTATGTTTCATTATTCTCAGTATCATATGAATTAGCACTTTAGCAAAGATTTGATAGCTTAGCAGACGAACATAAATGTGATAAATGAACTGGGGCAAATTGTAGTGAGGCCTGAGGGGAATCTGCCTAACTGTGACTAGGATAACAACCAAACTGCTTAAACCAATAGGCTAACTGCATTAACTTTGCTCCTGATATTAATTTACGGATATACATAGCAGACTTTTTGTCAAATATTGCTGTGCCTGGTGTACTTTACTTATGTATGTACAGTAAATACATTTTTACTGGCTTTTTATATTTTTAGATTGTTTTGTATGCAAGGAGGTGCAGTTACAAACTGCCGGGAGGTAGGTCCCAGGAAAAGGCCAGGGGGCACTTCTTCACAGAAAGGGTTGCCAGAGGTGGTAGTGAACAACAGAAACTGTTTGGGGCTTCAAGAGGGTGTGGGATAAAGTTATGAGGAGGGTAAGAGTGTCCGGGAAGGGGTGGTGAAGTGACGTGTAAAGACGATTACATGGGCTCCACAAAGGGCAAAGTCAGTAGACCATAAGGCCTTCTTCTGCTGGCTAATTTACAGGTATACTAACACTCTATTTCTTGCAGGAGCAGACCAGACCTTTGGAGCAGTGCCTACAGGTTCCTAATAGTTTGTTTGACATATTGAATTTGGGTGAGGGGCTTTAATTCCTGGGTTGGAGAGAGGTGATGCTGAACATTCCATGACTGAGCTCTTTAGCAATGGAAGAAGGTCTCAGAACAGAGTTGCCAACATACTTTTACAATTATTTAGTGAGGCTCCTCCCATTAGGATCATTTACTGTCTTGGTAGGTTGTCACAATGTCCCTTTGCATTTTTCCTTGTGCAGGATGCAAGTAGAAGGAAGGTGTACACCTTTTTCTGGAACAGCCTTCAGGGGGTGAGATGTATATCCAATCCCTTGTTGCAGATAGTGTGCTAGGATGTTAATAAACAAACAACAGGCATAGCTTAAAATTTCAACTTCCTTTTCACTCTCTCCTATCTTCTTTCCTTTTTCTGACTGTCCTTTTATTCATATCAGGGTGGCCAACCTGATACTCTTCATTCTTATCTATCCCTTGTCTGAAATGTAGCCTGAATCCCCCCCCCCCATTTTGTCTTGAAGGCATCCTTAAAACATGTTCCCCATTACACAAGTTCCTTAGTCGTAATTAAGAAAACAAAGGTATCTGTGTACTGAGAGTCCAAGGCTGCTGCTGTTCAAAAAGTTATCATTAGGTTTCTGTTGCCAAATGAAGAAAGGAGACATGGTTTTTGTTTAGTTAAGCTGCCATGTGTATCCTAAGTCCTTTGCAAATGAAAATGTTGATTCTGCCTTCTTAATGGTTCTGGAATAGAAAGTCATACTCTTGCAAAAACAAACAGATCAAGGAGCGCGCCCTTGTCTGTTTGGGTTTCCAAGATAAATGCCTTTTTCTTCTTATAGTAAAATGAAAAAAAGGTATAAAAGGTAACATGATTCAATAGAAATATCAAGTATAGTTACTCTGTTTACCGAGATAGGTCCTCAGTAGCTGAGATAGGTCCTGCTACAGGGCTGGCTGCCCACAGATTGACAGGTTTTATAGACCCAGGAGACAGTGATGTCATGAGGGGGAGGAGCTAAGCTAATGCTCTGACATCATTAGCCCTATAATTAAGCATTTAGCTCCCTTCTGTCTTAGTGTGCTGCATTAAATGAACATCTGTTGAAATGGTAAGGACTTGAACACACTGTTTGATGATGTAAAACATACGTATGGTGTATCCAAAGGCTCCAGTAGATCTTTTTGTCTTAATAAGGGTGTCACATGACTTATGAGGTCACCCCGATTGACTTAAAAAGTGCTCCTCTAGGGGGCTCAGACAGGTGTGGTGATCAGTAGCTTTCTGATCACAGTGAGAGAAGGTTCTAGTGAGAGTGTGCCAATTTTCACATTGTTCCATGGAAAGGAGAGACTGCAGGAATTCTTTTATGTTGTCTGAAGGAAGAAGAATAATATCCTGTGTTCTGAAGGCATGAAGGACTAACACCATTTATTTTCCTTTCTGTATACAAGTTTTTTTTTTTGATTTATTGAGACAATAAAATGATAAACACAGAAGTATGCATTTTTTATGCATCTTAAACTGGTTGTAAGATCTGTTATTGGAACCCACACTACCACAGATAGCAATACTTTCAGTTGGGGGGTATGTAACCTCAGGACCCCCCAGAGGGTTCCTAAATAGATTCCCTAAAAGAATGACAGTAGAATCCTAGTAAAATTTGGAATTTAGAGTAACAGCCACTGGTGCAATTCCCGGAATTGCAAGTCTTAAAAACAGAATCGCATTACACTAATCACCATAAATCAGTGGCCTTGCTCGTGACTGGTATGGTGCTGCACAACAGAACTTGTTCATACCCAAACTGCCAAATAGTTACTTGGGATCAGAACTCTGATTATATGGTCAGGTGTTATGTTGAACTGAACTGGTCTGAGCTAAATTGCATTTGATTGCAAAAACATGCCCAGCATGGCCAGGTATGAGATTCAAGTTCAGCATGTGCCTGAACAATATGCCAGTCATGGCTGTTGCATGAGATTAGGGCCTGATATACATCAGTCACCTACTAAGACCCGAGGCTAGATTTTCAAAGCCCCTGTCAGTCCTGCAGCTACAAGGAAAAAACTGGCACAAGTGGGTCTGCACTTGCAGAGCCACAGTTTTTCCAGGCTAGTCCAGAGCTTTGTGGTGTTGCAGGCCAGGCACTCATCATCCGGTTGGCAGGGAGCTTTTTTCCCACTTTTTCTCATCCCCGTCCCATGTTCTAGCCATAAGGATGGCATCCTGAGGTGGGGATGTGCAGGAAGGCATGTCGAGGCTACACACTCTCCAAGCTCATCTGTCAATCCACACACAGGAGCCAGGGCTCATCCCACTCCCCCAGGAGGAAAGCGTCCAATGGACACTTGTGAAAACCCTCTCTTGTTGGTCTCTGCTCATGGCACCTGGGCACGAACCTGGGTCACCAGCGTGCCGAGCGAACCCCTTCACCCGGCGCCATGGAGCTGGTGACTTTACACACTTTAATGAAGACATTGGTCTGAGAGGATTATTTCTAATTTGTACTTTATGGAGTTCAGATTCAGCTGGGTATTCAAGGAGACAGTCATGATTTGCCATCACAACTTACTGTGTGAATTATGAAATATTTTTAAAGAGACAGCTATTAACAAAAAATATTAAGTAAAATCATTTTATGGGTTAGATAATTTTTGAAATCAGAATAAGTGACACATTTATTATGTGAATTTAAATGGAAACTTTAAAAACTGTTTGTTTTTTTGCAAGCTACTACTCATGAGTTATAAGTAAAAGGTTGAGCTGTGTGGCTGTTTTTGAAAAAAGATCCGTATGGAAGTTCCTTCACCCGAATGCTGTTTTTTCGGTCTGTGATGCTTGTTACTTATACAGAAGTATTCAGTTAAACATATTCCTTCTCATTGGACCTGGTTGCTGGATCTGTTTGCAGGAATGGAGGGTGGCAAGTCTCCTGCTTTGTGATTCGTTCCTTGGATTTTCCCGTAAGGGACCCGTGCGCAAGGTCTTTTGTTTCTGGGAGCTGGGACTCTGCATTTTTTCATTCACTTTGTGTTATGGGACTATCACAGCTTGTCACACCTCAACACACTTCAAGAGCCACACACCGAGTACACACCTGAAAGGGTCTTCCTTGGCAATGAGGAACCCTTGCTGCCCCTGCCCTGGGTATGAGGGCCCTATACATAACTCGACTGCTTGGGGTCAACTGGCAGTTAGCACAAAACTACAAAATATGTATAACATCTGCTTTAACCTGGATATATTTCCAAAACAAGTGAAAGGCTCTGTTCCAGTTTTGCAATTTTCATGGAATAAGATATTCTCTATGAATTACTGTGTACAATGTCACATTATTTGGCATATTCTTGGATGCTAGATGTAGACTGTTCAGCAAGAGTACTCTGGACAAAATGACTGGAATGGATTTCAAGCTCTGTGCCTTGTCTAATAACTTTTATGGATACTGAAAGGGAGCCTCATATAAGTTCTTTACTGCAATTTAAAATGCTTTGAAAAGGTGGTAAGCCAAACACTTAATCTGACTTCTGACTTTCATGCAGCCTGAGGAGCAGAAAAAGGTGTTGTTTTTTTTTTTCCACCTGTGGCTAGGATGACTGGAGAACTGCTAGAACTGTATATGTGGTCCCTTCTTTTTCTCCACTTTCAAAAAAATGCTATCTAAGTGACGGAGGAACTAGCCTTTTGGGGTAAATCCTTTTAAGAGGTACTGTTCTTCTAATTGTAGTGGATTATTTAGTATCCAGTCATTTATGGATGGCAGCTAGTAATGGATAATGGACTCCTGTTGCATGACTTCGTTGCATGAGGTTAAAGTATTTGTTTGCATGAAATACAAATGCTCTGAATGTTCTTGACTCTCACCATATATACGAATTATGTCATGAATTCAGACCTTTTAGTGAAGGCAGGATTTCTGGTATAGCAGGTGTTTAATTTACAATGGACGCTGTTTTCTCGAGCCATAGTTGGAGGTTGGCTAACGATATTTCCTCCGACAGGTATTGTGCTTGTTTCCTCCACAGTTTTACAGGCAGAGCCTTTTCAGTAATTCAGGAACATTACAGGCTGCAGGCCTATGGCAGTTTTAAATTTGCACTCAGTATGAAAACAGTACAACATTTCTTTGCACTATTGTTGAATTCTAAGGTTGTTAAAATTGATTCTATCTGAAGGAATTTAGCATGGCGGATATTTTATTAATGTGTTTTTGTTCATGTTTTTATGCATGTGGCTTGATATTTGTGAAAATATATTTTATAGCCTTTTTTATCCTTTAGCATATAGTCGTATTGTAATAATTTTATTAAGCTTATAATGTTTAGATGCTGTAATATTATGACTGCTATTAATCTATTATGAATACATGAAATTAGGACCTATGATTAGTAGTTATGCCTAGGTGCATCCATGCAGGGTTAACATTTATTGTTGAGATGTTGTGTTTTCCGATTGGAAAAAGTTTACATAATAGAATAGATGGGGCAGTGAGGTGATAGCTTCATTTTTGGATAAAGATCCCTGGATGTTAATGTTTTGTAATGTGGGTGTCTTTTAAAAGTGGTCTTTTTGGCCCACAGCCGGAGTGGCATGGTATTTGGAGTCATAGCCTCCAGTCAATACTGATATTGGGATATGCATGTGATGAAAAGACCTAATGGGAGGGTTTAGACATAGCAGTGGGGACCTATATTTGATCCCAGGATGCTCAACAGTTGAGAGTCAATGCCTAAAATAGGGTACAATTGTGAAGCATGGGATAGCATGCGCTATGGGTTGCCCTATCTAGACCCCTTATGGTGAACTCTAGCTAGTAGCACAAGTTGGACCATTTTGGACCCAGAAGCTAAGGCCTTTCAAATCCATCTTGGGATAGTAATTGATGCACAAATCCCATTCTTTGGTTGAGTGCTCTTCGGTCTATGACCTGGCCCAACCCCTTCCACGAGGGTAATTTCTGATCCACTGAGTACAGAGCCATATAATTACTATAATGTATGGCATTCCAGGAGAATAACCTATGGTAGGAATGTATATTTCAATTAAGACTTTTTCATTATTCTCATTATCTTATAAATTAGCACTTTAGCAAAGATTTGATAGCTAAGCAGACGAACAAAAATGTGATAAATGAACTGGGGCAAATTGTAGTGAGACCTGAGGTGAATCTGCCTAATTGTGACTAGGATAATATTCAAACTGCTTAAACTAATAGGCTAACTGCACTAACTTTGCTCCTGATATTAATTTAGGGATATACATAGCATACTTTTTGTCAAATATTGCTGTGCCTGGTGTACTTTAATTATCTATATACAGTATATGAATTTTTACTGGCTTTTTATATTTTTAGATTTTTTTTGTCTTTATGAAAACTGTAATGACCGAACTGGTTGAACAATAAGCAAACTTGACTTGAGGACAGAAGGGAAAATGGGGACATCATGAAGAGCTGTAAGAACCTGAAGGGTATTAACAAGGTTGACCCCCAGTAAACCTGAAGACCAGCAACAAGAATGCAAGGAGGTGCAGTTACAAACTGCCGGGAGGTAGGTCCCAGAAAAGGCCAGGGGGCACTTCTTCACAGAAAGGGTTGCCAGAGGTGGTAGTGAACAACAGAAACTGTTGGTGGCTTCAAGAGGGTATGGGATAAAGTTATGGGGAGTGTAAGAGTGTCCAGGAAGGGGTGGCGGAGTGACATGTAAAGACGATTACATGGGCTTCACAAAGGGCAAACTCAGTAGACCATAAGGCTTTCTTCTGCTGGCTAATTTACAGGTATACTAACACACTTTTTTCTTTGCAGGAGCAGAACAGACCTTTGGAGCAGTACCTATTGGTTCCTAATAGATTGTTTGACATATTGAATTTGGGTGAGGGGCTTTAATTCCTGGGTTGTAGGGAGGTGATGCCGAACATTCCATGACTGAGCTCTTTAGCAATGGAGGAAGGCCTCAGAACAGGGTTGCCAACATACCTTTACAATTATTTAGTGAGACTCCTCCCATTAGAATCATTTACTGTCTTGGTAGGTTGTCACAAAATACCTACAATTGCCCCTTTGCATTTTTGATTGTGCAGGATGCAAGTAGAAGGAAGGTGTGCACCTTTTTCTGGAACAGCCTTCAGGGGGTGAGATGTATATCCAATCCTTTGTTGCAGACAGCAAGACTTTCAGTGGGGAGGGGTATGTAACCTTGAGGACCCCCAGAGTGTTCCTAAATAGATTCCCTATACTCTGCAGAATGGTTCTGTGGAACTGCTAGTGCCAGTCACACCCTGAGAGGGACTGATCACCAGTTAACAGGGGTTAAAGGGTGACTTGCATTTTGGCGCAAGAAGGGAGAAAGAAAAAGAGGAGAGGCAAAAGCAAAAGAGTCTTTCCAGAGCCCAATGTTTGAGTAGGAGCTGTGGTGACCAACCCGATCCCAGAAACATTTCCTTGGATTTGTATGAAGTACCAAACAACAAACTAAAGTGGCAGTGGCTGTCAATACCCTGATGTCCCTCTGAGGATAGAAGTCAGGAGAAGAAGATATAGTCTCTGGAGAACAACTCATGAAACTAACTGGTAGTAAGGGACAGACTGGCTCGGAACATTACCTTTGCATACAGTAATTGTGGTTCCAGGAATAGTGCATGCGTAATTGTGTAATTGTCTCTTCATGATCAAGGCCACTGGTTTTCAGTTTTTACCGGAACACCCAGTAAAATTCCAGAATTTGGACTGCCTGCACACCGTTAAAAACAAAGAATTTCAAGGAATTTGGCATTGTATAGCAGATCAGTAAATCTACAGAACTTGTATTATTCTTATAATTGATTCATGTACTTTTTTCAATTTGCTTCATTTAATGCTCTGTACATGAAGCCATCACTCTCTGGGTTTATGTAGCATCCCACACCTCAGGTGTGTGTAAAATTCTCACTATAACCACCTACACAGCCATTATTCTATATTTTATTCTGATTATTTATACACATACTAAAAGAATGACAGTAGGATCCTAGTAAAATTTGGTATTTAGAGTAACAGCCACTGGTGCAATTCCCGGAATTTCAAGTCTTAAAAACAGAATCGCATTACACTAATCACCATAAATCAGTGGCCTTGTTTATGACTGGTATGGTGCTGCACAACAGAACTTGTTCATACCCAAACTGCCAAATAGTTACTTGGGATCAGAACTCTGATTATATGGTCAGGTGTTATGTTGAACTGAACTGGTTTGAGCTAAATGGCATTCGACTGCAAAAACATGCCCAGCATGGCCAAATATGAGATTCAAGTTCAGCATGTGCCTGAACAATATGCCAGTCATGGCTGTTGCATGAGATTAGGGCCTGATATACATCAGTCACCTACTAAGACCCGAGGCTAGATTTCCAAAGCCCCTAACAGTCCCACAGCTGTGAGGAAAAAACTGGCACAAATGGGTCTGCACTTGCAGAGCCACAGTTTTTCCCACAGCCATGGTATTTCCAAAGTGGGAGATGGTTTACGTCCAGCTCCCCCATTTACAGCAGCTTACAGCCAATTTTGCAGCACAGATGTGGGGAAATGAAATGTTTCACCTGGTGAGACCTAGCATAACATGCCCCACAGCTGTGCCGCCAACTGAAAATAGGGAACTCCGCAGTTGCAGAGATATCGGTCCACAGCAGCCGCTGTGGAGCCGGACTTAGTCCCAGGATGGATTAAAAATCTAACTCCAGTGTCTTGACCTGCCTAGGTGAGGTAGGATGGGAGAGGAGAAGATACACCCGAATGTGACCATAATGGGTGTGGACATTGACTAATTCACTTTGTAAGGAAAAAACACAAAGCAGGAGACTTGCCACCCTCACCTTCTGCAAACAGATCCAACACCCATGTCCAGTAAGATGGAATAAGTTCAACTGACTACTTCCGTATAATTAACAAGCATCACAGACTGAAAAAAACAGCATTAGAGGAAAGGAACTTCCACACAGACCTTTTTTCAAAAACAGACACACAGCTCAAACATTTACCTATAACTCATGAGTAGCAGCTTGCAAAAAAATCAGTTTTTTAAAGTTTCCATGTAAATTCACATCATAAATGTCCCATTGATTCTGATTCAAAAAAATATCTAATCCACATGGTGACTTTACTTAATATTTTTTGTTAATAGCTATCTTTTTAAAAAGATTTTATGATTCACACAGGTTATGATGGCAAAACATGAATGTCTCCTTGAATACCCAGCTGAATCTGAACCCCATAAAGCACAAATTAGAAATAATCCTCTTAGACCAATTTTTTCTTTAAAGTGTGTAAAGTCGCCGGCTCCATGGTGCCTAGTGAAGGGGTTTGCTCAGCACGCTGGCAACCTGGGTTCACGCCCGGGTACCAGGATCAGAGACCAACAAGGGAGGGGTTTCACAAGCGTCCATTGGATGCTTCCCTCCTGGGGGAGTGGGATGAGCTCTGGCTCCTATGGGTGGATTGGCGGATGAGCTTGGAGAGCGTGTAGCCTCGACATGCCCTCCTGCACATCCCCACCTCAGGATGCCATCCTTATGGCTAGAACATGGGCCGGGGACAGGGCTCCAGATAAGGGGAGTACTGACCTGTTTTACTCACCTCATTTTAGGAAATACTCTTCAGAATTTTTTTTTAATGAGTACCGATACTCACCCAACATTTGTAAATACTCCACACTCCAAAGAATAGTGCTTCATAACATATTTGGTGATTCAAAAGGAGCATTTTTTCCAGATTTACAGCACTTGTACCCATTCCAATTTTGTTTTACTCACTAAATTTTAAAACTGGTGAGTAAATTACTTCTACCTGCCAACATCATCTTTAGCATTGTTGGCACCTGATCAACTCTTATCTAGAAAAACACTCCATTGTTTTTAAAATGTACTCCTTGCTCCACTCCGTCCAGACATTTGTACGCATCTGAATTTGGTTTTACTCACCTCACTTTCAAAATGAGGAGTACAAGTACTCATCCCAAAAAATCTAATCTGGAGCCCTGGGCGGGGATGAGAAAAAGTGGGAAAAAAGCTCCCTGCCAACCAGATGATAAGCACCTGGCCAGCGCCACCACAAAGCCCTGGACTAGCCCAGACCAACCCTGCAGCAGCTTCCTGGGATACAGAGTTCGTCTGATGGCACTTACCCCTTGGAGGAGAAGGACCCCCCCCCGACACAGGGAAACGTCAGGTTACCTGAGGTAAGGTTGCAAGGACAGGGTCGGGAGAATGGTGGTGTGGGGCCGAGGTGGAAGTGTGGTGTGGTGAGCCTTGGCACTCCAAAGGAGTGGCCAGCAGGGGTGCCACGAGGAGGAGGAGGATAAAATAGATAACACAAAAAAAAAAGTGTGTAAAGTATTTTGCTGTGCAAAGAGAAACGCACAAAATGGCTCTTAAAGTGCAATACAATCATAAAGTGTGTCACAAAAATGGAGCAGCCCATCCAAAACAGTCCAAGAAAATATTAAATTCTTTAGATAAGCCAAATAAATCAGAACCAAATCTCAATTACAAAGCCACCCTGATAAACTCTGTTAAAGTAGTACAGCAACGGGTTACTCCAGATAGCAAACTGAGTGCTATATCATCTGTTAGAATCTATACACACTTCAAGGGTTGTGCTGAAAAACAAATACTGTAAAATAGCTAATAAGCCAGCATAAGAACCAGACTAACCACAAAAGCCAGCTGGACAATACAAAACATCATATCGAGACCACTTCTGAACAAAATTCATTACTGACTAACCAGCAACTACCTAATTTTTTTTACAGAACTCTCACATTCTGTTTTTTTGCTTTCCAAATCTAATTACATGTTTTATTCTGTATTTGGACATTCATGAGAACAGAGGCTCCAGTTAGTTAAATTAGATACTGATAGATTTTTGGCTACAATTTCTACATATCTATGGGGACCCAGTTTTCTGCTATTAAAGGATCTTTCTGGACCTGAGTCTGCAATAAATGGGTGTGCTTTTGTGGTTAGTCCGGTATTTCCAGACTAGAGGAGATATATCCCCTGGTTCTTATGCTGGTTTATTAGCTATTTTACAGTATTTATTTTTCAGCACAACCCTTGAAGTGTGTATAGATTCTAATAGATGATGTAGCACTTAGTGCGATCTGCTGCCCCGTGCTGGTACTATTTTAACAGAGTTTGTCAGGATGGCTTTGTAATTGATATTTTTGTCCTGATTTTTTTGCTTATCTAAAGAAGTCAGTATTTTCTTGGACTACTTTGGATGGGCTGTTTCATTTTGTGACTCACTTTATGATTGCATTGCACTTGAAGAGCCATTTTGCACATTTCTGTTTGCACAACTACTTTACACACTTTAATGAAGACATTGGTCTGAGAGAATTATTTCTAATTTGTGCTTTATGGAGTTCAGATTCAGCTGGGTATTCAAGGAGACAGTCATGTTTTGTCATCACAACTTACTGTGTGAATTATGAAATATTTTTAAAGAGACAGCTATTAACAAAAAATATTAAGTAAAATCACCTTATGGGTTAGATATTTTTTGAAATCAGAATAAGTGAGACATTTATGATGTGAATTAACATGGAAACCTTAAAAACTGTTTGTTTTTTTACAAGCTGCTACTCATGAGTTATAAGTAAAAGATTGAGCTGTGTGGCTGTTTTTGAAAAAAGGTCCGTATGGAAGTTACTTCACTCAAATGCTGTTTTTTTGGTCTGTGATGCTTGTTACTTATACAGAAGTATTCAGTCAAACTTATTCCTTCTCTTTGGACCTGGGTGCTGGATCTGTTTGCAGGAATGGAGGGTGGCAAGTCTCCTGCTTTGTGATTGGTTCCTTGGATTTTCCCGTAAGGGACCCATGCACAAGGTCTTTTGTTTCTGGGAGCTGGGACTCTACATTTTTTCATTCACTTTATGTTATGGGACTATCACAGCTTGTCACACCTCAACACCCTTCAAGAGCCACACACTGAGTACACACCTGAAAGGGTCTTCCTTGGCACTGAGGAACCCTTGCCGCCACCCTGCCATGGGTATGAGGGCCCTATACATAACTCAACTGCTGGGGGTCAACTGGCAGTTAGCACAAAACTACAAAATATGTATAACATCTGCTTTAACCTGGATATATTTCCAAAACAAGTGAAAGACTCTATCCCAGTTCTGCAATTTTCGTGGAATAAGATATTATCTATGAATTACTGTGTACAATGTCACGTTATTTTGGCATATTCTTGGATGTTAGATGTAGTCTGGTTCAGTACTTCGTCATTTTGACTCTCCCATGTGCTCAATGATATCATCTGTCATCTAGATAAACTCAATAACCAAAATAATTGCATCATGTTTATTACAGACTGATAAACATGCTTCACAAACTGTATTTTTTCACATTATTATTATTAATCTATCCTTTATATTCCAGCTGCAATGTACCACAAAGATCTGTCTACCTTAATGCTCTCCCCCGGTCCTCTATATCCTGTATCTGTTTTACATGGTATCATCATGCCAACCACCCCCCATTTGCCACCTATGTAACCCTTATACCCCCTACCCCCCTTAACCCCACATGTGGGTAAAGGTGGAGATGGATAGCAAGCTTAGCAGTTAAGGAAATGAGTATGACAGCCTAGCCCCAGATATGATGTCAGTGCATTGGAGACAGGCCATGCGGCATTTACACCACCCTGCCCCATGCCCTCACTGATGTTGAAGAGTGCTGGGTTCTGTGCTGCATGGTCTTACACTCCTTGGGCCATCAAGTGGTAGCCAAGAGGCATCAGACACCGGATACCCTTGTGCTCAGCCTCCTTCCTGCCTCAACTGGGATCCCAGGCTTGGAATATGAGCCCAGGTCCCCCAAATGGGGTTCTGTGTGATAACAGCAACCGCCAAAGACTGATCTCCATTACGGTGAAGTCAGAGCATCGAAAATCAGTTTTGGCACTCTGATTCCCCAGCGCACAACAAAACAGTGCCAGGGACTTGTATTTTTTACATTTATGCAAGGGGGTTGTGCCCCCCCACACCCTCCTACTAAAGGACTCTCAACTCCAGGGGGATGCATGTCGGGGGGGGGGGGCAAAACATAAAAAAAAATTTAAATTCGGGCCGAGCAGCAAAAACGAACCCATGCCCAGACCCGAACGTAGCACCCTAACCACCAAAGCTGTGAGCCGACCCGCTACACCACGGGGTCTGCTCAGCAGCCTACAGCAGTGCCACCATTCACATCCCCTTCCACCCCTTGCCATGTATGCTTGCTCCTAACCACCCCTGCACGTGTGTACATGTAGTGAGTCACCCATCCCCTCATCCAGTCGCTCTCCCTCATCTGTAACCCCTGTGATGGGTGCCACAATTGAGTCCCTCTCTCATGGGTTGCTCGATTGCAGTAGCCCACATCACAGGCTACCCCAAGGGGCAAGTGGAGATGCTAACTATTAGACCATTGGGCAACTGCGGGTTTTTAACTACTTAAGAAAAAATACGTCCCTGGTCCACATTGTCCCACAGCATGGTGTTGGCATGTACAGTAACAGGTACTTTCTTTTTAATCTGCAGGTACAGCAAAGATGAGTTGGAAACACCCAACTTGGAAGTCAATTGAGAAATTCTCTCAAACTATCTTCCCATAGAATATCTTTCACACATCGGTTGTCTTTACTGTACCAATCCAATCCTTATGAGATATTTTCCTTACTTACCATAAAAACCTAGCTGTACCAAATAGGTGTAGACTTTGTGAATGCCTTTTGCAGGTTTTATGCTTTAATAACATTTATTTCAATGAGCTTGCACAACTGGATGAGATGTATGCTTGTGTGACTTCAATACATTGTGACAGTTTGCCTCTCTATCCGTGGGATACACCACCTTGTAGGAGTACAATGCAAGGAACCCTAGAGGAGGGTTCCCCCTTATAGGTGCCGTGGGAATAATTCCCTTAGCTAAAGGTAGCTTAGAAAGAAGCCCACGGGAAAGAGAGATGAGTCGCTGAAGGAGGAGGGGTTGATGGTGGGGCAACCAAGAAAACGAATGAGGACTGGTCCGGAGGAGGGCCTTTTAATGCCTGGTTGGTGGAGTGGTTTGTTGCTCCACCCATTGAACTCCAGCTAGCCCTCAGCCATCAGTTTGAATGGGCTTGCGCAACTGGATGAGATGTATGCTTGTGTGACTTGGATACATTGTGGCTGTTTGCCTCTCTATCTGTGGGATATACCACCCTGTAGGGGTACAATGCAAGGAACCCTAGAGGAGGGTTCCCCCCTATAGGTGCCACAGGAATAATTCCCTTGGCTAAAGGTAGCTTAGGAAGAAGCCCCAAAAAAATACCCAAAAGGGTGCCGAGCATCGAAGAGACGAGAAATCAGAATATATTGAGACCAGAAATTAAGGTGATAGACATAGATGGGAAGGACAGGAGAAGAATGAGATATGACAAGGATGATGAATGAAATGAAAGCAGACAAGATGTAGGAGGGCGGACTTCCTAAGGAGAGAGGGAACAGCTGGGGCCACCATCTGACTCCATCCACAGCAGAATAAAACTACGGAACCTAAGGAAACTCTAACTCTATCTAATATTATGACCACTGGCACAAAGGAGAGGAAAAAACCCCTTTGAGGAGGAAACCTCTGGGAATCCAAGGCCTAGGTCACCTTCCTTCCTTCCAGGCTAAAGGACGATTTGATTAGTGATGGCTCAGCTACTGCAATTTAGAGTTGAGATCGAGGGAGGAGGAAAATATTCCAATTTAGAGGAAGCTCTCACTCTGTCCTTCTAAATGGACAGCTGTTGAGGTTTGTGAGTGATGTCTCTGCAACTAGATGCTCAAAAGCATGAGAGGAGAGAGATGACTGCTGAGGCACTCAGCTGGCCTATGCAAGCCTATAAAACACACCAGGTGAACCAGAGGCGGTCTTGATGGAGAATAGTGTAGAGGGTGCCTCCGAGCCCACTCGGTCAGCTAAAGGGGATCTGATGATGAGAGCCCCACCCCTTACAGCTGGAAGTCATACATTTTATATCCAGAGGTGTTGCCGAGATGAGGAATAACTGAAGGTCCACCAGGAGTGAAGACATTCTCACCATGGGCCAGGGAGAAGGACCCCGCTCCAAGCTTCACATGCTCTAGATGTGGACTTCATGGGTGAAGAGCAAGACCATCAGCTACAGTCTAGCCCCAAACCAAGGAGCAATGGACACGGAAGGCATGTCTCCAAATAGAGAGCAGTTCAATGAGGTAGCATACGATCCAATGAGAGGTATGCTCGATTAATTGATGTGAATGAGTAGAATCAGAGGTCAGACTGAGTGAAGGAGAACCAGATTTATGTCATGAGGAAGCTACCAGTGACTGGTAACCATAAGAGTGCATGCCAACAGGGTCCATTGACAGCCAAACTAGGAATGGATAGAATTGCATGAAGGCAGGAGTGAAAGAGGCTGGGCGAAGCTGGCAGCCAACGGTGAGGTAGGCAGTACCAGGAGGACATCTGAATAGGTCTAACTAGAATAAGAGAATAGGATTGGAGGAGGAGATGATTAGACAGGGCAATAAGCAAGAGGGAATATTAGGCGATGTGAATAAGTAGGGTATGGTGGCATAGTGGGACGGCAGGATAGGGAGGCCCCCAAAAGAAAGCAGAGGTCAGAGAAGGAGAGGAAAGGAGGGCAGAGGGAATGGGAGGAGGAATGAATGAAGCGAGGGATTTATCCGATAGGTGGGTAGTGAAGGAGTAGTGGTAGGGCAGGAACCCCCTAAGAGAAAACACAGACAGCAAGCTGGCCAAGACTGGCATGCCAGGGACAAGGGAGAAGCCAGGAGGACAAGAAAGGCACTAAGTAAAATGCAGGATGTGCAAGGCATGGTCCCAGCCAGGGCCAGATGAGAAAAGGCTGAAGTGAATCGAAAGGAGAGGAAGGCCAAGTCACATAAGCAACTGGGAATGAACAAACACCAACTGAGATTACTGGAAAGCACAGCAGCCAGTGGAAGGGCGAGGGGGCTATGCACCCCAGAGAAAAACCAGTAAGATGGAGATGTGGGTGTGGAATCTGGCCAGAAGCTCCCAACTAGGCAGAGAAGAAACGTAGTGGAGGTGACCAGCTAGGAAATGAAAGGCATGCAAATAAACAGATAAATATGGAGAACATGCTCCCACTACTGAGAGCCACGGAGCCCAGCACAACAGCACAGTCTCCTACTGTGGGAAAAACAGAGTAGATATGAGCTAGACACTGAGAGACCAGAATATCAATGGAAGTAGAAAGTAAGTAAAATGAATGCGACCAACCAGCTGTGGAAGAGGCTACCGAACTCGAAGTAGTATGTAGCCAGGAGGGAACGAGACGCAAGTGCATGAGGTCTGGAATGGAGGACTATGAAAAACTGAAGATATTAATATGAAGAAGAATAGTAGGGGTAGAAAGACAGGGCTACAGAATGGAGGACCCAGTGAACAAATGCGAGTTGGGAAGCAGCAGGAATAGGGAGGGGACCCCCCACCCCAAAATAAATGACCGACAGTGGTAGTATGAGACACTGGAGAAAACAGGCAGGGGTTGGGGGGATGAGCAATGTAGATACGGTGGATGAAGCAAGTGACTTGTAGGACAAAGAGATGGCCCAGAGCAATCAAATGGCAAGGATCAGCAAGGAGAAACTGGAGGAGCGCACAGAGGGGAAACGGGATGCAAACAACAGACGGAGGTAGGGAAATGGGTCAAACGACTGCGAGAGACAACCAGAGATACGGGATATGGAAGGGGAGGGGAGACAGGAAAGGAGGGCAACCAGGGCGAGGAGATCCACCGAAGGAGGTGTGCGGGTGGGCAAAGTGCACCCTAGATGCAACGAGCAGCAGAGCAGAGGTGGCACTGGAAGGAAGGAGCAAACACGAAAGAGCCTAGAACTAAGCACAGCATGCAGAGGGGAGGCAGATTCGAGACTGTGACTGGCGAAGAGGGTGGAAATGAGGAAGCGATGGGATACACGACTGCGGTGGAGGAGAGCCACAGAGCCAGCGGCTGCATGAGAAACAAGCTGCCAGATGAACAGCAGGAGAAAAGGACCAAGTTGGCGGCTGGAGGTGCTGCAAAGCACATGACAAGGGAAGAGGTGAGAGAAACATAGACAGGAGGAGCGGCACCTCTGGCCGCAACGAAGAAAATGAATGAGGACTGGCTCAGAGGAGAGCCTTTTAAGGCCTGGTTGGAGGAGTGGTTTGTTGCTGCGCTCATTGAACTCTGGCCAGCCCTCAGCCATCAATAAAGTAAAGGATTTTCTTTACCTAGCTGTGGCAAAAAAAAACACTCAGAATCAAATGCAATCCATTTTTTTTGCACCTTTCCATGCTCCCTGGTGACTCACTGTTTTGGGCCCTAAAGATGACCTATTTGGCTAGCTGGAGTGACCCTTCACTGCCATTCCCCACCTCCAGGCACCCTGTGGTGTCCCTCCCTCCCTCCTTTGGCTCAGCTTATCCCTGCTGGTGTGTCTCTCTTCTGCCACCAGAGAGGAAGTGCCTCTGACATTAGAGGGGGATATTTGAGCCAGCCAGTCTGTGCAGCGGTAGCACTACCGCTCATGACACCGCCGACCTGGGTTCTGGAATGACCCTGGATCTTTGGGCACCAGCCAGGGGAGGTCGATTGTCCCACAGGGTGCTCTCCTCCTCCTCCAAGAGGGGGTTGTTACACCACTCCGTACCTGCCGCTGGTGGATGCACGGACAGTGGCTATGGGCTAGCAGTGTGTGAGGAGGAGAGGATGCCATTAGGCACTTGGCTAAGACATGCGTTAGCACATCTATAGCCTGGACTTCCATCCTTTATGCTGGCATTCTCAGGGGTGGGGCTTCGAGGGGAAAACAAAATGTTAAAAGCCCTCAATGCCATGCAGCATGGTCCCCGATAGCTGAGGAGGGGAGCTCAGATGGTCGGTGCAACCACCACCAAGCCCCAATGATAGTGGGTGGTAAACAAAGTTAAAAAAAGAGAGGGATATTCAAGGATGGGGCAGTGTGGTAAGGGATCAGATGGCATGGCCAACATGAAAAGCCTTCATCTGAAACACTACAGGCAGGTATTTTCCATTTTCTCACTCCCACAGTCCACATGGAAGCATGTTATGACGTCTTGGGAGGCACATGGCAGTATGTGGTCTCCATGTGTGCCTCTGTTAGAGCACCACCAAAAGTCACTCTAGGAGTGGTGCAAACCATGTCCTCCCTTCCTCCCATCTAGGGCTGGGCGAAATTTATTTTCTGTCAGCAGAATTCTGGCAAAATGCTGATTTCACTTCCATACAATTTCTGTGAAAATTTTCCACAATTTTGCCAAAATTGTGATTTCAGTTATTTCCATCCAATTTAAAAAGTATTTGTCCAAATTGCACTACATTTGGTACAGTGACATTACCAATGCCCATACAGATGTGTCCTAAGTTTCAGATTTCTATCTTTAAAGTTGACGGAGTTATATGCCTCCACACATTCAGACATTTTAAAATTACAGTTAACAACTACATCAACTAAAAGTGTTTGTCCACATTGCACCAAATTTGGTATGATGACTTTACTAATGCCCATACAAATGTGTACCATGTTTCAGATCTCTAGCTTTAAAGATGACTGAGTTATGAGCTTCCAAACCTTCAGAGATGTTAAAATTACATTTCACAATTATATAAACTGCTGAATTTTAAGCCCCTAGAAGTTTAAAGTTAGAAAACGGAATATCACCCATGTTGTTAGGTGCATTGACCCTAAATATTAGGCTTTAAGGAACCCCCAGAGCAAGCATCAGAGTGTCATGCTGCCATACTGACAACCAAGATTTGGAAGCGACCCCGGGAAGTCGTATCGGGAGGCAGGTCATGGCCAAAACTTACAATTTACATAACCAGTACTTCTCTATATAGCAGTTTCTATGACTCTTCCAAGAAAGTACACATCTATTTTTTCAATTATCTAGCTCCAAAGGTGGCTAAATTGTAAGCATAGAAATATTTTCAGAAATTTTCACATGAATATTAAATTGCCAGATTATAAGCCCCTATAACTTCTTCACCTTTCATCCAAATGTCACGACATTTAGCATATCTTTAGGGCCCATACCAGACAATAGGCATGCCAAATAAAGATACCTAGCTGCAACACAGGCTGAGCTATAGCAAATTAAAGAATTTCACAAATATACAAAAATGTGTGAAATTTTGTAGAATTTCATGAAAATTCCTCAAAGTAATAATCTGTTAATTTTGCCCAGCTCTACTCCCATCATAGAATCCAAACTCAGTGGTTGGTTCTGTGGCAAGTGGACAGGGTGTACCAAGACCATCATGCTGATGGTGCCTGGTGTTTTCTGTTTCTTTCCTTCCCCTTCCTCCATCCTCCACCCACATGTGGTGTTACTTGTCACAAGCCCCTGGCCCACAAACCACCGGCAGCCCGGTAGGACCTCCTGTTTGCAGAGAGGATCCCCCTATTCAGGAACTCGTAAGCAGAGTAAGGGTTTCAGGAAGACTTACCAGCCTTCCTTTTCCCAGTGGGAGGGTGGATTCTGTAGTTTCAAGTTCCCTTAACTCTGCACTACTTTCAGTATTTGAATCCCACCATGGCCACTGGCAATGTCTTGCCTAAGTAGTTTGGGTATGATAGCTGAGCGGTACTGTCTGTCAAGGCACACAGTCTTTTCAAAACCCTTCTGTTAAAATGTTAAATCACACAATCAGACCCCCAGGCAGAGTTGATAAAAAAATCATAAAAGTCTACTTAAAATTAAAAGCAATACAGAAAAGTCTACAGTTTGGAATAACTTTGAAATGCAGACAATATCAAAAGTAAAACTGGATGGTTTACAGAAAACACTATACCTTGTTTTGATATTAGAGTCCAGACAAGATTTTAAATGTCCTTATACAGATGAGTCCTTAAGCAACAATCTTGTAGCAAGGTTGTATTCCAAGTCAGTTCCTCTCAATGTCCTTTTAAAAAGAAACCTTCAGGTGCTCTCCTTGGTGAAAAGTCTTGATTTCCAAAATTCTGACTTAAAATCAGAATTTTCTGTTCAGTATGTGACAAGTCAAACTTTCCACACACTCAGGTCTGGTTTTAGAGATTTTTCCAGGCCTACACACATACTTTTGGTTTTCAAGTATATGCCAGCTGGGCAGACTGTCTGACTTAAAGTTAAACTGTTTATCAACTGCCTGAGTTCAGAATGTGTGTCTTATACATACAGGCTGGTTATCTTCAAGCCGCACCCACAGTGTGATGGGGTGCAACAGTTTACCTTTCCCTGTAGGTGTCACTGTGGTTCCATGTCCCGTTTCATGTCAATCCCAGTGACATGTGGTCCATGCATTTGGCTTAACCACTGACCCCTAGGTCATCCCCCTGACCTCTTCCTGTCATGGAAAGCTACATACCCAGTTTTCTCTTAAGAGTTATGATTTCCTGCCTCAATAAAACTGTCTACTTTATCTGGAGATGTACCAGATTCAAAAATAGCCATTAGAACAATTAAGGCTATATTTGTAAGTTGATTTCTTAAAAGCCTTTTAAAGAGACAGTGTCTTAATTCTAAAGTACATTACAGCATATACAATATGAACCCACATAAATGGATATAGGCATATCATCTAACATTACCTATCTATTGTTAGCCTTGTGTGCTGAAGCTGCGCCCTAGAGGAAGCAATCTCCCTCCCTCCCCGCTTGCTGCACCATTGGTATCAGCCATACTATCTCTTGGTTTGACCACATACATCAAGTCCAGTCTTAAACCCAGGTTTTTGTAATGACAGTGTAGCTGGTTGTTCCTGGGCCAATGAGTGGATTCTGCCATGAGATTCTTAAGTAATAAAAGTTACTGAATATGGAAATAGACATAATTCTGTAAACTACAGTAGCTTTACATGGATGCGCACCTAGTCTCTTTTCATTCACTCACAACATGATTCCAAATTCCTAGAAAGCAATCTTGATACCAGAAATACTCCACAGTGAGCAGCACTGAGGATGGAGGCCCCCAGAACTATGCTGGTGATAATGTCAGAATAAGAGCTATAGATCAGGTCCTGCAGATTGTAAGAAGGAAGAAGGGCTTTATGGCTGATTACGTCAATAAAACATATTCCCTGATCTTAGCTAGTCAACTGCCAGAGTTAAATAATTTGACAGTCAGAAGAAAGCTTCAGGAAAAAGGAATGTATTACTGCATGCTAATCTAAGCTGAAAAATGCAGTCAATGAAAGAAAAGCTCATTACTTACTAGGAGCATAAAAACATAGAAACATAGAAACATAGACTTTGATGGCAGATAAGGACCACTTGGCCCACCCAGTTTGCCCATTTCCCTACCTGTTGGATAAGCTGCAGATCCTTGTTTTACCAACAGCCTACTTTCTCCTACCTCCCACTAGAATTGCCTATGTCTGTCCCATGCATTCTTAAATTCTCCCATTGTTTTTGACAGTAGGTTTTTGAAAGGATCTCTAGATGGGGCATCCAACATTGACATGCCTATGTGCATGTCATCAGCACACAGTGTCACCTATATACTGCAACAAGGGTGGGTCTCGGACCATTTCAGTTTTTTTGCCATTGGGGAACAAAGTTCCAGAAAATCTATTAATAGCAGGACTGGGGCCACCTCCACCAATCATACACAGAGAGGCAGGGGGGCCAAAGCAAACAACTGCGCTCCTCATAGCTAGTTGCAGCACTAACACAACTGACAAGCAAACTATGAAGTGGCTTACTAAGAAGTAGAAAGAAAAAGGTCTGCCTCACCTAGGGCACAATGGGCGGTAATTGTAAGGCTCTCTGAAGAGCCTCTCAGTGATATAGTGTTACTGGTAAGTAATTAACCTATTATCTTCGAAGATATCTCCACAGAGCCATAATACGTTGGATGGTCACCTAGCAGTACCAACCCCCAACCGAGTGACTGATAAAACAGCAGATTGACACCTCTGGAGAGCAGGCCTTGCAAAACAGCATGGCCAAATCTTGCCCTCCTATGGGAAATCAGAACTAGACTGTAATGCTTATTAGAAGTATGCGTCCTATGCCAAGTAGTGGCTCTGCAAATGTCAGCATCAGAAACAGACCAAAAACAGGCCACCAAAGCTGTCATGCCCTGTAATGGTACCTGGTAGTTCCTGCCCTGCCTGCCGATAGCAGTACAAGGTGCATGAGGAGATCAGTTTAGAGTGGAACTGTCTGAAGATTGTTTTCTTTGGTCCTGGCACCAGGGGTAAACCAAACAGCTAGAAGGATTGGGCACAGATTTGGTATGGTCCAGGTAGTACTGAATGAATCTGTGGCTGTCCAAAGAGTGCAGCAGCACTTTGCACCGGTTCTGAGGGGAAGGGAAGAACATGGGTAAATCAATGGACTGATTTAACATTAAATTAGACATCACATTAGAAAAGAATCTGGTGTGAGTACACAGTGCCACCCAATCACTGTGAAATACCAGAAGAGGGGGTTCATGAACTAAGGACTGCAGTTCAGACACTAGCCAAGGTAATAGCCACAGGGAATAAAGTCTTCCAGGACAAATATTTTATGTCACAGGAAGAGGTGGACTTGAAAGGGGCTTTAGCCAGTGATTAGAGTGCAAGGTTCATATCCCAAACAGGAATGGATTTGCAGACCAGAGAGGCCACATACAACAGGCCTTTCTGGAACCTGCAGACCACATCCATCTGGCCCACAGTCATGCCCCAAAAGGGGCATGAAAAGCTGAAATGGCTGGCTTATGAACCTTCACCAAGGAGTACTGCAAGCCTGACCAAGAAAGATTCAGGAGATAATCCAGAACCCTCTGCACAGTGCATGTGATGGGGTCCAGGGATGCAGCTTGGCACAACACAGTAAAATGCTTCCACTTCAAGGAGTAGGTGTGTCTGGTGGAAGGTTTCCTAGTAGCAAGCAAAACAGCTGAGACCTGGCAGACTCCCTATTTAGAGACCTCTGTGCCCCAAAGAGTCAAGCATGGAGCCACAGGGACTGGAAGTCAGAATACAGAAGCATGCCATTGTTATGGGACAGAAGGACTGGCTGGAGTGACAGTGGAAATGAAGCCTCTTCTGCCAGCTCCCACAGCAGCCAAGACCAGATCTGCTTGGGACACAAGGGTGCCACCAGGATCATCCTGTCTGGTTCCTGCCCGAACTTTGTCAGGACTTTCTGAATTAAGAGGCCAAGGCAGAAAGGTGTGGAAGAATTTCCCTTTCCAACAGTTGACAACACGTTTTGCCAGTAACTTCCACACTCTAAAGTGATCGAGTGAGCAAAATAGTGTCAGTTTTGCCTTGTGTGGGGATGAAATAAGGTCCAGTTATGGCTCTCCCCACATTGCGAACCGGTGGTTGGCTACTTTCTGACTCAGCTCCCACTTATTTGGCTGAACCACACACCAGCTGAGGCTGTCTGCTAGGACATTTAGAAAGCCACTGACATGGACGGCAAGGATCAAGACCCTTCAGACCACAATCCATTCCCGTACTCTCTTCACCTCTGGATGCAGAAGGTAGGAGTGGGTGCCCATTTGACCAAGTAATATACCACACTTTGATGGTTTGTCTGTACCAGAAG
This sequence comes from Neoceratodus forsteri, assembly GCA_016271365.2. Lineage (NCBI taxonomy): Eukaryota > Metazoa > Chordata > Ceratodontiformes > Ceratodontidae > Neoceratodus > Neoceratodus forsteri. The sequence continues at coordinate 682,997,530 of CM028131.1, read as the reverse complement.
AGACATCTTCTGAATCTGAGTGGTCACGGTATGGGATCTAAACAGAACCGCCATCATTTCCAGCATATGTGAAGCCCTTATATGAAGACTGTGTTTCAGTGAAGACTAGGACCCTGGGTCTCATGTGGACCCAAGTGGGCACCCCATCCCAGGCTGGAGGAGTCTATGATGAGGCTCACCCATGGCTGAGGCTGCATAGAAACAGAATTTGTTGGCAGATAGGGACCACTTGGCCCACCTATTATATCTATTTTGTCCCTGCCTGTACTTTTACCACAGACCCTACCTGATCTCCAGCTACCCCCCTCCCGCTTTCCTACCAAGATTCCTTTGTGTCTATCCCATGCATGCTTGAAGCCTGCCACTGTTTTCGCTCCAACCACCTCTGTTGGAAGACTGTTCAAGACATCCACCACTCTTTCAGAGAAGTACTTTCTTATATCCCTCCTAAATTCCCCCCTTCCAGCTTCATTGCATGCCCCCTTGTTCTCATTCACCTTCTCCTCTGAAGAATTCTCCCCTCCTGTACTGTATTTACCCCTGTGAGATATTTATAGGTCTCTACCATGCCCCCCCACTCCCCCTCTCTCCCATGGTGTACCAATTGAGATCCCTCCATCTCTCCTCATAGGGCTTTTGATGCAGCCCCTGCACCATTTTAGTTGCCCGAGCGGACAGACTTTATTCTGTCTATGTTCTTCCTGAGATGAAGCCTCCAGAACCAGGCACAGTACTCCACGTGGGGTCTCACCAGCAATCTATACAGTGGTAGCACCCTCTCTCTCTCTCCTTCTTCTGGTGATACCCCTTCCTGTGCACCCCAGCTTCCCGCTGGCCCTACCTACTGCCTTGTCGCATTGCCTTGCCACCTTGAGGTCATCATATGATTACCCCAAGGTCGTTTTCCTGTTTATTGACCATCAGTCCCTCTTCCCCATTTTATACTCTGCCTCTGGGTTTCTGTGCCCTAAATGCATGATTTTGCACTTTTTTGCACTGAAACCTAGCTGCCATACTCTTGACCACTCCTCGAGTTTTCTCAGGTCTTTACACATTCTCTCCCCCCTCCCCTCCAGAGTGTCCATCATCCGTAAAGAGGCATACCTTCCTTTCCAGCTCTTCTGAAATGTCACTTATCAAGATATTAAAGAGTATTGGTCATAGAAACATAGAAACATAGACTTTGACGGCAGATAAGGACCACTTGGCCCACCCAGTCTGCCCATTTCCCTACCTATTGGATAAGCTGCAGATTCTAGTTAACCAACAGCCTACTTCCTGCAACCCCACTATAATTGCCTTATGTCTGTCCCATACATGTTTGAATTCCCCCACTGTTTTAGACCCCACAACCTCTCCAGGAAGGCGGTTCCATGTGTCCACCACTCTCTCCGTGAAAAAGAATTTCCTCACATTACTCCTGAGCCCTCCCCCCTCTAACTTTAAATTGTGCCCCCTTGTTCTTACACATCTCTTTTTCTGAAAGATGCTACCCTCCTGGACTTTGTTGATTCCCTTGAGGTACTTAAAAGTTTCTATCATGTCCCCCCGTCCCTCCTTTCATCAAGGGTATACATATTAAGCTCTCTCAGTCTCTCTCTTCATATGGTTTCTGATGTAGACCCTGCACCATTTTAGTTACCCTCCTCTGGACTGCTTCCATGCTGTCTATTTCTTTGCATAGATGAGGTCTCCAAAACTGCATGCAGTACTCCAGATGGGGTCTCACCAACTGTCTGTATAGAGGGATAACCACTTCCCTTTTTCTACTTGTGATGCCCTCCCTATGCATCCCAGTATCCCCTGGCTCTCCTTACTGACTTCTCATTGCTTACCCACCTTTAGGTCATCTGATATAACTACACCCAGATCCTTTCCATTATTGTTGTCGTTAGTACCTCCCCTGCTATTGTGTACTCTTCTCCTGGATTTTTATTTCCCAGGTGCATTACTTTGCACTTCTTTGCATTGAATCTAAGTTGCCATATGTCTGACCATTCCTCCAACCTTGCCAAGTCCCTTCTCATCCTTTCTACCCCCTTGTGTATCAACTCTGTTACAGATCTTTGTGTCATCTGCAAAGAGGCATACCTTTCCTTCCAGACCCTCTGCAATGTCACCTATAAAGATGTTAAAGAGGACTGGACCCAGTACTGAGCCCTGAGGTACTCCACTAGTAACCCCCTTTCTTCAGAATGTGTTCCATTCACTATTACCTTCTGTGTCCTGTTGTGAGCCAGTTTGCTACCCAGACTACCACCCTGGGACCCACTCCCGGCTGCCTAACTTGATTATTAATCTTTGTGCAGGACTGTGTCAAATGCCTTGCTAAAGTCTAGGTAGGCCATATCCACAGCCCCTCCCTGGTCTATTACTTTGGTCACCCAGTCAAAGAAATCTATCAGATTCGTCTGACATGACCTTCCTGCTGTGAATCCATGCTGCTTTGGGTCCCGTGCCCCACTGGCCTCTAGGTACTCAACAATTCTTTCTTTCAGGAGTGATTCCATCATTTTCCCCACCACTGAGGTCAAACTAACAGGTCTGTAGTTTCCTGCTTCTGCCTTGCTCCCACTTTTGTGAAGGGGAATCACATCTGCCCTCCTCCAGTCCTCAGGTACCACCCCATCTTCCCATGATTTGTTAAAAAGTATGGTTAGTGGTGTCACTAGGTCCTCCCTTAGCTCTTTTAGGATTCTAGGGTGAATCCTGTCAGGCCCCATTGCTTTGTCCACCTTGAGTTTTAGGAGTTCTTTCAGTACTCTTTCTTCGGTAAATGGACACTGGTGTCAACCCCACTATCCAGAGTGCTTCTACTGTTTGGTTTAGGTAACTCCTCCTCTTCTTCTTTTGTGAATACTGAGCAAAAGTATTAATTCAGTATCTCTGCCTTTTCACTGTCTCCCTCTGCCCACCTTCCTCTCCTTTATTAATCTTCACTATCCCTCCCTTAACCTTTCTATGCTCCCTAATGTACCTATAAAAGGTTTTATCCCCCTTCTTAACTGAGTTGGCTATCTTTTCCTTGGTTTGGGCCTTTGCTTTTCTGACTGCCTTCCCCATTTCTTTCTGCTTTAATTGATACAGTTCCCTGTCGTGCTCCGTCTGTGATTCCTTGTACTTTTTGAATGCAGCCTTTTTTCTCCTTAACCTTCCCTGACACCTCTTTTGAGAGCAATAGTGTTTTTTCATTCCGCTTTGTTTTCTTTATTTGTTTCACACAAAGGCTTGTTGCCTCCATGATGGCAGTTTTAATTTTTCTCCACTGTTCTTCCACCCCTCCTTTCTGGCCATTTGCTAATGCATTCCTCAGGTATTCACCCATTATGCCAAAGTCAGCCCTTCTAAAGTCCAGTATCCTTGTCTTTGTATGGCTTGTGTCCATGGTTGTGTTTATTGTGAAGCACACTGTGCAGTGGTCGCTTGTTCCCAGATGTCTACTGACTTCTAAGTTTGTGATCTGCTCTCCATTTGAGAGTACCAGGTCTAATATTGCTCCCTCCCGAGTGGGTTCTACCACTAGCTGTCTAAGGCATGCTCCCTGTAGGGCATCGAGAATGACCCTGCTCTTGGATGTGGCTGCAGTCCATGTCGCCCAGTTAACATCTGGCATATTCAGGTCCCCCATCAACAGTATCTCCCCTTTTTCAGCCATTTTGAGAATGCCCTCTATCATTTTCTTGTCCATTTCCTCCCCTTGAGATGGGGGTCTGTATACAACCCCTGTGTGGACTGTGATGCCATTCCCTGTCTCCAAGGTAACCCAGAGTTCCTCTTGTCCTCCCCCTTTACTTTTTAGTTCTGTAGCTTTGATCCCTTCCCTTATGTAGAGAGCTACTCCACCTCCTCTTTTACCCTCCCTGTCCCTTCTGTAGATTGTGTACCTGGTATGTTGACATCCCAGTCATGGTTCTCCTGTGTACCATGTTTCTGTGACTGCCACAATATCCAAGTGTTCCTCTTCCATCAGGGCTACTAGCTCTGGAAGCTTGTTTCCAGATCACGGGCATTGGTACTCATTGCCTCCATTTAATGTTGGCTTTATCCTTTTTACCCCATCCCTGCTCTTATTGCCCTTGTCCATTTTTCCATTTGCTCCTGTCCTGCCCTCTGTCAAGCTCTGTACCTCAGTGTTTACCCTACTACCTGCCATGTTTTGTGGGGGGAGGCTTGAACTTTCCTGTTTCCTATCAGCACCTCCCCTTGGCTGGTTTAAAAGCTTCTGCCAAGGAAGCCTTTAAACCTGTCACCTAGGAGCATGTTCCTTCCTGGACAGATGCAGACCATCATGCCAGTATAGACCTTCATCTCCAGGTGGACCCCAGTCCCCAATGAAGCCAAAGCCCTGTGCTCTGCACCAGTTTTGCAACCATTCATTAAACTGCATGGTGTGCAGTACCCTAGCTCACCCCTGCCATAGACTGAAGCACCTCTGAGAAGGTTACTGCTGCCTACCTGTCTGAGGCCCTCCCCAACTCACAAATTCATCCTGCACTGCACTGATCTCATGCCTAGCTAGGTCATTTGTCCCAAGGTGGACAATGATATCTAGTTTTCTTTCCTGTGATGCTGCTTCTGCAATCCTGAGGATTCGCTTCCTGTCCCTCCAAGCCATGGCACCAGGCAGGCACCTTACTTCCCTCTCCTCTCCCTTCCACAGGTCTACACCCCTAACAATTGAGTCCCCTATCAGAAGCTGTTTCTTTCCCCTGTGGTGTCCCTTGCCACTCTTTTGTGGGTCTCCCTTGTGGATGTCCCCAGCATTTTTCTTGGTCTCCAATGAGGGTGTCATCATAGAGGAACCTTGATTTGCCAGGCTGATATATGATTTGTGTAGAGGTGCAACTGGGGCTCACGCTGTTCCACCACCCTCACCCTCCCTGAACCTACTGTGGTCCATCTGCTCTTCACATGGCAACCTCTGAGGCAGTGGTTGTGGAACTGGTGCTCTTGGGTGGGGAGGCCTCCTTTAGTCCTTGCCAGTTCAGCCTGGAGGTGGGCAACCTCCTCCCTCAGAGCTGACAGTTGCATGCAAATAGGGCAGCAACGCAGGTTCCAGAATGTCTCCCAGAAAATTGCTGCCCCACAGCCAGTGCATTGCACCACTCCCCACATGTCCCTCTTCCTTATAATATACAATGAGTAATATATAATTTTTTTTTCCAGTACTGAGCCCTGAGATGCCCCACTGATCACTCTCCCTTCCCCTGAGTGAGTGCCATTTACCACCGCCCTTTGTCACCTATCCATCAACCAATTTTGTACCCAGTTTACCACCTTGGGACCCATCCCCAAACTGCCCAGTTTCCTTATGGCCCTTCTATGTGGTACGGTGTAGAAGGCTTTGCTGAAGCCTAAGTAGGACACATCCACCTTCCAACCCTGATATATTTCCCTGGTTACCCAGTCGAAGAAATCAATCATACTACTAAGGTTCATCCTACTAAGGTCATTGAAGAGCAAGAAGGCCATTAGCCCATGTAGCTCTTATGATAATATGAATTGTAATTAGAGAGAACATACCCAGAGTTAATTAAATTGTTGAGACAGGCTTTAAATATGTTTTAGTTGTGCTTATGACAATCTAAAGGGGCTGTCTATTCCAGGGTCCTATGGATCTTTGTGTAGAGAAAAATTTCTGACTTTTATAATGAAAAGATTTGCCTACAAGCTGTAGGGGGTGTCCCCTAATGTTATGAATATCGTTCTTAAATTCAAGTCCAAGCTCTGTCATAAGGTATGGATCTTGAATTAGATCAAACAAGAACAAGAGGTCCCCTCTAATACGACGGGAAGAGTCAAGAGGTTAAGAGACCACAGTCTATTTTCATAAGATTCGTTTTGTAGGCCGTGTAGATGTTTTGTAAATTTTCTTTGTACCTTGTGTAACCTCCAGGTGGCACTATCCCAAGGGCTACTACTCCTGCCTGCTTGACTACTGACAGGTTGAGGGGCCTAGGTTCTATGGCGGGTGCCTCCACCCAGAGATCAGGGTTTGTAGTGGTTAGACTAGCTTGGTCGCAGCCCTCTGGGACACTGAGACCCCTTTATTCCTCTAGTGGCTCACACAATGCACAGAAGTTACAGTCCCAATACCCCACATGTACACACTGTTCATTCATAAAGTACCACTTACCCTCGAGACTGATTCTGAGGTTCGTCTCTGGGGACCCCCTGTAAAATAAGGTTAATCAACATACACAAACCAGTACAATGCTTGATATGTAGGTACTGACACTTCAAACAGTTTAAGGTTTAACAACATCAAATCTGGTTTATTTAGGGGGAATAAAACACGGAAGGGGGAGATCAGGTTAATTGGCAGAATTAAATCACAGTACTGTGCACACATACAGGGTCTGAAAAGTCACACTCTGGGTACCCAGGTTGGGGGGGGGCTAGCCAGGTCTGTTGCCCGGTGTTGGCCGGCAGGTGCAGATGGACAGGGTCCTGTAGAAGAAAATATATGCACAACACCCAATTATAATCCGGAGCCGGATGGCTCAGTCCATGAAGAAGTGAAACAACAATAATTAGATGACACACTTGTAATTGAAAACAGGCTGCAGGAGAATACCCTGATTTGTACTCACAATACCCAAGCTGAGAACCGGATGGTGGATGTTCTTCTGGGTTGCCAGAACAACAGGGCATGGAGACAAGGTCCTTGTGACTGAACCCCACTGCAGTAGATAGCCAACGGATTTAGTCAGAAACAAGCTGGGGTTTACTTCCAGCTCCAAAACACAGCACAGGGGATTGGAAATAGCGATTCCCCACAAGCACTACACACATTCATATGTAAAAGGAAAGTACTATACCAGGCAGGCTGCTCCTAGATCCCAATCGCAATTACTGCAAAATACCCGGGAGCACACACAGCAGCTTCAGTTCCTGACAGACCGAGCGCGATTCAGCAATTTCTCCAGTCTTCTACAGGGTTAGCCTGGTTTCTACCTTTCAGACTTCCTTCTTTCTCCTCACAAGTCAGATTCAGTCCGAACTAGCGCCTACAACGGCTGCAGGCCGAATCTCAGGGCCTCACACGTGCTTCCAGCGCGAAACTGTACACCACAGAAGCACAGAGCTCCTTCTCTCTTCACTGTCACAACTGATCTGATCTTTCCAGTCACAGAGGAGGGCATTTCCTTTAGCTCTACACCATTCTGTTGGTTGGTTTGGCTGTCACTCACAATAAGACTCCCTCTGTTGGTGGAAAAAGGTGCCAAGGTCAAAACAACATTTCCCAGAGTCACTGCCCATACAATCCCCTTGTGGCTGGCTCAAAATTAAGAGTCCAAGTTCTGATTTGTCCACAGGCTCCATTTTAGGGCTCCCTTAACCCAATTGGCCCAGCACAGCAGTTCAGGACCAAAATGAAAGAGCTACACTGAAACAGTTCGTACTAAAATAAAGACAGGTTAGACAAACTACATTTTCTCAGTCACTCTAAATGATTTCTGGCAAACAGTTATATCTTGCAACAAAACTCCCTCTGCACATGTAGTGACAGCAGAAACGGAGCAAATTGGCAGCAGCTCGGGCGGGATTCAAGCATTAAATACACAGTCCCCACCATACAAACTAATTAAGTCTGCAAGCAGACAGCTCTTAGAAGAGACAGTACGTGGAGGTTCAAATAGCACTCACTTAAACAGCTCAGACACCGAACGCCGCCCAGACTTGGAGCATTCAGGCAAGCTCCTGGAAGACTTTTGGGAACCCCCATTTGCAGGGGGGTTACACTTGTAATCAGGTTCAGCTGACATGACCTTCCCCCACCCACATGAATCTGTGCTGCTTTGGGTGTTGCAACCTGCTAGATTCAAGATACTCCACTAGCCTTTCCTTTAGAAGCACCTCCATTAACTTCCACACCACCGAATTTGCCGGCCTCCTCCCTGCTGCCACTTTTATGAAGCAGGACTCCTCTGGAACCACTCCTGTTTCCAGTGAGTTGTTGAATAGGGCTGTCAGAGGTGCAGCCAGTACCTCCCCATGCCATCCCTTAATTTGCCTTACTGTTCCACCATCCCACCCAGGCAATCCACCCCCACCCCTCCCCACTAGGTTGTCTCTGAGGCATTCACCATTGGTTTTAAATCTGCACACCTGAAGTCCAGGAACCTCATCTTTGTGTGGTTTGCCTCTGCTGTCATCCTTATGTTAAACAGAAAAGAGGAACTCACAAGAAGATGATCCCTGTCCTGCCACCACAGCAGGGCATCCCATATGGAATGGCAAACAGCAATCAGATGGTCTAGCAAATATGAGGCTTCAGGCCACTGTGCTTGCAGTAACCATTTAGGATTCCTTGTATGCAGGCAAGTCAGATGGACTATGAACAAGGCCACTGTTTTTCGTTTTTTACCGGAAAATCCGGTAAAATTCCGGAATTAGGGCTGCCTGAAAACCGGTAAAAACGAAGATTTCATGGAATCTGGCATTTTCCATCAGATCAGTAAATCTATAAAAAAGTCTGTTTTTCTTTTAATTCCTTCCTGTACTATTTTCAGTTTGCTTTATTTAATGCTCTGTATATTAAGCCTTCTTTAATTCTGGTTATTTATGCACATACTAAAAGAATGATAATAGAATCCCCGTAAAATCCGGAAATTAGAGTAACAATCACCGGTGAAATTCCGGAATCTTAAGTCTTGAAAACGGAATTTAATTGTTTTAATCATCGTAAATCAGTGGCCTTGACTATGAATATGAAGGCTGCTATGAGAACCAGAAGGCAGAGTATGATTCAAGCTGAGACCCAATCTCTGTGCATCACCAAGGCCACTTCAGCCACTAAGGCCAAAGCCTTGTCCTCGGGGAGGAAGGCCTTCACCTGACCTGTGTCCAGGACTGCCCCTACAGAATATACTGGTGCCCTTGACAAGAAAACAGAACAGACTTTTTCACATTCACCAGCCCTCCCAGACCATCCAGCAGATGTCTGGTAATCTGCCCTGGCTGCTGAATCTCCTTTCAAGAGCTAGTCATGCAGGTACTGGAAGATATAGAGCTTCTCCTGGTGCAGTGCTGTGGCCACCACAGCAACGCACTTGGTAAAGGCATGCAGTGCTGATGACAACCCAAAGGGAAAGACTTGGAACTGGTAATTTCGCTCCTGCAGACAAAATCAGAGAAACTGCCTGTGGCACCCCCTTACCTTTACATACAGGTAGGTGTCATACATATCTGCAGTGCACAGCCGAGACCCTCTCACAGGAGAGGGACACGGAAGCCCAGAGACAGTGTGTGGAACTTTTTGTATGCCACTTGTTGAGCCCTCTGAGGTCCTGGATAGGCCAGTAGCCCTCAGCTTTACTGGGCACCAAGAACTACCTGAAGTAAAATCCCTGGTTAATTTCCAGTGAGGGAACAGGCTGCATGACCTTTTTGCACAACAACCCCTGCACCTCTTCCTCAGTACAGTTTAGCGCTCAAGGGAGTAGTGGTAGTGCCATGGTGGTGTCAATGGGCCTATGACAATTATTCAAGGCCCCTAGTGTTCTGCAGCACTTTCTTCTGATTTCTGCAGCAGTATTTTCTGATTTCTGTGGCATGACTTATTCATTTCTGTGGCAAAATGCTGTCCTTCCATTGTCTAAAATATAATATGATGTCATCAATGACATCACACACTGAGCATTGAGTAGGGGCTTCAGGATAAACAAGATGGGCACTATGAAAAAACTACGTATTTGGATGAAAATTCACAAAGAACAATGAATTCTATGGCTGAATATGTGTTCTGTAGCATGACGTAAATTCTGCAGAAAATTCCACAGCTGCAGAATTGCAGAATTCCAGGGTCCTTGCATTTATTCCAGGGCACATCCATGCTGGACAATGTCCAAAGCTATCTATATTTGGTCAGTGTCTTCCATTGGGGCAGAAACAGATTCTGGCCCCCACCCAGGCCCCCAATGGGGCTGAGGTGGAGGGGGGTATGGAGATAGGAGAAAAAGGGAGATGGCTGATGGCCCCCTTTCCTACATCCACTGGTGACTTTCTAGGGTGCCCCATGAACTGGTGTTGCTGCTGCTAGTGTGTATAACCCATCTTTGACCACAGGGAAGGTAGTTGCGGGAGCTTCTAGTAAAGGAGCTCCTGCCACAGCCATGTTGGGAGTCATTTGGCATCAAGGCCGAATAGTCCTCGCAGATTTCCTAGAGGTCTCCACTTCAATCAGAATGACTTCCACCTCTGACCCAAAGAGCTTTGCGCCCTTAAAAGGAGCATTCAGAACTGACTGCTGCACATCCTGGGCAAAACCTCTAGCCCAGTCAGGAGTGGCATCTTAAGCAATTGCTAGAGGTTGCTGTCATGGCAGCAGCATTCGAGGCATCGTAGATGGATCTCAGGAGATGTTTACCAGCATTAGAAGTATAAACACTGATACCATACTCACATGTGACTCAAAGGCAGATGCTCCAAGCCAGCCCACCGGCGCAGTGGTTGGATTTCTGCTTGTGACACTGGCGACCCAGGTTCAGGAACGGACCCGGGTCACCGGAGGACCAGCTGGGGGTAGAAGGATAGAGCATCCTATGGACTGCTCTCCTTCTCTGGGGGGAGGGTAGGGAAGTTCCAAGCTCGAGACGGACCCCTGGCGGAGGCCGGGGGTCTCGCAGCTACCGGCGCTCATCTCTAATGGAGGCTGGGCAGATGTTGTACATCTTTGAACATCCCTGCCTCCCAGAAGAAAATCAAGAAAATGGAGGGGAGCTCCTTCATCTACATGAAGCCCTACCCGGGCTTCAATTAGCCACTGCCGCTACACTCCCACCCAGATACTGGTTCCGCGGCACTGGAATTAGGGGGACCAGTGCCATGGACCCACCCTCTGGGGGGCAAGCCGGGGGTGACTGGGAGTATGCAGGCACTAGGCAGTTGGTGGAAGCTCCGGGGGCCATGACCAGGGCAGAGATTGACAGAGGACCTACCTGGGAAAAAGAAAAAAAAAAAGGCAGATGCACCAAAAAAAAAGCTGATCCAGGAAAATACAAAGATGTTGCACTCAAGGTAACCACCTTAAAATAAGCAAATATAGAAAAAGACAATCAAACTGCTTGATGGGAACTGCAGAAAATAGTGTTCAATAGCTTGACTTACATAGTTGAAACAGGAGCAAAAAAAAAAACAGCGCTTCATGTCCAAGACATGACGCTTTGTCAGGGGGCAGAGTCAGAGGGTAAGCTGCCTGCTTTAATGTTCGATACTTAAAGTGAAGCACATTTTTTGATGGCTAGCCTCCTCCAAAACACATCAGCCAAGAGCAATGCAAAAAATCATGCTAGATACATTAATGCATATATAAAAACCCTAATTGTGCGCAAGTGATAAAATACAGTAAAAGGCATGCAAAACATTGGTACTCCTATTTAGCATGAGTATTTCTAACACAAAACAAATTGCAAAGGCAGGAGAATAGAAGTTCAGGGCCTTCAGCATGCATTGCTGGCAGAACAGTCTGAAAAGTGGTAGGGCCCAGGATGTAAGTGGTAAAATCTCCCTAGTAATAAATTAACATGACTGCAAAAACTGATAGGGCCACTTATGAAAGTGGTAGGGCCATGGCCATAGTGCCCTCTCCCCAAGTTCCGGCACCTATGTCAGCATGGTCATAGAGTAAAGTAACACAGTAGCATCATTAATAGAAATAGGAGGTGGGTCAAAATAGGAAAGATAAGCTCCTCCAGTGGCAACTGGATGTGTCCTTGCTTTACAAGCAATGGGACAGAGGTTCGATTCTAGATGAGTGAACATATTTGCTATCTTATCAAGGATATTCATATATTATACAACAAAAATGGTGCAGGGCCAGCACAAGAGGTCATACAAGGAGAGACTGGAGGAACTCAATATGTATACCATGGAAGAGAGGCAAGCGAGGAGAGAGAGAGAGGGGTGACATGACTACTGGACGATAGGCAGCATGGCTTCACAACTGGGAGGTCATGTCAGACAAACCTAATAGAGTTCTTTGATTGGGTGATGAAGGTGGTTGATCAGAGAGGGGTGGTGGACGTGGCCTATCTAGACTTCAGGAAGGCCTTCAACTCCTTCCCTCACAGAAGACTGGTAAATAAGCTGGAAAGCACAGGGGTGGGACAGAAAATAACTAGGTGGGTGGAAAACTGGTTGAAGAACAGAAGTCAGAGGGGGTTGGTTAATGGGGTACATTCCAGGGAGATGGGGTGATGAGTGGGGTGCCCCAGGAGTCGGTACTGGGACCCCTCCTTTTTAATATCTATATCAGTGATATAGTGGATGGGTTGAAGGGGAGAATGTGCCTATTTGCAGATAATATGAAGATCTGCAATAGGGTGGCCACCTCTAGGGGATGGAGGCCATGAGGAAGGACCTGAAGATTCTGGAATGGTGGTTGGAAACTTGGCAGCTGGAATTCAATGCCAAAAAGTGTGCAGTGATGCACATGGTACATAAGAACCCACAAGCAGCTTACACTCTGTGGGAGGAGGTAATTAAGCCAACTGAGCAGGAGAGGGATCTGGGGATCTTAGTATCAAGCAACCTTAAGGCACATCATCAATGCAGCAAAGCGATGGGAAAGGCAAATAGGTGTGCATTGGGAGGGGCATAACTAGCAGAAGGAGGGAGGTACTGATGCATCTTTATAAAGCCATGCTGGGGCCAGACCTGGAGTATGGGGTCTAGTTCTGGAGACCACACCTAAGCAAGGACATAGATGGGATTGAGAGGGTGCAGAGAAGGGCAACCAAGATGGTGTAAGGTATGCAGGGGAAGTCATATGAGGAGAGGTGGAGGGAACTGGATCTGTACCCGTTGGGGACTAGAAGGGAGAGAGGGGGGGGCAGGATAGAGACATTTAAGTATGTGAAGGGGATCAATAAGGTAAGGAAGGGGAGCTTATTTAAGAGGAAGGTGGGGGTTAAAACTAGAGGGCATAATCTAAGATTGGAGGGAGGAAGATTTAGGGGCGATGTGAGGGGGTGTTACTTCACGGGTAGGGTGGTGGAGGCCTGGAATAAACTACCGGAGGAACTGGTGGGGGCAGAAATGGTGGAGGGATTCAAGAGGGCATGGGACAGATATAAGGGGTTGGCAAGTGGGGGGAAGGGGAGGTCCCGTGACATAGGTAATGAGTAAAGGGGGGAGGGGCAGATCTGATGGTCCAGAGGGTCCTTTTCTGCCACCAGATTTCTATGATTCTATGATTTAGACCTTCAAGTACCTAAAGGGAATAAATAAGGTGCAGGAGGGCAGCATATTTCAAATTAAAAGATGCTCTAGAACATGGGGACATGACATGAGACTGGAAGGGGGCAGACTAAGGGGCAACATGAGAAGGTACTTCTTCATGAAAAGGGTAGTGGAGGAACAGAACAGCCTCCCAGCAGAGGTTGTAGGGGCAAAGTTGGTGGGGAAATTCAAGACTGCATGGGACAGACATGTGGGAACCCTGGCAGTTCAAAAAGAGGAAGTGAAACCTTAGATCAAGTAGGATCCGAGGCATCATTTGCAGGTGGGGGAAAAAAGGGCAGACTGGATGGGCCTGGTGGTCCTTATCTGCCAGCAGATTCTATGTTTCTATGTTTCTAAATCAGAAAAGAATAGAAAAAAACTTTAATTTGTTAGCAAAGGTGCTGTATAGACATGCTGCTCTAAAATAGATAGCGTACTTCAGGATTGACAAATGCTTTCAAGTCAGCTTTATAAAAAAAAAGGTGGGGGTGTTATAAAATATGGAAGAAAAGGTAAGAAAAACGTAAAAGGGTGAGCCACATATAGAAATTAAGGGTGCCCATCAGAGAATCAGGAAAATATGGCAGTAGATGGTTTACTTAGGATCACACTAATCCAGAGTAGTGAGCCTCTATCGCAAAGTTATAAAGGGAATAAAAATTAAGTAACGAACCATCTACGTAGTGCAATTGTATTTACAAAGCACATTTCATTATTTCAGACTTGCTGTATCTGAAAAAGCAAGGGGGGGGGCTATAGTTTCTATATGTGGCTCACCCCTTTACTTTTTTCTTACCTTTTCTTCCATATTTCGTAACACCTTCCTCCCTTTTTTTTATAAAACTAATTTGAGATCATTCATCAATCAGTGAGTGCACTTTCTGTTTTAGGGCAGCACATCTATACAGCACCTTTGCTGACAAACTAAAGTTTTTTCTATTCTTTTCTGATTTGCTTTTCCTATTTTGGCCCACCTCCTATTTCTATGAGTTATGCCACCTTGTTACTTTACTCTATGACCATGCTGAGGGCCCTGAACTTCTATTCTCCTGCCTTTGCTATTTGTTTTGTGTTAGAAATACTCATGCTAAATAGGGGTACCAATCTTTGGTGTGTTGGTACCCCTATTTTGCATGAGTATTTCTATCACTTGCGTGCAATTAGGGGTTTTGTATGCATTAATATATCTGGTATGTTTTTTTGTAGTGGTCTTGGCTGATGTGTTTTGGAGGAAGCTAGCCATCAAAAAACGTGTATCACTTTAAGCACTGGCTATTAAAGCAGGCAGCTTACCCTCTGACTCTGCCCCTGAAGAATGTCATGCCTGGGCTGCAAAGAGCCAGTGTTTTTTTGCTCCTGTTCCAACTATGTAAGCCAAGCGGCGAGACACTATTTTCTGCAGTCATCATTGAGCACCGTGATTGTTTTGTGGTTTTTTTTGTCTTTGCTTATTTTAAAGCAGTTACTTCACATGCAACATCTTTGTGTTTTCCTTACCAGCATCAGAGCCCACAGACACATAGGTGAGGGCTTCTACCTTTAGAGGTGCCTCAGGTACAATACGGCTCAATCCTCTCCTCATGTGGTTCTGATACTTGGTCAGATACGCTTGTTGATTAGAAATGCACAAGCCAAGGGAGGCTGAGGCAAAGGTGTGCTTGCTTATGATGTCCAGGTTTTGGGACTCTTTGTCAGGAGGTCTGGTGCTCATCCTCTGGGGGGGAAGGGGTCCAAGACCTGTCACGTGCAGCCATTATTAGCACACAGTCTGTGATGGCTAGGTAAAATATATTGTATCTCTAGGAGCCAGATACAGCTTGTCCTCTTTCCTAGGATAGCTGCCAACATGCTGTGCCTGTGCTAAGCAGTCAGGGTAGTGTCCTGCAGTGCAGTATGACTAGGAGGGATGGCCACAGAGGAGACACCTTCCACCCCCAGAAAATCACACAGATTCTATCTAGGAAAATCTTCTTCCTCCAAGGAAAAGTTCAAAGTCTCCTGGATTAGCCTCATTAGTGCCTGGAAGGTACAGTAGAGCCTCAAGAGAAGAACAGGTCCTATATAGGACCATTTCATTATGGCCTGAGGACACAGTGGAGCCAGACAAATCTTTTAGCCCCCCCCGCCCCGAGAATAGAGGAGATCAGAGATCTCCTCGCCCCCAATCCTCCTCCTCTTCCAGGAAGTCAGGATTGCACTCCTCACCCTCATCTTCCTCCAAAGGAGGGGACTGGGGAGTCAGTGGCCTCAGAAAGTGGGCCTGAGGAGGCTCAGCAGGTCCAGCCAAAGGCTTTTGAGGAGTCTGAGGAATGACCTCAAGCAGAGAAGGCAACAATCTCTTTATCAAATTGGAGAATTCTGCCAGAACTGCATTTGGAATGGTGACAATGGTTGTATCCAGTGACTGGGCTGCTGCTGTTACCAGTGCAAACTAAATGGAGTTTATCAACATGATTCTAGAAGTGCAAGTAGGAGCATACAGTGCTTTGGATAACAGAGCTGAGCCCTTTGCAGGATGGGGTTCTGACCTTGCAGAGCCTGAACCCTCCTAATCTGTGCACTGGAGGAATCTTTGGATTTACCTCCCCATTTTGAGAAAAGGGATCTGAATCATTGATAGGGTGAGGAGCTGTGTGACTTATCAACAATGAGCAGCTTAGTCATGGAGAAGAACCCAATTGGGCAACTGACATGGTGATATCAGCACATCCCTTTTCCATCATCAATAATTTCTGCTTAGGTGTAGAATCAGTCACTTGTTGGGCACTGCAGCAGCTTTGTCCATTTTCTCTAAAAAAATAAATACCCAAAGTGGGGTACCACAGGGATCTGTCCTGGTCTGAAGTCCTCACCTCAGGAAGGATATAGATAGGCTTGAGACAATGCAGCAAAGGGTAACAAAAATGTGTTCATCAGTGACATTGGAGAAGGAATCTGCGTCAGTTTGTGTCTCTTCACAGATGACACTAAGCTCTGTGGGAGGGTGGATAGCAATGAGGGAATCAGGGAAATGTAGAGTAACCTACAAAGGCTAGAGAGGTGGTTTAAAGTTTGGCAGCTGAAATTCAGTGCCAAAAAATGTGAAATAATGCACCTAGGGAACAAGAACCCCAAGACAGAGAACTGGATGGGTGGGGTAAAACATAGCACTACAGCTGAGGAACAGGACCTAGGAGTTATCATCAGTGACGCATTCAAACGATCAAGCCGGTGAGACAAGGCCAATAGTAAGACAAACAGGATGCTGGGGGTGTATTGGAAGGGGTATTAACAGCAGAAGGAAAAGGTAATGCTACCCCTTTATAGATATTTGGTGAGCCACACCTGGAGTACTGTGCCCAGTTCTGGAGTCCTCACCTCAGGAATGATAGGGATAGGCTTGAGACAGTACAGCAAAGGGTGACAAAAATGTGTCAGGGCCAGCAGGGTATATCCTATGAGGAACGACTCAAGGCACTGAACATGTACTAACTGGAGACCAGAAGCAAGAGGGGAGATAAGAGAGAGACCTTCAAATTCCTAAAAGGAATTAACAAGGTGAACTGTGGGGAACTATTTAGCTTGAATATCAACTCGTGGTTACGTGGTCATAAGTGGAAGCTAACAGGAGGGAGGTTCAGTAGTGACGTGAAGATTATTTTACAGAAAGGGTGGTGAAGCCATGGAACAGGCTGCTAGCCGAGGTGGTGGGTGCAAAAACCGTTACCGATTTTAAGCATTGCTAGGACAGACCTCGGGGGGGTGTATTCTCGTAATATACACCATCCCATGTATTATTCTATATGATAGCACTGCATTAATCATTATCAAAAAATAGCAACAGAGAAGTTTGAGATGTTGTCCATTGGTTGGGAAAAGTGATCAGTCAGCAAAAAGACCAACTGTTACACCTTTATGCTTGTTGTCTAGGGATGTTTAAAATATGGATTATCACAATCAATACACAACTTAAGTATTTCAAGACAATAATTTATCTAAGCTACGCTCACCATCAGCCTCAGCCTAGACTAGCCTTCTAGTTGACTCACACCACAATAAATAAAATTAAAATACTAACTATTCTCAGTATGTTTTGTTGCAATGTAATAATAGCTGCACTTAAGTGTTCATCACCAGGTCAGTTTCTTCTAGCTACAAGGACCTGTCCACCAGATGGACACTAGATGGCAGTGCAGTATTGTAAAGCAGGAATGTTTTCTTCATAGTTGGGAATGTTAGCAAATTTCAGCTGTTTTATTTGTGTCTTTTAGGTACTGCTCCAGCTCATGAAGAACCCCGACTAGGTTTCTAATTTTTGTAATACTTAAAGAAATTATCATCATCTTCCTTGTGCTGGTCTTCAGATGATGGGCTTCCATGATCAGTATCTTCTTGATGTGACAGCAGTTCATTTGCAAACATGTTTTAGCTGCATGTGCTTCTTCTTCATCGGCAGTCCCATGAACATGAACTGTGGAAACATGATGCTTGATAGAATCAGCACCCTTTGCTGAAAACTAGGACCAAACTGAGTGTTCACAGCTTTCAGATATCAAGAACAGGAGATAAATAACTGAATACTAGTCTCATATCAAACAACTTCTTTTCAGTGCCACCAATATTGGAAGATTAGCAGTTTGTTTCTGCTTGCAGAATATCTAGTGAGTTTGTAACAGGTTGCATTACTCTGCAGTACTCCACCAAGAAAGTGATGTCACTTATTCTAAATCTTGTGAGGCCAAGTTCATCACAGATGTTACTCAGGTCTTCCTCAACGTTTTCTACAGTGGATCCTATATTTTCCATGGCGCTATAGTAGGAATTCCAACTCATGTCATTGGGGGCAGCCGACTTTGTACCAGTTTTGTCAGAAACAACAGTATTTCACTTGTTTTTGAACTTGTTTGTTTTGTTTATTTAAAATATGGAAAAGTCCGTGGGTCAAAGACCCATTTTCGTGGGCAACCAAAGGGGTTCTGTTCAGTTACAGTGGACTGGACTCAGGACAAAACAGTACTATGCTGCCAGCCCTAACAAATCAATGCCGACCATATCCCTTCCATTTTGTGGTGTACTTAACTGTGCAAATTGCAGGGTTGTAGCCTGCAAGAGGCTGCCTTCATCCCAGCCAGCTTCACGTGGCTCCTTTTTCTTGCCCACAACCAAAGCAGCATGCAGCTGTATCTGCTTGTGTTGTTTTATGCTGTGGAGGCCTGGAGGGCCTACTACCTTAGCTGTGTGCAGCAGGGTACTGGCAGGCAGGCTGCGTACTCCTAGAGTGGTGACAAAGACTGAGCTCTACAGTTACAAAACAGACACATTTTTGTGTGGTAACATCAGTTTACATAGAAACATAGAAACATAGACTTTGACGGCAGATAAGGACCGCTAGGCCCATCTAGTCTACCCATTTCCCTACCTACAGGATAGGCCGCAGATCCTAGTTAACCAACAGCCTATTTCTTCCTACCCCCCACAAGAATTGCCTTATGTCTGTCCCATGCATTCTTGAATTCTCCCACAGTTTTAGACCCCACAACCTCCTCAGGAAGGCTGTTCCATGCATCCACTACCCTCTCTGTGAAATAATACTTCCTCACATTGCCCCTGAACCACCCTCCTTCTATCTTTAAATTGTGTCCCCTTGTTCTTGCAAGTCTCTTTTTCTGAAAAATGCTACCCTCTTGGACTTTGTTGATTACACTGAGGTACTTAAAAGTTTCTATCATGTCCCCCCTCTCCATTCTTTCCTCAAGGGTATACATATTAAGCTCCTTTAGTCTCTCCTCATATGGCTTCTCTTGCAGACCCTGCACCATTTTAGTTGCCAGCCTCTGGACTGCCTCTATCCTGTCTATGTCCTTACGGAGATGGGGTCTCCAGAACTGGACACAGTACTCCAGATGGGGTCTCACCAACTGTCTGTACAGGTTTGGCCAACCTTCTTGGACTTTGTTCACTGTTAAAAAGGAAAAAGGAATCAGAATCAATCATAGCCGGCCCAGTGGCACTGAGGGTTAAGAAGCTGGACACCTAACCTCATACTACACCAGCAGCCCGGGTTTGGCAACAACCTCAGGTCATCAGGGTGCCACCATGGGGATGGGGGGGAGGAGCAGGATCGAGTGGAGCTGGTAGGCTGCTCTCCTCTCCTGAGGGTGGTGGGGGTGGGTTGTCACCCTCCCTTAGTTCCGCTCCCACCGGGTGGAGGTCCAGTGGGAAAGCAGAGGGGACAGCAAGGATGGGAGGGCGGAAGGGGCTGAGCTGGTGCCATGGTATGAGTGTGCCTCCACATGCGCACACGGCCGTGTGCCGGGGCCTCGGGTGTGCAAGGTACAAACAGATGGAAAAATGACATAAACATAATAATTAAAACAAAAGAATCATACAATCAGTGAACATCAGTGAATCATGCAGAATGTGAGAAAACATAAAATGCATGGGTTGGTGTGGGCAGCGACAGACCATAGTCATGCTCCACTATGACACATGCACTTATTCGGGCAATCAGCCTTAACGGTCACATTTCTATAACATTTCTAGAGTCTACCACTGCAGCAGCCACGATGTGTAGCTGGGTAGCAGAAGCAGAGACAGAGGATCAGTTTTTCAAATACAAATGTCAACTGGTGACTGAGAGCGACACTCACCGCCACTTCCAGGCAGCTATCGGTAGAGCATTGCTCCTGCTCCAAGTCAAGACTAGTGCTTCCTGGTTCCACATCTCTGCCACTGAAATGATGGGACACAGACATTCAAAATGCAGGACAATGACAAAAACTATTGTACCTCATAATTAGGAACACATCAAGCATAAAGATACAAACACCTTAACAGCATCAGTGTTATACCATTGCATTTACGAACTTGTACCTATATAAATTAATATTTGTTTCTAAAATAATAATACAGCACATTGTCTGTGTGAGCTTAGTACTTTTTCCATAAGGGGGTGAGGGTGGTCAGGTCACCCAGGTTGCATCCACAGCCAGGAGCAAAGGCATCCTGGAAGTCCTGCAGGGTGCGTGCCTCAAGCAGTTTGTGATGGAACCCACCTGAGAAGGAGCAATATTGGACCTGGTACTTACTCACCAATGGGAACAGAGTCACCAATGTAATGGTGGGTAGCCACCTGGGGTTCAGTGATTATTGTACGGTGTGGTTCAATGTGAGAACAGTGGAGGAGTCAAACCACGTGAAAGCAAGGGTCCTGGTCGGGTTGACTTTGCAAAAATGGGGGAATGTCTCAGTGAAGCCCTGGCAGGGAAAGAAGAAGGAGGGATGTAGAGAAACAATGGGCTAACCTTAAGGGAGCCATAGCAGAGGCAACAAGCCTTTGTGTTAGACAACTAAGCAAAACAAAGAGAAAGAAAAAAAAAACACTATGGTTCTCAAAAGGACGTGGCCAGGGAGGTAAGAGATAAAAGGCTAGCTTTCAGAAGGTACAAGAAAACACAGAGAGGGGAAGACAGGGAACTGTATCTGGAAAGGTAGAGGGAGGCGAGGAAAGCAATCTGGAGCACAAAGGTGCAAATAGAGGAAACATCGGATCACCCCTGAAAAAGGGATCTCTTGGGCCCAGCGGGCCTACCCAGTGAACAAAATTAAATAAATAAATAGTACAGGCAATTAAGAAAGGAGACAATACCTTTTTTCAGGTACATTAGTGAAAGAAAGAAGACCAGGGGTGGGATTGTAAGTTTAAAAAGGGAGGGGGGGTGTACAGAGGGGGACCTAGAAAAGGCAACAATCCTGAACAAATATTTTTGTTCAGTATTCATAGAAGAAGGGGAAGGAGAAGGACCACTATTGGGGGATAGGAGCACCAGTGGGAGAGAGGTGGACATCAGCTCATTTACGGAGGAAAGAGTCGTAAAGGAATTCGAGAATCCGAACGGGGACAAGGCTATGGGGCCAGATGGTATACATCCCAGAATATTAAAATAACTTAAAGAGGTGCTGGCAGCACCACTAATAACCCTTTTCAACAAATCAACAGAGCCAGGGGTGGTTCCAGGGGACTGGAGGAGGGTGAATGTAGTCCCTCTCCACAAAAGTGGGAACAGGGAGGAGGCTGGCAACTACAGGCCAGTCAGCCTGACCTCAGTGGTGGGGAAATTAATGGAGTCACTACTAAAGGAAAGGACTGTGATATTTCTTGAATCCAGCAGAGCACAGGATCCAAGGCAGCATGGACTCACAGCAGAAAGGTCTTGTCAAACAAGTCTGATAGAGTTCTTTGACTGGATGACCAGGGAGGTAGATCAGGGAGGGGCAGTGGATGTGGCCTACCTAGATTTCAGCAAGGCCTTCGACACTGTCCCACATAGAAGGTTGATAAATAAGTTGGGCAGCAGGGAGTGGGCTCCAAGGTGAAAAACTGGGTCAGAAACTGGTCGAGTGACAGGACACAGAGGGTGGTGGTAAATGGTGTTCAATCCGAGGAGAGGGTGACCAGCAGGATGCCACAGGGATCCGTGCTGGACCCAGTCCTCTAATGTCTTTATAAGCAACACTGCAGAGGGGCTGAAGGGGAAGGTATGCCTGTTTGCAGATGACACTAAGATCTGAAACAGGGTTGACACTCGGGAGTGAAAAAGGACCTAAACATGCTTGAGGAGTGGTCGAGAGTGTGGCAGCTATGATTCAATGCAAAGAAGTGCAAAATCATGCATTTGGATGCAGAAATCCAAGGGAGTAGTACAAGGTGAGGGGGAGGTACTGACAGTCGCCAATCAAGAAAGGGACCTGGGGTAATCATATCTGATGACCTGAAGATAACCAAACAATGTGAGAAGGCTGTGGGGAGAGCCAGTGGGATGCTAGGGTGCTAAGGGAAAGGTATCACCAGTAGAAACAAACTCTGGTCAGAGCCGATATGAGTGTGAAGAGCTTTTGGGATGCTTTTACCCATTATTTCTAATGAATTGCACAATGCAGATCTGTGGAGAGGCAGTTTCAATGTGGTCTTCCTTTTACACATTATTACAATGTGTTTTCCTGGAATATGCCTGCTGATTGCTATATATTTAGCCTGGATAGTTCACAGAAGAAATGGCATCTTATTTTCAGTGGGGCTCTACATCTACACAATATTATGCTGCATTGTGTAAAATCAGAATGCACTAAAAACAATATTTTACAGCTGGGGGGAGATATTAAGTGCCGGATCAATGCAAGAGCAGAAAGATGCGTTGCACAAAGAGGGTGCACCGGTCGGCACTGATACAATACTCAAAGAGAATGCACCACCAGTGCAGGGTGTGCATACAGTGAAGCCCAACAGGATGAAGTGCAGTACTGCACAATGCTGCAGTACAGTTACTGCAGCAAACAATGCAATTTCAAAGGGAGTTAATCCCTTTTGTTATGCAGTAAACCTGTGACACTGCACTTCATCTTGGCAGGCTTCATCATTCCTGTTGAAAATGTGACCCTGGACGGGAGTCACAGTGCAGGCGGCTGCCAAGTCAGGTGCATCCAGGGTGACCCCAACTGCATACCTTCCAGGGGGAATGTGTGGCACATACTGGTATGCACCGCAGCTCCCATGGGTGATATTCAGCCCAGGAATGCAGATGAACTAATTGAGCATGCAGGGTACAAAGGGGCCTTATGCATGCTCATTACCAGCCCATGTGCACGTTGGCATGGGGATGAATGCGCTGGAGCAGCTCTCGCTCCCAAGCCCCGACCCCGATCATTCCCATGTGGGACAGCCCCTGAAGTCTCTGGTGGTATAGTGGCACCCCCCCACCACCACCACCACCACCACCTGTTCCATCAGCCCCAATTGTACCGGAGTCCAGGCGCTATTGGTTCCATATTGTAGGGACCACAGTGCTATCTCTAATTGCACCTGAATACACCTACAGTCCATGTCTATAGTGTAGTGGCCTCGGCTCCCCCTCAATGGTGCACAGACACCCCCATCCCTGCCCCCCCGCCTATCCCATTATGATGACTGGCTCTGTAATGGGATCATACCACTCTATCAGTGGGTGGCAGAGCACTCGCAGCAGGATGCTGGAATGTGTTATATGTAAGCATGAGCTGTGTGTGGGTGATAACACTCAGTGGCTATACTCCTCAGGCACTGGCATGCGAATCCATCATCCCAATACCATTGCACTGCTCAGTCTGGGTGATAGCTGATGCTGTACCCACTCACACAGGTCACAAAACAGGCACGTTACAGCTGACCTCCCATTCATTTGTACAACTGGGGAACTGCAGATGAACTATCTATATCCTGAAGTGTACACTGCAAATGACATTACAGGATACCGCACCACATGGCACCCAGAATACTTCAGCAGTCCAGAGGGTGGCATGTTACACAGGGAAACAGGGGAGAGTGTGTCACTTGCATCAGCGTATGACAGCAGGAAGATACAGTATCGGCAAGACATGCATTGGAAGTGTGTAAATTCCCTCTTCAGTTTGCCAGGGACGTACACACAGCTGTAAACACTGGTGGATTCGCAGCTGGCATGGTGCCCCAATGCACGGTACAGTCAATTGGGTTATTCCAGAGTGCAGGTCCCCAGCCCGGGTTCAGTGCATTCAATGGCTGGCCATGGCAGGGTGTGGAGGGCAGTGCCAGTCTTTGCAACAGGTTGGGTATGGGGGGAGTGAGAGTGTCTGTGTACAGGGACGATGGATGGGAGTCCTCTAGACTATGGATATGGACCATGGTTTCCTGTGGTGCAATCAGGTCTGGGGGGCCCTACACTATGGAGCTCTTCAGGGGTGAAGTTGGCTAGATTAGGGATGGAAAGGGGTACCTCTAGTCCACCAGGGCTGCCAGGCTGCTGTGCACCAGGGTGCACTTCTGCAGCCTGCCTGTGGGTGGCTGGCTGGGTTAGGCCAGCTATTTGTGGCCTAACTGTGGGCTGTGGTGCTCTGGACTATGAGGGGCACATTCCCACTGAATATGCTGCAGCACAGCATATGCATGGGACTGCCCCCTCGACTTGAACGGCATACCATTTGTGTGTGCCCTAGCCCATTCCCTTGTGGCCGGCCCATTCTGCAGGTTTGAATATCGCGCTGCTGCGCATTGTTGGAGTTGTGCGGCACATCTCCCTTTTCCACTGGGATGCACTGCGTATCTCTTTTGAATATGGGTGTCCTGGACTAGGTAGCCTGAATACATACATTATAAAAATGGTAAAATCATGACCCCACTGAAAACAAGATATTGCATCTAATCTGGGACAGCCTGAGTAAATACAGTGCAAAAATGTGTAAATGAAGATCCCTGTCACAATGAGATGCAGCATCTCCCCTGCCCTATCCTGGATACAAAATAAAGGATAAGAAATATTCAGTGTTCCCAGATCCAAATAACCATTACTCTGTAAGAAACCTTCATTTTCCCTGTGTTTTCCCCATAAAGGCAGAATCAAATCCCTGTAAATTTTTCCATAAGCCACTGGTTCCTTATTTATGACTTTGTTCTTTATTTATTATATCAGCAGCTTTTTATTAGGAAAAGACCTCTGATTTGCTGCTCAGTATTAATATTATATGTCATGATGGCCTTGGAATGATTTGGATATATATGCTATGCATAAGGCATAATGGGGGACTATATGAAATAAATATTAAGCTCATTATTTCATGAACGATACTCAAAATTAGTAATCATAAGTCAGACAATCTTTCAAAAAGATACTAGTAATGCATGTAAACAAATTTATTGCATATATATATATATATATATACATACATACACACACACATACAAATGCTATTTTTGCATCTTACAGTTGTTCGTTTTCAGACAAATTCTTATAGACTTTTTTCTGTCCACCTGATAGAATCTTGAATGAGTTAAGTAAATGTTATTATTTAATTAAGGCCCTGATCCAGCAACTCAGTAAATACACACTCAGTATATCATATTATAAATTGACAAAAAACAGTCTTCTGTTTGCAGTTGTTTGAGCAGAAATTTTATAAATGGTATAAGTTACTTTTCTTACATCTGTGTTGGTCCAATAAAAGGTATCAAATCATTTGCTTCTGTATCACTCATGGTTTGTCAGCAGTTAATTCATTAGATGAGGTCTCCTTTGCCAAAGTTTGACTGTTTCTCCCCGCCCACACACACACACACATACACACATTCTCTTACTATAAGCATCTCAGTAGCTCTTATCTGTTATGTTTGGGAAGCAGGTCACAGCCCTTTCTGTCAAAAAAAAAAATATATATATAACACATTATTCCACTTAAACCTACGCAGACCTTTACTTTAAAGGATGGACATAAATACTTTAGTTCTTCAGCGAGCCTTTGATTTTGTTAGTTTCTGGTTATCTACATGTTGGCCTCTCACCTTAGTACTGTGTAAATGTGTGTGTGTATGTGTGTTGTTTTGTGTGTGTGGGTGGTGTGTGTGTGTTTGTGTGAGGTGTGTGTGTGTTCATGCACATGTATGTGTGGGGGGAGTGTGGCATGGAACAATTTTTATGTGGGTGTTGGGGTGGTTTTTGTATGTATAGTGTGTGTGGTTATTGTGGTGATATTTAGGTAGGCTTTTATTCAGACAGATGACATAAGGATGATGTTACAGTGGCTAGGACTCAGTTCTCATATATAGTGAACATTTACTTCCTTCTACTAGTTGTCAGTGGTTGGATTACATATTGTCACATTTTTAAAATCTGTTCATATTAAGATGCATATCTCATTTACTTGGGGTCCATAAAAGGTTGAATTTCTTTGGGTAAATATTGCAAAGATTGGTGTGAATGATGATGTATTAGGACTCTTGTACATATATCTCATTCCTACTGGTTATCTTTCCCAGAGAAGGGGGGTGCTTGAGGATTTTATTCCAATGAGTTTTTATTTAGATTCCTTAGGCTGATTCTGTACATGTTTGTTATACACTGACACTGTGTTGAAATCTGTACATATCAGGCTCATGGTCTCATTTTCTTGGGGGTCCTTGAAAAGTAGTTTAATTTTTTTTTCGGTTTGGTACTTATACTTACAACTGATGTTATCATGATTTAAATTCTGTTACAGCACTGAAGGCTTTAAAGTTTATGCAATGTATTAACTGGTTGAGAGTATAGTTAGGAAAATGTCTCAAGCTAAGTTCTATATTACAGTTTGTGCGAAACATTTACTCACTTTGAGTAAACTTGACTTTAGACCTTCTGTATGCCATATTTGTATGTGTGTATATATATGAATTTATACATATATATATATGTTTATAAAATGGGTAGGGAAAGTTATCCTTGCTGGTTGGTTGGAACACATCACATGACCGTGCATATATCACAGCATGACCGCACATCTGCACTTTAACCCCCCCAAAACAGTTTTGACATTTTATAAGATAGATAAACCACTCTGAGGTGTATGGTCATGGTCTGATATACACACGCCTTGGGTGGGTGACACACTCGGCCTGCGGCTCATGTGTAGCAACGCACACCAAGACGTGTGAATATCAGAGTGCAACCACACACCTCAGAGTGGTTTATCTATTACACATACATATATAAATACATACATATATATATATATATATATATACACACATATACACACACACACACATATATATATCTGTGTGTATATATATATATATTATGTATATACATATATATATATATATATATATATATGTGTGTGTGTTTATGTATATGTATATGTATATGTAACCCCCCTGCAAATAGGGGTTCCCAAAAAGTATTCCAGGAGCTTGCTTGAATGCTCCAAGCCTGAATGGTGTTTGGAGTTTAAGCCATTTATCTGTGAGTGCTTTTAGAGTCTCTGGTACTGTCCCTTTAAGAGCTGTCTGCTTGCAGACATAATTTAGTTTGTATGGGGGGGCTGTGTGTTTTCCTGCTTGAGTCCCGCTCGAGCTATTGCCAAATCGCTCCATTTCTGCCATTGCTAAGTGGACAGAAGGAGCACTCTTCAAAGATGTAATTGTTTGCTTGTAACCTGTTAGAGTAATAATGAAAATGCAGTTTGATTTAACCTGCTTTCTTGTAGCAAGGACAGTGCAGAGTAGCTCCCTCATGTTGATTCTGAACTGCTGAATTGGACCAATCTTGGTGGCGAACCTTTAAATGGAGCCTGCTCTGGGGCCGATCAGAACTTGGACTCTCCTCTAGCCTGCTGTAAGGGAATCTGTAAAGGCAGTGACTCGGAAATGTAGTTTGACTTTGCGCCTTTTTCCACCAACAAGGGGAGTTTACTGTGAGTGACAGCCAAACCAGCCAACTGAACTGGGAGGAACTCAAAGGAAATGCCCAGATCTGTCTACTGGAAAGATCAGATCAGTTTGGGCAGTGAAGACACAAGGAGCTGGGTGCTTCTTCGGCGTGTAGTTTTAGCATGGGAATCACGTGTAAGGCCCTAAGTTTCGGTCTGCAGTTTGTGCAAGTGCCTGTTCGGACTGAAACTGACCTGTGAAGAGAATCAAGGAGATCTGAAGAGCAGAAACCAGGCTCATCCTGTAGAAAACTGGAGAAATTGTTGAATCGCGCTCAGTCTGTCAGGAACTGAATCTGCTGTGTGTTCTCCCGGGTGTTGTGCAGTAATTGCGATCGGGATCGAGAAGCAGCCTGCCTGGTATAGTACTTTCCTTTTACATATAAATGTGTGTAGTGCTTGTGGGGAATCGCATTTCAAATCCTCTGTACAGTGACTTGAGTGCATGAAGCTGGAAGTAAACCCCAGTTTAATCCAGACTACATCCATTTGCTCTAAACTGCAGTGGAGTCCAGTCACAAGGACCGTGTCCACATGGTCTGCTCCTCCTGGCAATCCAGGACAATCTGCCTTCCATCCAGTTCCCAGCATTGAGTTTGTGAGTACAAAGCAGGGTGGCTCCCTGCCTTCTGTTTATCGAATTGCAAGTGTGTCATCTAATTGTTGGGTTTTTTTTCCATTTCTTCACGAACTGAGCCAACCGGCTCCGGATTACAATTTGGGTATTGTGCCACTGTTTTTCCATCACAGGGCCCCAACCAGCTGTACCAATCCTGGCTAGCCCTTCCCCCCCATCCTGGGTACCCAGTGAAAGTGACAATTTGGGACTCTGAATATGCGCACAGTACTGTGATTATTAATGTGTTTGACCTAATTATCCTGATTTCCCCCTTCCTTGTTACAGCTCCTTAAATAAATCAGATCTGTTGATTTCAGCAAAGTTACACTGGCTGAGGTATTCGTTTATGTTAAAGTATTGTACTGTGGTTTTTGCACTGTATCATCTTGTTTTGCAGGGGGTCCCCAGCGTCCAGTCGACAGAGCCAGTCCTGGGGGTAAGTGTACATTGTGAAGATATTCCTAACGCATTGTGTGGGCCACTAGTGGAAAGAAAGGGGGGTTACAGTATCCCAGAGGGCTGTGACCAAGTTAGTTTAACTGCTGCAAACCCTGACCTCTGGGTGGAGGCACCCACCATTGGACCTAGGCCCCACAACCTGTTAGTAGTTAAGCAGGCAGGGGTAGTAGCCCTTGGGATAGCGCCACCTAGGGGTTACATCTTGGAGGCTCACCGCTGGGATTGTGTGTCCTCTAGTGGCCATATTTACGAACCACTGTTAAGAAAAAAATAAATAAATAAATGGTCACCCCGACAGAAGTGGCTGTGCACTGGTTGGTGGAGTGGTACTGGGGAGGAGATCGACCCCCAAAATGCTATGCTTATCCTGGACATCCCCCTGGGTTTCAATACAGACACTGTACAGGGAGTACTTTCCAAGGTGGAAGGTTTATCAAACCCTGTGGTGGTAGGTCAACATGCTAATCTGCTCACTCACACTTTCTTGGCCCTAGTAGAGTTTAAGGATCCCATAGATAGCTCCAAAGTGCCACAGACTATTACCCCAGAGGGAGCCTTCACTACCTGGAGAGTGATAACTAAGGACAGTAAAGACCCAGGGAGGAATGTGCCCCCCCCCCCACTATCTGAAACTTTTGAGGAGAAATTTGCTAAATGGTTGCTGGGGGAAGGGAAAACTGTGGAGGACAAACTATTCTTGCCACCTGGGAGTGTTCCTCTCCCAACACCCTCTCCTGCTCCAGTACCTGTAATGGTGGCTGAACCAATGCAGGCTCCTATTCCTGCACCTGCCATTAGTCACGACTCTTACCGAAGGTTAAGGATCTTCTCTGGCACCCTCCCCACTCCCCCAAGGGGAGGATGACTGGGAGACCTGGATAGACTATGTTGCCCCTCAAGTGCTAGAATGGCAATGCTCGGAAGCCGAAAAGTGAAAGAGGGTCAGTGAGAGCCTCCGAGGTCCTGCCCTGGTTACCATCTATGCTATACGGGTCAGTTACCCTGAAGCGACTGCATAGGACTATCTTGAGGCATTGGAGAATGTGTATGGGAGCCCAGATTCTGATGAGGACCTGTGGTGGAGAGTAAGAAATGCACAACAGTAACAAGGGGAGTTGTTGTCTGTGTATGTATCTCAGCTGGAAAAATTTTTGCAAGAATGCCTCAGAAAGGGTAGTTTGCCAGCAATTGAACTGGACCGAACCAGGCTGGACAGGATCCTTAAGTCTGCCCCCTTCTCAGAACTGCTGTTGCTTCAGTTACGCCTGGCAAATCAACTGGAATCCCCACCCTCCTATGATGAGCTAATGAGAGAAATTCGAGGAGTTGAGAAAAGGTGACCTCGAGAGGGACTTGCACCAATAGCTGTGGCTACGACCCGAGTGACTGAGGATGACACATCAAGTGAAGTTCAGGGACAGCGGTTGGCAGTTAATGAGTGCTCTGAGAAGGAAAAAGATATGCCACAATGGGGCGAACTGTTGAGAGAGTTCAGGGAAATAAAAAACAGTCTCTTTATGAAGGCTGCTCCTGCACGTACAGGCCCCGACCCTCATCCGACTGCATCTGCTATGGGGTTGGGGGGTACCCATCCATGCATCTCCTGCTGACAACAGCTCAAAACTCGATGTCTTGATCACGGAAGTGGGGAAATTGATGAGATGTCTCCAAATGCTTATCACGCCGCAGACAGAGATGGCACCAAGGTTTCCAGTTAGTAGTACCCCCACCCTGGCTCCCAGTGTGATGCCTCAGCCAGCTCAAACTCCAGAAAGTATGTTTTGCTATAATTGTGGGAAGGATGGGCACATGAAGAGAGGATGCTGGTCCCCAAAAGACACAAAGTTGCATATAGGCTACAAGGAGAGCTTCAGAGAACAAATCAGTGGTTAAGAGGTGCATGCAGTGATCCCAGTGAGGGCCCCAAAAATGCTAACTCACGTCCCTTTGTGGCAAGGTCAGTTGCCCAGGCCCCCGCTACTGCCTCTCCAGACTGGTCCAGAATAGTGGGTCCCTCCATGGAGACCACTGTAAAGGTGAATGGAGTGTCTACAAGAGCTGTATTAGACAGTGGCTCCCAAGTGACAATTATGTTCCAAGACTGGTATCAGAAGCATTTGTCTGATGTACCCTTACAACCGTTGGAGGGGCTGCATGTCTGGGGGTTAAGCGAGAAGGCCTACCCTTACTCTGGATATATCTAAATTTGGCTGTCTTTTCCCACCTCTGCGGCTGCAGTGGCCAAGCAAGTAGAGACCCTGGCCTTAGTGTGTCCCCCAACCAGACTGTATGATGGGGTTCCTCTACTAACTGGAACTAATGCACATATGTTTGAATGGTTGGCACAGTTGTGTTATGAAAAACAGGGGTCAAGGGCTGGTACAGCTTTAAGAATTTTGGCCTTGATTAAGAAGGCCTATGAGGCACAGAGAGATGTTGAATAAGTAGAACCAGAGGAACCGGTTAGAATTGTCTGGAAGTAGGATCCTGAGTCTCTGATCCTGGCGCCAAATGCCCAGTGTACCTTACAGGGAGAAGACCGTATCAGAAAGGATGTCAAGAATAAAATATTAATGTTGGATGCACCAGGAGACGGAAAATTGCCGGAGGGACTGCTGGTCAAGCCTAGTATTTTGCCTGCTAGAGCCCATGCTTATGCCAGAAGGGTAATGGTTCAAGTTCATAATGTGTCTGACAGAGAGATTCGAGTAAATAGAGGTTGCACTCTGGATAATGTGCATTGTACAGACACTGCAGTGCTACCCAGTAGCAAGAGTTTGGGGAAGAATGACGGAGTAACGCCTGACTTGTTTGTTTTCGGTGACTCCCCGTTGCCAGCTGAATGGAAAGTGAGGATCAGTGAGAAGCTTGCCCAGAGAGACCAGGTGTTTTCTTAAAAGGAATGGGACGTAGGATGTATGCAAGGAGCTGAGCTCCATATCCAGCTGCATGATGAAAGGCCATTTCATGAGACGTCTCAACGCCTGGCACCTGCTGACATAGATGATGTGAGACGGCATCTGCAAGAGATGCTAGCTGCTGGTGTAATACAAGAATCCAGAAGCCCCTATGCTTCCCCCATTGCGGTAGTGAGAAAAAAGAATGGGACAGTAAGGATGTGTGTGGATTATCGCCCTTTAAACCAGCGGACTATCCCTGATCAGTACACTATGCCCCGCATTCAGGATGCTTTGGACTGTCTAAACGGGAGCAAGTGGTTCTCTGTGCTGGATCTCCGCAGTGGGTACTACCAGATCCCGATGGCCCCCAAGGGCCATGAGAAGACAGCCTTTATCTGTCTGCTTGGCTTCTATGAATTCATGAGGATGCCTCAAGGGATTTCAGGCGTCCCCGCCACTTTTCAACGATTGATGGAGCATGCAGTGGGAGACATGAACTTACTAGAGTGCCTGGTATACCTGGTATATCTAGATGATGTTATTGTGTTTGGTAGCTCACTGGAGGAACATGAGAGCAGATTATTCAAGGTGTTGGACCAACTGGAAGACTTTGGCCTTAAACTGTCCATTGATAAGTGTTAATTCTTTCAAACATCAGTAAAGTATGTGGGACACATAGTATTCACCAAGAGAATTGAGACCGACCCAAGTAAAGTTGAGGCCTTGACCACCTGGCCACAGCCCAAAAATCTAAAAGAACTGCAAAGATTCCTGGGATTCTGTGGTTATTATCGGCGTTTCATCAAGGACTATTCAAGAGTGATCCATCCTTTACTTAACCTTACTCAAGGGTATCCCCCAACCCACAAAAGATACAAAAAATCAGCGTCCTTTGAGACTGAAAGAGTGTATTTTTGTCCAAGTGAAGTATTTGGGGCCCGCTGGACTCCTGATTGTGAAACTGCTTTTCATGAGATCATATATCAACTTACCCATGCTCCAGTGTTGGCCTATGCCGATCCAACAAAATCTTATGTCCTGCACACTGATGCTAGCTTGCAAGGGTTGGGGACTGTGTTGTAACAAGAGCATGAGAATGGCCTGAGACCAGTGGCCTTTGCCAGTAGAAGCCTGACCCCATCCAAAAAGAACTATCCTGTACATAAGTTAGAGTTCCTAGCTTTGAAGTGGGCCATTGTTGACCAATTCCATGAGTACTTGTATGGGGTTAAGATACTGGTAAAAACTGACAATAATCCTTTGACCTATGTGCAGACTTCCGCTAAATTGGATGCCACTGGCCATAGGTGGCTTTCTGCATTATCTACATATGACTATGCTGTTGGATACAGAGCAGGCCTGAACCACATAGATGCTGATGCTCTCTCCCAGAGGCCTGTTCCCCGGAATGACTGGGTCAGACTGTCAGAACCTGATATTCGGGCACTCTGCCAGAAGTTTGACAGGAAGGAAGAAATGTCCCGCAGACGATGGACTGTATGGTGGATTGTTTGGGACCTTCTGAGAATTGCATACTGCTGCTTGTGCCACTTTCTGCAATAGACATTGGTGCACTGCCTCAGCTGGACAATGACAGTATTTGGCGGGCTCAATCCCGAGATCCCATGATCAAATCAGCTTTAGAAGCCCTCTATGCAGGGAAAGATGTGTCCAAATTACATTCCACTGATTTGAGAACTGCATTGTTAAACAAAGAAGGTCCTAAGCTGAAACTGATCAATAGACTGTTATACAGAGAAACAGTAGACAGAGGGGGACAAGCAGACAAACAACAGCTAGTGCTGTCCACTGCTTTTCGAGACAGTGCTGAGGTCCTTACACAACCACATGGGGCACCTTGGTATAGATAGAACACTTGACTTGGTGAGATCCAGATTCTATTGGTCTAAGATGGGGGCTGATGTGGAGCAACACATTCGAACATGTAGTCGCTGTTTACAGAGGAAAGCTTTGCCCCAGAGGGCTGCCCCCCTTGTTAACATCACCACCAGTGCACCCATGGAGCTGGTCTGTATTGATTTTCTGAGTTTGGAGTCAGATCAAAGAAATATTAGTAACGTGCTGGTGGTCACTGACCATTTTACGAGATATGCCCAAGCTTTCCCCACCAAGGAGCAGAAGGCATCCACTGTGGCAAAAGTACTTGTAGAAAACTTTTTTGTTCACTATGGGGCTCCACAAAGAATCCATTCTGATCAAGGGAGAGACTTTGAGAGTTGTCTGATTAAAGAGATGCTTTCTCTGTGGGGAGTGCAAAAGTCCAGAACCACCCCTTACCACCCCAAGGGGGACCCACAGCCTGAACGTTTCAACCGCACTTTGCTAGATATGCTAGGCACTCTCCACCCAAAGGACAAGCCTAGATGGAGCCAACAAATTAGCACCCTGGTACATGCCTACAACTGCACCAAAAGTGATGCCACTGGGTTCTCCCCCTACCGCCTGATGTTTGGAAGAGAAACTCGACTACCGGTAGATGTGTGCTTTGGGGTCTCTCCTGATGGAGTTCTAGATGACAACTATTTACAGTATGTGCAAAAGTTAAAGGCCCAGCTAAATCATGCATACCAACTGGCTCAAACCATGACTGCCAAAAGAAATCTGGCCAACAAAGAAAGGTATGGTAAAAAGGTGAAAGCACAGGAACTCCAGGAGGGAGATCGAGTATTGCTAAGAAATCTGGGACTGCATGGCAAACATAAGATTGCTGACAGATGGCACCATCTCTCTCTCACATTGTAGTGGGAAAACTAGATGATCTGCCTGTGTACAAAGTAAGGCCTGAGAATAATTCAAAAGATGTTAAAACAATGCATAGAAATCATTTACTGCCCATTGGACAAATCTTGATTGAGTCTGAGCCCCCAGAAAATGCCCCCTCTGGACCTGTGACTAGAGCTGCTGCTAAGAAAAAATCAAGAAAGTCTGCACTTACAGAAGCTGAGTTAAAGTGTTTCCCCTCCACAAGTCCCAGTTGAACATGACTGTCAGTCCATGTCAGAGGAAAGTGAGTCTGGTTTTGAATAATACCCTTCTTACGAACTGAGTCAGTTGTTTCGGAGCAGTCCCCTAGTCAATTCTGGAGATGAAGCTGGGCCTTCTGGACTGTCTAAGCCCCTAGCTTTATCCCTGGAGCCAGTGCTCCCAGAAAGTGAAGTGCAAAGCATTAAGTCAGAGGATATGGAATCATTGTGTATGGTTGAACTGTTTGAGCTTTCAGAGGAGGAAAATGATGGACTGGAACAGACTGCTGACATACCAGAACAAGAAGAGTGTGTTGAGTGCCCTGATAATTCACTGTCAGTGTCAGAAAGCTCTCCATGTGAGTCAAGTGTTGTGGACTCAGAGATTGTAACTCCTGGAGCTGAAAGTGCTCCAAGTTCTAGCCTCTCTACCCCATTGGAGACTCCCCTGACAAGTGAGGACAATGCTGAAAATGAGGCTCTTGGTGCAGAGACTGTAACAGTTCCCCCTAGAAAGACTGGTTGAGCTGCAAAGCCTGTGGTGCACCTCAGTTATAATTCCCCTGGGAGGCCTGTGGACTTACCTCTCAATGTTGTCCATAAAACAATGTATGTGTCCCCGAGCTCATTGCCCAAACTGAACATCAGTGCTAACTCCAAGTTACTTGTGTTGCCCTCTAGCTATGGTGCCCCTGCCCCATCCAGCCCCAAGGTAGCTGATAGGGAAGGGTCCCCTCTCTTCAGGTTTCATGTACAAGAGGTAATAACCTGAGTTATGGTACAATGTGTGTGTAATACTGTGTAAAGAATGACGTACTGCAAAGTTTCAGAAATGTGTTTCTGGTAAAGTGATATACTGACTGATGATTACATGTATTAGCCTAATGTGATACTGATGTAAATGTATAATGTATTGAAACTTATGGGGGTACTTGCTTGACGCGGACACCAAGCTTTCCCAGGCCAGGAAGGGTGTAACCCCCTTGCAAATGGGGGTTCCCAAAAAGTCTTCCAGGAGCTTGCTTGAATGCTCCAAGCCTGAATGGTGTTTGGCGTTTAAGCCGTTTATCTGTGACTGCTTTTAGAGCTTCTGGTACTGTCTCTTTAAGAGCTGTCTGCTTGCAGACATAATTAGTTTGCATGGGGGGACTGTGGGGTTTTCCTGCTTGAGTCCCGCTTCGCTTACTGCCAATCGCTCTGTTTCTGCCATCGCTAAGTGGGCAGAAGGAGCACTCTTCAAAGATGTAATTGTTTACTTGTAACCTGTTAGAGTAATAATGAAAATGCAGTTTGATTTAACCTGCTTTCTTGTAGCAAGGACAGTGCAGAGTAGCTCCCTCATGTTGGTTCTGAACTGCTGAATTGGACCAATCATGGTGGGGAACCTTTAAATGGAGCCTGCTCTGGATGAATCAGAACTTGGACTCTCCTCTGGAGCCTGCTGTAAGGGGATTGTAAGGGTAGTGACTCTGGGAAATGTAGTTTTGACTTCAGCGCCTTTTTTCCACCAACAGGGGGAGTTTACTGTGACTGACAGTCAAACCAGCCAACTGAACGGGGAGGAACTCAAAGGAAATGCCCGGCTCTGTCTACTGGAAAGATCAGATCAGTTTGGGCAGTGAAGAGGCAAGCAGCTGGTTACTTCTTCGGTGTGTAGTTTTAGCGTGGGAATGGCGTGTAAGGCTTTAAGTTTTGGTCTGCTGCTAGTGCAAGTGCCTGTTCGGACTGAAACTGACCTGTGAAGAGAAGAAAGGAGATCTGAAGAGTAGAAACCAGGCTCACACTGTACAAGACTGGAGAAATTGCTGAATCGAGCTCGGTCTGTCAGGAATTGAATTTGCTATGTGTTCTCCCGGGTATCGTGCAGTAACTGCGGTCGGGATTGAGAAGCAGCCTGCCTGGTATAGCACTTTCCTTTTACATATAGATGTGTGCAGTGCTTGTGGGGAATCGCATTTCAAATCCCCAGTACAGTGAATTGAATGCATGAAGCTGGAAGCAAACCCCAGTTTAATCCAGACTACATCTATTTGCTCTAAACTGCAATGGGGTCCAGTCACAAGGACCTTGTCCACATGGTCTGCTCCTCCTGGCAATCCAGGACAATCTGCCTTCCATCCAGTTCCCAGCACTGAGTTTGTGAGTACAAAGCAGGGTAGCTCCCTGCCATCTGTGTACCAAATTGCAAGTGTGTCATCTCATTGTTGGTTTTTCATTTCTTTACAAACTGAGCCACCTGATTACACTAGATTACATTTGGGTATTGTGCAAGTGTTTTTTCCATTACAGGGCCCCAACCAGCTGCACCAATCCTGGCTAGCCCCCCCCCCATCCTGGGTACCCAGTGAAAGTGACAATTTGGGACTCTGAATATGCGCACAGTACTGTGATTATTAATGTGTTTAACCTAATTAACCTGATTTCCCCCTTCCTTGTTACATCTCCTTAAATAAATCATATCTGTTGGTTTCAGCAAAGTTACACTGGCTGAGGTATTCGTTTATGTTAAGTTCAAGTTCAAGTTTATTGCAGGAAAACTCCATTGAGCAAGCTCATTCACAAGGAGGTCCTGTGACATAAACACTTAAAGTACAAACATAGATAGGTAATAACAGTATATACATGAAATGCACGTTACATGATACAGGCTGGATATACATACAAGGGTACCACATAGGGTGACCACAGGTGGTAAACATTAATATGACACAGGGAAGCGACTTACAGGTTGCATACTGATAAATGAAACATGATGACTGGTGTCTGCAATACATATATTTTGGCAGCTAGAACAAACAACAGACTACAGCTGATATGGGGGGAGGGAGTGATTTGATAGAGTAGCAGTGGAGCATAAGCATATATAAAGCCAGGAGTAGAAGGGGAAGGGAAAGCAGTTAATATGACAAAGCAATTATACCTTACCAGTGGAAAAATATGGCACACGTGGGGAAGGAAGAGACTTAATGATAGTTACAGGCTATGTTCCCCCTAAGGTGTGCGCATGTGCACCCGCACAGCAGTCAGAAATAACCCGCACACAGCTTTAGTAGTAGCGCACAAAGCAGCTGACAGGGATCCTCATGTTCATGAAGTAGTGACTATAGTCATCACTCAGATTTAAGACTTGGACAGCAGGACATGAAAGTGAATGGGAAAGAAACATTGCATTCCCACCCCTGAGGCCACAACCCATTAACTTTAACATGCCAGCAGTTAACAAGCCAGCAGTCTCGCTCTTGCTCCACTTACTGAACAATGGAACCGATCGGCAAAATTCCAACCAATCGGCTTTGCAGTTACAGCAATGTTTTTGGCTTGACACCTCTTTTCAGTAAGACAGTACTTGATAATGAACAGTACTCCCCTGCTGTTCACAGAAATGGCATGTTTTATTTGTTTAGTAGATTCCCCCCAACAAAGCAATGCAAGAGATTCTCGGACATAGGGTGTATATTATATTATTTCAGTTTTAAAGTTGCACAACTTCAGTGTAATCTGCCTCCTCCCCAAGCAGCGTCTCACATACAAAATGTGTTTAGAATGGATTTAAAGCCTCACCATTGAAAGCGTGTTCATTTTTTTTCAGTACAAGACTCTACAGATGTTTAGAGAGATGAGATTGTGCTTGTCTTTAAAACAGGGTCTCGCATTATACACACATTTGAGATTCAATGAATCAGTGCTTGTAAAAGGTTGCCCATGTTGGCTACATGGGGATAGTAATTCTAAAATGGACAAGAAATAGCAGTGCAACAAATGTCCTTTTCATTTAATTTCATAAATTCAGACTGCTCTTAGTATGGATCCAGAATGGAAGAGGATTACAGTCTCCTAAATGCATCTCCTCTCTCATATCACACTGACTCACTCACTACATTGCAAAAAATACATTTTAAAACTCCCACTGAGCTTGACAATACCCAGCATAGTTATTGTAAACCATACCTAGGGTAAATGACATCACATACAATTTTGCATTCATCCATCAAAGATCGCATTGCTAAGTACTACTTTAAGAAGCTGTCCAACCCTGAATACCACATTGCCATAACAGTATTAAATGATGTACTTTTGGAGTTGGCAGAGTTGTCTAAGATGTTTCAGAAAGTGGTCTAACAAGTTGAAGCTGTACAGATTGCTAGGGCAAAAATAAAAAAAGTTCAGAAGCCAGTACCTGGGTGAAACTGTCTACTGGAGCCCACCAGTAAAACTGCTTTTCGCTAATTGCACAACTGAAGTAAGCATAACAGCAATTTTGCAAATTCATTGGCCTGTTATGTGACCATCTGGACAGCTGATTTCCTGCAGGTGAACTTTCTGACTCATCTGCCTTTGATTTTGCAGCAATGCCATATTGCAGCTTTGAGTTTGGCTTATCAAATATTGAGAGACTGTACAGCAAATATCAGGACTATTTATTTTCATCAGTGGACCAGGCAGAAATTGTTAGCCAGTACAATGACTTCAGATTTATAGTTGCTGAAAAAATAAAGGGAGGATCATTAAAATCCTTTACTGACATGATCCACTTTGCTTTGACTAATGTGCAGTACAGCATGGTGGCTAAACTTACTGATGTATGTACTACATTCCAAGCTAAACATGAAGCTATCATGTATAGAGGTTCCTACACAGTCTTATCATTCCCCAGAAGAGATTCTCCATAGAGAGGTGCAGAGTGAGAAGGCTACGATAGCACAGAGAAAAATCTTGGGAGTGACAGACAGGGGTGTAGCCAGAAATTTCCGTTTTGTACACAGTCTCCAACAGTTACATCCCCCCCATTAAAAAATGTACACATCCTTTCCAAATGGCACCCCCTTCCAAACAAGTCAGATTGTTGTCAGATGATTCCTCTACTCTCTAAAGAGGTTATACATGTATCTGTCTCCTAAACAACAGAAATTTAAACAGATATACTCCTCAGTGGCCTACACTAACCTAAATACTACAGATTAGAATGAAAATGTTAACAGAAAGGCATATGGTTTGTGACAGGCACTCAACAAAACTGTACACAAATGTGTACAGTGAGTATGGCTGTCTACACCCTTGGTGACAGAGGATCATGTACTGAAGCAGAGAGAAGTATGGCTGAGTAAGACCATAACTATCTTTGGGTGGAAGGTTTCACTCAAGGATTCTCATAGGAAAGTTAGGGAAGATTTGTTGCTACTTTTGGAAAGAACATTAGGATTTTATATCTCCAGAAACATGGCGGAGTCTGTAAAGTTATATGGAGACCCTGAGCCCACAACACAGATTGATATTACATTTAAAAATTTTCATACAGCTAGCAGCTTGCTTTCTCTGGCCAGCAAGCTGGATTGTTTGGGAAATACATTTAGTTAACACGTTAAACTTGGGTGAAGTCTTTTCATGGTTTAAACAGACTAAGGATAGTCCAGAATCAATCATAGAGACAGATAACCCCCGATTGACTTTGGAAACCTAATTGACCCTAATACCTACTCGCCGCTGACAGTTATTGATTCAGCCTGACAAATGCAGCCTGTAGATAATATCAAACAATGAACTCTGAATGCCAGCTAGATTTGGATAAGGGAGCTGGGGATCGAGATGTGGATGCCCTTTCTATACTTTAATGGAATATTGAGGGTATCCATCTTAAAATAATTGACCCTGAAATAGTGAGATTTCTGGATAATTTTGATATTATTGGACTGCAAGAAACATGGTGTACAGAACATGTAACTCCCAAACTGTCTGGATATTCTATCTTTACTCTGCCAGCAACTAAAGATAAAAAGTTTGGCAGGTTTAAAGGGGGTATTTCCTTTTTTATCAAAACTTTGCTAAATTTTCAGATCACTAACATTTCTACTAAGTCAGAGGGTATTTTTACTAATGATTAGCAAGGGACAAGAGAAGATCATTCTCTGAAATATATACTTGTCCCCTCGCAATAGAGCTACTGATCCCGCTGACCTTTTCATACAGGATCTGAAAATGGCACTTGAATTGTCAGATAAGGGTATACGTTGTCCTATAATTATTTTGGGAGACTTTAATGCCAGAATTCCTTCTAATTTCTTGAAGGATGTATATTCAGATATGATCCATACAATATATATAATTAATCCAAATATATCATATACTAGGACTGCTGAGGATCTAAAATCTAACCTCAGAGGCAAGGAATTGCTAGCGGGCTTAGCCAGTAGAAATTTCTGTATTTTAAATGGTAGAACTCGGGTCGATCTAGTTGGATCCTTACTGTGCAGAGGACCTACTGGCTCTTTAATCCCTGATTAGGTTTGGACCAATTTGGAAGCAGTAAAGCTGATCCAAAAGTTAGAGGTCATGGATAGATTGGAATCAGCACACTGTGCTATTGTAATTAACATCAAATGCCCTTTTGGAACTTTAGGGAGTGAGGCACAACAGGAAGAGAGTCTGGAAGTCATAAACAAGAGAAGGACTAAATGGGAGTCGATTCATCAAGATAGTTTCAAAGAAATTATTAGTACAGGAATCTTAGGTAATATTCACGAGTTGGTCCTGGACAAAAGTAAGGCCTTTAATATTTTGGAGAATTGGGAAACTATTCATTCTTTACTTGGACCTAGATGTAAAACAACGTACCATCCTAGGTCCCTTTATAAAAAGTCTTAGTTTTATTTGGTATGCCTACAGGCAAAGAAAGAGTTTAGAGGAAAACAAAGACAGCATAAGAAGAAAAGAAATAAGACTGCAGCAGATTTTAAATTGTTAAAGACTGGAAGAGAAAAATATAGGAAAATTATTGAATGGGAGAGACATAAACATACTCAGGGACTTTGGGAAAAACTGAGGCAGGCTGTTTTGGATAGGGATGGAAGGCAATTTTGGAATATTGTTGCCCAGTGATATAATAGATATGCCAATAAGATTGAAGCCTATATTACTCCTGAAGTCTAGGCATCTCATTTCTCCAAGCTCTATTATTCTCATGAAGAGCAGGAGACACCTGATGCTTTCAAAATACAGGAGGGTGACATTTTTTTCCAAGACCTATCTTGATCACAGAGGACAAAATCCGGATGGCACTCTCTATAAGGTTTTTACCAACTGATGGATTCCTTTTCTTCTTTTACTGTTTAATGACCTAGTTCAGGGGTACTCTTACGCTGCCAGTTTGGCAGGTAGTGTTATCTTCCCAATTTTTAAAAAAGAGGATCCAAATGACCCAAGGATGTATAGGCCTATTAGTTTGATAGATGTTTCACAGAAGATTTTGTCTAGGATAATTTTGGGCAGATTGCTGTCATGGGTCAAGGAGAACTCAGTATCAAATGAGGCACAGAATGGTTTCTGGAAGGACTGTTCTACAGTACAACACTATTATGTGCTTCAGCACCTGATCTGGAAGGATATTAAAGTGAGAAAAAACAGATTAAATTGCTGTTTTGTGGACTTCTCGGCCTTCAACAGCATTAGTAGAAAAATCCTTTGGGCTACATTAAGGGATCTGAAGTTGGAGGCCTCACTTCTTGATGTTATTAATAGACTATGAAAATATGTGGGCAAGGGTCCAGTAAGCAATATGGTCATCTAACTGATAGATTTGAGACAAATGTGGGGACAGGCAGGTGTATTTTGGCCCCACTCTAACATCTACATTAATATAGTCTTGGATCAGCTAGGTAACCCAGATTTCCATACTGCAAAAATTAATGATCAAAGGCTTGAATGTTTAGCATGTGCAGACAATTTAGTCTTGCTCTCTACTTTAGTCCTAGGTCTTAAAAGAAAACTGGCTCACTTTGAATCTCTCTATTCTCAAAGGAAACTAAAAGTTATTCTCAGGAAGACCAACAATGTAGTTTTTGGCTCTCAAACCAAGAATATGGTAGGCTTTAGGCTAAACGGTAACCATATAGACACTGTTAAGTGTTAAAACTATTTAGGTGGTCATTTTGCCTATAGCCTATCTTGGACCAAACATTT
The DNA here is from genome assembly GCA_016271365.2 of Neoceratodus forsteri. Taxonomy (NCBI): domain Eukaryota; kingdom Metazoa; phylum Chordata; order Ceratodontiformes; family Ceratodontidae; genus Neoceratodus; species Neoceratodus forsteri. The sequence continues at coordinate 682,955,162 of CM028131.1, read as the reverse complement.
GGAGGCTATTCAATTTAAAATGGGATCTTCTGTAAATGCCCTAAAAAATTTTAACAGCAAGATGGGAAGTCATCGTGTGAGCGGGTATTAAGAGCTGTTAATCCAAAATAAGAACGATCATGTTATATGCCTCTGAAATCTGGGGTTATACTAAGGTTAGAGAATTATAAATAATTCTGAATAAACTCTATAGATACATCTTAATATTTTTAAATGGAACTCCAAGCTGTATTCTTGCCTTGGAGGCAGGACAACGTTCCTTGACTTCTCTCATCTGTGAACGACAGATTCTCTTTCTGTTGAAACTTTTTCTTTTGCCCCTACAAAGATATCCTAGAATGTGTGTAGTGGAAGCCATCAAATTGGCCAGCATGGGATATGTACATCCGTTTATTCAACTTATTAAGGAAACAATAATGCTGTCCAGATTGGGCCACCTCTTATATAAAATTTACACGAGACCATTTGAGGAGATTAGGCAGGATGTCATATTGAGGCTTATTGACTTAAGACATAAATTCTTTCTGTGTTCAACTCTCCAAGCTTAAGCTATATGGATTTTTATACAAAAGTAAAGATTTCATGGGGATATGAGCCATATCTCTCTTTTTTAACCTGTCCTAAACAAAGAAGAATCTATACAAGCTTTGGAACTGAAAACTCAATGCATTCATTTTAGACAAAAGAGTGGGGGTACTTTTTCCATATTGTAAATGTGGAGTGGGGACCACAGATGATCTCAAACATGTGGTACTCTTGTGTCCTAGGTATGAATCAACTAGAAAAAACCTGCTGGGGGATCTCGGCCTCCCCCGGAGGATCTTTTGGAATATTTGTTTACTATAAAAGAGAAGAACACAGAAGAGATCTTTGCAAGATTTTTCATCTCAACTCATTTGTAAAGTTTATTAGGGGGACCTGAAGTTCTGTGGAGGTTTTTTATGTGAAAAGATACTCTGTTAAATTGAATTGCACTGTAAAGATATTTAAGTTCCTTGTTGATTTATTTATTGTCTATTTATATTTACTATGTATTTTGTCCTGATTTTAGTATACTGTAACTGCTTTTTGCGGAACAATAAATTGTACTACTACTACTACTACTACATTCCAAGCTTCTAGTGCTGACCATGAAAGAGGCTTCAGCCTCATGAACAGCATTAAGAGCAAACAAAGAACCGCTTGGAAGAAAGCCATTTAGATATGCTGATGCGAACAAAATAGTTTTTAACATCTGGTGGAAAAATGGATCTTAATAAAATATAAGTCCACTAGAAGAATGGGAAAGACAGGAGAGAAAAACAGTAAATGTTGATTTCTTAGCAATGCATCATCAGCAGCACCCCTTTTAGATGCATGCAAGACTCTTTAAAATGTACATAGTTTACACATATTTCCAGTTCATACTGTTATGGCGCACAATGCACATCCAAGCTTCGGACTGTGTCAGAATGTATATTTATACTTTGCATTGAGTATTTGAGAGTTTGGTTATATTTTCTACTGTTTACTGGTAATAAAATATATCACTTGTTTGGGACACCCAATTTGTGCACATGAATCAATTTTTTTGCACAAAGTGCCGCACACACATATCAGTCACCCACCCACAAAGACTAAAAATTAGAGGGAACATTGGTTACAGGAGTCTTTTATTTTGGCTGAACTAAGCAATTTGTAGAAGTTTATTGAAACTGTGCTAGTTAGTTTCAGTACAGTTTGTAATTGGTTCCAAATGGAGGGAAGGGCATATGCAATAGCATGTTTACCAAAGGAGGTCCACGTCCTTGGTATGTCAAGCATAATAAAGTCAGATTTTCTTAACGAGTATGCACTATGTGAGATACTAATAAGGGAAGAGATAGCTTGGCAATTTCTGCAGGAGCAGTTTAGAGTCCATAGCCCAGCATGGAGCGAGTCTAGTAGTAAGGGATGTCCAACCAACAGCTGCATATAAGTCACAGTGATGCGAGCAGTAGGGGTTGGTAATGAACGATGCATGGTGATAAAGGATGTCCAGTTTACTTAGATTTGCAAGAGTGGTGGAGGAATAGATTACATCGCCATAGTCGAGTAGAAGGAGAAAAGTGGCCTGTACAAGCTTGTTTCGAGTTTCAAGGGGGAAAAGGGGCCTATTTCTGTAGAAGAAACCTAACCTTGCTTTTAACCTTCTAGAGACATCTTTGACGTGGTCATTGAAAGATAATTTATTGTCGATCCAGATACCCAGATATTTAAATTTGGTTACAACTTCCAGAGGCTCGTTAGCGTGGTGACAATGAAGTCTTGGGCAAGGGTATTGGGGGCCTGTGACAGCAGCACCAGTGGAGAATATCATCACTTTAGTCTTCTTAGCATTGGGCAGAAGCTTTGCCTTTATTAGATTATGCTCAAGTTGTGTGAAGTCCGCTTGAAGCACTCCCTTGACTTCAGATAACGATAAGCCAGAAGTATACAGCACAGTATCATCCGCAAAAAAGTGCAGATTGGACGTAGATATGTTAGCATCTAAGTCATTAATGTACAAAGAAAACAAAATAGGGCCTAAGATGGCTCCTTGGGGGACTCCTCTTGCAACTGACAAGGCAGCAGAAAAAAAGCCTTCCGCCTTTACTTTTTGGGATCTTCCAGTTAGGTAGCTAGAGAACCACTGGGTGGTATGGTATGTGGCACCCAACTTTGCAAGGCAATTGACTAATAGTTTGTGATCAACAGTATCAAAAGCTTTGCTGAGGTCCAAAAAGACTGCGCCAGTTACCTTCTTAGCATCTATAGCAGAGATCCAATCATTGATTGCTTTTGCTAGTGCAGTGATTGTGCTATGATTAGCCCGGAAGCCGGATTGAGCTGGGTTAATGAGAGAGAAGGTTTCCAAGTGAGATTTTAACTGAATATGGATCAGTTTTTCGAGAACTTTAGAAAGGATAGGCAATATGGAGATAGGCCTATAGTTGTTTACGTCGCATGGGTCACCAGATTTAAATAGAGGGAGGATATGTGCTGATTTCCAGCAGGATGGCACAGTAGCAGATGTAATGAAAAGATTGAAGATGTGGAGAATTGGGGCAGTGAGATGGGCATAGCCTGACCTTAGGAAAAAGGGTTCCAAGCCATCGTTCCCTGCGCTTTTTTTGGTGTCTAAGTTAAGAAAAGAATCTTCTACTTCTTTATAAGTTATCTCGCACAATTGGAAGGGGCTGGGTGCAGGACTAGATGTAGGGAGAGGGGTATGCTGGCTCACCGCAGCACCAGCATAAGGTGACGAGTCAAAAGCTAATCCAGCTGTGGCAAAGTGGGAGTTAAGTTCCTCCAGGATTAGGGACTTGTTTTCCACAATCTTGCCACTTGCAACTATCTTTGTTGGGACAGAGGGGGCCATGGGCCGTCCTTCTATAGCTTTGACAGTCTTCCATATTTTATGAGGGTTACCTTTAGCTTGTTCGAGAGTAGAAATATAATAGTTAGCTTTAGCAGAGCGAAGTTTTTTCACACAGTTATTCCTGGCTGTTCTAAAAGCCTGCCAATCCAAAGATTCTTTGGAATGTCTAGCTTTAGCCCAGAGCTTATCTCGAGCTATAAGGGCTGCCTTGAGATCCGAGGAGACCCAGGGGTTGGAATTGTTCCGTACCCTTACTTTGATGAAAGGGGCATACTTATTTATTATTTTAATGAGTTTGTCATTAAGGATGTAAGCTGCCTTGTTGACATCTTTGGCTAGGTAGAGATCTTGCCATCTGATCATGCTCAGGTCAGATAGGAAGTTTACTGCACTGAATTTGCAAAAGGATCTTTTTGTTATAAAGGTGGGCTGCGGCTGGGCCTTAATTTGAGATCTTATGCAAGCAACAATTCCATGATCGCTCATGTCATTGTGAAACACTGCCGAATTAGATATTTTGTGTGGATGGGTGGTTAGTACCACATCTAGAATGGAACTGTTGGCAGTATTTAGAGTGTTGTTCCTAGTGGGTTCACTGACTAATTGCCCAAGACCTAGCTCGTCACAAAGGGATTTGAGGCTGTGTGATTTAGGTGACAGCCAGTCCATATTTAGATCTCCTAGAAATATTGTTTCAGTTTTTGCATCTACGAACATGGATTTCAAAAGATTAAGGACTTCATCACCACCAGATAGTGATACATTCCGAGGAGGGGAGATGAAGGCTCAGCGAAACTAACTCAAATTCCTTGACTAGAGATTTGCAACTAATATTGGTGACTGAGTACTTAGATTTGGCGTAGATAACCACACCCCCGCCTCTAGACTCTCTATCTGCTCTAAATAAATTGTAGCCCTGCAGTGATATTTGTTGATCAGTGTTCGTCTTTTTTAACCATGACTCAGTAATTATGATAAGGTCAGGGTTAACGGGTGCAGCCCAGGCTTGCAGCTGTACAAGTTTTTTAGGCAGGCTTAAAATGTTGACCATCATCATTTTGAGACCTGTGGCCTCAGCAAAATCGATAGGCGAGGTAAGTTGTAGGGGGCCAGGGTTGAGCTCCACATTTCCTGAGCAGAGAAGAAGCAGAAGTATAACTTTCTTTAAGGAGCTTATAAGAATGGAGACTGCTTTTTTATTTCTTCGCGGTAACCCATATCATGCTGCGCAAGAGGCGGCGCCACTGTAATGACAGTTGATCGTGATCAATGTAAGTGCTTGGGTAGACATAGGTGAGGACAGTAGCAAGGGGGTGTAGGCTAACCGGGGGGAATAGGCTAAAAGGGGAGAGGAGAATGACATAGTGTCTGCACGGTAGACCATTATAACATTAGGTATTGATAAGGTACATTGGAGAACTGAATTGCATTGAGGTACTTGGAATTGCACTGTATTGCTGAGAACTCTGCACCTTAGGAGCAATAAAAACACAATAAAGAGAGCCATGGTCCCAGATTGAGTGGTCTTGTGGTTTGTATTAGTGCAATATTTTCTAGGCAAGTAATTTGCCCACCTAGGTACTCACTTAAAACCTAGATGAGAAAATACAGCAGAAAGGGGAACAAGGAGAGCAGGAGCAGCTTAGTTAGTGGCGGGGCTCAAGAGATATTCACACAGGGCAGTCTTATTGGCCACACTCAGCAGATACCAATCATAGGTTGGCAGCAGTAGAAACTAGGCCAATGAAGCAGTAATATGATATAGGAGGCGGATCATGAGTATATTTAAAGGAAGCCTGGGAGAGGGGGGTGGTGGGGGTGGAAGAAAATTTCAGGTCAGAGCGAGAGCTAAGAAGTCAGAATTAAGAAGGGAACACTGTAACAGGCTATAGAGAAGGTGCTCCAATCAGAGCAAAGCAGGCAAGCGGACGTACCAATCATAATCCCCCTAGGGCAGTGCCGCACCAATCAAGGGTGCCCAGGCATGCTGGCTCTCTGCAGAGGATTCTATCGGTATCTATTGGTATGACAAAGTATAAGTTAAAGTATTGTACTGTGGTTTTTGCACTGTATCATCTTGTTTTACAGGGGGTCCCCAGAGTCCAGTTGACAGAGGCAGTCCTGGGGGTAAGTGTACATTGTGAAGATATTCCTAGTGCATTGTGTGGACCACTAGTGGAAAGAAAGGGGGGTTACAGTGTCCCAGAGGGCTGTGACCAAGTTAGTTTAACTACTGCAAACCCTGACCTGTGGGTCTTTGGACCTAGGCCCCTCAACCTGTTAGCAGTTAAGCAGGCAGGGGTAGTAGCCCTTGGGATAGCACCATCTAGGGGTTACATTGCCAAAGTCAGCCCTCCTGAAGTCCAGTACCCTCACTTTTGTATGGCTTGACTCTGTAGCTGAGTTTAACGTGAACCACACTGTTTGATGATCACTTGTTCCCAGATGGCAACCCGCTTCTAGATCTGAGATCCTCTCACTGTCCCCATTTGAGAGTACGAGGTCTAAGATTGCTTCCTCATGAGTGGGTTCTAAAACTAGATGTCTGAGGCATGCACCTGTAGGGCATTGAGAATGGCCCTGCTCTTGGATGTGGCTGCAGGAAGGTGCCACTTGCGCCATTTATGTTTGGCGCAAACATCTTGCATCAATCTCAGGGCTTTGAGAATCTAATCCCCAGACTTTTGAACTATGGATATCGAATATGGGAATGTTACACCCTCCAATACCTTGCTCTGCTTTACTCAGGACCCTCGCTCCTCATTTTCCCAGAGCTGCAACAGAAATATGGTCTTAGACTCACAGGACCCAATTCTCAAAAGGACAGGAATGACACAAGGTGCTAGCATCACAGAGATATGACACAAGTGGCTCAGTGCGCCACACCTTCCATCATTCATGATTCTATAATGGTGTCTGCGTAACTACCTACACCCATTGCAGCAAGCAGCTTTGTGCCCAGCTTGTGGCAGGATACAGGAAGTGCCATGGTACAGTGGGGTATTGTGCTGGTCAGTGGCTGCCATATCCTCAACAAAGGGATTCTGTAACCCTGACAGTGACCCAGCCATCTCCCTCAGTTAGACCACCACAGGGCTGGTCTAATGGGCTCTACACCATCACTGTTGAGGGGGGCCATGGGATTGGGCATAAGGGTGTGAGCAGGGGCACAGCTCAAATAAGGAATGTGTGCAGCCTATGGACAAAGCACATCTTGTACAGTAAAACAAACCCCTTCCAGTAACACTGTGGTGCACTGTATGACACATACATTGTATCCTGGCTTTATGACTTCCCCTGTACATAACTGCACATGGCTCCAATAGGCCATATAAAATGTACTAACATCCAGAAAGACATCAAACTGCATAGAGCACTGTTATTACACTTGTTTAAGAAGAGCCCATTGATGCTGCCAACCACCTTCATGTAACATATCTTCGTGGAGTTGACCGTCATACTGTGATCCATAGGTGTGAACCCTCATAACAGCAGGAGACAGAAGATGCATTACCTGGTAATACATACATACATTTTTAATGATGGGTCATGGTCAAATTCCACCTCCCAGTACTGACTATAGCCCTCTCTGGCATGTGTACCTCAGTGTGTCATTCCTCTCCTTTGTGCTGTTTCTGTGACACACTGGTGCATGCGTGTGTAACCCCCCTGCAAATGGGGGTTCCCAAAAGACTTCCAGGAGCTTGCTTGAATGCTCCAAGCCTGAATGGTGTTTGGCGTTTAAGCCATTTGTCTGTGAGTGTTTTTAGAGCCTCTGGTACTGTCTCTTTAAGAGCTGTCTGCTTGCAGACATAATTAGTTTGTATGGGGGGACTGTGTGTTTCTCTGCTTGAGTACCACTCAAGCTGCTGCCAATTCACTCCATTTTTGCAGTCACTAGGAGTGCAAAGGGAACCAATCTGAAAGATGTAACTGTTTGCCAGAAATCATTTAGAGTAATAATGAAAATACAGTTTGTCTAACCTGCTTCCTTTGCAGCCAGAACTGTTTGCCTAGTTCCCCATTCTAGTTTTGAACTGCTGAACTGGACCAATCAGTGTGGGTTAAGGTAGCTCTAAAATGGTGCCTTGGACGAATCGGAACTTGGACTCGTAATCTGAGCCAGCCACAAGAGGATTGTATGGGCAGTGACTCTGGGAGATGTAGTTTGGACTCCGGCGCCTTTTTGGACCAACAGGGGCAGTCTATTGTGAGTGACAGCCAATCCAGCCAAGAACTGGGAGGAACTCAAAGGAAGTGCCCGGTTTTGTCTGCTGGAGTTTCAGTTGAGCTTGGCAGTGAAGAGGGAAGGAGCCCTGTGCTTTTCCGGTGTGCAGTTTTAGTCGGAAAATGCGTGTAAGGCCCCGAGTTCCGGTCTGCAGCTTGTGTAACTGCTTGTTAGGACTGAATCCGTCCTGTGAAGAGAATCAAAGGATATCTGAAGAGTAGAAACCAGGCTCACCCTGTAGAAGACTGGAGAAATTGCTGAATTGGCCTCGGGTCTGTCAGGAACTGAATCTGCTGTGTGTTCTCCCGGGTATTGTGCAGTAATTTCGATCAGGATAGAGAAGCAGCCTGCCTGGTATAGTACTTTCTTTCTACCATATAAATGTGTGAGGAGGCTTGTGTAGCTCAAGTGAATCCTGCTGCCATTAAAGGACTTTTGTCTGTTACTGTTTACCATATAAATGTGTGAGGAGGCTCGTGGAGCTCAAGAATAGCCCTGCTGACATTGAAGGACCCTATCTTGTTTGGAGGTCGTGAGTACTAATTCAGGGTCGCTCCCTGTTGAATTGCCACATTGAATCCAAATGGAATTACTGTACTGCTGACTGTTTAACTCATTTTTCTTTTCTCTGTGTGAAAGGGCCCCTACCAGTTGCCACGGTTTGGACTAGTCACTAGGGCTTGGGTACCCAGGGACAGTAACTGGTAGGGATAGGCCTGTGCACAGAGCCATAGGTAGATGAGTAAAGTGATAAGCTAATTAGCCTGATTTCTCCCTGTCCTTGTTATATCCCCCTAATTAAATCAGAGCTGCTTGTTTCAGCAAAGCTATACTGCCTGAGGTATTTGTCTATGTTAAAGTATTGTACTGCGATTGTTGCACTGTATCTTCTTATTTTACAGGGGGTCCCAGTGCCTGAACCAGTCCTGGGGGTAAGTGTATACTGTGAAGGTAATTCTGGTATACTGTGTGGGCCACTAGTGGGAAGAAAGGGGGGTTGCAGTGTCCCAGAGGGCTGTGACCAAGTTAGTTTAACTACTGCAAACCCTGACCTCTGGGTGGAGGCACCCGCCATCGGATCCAGGCCCCTCAACCTGTTAGTGGCAAATCAGGCAGGGGTAGTAGCCCCTGGGATAGCGCCATCTAGGGGTTACATCTTGCCTCTTCACTGCCAGAGCTCAACTGAAACTCCAGCAGACAAAACCGGGCACTTCCTTTGAGTTCCTCCCAGTTCTTGGCTGGATTGGCTGTCACTACAATAGACTGCCCCTGTTGGTCCAAAAAGGCGCAAGTCCAAACTACATCTCCCAGAGTCACTGCCCATACAATCCTCTTGTGGCTGGCTCAGATTACGAGTCCAAGTTCTGATTCGTCCAAGGCACCATTTTAGAGCTACCTTAACTCACACTGATTGGTCCAGTTCAGCAGTTCAAAACTAGAATGGGGAACTAGGCAAACAGTTCTGGCTGCAAAGAAAGCAGGTTAGACAAACTGTATTTTCATTACTACTCTAAATGATTTCTGGCAAACAGTTACATCTTTCAGATTGGTTCCCTTTGCACTCCTAGTGACTGCAAAATGGAGTGAATTGGCAGCAGCTCGAGTGGTACTCAAGCAGAGAAACACACAGTCCCACCATACAAACTAATTATGTCTGCAAGCAGACAGTTCTTTAAGAGACAGTACCAGAGGCTCTAAAAACACTCACAGATAAATGGCTTAAACGCCAAACACCATTCAGGCTTGGAGCATTCAAGCAAGCTCCTGGAAGTCTTTTGGGAACCCCCATTTGCAGGGGGGTTACACGTGCAAACCTGAGAGACTTTGGCACTGGGACTGCTCCAGTACGTGAATCAGGTATAGAGTCCCCGGTGCACCAGCGATCAGCGCAAGCTGCTGTTTGCCACAGCTTGCATCGATCTTTGAGAATCCTGCCCACAGACTTTTACCGATACCTCCTTGTGAGCCACTATGTAACAATGCTCCCCACAGCAGCCCAAGATCGCCATGAGCCTCCCTACTCTGATTACATTCTTCCTTGATTTCCTCAAGACATAAGATACACAACATTTGATCTCCAGAGTCTATCAAGCCTTCCTGGCCACACAGGGCACTCACACAAAAGATGTGGGTAGCAAATGGGCAGAGTAAATAGGATGTCAGATTTCCACTGAGCAATGAAAAAATTCCTATCATGCTATTTCTCAACTTACAGGCAAGCATACATGGTATGAATATGCATGGTCACATTTTATTCAATATTTTCAAATACTGGTTGTTATAGCTCACTTCAACATGTCTCACACTGTGGTCTGCTGGAGGCAATGAGCAACCCACACACAGCTTTAGGGACCGTCTGCTCCTACAAACATACTTTAAGGATCTGGAGCAAGAACAACAGGCACTCATTCAGTGCCCAGTTACACTCACACCAGAATTATATCTCCTGTTGCAATACCCCCTGGGATTTAGAAGTCTGCACACGTGTTAGTTATTACAGGTTTTGATTACTGCCAGTGAAAAGACACTCACCTATGGCTTACCCCAACAGTACCAACCTTGAAAGCCTAGAGAACAACTACACACCAAACTTATACGACAGAGAGATTATCTTACTCTTTGAATAACCTCCTAGAAGTGTTTAATACACATTGGATCAGATGGGTACTGTATAATATGGACAAAGATCCCAATTTAGAACCCTAAAATTAATTACGGAGCACATCCAACAGTCTTGAATGATATCAAGCATCCCTTGGTAATACCTTCATGCTAAAAGCCCTTAAGGGTTTGTCATTTTCTTACCCTATATAATTATCTGGCCTTGGGTTCCATGGACCTCGCCCTCCCACGTATGTCGCCATCTCTCGTAAGCTGAACTAAGGTTCAATTATATCATTTGAAACCTCTGACAAAATAGTATTACACAAAATATATATAAACTCTAATGGATTACCTCAACAGCCCCATGACCCAAGCTACAACATAAGGGTAGGGTGCTACTCTCCCCCAGAGCTGTTTAGAGTTTATATTATCTATGTGTTAACCTGCTAGATCTAAATGTAAACATTGTAATTGCTGTATCATTTGAAACCTGCAACTGATGAATACTGTACTGATTTCTTCCTGTACCATGCAAGTTCAATAAACAGATATTAACAAAAAATGGCAAAAAAAAACTTTGAAGCTCGTGTTACATATGACAAGCAAGAAATGGGCATGGGTGCAGCTGCCCAAAAGTCATCTGATTACACTGCATTACAGTAATACATTACTTAGAAGGAAATGTAATTAGTAACTTTCAAACATTATATTTTCTTCTCAGTAATCCATTACTGATGCACATTACACAGTAATGTAATCAGATTACAGTAACATGTTACTTGTAATGTGTTACTACTCAACACTAGCCACTACTCTAGCTAAGGTGAATTACAGATTCTTGTGTATCAGTACTGTTGCCCCCAATATCTCTTTTATATGAACTGTAGGGGGCAGCAGTAACACTTCTCCACCCAGTCCCTCTCCAGTTTACAGTGCTCATGTGGGGTGAGGTGGGTTTCTTAAAGTAATGTCACCAGTGTCACCTGTCCTTTAAGTGCTATAACTTCTTTCTCTTTGCAGGTGTGGAGAACCCTCAGATATTCCATGTGATTATATGTAAGGAATAAATCGAGACATCTAATGTTAAAGGTCAGGCGGGGGCCCAGGCCCTCCCTTCCAGAATCTGACACTGGAACATCCAGATCATCACCATCCCTAAGTAGGACACGGCTGCTGCTCCCCTGTTGCAAAGAAACTAGAAGCCAGAGTAGAAACAACTACACTACATTTGGACTTCATCCAGTAAACTCTGTAAGTAGCACTTTTGCCTCTCGGACTTATTTGACTGGTGTACAGCTATAAGTATCGTTCACTCCTGGTGTGCAGCATTTCCCTTTTTACTATATTTGTTTTTAAGGGAGAGGCCTCCCTAAGTGCTTCCACCCTACTCTACATGGCTAGGGGCACATCTTTTCTGACCGCGAGCTTTACCCTGCTGTGGTATCAATGTAGGTCTGTCGCCATTGCACGTAGTTGTCTAGTCGTGGGGCACTTTAAATTGAATAGTTAGCAATGCTTTTTTTTTTAACTTGCTGCTTTATTGCTTGTTGCTTTATTTATTTATTTATTTATTTTAAGTGTCTAGTTTTCCATTAGCAGGTTATACAGACCTGCCACTAGAGGGCTTCTTGGTCTTTCTACACAAATCACTGTACTCAATTGTGGGCAATATGGCCTGCATTATCATTCTCAATATCATTATCATTGCCTTTAAAGTGCTAATTTTCGGCCCCCTGCTGCACTGCTGACACTTGCCATTGCAAAGTCTTAACCTGCTGTGCTCTGTCTTTTTCCTCAGAAGAAGACCCTCGCTATGCCCACAGTTGAGCGCCGGGCCAGTCTCCTGCCAGCGGTGGTCCAAGAGTCAAGCCGACGCTTCAGAACTGCCAGACTGAGGACTGCCGGGGAAAGGTATGGCAAACTGCAATTTTATGCCCACCCACCCTTGCCCTTTCTGTAGCCTTTCTTATATAGACACCTTCCGCCAAAACATAAATCACGCCCCTGCGTCTCGCTGCCCTGTAGCCTGCTCTATATCCCCTTGTTAGCTACCAAATCAGCAGACTCCCTTTCTGCTCGCTCATGCTGCCCACACTGTTGAGCCGAAGCTTGACCATTGTTTGCCCTTAAACATCACAGTGAGAAATACATACGCTAGGCACCCCCTATTGTGTTTTTCTATCCTTCTCCCTCTAATTTATATTCCCTTTTTTTAAACTCTACTCACCGGACAGTAGCTGAATAAGTCGTTTATATTAACAATCTACTGAGGGTGCCACGAAAGACATTTGATATGGTACCTTCTGCATACCAGTTATACTTTTCATAGTGGGGGGATTTCTCTGGATTCTGCTAGCTCTATTACTGTATCCTGATTGCTGTGAAAAAGGATATCTCTCAGAGCATGCCACACAGGGAGATGTATTATATTACTCGACTTACTGCATTACTGCAACAGTCACAAGGGACTGGGTATGTATATATGACCTCCCAATGCTACAACATAACCCATGGAGCAGTTGCCATGGAGGGACTCTGGCAGATTTACTATCTTATGGGACCCTGTTTCAACTCTGTACAGAAAATTATTCAATGCGCCTGTCTGCAAGACTACTAATCGGTGCTCTAACAAGAGGCCAAAGCTCCATATCCGGATGGCAAACAAAGTGGTATCAGAATAAAAAAAAACGGACAACAGCAAGAATCTTTAACCTGTCTCTTGCGGCAACTATGAAACTATTGATACTATTATTAATATGCTCAGGAAATGTAGAACTTAACCCAGGACCCCCAGAGGTCATCACTGCACCAACAGACTTAGCCAAGATCAAAGGGCTAAGCTTTCTCCATATTAATGTATGCAGTCTGTTAAAGAAGATCACGATGATCCAAGCCTGGGTTAACCATACCCTACCAGATATACTAGTAGTGTCTGAGGCCTGTCACAGCTGACAAAGACATAAACTTACCTAATTATCAAGTATTCAGAGCTGACCGCCAAACTAGGGGTGGGGGCGTAGCGATATATGTGAAGGATAGCCTATCTGTAACCTGCCTCGACTCATCCATGGTAAAGGAATTTGAATGCCTATCCTTCAAAGTGGCCCTCCCCTACACCACATCGCTGCAGCTAATCGGCTGCTATAGGCCCCCCTCAGCTGACCTCAAGCTATTATCCCACCTGGGTGACCTAATCAAAAAGGCAACAGAAGAAACTATAATCATAGGAGACCTAAACCTAAACTGGCTGTCAAAGGCAGCTGCACCCTTAATATCATTCTGCGATACACATGGGTTTACACAGCTCATAAATGAACCCACCAGAATCAACAAAAAGAATACAAGCAACAGCACACTATTAGATGTTATACTAGTGAATAAACCTCACCTTTTCTCACATGTTGGAGTACTATTCAATGACATCAGTGACCACTGCCTTATTGCGGAAATAAGATCAGCATGCAAGCCGTCATCCCCCACCAAGTTCACAATGAGGAGATCAAAGCAAAAATTCAACATTGAGGCATATCTGGAAGAGACAAACCACTCCACACGATGGCAAGAGTTTTACTTAGCAAACACAGTGGAGATAGCGTATGAGGTGCTAAATGACATTATTACAGGTGCCCTTAATATCCATGCTCCAATTTCTAAGGTACGCATCAAAAATAAAACCTACCGTTGGTTCACTCCTGACCTTAAAGCCACCCTCCTTGACAGAGACAAGTTATGGAAAAAGGCACGAAAAACTAAGATATCAACTGATTTGGAGCTGTTCAAAAAAGCCAGGAATATCTGTACCAGGAAAGTACGAGATGCTAAGGCTGCTTATTATATGTCTGAACTAGACTCCTCCTGCCACAACCCTGCCAAGTTCTGGAACACCATAAAAGACGTAACAGGATACAATCCAAGTAACACACTCCCAGCCAAAATACACAGTGGCAAGGGAACCATCTCTGATAGACTGGAAGTCCTGGAATCATTCAACAATCACTTTATAACCACTGGTCTAGCATTCGACATCTCTCCGGCTAACCAAATGCGTTCCCAGTTAGGTATCAAGAACACTGAAGCACGGGTAACGGAGCCCACCTTTTCCTTTATACCAGCCACCCTGAAGCAGGTGGAAGAATTAATATCACAGCTGGACACCAAAAAAAGTGCAGGTGCAGACTCCCTTGATCCCTATTTTTAAAAAATTGCCGTACAAGTATTAGCAGTGCCAATAACACACCTATTTAACCTCTCACTACAACTAGGATCTATTCCATAGATCTGGAAAACAGCCCAAGTTATCCCGCTACTGAAAGCAGAAGACCCCATGGACCTCACCAACTATAGGCCAATCTCTATCCTCCCTGTACTATCCAAGCTGCTAGAAAAAATCATAAGCACTCAACTAAGAGGATATCTTGAAGAGGCTAATCTTTTAAATCCAGCGCAATCTGGGTTTAGAACCAACCACAGCACCATCACAGCCCTGGCTAAAGTAACCAATGATTGCCAACTCGAACTGGACAAAAAAAATTGTGTCTGTGCTGTATTTTTAGACCTGAGTAAGGCATTCGATACGGTCGATCACGAACTGCTCCTCTCCTCCCTGAAATCCATAGGACTCGACTCAACCTCCATTAGATGGTTTAATAACTATCTCACGGGAAGGACCCAGCAGGTTAAGGCTGAAGGAGACCTATCACCACTCAAATCTCTCCAAAGAGGAGTTCCCCAAGGATCCATCCTCGGCCCAATCCTATTTGCCATCTATATCAATAGCATCGACAATAACCTCACCAAAGCCACTGTACACCTGTTTGCAGATGATACAGTATTGTATATCAGTCACCCCTCTCCCGTAACAGCATGCATAGAGCTACAAGCAGAATTCAACCTATTACAACACCAACTACTGGAAAAATACTCCTGCTAAATGCAAAAAAACAAAGGCAATGTTGTTCTCCCCCCAAACACAAGCCGGACACTCCTTCCCAAACAATCTCCCCCACATATCCACTGTCCTTGGTGAAAATCTTGAATATGTTACAAAATTCAAATATCTGGGGGTCTGGATAGACAGTAGACTCGACTACTTAGATCATCTGGAAGATCTGCTAAAAAAACTCAGTCAGAGGCTTGGGCTCTATTACAGAATAAAGCACTTTCTCACAAGTGATTCTAAAAAGAAGCTGGTCCAGACCTCATTTCTATCAGTATTAGATTATGCAGATTTCCTATATGGTCATTGCCCCAACTCGTATCTGAGCAAACTGGACACACTTTACCATACAGCCTTGAGGTTTATTACAGATCTTCCTCTCAGCACTCACCACTGCTCGCTTTATGCTGCAGTTGGATGGACCTCGCTCCAATTTAGAAGAGACAGGAATGCCACACTATGGACTTATAGAGCGATATCAAAGATGCTACCAAATTACGTCTCAGACTGCTTCACACAAATCACATCAAGTAAATATGCCCTAAGAAGTCTAAACTTCATCATGCTTTTATTTATTTTATTTATTTATTTGTTCTAGGATTACAAATACCTTTGAGCCAAGGCTCTTTTACAAAGGTTCCACGTCATTGGTACAATTGAGACAATCATAAGCAAAGATAACAGTTTATAAAATTAAAAAAAAAAAAAAACTCATAGTCTTGTAGATGAAAAAAGAACAATAAGGTGAAACTTTGGGGAAGGGAAAGGGAAAGGAGGAGGGTGAAATCGGGGAGACTAAGTGGATGGGAGAGAAGGGGAGGTAGGTTGGGGGGGCAGAGAGAGGAGCGGTGGAAGGTGGATAAGAATAGAGGTAGTGCAGCCGGGTGGCATTTGTCATGGGCCAGCAGGGGAGGTGAAGATAGGAAGGGGTGTGCTGGCAAAGTGCAGGAGTAGATGTGGGTCCAAAGGGGCATCTTCAGCTATGGAACCAAAAGATATGTTTAGCCACAACAATCACAGAGGTTGGAGGCAGTCAGTGTTAGGCGGAGACCAGTCTTAAAAGTGCTGAGCGATAGTGAAGATGAGATGTTGCTGGGAAGACCGTTGTACCAACTAGTGGCCCGGTAAGCAAAGGATCTTTGGCCTTGTGTTGTGCAGCAATGCGGGACTTGCAGAAGCTGAGGTTTCGATCCCCTGGTATGTCGGGTGTGGATTCTCGGTTGTATGAGGGCACAGACTCCAGGGGGGGCAAGGTCCAGCAAGATTTTCTTAGTAGTAATACAAGTTTGGAGTTTTATTCGATTGGCAAGATTCAACCATCCAGTTCGAGAATAGAGGTCACAGGTGTGAGTTAGGCATTGGGAGCCAGTGACAAATCGACAGGCCTTGTTGAGGGCGGTGGATACACGTTTGAGTGCGATGGTTGTAGCAGAGCCGTAAACGATAATGCCATAATCAATGATGGATATGATGGAGCTCTGGACAGCGACAGTGAGGGCTTCAGGTGTCAGGTGTTTCCTATGACGGAATAGCAGGCCTAGCCGGGAGTTAGCTGCTTTGGCTACATGGTCAATGTGGGCAGTGTAGGAGAGGTGAGGGTCAAGGGTGATCCCGAGGTATTTAAAGTTTTGACCTGTTCAGTCGGCACCTTGTCTGGTGATAACGAGAGTTGGAAGTGCTTATGTTTATTATGGGAGCTGCTGAAGATCATGGCCTTTGTTTTTTTGATTAAGGATGAGTTTGTGCTTTGTGAGCCAATTCTCAACCGAGAGAAGCCGAGTTGGAGATTTTCTTGTAATTTCTTTGGGTCCTGGTGTGTGGCAAGAATTACTGCATCATCGGCATACAGTGATATGTTCAGTGCAGGAGTCCGGTAGGGTGTTAAGGAACAGGTTGAAGAGTAGGGGGCCCAGTATTGAACCCTGGGGGACTCCAGAGAGGACAGGTCTGGAATCAGAGTGCACATCTCCAATTTTTACATGCTGGGTGCGGTTCTCAAGATAGCTTTTGAACCAAGAGATTGAATCATTGGAGAGACCAGCATTTTTTAGTTGGCTCAGCAGGAGGGAGTGGTGGACAGTATCGAAGGCTTTGGTCAGGTCAATGAAAATAGCACCAGTTAGTTGTCCATTGTCAAGCGAGCTGTGAATGGGGCTGGTGAATTCGAGTAAGGCAGAGGATGTACTATGACCTTTTCTAAAGCCATGTTGTTGTTTACAGAGAATATTATAATTGTCCAGATACTCGGTAAGTTGGTCTGCTACTATACGTTCCAGTGCCTTCGATAGGGGAGGCAGAATGGAGATAGGGCGGAAGTTCGCATGGTCAGCCTTATCACCACTTTTGTGAATTGGGGTAACAGTGGCCATTTTCCATTTGTCTGGGAATTGGCTCGAGGAAAAGAGAGAGATTAAAGATCTTGGTGAGGGGCCCAAGTACCTCGTCAAGCGTTAGGGCCAGTAGCTTGAGGTCAAGTGTGTCATTGCTTGTTCTAGATTTGCTGATGGCTTTGGCAATGTAGTTTCGGACTTGATGTTTCTTTAGTGCTTTAAAGTAGAAAGGTGGGTGACAGGCGTGGGTGGAGCAGTTGGGGGGGATGGGAGTTGACACGTCTTGGAAGAAGTCGGAGGAGAGAACACTGCTAAGGTCAGTGAAAGCGATGTTAAAAGTGTTCGCAATAGTTTTAGAGTCGAGTGTAGTGTGCTCATTTATGTTGAGTATGTTCGGAGAAGATTTTGACTGCTTCCCAGTGACATCTTTAATGTTTTTCCAGAAATCTCTCCCATTTCCCCAGGAGTTAGTGAGGGCATTTTTATAGTAGTCAGATTTCTGTTGCCAAATGGATTTGGTGCAGTCATTCTGTGCCCGTTTATAATTCTGGATGTCGAGTTGCTTACCGGAGTTTCTAGCCAGTTCCCAGAGGTGGTCCCTGGATTTAAGTTTTTTTAGGAGGTCTCCTGACAGCCAAGCGTTACTGAGCGATTTAACTTTACGCTTTTTGAGGGGGGCAAATTTATTACAGGCTTCATTGAAAATGTGAATAAATTGCTCCAGTGCAGTATTAGTATCTGTTGCCTTGAAGATGGGGGACCAGTCCTGCAGACTGAGGTGTGATTTGAGGTGGTGTAGCTGACCATGGGGTAGGACTCTGCTGGTGATGATTTTTGGAGGGGGCTTATAGAATTTGTTTGACCAGGTACAGCTGATGGGAGAGTGGTCACTGAGTGAGTCAGGGAGGACTGAGGTTTTGTGGATCCGAGAGGGTGGTTGGTTAGGATCCAGTCGAGTAGGGTGCAGGTCCCAGTTCTGTAGTTCTTCTGGTTGCATAGTCAACCATTTGAGTCAGGTTAGCTGATGTAACGGAGTCCTTAAATGACCCACATTCAGCTGAGAGCCAATTAATGTTAAAGTCACCAAGAAGGATGATTTGAGTCCGATGGGTGGGATTTGACAAAGTCAAGGACAGCGGTTAGACCAGGTCCCTTTTCTTTAGGAGGTATGTAAACAGTGACAACTGTGAGGGCATTATTGTGGGTGCCTAATAGGAGTCTGATGGGAAGAATCTGAGCAGGTGTTGCTGGAAGATTGGAATCAATGGGGTGTCCTCGGAAAGTGTGTTTCACATATAAGGCACACCCTCCACCTCTTTTGGACTTACGATCAACCCGGAAGACATTGTAGCCAGGAAGGGTGATTGCCTGGTCAGGAATCTTTGGGGTGAGCCAAGTTTCAACTACTGACAGAATATCTGGGTTGTGTTGGGTGGTAAAGGCTTGCAGTGCATCAAGCTTCGGAAGTAAACTGCCGATGTTCAGGCACATAATTGAGAGAGTGGCTGCTGGTTTGTTTTGGTTGTAGGTGTTTGGTCCAGGGTTAGGGTGAACAGTCCCTGATAGCAGCAGGAGGAGGAGCACACGTTTCAGGGTACATAGGCAGAGTTCAGTCAGAGAGAGGTTGCGTTTCTATTTTGAACAGTAGTATGCCAGGTGGTAATGTCGAAAATGCAACATTGGAATAGTTGTATACAATGTGGCTAGATGTGCCCAAGGCTCACACATGAGCAGGGACAGATCAATTTCGGTGGTGTGCCACCAGGGGGAGGATTTGCCCCATTGCTAAATGATGTAAAATAATCAAATCCACAGGAAAATAACCAGTAAACTGTTTGCTCTATGGTAACAAGACAAAGGATGTGTTAAATTCCAGGAATACTGGCCTGGAGCATATGCAGGAAGCTAAAACCCTTTGTCAGTGTCTTCCCTTTGTTTAAATAGTTGTGAATGGTTCTCAAAGACATGCAGTTCCCTTTAGCAACAAGGTAGACGGAAATGTGGATTCAGTTTGCACTCCCCAGGTCAGAGCTTGTAGAATTTCTTAGCTGTACTTACTTTGATTGTGATGGCTTCCAAAAAAGTTGATTTATCATGAGAATCCCAATATCTGCTGGTGATGTTTTCCAGTTTCTTAGTCCAGGAAACTTTCATAGATCACATATCCAAGAATGGTCTAGTTCCTCCAAGCCAAAACACATGAAAATCCACAAAACTAAACTATTGACAGAGACAACACAAGCACCCAGCCACACAGCCCAAGTAGGCGGAGCTCAGTTAAAGTGCCCAAATTCAATTCTCAATATGGTAGATCTGCTATCAGCTATGTCTTATCTGCCTTATGGAATATGATGCAGAAGACCCTGAAAGTGAACAGATACATCTCATTTACATCCTTTAAATATCTGTATTCGAGGCTTATCATAGAAAAATGCAATTGTTTCCACAAACAGTAGAGTATTCCTAATCTTATCCATCACCCTCCCCAGATATCCAACTCATGGAAGGTATCCACCTTTATTAAGAGTCACCACCCCTCACACTCCATGCACCCCTCCTTTCCATCCACCTCCCCTTAATCCCTTGTCATATATCACAGCCCTATACCCAGTGCTGCCCTCCTGCCCTCTTCATAAGGCCCACAGTTTATCCATTCCACAGTACAGGCCCCCACCATCTTCCTCCTCCCCCACCAGCCAGGCACACCACTTCCCACTCCCCTTCCCCTCACCCCTTATTACCACTACACCTGAATTTAATGTATAGTCTGATTAGAATGTATTCTTAGACTGTGTGTATACTGAATATTCTATGTAGTATCCTAGAGTGTGTGTATATTGAATATTTTTTAAGTATCTATGTAAATTGAACCTTGACCTTACCAGGTCCATCTTGCAAATGAGCTGTGCTCAACGATGTTCGCCTGGATAAATAAAGATTTGTTTGATTGATTGATTGATTGATTGAGAGCAGGTAGCATAAGAGATATACTTTTTTACTATACTGGACTATTAATGAGAAATTATTGGTTCTCATATACACTAAAAAATGAAAAACAGCTAATACATGTACATGAGCCTAATGATGTATGTTTTCTTCTTTCAGGAATATCATCCATGACCAGTCCTTGGAGTTTATCCATCCTTGGAATTTAAAGGATTCCTAAACAACATTTTGACAACAAACTATTCAAAAATCTGACTTCATAGGGGACTAAAGGAAAGGCTGCTGTATTCATTAATGCTAAAACTACATTTATATAATTTACCTAAAAGCAGTTCCAAAGCATTTGAAAAATGTAAAATCAGCCTTCCAATTTAAAAAAAAACTGCCTTACCTGCTTTCTAAAATGGCCGCCAAATGTGTTAAGTGACGACATCATTGGAGCCAGAGTCAGAGAGCTATATAGCTGTCTGTAGTGCTAACTAGTTCTTTTTTCCCTTTGTTTAGAATTGTTTCACCAAAATGGTCAAAACCATGTCCATTATTTTGATCAATACTCATGTTAGGCTATGGTTCTGTTTATGTTGTGTACTTTAACATGCTGAAATTGTGTTTTAATTCAACCAACTTTCTCTTTGACAAACCACAGTGCAGTACAAATCTTAAATAACCTGATGGTCTAGTGGTTATGGTGGATCCAGGATGTTACAATGGGGGGGGTGCTGGGGTGGTGTGTATACTTGATATGCATGTTTTAACATTTGTATTAAACTCTTACATTGTCTGCTATTATTCTTTTTTAGTATGTTTTTAACAGAACCTACAAATGTAATCCATAGTTTTGAATGTAAAATTTGTACAGTCAATAAATTAGACTTCTTCAACAAAATGAAATGCAGCAGCAGCAGCAAGCAAGTAAGTAAGTTACAATGGGGGGGAGGGTGCAGCCTCACTCTTCACCACCCCCTAGATCCACCGCTTGTTTGTAGCAAAGTTATTGTGTAGTCCAATGCCAGAGTTCATACTTCTCAGAAATCTAAAATATGCTGGTCTTGTCCTCTTTTACCATGGGAAATAATAAGAAGAAGAAGAATCAGCATTTATATAGTCTTTTTCATACACATTGTATCCCAAAGGGCGTTACAAGCAATGCTAGACAGGTAGTGAAGTGACTGAACGTGTAGTGGCAGCCATTTCACACAATAATACCCACACACAGCCTTGGACAATTGCATGAACTGGTTTTATGGGAAGGGGAATGTTGGCCAGGACAATGGGGTCAGGTAGTGATCATGGTGCAGACAGCCTCACATCTTATATCTCACAGTGGTCTACTCATACTTCTCCCCTTCTGTCTTCCCCCTACCCTGAATATAGCAATACCTTGCAGGAGTGGCCTTCTCAGTCCCCCTCTGGTATTCATTCTTCACTCCTTCTCCCCACACCAAAAACTGGTGAGCTCATCACCCTTGTGCATCACGAATGTAGGTAGTACAGCCCCTGGGTTTTTTGACATATCAAAAATAAACAAATCTTTCCAGTAAGTCAGGCTGATAGCAGCAGGGAACAAAGGGAAAGATGAGCTTTCCCATCCTTAAAAGATCTAGGCTACCTTTGATTAGGCACTATTAAATGGCAGGTGTGCGCATCATTATGCATATCATTTAATAGTGCCTAATCATAGGTGACTTAGATCTTATATGGGTAGGAAAGCCTACTTTTCCGCTTGTGCCCTGTTGCTATCAGCCTGGCTTACCAGAAGATCACGTGTATTATTAATATGTAAAAATAACACATGAGACTTTACTAACCGCATTCATGATGTGGAGGGGTAGTAAGCTCACCAGTTTTTGGTGTGGTGAGTGGGTGAGAAGAATGAACGCCAGACTGGGACTGAAGAGGCCATTGCAGTAGGGTAGAGATATATTCAGGTTGGGGGAAGACAGGAAGGGTGAAGTTGAGCAGATCATTGTGAGATCTGAGATGTGGGGCTGCCAACAGCATGATCACTACCTGACTGTGGATGAGAGCAGCCAGCGACGACAGATACTCAAAGTGGCAGGGCTGCACCTAAACTGTTACTTGAATTCATACTAACTGCCAGCAGATTAGGCCTTACGGTCTATCGAGTTTGCTCGAACCTCAGATCCCTAGTTGGGTGCCGAGGCCTCCCCTTGTGTTCCAGTGTAGGGAGATTACCCTTGGGTGGGGGGGTGTTGATGTTTGTTAGGACAGTATCGAGGGAGCTATGTATAGCTCATTCAAGATTTGGAAGGGTGGTAGCCAGCCACCTAGCATTGTGGAGCAGGGTACAGAAAAGTAGAGAAGAATTGCCGGGAACTGCCCTTCAGGGTTCTGCAGATCACAGGTAAAGGAGTAGACCAACAATGGAAGTTGGGTGGATTCACTCAAGGCATTTGTATGCCGCTCCTGCTAATAATGTTGTTATCCATAGTAAGTGCACTCCTCATGAGGGTATGAACAGCAGTTTGTCTGATGTGTCCTGTTGCTTATTGCTTGGCCCTCCATGAAGACCTAGTTGTTGGTTAATGAGGCGGGGAAAAAACACAACGGGGGACTGTACACATACTGCCTTCACTGTACAGAAGGGTGGTGATCCACTCAATGTTTACTGTGGGAGCAGAAGTCAAACATTGAGAAAGTGGACTTGAGAGTGATTTGGGAGGCATTTTTAACAGTGCCAGCTGATGAAGTGTATCGGTATAGGTGTGCACAACTGTCTGAGGTACAAGATTGCTATCTGAGGTGTGATAATTCTCTTCATGAGACCACAAGCTCATATGCAGCCCCAGGCAGTACTGAGAACACAGTAAGGATGGTGGGGTGTTCAACAGAAGGCAGGCTAGGTGCAGGGGGTTCACATGGAAAATGACTACAAGAGAAGCTTATTTGTGGATTACCAAGAAAGTATGAGCTTTGGAATTGGACCAGACCAGTACTTCACTACAAATTTCAGGGCATCACATAACCATTAGATCATCCGGTATTTGAAGTGTTGTACTGTACTGCAGTTTGCCAAAGAGAAAGTCAGCTGGATTACAAAACATTGTCAGCAAGTTAAACAAAATGAACAAAACCATAGCCTAACATGTACTGATCTGAATAATCCATGTGTTAACACATGGTGTTGATCATTCTGGTGAAACAATTCAAAACAAAGAGGGAAAGAAGAACTACTTAGCACTATAGGGAGCCATGTGGGTCTCTGCCTCTAGCTCCAATTATGTCATCATGCCTCATCACTTAACACACTTGGCAGTCGTGTTAGGGAGCAAGCAAGGCTGATTTTTGAATGTGAAAGGCTGATGTTTACATTTTTGAAAAACTATGAAACTGCATTTATGTTATTTACATAAATGCAGTTTTATCAGAAATGTAAACAGCAGCCTTTACTGTACCTCACTATGAAGCCAGATTCTGGAGTTTGCAGTTTTAAAAAACTACTTGTTTAGGTACCATTTAAAGATAGAGATGATGTACATAAGACTACTACAAAAGGAAAAAACTTATAGTCCATGTCTCTATCTGCCTATAAATTAGTTAATTCCTTATATTATTCCCTTATTAAACTGCTCTCCATCTTTAAAATAGTCAACATTGCAAAAGCGATATAAAATTAATATATAATTGAACCAGAATAAGAACAGTTCTCCCTTTTCAAAGGAAAATAAACAATAAACCAGTGACTCATTGCTCAATGTGTATTTCATGCTTGTATTCCTGTCTTTCTTTCTATCAGTATTTGTATGTGTAGGGGCAGGGTTGAATTCATAGGTAGAAGTCCTTGAGAACAGGGATTGGATGGTGCGTTCCCAGTTTCAGGTTAAGAACTGCTCCAGCACTGTACAGCCCTCCGTTTCTTCTATGTAAACATAGTAAGGAAGCCACCTTGAATTATATTTCTCTACTTGTAATCTTAATTTCGCAGTGATTGCCTCCATATTTTTAATTGATTTTAAATTAATCATCCATTGGCTCAAAGTTAATGAATTTAAGGTGAGTCATTTCTGAGTAACTACTTTTCAAGCAGCTACTATTAAGATCAAAAATATATATTTGGCTACTGCTGTACAAATCTCCTCTGCTGGGAGGCCTAGCACTAAATTTTCAAATGTAGGGGTCTGTATTAAATTTAGCATAGTTTTGATAACTTCTCTCACCTGTCCCCAAAAGGCCTGAATCCTTGGGCAGCTCCAGAATTCATGATGATGTGTACCTTTGAGTCCGCATCCCCTCCAGCATAAATCAGTGGGGTGCGTAGCATAATGTTTTGAGATTGTGAGGGTAATGAAATAGCGCCCACAAACCTTCCACCTAAACTCTTTCCATATTGCGGAGGGTGTAGTTTTGTGTATGTTCTTTTACACCCCTTTTCACTCCTGTTCTGTAAGGGTCCACCCTAGTTTCTCCTCCCATCTATCTTGGATTTTTTGAATTGCCAATATGCCCACTCCTTCCTGCATCAGTTTGTAAGTTTGTGAGATGAGATTTTTAGTGTCCGAAAACAGACCTTTATTGTATACTTATAAAGTTCTCAGGGGCGGAAGGGGACACCAAAGCTGCCATCCCTGGTCCCTCCTGAATGTAGTGACGGCACTGCAGGTACGTATACAAATCATGGTTAGGCAGTCCATATTCTTTTTGCAGGGTCATAAAGTCTTTAATTATATCTCCCTGTAGTAACTGATGTAGATATCTTAATCCGAGCTGAGCCCACCCTTCAAAGCGTGCATCGCTCCCCTTGGATGGAAAATCTGGAAGGAATTGAAGTGGAATATAGTGCCAGATGTAAGAGGGCAATTCCCATTGGATCCTTACATTTAGCCACATTGCCAAAGTGTGTCATGTCCAACGATTTCTGACGTACTTTAATTCTCTTGGAAGTATCATCCAGGGGAGAACTTTAAGTGGAATATGAGGGTGAGCAGCCTCCTCCAAAGCATACCATCCCCCAAGCTATGTAGGAATAATCATTTTAACCAGGGACAATTGCACTACCAGATATTAACTTTGGAGGTTTGGCAGTCCCCATCTGCCCCTCTTTCTTACTTTCTGTTAATACTGTCCATTTAATCCTGGGTTTTTACCTGCCCAGATGAATTGAGAGATTTTTTTTATTTACAGTTTTCCAGTCTGTTGATGGAATGGGAATTGGAAGGGTGGAGAAGAGAAACAGATACCAAGATAAGATATTCATTTTAACTGTTTCCAGACAGTTAGAGAACAAAAGGGGGAGCATTCACCATCTGTTGAGGTCAGCATAGATTTGCTGAGATAGGATACTATAATTGTATTGGTATAATTTAGAGGAGTGGTTGGGAATCCAGATGCCTAGGTAACAGACTTTATCCTACACCAACCTAAAGGGAATTTGAGCTTTTTTTTGGAGGAGAGGGAGCCACCCACCAACATTACCTCTGACTTTCCCATATTAATCTTAAAACCTGAAAGTTTCCCTCAGGTATCCAGAAACTGCATAAAAGGTGGGAGAGAGGATTCTGGATTTTCTATATACACCAAGATATCGTCTGCATATAGTGAAATTATACACCTGTTTTTCCCAGTTGCTATACCTTGTATGTCCTTAGCCTCCCTAATGGCTGCAGCAAAAGGTTCCACACTAAGGATAAATAACAGAGATAACAAGGGACACCCCTGTCTGGTGCCCCTTTCTATATTAAATGGTTCTGATAGGGTACCATTCACTCATATCTTTGCTGTAAGCTGGTCATAACACAGGGAGACCCATTTCAAAAACTGACCTCCTTATGCCCAGATATTCCATGACCACCTTCAGATCTTCCAAATTGAGGCAGTCAAATGCCTTCTCAGTGTCTAAAAAGATTGCCAATTGTGCAGTGGTGGTGGGGGATTTGTAAGCTAGAATGTTCAATAATTACCTAATATTATCGGTAATTTGTCGGTGGGGTACAAATCCTGGGGGAATAGTGCTGAGAATGTCCTGAAGATGGGGAAGGGGGTTGGGGCAGCTGCAATCTAGGGGTGCTAGTTGCACACTGGAGCAAACTTTGATAGACCATGAGGTCTGTTTCTGCTGGCAGTTTCGTATGTATGTATGTTTGATCTACATGAATTAAATATTCTATACGATTCTGTAGCCTGAGGGATAGTATGTTAGTTAGAATTTTAAGATCTTGGTTTAACAATGAGATCAGATGATAAGCCTCACATAGATTCCATGGCTTTTCTGGTTTAGGAATTACTGCAATTAGAGCATCTCTCCAGGTTAGAGGTGACCTCCCCTCCTCCAAACAGTCATTAAAGACCTGGGTTAACATGGGCGTAAGGATGTCTACTAACTTCTTATAAAATTCTGCACTAAACCCATCAGGGTCTGGTGTTTTTCCTGAGGGTAGTGACTGTATCACCTTCCTAATTTCTTGTTCATGGAGCATTTAGCTCTTTTTCAGCTTGAGGCATTAATTTGGGTAAATGTAATTTATTCAAAAATGCTTTAGTCTGTTGAGATATTTCCTCCGGTTTTTTCTTCTGCATATACCTTTTGATAAAATTGTTGAAATTGGGAGGCTATATCTCTTGGTCTGGTCCATAGTGGAGTTGTGTTAAGTTTATTTATTGTCTGGGGAACTACCCTGTCTGCTTGAACCTTTCTCAGACAATATGCCAATAGTCTGGTTGCCTGCCCACCAGTTTCATGACATTTATGGCTCGCAAAGTGCAGTTTCCCTTCTGCCTTTTGATTTTCTGTTTTGAAACTCTTCTCTGACTCAGGCCAATTCCTTTGCAATAGTATTTTGGTAAGGGTTCTTTTTATGAGCTTGTTCTAATTCAGTTATTCTAGACAATAGACGGTTATATGTTAAATTAGCTAATATTTTTTTGGTCAAGGCATAGCTAATGATTTCACCCCTTACCACCACTTTAATAGCTTCCCACATTGACAGACTGGAGCAATTGTGTTGTAAGTTGATAGTCTTTAGTTCTGTAATACTATTTAATCTCTTTTTTTTTTTTAAGAAGGATTTGTCATTTAATAAGGGAAAAGGAAAGGGAACATTGTTTAGAAAGGAGTAGCATACTAAGCCAAAACATTTTTTTAGATGTGACCTGGGAGCACAAAGAAGTTAAGTGACTTGCTCAAGATCACACAGTATGCACTTAGGTGGCTGTGGGATTCAAACCCAGGTCTCCAGATCTGCAGCTCAGAGCCTTAACCCACTGCTCTATACTGCCTCCTATAAAGGAACATTCAGTCTTCATACTGTACGTCTATCAGCTGGAGGAAGCTTAATTTTAATTGAGACTGGAGCATGATCTGATAGTGTGATATTATGTATTGTTAGAATCCAGCACTCTATACATAAAAGCTTTCTGCATGTAGAACATATCTATACGTGAAAATGTTTTTTTGGGAGGCTGTATGAAATGAAAAATCTTTTCCCCTATGCTGTCTCTATCAGATATCCCGGAGCCCCAGTTCTTCTGTTAAATTGACCCGAGTTTTGGTTCCTCTTTTATTTGTGACCACTGAGCCCAAAGATATGTCTATGTGTGGTTAGGATGCAGTGTTGAAGTCGCTACCTAAGACAATTTGACCAGGGGGCAGGATAGCCACTTTACTGAATATGTCAGTAAGAAAATGTGCTGTATTTATGTTAGGGGCGGAGATGTTAATCAAATGAACCCTTTCCCCCTGTATCTCCCCTGTCACTCATATATCTGCCTTCAAATCCCCTCTCCACCATATGTACCTAAAGAGGGCAGTGTCTTTTTATTAAGATGCCAACACCCGCTTGCTTATGATTGGGAGATGAGGCTGCCTCCACTTTCCCCAACCATTCTCTTCTTAATTTCAAATGTTCTGTTATAGGCTGGTGCGTTTCCTGAAGAAACACAATATCGCACCCCAGTTTTTTCAGCTCTCCCAAAAGACATGTTCTCTTAATAGGGGAATGCACCTCTTTGACATTATAGGAAATTATAGTTAAACTTTCCATTTTTACACCTTAATACAGTCAGTACTCTTATTGATACCGAATGCCTTTCTACTCCCATAAGCTTTGTGCATGTGTCTCCCTTCCTCTGCAGAGCAATGAGTCTGAACATTAAACAAACATCTCTAAAAAACTATAACAGTCTTAGAACTATAAAACACCAAAAATGTAACTTGAAATACATTCTGTACTTCATGAACAGTAACCAAACAGAAACGTCAACACTTGCTAGGTAAAATCACTTCACAAATTCGGCTCAGTGATAGTAACATTTCAATTTTCCCCAGATGGAACATGGGAAATGTGGTCCTGTTAAGTGCTGCTAATCAGCTTCACAGAAGACCACTCAGCAGAACATAAACATCACAGCTAGGTTGTCGCCTATATAGGTTTTGTGTTAAAACATTCCTTATTCCTCAAGACCTCCCCCTCCTTCCAGTTTTATCTGGCCTTCCTTCCTCCTGTATTATCACATAAAGGAAATAATCCAGCTTTTGCATTTCTACCACACTTTTGTTTAGGTATAAGGTCCCATACAGTTCCCTTCCCTTCCCTTCTGAGAGCCATCCCACGAGTCGATAAAAGACGTAATCCCACCAGGCATAATATTAATTGCTTTAGCCCTGCCTTGTTCACATTTAGATAGTCTTTACTACTTTTACCTATAAAATCTCCATAAGTGCGCAATGAGTCAGTGACCTTCTAATCTTGTCATTTAAAGACGGAGTCCATTGATATCACCCCTTTTTCCAACTTCCTTTTAACCTCCCTCCCATTCAGGCACCTTAACAGTAAATCACCCTTTCCCCACCCCTCCTCCTGATGACTTTCAGTTATCTCCCAAATCATCGTTAGGTAGTACATATCCCCCGAATGTCTGGGTCCTCAAAAAGATATAATTAAACCTCCACCTCAATTCCAAAGATCGCGTTACACTGAAAACACAAAAAGTTGCCCATAATACTTGCCCCAGTGTTCAGTATTCAAATCTAGAGAATTTCCCCTTTGCAAAAGATACAAAGAAGAACCGCTGCTCCATTCTGTCCTGCACCTCTTCACGTGGGTTGAAGAGTCCGATGATGCCATCAGGTTGGTCCTGTCCAAATGCGCTGTTCTCAGGAGTTTGGTGATATCAGGAGCTAAGCAGGCTGGTAAAGCTCCCAATGGACTTCTTTTCTGACCTCTCTTCATTACATTCCGGGCTCCCAAAGCAAGTTTTTTTTTTCTGAGGACTTCCATTTCAAGGTCGGGAAGCTGAATCTGCCAGTCCTTGAGGAGTGGAGCTGCAGCGATCAGTGAGTTAAAAATCTTTGGTCCCATTTCCAAACGAACTTTTAATCAGGCAGGAAAATTAAGTTGTGCCTTTATTCCTTTTTTTCCCCTTGATTTCTTTGATTACCCCTGCACCCTCTGATGTTCAGCTTGTAACACTGTAGCGAAGTCGTGGTCAAAATATATTGGGACGTTATTATATTTAGGGTCCCTGTGTCTCCAGACCTCCTGTAATATCTGCTCTATTTTTTGACAAAATGTTTTATTGAAAGGAGGAAACATATACAGTACAAATTGATAGACATCTGACAACTTGATTGTACAAAAATCAAAGCATCCATTGCAATTCAATACATCTATAAGATAAGGTGTAATTACATTTGATAGGGTTGGCTATCACTCCTAGACAGAATGTTTGAGAGGTTGGACCCTAAATACTGAGTTAGCAGACAATAGGCCCAAATGGGCTAGTACAAAGGAAATTGGCCCTTCTCAATGGCCTCGATCAGAGGGCCCCAGACTGCCATAAATTCTCAAGTCTGTTCCAATGCACCCAGCTGAGTTCTCTCGAGTGACATACAGGATTTAAGGTTTTGTACCCACTGAGATATGGTGGGGGAAGAAGGAGACATCCAGGCCTGTGCAATAGTTTTCTGGGCGTTGATCAATGCCAGGGCCCAGAGTGGACAATGTAATTTACCCTTAGGATGTTGGGGATCGGCACTGAGCAAAAGCTCAAGGGACAATTTTGAGGGACTGTAACCCATAACTCTACTCATTAATTTGTGTACAGCAAACCAGAATGGAGCTACCCTTGGGCATGTAAGAGCCAGGTGAAGAAAGTCTCCATCCTCACTGGAGCATTTAGGACAGGTCGCAGGACTTTGTGGGTCCCTTAGGTGTAGTCTCCTAGGTGTTATATATGTTCTATAGAGAAAGTTGACCTGCACCTGATGCAGCTTGTTGCTGCAGGAGCATGTTTGCAAGTGTTGACATGCCAGTCTCCAAGTCTTAGAGTCTATATGGGTAAGCAGATCACTGCCCCACCTCTCTCTGATGCCATTAGCTGCTAACCCAGCTTGCTGTTGTATTAGCCGATAATATATAGTAAGTGGTTTTTGCCAAGGCTGGGGTCTAAACACTTACTCCTCATATGGTGAAGGTGAGGACCAGCCATTATAGAGCATCAAAGAAGGTCCACATTTTTGTCTTACTGTCAGGTATACAAAAAAATTCCCCAGGGTGTATGTTCCACTCAGTGCAAATGGTGCAAAATTGTTTAATGAAACCTACCTCATAAAATTGGTTAACCGAGACCAGACCCTTTTGTCTCCACTCCAGGGGCCTCTGTAGTAGAGGGACAGAGTACAGGCCTCTACCCTTCATCACTGCCAACAGTCCTGTTGGAATGAAGGCCAGCTGGGCCGCCAGATAGTATCCCAGGAAGTTGGGTAGGACCAGCCCTCCCTCTTTGGTGGACATCTGTAGCACTGCTCTTCTGATTCTAGCCGCAACCCCCCCTCGGCGAGAAATTTATGAATTATGGCATTAAGGCACTTGAAATGTGCTTTAGGTAGAGGTATTGGGAGGGACTGGTGTAGATACAAACATTTGGGGAGGATAGACATTTTTATCACCCCCACTGTCCCCAATAGAGATATTGGCAGGGCTGTCCAGCGGTCACAGTCTTCCGCCAAACCTTGTAAGAGAGGCCGATAATTAAGTATGTACAGTATGTTCCTTATATGAGCCGATATAACAGTACCTAAGTATTTTATTTTGCTGACCATCTGTAAGCCCCCTAGATTCAAGATCAGTAAAGCCCTCTTTTGGGTGCCGATACGGAGAAGCTCAATTTTGGCCCAATTTACCTTATGACCAGAAAGTTCCCCATATATTTTCATCAGTTGATGAACACTGGGCAAGTCCTGTGCTGGATACTGCAGATATAGAAGGAGATAATCTGTATACATAACAATCTTATGTTCAGCACCCCCTACCAACATTCCCCTGATCCCCTCATGCACTCTGATAGCTGTCGCAAGAGGTTCGAGAGACATGACATAAAGCAGGGGGGACAAAGGGCAACCCTAGCGTGTTCCCCAGCCTAGATCAAATGCACAAGTAACGGTGCCATTTATTGCTATTCGGGCCTGTGGTTTAGTATATAAGCTACCGATCCAGCTCCTAAAACATGGACCTAGGCCCAGTTTCTCCAGTACCTTAAACAGGTACCCCCACTCCACACAGTCAAACGTCTTTTCTGCATCTAATGCCAGCATGGCTGCTCCATGCTTTTGGTGGCAACTTCCCCCATCCATGCTGTATATTTAGAGTACACCTGATATTATGCTTCCCTTGATGACCCTTCACAAAGCTCGATTGGTTGAGGTGTTTTAAGGAAGGCAGTAGAGGGTCTAAGCTAGAGGCTATGGCTTTGGCCAATATTTTGTAATCAGCTGTGAGTGGGGAGATGGGTCTATAGGAGGGGCATAAGGTAGGGTGTTTCCCAGGTTTAGGCAAAACCGTGATAGCTGCTGACCATGTTGGGGGGGGGAGTATTCCTCAAGCGAGGCTTTCTACCAACATATCGTATAGTGGCTTTGTTAATATGGGAGCAAAAGTCTTGAAGAGGTCGATGGGAAGCCCATCAGAGTCTGGTGCCTTTCCTGCCTTCAGGGTTTTCAAGGTGGCCTCTACCTCCTTAACATTCAGGGGGGCGTCCAGCTTGCTGGCTGTGGCAGGGTCCAAGCATGGCAGGGTAAGGCTTGTCTGTTTGCAGATGACACCAAGATCTGCAACAGAGTAGATGATCCAGATGGGGTGGGCAGAATGAGAAGAGATCTGGATAAACTAGCAAAATGGTCAGAAGAGTGGCAACTGGGATTTAATGCAAAGAAGTGCAAGATCATGCACGTAGGGAAGAGAAACCCTGAAGCCACCTATAGGCTGGGAGGGGAGTTGCTGGCAGTCACAAAGGAAAAAGAGACTTGGGCATCATCATCACCGATGACCTGAAATCATCCAAGCAGACCTCTAAAGCAGTAGGTAAGGCTAGGGGGATGTTAGGGTGTATTAGTAGGGATATCACAAGTCGTAAAAGGGAGGTAATAATCCCTCTTTACAAGACACTGGTTAGGCCCCATCTGGAGTACTGCGTGCAGTACTGGAGGCCACACCTTCACAAGGACATTAACCAAATTGAGGCAGTCCAGAGAAGGGCAACCAAAATGGTGCAGGGACTGCATCAGAAGACATATGAGGACAGATTAACGGAGCTCAATATGTATACTCTTGAGCAAAGGAGGGAGAGAGGTGATATGATCGAAACATTCAAACACCTTAAGGGCATTAACGAGGTGAAAGAGTCTAACATGTTTAAATATAAGAACAATAGCAGGACAAGAGGACACAACATGAGATTGGAGGGAGGCCGATTAAGGGGGAATGTGAGGAAATTCTTTTTCACAGAAAGGGCGGTGGATGCATGGAATGGCCTACCTCAGGAAGTGGTGGCTATGAATACAGTGCAGGGCTTCAAACAGGCATGGGATAGGCATAAGGGAGCAATACAGATGAGTATGAATAGATAGGCCACTGACAGAGCAAAGGCCGATGGCACATTTATAAGGTAGAAAAAGAAATGGGCAGACTGGATGGGCCTTGCGGTCCTTATCTGCCGTCAACTTCTATGTTTCTATGTTTCTATGACACCCTCAAAAAATAGACCACTCTCCTGATCAGTAGGAGACACCTCAGAAGTGTAAAGGGTTTTATAGAAATCACAGAATGCGTTACCTATTGCTATTATCTCCTGTATGAGTTGATCAGCAACATCATGTATCTGCCCCACCATTTTTTCTGCTTCTCTACATTTCAGTTGCCATGCAAGTAATCTCCCCCCCCCCATACCCATCAAAGTATGTCCCCACTCTGGACAGGAGTCTCGCCCTCTCCAATTTAGCAGTCCTCAATAGATTACAACGCCATTTCAGCTTCTGTATAATATTATAAAAAGGCATTGTAGGGCAGGCCCTGTATGCTGTTTCGCAGGCTTCAGTTTTACCTCTAAGAAATTCCATTTCCCCCTCTTCAGCTTTCCTACGATATGCCGAATACGCCAGAGAGTGCCCCTAATGAATGCCTTCAGTGCCTCCCATCTAGACGTGTGTGAATTCTTTAATATGCTTATTCATCTCAGAGATGCAGTTCTGGTCTTTTAAAAGTAAGGGATCGAGCCTCCATTGTCTGAGCATGACAGGGGAGCCCGGCAAAGCCAATGACATACACAAAGAGGCATGGTCAGAAAGAAGAATAGAGGAATATCGTGCCTCTGCAACCCCTGGTATTAATGAGGGAGAGACTAACAATCTGTCTAATCTGGCGTAGGAATGATGGGAGTTGGAATAGAAGCTATAGTCTCTTCCTGTTGGGTTAATGTGCCTCCAGATGTCTACCAAATTATATTCTGCTTCTAGAGTCATTAGGGCTTTAGCATTTTTAGACAAAGGGACAGGTGTAGGGTTAGAGCAATCCAGTATGGGATCAGTAACAGTTATAGTCACCCCCCCCATAATCCACGGCCCAGGCATGTCTGCCATATCCAGGCCAATCTTTGAAAAAACCCTGGATCTTCAACATTAGGAGCATATATAGAAACAAGTGGAACTGTTCCCACCCCTGAAATTGTTGCTCTGGTCAGAACATATCTACCCCCACTGTCAGTTTTCTGGCTGACAATATCCACAGCAGAGCCATGAGGGGAAACACACTGAAGCACCCCTCATCTTCAAAGAGAAGGTGGATGAAATCCAGGCCTCCAAACAAATTCCCCAGTTTTTTGTGCCTTCCCCGCAGACATATGTGTCTCCTGAAGCAATACCGCCTGCCATTTAGACCTTTTTACCTCAGCCAGTAGCTTTTTGCGTTCTATGACAGACTTGAGGCCGTTAATGTTCAAAGTCACAACCTTAAATGAGTTAGTCATGTTTATATGCCATCACACTCAATGTCCTGCTTACCAAGACAGTAACAGCTGCGCAACACCTTAAAACTGTCTTGAATGCCGCCCAGTGGTCTAAGGTGATACCAACCTTTTTTGGATTAGCTTTGCTTTTAAGATGTACTGTTCCTCTGGTTCCCCACCCCCAAAACTGCAAATCCCCAACACCCACCCGGTCTATCCCGTAACCCCCCCTCATGATGTTGTGGCCTCCCTCTGGGCGCAGGGTCCAGCTTCTATCCACAACCATGAGGATAAGCTCACAACCATCCTAAAATTTGACCAGACTTTTTGAGTCCCCCCCTAACAAAACAAAACCTTTAAAGAACCTTGACAAGAACAGTTGCCCCTCGCCCTCCCCAAGGTACAACGGTACCTGCAACTCCTCCCCTTTCAAATAATTGGCAGATAACAGAAGTATAGCAAATATTAAGTAAGCAATAATACCCTCCAGGGTGGGCATTATTGGGAAATACCAGACTGCCCAGGGGCATAATGAGGCCCAGCGCAACAGGCGGAGGGCCTTATAGCCCCTAGGTCTAGTATTTCCTAATAATACTCCCTGGAATTATTGACGCTTAGAAAATGGCCCATCGGAGAATGTTACTCTGTGAAGAGGCACTTGGACTGGCTCTTATTTTTAGCTGGGCATCTACTGAAAAATAAATGCCCAGCTTGGAGCCTGTCTCAGTCAATCAGGTTTAAGAATTGATTGTTGCCATTT
This sequence comes from Neoceratodus forsteri, assembly GCA_016271365.2. NCBI lineage: Eukaryota > Metazoa > Chordata > Ceratodontiformes > Ceratodontidae > Neoceratodus > Neoceratodus forsteri. Next base: position 682,919,747 of record CM028131.1, on the reverse strand, counting down.
TTTAAGTATACTCGGTGCATTAATTGTGGCACCGTGCATACTCAGTAACTCAATAAGTGAAGGGCTCTCCAAAACTGGAACAGATAAATTGCACCGATAGGCTTCATTAACTCCTGATGGCTTAATTCAATGTGCAGCTTGGTCTATTAATGAGCACAAGCCTGCCTGTTAGCTGATTATTTTATGAGTGGTATACAAGGTTGGTAGGCTTTTTAAAGTTTAGTAAGTGCTCTGTTTATTAGAAAAAAACAATGGAGCGAAATTCAAACGCTGTAACAAATCTCGCTTGACTGCTGAGCAGGACTGCCTGTCAGAAACGACAAACCACCATCCCAAGGGCACCCCACCCCACCATTACCCATGCCCTTAGGCATGGTCAGGGGGAGGCAGAAAGTCCCATATCCTGCAGGGCCCACAGCCTTAGGCCAGGAAACAATAATTCCACAAAGCACATGGCAGCATCCCAAAGAAGCAAGATAATGCGACAATGAACCAATTAGTGGACCTGAAGTTCTAAACTGTGTGTCCCATGGCCTGAGGGTTTCCAAAGTCCTGTGAAGGGTCAAGTTATTAAGTAGTAGCCATGAGTATCAGGGTCTACAGTCAGGTGTCCCCTGCTTGGGCCTGCTCTCTGTTCTTCCTGCTCTCCTCCTCTGCTACCCATCTCTTGGCATCTTTAGGGTAGGTAAAGAATTTTGGAGGTCTGCCATTCCTGTCCACCCTTACTTTCACTGGGTATAGAAATGCAAATGCCGATCCAAGGTTATGCAGTTTGGACTTTACTCCATTGCATCTTTGGCATTGTAGCTGCAGATCCCAACTGTAATCCTGCAACATGTAAACCTTTGTGTTGTTATACTAAATGGGACCCTTAGTTTTAGCTTTTTTTAGGACGAGCTCCTTATCTTTGAACCGGAGATATTTCATAAGACAGTGGCAGGGTCTCTCACCAGGCTTCGGGGATGGGCCCACTCTATGAGTTCTCTCTATTTCAAAACTGGTGGCCTTCACCAGGAGCTCCAGGTGCTCAATGAGCCATTGATGCAAGTTCTTTTCTGGGTCCCGGCCCTCAGTCCCTTCCGGGAGGCCCACGATCTACAGATTTGAGCACCTAGAGTGGTTTTCTTGATTGTCCACTCTGGAGGTAAGTTCTTCTAGGGCTTTTAATAAATTATTCCTTTTTCTGGAAACCTCGGATATGGTGTCCTCCAACCCACTCACCCGCCACTCCAACTCGGAAATTTGCGACGAGTGAGTCGCAGACGTCTCTGACAAACCGGTAACTACACTCTGCAAATGGATAATTTGGGCAATGATGTTGAGGAATCTGGCCTTCATTTCTTGTTGCATGAGGGCAAGAGTGGCCAGAACCCCCGCCAGGGTTTTCTTTAGCTCCAACATGCTAGAAGATGCAGCTTGCATTTCAGACTGTGGCCTGTGGTTCTGAGGCCTGTCCTGAGGTGGAGTGTCACCACTCAGTTCTTTAGAGGTCGATATGGCACCAAAATGCAATTTTCCCTGCTTGTTCTTTTTCTTGCTCGATGCCATGAAGTATTAGCCGGATGCTCCATTGATAGTGCATCGGAAAGAAAGTATGAGTAGCCCTAATAGCCAGTGTTTTCGCATGGTTCCCAGAAGAGCTAGCTAAAAGATGCCTGTCATGTTCTAGTGCTAGCCATGCCCCCTAATATCTGGTCTTTTGCCTGGTAATACACCATATGAATAACCCATGAGTGAGGTCTAGCATTGGGTGCAGTAGGCTTTGGTACCAAACACCTGTGAGCCCTGTCCATATTAAGTTGAATGTCCGATGGTAGTACAAAGTTGTTTTTAAAAGTTTCTGAATGAAGCTAATTGGTGTAGGAAATCCTTCTTCTGCCCCCTTGGGAACTCCGTGTATTCTGAAATTGTTTCTGCAAGCCCAGTTTTCAGCATCCTCCAACTGGCTTGCAAGTCATGGTCTCTCTGGAGCAAATACAAGAGAATTCGGTCACTTTTTGGGGGGGGGCTTCCTCGATCTCCGACCTTCACTGTATTTGTTGTTACTTTTTTGTCTATTTGCCTAATGTTTATGGCTGTGGGCAGAGCCTACAGCCATCTTGCTGTCAGTAAGTAGAAAAATGAAATACCGTACAACACATTTTTGGAGTTTTCAATGTATCCTTCCACAACTACAAATCACTATGCCAGTTGAAATAAAATACTCCCTTCTTTCTGTTTAGAATGTTGGAGACAGATCTCCAAGCTGCTTATCAGATGCCCATTAGGAAACTGAAACAGCTTGTTAAATATTGGTTGCCTATTAAACTGGAGATTTGTTTACCCCCTTCGAAATGCAACAACTTGCACATTGAAATACTTAGCATTTAAACAATTTCTTGCTACTAGCTTCAGTTGGGCAGGTGTCATCTTTCAAGAAAGATTCATACCTCATAAATGTCAACCTTTCCAAGCAATGAATCTAAAAAGATTGACACTGTTTTTTTAACCTCTTAAGACACTATCTGATAAGCACTGTCGCAGACATATGCCAGATCTTCTGTGAACTATCCAGGATAAATATATAGCAATCAGCAGGCATTTTTACTATACATTTTGGTGGGAAAAAATATATTGTGCTACAGCAAACACACACAAACACAGTACACACCATTCTTATGGCCACAACATTCATACTAAATACTGCAGTCTAATATGCAGGGATCGACAAATTTCAAATTTACATGCTAGTCCAGGACAACTGGCCTAGGCAAAAATTGTAGTCCCAGTGTTGGGAGTGGTAGTCCATGGTCGGAAGGCTATATTTTAAGGAAAATGTAAAAAAAATTACATAACAAGAAAGTAAATGGTGTGGGGGTTGCATTATTAATACTATGTAGAAGTAAGCTATTGAAAACAGTAAAAATTATGTATTTGTAAATGTTACTGTTAATTCAATATAGGTTGAGTTGAAGTCTGAGTCAGGTGCCAGTCCCAGAGCAAAGCAGGGAATAATGAGAAGGACAACTCAAAAAAACTGTCATCAACATCCAATGTAGGGCAAGGATGTCAGTCAACGTAGGGTACAAGGCAGTCTGGGTGGCTTATATTTTTTGGTAAATATTTATTGTGGTACAGAAGGACACTGGGACTACACTTCAGTTTGTACTGTATACTAGAGAATTTTTTTAGTCTGTACAATAAGCCCTGACCTGACAATTAGTTCATTTTCCTGCCCCACACCCTGTTGCTGTATGTATGGATTTACAAAAGAACAAAACAAGAAAACAATCCACAGCACAACAGTTCATACAAGTGGTCACCTGCCCCTCCCCCACCCTCAGTCAGCCAGGATAGGGTACTTTTTTAAATTAGCTCTTTATTATATTACACTTTTGTATAAGTGTGCAAAACAAGAATTTTCTTTATTTTCTTTAAACTTCTTTCTCTGACTTAAATTAACACAACATACCTCAGTCCTCTCCCCAACTGCCCAAGACAAGAGTCCCACACTAGACCACACAAGACCCCCACACAAGTCCAGTTAGTTACTGTGTGCTGTTTCTATCCTCTAAGATTAGATACAGTACTCCTGTGTCACCCCAGCCCAAACTGCCCAAATCAGCTCCCTTCCCCCACACTGCAAAACCCAGTGCCACTTTCTACTGAACTGTCAATATCCACACACACACACACACACTCACACTTTTCTTTTGCTAAATTACAAGCAACCACTTCTGAATCTTTTTGGTTCCATGCCTGGTTGTTGACTCTGGGTCCTCAGTCAGTGACTGTGTGTATCTTCTTTTACTTCTTTTTTTTCCTCTCTCACAAGCACTCCTTTTTAAATTATATGCCAAAAAGAATATATTATTTCCTGATTCGCTGATCCTGTGTGTCCAACCAACTCACTACTCAGACGGTCGTCATAATCCATCACCCAACTGGTCTACCCTTCCCCATCTCCTCCCTTCTCCATTTCAGTCTTTTTTTCACAAAAATTCATTCTCGAGCAGCGCATCCCCCCAAAACGCCACACAGCACAGTAGGAGAACACAGCTCAGGAGTAACTGCACTGAAGACTTCTCCCAAGGTGGCCCCAACTAAATTAATTTGCACCTCGGCTTGCGACATAAACTATTTGCACCTCTCTCTCACTCTTGCAGCTGAAATGGTGCCTGTCAGTGAATGTACTCCTCATCCCACCCAAACCCCCCCCCCATACCATGCCAGGACTTATAGGCACAGACAACAAACCCACTGGTGGTGTTACCTGTCAATCCTGTGGGTGGCACACTGGCAGTGGGTGTTGATGTTCCAATGGCTTGGCAGGTTGCGAGGAGGTCCCAATTGCTGTAGGCACGCTTGCACACAACAGGGCACAGCAAACGTGTGCAAGCAAGACAGACTCACGGTCATGTGACTGGCACGCCGCTGCCTCTCCAAGTGAGGGACAGAACGAGCCACAGGACATCTAGCAGCAGAAACAATGAAGAGTAGATAAAAAGAGGCAGCAATGATGTGGTTGTCCATGGACAACCGAGTGCTGTGAAATTGATTGTCCAATGGCTGAAAGTTGTAGCCTGGGACGTCGGGCTAAGGGATTTGTCCATCCCTGCTAATATGTTATAAAACAATAAAGAAACTGTTTATTTCAGTGAACACAATGAAGTTCCGTTTACAGTAGATTTCCTTTAAATATTTCTTATCCTATATTTTGTATCCTGGATAGCACTGGGGAGATGCTACATCCCATTATCATAGGGATCTCCATTTTACACATTTTTGCACTATATTCGCTCAGGGTGTCCTAGATTAGATGCAATATCTTGTTTTCAGTGGGGTCATGATTTTACCATTTTTATAATGTATTATTCAGGGTAGCCTAGTCCAGATGTAAAATATAATTTTCAGTGTGTTCTGATTTTATGCAATGCAGCATAATATTGTGTAGATGTAGAGCCCCACTGAAAATAAGATGCCATGTCTTCTGTGAACTATCCAGGCTAAATATATAGCAATCAGCAGACATATTCTTGGAAAACACATGTAAAAATGTGTAAAAGGAAGACCACATTGAAATTGCCTCACAAATTCATTAGAAATAATGGGTAAAAGCATCCCAAAAGTTTTCTACAGCCATACGGCTCTGACCAGAATTTGTTTAAGATCTGCTATAGAAGATTCTATTTTGTTCCCCGTATGCAAAATTTTTTGTATCATCTGTTCCGAGCATGTTGAGAAGACCTCCTCCTCAAGTTCAGGTTCTCCTGAGGACTTTGAATTAGTGCGGCCACGCAGCATCTGGTCCATAAATCCTTCCATGTCCTCGTCGAGAACTAGTTGATTTAGTTTTGTTGATTGATCAGTTATTTTTATTTCCTTTTGCTCGTTGTGGTTCAATATCATATTCCAAACACTATCTCATCATTTAAGTAAGAGAAAATTAATTATTCAGCGAGGATTCTTTTAGATTATAGAGGGTTGATCGCGGAGCTCCAGGATTATGCTTCCACCATTATGGTGACATCACCGGAAGTTCAGGTTAGCAATGCTTAGTGAACTGATGAAAACTCCAACTCAAAGGCCATGCAATTGCAAATGATGGAATGGAAATCAAACCTTAAATTGGGTATTTGTAAGTTCCAAGCTGGCCAAATCCAATAAATTATTTCTCAACCTATTTTAGTGCCCCAGTTGCAGGGACAAGCCCTCATTTCACTCAGGGTTCTGGTGCCAGGAAATCTCCCTCATCATGCAGGGGATTGCTGTTGCAGCAATCCCTCTCAGGTAGTCTGTTGTTCTCCTTGGTCTCTCACTGTTACTCTCGTTCTCTGCCCATCTGTGATTGTTATGCAGTTCAGAGGCTAGGCTGTCTTCCAATTGGTCAGGACTAAGATTTGCACCTCTTTCCACATCAAGACATCCAGTCTGGGGTGGTGATAGCCTAGTACCGGGCTATGGTGCCAGCTGAACTGATCTACAGTGTTTTGGGAGGCAGTTTGGCTTAGTTTCTCACTTCAGCAGTGGCTTCACAGTCATACAATGTTCAGCATATGAATGTCTCTCTGTTCATAGCAGAGGATCTGCTTTAGTCTGTCACAGTACAGTTCTCTGTAGCACTCAGGGGTCCTGCTCCCTCAAGATCTGACACAGATCTGCCCTCAGGGCAGCTCAGCTCCTGTTCTTCTGAGGGAAACAGCAAAGCTAATTGGGTCAAGTGAGCTGTCAATCAGGACAGACAGTCCTGGAGGTCTGTCACTCGACAAGTGAATGGAACAGGAAAGATGCATGAATTAATTAAGTCTATCTGTAGTTCATGAACCCCTACAGCTTTCTTGGCAGACAAACATCTCAGACTGAGTGGCACATCACTCTTTGATCATGTAACAATGGCAAGGTGAGTCAGCGACTTAGATCATGGATGTTGAGTTCTAGTCACAATATAATTTTTTCATAGTGTCCTGATTCACTCAAAGCAGTGCAAATATATATTCACACCCCAAACTAGTCCTACATGGGTCAAAACTCAAGTCCAGTTTGGTTGGCATTTGGATTGGGCAATTCTTATCTATCTTCAGGGCTGCAAGCTCTTTTCTGACCCTAACTGTTGTGAATACCATCTGCATAATTTCTGGAATCCCCCTTTCATCAGCCTTTATGGTGTAAAGGCCCACTATCCTGCCTTGTGAATGCTGAGCAGAAGTAGTCATTCAGAATGGCTGCCTTCTGGGCTGGCCCAGTGGTGCTGAGGGTTGAGGCGCTGGACGCCACACCTCATGCCACGACGGTGACCCAGGTCGAGAACAAGCCTGGGCCAGCAGGAGAGAGAGAGGATTGAGCATGTCAGGGACTGCTGTCCTCTCTCGGGGGATCCAGAGCTTGCCCGGCACCACAGTGGCCCCTGGTGGAAACCAGAAGTACTGCAATGCTTAGGGTTGTAGTAGAGGGTGCAGAGCATGACGGACATCCCTGGCATCATGGCACATTCATGCTCGGCAGAGGAGGAGGCAGGGGAGTAACTAGGAAAGAGGGAAAACACCCCAGCGCACTGAGGAGGCGAAGAGGGCCTCAGGGACCTCGTTCACATCCCCTACACTGGATGCCACACTAATGACCCATGGCCAACCCCCAGACAGAGATGGATCTTCTAATTTCAAATAGACACCACCAGGTAGGAGAGGTGGACCCTGCCTCGTGGGGTGATCCGAGGCACTGGGAAATCTCCCGATGGGGGGGAGTCAGTGGTGAGCATGACGGTGGGGAGTAGCAGGGGCTGAGCATCAAGCAGGCACCTCTGAGAGATGCCTCAGTGCACCAGTGCCAGAAAGAGAATTGGAAAAAAGATGTAACCCCCCCCCTGCAAATGGGGGTTTCCAAAAGTCTTCCAGGAGCTGGCTAAGTGCTGCCAGCCTGAATGGTGTTCAGCATTTAAGCCGTTTATCTGTGGGTGCTTTTAGAGACTCTGGTACTGTCTCTTTAAGAGCTGCCTGCTAGCAGGCTAAATTAGTTTTACGGGGGGGGGACTGTGTAGTTAATGCTCAAATCCCGCCCAGAGCTGCTGTCTGAGCGCTCCGTTTCTGCAGTCGCTAAGAGCACAGATGGAGCCCATCTGAAAGATGTAACTGTTTCCTGAAATCATTTAGCAGCATCTGTGAAATTGCAGTTAGTCTAACCTGTTTTTATTGTAGCTGGGACTCTGTGTGTTTTGCTCCTCCATTTTGGACCTGAACTGCTAATCTGGGCCAATTGGGTAAGGAGAGCCCTAAAATGGAGACTGCCTGAGCCAACCAGAACTTGGACTCTCACCTGAAGCCTGCTTAAAGGGGGAATGTATGGCAGGTGCTTCTGGGAGCTGTAGTTTGGACCTTGGTGCCTTTTTTGCATCAACAGAGGGAGCCCTGCAGTGACTGACAGTTGAATCCTTCAACCGAACCTGTGCGGAGCCTAAGGGAAATGCCCTGAGCTGTTCTTAGAAGGCAAATGCAAGTTGACTGTGAAGGAAGTAGGAGCTCTGTTCTGCTGCGGTGTGCAGTTCGCACGGGAAGCGTGTGTAAGGTCCTGAAGTCGGCCTGTAGCCGTTAGCGAATGGTCATCGGACTGAATCCGAGTTTGTGGAGAAAAAGGAAGAAGTGTGCAGATCCAGGCTTGCCCGTAGAAGACCGAAGATTTGCAGAAGTGCGATCGGCCTGTCAGGGACTCTGTTGCTGCATGTGTCCTCGGGTTTTGCAGTATTTGCGATTGGGATTGAGAAGCAGCTGCCTGGTATAGTAATTTCCTTTACATATAAATGTGCTTAGTGTTTGTAGGGGATCACGATACCTTTTCCCCTTGTTCTGTGAGTTGTGAGCTGAAGCTGGAAGCTAGACTCAAAGCTAATCGGATTGCATCCGTCTGCTTTCCAAACCAGTTAGGCCCTGTCACAGGAGTCTCATCTCCATGCCCTGCTCATCCTGGACATCCACAGCCACCTCCTCAGTTCAGCTCTTGGTTTGGGGTTTGAGGGTACAAATAGGGCACCTCCTCTCTCCTTCATTTAATCAAAGTGTGTCAACTGATTGTTTTGTGTGCTTCTGTTTGTGGACTGAGCCATCCAGCTCTGGATTACAATTTGTTTGTGCATATATTTTCTTCTTACACAGTCCCATCCAGTTGCACCAGCCGGCCAACCCCGGGCAATGGACCTGGCTAGCCCCCCCCCCCCCATCCTGGGTACCCAGAGAGTGACATTTTGGACCCTAAATATATGTGCACAGTACTGTGATTCGAACTTATCTAAACGAATCAACCTGATTACCCCACTCCTATGTTACTGTCCCCTGAATAAACCAGATTTGTTGTTGTTGTACTATACACTGGCTGTGGTGTTAATGCATCTAGAACAGTATTGCAAATTGCTGTGTATGTTGTTTAACCTTCTTTTACAGGGGGTCCTCCGAGATGGGCTGCAGAATCAGTCTCAAGGATAAGTGGTATCTCTATGTGTAAAAGGTGTGCACATGTGGGGTATTGGGAAAGTAACTCCCGTGTATTGTGTGGGCCACTAGTGGGAACAAAGGGGGGGTTACAGTGTCCCAGACGGCTGTACTTGAGCTAGTTTAACCACTACTAACCCTGACCTCTGAGTGGAGGCACCCATCATAAAACCTAGGACCCTCAACCTGTCAGTAGCCCAACAGGCAGGGGTAGTAGCCCTTGGGATATCACCACCAGGGGGTTACATCTTGGAGGCACCGCTGTGGTTAGCATCCTCTAGTGGCCATGTGAGAGAATAACCCCATTATGTCCAAGTCAAGGGAAAAGATGGAAGGGCTTGCTATGCCCAAGCTAAAAATTGCCTACCACAAGCTGATGGTACACAAATTGATGGGATGGAGTGAAGCTGAGGAGCTAGATCCCAACAAGGCTATCCTGTTGCTGGATGTCCCCTTGGGGACTAACAATGCTGACATTGTGTCCACCATAGAGCATGTTAAGTGCATGGGCAAGGTGGAGGTCAAGGGACAAGATGCTGATTTATTCGACCAAACTCTGATGGTGCTACTCTCATGTAGTTCCCATATAGACCCTGAGAAGGTACCCCCTATGATTTTTTCTGAGGGTGCCCCGAAGGGATGGAGGGTCATTCACTTACATAGTGGTCAGGCCACCCTGGGTGGGTCCCCTACTACCGATAGATTTAAAGAGAAGCTGCTTAGGCTGTTAGCATCTGAAGGAAAAACTGCCCAAGAAGTAGTAAAAGTATTGGACCTGTTGGGGGACCATATGGCCTTGCATTCTCTGACCACCTCCCCTGTGTCTCCCAAGAGCTCCCCAATAGCTGCCTCCCCCCTCATCATTCCCCCGATACAGCTGGACTCCTATACAATTCTTAGACTTTTTTCTGGCACCGTCCCGGTGCCTTCGGGGGAAGATGATCTGGAGACCTGGATGGACTATGCCATCCCTTTAGTACAAGAATGGCAGTGTTCAGAGGAGGAGAAAGAAAGCGCTTGATGGAGAGCTTGAGAGGCCCCACCCTGGAAGCCATTCAGTTCCTACGTGCTACCAGTCCGGAGGTCACTGCAGCAGAATATCTCTCTGCCTTGGAGGGGTGTTTGGCAGCACAGAATCAGGGGATGATTTGTTGTGGAAATTCAGATCAGCCAAACAGTGGAAGAATGAGAAGCTGTCTGCTTTTGTCACTAGGATAGAGAGGGCTTTGCAGAGGGCCCACAGAAAAGGAGGAGTGTCTGCCGAGGAGCTAAACCAGGTCAGACTAGACCACATCCTAAAGTCTGCTAGATTCTCGAGTGTGATGATATTGAAGCTCAAGTTGCAAGACAGGAGGGCAAGCTCTCCAGAGTACTGTCATTTGATGAGAGAAATCCATGAGATTGAAACTGATGAGGAGAGCTGGGAGCCTTGTGCTGGGGCCGTGAACACTTGCCAGACCCCCGAAAAGAGTGGGTTAGATGAGGCCCAACAGTTAAGAAACTTGATTAAGGAACTGACTGAGGCATTCAGAGAACCAGATCTGTATCAGGCTCCCCCTGAGTCCATAAATGAAGTGGGAGTAAACGTTGTTTCCTCGGAGACTCGGACTGAGAGTAACCTGCTAGCAGAGCTGCGAGAATTGAGAGAGATGGTGGGAGAGCTGCAAAGAACTGTTCTAACCCCCAACCGTAGTGAAGACTCAGAAGTCCAAAGGAGTAGGCCTCCAGTCCAAGAGGAGCCCCACAGGGCTCAAGAGGTGCCCCAACAGAAATGAGGCCCCCCACCCTTCCAGGGCACTAAAGACATTAAGTTTTGCTACTGTTGTGGGGAGGATGGGTATTTTCAGTCAGCTTGTCGCTTGCCAGAGAATTTGAGAAAAGTTACCAATAGGTTAGTGGCCTGGCATCACCAAACCTATGCCCGGCCACCAGGGGGAGCTACTCAGAAAAGTTATGCCACCAGGGCCAATGCCCGATCGACATCCAGGTCAGTGCCACCGGAATGGTCTGAAGTGGTGCATCCCTCCATTGAGACCACTGTAAAAGTGAATGGAGTGCCTACAAGAGCTGTGTTAGACAGTGGCTCCCAAGTGACAATTATGTTCCAGGATTGGTATCAGAAGCATTTGTCTGATGTGCCCCTGCAACCATTGGAGGGACTGCATGTCTGGGGTTTAAGTGAGAAGGCCTACCCATACTCCAGCTATATCCGAATTTGGTTGTCTTTTCCCACCTCTGTGGCTGGAGTGGCAGAGCAAGTGCAGACCTTGGCCCTAGTGTGTCCCCCTACCTCACTGTATGATGGGGTCCCTCTACTAATTGGGACTAATGCACATATGTTTGGACGGTTGGCGCAGCTGTGTTATGAAAAACAGGGGTCTCGGACTGGTAGAGCTTTAAGAATTCCAGCCTTGATCAAGAAGGCCTAGGATGCCCAGAGAGAGATGCTGGAAAAGTGGAACCAGAGGAACCGGTTGCAATTGTCTGGAAAAAGGATCCTGAGTCTCTGATCCTGGTGCCAAATTCCCAGTGCACCTTACAGGGAGAGGTCCATATCAGAAGAGATGTCAAGAATAAAATACTAATGCTGGATGCACCAGGTGATAGAAAATTGCCAGAAGGACTGTTGGTCAAACCAAGTATTTTGCCTGCCAGAGCCCATGGTTATGTCAGAAGGGTAAAGGTTCAAGTCCATAATGTGTTTGATAGAGAGATTCAAGTGAATAGAGGTTGCACCCTGGCTGATGTACATTGTGCAGACACTGCAATGCTACCTAGTAACAAGAGTTCGGGAAGAATGATGGAGTGACGCCTGACTTGTTTGATTTTGGGTGACTTCCCGTTGCCAGTTGAATGGAAAGTGAGGATCAGTGAGAAGCTTGCTCAGAGAGACCAGGTGTTTTCTTTAAAGGAATGGGACATAGGATGTGTGCAAGGAGCTGAGCACCATATCCAGCTGCATGATGAAAGGCTTTTTCGTGAGAGATCTCGACGTCTGGCCCCTACTGACATAAATGATGTGAGATGGCATCTGCAAGAGATGCTTGCTGCTGGTGTAATCCAAGAATCCAGAAGTCCATATGCCTCCCCTATCATGGTAGTGAGAAAAAAGAATGGGATCGTAAGGATGTGCATGGATTAATGTACCTTGAACCGGCAGACTATCCCTGATAAGTATACGATGCCCCACATCCAGGATGCTCTAGACTGTCTGAACGGTAGCAAGTGGTTCTCTGTGCTGGATCTTCACAGCGGGTACTACCAGATCCCGATGGCCCCAGAAGACTGTGAGAAGACAGCCTTCATCTGTCCACTTGGTTTTTATGAGTTCATGAGGATGCCTCAAGGGATTTCAGGGGCCCCAGCCAATTTTCAATGACTGAAGGAGCGTGCAGTGGGGGACATGAACTTATTAGAGTGCCTGGTATACTTGGATGATGTTATTGTGTTTGGCAGCTCCCTGGAGGAACATGAGAACAGATTGTTCAGGTGTTGGACCGACTGGAAGACTTTGGCTTTAAACTATCCATCAATAAATGTCAGTTCTTCCAAACCTCTGTAAAGTATGTGGGACATATAGTCTCCACTGAGGGCATAGAAACAGACCCGAGTAAAGTTGAGGCCTTGACCACTTGGCCACAGCCCCACAATCTAAAAGAACTGCAAAGATTCCTGGGATTCTGTGGTTACTATCGCCGGTTCATCAAGGACTATTCAAGAGTGATTCGCCCTTTGCTTAATCTTACTCAAGGTTACCCTCCTACTAACAAAAAATATAAGAGGTCGACTTCTCCTGAGACTGAGACAGTGTATTTTTGGCCAAATGAAGTATTCAGAGCAAGATGGACACCTGATTGTGAAGCTGCTTTTCATGAGATTACATATCAACTTACCCATGCTCCTGCCCTTGCCTATGCAGATCCAGAGAAGCCTATGTCCTGCACACTGATGCTAGCCTGCAATGTTTGGGGGCTGTATTGTAGCAAGAGCACGAGAATGGCCTGAGACCAGTGGCCTTTGCCAGCCGAAGCCTGACCCCAGCCGAAAAGAATCATCCTGTACATAAGTTAGAGTTCCTAGCTTTGAAGTGGGCCATTGTTGACCAATTCCATGAGTACTTGTATGGGGCTAAGATACTAGTAAAAAATAATCCTTTGACCTATGTGCAGACTTCAGCTAAGTTGGATGCTACTGGCCATAGGTGGCTTTCTGCATCATCTATATATGACTATGCTGTGGAATACAGAGCAGGCCTGAACCACATAGATGCTGATGCTCTCTCCCGGAGGTCTGTTCCCCAAAATGACTGGGTCAGACTGTCACGACCTGATATTCGAGCACTCTGTCAGAAGTTTGACAGAGAGGAACAAGTGTCCACAGGCACAGTGGACTGTCTGGTGGATTGTTTGGGGCCCTCTGAGAATTGCATACCTGCTGCTTATTGCCACTTTTCTGCATTAGACATTGGTGCATTGCCTCAGCTAGACAATGACAGTCTTCAGCGGGCTCAATCCTGAGATCCTATGATCAAACCAGCTTTAGAAGTCCTCTATGCAGGGAAAGATGTGTCTAAGTTATGCTCCACTGATTTGAGAACTGCATTGTTATACAAGGAAGGTCCTAAGTTGAAACTGATTAATCAACTGTTATACAGAGAAACAATAGACAGAGGGGGATAAATAGACAAACAACAGCTAGTGTTGCCCACTGCATTCTGAGACTTGGTATTGAGGTCCCTACACAACCATATGGGGCACCTTGGCATAGACAGAACACTTGACTTGATAAGATCCAAATTTTATTGGCCTAAGATGGGGGCTGATGTTGAACAACACATTAGAACTTGTAGTGATTGCTTACAGAGGAAAGCTTTGCCCCAGAGGGCTGCTCCCCCTGTTAACATCACCACCAGTGCCCCCATGGAACTGGTCTGTATTGACTTTCTGAGTTTGGAGCCAGACCAAAAAAAACATTAGTAATGTGCTGGTGGTCGCTGACCATTTCATGAGATATGCCAAAGCTTTCCCCACCAAGGACCAGAAGGCATCTACTGTGGCAAAAGTACTGGTAGAAAAATTTTTTGGTCACTATGGGGCTCCACAAAGAATCCATTCTGATCAAGGGAGGGACTTTGACAGTCATTTGATCAAAGAGATGCTTTCTCTGTGGGAAGTGCAAAAGTCCAGAACCACCTCTTATCACCCCAAGGGGGACCCACAGCCTGAACGCTTCAACCGCACTCTGCTGGATATGCTGGGTACCCTCCACCCCAAGGACAAGCCTTGATGGAGCCAACAAATCAGCACCTTGGTACATGCCTACAACTGCACCAAAAGTGATGCCACTGGGTTCTCCCCCTACCACCTGATGTTTGGAAGAGAAGCTCGACTACCGGTAGATGTATGTTTTGGAGTCTCTCCTGATGGGGTTCGAGCTGACAACTATTTACAGTATGTGCAAAAGTTAAAGGCCCAGCTAAATCATGCATACCAACTGGCCCAAATCCTGGCTGCCAAAAGAAATCTGGCCGACAAAGAAAGGTTTAACAAAAAGGTGAAAGCATAGGAACTCCAGGAGGGAGATAGGGTATTGCTAAGAAATCTGGGACTGCATGGCAAACACAAGATTGCTGACAGGTGGCACCATCTCCCTCACACTGTGGTGGGCAAACTAGCTGATCTGCCTGTGTACAAAGTAAGGCCTGAGAATAATTCAAAAGATGTTAAGACAATGCATAGAAATCATTTACGGCCCATTGGACAAATCTTGATTGAGTCTGAGCCCCCAGAAAGTGCTCCCTCTGGACCAGTGACCCGAGCTGCTGCTAAGCAAAAGCAAAGAAAGTTTGCACCTACAGATGCTGAGTTAAAGTGTCCCCCACAACAAGTCCCAGTTGAACATGACTGTCAGTCCACGTCAGAGGAAAGTGAGTGTGACTTTGAATACTACCCTTCTTACGAACTGAGTCAACTGTTTCAAGGCAATCCCCTAGTCAATCATGGAGATGAAGCTGGGCCTTCTGAACTGCCTAAGCCCCCAGCTTTGTCCTTGGAGCCAATGCTCTCAGTAAGTGAAGTGCAAAGTATTAAGTCGGATGACATGGAATCACTGTGCATGTTGGAACTGTATGAGCTCTCAGAGGAGGAAAATGATGAACTTGAACAGACTGGTGATATACCAGAACAAGAAGAGTATTTCGAGTGCCCTGATGGTCCCCTGGCAGTGCAGGAGAGCTCTCCCTGTGAAACAAGTGTTGTGACTCCTGAAATTGCAAATACTGGAGCTGACTGTGCCCTAAGTTCTAACCCTGCTGCCCCAAAAGAAACCCCACTGGCAAGTAAAGATCGCATTGAAAGTGAGGACCAAAATACAGAGACTGTAACAGTTCCCCCTAGAAAGATTGGTAGAGCTGTAAAGCCTGTAGTACGCCTCAGTTACGATTCTCCTTGGAGGCCTGTGGATTTGCCTCTCAATGTGGTCCACAAAGGAGTATATGTGTCCCCAAGCTCATTGCCCAAACTGAGCATAGGTGCTAACTCTAGATTACTTGTCCTGCCCTCTAGGTATGGTGCCCCTGCCCCATGCAGCCCTGAGGTAGCTGATAGGGAAGAGCCCCCTCTAGCCAGGTTTCATGTGGAGGAAGTAATGACCTAATTTAATAATGTTTGTGTGTGTAATGTTGTATAACCAGTAGTAGACTGTACAAGTGTATATGACCAAGGTTTAATATGCTGATTGTTGTTTAAAAGGGATGCAACTTTAAACTGTTCTGCCTTAAAGTGATTTAAGGGTATCTACTTGATGCGGACGCCAGGTTTTTTCAGGCCAGGAAGGGTGGAACCCCCCTGCAAATGGGGGTTCCCAAAAGTCTTCCAGGAGCTGGCTAAGTCCTCCCAGCCTGAATGGTGTTCGGCGTTTAAGCCGTTTATCTGTGAGTGCTTTTAAGGCCTCTGGTACTGTCTCTTTAAGAGCTGCCTGCTTGCATGCTAAATTAGTTTTACAGGGGGGGACTGTGTAGTTAATGCTCGAATCCCACCCAGAGCTGCCGTCTGATCGCTCCGTTTCTGCAGTCGCTAAGAGCGCAGAGGGAGCCCATCTGAAAGATGTAACTGTTTCCTGAAATCATTTAGCAGCATCTGTGAAATTGCAGTTTGTCTAACCTGTTTTTACTGCAGCTGGGACTCTGTGTGTGTTGCTCCTCCATTTTGGACCTGAACTACTAATCTGGGCCAATTGGGTAAGGAGAGCCCTAAAATGGAGACTGCCTGAGCCACCCAGAACTTGGACTCTCACCTGAAGCCTGCTTAAAGGGGGAATGTATGGCAGGTACATCTGGGAGCTGTAGTTTGGACCTTGGAGCCTTTTTGGCACCAACAGAGGGAGCCCTGCAGTGACTGACAGTTGAATCCTTCAACTGAACCTGTGTGGAGCCTAAGGGAAATGCCCTGAACTGTTCTTAGAAGGCAGATGCGAGTTGACTGTGAAGGGAGTAGGAGCTCTGTTCTGCTGCGCCGTGCAGTTCGCGCGGGAAGTACGTGTAAGGTCCTGAAGTTGGCCTGTAGCTGTTAGCGAGTGCTCATCGGACTGAATCCGAGATAGTGAAGAAAAAGGAAGAAGTGTGCAGATCCAGGCTTACCCGTAGAAGACCAAAGATTTGCAGAAGTGCGATCGACCTGTTGGGGACTCTGTTGCTGCATGTGTTCTCGGGTTTTGCAGTATTTGCGATTGGGATTGAGAAGCAGCTGCCTGGTATAGTAATTTCCTTTACATATAAATGTGCTTAGTGTTTGTAGGGGATCACGATACTTTTTCCCCTTGTTCTGTGAGTTGTGAGCTGAAGCTAGAAGCTGGACTCAAAAGCTAATCGGACTGCATCCGTCTGCTATCCAAACCAGTAAGGCCCTGTCACAGGGGTCTCATCTCCATGCCCTGCTCATCCTGGCCATCCAGAGCCATCTCCTCAGTTCAGCTCTCGGTTTGGGGTTTGTGAGTACAAATAGGGGCACCTCCCCTCTCCTTCATTTAATCAAAGTGTGTCAACTGATTGTTTTGTGTGCTTCTGTTTGTGGACTGAGCCATCCGGCTCCGGATTACAATTTGTTTGTGCATATATTTTCTTCATACAGGGTCCCATCCAGCTGCACCAGCCGGCCAACCCTGGGCAACGGACCTGGCTAGCCTCCTCCCAATCCTGGGTACCCAGAGAGTGACATTTTGGACCCTAAATATATGTGCACAGTACTGTGATTTGAACTTATCTAAACGAATCAACCTGATTACCCCCTCCCGTGTTACTGTCCCCTGAATAAACCAGATTTGTTGTTGTTATACTATATACTGGATGTGGTGTTACTGCATCTAGAACAGTATTGCAAATTGCTGTGTATGTTGTCTAATCTTGTTTTACAGAGGGTCCTCCGAGACGGGCTGCAGAATCAGTTTCGAGGGTAAATGGTATCTCTATGTGTAAAAGGTGTGCACATGTGGGGTATTGGGAAGGTAACTCCCATGTATTGTGTGGGGCACTAGTGGGAACAAAGGGGGGGTTACAGTGTCCCAGAGGGCTGTACCTGAGCTAGTTTAACCACTACTAACCCTGACCTCTGGGTGGAGGCACCCGTCATAAAACCTAGGCCCCTCAACCTGTCAGTAGCCCAACAGGCAGGGGTAGTAGCCCTTGGGATAGCGCCACCTGGGGGTTACAAAGAAAAGAAAAAAAAATGGCTGCCTTCTGCTCGTCCTCCTCTATTACCCTGCATCCCCCCCCCCTCGTCTACCTAACAAATTCCCCTTCTGTCTTTTTTTTCCCTAATGTGGACTGTTTTTCCCTTCCCTTGATCCCCTTTACAATATGCAGCTTTGCATCTTCTTTTGCTTTCCCACCTGCCCTCTTGGCCTCCCTAGGAGAAATTTTTTTTTTTTTATGAAAATTTGCATTAAAGTTTTGTCAATAAACATTGAACTTAACAAAAACACAATGTACACCAAAAAAACTTTGCATTACATACATCCCACTAGGTACAAATTTAAGAAATATATTTTGTGACAACTTATATTAACACACTACTAGGTTCCAAAGGACATCAGTACAAAATTATACAGGGGAATTACAAAAGTAAAAATCATCATATCACAGTGATCAGTATCTGAGCAGAAGGGCATACCAAAGAAAGCTAGCAAAATGACATTATAGAATGATATTGTGTTGGGGTATAAGAGCGCCGTAATAAGGGCAACAGCATAAGGGCGAACAGAAAAGGGCAGCATCAGTATGGGCAAGAGTGACACAAGAGCACCGGGTCATATAAGCAACTCTGCCTCACTGATGCCACTCATCTGGTTCTGGCTGCAGCTTCAAGGATGTTTATATTTAGTGTGGGGGAGACAGGGGGGGCTTTACCATTGGTGGAGGCCCTGCCCAGTGCACACATGTAGAGTGTGTGCAGATGCCAGAGTACAGCAATGCCCCCCTCCCTCTTCCTGCATCCCCACTTGCAACCACTGCTTGAGGACACCAGGTGGCAGAAGCACAACAGGGAATGGTAGCCCTCCCCCCGAGGAGGTGAGCCTCCATGGGGTGCTCCACTGTCCTCCCATGGCCAACCTTCTGATGACCCAGGCTTGTTCCTGCAGCCAGGTCATCGTCACCGTGAGTGGCAGCGCAGCGCTGTGCCAATGGGCCAGCCTCTTCCACTGTTTCTGTTGCTTTGCTAGAAAACTCCCTTCTAATCACTCATCACTGTCTCCTCTACCAATCCCTTTCTGTGCCATCTTTGCATACCTTCCAAGTCTCCCTATTTTCAAGGAGTCTCCCTGATTCTGCCAGGGCCCTGTGAAAATCTCCCTGATTTTAGTGGTCAAAATCAGATTTCCCTCATTTGAGGAGTGTCAACTTAGAAGTTCTCAATACTTGATTCATTGGGCTGGCCCGGTGGCGCTGAGGGTTGGGGCACTGGATGCCACACCTCGCGTCATGCCGGCGACCCGGGTTTGAGAATGAACTTGGGTCATCTGGGGTCAGCAGGGGAGGGAGGGAGGGGATTGAGCATCTGTAGGACTGCTTTACCCTCCCGAGGTGGGTTCTGGGGTATGCCCCACTCCTTTGCTGCTCCTGGTGGAGACCAGGAGTCCTACAGGATGCAGGGGCTCGACACAATATCAGGGGCACAGCGGCTGTGGCTGGCTGCATGTAGGTGCACCGCTGGCGTTGCACATCTGTACTCTGGGGTGTGAGAAATACCTTGGTTGTCTAGTGGAGGCAAGGGGGCTCCAGTGTCCTGCCCACATCCCAATGTTAGGCTTGAATTCCTAGTCCGCTATCTGGCACTCCAGGTTTCTCAGCGGTCTCTCTAATTTCCAGAAAGGCCACCAAGGGTGGGTGGGCCCGGGCCCCTCCCCCGGTGGGGTGATCCGGGGGGCAGAACCAAACAAGGAAATCTGGAGAGGAGACCAGTAAGGAAGGCTTCAGGCAGGGACTAGAGGCAGTAGATGTATGGGTTCCCTGCAGAGATGTCCTAGACAGCTGGAGAGAAAATAGAGTTGACAAAAAAAAAAACCTGATTCATTGTATTTTATTTCTGTCCAAATTCTGGTACTCCTCTCTTCCTCCCCACCTCAGCAATCTCATATCCGCTCTACCTCCTGCTGATTACTCCCTCTGTCCCTCTGATTCTCATTGCTTCTCTGCTCCTGCCTTACAGACTTTTTTCAGCCAGTCTGCTTTCTTGTTCCAATTCCTTGCAACAAATGTTGCAAGGAATTTGGAACAAATGTCTTGTCTTCCTTCACCTTTTCACATCCTATTTCTTTAATCTTCATTGTCAAACTATATTCCCCCTCCTGCCCCTAGTCACCCCCTGTTCCCTACCATTCTCTGCCATTCTCCCCTTTGTGCCCTTGGGTCCCCAAGTCAAAATTCAACTGGCCTTGCAGTCTGCCCTCCACCTCATATACAGTTCACAGTTTTTAGTCAACCCTGTACTCTGTATATAATAGAATGCCCTAGGGCTGCACTACAGTATAGTGCCTTGTACATTGCGCACATTTTATTCTTGTACTGGCTATTCATGGTCAGGTTATTTATGTTTCGCAATACTGTAACTTCTTACTAGTTCATTGTTACTTTGTACCTTCTTGTTCCCTGTCCCTTGGGTCACACTTGGAAGCAAGTCTCGGCTAAGTGTGCTTTTCCTGGTTATTACCAGTTTTCAAATAAATTAAATTTTAAAAAAGATATGCTGGAATTACTCTTTTTGGTTCTATGGACAGTGGTATCGTTGAAACAGAGGTGATCCCAGTTCTGACATCTTATCAACTGTGAAAGGAATATAGGACAATCAATATGCTAAACTCAGTAAGCAGACATAAGGCTCAGTTGTTCAAAACAGAAAGCCAAGTAAACAATCTTGGTGGTGTAGTGGCTTAGCCCACAACTAGACTTGGTATTGAAAGACTTGAAAACTGGAGCTTGAATAAATAAAACCGGGAATTATTTTTTTTTCTTTTGTCATGTACTGTCTGTGTCAAGTGTATGTAAGTCAAGAGCCATTCAATGAGAGCAGGAAGTTTAAAAAAATATGAAAACACAGGTCTTTGCCACCAGGGGGCAATCAAAGCTTGCAAGAAAGAGCTACACACAGGAGTCTCAGCATTACTGCTGCAAGATCCGTTATCAAATTACAATACAGTATTTGACAGGAAACACATGCCGATTCTTCTGAGATGAGAGGTGTATTCAGAAAACTTGGCAGAGATAGTTAAAAGACATAAGACTTTAGACAGACAGACAGAACAATAGCTAGACAGACAGTCATAGAATGGGATGGATAGATAGACAGGATGGATATTCTTTGTTGACCGGGTAAGGCCCACTAGGCACAAGTGCCTGTTTTTCAGGGGTGACCCAGGAGCTTTGGGCTGGTTAAGTGACTTCTACCTGATACAGTGTGAAAGTGCTAGTTCCCATAACAGTAAAGGACCTCACTCTGTTCTATGCTGTATTCTTTTCCTGTTGGTCCTATTCAGTCATGGGAACTATGTGATACAGTGTGAAAGTGCTAGTTCCCATAACAGTAAAGGACCTCATTCTGTTCTATGCTGTATTCTTTTTCTTTTGGTCCTATTCAGTCATGGGAACTATGTGATACAGTATGAAAGTGCTAGTTCCCATGACCGAAAAGGACCAACAGAAAAAGTGGAATACAGGGCAGAACAGAACGAGGTTCTTTACTGTTATGGGAACTATCTGATACAGTGTGAAACAGCTAGTTCCCATAACAGTAAAGGACCTCATTCTGTTCTGCACTGTATTCCTCTTTTTCTGTTGGGTCTTTTCGGTCATTGGAACTATCAGATGCAGTATGAAAATGCTAGTTCCCATAACGGTAAAGGACCTTATTCTGTTCTGCACTTCTCGCACTGCCTTCAATCTCTGTTTATTGGCATCCCATCATTGTTTATCCTCCCCCCATAAACCCAACTCACTATATGATCATTTCTTTATTATACTGAATAAATGTAGCCCCTTCCCCTGTCTGTGGGTGCACATGATGGAAAACAGGAAAACGCTTACAAATGTCATGTAACTGATCTCCTGGGCTTTGGGGTGTCCTCATGGTAAACCAGTCACTGCCATCAAGACTCTGTGCTGCACTTAAATGTGGACACTAAGCTCCAAATCTGACCTGGTTCGAACCAGGCACACACTGGGGGTCAAGGAGCAAGACACCAATGCCAAACCTGACAAGGTTCTGTCAACAAAAACCTGCACACACAATGTAAAGTGCAGGTCACATGACATGCTGACATCCCTAGGTCCCTTACACCTGTGGGAACTAGACATGAGTCGTGGCTAGTTCCAGTAAGCATAAGGGACCTAGCAACATCCGCATGTCACGTGGCCCCGGAGTTACAGTACATGCCGGCGTACATGACCCATTCCAAACAGCACTTGGCAGCAAAGGCGAGCAGCTGCAAAGGCTGGAAATGGGAAGTAAGGCAAGCATCTACAAAGGCAGATCATACTATAAGGCTTTTTATTAAGTTTTTTGTTTTGTTTCCATTTATGGCTAAGGATTATGTGCACAGCTTTTTGTTATTTTATGAACATACGAATGTGCCAGCAGAAACAGACCATCCGGTCTATCTCAGTCTGCTCGAGTGTGCAGCTAGCACCCCTAGTTAGCAGCTGCCCCACTCCACCTCCCCTTTGTCATCCCACTGCCACCCCCCACCTTCCCCGCCCTCACTCTCCCGTTCCCTGTCCCATTCCCTTTTGAAGCTGTTCACAGATTTACATGATACCACCCATTCTGGTAGTTTATTCCATTTTGCTACCACCCTCTCTGTGAAATAGTGTCTCCTCATTTCCCTCAGCTCAGCACCATGGACACAGGGGGAGGGAGGTGAGCACTACTCCCTTCACAAAAGAAAGGGTCCTACAAGAGCTTGCTAAGCTCAGGGTGGATAAGGCAATGGGACCTGATGGCATACATCCCAGGGTACTTAAGGAGCTAAAGGTGGAACTAGCAGAGCCATTAGCAGAACTGTTTAGTGAGTCTCTGAGCACAGGAGAGGTCCCAGAAGACTGGAGAAGGGTTCATGTGATCCTGCTCCACAAGAGGTAGCAGGAGGAGGCGGGGAACTACAGACCAGTCAGGCTTACCTCAGTAGTGGGCAAGATTATGGAGGCACTCCTTAAGGAAAGGATAGTGCAACACCTGGAATCCATAGGGCACAGGATCCAAGACAGCATGGGTTTACAAAGGAAGGTCCTGTCAAACTAATCTCATAGATTTCTTTGACTGGGTAACCAGAGTGGTGGACCAAGGGGAGCAGTTGATGTTGCCTACCTTGACTTCAGAAAGCTTCTGACACTGTTCCACATAGAAGATTGATAAATAAGCTGGGTAGGCTCGGTGGGCAGAAGTTGGTCAACTGGATGGCAAACTGGTTGACGGGCAGAAAACAGAGAGTGGTGGTAAATGGTATACAGTCAGAAGAGATGCAAGTCAAAAGTGGGGTACCTCAGGGATCAGTCCTGGGGCTAGTCCTCTTCAACATCTTCATTAGTGACCTTGCAGATGGACTAGAGGTAGGTTGTCTGTTTGCAGATGACACCAAGATCTGCAACAGAGTAGATGATTCAGATGGGGTGGGCAGAATGAGAAGAGATCTGATAAACTAGCAAAATGGTCAGAAGAGTGGCAACTGGATTTAATGCAAAGAAGTGCAAGATCATGCACATAGAGAAGAGAACCTGAAGCCACCTATAGGCTGGGAGGGAGTTGCTAGCAGTCACAAAGGAAGAAGAGACTTGGGCATCATCATCACCGATGACCTGAAATCATCCAAGCAGACCTCTAAAGCAGTAGGTAAGGCTAGGGGTGTGTTAGGGTGTATTAGTAGGGGTATCACAAGTCGTAAGAGAGGAATAATCCTCTTACAAGACACTGGTTAGGGCCCCATCTGGAGTACTGTGTGCAGTATTGAGGCCACACCTTCATAAGGACATTGAACCAAATTGAGGCAGTCCAGAGAAGGGCAACTAAATGGTGCAGGGACTGCATCAGAAGACATATGAGGACAGATTAACAGAGCTCAATATGTATACCCTTGAGCAAAGGAGGGAGAGAGGTGATATGATCGAGGCATTCAAACACCTTAAGGGCATTAACAAGGTGAAAGAGTCTGACATGTTTAAATATAAGAAAAATAGCAGGACAAGAGGACACAGCATGAGATTAGAGGGGGGCCGATTAAGGGGGAATATGAGGAAATTCTTTTTCACAGAAAGGGTGGTGGATGCATGGAATGGCCTGCCTCAAGAAGTGGTGGCTATGAATACAGTGCAGGGCTTCAAACAGGCGTGGGATAGGTATAAGGGAGCAATACAAATGAGTATGAATAGATAGGCCACTGACAGAGCAAAGGCCGATGGCACATTTATAAGGTAGAAAAAGAAATGGGCAGACTGGATGGGCCTTGTGGTCCTTATCTGCCGTCAACTTCTATGTTTCTATAAATCTTTCCCCCTCTATTCTTAGCCCATGCCCCCTGGTGTCCCTCCCCCTCCTTAGCTTAAAGATCCCATCTGCCTCATCCTTCCTTATTGATTCCCCTCAGATACTTGAATGTCTCTATCATGTCCCCCTGTCCCTTCTATCCTCCAGAGTGTACATATTTAGGTCTCCAAATTTGATCTCATAGTCTATCCCCTCCATTCCACATACCATCTTTGTTGCCCTCTATCACGCTTTAGGTATGGCCTCCAAAACTGCACACAATACTCTAATTGCAGCCTTACCAGTGACCTGTAGAGGGGCAAGATCACCTCTCTTTGCCTGGTTGAAAACCCCCTCGCTATGCACCCCAGTACTTTGTTCGCTTTTGCAGCTGCTGTCCTGCACTGGGCAGTGTTGTTCATGGTCCCTGTGTTAATACTACCTCAGGTACTTATCCTCCTCCTCCTCCTCAGTGATCCCCAGCTTAAGCCCCCCCCCCATCCAGCTAGTATTCTCTCCTTGGTTCTTCGCCCCAAAGTGCATAACCTTATACTTCTTTGCATTGAACCCCAGCTGCCACCTATCTGACCATTTCTCTAGCTTGCTTAGGTCCCCCTGCAGCTGCTTCCATCCCTCCTCTCCATCCACCACTGCTCCAATTTTGGTGTCATCAGCGAACAGGCTTACCATACTCACCACCCCATGTGCAATGTCTGATATGAAGAGCCTAAATAATACTGGCCCCAGCACAGAGCCCTGTGGCACCCCACTCATCACCGGCCTTAGAGTTGAGAGCTCCCCTCTCACAACCACCCATTGCAGCCTCCCACGCAGCCAATTTGTAATCCAGTTCATCATTTTGGCCCCTACCTCTACACCAGTTAGCTTGCCCCCAAACTGCCCATGAGGCACCGAATCGAAGGCCTTGCTGAAGTCCAAGTAAAGAACATCCACTGCATGACCCTTATCCAGCTCACCTATCACCCAGTCATAATTATATCAAGTTGGTTTGACAAGATTTCCCTGAAACAAACCCATGCTGCCTCACATCCTGGAGGCCATTCTCCTCCAGGTACGACGCCAGTCTTTCCTTTAGTATCGTTTCCATGAGTTTGCACACTATGGAGGTGAGACTTACTGAACAATAATTACCCGGTTCCTCCCTTGGCCCACTCTTTTGTAATGGTACTACATGTGCCATCCTCCAGTCCAGTGGCACACATCCCGACTCCAGTGAGGTGCTGTACAGAACTGCCAGCGGCTCTGCCACCAGCTCCGCCATCTCCCTCAGCACCCTGGGGTGGATACCATCTGGCCCTGGTGCCTTGTCTACCTTCAGTGTCCTCAGCCCCTCTAGGACTCTACTTGCCTCAGTTCTTCCATCTGTCGCCTCCTCTCCCCGTCCCCACCCTCCCAGCCCATGGTGGTAGCGGTCCCCTTTTTCCATGAACACTGAGCAAAAGTATTCATTCAGTGCTTGTGCCTGCTCCTCCCCCTTTTCCGTCCACTCCCCACCCTTTTTTATCCTCACTATTGTCTCCTTGCACTTCCTTTTCTCCCTGATGTATCTGAAAAAGTCTTTCTCCCTCCTGTTAATTCCCTGCGCTAATCTCAGCTCCCTCTGGGCCTTGGTTTCTCTCACTTTTCTGGTCTCCTCCCTGGGCCTTCTTGCATATTCCTCCCTGTCCACGTCCTTCCCCATCCTCCTAAACCTCTGGTGCGCCACTCGTTTTGCCCTCACCACCTCCACAACCTCGATGTTCAACCAGCATGGTTTTCTTGCTCTGCTCCTTTTACTCCTACATGTTTTCCTAGCTAAAGAATTAAAAGCAAAATCTTTTGGGTAGTATTTCTTTGATTACTTCCATCCACAACGCGGTTATACATCACATAAAGATTTATTAAATTGTTTATCTCAGTGAATTATGATCCTGTACTCAACTGTGTACCATCTGTAGTTTCTACTCATTCTCAGATACTTGTGGATGAACGTATCTATACAAAATTAAATGGTATTCTATTATTTCATGTTTTCCTGCAAAATAACATACTGTGAGTCGTCGTTTGTTTTTTATTAAGCAGGCAAGCACACTAGACAAATTAATACATATTTTCAGGCATGGTCTGGGATTTATATTCAGTTTGGATTTAGTAGTTATCTGCTTGTCTGTAAGCTAAGTAGAAATATTGTTATTGTTAGACATATATTTACTACAATTTCACTGACACAACAAATAAGAGTACTTCTGCTGATTAACCGCACTTGCGGATATTCTCACTTGGGTCTGGTGTCAGCCAAGCAGGACTTAATAAAAATCACAAAGGAATTAACTATCAAGCAATCTTGGACACTGCTCCCCCACCCAATGTCCAAAATTACAGCAAACTGAAAGGGCTGTGGACGGTTACATGTGGCTGCCTTAAATCTTTGTATCAGCCCTAAGGATGAACATGATATACCCTTTCATTCACCAATTATCACTGCTTAGAGCAGGTCTATTCCTTCTAAATAAATAGGCAACCATTTTTTTTCTTGCACGCATGTGCAAGAAACAGTGCCACCATACAAATTTTCGTGGGTGTGCCACTCAGCTTCCCCTGCTCCCTGCTCCCTTTTGCAGGCGCTGTCTCACCGCACCAATAAATGTCAGAGCTGTCTATGACAACAGTTCAGATTCAGTGGCGTACAGTTGAAAGTGAAAGACCGCTGCAATCAGCGGTGGTAACATGTAGGCAATTTGCATACTGCCGTCAGCAGTTTGCAAATTGCCTGCAAGTCACACTGCATCTGAACTGTCATAGACAGTTCTCCCCCCCACCCCGAACACCTACGTAGCACACTGGGATCCCACCCCAGCGTGCTCATGCACTCCCCCCCACCCCACCATATGGCCGAATGGGGTGCTCTAATTCCCCACCAGCCTCCGCTACCCCCAAAACAGATTTCCAAGTGCCATGCTGGGAGCCCACCCCAGTGTGACAAAAGTCTGTATGACGACAGGGGTGACCAGTCCCTGTTCGGCTCCACTCACCCTCCCCAACAAAAAAACAACTTCCAGTTCCCATGCTGGGAGCTCCTCCCAGCGTGGCAAGCGTCCAGATGGCTGACGGGGTGACCAATCTGCCCTGGCTCCACTACCCCCAAAATAAACTTCCAGCTGCCATGCTGGGAGTTCACCCTAGCGTGGCAAAAGTCCCACGTCATCTTCTAAAAGTCAATAAAAAAAAAAAAAAGACACCTGTAAAATGTCTGTGACTGTCTTTCTCCAACCTACACCTACCTTTTGTACACCTGACAACCTACACTTTACACCAATACTTACCTGAGCCCAGTGCAATGCTCTTGCGACCGCACTTTCGCAACCGCTAACTGAAGAAAACGCAGCAGTTGCATAATAGCCAACTTATGTATATCTGCTATCGGATTGCCCAACAATAGTCTTTTTTCATTTTGTTTTGTTATCGTCCCGGTGATTTCTGTCACCGCGCAGAACCACCTTTTGGAACTGAATAACAAAATGACAGTACAGTTCCTGAGGTAGGCCCTCCAAAACCCTTATGTTGAAAATTGGAGAAAATTCTCAAATTACTGTTTTACGAGCATGCGTTGCGCAGTTCCTACGCACGCTCGTAACGTCACAAATTTTTAATATTTTCACTCCAGATTTTCAACATTGCCATTTTACCACACCTCCTTATGAGCAGTACAGCTGTCATTTTTCACATTTCGCCCCAAATGTGTTTTCGCACATGTAGCGCACAATGGCGCGGTTGGTGTGCAAAATCAATGTTCGGGACAGATGTAGAAAATCACAGTGACACTGTTCATGAGCAGAGGTCTTAAAATGGCTGTTGAAAATTTGGTGGCAAAAGTCCATAAAATGTGTTACGAGTGTGCATTGCGCAGTTTCCACGCACCATCGTAAGTTCACAAATTTGTAATATTTTCAGTCCAGATTTTCTACAGTGGCATTTTTCCACACCTCCTTATGAACAGTACAGCTGTCATTTTTCACACCCTGGCCGAAATGTGTTTTCGCACCTGTGGTGTCAAATAGCGTGGTCTCTTTGCAAAATCAGCTTTCGTCTAACAAACTGATATTGCCACTGTCCATGAGGTGGGGGTCACAAAAAACCCATGTTAAAAAATTGGAGTGAAAATACCAATGAACACCTGGGGCATTAAGGTTTCTGTCCATAACGCCCCACCCTATAGAGACTGACAGGCATCGGAAGGGTGACTTGAGATTGTTGCCTGTAATGCTCATACCATTCCACCCCCACCCACACCCTGCAGCCAGTGACAGGCATCGAGGTGCACCTTGGACTATTCAGCCCCAAAGTTCACCCCTTTCTCCTATACTGCACCCATCTGGGGTGAGCATAAGGCCCAAAGACCCCAAGGCACACCATGACACTTGTTGGTGTCTGCAGGGTAGGGTGTGGTGAAATGGCATGGCCATTATGCCTGACGACCCAAAGGCACACCCCAATGCCTGTCAGTCTCTGCAGGGTGGTGGTGGGGTTAGCTTTAGTTCAATACTTCACTGCCATTCCTATTATGCATCTCTCTAACTCCTACACTACCATTGCCAATGCCAGCAAGCAAACATTCAGCATTGACAAATGCTTGTTGGTTTATCCCTGGATACAAGTAAAAGTGAAGGCTATTTTCTTTGTGCACAAGACACATATGATTCATTTGTAGAATACACCATTGTCATAGCTATATGGGCTTTTATCACTCTGTCAATACATCTGCCTCTCATGCGAAGCCTCTCTACTAGTGCTCAAACTGGGAAAGGCACGACTTGGTCAGCTTGCTGCAAGAGGCCAAGGGCAAGATTCACACAAAATAAAAATTGCAAAGCACAGCGCAAAAGTTTGTATTGCACTTTGCGATTGCGCAGGTGTATAAGTTTGTTATTTACAGTCAGATAGTGCACCATGCTATCTGGCTACGAATAGGAACAAGACATTGCAGTAGTAACCCCCATATCGCTACCTCTAATCCCACTAGTGCCGCCCGCACAGGCATCCCGGAGAATGGCCCTGCAATGAATAGTGCAGGTGCGCTATTAGGAATTCATAAAACTGGACATGTAAATGAGACCACTGGGACTGCAAAGTGCTATGTGGCTATTTGCATGCCCATTATGGGCCCATTTACATAGGCTGCAACAGAGGTTAGCACCCCTGCCCCGCAATCGCTGTCTGGAGTAAAAAAAAAAATAGGTTATCCTGGTGTCTAGTGGACCTTCCCCTCAACCTGCACCCATGCCTGTTCCATGAATTATATTTCCCTGGTGCAAGTGGTCCCCCTCCTGATCTCACCATTCCAGAGGTGTACAGTATGACACACACCAGTGCCCGCTTCTTGCTGCATGACAGTGGTGGTGCCTCCTGGATACTTATCTACTCCACTGAAAAGAACTTGCAGTTCCTGTCACAATACACAACATGGTACATGAATGGAACCTTTAAGACTGCACCACCCCAATTTGCGCAGCTCTGTACCATCCATGGGGCACAATACTGCACTGTTGTACTCACTGTATATATCCTGTTGCCAAACAAGACAGGGGTGACATACACAACGGCATTCAGTGCAGTGAAGGAACTGCGGACAGGCCTCAAGCCATCAGTGATAGTCACGGACTTCAAGCAGGCTGCAATCAAGTCCTTTGCCACAGTCTTCCTGGATGCCAGCCAGCACAGTTGCTTTTTCCATCTGTGCCAGGCCCTGTGGAGCATGGTCCAGGAAGTCCCTGAGGCCATGTGATGCTATACAGAGGATGAGAATTTTGAATTCCATGTGCACCTGCTGCCTGCCCTTGCCTTCACCTCTCCAGGGGAGGTGTCCATTGTTTTTGAGGTGTTCAGGTTGTACGAGTGCTTTGTCAGACATAACGAGCTGCTGACCCCAATTGCCGACTACTTCAAGGATACATGGGTAGGGTGGCCAATCCATGGCGGTGTCCTCAGGCATCCCGTGTTCTCTGTGGTCCAGTGGAGCTGTTATGATGCAAGCAGGATTGGCATTGCCCACACTAATAATCCTGTGGAGGGATGGCTCTGTGCCTTCAACACCCTCATAGGTGCATGCCACCCTAGCCCATGGAAGTTTCTCGATGCCCTGAAGGCAGAGCAGAGGCTCAATGAGATGAAGATTGAGCAATGTATCGTTGGGCACTATGCATCACCATCGCATAAGAGGTACAAGGATGCAAAGAACTGCATCCAGCAGATCGTCGGGGAGTATGGCACCCAGAACACCTATGACTATCTCCATGGCATTGCACATAACTTCCAGTTGCAGGTATGACCATTCACACACCTGTCCATGTGGTCGATCACCACGACACTCCCGCCACTGTACTGACTGCAGATGCCCACTGACTGCACCTATAGCACCATGCTGCTGTGTGTGCCTGTGACTGCCAGACACCTGTGCTGTGTGGTACAGGCTCACTCCAGTGTGCGGGGGGGGGTGCATATGAGGTGGGGTGATGGAGTACTGTGCAACAGGTGGGGGGTGGCAATGCACATGTGCCATGGGGGTATTGTTTTGCCTCTGATGGGGGGGATGCATCTGCTGTTGAGGAGATATTGTGTTGCTTCTGATGTGAGGGACTGCATCTGCTGTTGTGGGGATATTGTGTTGCTACTGATGGGGAAGTGCATCTGCTGTTGAGAGGATATTGTGTTGCCTCTGATGGGGGGAAATGCATCTGCTGTTGAGGAGATATATTGTGTTGCCTCTGATGGGGGGATGCATCTGCTGTTGAGAGGATATTGTGATGTCTCTGATGGGGGGGATGCATCTGCTGTTGTGGGGATATTGTGTTGCTACTGATGGGGAAGTGCATCTGCTGTTGAGAGGATATTGTGTTGCCTCTGATGGGGGGAAATGCATCTGCTGTTGAGGAGATATATTGTGTTGCCTCTGATGGGGGGATGCATCTGCTGTTGAGAGGATATTGTGATGTCTCTGATGGGGGGGATGCATCTGCTGTTGTGGGGATATTGTGTTGCTACTGATGGGGAAGTGCATCTGCTGTTGAGAGGATATTGTGTTGCCTCTGATGGGGGGAAATGCATCTGCTGTTGAGGAGATATATTGTGTTGCCTCTGATGGGGGGATGCATCTGCTGTTGAGAGGATATTGTGATGTCTCTGATGGGGGGGATGCATCTGCTGTTGAGGGGATATTGTGTTGTCTCTGATGGGGGGATACATCTGCTGTTGAGGGGATATTGTGTTGCCTCTGATGGGGGATGCATCTGCTATTGAGGGGCTATTGTATTGCCTCTGATGGGGGGTAGCTTCTGCTGTTGAGAGGTCATTGTGTTGCCTTTGATGGGGGGGAACTGCATCTGATGTTGAGGGTGTCTTTACGTCAGCCACTATGGGGTGATTGAGGTGCCCCCACTGGTTGGGGACACTGCTACTGCTGGGGTCTGTGTCGTCTGCGGCGGTGTCATGTCCGAGCCTTGTCCAGGGATAGTGCACCATCCCAGGGGTGTGTGCCATGTGAGGCACATGTGTGTGACTGAGCCTCGCTGTGGTGGCATGGTATGTCAGTCACTTGTCCTGTGTACCATCTAGTCATGCATTGGTGGTGGGTGTGTACTGTGCACATTGTGGTTGCGTGTTGGTTGTGCTTGTGGTCTGCTGGGTGGGCACTGTGTGTATACAGTTGATGTGCACATGATAATAAACACTGTCTGCACACTGTTTCTGTGTCTGGTGGTCATTCCTTCCCA
The DNA here is from genome assembly GCA_016271365.2 of Neoceratodus forsteri. Lineage (NCBI taxonomy): Eukaryota > Metazoa > Chordata > Ceratodontiformes > Ceratodontidae > Neoceratodus > Neoceratodus forsteri. The sequence continues at coordinate 682,888,025 of CM028131.1, read as the reverse complement.
GCATAGGCCCCAGTGGTATACACTGGTCACACTGTGTCCCTGTGACCCCAGCTTGATGGCGACGGTCATGGCCACTGCAGCACCCATGCGGTTGTCATGCGGCCCATGTCTGTCCATGTGTGCTCACACTGTGCATGACCCTTGCCCAGCCTGTGACTATTTCAGTCAGTGGCTGTGCAGTATATGCATGCTTGTGTAGGTGGCAGTGTCTGCCCGCATGGCCCATTGCCCCTGGTCTGCCATGCCCACGGTCGCACCATGTCATGCACCCAATGGCGCACCCATGTGCATTGCAGCTGGGCATTGTCACATGGTCACACAGTGCCCTCACCCACAGTATTGCCCATGGCCCCTTCTACACGCGCTGTTGTGTGCGTACATGGGCCCCATTGCACAGGTGGGGTGCCGTGTATATCCGCAACATTGTACAGCCACACCATCTAGACACCTGGCCATGTCCCTGTACACCACTGCTGTGTCTGGGGCAGATCAGCCATGCCCCCATTGTGCAGCTGCTCCCGTTGTCTGTACCGTACTGCATCGGACATGTGTCAGGGGCATGCACAAGTTCTGCGGCCACAGAACTGGCACATCCATGTGGGCTTGTGTGGGGTCGGTGGGGTCCCACAGACATGAGTAGGTGATGCACATCGCTCTGTTGTGTACAACGCAGTGTTGCATCTGTGGGTGCCAGGCCATGCACTTGCATCCCCAGGTTGTGGGTGGGTACTGTACCTTGTCTGGGGGGGACAGGTGTGCATACAGGCCATGTGGACCTCGTGGAAGCTGTTGTCCCTGAGACCCCACCCTGTGACGTCCAATGTACTGGTGGAACCCTCTGCAATGTGCATTTGCCACCACGCCCGGGCACACTGTCCTCACCATTGTCCCTGTTGCAGAGGTGTGTGGCACAGCTCTGTGTCTGGCCACCTGCGCCATTCCACCATTCCTCCATGCCTATGGCCGCTTGCCTTGATGGTTGCGTCCATGCACTGCCGTCTTGTACTGTTGTGTGTGGTGCAGGGTGTACACCTCTTTCTGGGTCCCCACCCCATGCGGCAGCTACCTTGTGGCATGGCAGTCCCACTGCCGGCAGCGGTCCACCATTACACAACCACTGCCCCATTGACTTGTGGCAGCCTCATCCTTCTCTGTGTGGGGTCATTCCCCATAGGTATCCATGCCTGGTGGCACTCATGGGGGGGGCCTGTGTTATGCACATCCCAGCAGTGCCTAGCCCCTGTTGTACTCCCTCACCTTGCTTCCCTGTGCTGTGCACATGCACTGGTGCCCACTGCTGTGCCGGTGTCATCGTGTGTGCGGTGGCCGGTGTTTCCCCCTGCGGTGCTCTGCCCGGCACTGTTGCATCCTGCCTCGTGTTGTGTCAGCGGCATTGAGGGTGGTGGTGTGTTTGGCACTTTAATATCAGCGGTTGGTGTTTCCCCCTGCGGTTTTCTGCCCGGCACCGTTTCTACCTGCGTTCTGTTGTTCCAGTGGCCTTACGGGTGATGGTGTGTTTGCCGCTTCAATATCAGCGATCAGTGTTTCACCCTGCGGTTTTCTGCCCGGCATTGTTCCTACCCGCGTTCTGTTGTACCAATGGCATTACGGGTGGTGGTGTGTTTGCCGCTTTCATTTCGGCAGTCGGTGTTTCACCTTGTGGTATGCAGCCCGGCACTGTTACTACCCACTTTCTGTTGTGCCAACGGCTTTGCGAGCGGTGGTGTTTTCGATGCTTTTTTTTCCATCCACAATGTTTTTTCCTGCACTGTTCCTGGCCCGAAGCAGATTTTTGGAGCACATTAGGGAGATTAAAAACAATAACCTTAAATCTACTGCGGCATTACATTTTTTGAATGCCATAATAGTAACCCTTTGTTACTAAAATTTATGATTATTGACCATGTAAAACCACCATTGCATAAAGGAGATAGAAAAGAGCTCCTCCTTCAGAAAGAGTAGAAGTGGATCTTTACTTTAGGTTCATTGCACCCTGATGGTTTGAATAAGGAACTTGACTTAACTGTATATTTGTAAATTGTATTAAAAAATGTGATTTTCTTGATCAAACCTCTTTTTCATGTCAAGTTCTACTTTTTTTTAGTAACTATTCCCACTTTTATTCTATTCTAATCCTTTTCTTTCCCCTCCCCTTTTTTTCTGACCTGCAACGGGAAGCAGTATAATGCAGTGGTTTAAGGCTCTGAGCTGCAAATCTGGAGACCTGGGTTTGAATCCCACAGCCCCCACTTGCATGCTGTGTGACCCTGAGCAAGTCACTTAACTTCCCTGTGCTCCCAGGTTGCATCTGTAAGCAAGTTTTCAGCTTGGTGTGTCTCACCTGGTTAAACAATTGGAAAAAAAAAAAAACAGGACACGTTTTCTTTTTGGCCTTAATCATGCCATCATCTTTGATATTAGTTATGTTATGACAGTATATAAAGTGAGTTATCTGGGCTGTTGTCACTATTTAGCAGATCCCGATATCTGAATAGTCAAATAATTAAAAGTAGTTCTAGAATATGAGTGTTTAAAACATTTAAAACAAATGTATAAAATGTGTTTTTTATAATACTGCCATATTAACTAAGTACACAGCTAATATATAAGGAAAGAAAAATAATTTATATTAATTTAGGTAATGTATATATATATTTCCTTGTGTCCTTTTCTCTGATGTTTCATTGATAGAAAGGTTGACATTTTAATGCATTTTTTTTCACACATATATGCATCATGGTATCCACTTTTCTGTTGTATAATGCACTGTTTTCATATGATTGTAGATGGTGTTTTATGATTGGTAACTGTGATTGGACCACAGGTCACATGTCTTGGTATGTTGGTGTATTTAAACGCTTATTTTAAATGTTGGACTCCCCAATGAAGAGGGTTTATACCTTCAAAGCGCTGGGGAACCATTTGCTTTTGCTCAAATAAATAACCTTAAAGCCTTTTTGTCCATGTGCATCGCTGTTTTTGTGTTTAATTCAAAATAAAAAAATAAGTTGCCCAGCCAGTTTAGTGGCAGATCACCTGTAAGGTAGGCTTACTTACCTTTAAAGCCCTACATGAACAGGGACCCGACTACCTAAAAGCTCTCCTGATTCCCTACTCCCCCAATCACCCTCTCCAATCCACCAACGAGGGATTGCTAGAGATTCACAGGGTTCACCTTAAAACATCTGGTGTGCGTGCTTTCTCATTTGCAGCACCGACCCTGTGGAATTCTCTACCTTGTCGGTTAAGAGAATGTCTGACCATTGCAAGTTTTAAATCAATGTTGAAAACGTATTTGTTTTCATTAGCCTTCCCTGATTAATTGAATTGGACTATGCTGATTTTAATTTTTATATTCTGTTTTAATGTATTTATAAATCTGTGAAGCGTCTTGGTTTGAAAGGTGCTATAAAAATAAAGAATGATTTAATTTGATTTGGTGTCCAGTGGTCCCTTCCCCCCCCCCCGCACACATGTTCATTTCATATAAAGTTTCCCTGTCATCTAGTGGTCCCTCCCCACCCAATCCCTCTCCTAATGTCTAAATAAATATTCCCTGGTGGTCGGCGTGCCCCCCTCTTGCTGATGGCTGGCCCGATATATAATAAAGATTATAGCTGGTGGTCTAGCGTTCCCCCCCCACCACCGATTGCTGACCCAGTAGATAATGAAGAATATCCCTGGTGGTCTAGCAGAGCTCTCTCTCTATCCCCAACCTGCCGTATACTACAAGAAAAAGTTTTCCCTGGTAGTCTAGTGGACCCACCCTGGCAGCTAGTGACCCACCACCCTGCCCCCCCATCCATCCTGAATACAGGAAGTGGGGAGCGGGGTGATGGGCGACTACCTGCCAGGGTGGTGGGGGAGGGGGTTCACTAGACCACCAGGGATATTTTTCATTATCTATCGAGCTGGTGATCATTGGGGGGGGACACTAGACCATCTGGAATAACACTAGATCTTCAAGAGGGTCTCTTGCAGCAGGCCAACACTGGTAGGACTTAGCCGCCAGGCACCATGGCCACACAGAAACTTTCTAGCTTGCATTCTACCACTGGGGACTGCCTATTGCTGACATCAACCTCTGACATCAGCCTATCCTGTAAAGGTGAGCAGTCCCCCACACCCTCCTCAGTTCTCCCGCTAGAGACCCCAAGAGGGCAGCGAATGGAGAACGGAGGGGGCTTGCAAAAGCCTAAGAAGGTAAAACAGAAACAGTGTGAGTGGAACAGAGAACAGCAAAGACAGATGGGGGAAGGAGGAAAGGAAAGCAGGGTCTGCTGCGAGAGCTCCTCTTGAAGATCGACTGTTACGGTAAGTTCTTAAAGTTATGCAACTGTACTATCTTACTTCGAGGAAGGCACTTGCAGCATGCCAGCACCAGTAGCACTGAGTCCCAAGCAGTACCTGGAATACAGCACCGGGAGGAGGAAAAATGTTAGCAGCCAATGGCTTAGGAGAAAAGGCCCTGGAGAACTGCAAGGCTGAAATTGGCCTGCTCCGAGAGGCAATGTCCAGACTGTAATGTTTGGTGAAGGTGTGGACAGAACTCCAGGTGGCAACTGCACAGATGTCTGCAGTAGACACATTTCTGAAACAAGCCATGGAGGTGGCCATACCCCTGGTGGAATTGCTCCGGCCTTAACCCCACCCAGAAGGTCCTTGTGGTACTTACGGTAGGATTAAACAATGCAGTTGGCTAACTACTTAGACAAGCACTGCTTGGAAACAGTGGCACCCTCTCTGTTGGAGGCGAATGAAACAAACAGCTGGTCAGACTGCCTTGAAGCCTTGGTGTGGTGCGCATAGTACTGCAATATTCTATGTAAAGCAAAAGTATGGAGCAAAGCCTCCCCCCTGATTAGAGTACTCAGGATAATAAACTGGAAGGTGGATTGATTGGTTCAATGTAAACTTCAACACCACCTTGAGAAGAAACTTAAGATTAGTACACAAAGACACTGTCTTTTTGGAAAACCAAATAAGGCTTTTTACACATAAGAGCCTAAAGCTTGGAAATCCTTTGAGCACAAATAGTAGCAACCAAAAAGAGTACTTTCCACAACAAAAAGCGCAGCTCACAATTCACAGCTGGTTCAAAGGGAGATAACATAAGTTTCTCCAACTTAAAATTGAGGTCCCACAGAGGGTCAGGTCCCGAATGGGAGGTTTCAGATGCAGAATGCACCGCACATAGGTGTGGGACACTTCAAGCTGAGCCACAGCCCTGCCCTTGATAGATGCATGGTACGCAGAGGTGACAGAAAGATGCACCTTGAGTGAGGAGTACCCCGAGTCTGAGAGAGAGAGAGAGAGAGAGAAGGTACTCCAACACCTGAGTCAACATGCAGGTGAAGGGGTCCAGTTGGCATGAAGCAGCCCAAAGGGTGAAACGCTTCCATTTCATGGCATAAGTGGCCCTGGTGGAGGGTTTCCTATTGGCCAACAGGACATCTGCGACCCTAGGTGGCACACCAAAGTGGGTGATAGCTAGGTCCACAGGAGCCATGCATGGAGATGCAGAGACCTGGATGGACCAGGGTACCCCAGTCCTGGGAGAGCAAATCAGTGCACAGGGGCAACAGCACTGGAGGTTCCACCACCAGCTGCTACAGCAAGGGGAACCAAATCTGACATGGCCAGAAGGGGGCTATGAGTATTATCTCCACCCCTTCCAATTGGTGCTTGAGTAGAACCCTCTGCAAGAGTGGGAAGGCATATAAAAACCTCCCCTTCCAAGAGAGGGACTATGCATCGCACCAGAAAACACCAGGCCCGGGACTGAGCAAGCAGAAAAGCAGCAATTTTGCATTGAATAGCTACACAAAAAGGTCCAACTCTAGATGACCCCACTGGTTGAAGAGGCAAGGCAAAATTTATTTAAAAAAATGTCCAATCCCAGAGGCTCTGGGCGCTGCACAGATAAATAAACACATATTCAAAAAACAAATCAATGAAAACAAAACAAGAAATATAAACATATGTATAAATATCTCCAGATAAAATCATTTCCCACAAAAAATAAACTGAGGCATCAAATTATTAACAGCTGTACTCAGGTCTGAGAAGAGCAGCTCAATCCAGAAAGTCCTGGGCGAATAGGAGGGCCTTAAGGCGGGCCTTGAATACCTCCAGAGTAGGGGCCCCCTTAACCCTGAGGGGCAGCGAATTCCACAGATCTTCAACTAATGTGATCCGAAGTTCCCACTCAAAGGCCTGTGACCTGGAGCAGCTAAGACTGTCCGCCAGGAACATGTACGGCCAAGAGCTCCAGGTCATGCTCGATGGTTCAGGGGTTAAGAGCAAATCTCCCCCTTCTTGTTGATGTAGTACACCACACACGTTGTCCATCTGCACCAGCAGTGGACCGAGGAAGAGATGAGACTGAAAGGCCTGCAGAGCATAAAGGACTGCCCGCATCTCCAAGATGTTGATATGGAGACCCTGCTCCAGCATCGTCCAAGTGCTCAGAGTCTGATGGCTGACCAGATAGGCACCCCATCCCAGACCGGAAGCATCTATTGTGAGAATCTGACCGGGGGGCTTTAGAGTTGAAAAGAGATCCCCCCCAAAGGAGGCTGGTCAGCTCCATCCACCATGACAGGGCTCTCCTGACCAGGTCGGACACCAGGACAAACTGGTCCAGGTCATCCGTGCGCTGGTCCCACTGGACCCGTAAGATCCACAGAGGAACCTGCATATGCAGGCAAGGGAGGAGAACCATGGCAATGGCTACTGCCATATGGCCCAGAAGGTGCAGAAAAGAAGAAATTTCTTCATACTTAGCGTAATTTCCTTTTCTGTTAGCTCCAACATTGTCAATGGTTAATCGTAAAAAAATGGGCATTGTGCACCCCTACCAGGGGAATGGCACAGCCCAGGCTTTAGAATGTTGGACACATGAGTATTCCAAGCAGCAACTCCCAAGTCACTACTGACCTCACAGTGCCATGGCAGCTACACATTTTCATATATTATAATCAGTTACCTACATAACCTGGACATCCCTTACTACTAGACGCCTGCTCCATGCTGGGCTATGGACTCTTAAACTGCTCCTGCAGAAATTGCCAAGCTATCTCTCTTCCCTTATTAGTATCTCACATAGTGCATACTCGTAAAGAAAATCTGGCTTTATTATGCTTGACATACCAAGGACGCGGACTTCCTTTGGTAAACGTGCTATTGCATATGCCCTTCCCTCCATTTGGAACCAATTACAAACCGTACTGAAACTAACTAGCACAGTTTCAATAAACTTCTACAAATCACTAAGTTCAGCCAAAATAAAAGACACTTGTAACTGTCATTAAGTCTCTTCCTTCCCATGTGTGCCATATTTATCCACTGGTAAGGTATAATTGATTTGTCATATAACTGCTTTCCCTTCCCCTTCTACTCCTGGCTTTATCTTTGCTTACACTCCACTGCTACTCTATCAAATCACTCCTCCCCCCCATATCAGTTGTAGACTGTTGTTTGTTCTAGCTGCAAAATACTGTATATGTATTGCACACACCAGTCATGTTTCATTTATCAGTATGCAACCCTAAGTCACTTCCCTGTCTCATATCAATGTTTACCACCTGCGGTCACCCTATGTGGTACCCTTGTATGTATATCCAGCCTGTATCATGTAACGTGCATTTCATGTATATACTGTTATTACCTATCTGTGTTTGTACTTTAAGTGTTTATGTCACAGGACCTCCTTGTGAATGAGCTTGCTCAATGGAGTTTTCCTGCAATAAACTTGAAACTTGATAAACTTGAACATAAAACATACCTCAACACTGTAGATAAAAAATGGTCTTACTTTCCAGGCAGGCATCCGAGAAAGAGAATGCCCTGTTTTGGACTCAAGGATTCGACGATTCGATCCTTCCTGCAGGAAGAACAATCTGGTGACAAGGCAGGCTCCCCACCATTAGTACATCTGTAAAACTGAGGCTGACCACCCACTAAGGCATAACTTCCAGGCAATAACTGGATGTAGTGCACCGGCCCACTGGAGCTGAGGGTTGAGGCACTGCCGCACCTTGCACCATGCCAATGACCTAAGTTTAGGAGCGAGCTGGGGGTCAGACAGGGAGGAGAGGACTGAGCATTCTGAGGATTGCTCTCCTCTCCTGGAAGGAAGGGGGGATGCAGATCCCTCGCTTGGGTGACTCCCAATGGAGACTGGGGGTACAACAGCCCCATGGGATTCACGGAAGGGGATTGGTGGCAGCTGCATTAATGTGGGCCTGTGCAGGAATGCGCATGCCTATGCTGGAGTGCATTGCACATCCGCACCAAGGGAAAGGGATGAAAAAGGAAAAAAAGGTCCTGGCTCCTGGTAGGCGAAGGTGGGTCCAGTGGATAACCCCCACGCCCAATGCCAGGCCTCCCAAGCCTGCATCCAGTGCTCCCTCCATGCCATGGTCGCTCCGCTAGATTCTAGATAGAGCACCAGGAGGAGTCGGCGGTCCCACCTCGGGGGGCTCAGAGCTGGGGGGTCGGGCGATCAGCGGTGCAGAGTGGAGACGGGTCCACACTGACAGGTACAACTGAGAGACTTCAGGCGGGTGGGAGTGAGCTGATCCAAGTAATTACACTGGAGAGATTCCAGGTGGCCAGAGAAGTGGGAGCATAAAGAAAATGTAAAAAAAAAACTGGATGGAGTGAGGCTACCTGCAACAAGGCAAACACCTCAAAAGTTATCAGTAAAGCTGTTAACCTGAGGTCGCAAAATATATATATATGTGTGTGTGTATATATATATATAGAGAGAGAGATCTATATCTTAATTATGAGTACGCTACAGCAAAAAGGAAAAGAAGGATGCCTGAAAAATTAGTAAGGGATTTGAACTAACAGGACATCCCTCCTAGCATACAGGACAAGATTATTCCCTAGGAACCAGGCTCCTGGGAGGGCCCCATTGACAGTATTGGAGCTAACAGAAAAGGAAATTACACTAAGGATGAAGAAATGTCTTCTTTCTGTAGTGCTCCAGATTGACAATGGGCAATCATAACAACTGGGTTCTAAGAAGCAGTACCCAGAAAAACTGGGGGGGGGAGATTATCCTGTATGCCAGAGGCAAGCATTGAAGGATTACTTGTGAACTGCTGTCTGTAGCACTCTGCAACCAAAACTGCGTCAGCTGGACTCTGAACATCCAAGATGGATGTTGTGTGAGTGTGTGGATGAGAGACCATGTAATTGCCTTGCATAACCTTAAAACCAATGCCTCACTTGTCAAGCCCAGGGCGTCGCCCTAGCCCTGGTGTGGTGAGCCTTGCGAAGCCTCCTCTTTATTGCAGCATTGGCCTGAATAGTGCAGGCCTGCACTCTTTTAGCTAGGGTGGCCTAAAAAAGGCCTTTTGACCCTGCTTGTCTGTTCCATGAAAACAAACAAGACTATCTGACTTACGGAATGCAGCCGTCTGTTTAGAAATAATCTCAATGGTGCATGATAAATTCAACTTGTGCAATTCCTTCTCTTTGGATTGAGGAGGTTGTAGACAGGAGGATGAAAGGTGTACTTCCTGGAACTCCTGGAGGGCCATGAGCACTTTAGGGATGAAACAAAAGTACCAAGTACCACCTGTCATTAAGGCCAGTAAGGTATGGCTCCTTAAGAGGAAGCCTGTAAAACAACACATTCAGTGATATGGATGGGAGCGGTCCGAAAAAGTCCTTGTAAAGAGCATTCAGAACCCAGTTCAGATCCCACGGAGAACCTGAGATCTGGACACCAGATGTGTCCTACTAAACACGTGTCTATTAGTTCCTAGGCCAAAAAATCCCAGGGTGCTCTGAGAGCAAAAAGTTGGACTCTCAGCATACTCAATGCCAACCTCTTTGCCATGCCTTCTTGTAGAAGGCCAAAAAACTGTGGAATAGAGGCCGTTAAAGGTTAAAACCTTCCCTGCTGGCCCAAGGTAAAAAAGAGACGTGGCCCCTACCAGAGCATAGGCTGCGGACATAGAGGATTTTCTGGCAGCCATCAAGGTGTCAACTAGTTTGGGTTTTTTTTTTTGGAAGGGGCCTCCTCCTCTCAGGAGCCAAGGCGAGAGCTGTATCATTCCTGGATTTTTTTTTTTTGTGCAGAGAGGAGCAGGTCTCTATGCACCAGAAGGTAGAAGGGTGCTTGCTGAGCAAATTCACTAAGTCCAAGAACTACGGACTTCTCAGCCACTCTGCAGCTAATAAGAGACGGCTCCCTCTAAAGCGTCTTTTTATATTTATTTATTCTTCTTGTTTTTTAAATAACTTGGAAGAAGAGTTAGTAGAGGAAGCATACACTCTACTGAAAGTCCACTCTTGAGGCAGGATGACCACTGCTTCCTGCTGCGGACTGAAAAAGACTGAAGAACCTTCTAGGATCCGAGCATTGCGGCTGGATGCGAACAGATCGATCTGAGGCTGACCAAACCGGCCACACAGGAGTTCAAAAACCTCCAGGTTTAACCTCCACTCCACGGGATGAACATTTTTGCGACTTAGCCAGTCTGCCTGAAGGTTCAGCTACCCAGCCAGGTGAACTGTTAACAGGTCGGCGACCTCTCGAAACATCTCCTGTGCCTTGATGGTTATGTACAAATGTACACCATGCTTAACAGTGTGGCTGAAACCTAAGGGAAGCTAGACAGACCACCTCCATCTCCCGAACATTGATGTGGAGATTCTGTTCCTAGACTGACCAAGTTCCCTGAGTGGGAAGCTGGATCCAGCCTGCCCCCAATCCGTGTAAGTTAACATCTGCTGTGAGAATGTTTTTTTTTTTTTTCATTTCTTTTTTATCGCCTGATCTCGACTGGGGAGCTATTCCCCTCATCAGCCCTGATGCACAGAGTCTCAACCCGAGCAACCGCCAGCCTCTGCCACGATCCCCGGGAGCTGGGAGGACCATAGCTTGCCCACCATGGCGGGGCTCTCCCCGGGGGGGCACAAGGGAAGGGAGACCACGTCACCCAGAACCCTGCCCTGAGGTCGGGCTTTGGTGGTGGCAGGCAGACCCTGTCATGGGCATCATCCTGTTGAGAGCAAGAGTTTGTAGAAGAAGCAGTCCCTCCCTGAGATGTGGACATGCAATGACGTCCATGTGGCTAGTGCAGACATCCACTGTGTCCCACCCTAAGTATGGCAATGCTCCCAAAGTAGCCGCCAGTCTCCACCAGGGGCCACTACAGAGTGATGCACTCCAGGATCCTTCCCAAGAGGAGAAGATCAGTCCTCCGGATGCTCAATCCTCCCCTTCCCCCTCCCCGGCCGACCACCGGCAGCTCGAGCTCACTCCTGAACCTGGATCGCCGGCATGGCGCAAGGTGTGGCATCCAGCACCTCAACCCTCAGCACCACCAGGCCAGCCTTCTCTTGTGAGAATTAACTTTGGAAAGTTCTAGTGAAACACTTGGTCAGATCCCGCACATCCACTCACCAACTCAGGGAGTGACGAAACTGAGAGGTGAAGGGAAATCTGGCTGATAATTCTCAGATGAGTGATCCCAGGGTGACAGCAAACCCATTTGAACAGGCCAAATCTGGAAGCAAGCCCACAGGATTACAACTATTGATGCTTGTCCAGAAGCCAAAATAGCAGCAGACTGGGAGGGCAGATGCCGATAACTGCATCCTGAGCCAGTAGACTTCTGGCAAAAATGTCACCTTCCAGGAAGGCGAAAAAACCTTCCCTGGTTTCATGCTGAAAAATTACAATCAGGCATTCCAAGGTCTGAGACAGCTTGGGAGAGCTCTTCTTCCAGTTCACCCTTAGCCATGCGACTCTAGCATATCTAGAGTCCTGAGTATCAACTTCTTGCCAGGGACAACATTGGTGCACGAATAAGCAGGTCATTCAATCAAGATAGACATTAAGCCGCCAGGACTATCAACACCCACAAGGAACTCGGGGGATGGGTGGGGCTGATGCATGGATGAATAAAAGCACCCTGTACTGGAAGATTGGTCCAGTATGAAAAAATCTGAGATACTCTGAGTAGGATTGATGGAGGGAAGTGGAGGCAGGCATCCATCAGATGTATTGGGGCTTAAGAAAAAAAATCTTGACTGAGCAGACTGAGACCTCTGGGACTCCATCCTGAAAGGTTTGTGTCGCACAAACTTGTTCAGGAGCTTGAATCTAGAAAAAGACTGAAAACCTCCAACTTCCAGGGAAGTATAAAATTAATCCAATAGGACCCCTGACTTTGTTCGATTAATTTTATGGCCCCGAAAGAATGAGGGGGTCAGGATCTCTGACTACATCTAGCCTTTGCAACATCCTTGAGAACTGAGACAGAGAATGCCTGGGGCATTGTTAGGGCTACGCTCCGGGGCTAGAGCCCCAAACATTTTGTCTGGTGCCCCGAACCTTTTCTGTGCTGTGTGCTGCCTGTGACCCCCGTTTTTGTGTACTGCCCATTGCCTCTGATTTCGTGACCATTTCTCCCCCTGCTCCCTGAGTCACTCACCAGGTGGTCCTGAGCCCTGCTGCTGGACTGGTCCTGTAGTAAAATTTCCTGTCTTGTTTAAAATTCATACAGGACACCTGAACACAGTGTCTCAAGATCCGTAGCGGCCGTGGAGCTTCTGTGTACATGCGGAAGGGACACCTGACTTGCCGGGGACATCATCCTAAGAGAGCAGAAGAGAAGCCGCCTGCTGCCTCTATGACTTGAGCTGCCTGCAAGTGCATCTGTCTATCTGCAATAAGGGATTACTTTAAATTCAAGGAGCTGCTTCCCTAAGACCTTGATTGGTGGACCATGGTCAGGGATCCGGACCAGCAGGCAAAAATCATCACCAGGAGGCAGGAATCGAATTCAGCCTCTGCTCTGTGGGACCGGGACATGGGTTGTGTTATTCAGGACTGGCAGGAATCACCCTCTTTGGACTCTGGACCCAGGAGTGGAGTTTTTGGCCTGTGCTAGTGCTGCCGAGATTAGGAGGGGATGGAGTCGGTGTCTGTCAGAGCTGAAGGAGAGTACTGATCATGATCAGGGTGGGGACTACGGGCTGCACAGAGAGTCTTCTTCAGTTTAGAACTTCGGACTGGGGCTGAGCAAAAAAGTAAGTGCTGTACACACACTCAGTATCGAATTGTCGATTGAACTGTGTTGACTCTCGAGAGGAGATCATGTTTGGCAGCTGCCTGCCAGGCTGGGCTGCCTGGGTCAGGGTGCCTAATTTCGGGGGGGGGGCACCTTTTCTGAGCTGACTGTGGGTTATTTTAGGCCTTGCTATTTGCTGGGAATTTTAATGGGCTTTTATGAGTGAGAAATAGGCAGATTTTTGAGCTTTTGGCAGAACAATCTCATCAAAATATCAAGACAAGCCAGAGCTGCTCAGGTGGAGCAAACATTTGTGGGCCTCACTGACAAATCCAATACCTGCCTGGCCTGCATAAGCAAGAATGATATCAGGACTCAGTCTTTGCCACTAGCAAGCACTGCCTCTTTACCACAGTACAGTCCATTAAAACAAAATCGGCTTTGTTTAGGGGCAAATTGCTTGTGCTTATTAGAGCACAAGAATTATTGGGGGCGTTTTTCAAAGACAGGCCCATAATTACAGTACAGATCATTAAAACAATATAAATAAACTTTACTTAGGGGCAAACTGCCTGTGCTTATTAGAGCCCAAGAATAATCGTACCTTTCCGCGATGCCTTGGAAGTGGCCGGGGGGGGCAGTGTGAGGAAGGGACGAGGTAGGGGTTGGGCAAGAGGTGGGGGTCTGTCCCTTATTTTTGAAATCCAGTGATGGCAGCCCTAGTCTCAGCATGCCATTCAGGAAGGTCTGTCTGGAGGAAACTAAACTAAAGCGAGGAAGGAAGGGTGTGTGCCATGGGGTCTTAGAGACAGAGACGCTCTGGCAGGCAGCAAAATCCAATAAAGTCAAGTAGTGTTAGTGCAGTAGTGGAGTGGACACTGACACCCAGTGTGTGTGCCTGTGTGGACAGCACTGCAGTGTCTGGCAAGCAATTGCAATGCATTGCATACAGCTTAAAGCGAGCAGTAGCTGCAGGTCCAGACCTCCTCCGGGCACCGTGTACTTCTTAAATATCAGTAGATTTAGCCCAGATCTACTGATATTTAAGATGTACGCTGTTAATTCTATGACTTAATCCACAACATGAAGTTTTTACCTGACAACTGACAAGCCAACCAAAAAAAAAGACACAAAATAATGGAAAAGGAGTGGTGGAAAAAACAAGGCTAAAGTAGCAGAAAATGTGTTATTTTGCATAAGAGAACCAAAGTTTCTGCAGCTTCTGGGGGCCTAGGCGGCCCCCAGACTCCTGGTCTTCCGACTGGGGCCAGAGCCCCAAATAATATCTCATGATAGCAACGCCTCTGGACAAAGTGGAGAAAGTGTTCCCCTAATAAGGCAGCTGACATTGTTCTGGCCCATCTTGAGGAAAAAAACTCCTATAGTCTTCCACCAATAAAAGGAGCCAGGGATGGGCCCGTGTACCTTCTTGTGAGGCACCAGACCTTTGGTGCTGGGCCTCCTACATGGTGCCTGGCCAGTGCTCCTCTGATGCTGTAACCTTGTTACCTTAGTAGGCTCCTCCATTCTCTGGAGCCAAATTCCAAAGGAATGGAACCACCCTTGGAACTGTCTGCGCCAGCTGTTACCTTGACCCCTTGGGTTAAGATAGTCTTGCGCTGTTGTTTGACACAGGAGATAGTCCTTTTTACCGCATATCTTTTAAAATACTACTTGAGGCAGAATCAAATCATAGGTCTTCCTCAAGGGTAGGCTAAACAGCTTATCTTATGAAGTTTGACCAGACCCAAAGACTGAGCCACATGTCCCTCATGGCCGAAAAACAATGAAGTAAGCCGAGCGGACTGACACAAATTTCTCCAGTGAAGTGGTGGAACCATGGCCATGAATTGCAAAAGGCTCACACCTTCAGAGAGGCAGAATAAAACTGGCCAGGGTAGTGACCCATATGTTGAAGGCTCTGGCCAAGGGAAAGCATAAGCATAAGATGTACAGCTGTTGTGCACTGATAGAGGAGAAAATGCTCCTGCATGCAGTGTCCACTCACTTGACATAAAAAACTGTAAGGGCCAGAGCCTTCTGTAGGCAGGGCAGTGTCTTTACAGAAATATAGATGGCCTTGTCTTTCAGTGGAGGAGCTTCCCACTGGTGAAAACTTTTCCTTAAAAAGGAAGATCCGGGACATGGTTGGGAAGATACTTTTTCTAATCCACACCTGCCCAATGTTGCTCAATAATTTTGGTCACACAGTAGCTTAAAAAGATGCAGACAGAGTCTTATTTACATCCGCCATCTCCATGGACAGTACCTCCTGTGCTGTAAGGAACTATATGCCTCAGCTATCCAGAAGACAGGAACTTATTATGAAGCAAGGGAGGAATAACATTCCTGATTTGGAGTCCGTCCACTCCCTTGCTTCTTCCTCCTCTGCAGAGGGAAGAGAACGTCCTTCTTTTTTTATATATATGCAACACCTCCTCCATTTTGGGGAATACTAAGATGCCCATTTGGCATCGAGACCCAGTGTGATGCCAGGATAAGAAATGTGGGCATGGCCCTGGCATCACATGCAGAGGAGGATAGAGCAGGACAAAACATTCAAAAGGGAGTTAGTTTGTGGCTGAAGCCATTGGAGCAAGGACACATTTGGGGCTTGTAAAACCGGGCAAAGAAGTGGGTCACCAGTTGGGGCTGGGATGGGCCAATTGTTGCTCTGATCCTGCAGAAGTAAAGGAATCCCCTATTGATCCATCGAGGAGGGCGAGAAAAGAGCCGCAAATGTCCTGTCAGAGTGCTAGTGAGGAGTGGAGCCCATCCAGCTCCATGGAGAGAAAGGATGACTGATTTGATGGTGGCTTCCATGGCAGGCCCAGATCCGATAAGTGGCACGACCGGGTTCTGGAGGGTCCGGGGTAGCAGCTCAGGTGCATGCCGTAAGACCATGTCCACTGACTGTGAGGAGGGAGTGTCATCTGGTATGTGGCCGCCTATGAGAAGGAACAGCACCCGACTAACAACCCCCGCAGAGCTGCTAAGGGTGGGAAGGGCTGTAGGAGGGAAGGGTCTGTGTCCAGAATGTGTTCCTTGGTTATAAGCTGTGTTGTCCCAAGTGCACCAGGGCAGGGGAGTTTATGTTCCAAGCCAAAGCCATAGGAGAGAACGAGAGTTAGAATCCTGCCTGTCTTTACAAATGTTGTGAGCCTGCTCGGCTCTGAAAGAAATGCTCAAGGATCCAGATTCGGTCCCCAGGTCCCCAGAAGAGATGTGCTACGGCCACCTGCCATTGTCTAGTGCCATGTAACTGAATGCTCCCCTGCTGCTCAATGGAGCAGAAATTAGTCTGTGTGGCTTGAGTCTTCTGAACTTTGTGTCCAAAAGAATAAACCCTGCCTGATTGCAATGGATTTTCTGGCTGGACAGTAGTCTTTGTGCCATGCCAAATTAATTGCTTGACTGTTGTTGCTCCTAATGACTTTGCCCCCTGACAGAGATTGCCTGATGCCCCTCCAGCTGCAAGAAAACACCACCTCACCCAAGACAACATTCCAGCTGTCACCCGATTGAATCCCAATATCTGAGGTACTATTTTTAGTTATGCCGTGTTGAAGTATCGCTGAGCTGACTGAGTACTGTGCGCCCCCCCCTTTCTCCACAACTGTTCCATCATTTTATCCCTTGACATGGGAAGGGAGGAGAGCTGCCCTGTGGGTTCCAGAAAGAGAAAAGGTGGTGTACAACAGAGAGTGCAAGAAACAAGGTTACATGTATTTTTTTTAGTTAAGGTCAGGAACTTCCCCAAGATCCCTGTAATCATCATCCTAGCCTTCAAAAAAGGCAAGGTTGGGGTCTGCCTGCACATCTGTTATCTTAGCCTAAGCTCGCCGCGTCGCACCTGGATGTGCCTGTGTGGGCCCCCTAACCTGAGAGGCCTGATTGGGGTCGGGTGTTTCTGCAGAGATGTCCTGCAAGACTTTGGGGCTCAAGCTCACTCAGAAACCACAAATGTAATTTCTTTGCAATTCTGCTGCCACTGCCAATTAAAGAACCAAGAGCTCCCCCTCTCCAGGCTGGAGGACTGGCTGGGGAGGTGCTGAGCAACACAATGAGGGCAAAAGGAACCCATGGGGGATGGCCTCATCACCCTTTTATTGCAGGTCTTACATTGTTTTATTTGATTTTTTTTCTTTTATTTGCCCTACAGTTGGCCGCCGATCATCTGCCCAGTCACGGACCTCTGCACTCCCACCTCCATTGCCGCGCCCTTCCCCTGAAACCTCTGGCTTACCCCCAGGGGTGGGGTCATGGCACCAGCCCTATAGTGCCGCAAAACCAGTAACTGATTGGGGGAGCTGGCTCAGAGGCTAATTGAAGCTGGAGGCTCACTTCACGGAGGTGGCCAACTGCGAGATTTTTTTTTCCCCCGGTATACGGGGGCGGAGATGTGCAATGACGATCAGCATCTGTCCCACCCCCAACATGCTGGCGTTAGTGCTGTGGTGCACCCGGCCTCTGCCAGTTGTCCCTAGTGCACCAAATGGACTCCCCACCCTCCCCCTGGAGAGGGAGAGCAGTCATGGGACGCTCGATCCCTCTCCCCGAGCCGTCCTCCTGGCAACCCAGGTCTGTTCCCAAACCCGGATCATCAGCCTTACAACGTTTTATGATTAATAGTCTCTGATAAGTCATGGTGCCACAGAGGAAATATAATTGTGCCAAATAACAATTGTGAGGTAAAATATATAATTAGCCCTAATATCTTTACCAGGCTCAAATATTCTCCACTGTAGTTTCCGCTGAGCTGAATTAAATTACTTGCTCAGAGTTCCACATCATGCAAGTGGAGGTTGTGGGAATCAAAACCAGGACCGCTGGATGTATAAATATCTTTACTTTAAGCTCTAAGCTATACTGCCTGCTCACTGCAGTAGTTTGCGCACCAGAAAAAAAACATTAATAGGCGTGCACGCAGGACGCTGGCGTGGCTTGCGCAGCATGTGTGCACCAACAGACACACAAGCACAATTAGTGCAAAGCATGTTATATGCTACTGCACTTAAGCTTAT
The DNA here is from genome assembly GCA_016271365.2 of Neoceratodus forsteri. Lineage (NCBI taxonomy): Eukaryota > Metazoa > Chordata > Ceratodontiformes > Ceratodontidae > Neoceratodus > Neoceratodus forsteri. The sequence continues at coordinate 682,869,961 of CM028131.1, read as the reverse complement.
TGCACTGCGCAAATGCACGTATCATAAACACATGTGAAAACAAAGGCGGGAAAATGGCCCAAGGAGGAGTGCGTGCCAACTCATTAATGGCGGTCACGCAAACAGAAAAAAATGGAGGTCTGTGAAGAAAAAAACACAAACCTCTGAGAAACATTAAAAAATTCTAGTTAACTGAAAAAACAACCACTGAGGAACACAAAACCTGAAGTGGGGGGGGACCAACACCGAAGCAGAAGGACCCCAACAGAAAACCTACGCTCCCAGAAATAAATGAAATTGTACCTACCTGTGGCACTTTTTTTTAAATGGAAAGCATTAAAACACCCTAACAAGGCAGAAAAAGGCTCCCAATCCACACAGGTAAATGGGAAGACATGTTAGTCAATTTGAAAGCCACAGTTTAACAGGCACGATTTTAATTTAGGGTTGTTCACTGAAAACAGGTAGGGAAAACAACTATGCCAACTAAGTGTTATGACCTGAGGCAACGGAGGAGAGAAAAAAAACCCAATGAGGAGGAAATCTCTGGGGATCCAAGGCCTAGGTCGCCTTCCCTCCAGCTTGGGAAAATTTATTTAGTGACGGCTCTGCAGCTGGAATTTAGAAAACCCAATTAAAGTGAGGTGGAAAATATTCCGATTTGGAGGAAGGCTCTCACTCAAACCCTCTAGCGGGAACTCCATGGAAAGTTGTGAGAAAACTCTGCAACAATACGTGCATCCAAGGCACAGGAGGACAGCAACAACTGCTGAGGCACTCACCTGGCCTACCCACCCTAAATCAAACCAGGTGAACCAGAGGCAGTCATGGGGAGAATGCGATGAAGGTGCCTTGCTAGGGAAACCACTAAAGTCAATGGCCAACCATTATAGTGGAACACTAGAGCCAAAGGAGATCGTCGTAACCACCCTTCACCGCTAGTCTTAAATTCTACACCAGGAGCTGCTGTTGCGAAGCAGGCAGCTAAATCCAAGCCCAGGGTGAGGATATTCCCAGCTATGGGCCAGGTGAGAAGGATCCTACCCCAAGTTGGACATGCTCAATGATGCGGACTAAATGCAGAGCGAGACCGTCGGCTGCAGGAACCATGCGCCAGAACAGAATGGCTGGCATGCCCCAGAATTGATTGACAGCTGAAAGCAGGTGAGCTGAATGAGCATGGCATGCTGAGATCATAATGAGTATTGAGTGCTGAGACCTTGCAAGGTTGAATGCATATTGAGTGCAGTAGAATCCCAGGCGAAGGCCGAGGGGATGGCAGTAGGCATGAAGCAATGGTTTGCGTAAGCAAGGAGCAATGGTTGCGTAAACAAGTGTGGACCTGATAGGTCAGTAAGCAGTAGTAGTAATAGGTGGACCTGCATAACAACTGTATAGCAAGTAAACAGCACTGAATTAGGGGCAGGCCAGCCAGACATGAATAGCCAAATCAAGGTAACAAATTCTGAGGATTTTCTGCGGCGAAGACAGGATTCACAACAGAATTAATTAACCACATAGGCCATGGCCCCCCAAACACCTTCCCGTCCCTGCCATAGGACAAACAAGGAAGCGATGAAAGGCCGAGAACCACATGCAGATATAAAGCTAATTTAATAACCTCAGCAGGAGCTTCAGTTAACCTCAGAGTAAACAAGGTACAATAGGAATGGGAGTAAACAATGCCGCAGCAGGAAGCAAGTAGGCCTATTCGGCAGTAGTAAACAAATGAGTACACTGAGTTGTAACTGCAAATAAAGCAGGCATAATGCTCTTAAGCATTGTCAACAGGCAGTGCAGTGAGATTGCAGCAATGAGGTAAGTAGAACAAGCATGATGAGTAAGCTGTATAGCTAGATTCAAGTAAATCTGAGTCAGGTGAAAGTAATAAATATGCCACATGGACTAGCTATAGTTGAGCTGAAACACAGGTCAGGTTTGCAGTTGCAATGCAAGTAATTTGAGAGTTATGAGTAACTGAAAGCTAGCAGTATGAGCTCTGAATAGCAGTATGCTAGGAGCCTAGAAAAGCCCCCCCCCAAAAAGAAGGAAGCATACACAGCCGAAGGCAAAATACAAACCAAAGCAGAAAAACAAACACAGAAGCCCTGCAGAGACAAGCCGGGGGGGGCCAACCAGCTCAGGGAACAAAGCGGCCGAGCCTTCAGCTGCAAAGAGAAAATGCTTTACAGTGAGGCTTAGAGGAACTGCTTATGTAACTCAGGACATGAGAGTGGCTGGCTGCTTGGCCACTGAACTCCAGGCATAGCCTTACATTTCTTATAATTACACATTGACAACAGGGAGCGCTACAAAAAACCTTGACTGGGACCCGGTGACTTAAGATCAGGTGGGCCTGTTTCATCAGGTGATCTGCCCTGTCCATTGGTAGAAAGACCATGCCCTAGTCAGTATCCAGAACTACCCCATATACTTGAGGTGCTGGCATGGAGAGAGGCAGGATTTCGGCCAGCTGATGGTGATCCCCAAGGCCTGAAACAGCCAAAAGGTGCATACCAATATTTGGAGCAGACATTCCCTGGAGGAGGCTGCTAGAAGCCAATCATTCAGGTAGGGGAAAACATAGAAGCCCTGCCTCCTCAGGGCAGCCACCACGACTGCCAAGCACTTGGTAAAGACCCAGGGGCTGAAGAAAGGCCAAAAGGGAGAGCCTGGAACTGAAAATTGGCCCTCTGAAAATGGAAGCAGAGGAAGCGATGATGGGCAGGAGAGACTTGGATATGTAAGTAGGCACCCTGCATGTCCAGAGAGTAGAGCCAATCCCCCTGGTGCAAAAGGGCAACAACCCTTGAAGGGTGACCACCCAGAAACATTTGTACTCTATGTACAGGTTCAGATGGCTCAGATCCAGGAGGGTCTGTAGGTCCCCAATCTTTTTGGGGACCAGTAAGAAGTGGGAATAAAGCCCCTATCCTCATTAAGTTGGAGGGACGGGCTCTATGGCTCTTTTTAGCAGAAGAGCCTGAATTTCCTCCCAAACAAGACGCAGGTGGGTTGGAATATTGGAGGAAATTACTGGAAGATTTTCTGGAGGCCACTCTAGAAATTTTAGAGTGTGACTGTGTTCAATGATCTGAAGCACATGCCTGTCCATGGTCATGTGTCTTCACCTGCTGAGATGGAGGGAGAACCAACCCCCAACAGCCTCCCCCAGAATCTCAGCTGGGGGGGTCAGATAAGGAGTGAGGAGGTGGGGGCGGATGCCTGGAAGGCTGACGCAGGTGCTCAAGGGGCCCTGGAGGCAGAGGTGACCAGCGTCACCTTGTGCTTGCTCTGACCTCTGGCAGGCCGGTGAGAGTGTTTGAGAGTGGGGCAGTGAAAGGAAGGGCACTGACCCACCCGAGATTGAGTGTGGTACACCAAGTGAACCATCCAGAGAGCATGCCCTGACTCCTGAAGGGTGGAGATCATGTTCTGGACATCTCCACCAAAGAAGACAGAGCCTCAGAAATGTGCATCCAAGATGCTGGACTGTGCATCTGTGGCAAAACCAGAAACCCAGATCCAGGAATGGTGCCATAGGCAGACACCAGTTGCTGCCCCCCTGCCTGAGGCATTCATGGCATCACATACAGCCTTGAGAACATGGCTGCCAATGCAGAGCCTGACCCAAGAAGCTGGGTGAGCTTTGTCTTAGAGTGGTCCTCCCACAATGCCTGCATGAGTTCCCTGGCTTTGTCCCAGAGGACATTCTGTTTTCAAACCATGTAGGCCAGGTGATTAATGGCCTGGATAGCCATGGTGGTGGATGCAAAAATGCATTTACCCAAGTGGTCCAGCTGCCTGGACTCCGTATCAAGGGGAAGGGCACTAAGGTGCTTGGGTCTTTTAGCACAGTTATGCACTGCATTAATGACTACCGAGTTGGCCTTAGAGTGGCCCCCTCAGAAAGGGCTTGCCTGCAGGGGCATGGTAGAGCCTGTCCACCTTCTTAGGCAAAGGAGGAATAGAGGATGGGTGATTCCAAGCTGCCCTGGTGATATCATTGTAAGAGTCAACCATGGGTGTCAGCAGCACAGGAAGAGCATCCTGCTGCCTCAAGTAAGCAACCAGGTGGTGCCTCTTGGGATCCTGGTCCTCCGTCTCCCAGCCTATGATGGACTGGATGTGGCATATGATGTCCCTGAATGATGGTTCTTTGGGGGGGGAGAATGACTTAGGAACTACTTTGGATGGTTCTGCAGCCTCTGTAGATTCCACTGGTGAAGAGGAAGACTGTGCAACTGAGTCATCCTTATGCGTCTCCTCCTGATCATTCTCAGGCATTGAGCACTCCTCCAAGAGCTTGTACCTACATCGGGTTGAGAGCCTGAGGACACCGATGTCCGGGGCCACTGGTGCTGGATCAGCCCTGGAGTGGAGGGTCCCCCTCAGTTGGAGTCCCCATTTTATGTGAGCAGGACTAGGAGAATCTGTTTACTGGAAGGTTGGTGAGTGTTTGAAATTAGCTGAGGTTTGTACCTTAACTGTAGATATCACATTTCAGCAGGGAATTAGTGAGGGCTGAAATTCAAGTGTGTGCCTAACAGACATTCAGTTGGAGTCCCCATTTTGTGTGAGCAGGACTAGGATAATCTGTTTGCTGGTATGTTAAACTAGAGCTGTGTTTTTGCCCTGTAGCTTACAAAAGTATGTCTTTTTTTATCTAATTGTTTTTGTAGACACCTGTACCAAAGGAGCTGCCCCCCACCCACCCCATTCCCCAACCACCCCGGGTGCTCTGCCTTTATAGTGGTAGGTCAAGCCACACCTACTTAAAGAGGCAGGAACATTTCGACCAGCATGGCACAGCAGTAGCCTAGCTGATATATAGGCAGAATTACTGAAGGGTGTAGCCAGTAACTAGGTCCAAAGGGCACATACAAGAGGAGGAGAGAGAAGCTGTAAGTCCCTACAGAAGGAGAGAGAGTAAGAGTTTTGGGGCAGTGCTGCAGGTTTACAGCCCTTATAGAAAGGTGGATGCAATTGTAAAGAGCTGTGGAATATTTAGAGACTAAGAAACAGGGGGGATGTGGAGGCCAGGGCAAGGAGGCAGGTGGGGGAATGGGGGGAGAAGTGGCGAGGTAGAGATGACTGGGGTTGGGGGCAAAGGGAGGCTGGGAGGGTTGTGAGCTGCAATGGGTGTGGGGAAGAACTGTTTCTGGGAACCTGGTGGAAGGTGGGGGTTTGTCCAGTGTGCAGTATGTTCAGACAACTTACTCTGGAGATAGAGAGCTTGAGACAGGAACTGGGCGGAGGGGACATGTACAAGGTGGAGAGGAGGAGATGGGGCAGAGGGACAGGGAGGGCTCCATTGCAAGATAGACCAGGCTGCCACAGGCTGGAAAGAGGTGATCAGCCAGGGGTCCAAGTCCACAGGGTCCTGGGAGCACTAAACGGGGTGTTGGCAGGTGGTAGGGAACACGGGTAGACAGAGAGGAAGTAGGAAATAGGTTCAGAGTAAGCAGAGGCAGGAAGGGATTTCAGGGGAGGGCAGGAGCAGGAGGTTGGAGACAACAAACAGGTATGCAGTATTGGTTGATAAAACAGAGCAGGAGGTTAGGGAGGCCACCGTAGAACAAGAGTCAGATGACTAGGAGGGAAGGCGGAATATAGGGTACAATGAGAGTGGAAAGATGTTGGGGAAAAAAGTGGGGAGGGGCAGGAAAGTAGGTCTGTTGACACAAACACACTCCAAACAAAGGGGACCAAACATGCTGGGGAGGGGGGAGGCACAATGCAGGGGGCAGGGAGGACATAAAAGTAGTGGAGGGGGAGTGGTTGCGGAAGGGAGCAAGCACAGAAAAGACAGAGGAGGAGGAGGAGATCAGGTGGAGGTGCAATTGGAGGAGAAGGGAGGGGAAGGGCAGGGTATGAAAGGAGAGGACAATGAGGAAAAGGGGCTCATAGGAGGGCAAACCATGGGGGAAGTGCAAGGGATGGGGCAGTGAGCACTTGTATTAGGGGATTCTATGCTCAAGGGGTGTGAGATGGGGAGGTAAGGGAGCAAGGAGGAGCCGAACTTGGGTGGAGTGTATGTCAGGTATGACAGTGGGGAGTGTAGGGCAGTGCATTCAGAAATGTGTGGAGAAGGTGGGAGGGAAGCTTCACATCATTGTGCACCAAGTAACAAATGACCTAGAGGGCAGTACAGTGGAAGAAGTGCAGGAGAGATTTAGGGAAGTGGGGGGTATCTGCAATCGAGTGGGAAGCTCAGTGACATTCTCCGAGGTACTCCCAGTACCTAGGGCAAGCACAGTGAGAAAGCTAAGAATACAGGAGTTTAATGGGTGGCTGAAGGGTTGGCATGCAGAAATGGGGTACGGGGTTGTAGGGGGTGGGGTAAGACATGGAACAATAAGGGGCTTTATGCCAAGGATAGGCTGCATCCCACCCTCGAGGGTTCAAGGGCATTGACACTGGGGCTGGAGAAGTACATTAAAAACAACATAGATTTAAACTGAGGAGGGGCTGGGTCAGATAGTAGGGAGCAGGCACCTTCCAGGGGAGACTGGAAGGCCTCACCCCCTCCAAGAGGGAGGAGGAGAATGAAGAAAAGTTACCAAGACAAAAGTGGAAGGGGGAGAGACAGGAAGAGGAGGGCAGAACACAAGGTGGACTGTAGTATCTTTGAATGCAAGGAACTTAGCAAACAAGGTGGCAGAGTTCCAGGCAATGATGGCAGGGGAGAGGTAGACATTGCTGCCATCTCAGATACCTGGGCCACTCAATACCATAACTGGAATCTCATGATCCCAAGATACAACGTGTTCCGCAGGGACTGGGGGAGGGGGAGGGGTGGCTATTTATGTCAGAGAGGAGATACTGTGTACCAGGGAGGAAGGGGATGAGGGCAGGCCAGAAGCCATATGGATATTGCTCAAAAGCCCTAAAGGTAAGAAGCTCAGGATGGGGGTGGTGTACAGGCCACCCTCACAGAGCAAAGAGGTGGATAGGGAGCTGGGGGAGTAAATCAGGAAGATCAATGGCAAAGGGAATACAGTTATAGTGGGAGACTTCAACATACCTGGGGTTGACTGGCAGACAGTAACTACAGTACATGCCAGGAAACAGGTGCTGCTGGAGGCTGTCCAAGACAGCTACCTAGTGCAATGGGTGATGGATCCTACTAGGGAGGGGAACATACTGGACTTGGTGTTAACAAATGGGGACCAAGTCCAGGATGTGGTAGTACAGGACCCTCTAGCAGAAAGTGACCACCACTCAGTGTGGTTCCTCCTCAACACAGAGAGGGAGTCGGCTAAGACCAGGACAAGAGTGTTGGATTTCAGGAAGGCAGATTTTGCCAGAATGGGCAGCATCCTAGAGGGGTATTTAGCTGAAATTAACAAAGGGATGGATGCTGAACAGAAGTGGGCAATCATTAGGAAAGGACTAAATGAGGCCACGAACACATGTGCCAAATCTCAGGGTAAGCAGTCCAGGTCAAAAAAACCTAGCTAGCTCAGCAAGGAGGTGGAGAGGAAGGTAAGGGAAAAAAGATTGGCCTTCATTAAGTTCAAAAAATTTGGGTGTGAGGAGGATAGAGGAGTGTTCGCAAAGTCATCTAGGGAGGTGACCAGGTCAGTCAGGGTGGCCAAGGCAGCAAAGGAGCTGAAGTTGGCTTAAAGGATCGGAGGGAGGGGTTCTTTAAATACATAAGGGAAAAGAGGAGTTGTAGGGATGACATTATTAGAATCAAGAGAGAGGGAGAATGGGTGTAACAAGGGGAAGATCAGGCAGAGGCACTCAAAGAGTATTTCTGCTCAATGTTCAGAAAAGAAAGGGATGGCCCAATACCGCAGGGAAAAGGGGGCAAGGGTGGGGGGCAGAGATAACAGATGGGGTCATCCAAGAGGATAGAGTTCTGAAGGACCTTAAAGCCTTGCGGGTGGATAAGGCACCAGGACCAGATGGTATACACCCAAGGGTCCTGAAGGAACTGGCAGAGGTGTTGGCAGGCCCTCTGACAGACCTGTTCAACACCTCCTTGGAAATGGGGAATGTACCCAGGAACTGGAGGATGGCTCATGTGGTGTTCCTTGACAAGAGTGGACCCAAGGACCAACCGGGCTACTACAGAATGGTGAGCTTGACTTCCATAGTAGAGAAGTTGATGGAGACCATTCTGAAGGAGAGGTTGATAACCTTTCTCTATAGCAATGGTCTGTAGGATGAGAGACAGCATGGGTTTGTCATGGGAAGATCTTGCCAAACTAACCTGATTGACTTCTTCGACTGGGTCACTAGGGAAGTTGATGAAGGCCACTCTGTGGATGTCCTGTATCTGGACTTCAATTTAGGGTAAAAACAAACAAAAACCAAAAAAAAAAGAGTGTGTTTGTCTGAGTTGGGTGATGGAATTGTTATCTGTGCAGTTAGCTAGGTGAAAAAGAAGCTATGAATTAGGGGGAGTGGCTTAGAGAGAAGGAAGCCAGATGTTTGCATTTAAAAACTGACCTAGATAGCTTGTGGCAGAGAACAGCAAGAGGAAGGAGCATCTGTTAGAACTTTACTACTCTACTGGACTAAAGAACTAGAACTCTACTACTGGGAACTTTAATTTTGGATAAAATCAAACAAAAAACAAACCCAAAAAAGAGTGTGTTTGTCTGAGTTGGGTGAAGGAATTGTTATATGTGCAGTTAACTAGGTGAAAAAGAAACTGTGAATTGGGGGAGTGGCTTAGAGAGAAGGAAACCAAGTGTTTGCATTTAAAACCTGACCTATATAGCTTGTGGCAGAGAACAGCAAGAGGAAGGAGCTGCTGTTAGAACTTTACTACTCTACTGGACTAAAGAATTAGAACTCTACTACTGGGAACTTCAATTTAGGGCAAAAACAAACAAAAAAAAACAAAAAAGAGAGTGTGTCTGAATTGGGTGAAGGAATTGTTATCTGTGCAGTTAGCTAGGTGAAAAAGAAACGGTGAATTGAGGGGAGTGGCTTAGAGAGAAGGAAGTCAGGTGTTTGCATTTAGAAACTGACATAGAAAGCTTGTGGCAGAGAACAGCAAGAGGAAGGAGCTGCTGTTAGAACTTTACTACTCTACTGGACTAAAGAACTAGAACTCTACTATTCGGAACTTCAATTTAGGTTAAAAACAAACAAAAAACAAAAAAAGAGTGTGTTTGTCTGACTTGGGTGAAGTAATTGTTATCTGTGCAGTTAGATAGGTGAAAAAGAAACTGTGAATTAGGGGGAGTGGCTTAGAGAGAAGGAAGCCATGTGTTTGCATTTAAAAACTGACCTAGATAGCTTGTGGCAGAGAACAGCAAGAGGAAGGAGCTGCTGTTAGAACTTTACTGGGAATATATTTCCCTCAATCCCTCCCCTCCACCACCACCACCCCCAACACCACCCTTAGCCGGTTCTTCTTTTATAGGCACAGGATTTGACTGACAACAGGAACTTCCTGTTTGGGAGCAGGAAGGGAGTGATCACAAAGGCACAAAAGACTCACCATCCTAGAAGGAAAAGAGTAGCTTTCCATCCCCCCTAGCTGCTGGAGGTCTGACTCTGAGCAAGTAAGAAGGAGACTACTGAGAAATATAGGAACTTACTGTCCCAGAACAGGAAGATCAGGAGCTTTAAGGGCACAGAGGCAGTAGGAAAGTAAGGAGAGAAAAAAAATTGTATAAAAAAAAATAAAATAAAGAGAGAGAGCAAAGAGTAAGTATACAAAACAACAGTTAAGGGGCCACAAATAAGACAGGATGGGACTTGCGGTCCTTATCTGCCGTCAACTTCTATGTTTCTATGATGGGAGTGCTGCAGTGCAGTGGCTATGAAGCAGCAGTCTTCCAGGAGACGTTCTGGAGGATGTGGTGTTGTCCCATCTGCAGGCACCTCTCTGGGCTCAGGGAGGATGATGCTCATCTCCAGGTTGAGTTGGCCAGGATTTGGAGGACCTCCTTTCCCACCCAGGGACCACCAGGGCCACCACTGCTGCCTCAGAGGTTGCCAAGAAAGAGGAGCGGTTGGACCACAGTGGGCTCAGGGAGGGTGAAGGTGGTGCAACAGAGGTGCACCCCTCCAGTTGTACCTCTCCACAATTCATATGCCATTCTGGCAGAGTGTGGTTCCTCTATGGAGGCACCCTTAATGGAGACCAAGGAGGATGCTGGGAACCTCCACAAAGGAGACCCACAGGAGGGTGGCATGGGACCCCACAGGGGAAGGAAACAACTCCTGGTGGGGGACTCCATTGTTAGGAGGGCAGAACTGGGGGAGGGAGGGGAGAGGGAGGTAAGGTGTCTGCCTGGCACCATGGTTTGGAGGGACAGGGACCGAATCCTCAGGATCATGGGAGCAGCTGCACGGGGGAGGGAGCTGGATGTCATTGTCCACCTAGGGACAAATGACCTGGCTGGTAAAGGGATCAGACCAGTGCAGGAGGGGTTTGTGGAGTTGGGGAGGGGCCTTAGACAAGTAGCACACATAGTAACCATCTCGGAGGTGCTGCCTGTCTATGGTATGGGTGAGGTTAGGGTGCTCCCCACCATGGGATTCAATCAGTGATTGAAAAACTGGTGCAGAGATCAGGGTTTTGGCTTCATTGGGGACTGGGGTTCCACCTGGAGGGATGCAGGCCTATACTGGCACGATGATCTGCATCTGTCCAGGAGGGGAACCAGAATCCTAGGTGATAGGTTTAAATGCTTCATTGGCAAGCATTTAAACTAGCCAAGGGAGGCACTTAAAAGGAGAAGGGAAATCCTAGCCCCCCCCCAAAATAAAATCAGGGTAGTTAGTGAGGTAAACACCAAGATAGAGGAGTCGATAGGAAGAAGGGCAGGGGTAAATGGAGAAAAAGACAAAGGCAGTAAGGACAGGGATGGGGCAAAAAGGGGTAAGGCCATCAAAAAATGGAGGGTAATGAGTGCCAATGACTGTAGTCTAGGTAACAAGCTCCCTGAACTGGTGGCATTAATGGAAGAGGGATGCCTGGATATCATGGCAGTCACAGAAACATGGCAAACAAAGAACTATGACTAAGGTGTCAGCATACCAGGGTACACAACCTACAGGAGGGACAGGGAGGGTAGAAAAGGAGGAGGAAGAGCTCTCTATGTAAGGGAAGGGATCAAAGCAATGGAACTAAAGGGTAAACAGGGAGGAGAGGAGGCACTGTGGGTCACCATGGAGACTGGAAATGACACCACAATCCACACAGGGGTTTTATACAGACTCTCCTCTCAGGGGGAGGAAATAGACAAGGAAATGATAAAAGGCATCCATAGGATGGCAGAGAAAGGGGAGATATTGCTGATGGGGGACCTGAATATGCCAGATGTTAACTGGAGCACCTTTGCTGCAGCCACATCCAACAGCAGGGCCATTCTTGATGCCCTACAGGGGGCATGCCTCAGACAGCTAGTGTTGGAACCCACTCGGGAGGGAGCAATCCTAGACCTGGTACTCTCAAATGGGGATGGAGAGAGGATCTCAGATCTAGAAGTGGGTGGCCATCTGGGAACAAGTGACCACCAAGCAGTGTGGTTCATGATAAACTCAGCTGTAGAGTCCAGCCATACAAAAGTGAAGGTACTGGACTTCAGGAGGACTGATTTTGTCAAATTGGGAGAGTGCCTCAGAAAAGCATTAGCAAACAGGCAAGAAGGAGGGGTGGCGCAACAATAGGTAAACATCAGAACTGCCATCACAGAGGCAACAAGCCTTTGTGTGAAGCAAATAAACAAATCAAAATGAAAAAAAAACCACTATGGTTCTCAAAAGAGGTGGTCGGGAAGGTTAGGGAGAAAAATATAACATTCAGGAAGTTTAAGGAAACACAGAAGGAGCAGGACAGAGAACTATACCAGTTAAAGCAGAAGGAAGTGAGGAAGGCAGTCAGAATAGCAAAGGCCCAAACTGAGGAAAAGATAGCCAACTCGGTTAAGAAGGAGGATAAAACCTTTTATAGGTACATTAGGGAGTGAAGAAAAACAAAGGAAGGGATACTGAGGCTGAACAAAGAGGAGGGTGGGTGGGCAGAGAGAGACAGTGAAAAAGCAAAGATACTGAACAAATACTTCTGCTCAGTATTCACAAAGGAAGAGGAGGGGGAGGTACCAAATCCACAAATACCTGGGGGTAGTTATATCAGATGACCTAAAGGTGGACAAGCAATGTGAGAAGGCAGTAAGGAGGGCTGTGGGTATACTGGGATGCATAGGGAGAGGCATCACCAGCAGAAAACAGGAAGTTGTTATCCCTCTGTACAGACAGTTGGTGAGACCCCATCTGGAGTACTGTGTGCAGTTCTGGAGACCCCATCTCCACAAAGACATAGACAGGGTGGAGGCTGTCCAGAGGAGGGCAACTAAAATGGTGCAGGGTCTGCACCAGAAGACATACGAAGAGAGACTAAAGGAGCTTAATATGTATACCCTCGAGGAAAGGAGGGAGAAGAGGACATGATAGAAACTTTCAAGTACCTCAAGGGAATCAACAAAGTCCAAGAGGGTAGCATCTTTCAGCAAAAGAGATGTGCAAGAACAAGCGGGCACAATTTGAAGATAGAGGGGGGATGGCTCAGAGATAATGTGAAGAAGTATTTTTTCACTGAGAGGGTTGTGGATGCATGGAACAGCCTTCCTGAGGAGGTCGTGGAGTCAAAAACAGTGGTGGAATTCAAGAATGCATGGGACAGACATAAGGCAATTCTAGTGGGGGTTAGGAGGAAGTAGGCTGTTGGTTAACTAGGATCTGTAGCTTATCCATTAGGTAGGGAAATGGGCAGACTAGGTGGGCCAAGCGGTCCTTATCTGCCATCAAATTCTGTGTTACTATGTTTCTATGTTTCAGCAAGGCTTCCGACTCAGTGCCCCACAGGAGGTTAATGAGCAAGCTGAGGGACACTGGGGTGGAGGAGAAACTGGTGGGGTGAGTTGAGAGTTGGCTGCAGGACAGACAACAGAGGGTAGTTGTAAGGGGGGAGACATCCAAGACAAGACCAGTAACGAGTGAGGTACCGCAGGGTTCAGTGCTGGGCCCTGTTTTGTTCAATGTCTTCATTGGAGACATTGCAGAGGGAGTCAAGACTAAGATCAGCCTGTTCGCAGATGACACTAAGATTTGTGCAAAAGTGGACAATGAGGAAGAGAGGCAGGCACTCAGAGTGGATCTAGCTAAACTCGAACACTGATCTAGGGAGTGGCAGTTGGGGTTTAACACTAAGAAGTGCAAGGTCATACACCTTGGAGCCAGAAATCCCAGGAACAGTTACTGGCTGGGGGGAGTGCAGGTAACAGCTTCAGAGGAGGAAAGGGACCTGGTTTAATAGTCACAGGGAACATGAAGATATCAGCACAGTGTAGGAGGGCAGCAGCAGGGGCAAATAGGATGCTGGGTTGCATTGCCAGAGGGATCACCTCTTGAAAGAGGGAGGTCATCCTGCCATTGTATACTGTAGATCACTGGTGAGGCCACACTTGGAGTACTGTGTACGGTACTAGTGCTTATACCTCAAAAAGGATGTGAGATTACTGGAGGGGGTGCAGCGTAGGGCTACAAAAATGATCATGGGACTAGGGGAGTTGCCGTATGAGGAAAGGTTGAAGGAGCTCAACATGTACTCACTGGAAGGCAGAAGGTAAGAGGGGACATGCTAGAGACCTTTAAGTACTTGAAAGGCATAAACAAAGTCAGGGTGGGGAAGGGTCACTAGGGGGCACAGTCTGAAGTTGGAAGGGGGAAGGTTTAGGAGGGAGATAAGGAGGCACTACTTCACAGAGAGAGTGGTGGTGAGTTGGAACGCACTGCCAGAGGAGTTAATTGCTCGAAGGACAGTGGATAGCTTTAAGTGGGGTTGGGATAGAGTCAAGGGCAGGGTTAGTACAGACAAGAACACAAAGTGGGGGAAGAACCGGAAAAGAGGAGAAAGGAAGGGGTTTGGGTAGGGTTGGGGCAGCTGTAGTGATATGAAACTAAAAGCTGCACAATGAGTCAGACGTAATAGACCTGTGGGCCTTTTTCTAATGACAATTTCATATGTTTGTATGAGATACCAGTGGTACGCTGGAGGTGGGCTGTGGAGCAGGGGTCTGCTTCTGAACAAAGGCCTACCACGCAGAAAACAGAGCATTGTAATCCACTGGGGAAGGAAAATTATAAACCAGTGGGTAGACATAAGCTGGCATCAGTTACGGAGGTGGGTACGCAGGTGAGGGACCAGCTGGTGCCGGCTAAGGGACTCACACCAGCCATGGGGACATCCCAGGCATAGACTGTGGAGACATCGAGCCCAAGGGCTGAGGCAGCAGCAGGGCCGGCAGTGGTCCAGCGGGCATCAGCCAAGAGCACCTGGGAGAAGGGAACGCTGGTGAAGCAGGCACCTGGGGAGACAGAGACTGCCCATGTGAAGGCAGGGGCAATGCCAGAGTAGAGGAGGTGGCAGTAGCCTGCTGCAGGCACTGTCTAGAAGGGCTGATGTTGGGTCCCAGAGAGAAGACCAACGTAAGCAGTGCCTGGCCGGTGGGGCGGTCAAGGAACTGATGCCAGAGGCACCGACACTGGCCTGGCCAAGCTTCCTGGCTGAGAACCCGTGGAAGAAAAGGGCCTGAGCTTCAGGGGCTGGAGATGAAGTCCCCTGCCCCGAAGAGCTGCCACCAGTAGTAGTTATGAGGGCAGGCAGCTGTGCCACCGGTAACCCAGAGGAAGAAAGGGCTGACAGGGCAGGAGGAGCCGTCCCCCCATGGGAGGGCGACCCAAGGCGGTCAAAGATTTGTGTGGCAACTGTGACCAGGAAGCAGACTGTTCCCGGTGTTTGTCTCTATGTTTGCACTTCCCACCAGATTTTTCCCAGAATTGTGAAGAGGAAGAAGTCCTGGAAGACAGTGCTGGCAAGGCCGAAGAGCTCCTGGCCTGCAGCTCCTTTTCCAGCTTCTGCTTGATAAGATGACTCCCAGAATTGTAAGAGGATGTCGCTGAGTGTCCTGGCTAAACTTCTGGCAAATCTGGCAGGCTTTGGTGTTGTGGCTGGGTCCTAGACAGAGAATGCATGAAGAGTGGCCATCTTTTTCAGGAATTTGTTTGACACAGGCACACTTAGTGGAGCAGTCGGAAGATGATGCTGGTGGAGAAGACATAAACCTGAATGCTGAAACACTGAAAATTCGATGTTTACTTCTAAAAGAAAAGGAAAGTAAAAAAAGTGCTGCAAGTGTGAGAAATAGCGGTTGACTGAAGCTGTGGAGTCCACTAAGGTTCAGCATGCACTGGTCAACAGTGGCAAAGAACTGAGGAGGGTGGGGGGGCCACCCGTCTTTATAGGATAGGCAGACATCAGAGGCTGAAGTCGGAGGTGGGCAGACTGCTGGCTAGAAAGTTTTCCATGTGATCCTGGTGCCGGGCAGCTAAGTCCTACCAGTGTTGGCCTGCCGCAAAGGCATTCCTCAAATTAACATCTTATTCTTTTATACTCTGACTGGCAATCGCGAGGTGGGGCACTGGTACCAGGGAAATATTATTTATGAAATAAGCATCGGTGGTGGGAGGGACCACTTGACACCAGGGTAACCTATTTTTTTTACTCTGGGTAACAATCGTGGAAGGGGGGCAGTGCAAGTGGGGGAAGGAACCACTGGACACCAGGGTAAACTATTTTTTTTATACTTCAGCCAGCGACTGGGGGGGATGCTAACCTCCGCTGTGGCCATTGTAAATGGGCCCATAATGGGCATGCACATAGTGCCTTGCAATCCCAATGGGTTCATTTACATAGCCGGTTTTGTGAATTCCAAATAGCACACCTGCGCTATTCATTGCAGGGCCACTCTCTGGGATGTCTGTCAAGGTGGCACTAGTAGGGTTAGATGTAGCGGTATGGGGATTAGCGCTGTGTCATCCTGGTCCTATTCACACATGTAACATGTTTGTTTTTCCACAGCCAGTTCAGTTTGTTGTAACTGTGGACATTGTGCGGGGTTGGGGGTAGGGGAGCAGTGTCCAAGATTGCTTGATGGTTAATTCCTTTGTGATTTGTATTAAGTCCTGCTTGATTTTCTTCAAGTCCTATTCAGTTGAACTGACACCAGACCCAACTGAGAATATCCACAAATATGTGGGCCTATGCATGAATGGGCGGAGTGCCTATGCGCCACAGATCCATGGTGCATAGTCACTCTGCACCCATTGCGCCACCCCCCGTGGGATACACAAAATGGGGTGAGCAGTCCCTATCCACCCCATCCCCCAGTCATGCAGACAGCAACACACCAGGGCAGGCTGGGGGTGTGCCAGCACTACACAGCATGCATGGAGGCACGTAGTGACGTGCACCGGCGGGGGTGGACGAGGGCGCCCTTTATGCCCAGGGAGAACCTGCAGTAAGGACCCTATGCACCCAGCCCTACACACAGCGGAAAACCGCACATGCCCCAGTGGGGGTTAAGGACACCCCCGACATGACCGGCCACTTGCCAGAGGCCAAGACCCTCCCCATGGCAGGAGACACACCCTGCCCCACCACAACTTGGCAGCCTGACCACAATGCATGGCCCAAACCTCCCCACCCCCAACATGTGGCTGCCAGGCCCCCCGTTGGCAGGATACATACCCCCAACCCCCTGACAGATGTCATCCCATGCCCGGCACTAGCACCACTGGTACCACGACCCCCAAAAGTGTCAGCCTGGTCCCCTGCAGTGCATGCTGCCCCCACCAACAAACAGGCCTGCCCCTGTTTCAGCGATGTGCATTAACCCCCCCCGGCACACACAGGTGCCCCAACTGACACATCGCAAGAGCCACCCCCGTACACCCAGCCCCACATTGGTGGTCAGTGGTTCCCCCGCAGCACTGACAACCCCCCTGCCCCCGTACCTTCCCGGTGGTGCCACGGCCAGGAACAGCTAGCGACACAGCCCTCCTCATACTGTCTCAGCCGCCGGCCATCCAACTGCTGCTGGGAGCATGCTTTCTATTTATAAGGATGAGCTCCCAGCAGCAATTGAACAGCCAGCAGCCAAGGAGGCTTGTAGAGGGCTATGCTGCTGTCCATCCGGGCAGCAGCACTGATGGGCAGATACGGGGGAGGAGGGGTGTCTGTGCCGCTGGGGATGGGGGGCACCAATGTCCACCAATGATGAGGTGGGACCTTCGGGACCAGGGCCGGGGTTGGGGTGTGTGCAGTACTGGCACTTCCCAGGCATGGCCACACTGCTGTTGGGGGAGCTCACCACAGACTGTGACGGGAGGTGCGGGGGGATTGCACTACACCAGGGCCTCACATGGCCAGGGTGGGAGGAATGGTAATGCAGTACTGGAGTTGAGGATGACCAGCGTTGTGGCGGGGTTGGGTTTATTGGCAGAATTGATGACAGGGGCGGCACTGTATTGGGGTGGGGGGTGCCCTCAGCCATATGGGGACTAGCCAGCCCTGTGTTGGGGGGTGGAGCGATGGCTGGGGACTGCAGTGCTTGTGACTCTCAGCTCTGGGGACAGTACATGGTTTTGCTCGTCGGGGTGCCTGCGGGGACTATTCCCAGACCCGCACCTCTCCATGCAAGTGATCCACTGTGGGACCCAGGACGGGCATCCTATTGGATGCCGGCTGGGTCCACGACTCCACCCCCTGCCGCCCTGCACAGACCTGCATGCTGAGAGAGCGGGCCCAGTGGACAAGTGTCAGCCTTTGGTGAATACTGGCCGGTGCGCACCTGTCTGCAGGTGCGGAGTTATGCAGGCTGGAAATGTGTCTCTGGCGTGTAATTTCCACCCAGTCATACATAGGCCCCATGGTGAATCAGCAGCAGCAATCTCATCTGGTGGGTCAGTGAAACTGTAGTAAGCACTTGCCTAACAACATTTCTACCTAGCCTACAGACAAGCAGAGAACTGCTAAATCCAAACTGAATATTAATCCCAGGCCATGCCAGAAAATAGGTATTAACTTGTCTAGTGCACTTACCTGCTTAACAAAAAACAAACAACTACACACAGTATGTTATTTTGCAGGAAAACATGAAATAATCGAATACCATTTAAATGTGTATAGAGTCTTTCATCCACAAGTATCTGAGAATGTTTGAGTAGAAACTATAGATCAGTGACATTCAGTCCTGACCGGCCCAGGAGCCACATGGGCAGCCAGCACCAGCTAAGGAGCCACAACAGACACACCACATGTCTTGCCCGGGGGGGGGAGCTGTCCTCAGTAGCCTGGGCTTGAATCCCACAGCCCCCACTTGCATACTGTGCAATCCTGAGCAAGTCACTTAACCCCTTCCTGGGGTTTGGAGTACTGACATATAACTCTCTGGTATTATTTCATCCTGTTAAGTGAAAGAAAGAGAAGAAACGTCCCAGAATAAAATGTGGGATTTATGTGAACTAATATTCTCTTTCCCTCCTGACAGTGGCTGTGCTGTAAACTGACATCAGAACTCACAAACCAAGCTTTTTTTCATAAAACCCCATATCTCAGAAACTACATTTTCACTGAGATTCACCCAACCCCCCTGCTGCACACACACAGATACACTTTCCTTTCTGCTCCTATCCAACATCACATTGTTCCCCCAGCCACTAGCATACACTGCCCATGCTGATCCTCATCCACCTGGCTCACACCAAATACTTTCTCTCATGCTGTCTGCCTAAACTATGAAAACAAATCAATCGCTGCAGCACTCCTGTGAGGTCGCAATCAGCAGCTCGCGCAATGCACCGCCTGTCACCCGAGCATTACTCCAGTGCACTGCTGCTGCTATGCCAGTTTCACATTGCAGGCAGACAGAGACATCAAAACCCAGTGCTTCCAATCCACACAGGCTCCCCTCCACATCTGCCGTGACTCATAACCAGAGCCTGATACCACTGAGAGTCACAGACCACACAGAGTGAACAATCAGCTAAAGAGCCACAAATGATTGCCGGAAGAGCGGCATGCAGCTCACGAGCCGTGGAGTGAGTACTACTATAGATGGTACACAGGATCATTATTCACTGGGTTAAACAATTTAATAAATAAAGTCTTTATGTGATGTATAACCACATCCGGGATGGAGGTATTACCCAAATGATTTTACTGGGAAAACATGTAGGATTAAATTAACAAAAACATACACACATAATCCTCAGCCATAAAGGGAAACAAAAGCAAAAAAACTAAAGTCCTTACAGTATAATTTCAATGTTTGTGGAATAGCAATAAGGAGATGAGGTGTATAGTGCTTGTATAACTTGTAGTACTTTTTGTGGCTTTACTCTATTCTCACCATTGAGTAGTAGGTATGTACTGCAGGTAGTAGTTAGTAGGGAAAAGAAGGCCCAAAAAGATACCTCCTCCAACTCACGGAGAGTATGACCCCCTGGCACTCAGGAGAGGAAAAAATCCCACATGGAGGAAACCTCTGAGGACCAATGGCCAGAGGTCTGCCCATCCTCTGGGCATACTAAATGGAGAAGGACCTAGGTTCTAATAACCATAGCTAAATTGATGATTGGTGAGTTGCTTGGAGAGATGATAATCCATCCTCAATCCATGGATGATGCCAATCGCATGATGATCCTGAGGTTGAAGAGTAGATCTGTTCTGAATGAGCAATACAATCCTAAGTATGAAACAAGTCCAGGTGAAGGAGGATGAGGGGAGTCCAAATTTCCAAGATGATAAATGATGCTTGTCCAACAGAATTGTAATAGGCAGAAAGACCATGACCGGATCGATAAGGTACTAAACTGGGAATGGTGGAAATATAATGGTAGAAGAAGTCATTGGTGAATGATCCAACTTGTGAGAGGTTTGAATGTAAGCGTATAGTCTGGAGGCTAGGAACTCTGTATCAAACAAGAAGTCGCTAAGGAAACATCCACAGCGTAGGAATTGTAGAAGAGTCTTTGAGTGCCCTGGAGATGAAGGTTCGTACTTGTTCCAAGGATGATACGGACTGAATGATGATCCTGAGGATGAAGGGTACATCTTTTCTGTAGGGGTGGTAAAATCCTATGTAAAGCAGATGCAGTTAAAGAAGGGCTAATGTAGTCCATGTTTCCGAAGTGACAAAGGATGCATGTCCAAGGAATTGTAGGGGCGTAATGAGTCAAGAAAGCAAGATTTGATCGATATAAGACTAGACAGTACACTGTGGGAGATGTGATGATTTGTAAAGTTATGGATGACTGCTCCAATTCTTATAAGGTTTGATATTCGAGGTAGTCTGAAGGTAAAGAATCGATTAGTGAGCGATAATTCACGAGGTAAGCATCCGAGAGTAAAATGAGTAGAGGAAATTTTGAGTGCTTGATGACAGTAATGCCATAACTGATTAGTAAAGCACTAGAAGAAGGTTTGTGGAGCCATCCAGATGGTAGCCTAATAGATATGAGGAATGACTGGAAATTTGGTAGAAGGAATAGATGGCTTCTTTGGTCATGATGTTCATGACTTTATGCTTAAATCCTCTGCTGATACGCTGCCTGAAGTAAGTGTGAGTATTCCTGTGGTGTGATCCTTTAGGAGATGCGCTGTGGTGGCATAGGTGGTTAAGTTTATGGGTAATCCTGATGCTGAAGTACATGAGAGAAGCTTGGGGCAGATGAAAGGAAGAGTCTGTAGGCTGGATTAGTAGTGAGATCAATTGGTGCAGGATGCCATAGGATTTTAGTGCTACAGCTGATTAATACTGATTGGGATGCAAGGCTGAGTTGGTGAATTTGTCTTGGCTGGTTCAGATTGCCAGCTAGACTTCAGGAGAGCCAGTTCTCGGTGATGGTCTTTGCTTTAGAGATTAACGAAGGTACTTTGAGAAGAAGAGGCTGAAGGGTCCATTGGAGAGCGGTTGACCCAACTGAAGGTACTAGGTGAAAAGGTGCAGATGATTGTATAAGGAATAGTGATGTCCGGGAGTGAATCGAGGTTTGGATGGTATGCAGTCAGTAATCAGCTAGCTGCGGAGATCCCATGACGAATATTCTGAAAAATATCTGTGCAATTCATAAAACTAGCAATGACTGTTGGGAAGTGGGAGTCAAGTAACTTGATCATCAGAGTCGTTGTTGGAATTGGAGGTGGCAGAAGGTAAAATGGATGATGTCCATAGTTGAATGGGTTATCTTGCAATTCCCGGTATCTGTAGAAGCGATGCTGATTATGAAGTCTGAATATAACAGAAGGATTTAAGTCCTTTCCATGTATGAGGATGGCCAATGAGACGAGGCGTCCAGGGAAGGCATGGTGATTGGATAGACAGGGATTGGAGGATATATCCACTAGAGATGCAGGAGATCTTCCTATTGTCCAGGCAAATGGGATTCCATGAATGATTGCGAAGAAGTGAATGGGCAGTATGAGTCTTCTATGATAACGTAAGAGTCTATGGGCATCTGAGCCAAGGAATGTTTGCTAGCAGTAGCATTACTCCAGAGCAATGAATTAATGATCCAGTGGGTAGTGGAAGGGTATTGTTAGAAGGGCTGGAGTAGAAGTAGGTGATGGATCGTTTGGAAAAGCAGATGACTGAGAAGGAGTACTGGTCACAGATGGGATGCAAAGCCCAAAAGAGCCACAGCAAACAGTACAAAGCCCCAAGCCAGCAAGGCGAAGATGAGAAGGCAGCCATTTAAAATGGGAAGGACGACCGGAGTGGGTCCTGAGGAACTGAAGGAGTAAACATAGGAAGCTATGGGCTAGGCGAAGCCAGATGACATCCAGAGCAGAAAAGTACAGGATTGGGTCAGGTCCACGGCGAACAGCAGCAAATTGCAGGAAAGCTGAAGCAAGGCATCAGATGATCCATAGAAGGCCGAGGAGCCAAGCCAAGTACCAGGAGCAACAGACGTGCCACATCTGATGAAGGCTGGAAACTACTAGAGAAAATGATGAAAGGTGCTGGAGCGATGAAGGACAAGGTACCAAATCTGCAAAAGGAAACAAGTTTGTACAGCAGCCAGATGGGGGACATGCAGCAAAGAAGTCCATGAGGTAGTCGACCTGGAGTGAGAGAGGGATGGAGCAAGCCAGCAGGAGCCATATGATGAGGGAAAGGAGGCTGAAGGGGCTAGAGAACAAATGTCCATGGAAGAATGGGATGGCAAGTGGAATCATTCAAAGCAGAAGAGTCCTGTGATTGAAGGGAAGTGACAAACTGTCAGGATGGAGGCAAACAATATCGAAGAGGTCCAGGTTTCATGGTCAAAGTCGCAGGCAGAAATAGAAGGTCCAGGTCCACAAGGGTCGAGGCATCGCTAGCAGGTGGAGAAAAACATATGTGAAGCAGCAGAATGGAAGGACATGCATCCAGATGGGACGTTTGAGGCAAGATGATTCGGGCTGGATTCGGCTAGTGAATGTAGAACGATGAGAGAACATGGCTAAAGAAGTTCCTGAATGGAAACAGCAATCTGCATTGGTGTAGAGGCAAACTGCGGAGACAGGCCAAGTTGGCAGATGGGACAAAGAGTCTAGGCTGCAAATCAGATAAGATGGAGAAGCAAGTCGGGCAAAGTCCTGTTCCTGAAGGGAGCAGCAGCCGGGTATCAGGCTGAAGACATATAAAGTGAAGCAGTAGACTAGAGACTCAGGCAGCTGTCGGGGACGGCAGATAAACAGTGGAGACCTCAAGCAACATAAGTAGAATGATGGGGTATGTAGAGAGTGAGAGTTCCATTCCCAAAGGGAAGCAACAACTGGCATAAGGCAGAGAAGGTATGGTACAAGTCTAGAATTGAGACAGAACTCCCATCCCTGGTAGCTGGGGCAAGCTAACCTGCACTCGATGCTGCCAAGCAAAGTTAGGGACAGAGGACATCAAGTTGTTAAGTAGGATGTAGTTCCGTTCCTGAAGGGAAGCAGCAACTGGTATGAGGTAGAGAAGGTATAGTAACGTCCATAGATGGTAGACATGGCTCCCATCCCCGGTAGCTGGGGCAAGCTAGCCTTCACTCGATCCTGTCCAGCAGAGTTATTTATTTTTATTTTTTAATAATTTATTTAGATCTGGGATTACAAATACCTTTGAGCTTCGAGCTCTTTTACAAAGGTTCCACGTCAGCAGCATAATACAACACGTTAACAGAACAAAAAGTATGGCAAAACAGTATACATAGAAAAAGGAGATCAACAGGTTTACAGACTAAACAGGGTATTGTAAAATAATTGTAAATAAGAAAAGAAAGCAATAGTTGACATTCACAGTGAATTAAAGAATAGAAACGAGTAACGCTAAGTAGTTTCATGCACAGGAATGCATACAGTAAATTGAAAATCAGCCAAAACAAGCTTTGTCAGTTACTGGTAAAATCATAAGGTAAGTTGAAATCAGCCAACAGGCCTTGTCAGGACAGATGGGGGGAGGCATTAGATAGAGGGGAGGAAAGGTGAAGGGGGTAGGGTAGCGGGGAGGAGAGGATGTCAGAGATGGTGCTAAGGAGATTTAACTGTAATCAAGTGCTAGGGTTTTACTTAGTTAGGGACAGAGGATGTCGAGATGGTAAGTAGGAGGTAGTTCCGATCCCGAAGGGAAGTGGCAACTGGCATGAAGCAGAGAAGGTATGGTATGACACAGCTGAATGTAGAGATGGCTCCCATCCTTGGTGGTACTAGTTGAAACGGAATCCCATCCCTGGTAGACAGGGGAAGCCTACCTTCACTCGGCACCTCAGGAAGTGCGAGTTAGGGAGGGAGACCGCAATACTGCTGGAATGGGCGGGCCAACGCACAACACTGCTGAAGAAAGAGTAGAGGAGTGATGGAGCAGTTATAAACAGTAAAAGAAATAATAGACAAATGGTGGGCATAGAGATAATAGATGGAATGGCCACATAAAACAGAAAGATTGGTGCAGATAGATGATGGCATGAATAGGATGAGCTCAGGAGTAATGTGAGGAGAAAGTTGTACAAGGTCAGGTAGATAAATATCAGTTATGCTTTACAGTAGCAGTTCCAAGGTAGTTTTCCATGCTGGAAAGGCTTCACTGCATGGTGGTGCGGGTCACTGGGCTAAGATATTGAGGGATATGAGAAGATATTGTGAGCATTATGTAGTAAAGCAGGGAAAGCAAATGAAGGTAACCTCGAGGGAAAATTGCCTTTAGGCATCCAGGTATGATTAATGGTAAAAATGGGACAGTGCCAGGTGAGAAAGCATAATCCAGGTAGCTATGAGGGCATGAATCACTAAACGAGTTGCAGCAGCAGCTATAATAAAGTACAACCATAGTTGCGCCCCCCCCCCACGGAGACAGCAGTGCAGGATATCTAGCAATGTCCTAGTAACTATCCGGCACAACCAGCGGACATCCGTTGTACAGTGAATGGCAGTAAATAGTGATACGTGATATAAAGTAATAAGGTCCACAAGGTATGTAATATGTACAATTTTGTAAAAGCTCTGAGAAGGGATGAGCTGTGTACATACAGGCTGCCAGAGGCAGATGAGGGAGAGTCGTGGTGCACTGCAAGGTAAACGCCGAAAGAGAAAAAGGGAAAATAAATCCTAACAGCGGGCAGTCTGGGTTAGCATCAGTCAGAGCAGTCCCAGTATGTAGAGGAGCGGGGGGAAATGGCTACAGAATCACTGAGAAATGAGGGGAAAGAAGCAAGAGAGATGGCGATGCAAATGCCAACAAGACAGGGATGGAGCTGGAAGGGGAAGTAGCGCTAGGAGAGCACATGAGGCAGGGAAAGGAGGAGGTGCAGCAAGTGCTGGGTGCTTAGAAAGCCCAAAAAGAAAATGGGACCAATGGGGAAGAGAGAGGGGGAGAGGGGCCAGCAGGAAAAGAAGCAGAGAGACCAAAACATTATGAGAAACAACGTAAAATGCAGGAGGGGAGAGGGGAGGGAAAACAAACCAGAACAGCAGTGAGACGAGGGAGCAGCCACACAAGCCACGCAGGAGCTCAGGGAAAAACACTCCCTAAACAAGGGAGGTGTGTTGAGAGGGCTTAAGTAGAGGTTGTGGGAGGAGCTATTCCCAACATTGAACCTCGGGCAAGCCCTCCCATTGTCATTGCTCACTTTACTATCTGTTACATAGAAACAGAAACATAGACTTTGACGGCAAATAAGGACCGCTTAGCCCACCCAGTCTGCCCATTTCCCTACCTAATGGATAAGCTGCAGATCCTAGTTAACCAACAGCCTACTTCCTCCCACTAGAATTTTCTTATGTCTGTCCCATGCATTCTTCAATTCCCCCACTGTTTTGACTCCACGACCTCCTCAGAAAGGCCATTCCATGTATCCACAACCCTCTCTGTGAAAAAATATTCACAATACCTCTGAGCCGTTCCTCCATCTTCAAATTGTGCCCCTTGTTCTTGCACATCTCTTTTCTGAAAGATACTACCCTCCTGGACTTTTTGATTCCCTTGAGGTACTTAAAAGTTTCTATCATGCTCCCCCCTTTCCTTGAGGATATACATATTAAGCTCCTTTAGTCTTTCTTCATATGGCTTCTGGTGCAGACCCTGCACCATTTTAGTTGCCATCCTTTGGACTGCCTCCATCCTGTCTATGTCCTTGCAGAGATAGGGTCTCCAGAACTACACGTAGTACTCCAGATGGGGTCTCACCAACTGTCTGTACAGAGGGATAACAACTTCCTGTTTTCTACTGGTGATGCCTCTTCCTATACATCCCAGTATCCCCCAGCCCTCCTTACTGCCTTCTCACATTGCTAGCTTACTTTTAGGTCATCTGATATGACTACCCCAGGTCCCTTTCCATTTTTGTTGTTGTTAGTACCTCCCCATTGTGTACTCTTCCCCTGGGTTTTTGTTTCCCAGGTGCATTACTTTGCACTTCTTTGCATTGAATCTAAGCTGCCATAGTTTTGACCATTCCTCCAACACTGCCAAGTCCCTTCTCATCCTTTCCACCCCCTCTTGTGTATCAACTCTGTTGCAGATCTTTGTGTCATCTGCTAAGAGGCATACTTTTCCTTCAAGTCCCTCCGCAATGTCACTTATGAAGACAGTAAAAAGGACCGGACAAAGTACTGCACCCTGCGGTACCCTTCTAGTAACCCCCCTTTCTTCGGAGTGGACTCCATTTACTAGCCTTTGCAGCCCCTCGCCTTTCCCACCAAGTTCCGTTTGTAATAGGTGTCAGTGGCTCAGTAGGTAGCACACTCGCCTCTGAGGCCAGGAGATCAGAGGGCTGTGTGTTCAGTTCCCACATCTGGCACTTGGGTTAATATCCCAATACTGACACTAGTGCAGCATGAGGGCGGTGCTGCACTTCTAAGGTGCCGCCTTTCGGATGAGACGTTAAACCGAGGTCCCATCTGCCTGGATTGGTGGTAGATCAGGAGGATGTTAAAGATCCCATGGCACTTATCAAAAAGAGTAGGGGATTTCCCCAGTGTCCTGGCCAAATTTCCCCCATTCACTAAAAAAAAACAATACCACTAACAGCTTAATCTGGTTCAATTTCAGTTGCTTACCATCTGTATCCCCCCTCCCCCCAGTCACCCCTGAAAAAAGGACTTCTAGTCCCAGTGGGCCTACTGGGTCAACAAAATAAAATAAAATATATAGGTGACGTCCGCTGGCATGTAACATCAGGGTCACATGACATGCGGATGCCGCTAGGTCTCTTACGCGTATGGGAACTAGCCACGAACATATGGTCCCAAGTATTACTACAAATACAGAAATATTGCAGAGCACACATGCATGAAATAATTGAGCAGACAAGTCTTCACCAGCTCCTGCTCTCTGCCCCTACTCTCTGCTCTTCTTAAAGTTTATTTTTTGAATGTCAAACCAGTCAAAATAGGCAGGAAATGACAAAATCTGGACTGTAATAAAAGTATGTATGAATTCCTGTCATCGACATCATCCAAGTCCAAGAGAGGCACAAAGGCAAACCCAAAGAAGCTGCCACTGGGACCGAGAGGTGTGGTCGGTGCAGATATGGAGGGATCAGAGGAGACCAGTGAAATTCTCGGCCGTACGGTATCTGAGTGGGTACTGGAGGCTCTGACCCCCAAGTTTGAGGTGGTCACTACCAAGTTAGATAAGCTGGTTACTACTATGGTGTAACCCCCTCCCAAGTTGGGAGCTTACCTATGGGCCCCTGAATCCTCTTGCCTCCTAAAGCTGCTGCTGCCAGCATTTGCCTCCTCACTTCCCCGGCCCACTCCTGGACTGCCACCAGGGCCAGGGAGCAGAATAACTTGTTGCGGTGCCTCAAGCACCCAATGTGGAGCAACCACTGAGCCACCAGAAAGTTTGCTTCTCCACCCGCTTGAACTGCCACACAGCGGGGAGGGGAGCAAGGAGAAGGCCGCAAGTTGTTTTAGTGCCTCAAGCGCCCGACAGAGAACTGCAGCAGAAGCACCACTTAACCACTTCTCTCCCTAGCCCCATTGAGCATTAGTGGGGGTTGGGGGGAACAAAAATAAATAACTTTAAGAGGTTCCCTGACCCAATCCATGCCTCCAGTGGGTCAAGGAGTACAGGGGTCATAATAGCCGCTGGGACTACAAGTCCCAGAATGCTCAGCAGCTGGACTGCCATTTTTAGAGACTGCTCCTACTGGGGAGCTCGCAAAATAGAAACATAGAATTTGACGGCAGATACGGGCCGCTTGGCCCACCCAGTCTGCCCATTTCCTCACTCTGATGGATAAGCTGCAGATCTAGCTAATCAACAGCTTACTTCCTCCTGCCCCCACTAGAATTGCCTTATGCCTGTCTCATGCATTCTTGAATTCTCCCACTGTTCCTGACTCCACAACCTCCTCAGGAAGCCTGTTCCATGCATCCACAACTCTCTCTGTGAAAAAATACTTTCTAACATTACTTCTGAGCTGTCCCCCCTCTATCTTCAAATTGTGCCCCCTTGTTCTTGCACATCTCTTCTTCTGAAATATACTACTACCCTCTTGTACCTTGTTAATTCCCTTGAGATACTTGAAAGTTTCTATCATGTTCTCCCTCTCCCTCCTTTCCGCTAGGGTATACGTATTAAGCTGCTTTAGTCTCTCCTCGTATGTCTTCTGGTGCAGACCTTGCACCATTTTGGTTGCCCTCCTCTGAACAGCCTCCACTCTGTCTATGTGTTTGCTGAGATGGGGTCTCCAGAATTGCACACAGTACTCCAGATGGGGTCTTACCAACTGTCTGTAGAGAGGGATAACAACTTCCTGTTTTCTGCTGCTGCTGCCTCTCCCTATGCATCCCAGTATCCCCCCAGCCCTCCTTACTCCCTTCTCACGTTGCTTGCCCACCTTTAGGTCATCTGATATAATTACTCCTAGGTCTCTTTCAATTTTTGTTGTTGTTATTAACTCACCCCCCATTGTGTACTCTTCCCCTGGGTTTTTGTTTCCCAGATGCATCACCTTGCACTTCTTTGCATTGAATCTGAGCTGCCACGTATTTGACCATTCCTCCAACCTTGCCAAGTCCATTTTCATTCTTTCCACCCCACCTTCTGTATCAACCCTGTTGCAGATCTTTGTGTCATCTGCAAAGAGGCATACCTTTCCTTCCAGGTGCTCTCCAATGTCACTTATAAAGATATTAAAGAGGACCGGTCCCAGTACCGAACCCTGCGGTACCCCGCTAGTTACCCTCCTTTCTTCACTGTGGACTCCGTTTACTATTACCCTTTGCGTCCTGTTGTCCAGCCAGTTTTTATCCAGGCTACCACCTTGGGACTCACTCCAAGGCTGGCTAACTTGTATATTAATATTTTGTGTGAGACTGTGTCGAATGCCTTGCTAAAATCTAAGTAGGCCATATCCACAGCCCCTCCCTGGTCTACTACTTTGGTCACCCAGTCAAAGAAATCTATTAGGTTCATCTGACATGACCTTCCTGCTGTGAAACCATGCTGCCTTGGGTCCTGTGCCCCACTGGCCTCTAGGAACTCAACAGTTCTTTCCTTCAGAAGTGATTCCATCATTTTCCCTACAACTGAAGTCAAACTAACTGGTCTCTAGTTTCCTGCCTCTGCCCTGCTCCCACTTTTGTAAAGTGGAATCACATTGTCCTCCTCCAGTCCTCAGGTACCACTCATCCTCCCATGATTTGTTAAAGAGAGTAGTCAGTGGTGTTACTAGTTCTACCCTTAGTTCTTTTAGTATTCTTGGTGAAACCCATCAGGTCTCATTGCTTGTCCACCTCAGTTTAAAGAGTTCTTTCAAAACCCTTCTTCTGAGAATGGACTGGTATCGACCCCCCTATTCAGAGTTTCTCCCTTGTTTGGTTTAGGCACCTCCCCCTCCTCATCTGTTGTGAATACTGAGCAGAAATATTCATTCAGTATCCCAGCTTTTTCACTGTCACCCTCTGCCCACATTCCCTCCCCTTTATTAAGTCTCTGTATCCCTCCCTTGGTCTTTCTTCGATCACTAATGTACCTATAAAAGGTTTTATCCCCCTTCTTAATAGAGTTGGCTATCTTTTCCTCAGTTTGTGCCTTTGCTATTCTGCCTTTCCTGCCTCCTTCTGCTTTAACTGATAAAGTTCTCTGTCCTGCTCCTTCTGTGTTTCCTTATATTTCCTGAATGCTATCCTTTTCTCCTTAACCATCCCTGCCACCTCTTTTGAGAACCATAGTGGTTTTTTCCTTAGTTTTGTTTTATTGATTTGCTTCACACAAAGGCTTGTTGCCTCTGCGATGGCTGTTTTGATTATTCCCCATTGTTCCTCCACCCCTCCTTTTGCCCATTTGCTAGTGCTAGAGCTTCCAATGAGGCTTCTGTCCCCCCAAAGTGCCCCTGGCCCTAGCAACTACCAAAAGGAGCCAGGAAGGTCCTCTACATGCAGCCAGATGATGCCAACATTGTTTAATTGCTATTATTTGGACTGAGATGAACAGTACTGTATGGGGAGCGGCCATATTGGACATGGTCTGCCTGAAGAGAGCATGGAACCTTATTGGTAGCTGCAGTACAGCCAGTCAGGGTATAGAGTTAAAGACTTCTGTGAACCAATGAGATGTCATGATTCAAATTAAATGTAATCCACTCTGTCAGGGGCTTACCTGTAAGCCCCCCAAAAAGGATAATTTCCTTGGGGTTTGCTTTCACCCCCCATTCTTTTTTGGTCCTGGGTCCCGTTTCCTGGCTTGTTCCCTGTTTCTCTGGTCTCTCCTGCAGGTCCCCACAACAGTTTTAGAGAGAAAGAGAGAGAGCAGGGCCAGAGGAGCAAGTTTGTGGAGCTGCCGGCTTTGGAAAGAGCACTGCAGTGCCAGCAAACTCCGCGCATGCGCAGGAAGCGCAATTTCATTTCAGCCATTCGTGGCCATTCTAGGCTGTCTCTTTGGTGTTCCCAGTTTCAAGGCATGACAAGAGAAGGACTGAGACCATTGGTAGAACCAGAGAGGCAGCGGGAGAGAAAAGAGAGCCAGATTTGTGAGCGCCAATCGCGCTCGGGAGAACGGGAGCTGCCTCATGAATATTAATGAGGTGGCATCCTTTTGAAGTATTGGGAGTCTGTCTAGCACTGGGGAAAAGGTTATAGCACTAGTGACAGGCTGGGGATAAAACAGGAAAAGTGAGGCTGCAGTTCTGTGGGGAATTAAATAAATATAAATGTGTTCACAGACTGCAGCTGAAGAAATGAAAAGGAAACATTGTGGGGAAGTGCATGAGCTGCACTGGGACTGTATGCAAGCTGCCTAAGGGCAATACAAAATGGCAGCAGTGACTGAGCGAGGGCACGTTAAAATGGTTCAGTAGTGCAGTCGCTTAGCAGGGCACAGGGATGGCTACAGCTGAGTAGGGAAATAAAAATTAAAAAATAAAGGGTTTGGCTGCAGGGACATTTGAAATCTGGAACTTTGTGTAAATTGTGGTTACTATCTACATCCAGCCACCATATTGGGCAGCCATTTGACACCAGCCAGCCAAACACCAAGCCAGGATACTTGCTGGGGACTCTGGGGCTGTTTGAGCAGACTTTGGGGGGAAAAGACTCGGGAAAGTTGAGACACCTTTTTCTGCAGCAATGAGGCATCGAGGGAGCCTCATATATATTAGTTTTTGCCTAAGGACAGTGGCTCCAGCCAATGGGGAGCAAGGAAAGGGCTCCCAATAAAGCAAGGACAGTTGGAGTTTGAGTCAGTTCTGGGAGAGCTCCTCCAGGAGGAGGGGGGGCTCCTGCCCCTGGAGAGAATGGGGCTATGAGATGGGCCTGCCTGGGGGCTGCCAGCAATTTGTCCCCCAGGGCAGGGAGTGCCTGCCTCATCAGGAAGAAAGCGGAAGCAATGAAGGAGCAGCTTGGAAGAGAACAAGCATTTGTCAATGTCAAATGTTTGCTTGTTGGTATTGGCATTGGTACTGCATGAGTTAGACAGATGCATAATAGGAATGGCAGAGAGCAAGCTGCAGCCTCTGTGTCCCCTATGTTAAGCATTGTGCCCGGTTCTGCTGTGTTACCATCCATCCCCAGGACTTCAGTGAACTGTGCCATCTAAGGATTAGTTTTGCAGAACCGTGAGTAAATTGCAGGAATTGCCCTGCAGCTGGGGACTGTAAATATGTTTGCCCACTAGGGCAGAAGGTAGAGCTAAGGACTAGAGGACATGATAAAGGCTTAGCTCTAAATAAAAGGAAGAAATGTAAAAAGGTTAACGTTTAATTCAAGTAAGTGTGCCAATGCTGGCTACCAGCTGCACCTCAGGCCTGTAACTAGAATATGGGTACCCAGTGAAGGACTTTGGGGTTAAATGGACTGGGACCTGTGGGTCTGGGTTTGGGCACCTGCAGCAGTTAGCTAGTTAGACAGAATGGATGGCTGCATTGATTGAGATCTGGGTTTGAATAAAAGGGAAATGTGACTTTGGGGAAATGCAAATATTACAAATGCTTACTTGAACTCTATTCCACTTACCCCATTTTTAAACCCTCTCCCTGTAAATAAATCATGGAGTTATTCTTTTGCAGCAGAAAATGAATCCAGAGCCTAATTTTAATGATCCTGTTTATTGGATGAAATGGAAAAGGTAAGTGTTTTAACTGAATGTGGGGAGGTTCAAACTTGCTAAGTCCATGCCTGGGGTAACTGTTGGGGAGGTGGGTTGGTACAACATCCCAGGGGGTTGTACTGCAAGCTCTCAGACCCACTGATATGTACTCTGGGTGGAGGCACCACCATTTTATTTTCTAACTTTGGGAAAGAACACCTTCGTTTATAGCTATGGGAACCCAGGTCCCCATTCTGGCTAGTGGCCACCCAGGTAGGGGTAGTGGCCCTCTCTCAAATGGCACTGGAGAGGGGCTACATAAACATTCTAGGGCTGACAGTTTGACCCTGGGTCTGTCGTTGTGAGTTTCTGAGGAGAAACAACTGATTTTTGACAGCTCCTGCTGCTGTCACGGTCAAAAAAATTTAGTTTATACCAAAAGAAACTAAGAACTTCTGAACATCTTTCTAATTGTCTGGTAAATCCCAGAGACAATGGGATTTACCTCAGCCTGGACTGTACTGCTGATATTTGGCAATCCAGATATCAGTGACTGCTGAAAGAAGTATTTTATCTGCGCTTATGTGAGGTGACAAATCTACTGCCTCACTGTCCTGATACAAGAGACTGATTTCTGCCAGGGGACCTGAGTTTTGCGGTCCTGCCTGCCTGTTTAACTGCTGGTCTACCTGCGAGGTGGGTGAAGACAAGTCCCTCTGTGGGGTGAAGACAACAGCCTGCCCACCTGTCGAGGTGGGTGAAGACAAGCCCCTCTGTGGGGTGAAGAGGAT
The DNA here is from genome assembly GCA_016271365.2 of Neoceratodus forsteri. Classification (NCBI taxonomy): domain Eukaryota; kingdom Metazoa; phylum Chordata; order Ceratodontiformes; family Ceratodontidae; genus Neoceratodus; species Neoceratodus forsteri. Next base: position 682,837,323 of record CM028131.1, on the reverse strand, counting down.
CATGATTTGCATCCACGCCAGTTCTACCTGCTTTTTCCAATTGCCTGCAAGGGGAGACATCCCCCAACTCCTATATCAACTGTTCACTAAAAGGTTGTGAGTAGGCTAGCCCAGTGGTATAGAGGGCTGAGGTAGCAATGCCTTACCTCCTGCCATGCCAGTGACCCGTGTTCGCAGTGCGAGTGGGTCGTTGCGGGTCGGACGGGTGGGAAAGAATCAAGCATCTGGAGGACAGCTCTCCTCTCCCAGGGAGGGTGGGGAACAGAAACCAGCACCTGCCTGACACCTAGCGGAGGCTAGGTGTTGGCACACCAGATCCTGTACAACAGGCATGGAGGTGGCGCAGCCAGCCGTCGTGCTGTGAGCGGACACATACACGGCATGGCCATTGTTGGCATTGCATGTCCCCTCTGTAGAAAAAATGGAAACAGCAGTCTGCTCAAGCAGCATGATGGCCATTCACCACAGGCACAGCCCCTAAGAAGGCACCTCCTGAACACTGGATCTGGCCCTGGTGGGTCAAGTTGGGGGTTCCCCACCACCCTGCCATGGAGGATAAGCCATGGGAGTAGGAGAGGTAGGTGCCTGAAGTCAGGGGACAGGACTGGATGGACGGCAGGAGGAAGGGCTGACTGGGACTGGGGAGAAAGAAAATACTACACAAAAAGTTTGTGAGTACTGGGTTTTACCCAAACAAATACTTTTCTAACTATTCAGCTAGCTAGCTAGTTAATTTATCATCCAGGCTTCCTGCACGACCTTAGCTAAGCCCGCAGCCACAGTTACAGCCAGATAAACTGTGCATTTACATCCACTGGTGTAGTTTAGAACTTGCATCTGCAGCAACCAACCACTGCAACAGTACTGCACCCAGTGTCTACTAGTCACAGGCCTGCAACTCCTCAGTGTGCACACAAGGTAGTTGAGAGCTCCAACCGGGACTGTGGGGTTAACTGGTGCACCAGTGGGGCGTGAGGGACTGGAACATGGAATACTGGATTGTAATGTACTGTGGTATCTGATTCTTCTGCCTAATTACAGTAGTTATGATAAGGTTGTTGTTGAATGTTTTACTAACCTTTGCTTCTCTTGTTCCTTACCTCATTATCCAGACCCAAAATAAACCCCCTTGTTTATTTTACTGCAATTGCTGAATTATTTGCATTGTTGTGTAGTGTAATATTTGCATGCTTAGAGTGATAAGTTGGGGGGAATTGTGTATAGTTCTACCTGTCACCAAGGTAGGGGGCTGTATTTTATTTCCTGTGGGGAAGCACCCTGGCAGTACGATGCTATAAGGATCTCCATAGGTGGAGGCACCACGTCACTTGCCAAGTCAATTATAACCATAAACCCAGGCACCAACCTATATCCCTTAGGCAACACCACTTGTAGGTGGTTATGTAGACAGAAGGGTAGGGGTGGTCACAAAATTGGAGGCACCGCTGGGATTTTTGGGCATACAAGGGATCCCTGAAGCAATCCCAGGGAACCATATTGAAAGTGTCATAGGCAGTATAAAATGTCTGGGAAAAGTGACTGTACGTGGGAGGATTTACAGTTCTGCTCAGCAAGCATTTTGTGTTTTGATGGAGTGCCAAGAGGATGTTGATCATTCCAAAGTGCCTGATCAGCTCCATGCTGATGGAGACTCTACCCCATGGGTCTTAATCACCCATGCAAGCCTGGATCCTCCTTCTGAGGACCCTAAAGTACCAAGTGACTTTGAAAAGAAATTACACTCGCTGTCAGCCACTGAGGGAAAGACTGTTCAATATATTAGAACAATGTTCCAAGAAAGTGACCTGACAAAGACAAAACCCACTGGTGAACCCTGAGTAGAAGGACATGACTGGTCCCCCTTACTTGATCCTGCCTTTTGAACAGTACAGGGGACTGCATACTTTATGTGGTGCTATCCACACTCCCTCTAGAAAGGATGACTATGAGAGCTGGATTAGTCAAGCCACCCAGATGGAGAACGTATGGAAATGTTTAGATGATAAGAAATGCAAACACATAGTAGAGAGTTTGAGAGGTATGGCACTGGATGTCATCTGATCACTGCAAGTCAACTAACCAGATTGCACTGCTAGTGACCATCTCACCATGCTGAGAAGTTCCTTTGGAACAGTTGAGCATAAGGAAGACTTCACTTTTTCAGTTGGACCCACCACACAGAAAGAGGGAGAGCAATTGTCTCGCTACATGACCAGAGTGGAGACCATGATTTGTAAAATATTTGAGGCTGAAGGTGACAACCCCTAAACAAGTTGCCCAAATGAGACTTGACCGGATCTTATGAGGTGCTGTGTATTCCCGATGGACTCTGATAACTGAGACTGAAAGAACGCAGAGACAATCCCTCAAGTTTCAGGCAACTACTTGATGTGGTGAGGAGGAAGAGTCACAGGAAGCCATTGCCAATTTGCTGGGAGTGCCCACTGGGAAAGCCATCCCCCTGCAGCTTCAGGTTGACAGTAGCCAAGAGCACAGTGATGTCTCAGACATGAAAACACAGTTGAAAGAACTCACTGAGTGTGTAAAAACCTTGTAGATGACACAGACACCTCACTCTCAAGCCAAATCCTTGCCACCTGGGCGTGGACACCTGCTGAATCCTTCATCTGATCCAAGGGTCAGCCCTCGATCCTCAACTGTACGCTGAGGTGAACTGTTCTGTTTTCATTGTGGAGAAGATGGACATTTTGCACAAGGTTGTGGCAGGCCTGAGAACCAGCAGCTGCTGAACCAGAAATGGGAAAGACAGCAACAGCCGCAGGGAAATGACAATGGAGCCTGGTGACAGAGTGACCTGGGACTCCGATAGTGAACAGTTATGTAAGATGGACAAACCCTGCTGCATGGCCCCTTAAATCCTGCACTTGTTACTTCCCTTCATCATATGCCTTAAAGTAATCTATCCCTCCTCCCTTTCTCCCTCCCTCCCTCCCTCCCTTCCTTCCTTCCTCCTTCTGTCAAACTCCCTCTTCCCCACCACCCTCTCTTTTCTCCTACTATCCTCTCCCATCTGCCTTCAGCCCCAAACCCTCCCACCCAAAAAATTAAAATAGCTTTGACAAGGCCTCCCAGGCTGATGCTTCCCACTTTTTGAGTGGGTGTTGGCCGCCCTGGGCTGCTGTAACCCCTGAACATAACCCTCCATCCTGACAACTCAGTCTGCTGCAGTTCCTCCCTCTGCCTTACAGGCACCCCCCAGTCTGGATTGTTCTCTCTTCATTAAACTGCCTTAACCCTCTCACAGATTTGAGTTACTTATAATAACCTGCTGACTTAGTCTGTTTGTTTATGTTTACATTAATACTTAGTCTCATACTTGTTATTAGCCTGCACTTACAGCTCTATTGTATACCTATATTTATTTATTAAATGTTATTAAATTTTGATAACCAGGTAGCCCACTGAGCCCCGAAGGTCCTTTTTTTTAGGGGTGACCCAGAGAGACATTACATGGAGAGATACAGGAGGTGAGAAGGTTACAAAATAAATGCAGGTACAGTAGTTACAGATTTTTTTGTGTCATATATGCAGAGCAATAATGGCATTCTATCTATAATGGTATAGCAGAGCCAAGGGCATTGGAGAAACATAGAAACATAGACTTTGACAGCAGATAAGGACCGCTTGGCCCATCTAGTCTGCCCATTTCCCTACCTAGAGGATAGGCCGCAGATCCTAGTTAACCAACAGCCTATTTCTTCCTAACCCCCACAAGAATTGCCTTATGTCTGTCCCATGCATTCTTGAATTCTCCCACAGTTTTAGACCCCACAACCTCCTCAGGAAGGCTGTTCCATGCATCCACTACCCTCTCTGTGAAATAATACTTCTCACATTGCCCCTGAACCGCCCTCCTTCTATCTTTAAATTGTGTCCCCTTGTTCTTGCATGTCTCTTTTCTGAAAGATGCTACCCTCTTGGACTTTGTTGGTTCCACTGAGGTACTTAAAGTTTCTATCATGTCCCCTCTCCTTCTTTCCTCAAGGGTATACATATTAAGCTCCTTTAGTCTCTCCTCATACGGCTTCTCTTGCAGACCCTGCACCATTTAGTTGCACTCTCTGGACTACCTCTATCCTGTCTATGTCCTTGGCGGAGATGCGGTTCCAGAACTGGACACAGTACTCAGATGGGGTCTCACCAACTGTCTGTACAGAGGGATAACAACTTCCTGTTTTCTGCTGCTGATGCCTCCCTATACATCCCAGTATACCCCCAGCCCTCCCTACTGCCTTCTCACATTGCTTGCTAACCTTAAGGTCATCTGATGATTACCCCCAGGTCCCTTTCCTTTTTGTTGTTGTTACTACCTCCCACCCATTGTGTATTCTTCCCTGGGTTCTTGTTTCCCAGGTGCATTATTTTGCACTTCTTTGCATTGAATCCTAGCTGCCATACTTCTGACCATTCCTCCAACCTTGCCAAGTCCCTTTTCATCCTTTCCACGCCTCCTTGTGTATCAACCCTGTTGCAGATCTTTGTGTCATCTGCAAAAAGGCATACTTTTCCTTCCAGTCCCTCTGCAATGTCACTGATGAAGACATTAAAAAGGACTGGACCCAATAGTGAACCCTGCGGTACCCCACTAGTAACCCTCTTTCTTCAGAGTGGACTCCATTTACAATTACCTTCTGTGTCCTGTTGTGCAGCCAATGTTTTACCCAGGCTACCACCCTGGGACCCACTCCCAGGCTGGTTAATTTGACTATTAATCTTTTGTGTGGGACTGTGTCAAATGCCTTGCTAAAGTCTAGGTAGACCATGTCCACAGCCCCTCCCTGGCCTACTACTTTGGTCACCCAGTCAAAGAAATCTATCAGATTCTGTCTGACATGACCTTCCCACTGTGAACCCATGCTGCCTTGGGTCCTGTGCTCCACTGGCCTCTAGGTACTCAACTATTCTTTCCTTCAGAAGTGACTCCATCACTTTCCCTACCACAGAGGTCAGACTGACAGGTCTGTAGTTTTCTGCCTCTGTCTTGGTCCCACTTTTGTGAAGGGGAATCACATCTGCCTTCCTCCAGTCCTCGGGTACCACACCATCCTCCCTTGATTTATTAAAAAGAGTAGCCAGTGGTTTCACTAGTTTCTCCCTTAATTCTTTTAGAATTCTGGGGTGAATTCCATCAGGACCCATTGCTTTGTCTACCTTCAGTTTTAGGAGTTCTTGCAGAACCCTTTCTTCTGTGAAAGGACTGGGATCAACCCTCCTATCAAGAGTGCTTCTGATAATTGGATTAGGCACTTCCCCCTCCTCTTTTGTGAATACTGAGCAGAAATATTCATTCAGTATCCCTGCTTTTTCACTGTCCTCCTCTGCCCACCCACCGTTCATTCTATTCAGCCTCACTATCCCTCCCTTTGTCTTTCTACGCTCGCTTAATGTATCTATAAAAGGTTTTATCCCTCTTAACTGAGTTGGCTATCTTTTCCTCAGTTTGGGCCTTTGCTATTCTGACTTCCCTCCTGCTTTCTTCTGCCTTAACTGGTACAGCTCTCTGTCCTGCTTCTTCTGTGTTTCCTTATACTTCGAATGCTATCTTTTTCTTCCTGACTTTCACAGCCACCTCTTTGAGAACCATAGTGGCTTTTCTTTTGTTTTGATTTGTTTATTTGCTTCACACAAAGGCTTGTTGCCTCTGTGATGGCAGTTTTGATGATTCCCATTGTTGCTCCACACCTCCTTCTAGCCTGTTTGCTAGTGCTTTTCTGAGGCACTCTCCACATCTACAAAGTCAGCCCTCCTAAAGTCCAGTACCCCACTTTGTATGGCTTGACTCTGTAGCTGAGTTTAACGTGAACCACACTGTTTGATGGTTACTTGTCCCCAGATGGCAACCCACTTCTAGATCTGAGATCTTCTCACTGCCCCGCTTGAGAGTATGAGGTCTAAGATTGCTCCCTCATGAGTGGGTTCTGAAACTAGCTGTCTGAGGCCTGCCACCTGTAGGGCATCAAGAATGGCCCTGCTCTTGGATGTGGCTGCAGCAAATGTGCTCCAGTTAACATCTGGCATATTCAGGTCTCCCATCAACAGTATCTCCCCTTTTTCTGCCATTCTAAGAATGCCTTCTATCATATTCTTGTCCATTCCTTCCCCCTGACATGGGGGTCTGTACACAACCCCTGCACAGATTGTGGTGCCCTTTCCAGTCTCCAAGGTGACCCACAGTGCCTCCTCTCCTCCCTGTTTACTCTTTTGTTCAGTTGCTTTTATCCCTTCCTTTACATAGAGAGCTACTCCTCCCCCTCTTCTCCCCTGCCTATCTCTCCTGTAGGTTATGTACCCTGGTATGTTAACATCCCAGTCATGGTTCTCTGTGTACCATGTTTCTGTGACTGCTACGATATCCAGGCATCCCTCTTCCATCAAGGCCACCAGTCAGGGAGCTTGTTGCCCAGACTATGGGCATTAGTACTCATTACCCTCCATTTCCTAATAGACTTACTCCCTTTTGCCCCATCCCTGTCCTTCTTGCCTTTGTCACTTTCTCCATTTACCCCTGCCTGTGATAGGTGATACTTCTGTGCCAGGGCTTTGCAAGTGAGGTGGTTGAAGTGGGTTTGTAGGGGGGTGGGGTGGACTGTCAGATGCCCTGACAACAAGTGCTGGCCTCAAGCAGGTGTGCCTTGAGCCTGGTACGGATGTTCATGAGAGTGAGGGCTTCCTGTACCACTGGTGGAAGTTTGTTCCACAGATTAGGTGCTGTGACAGAGAATGACTTGCCGCTTGCGTGGGTCCTGACCCTGCGGGGTTCCAGCAGAGTCCACCCTGAGGTCCTCTGGGTCCAAGGGTTATGCTTGGGGGCAATGATTTCTTTTTTAATCACTGTTAATATAATTCTGACATGGAACCTATGTAATGAGCTTGTTCTCAAAGGTGTTAATCAGAGATCACAATAAAAAAAATCTGTCGGGAACAAGTTGCCATTAGGACTGATGGGTCCTACTTCTACCATAAAAATCTCCATTGTAGGGTACCCATGTGAAGCCATACTGGACAGTGGGTCACAGGTCACCATCATCTATCAATCCTTTTAACAAACCTGCTTGAAGCATTTACCTTTGCAACCATTAGAGGGACTTTCTGTGTGGGGCTTGAGCAGTGCTGGCTACCCCTATGATGGGTACCTCGCTGTGTAAATTGAATTTCCAGAAACTTTTGCTGGAGTCCCTCAAAGGATCAATGCCTTAGCTCTCATTTGTTCTGATGCCCAGATATTGGCCAAGACACCTGTGTTGTCAGGCGTGGCTCAGTTGGTAGCACATCCACCTCTGGACCAGAAGGTCATGGGTTCTCGTCCCACACCAGGATTGGACTTGCACCTAAAAATCGCTGGCATCCAAGTGCAGTATTGGGGGCGCTGTACTGCTGGGGTGTGCCGTCCTTCGGATGAGATGTTAAACCGAGGTCCCTTCTGCCTATCCTGGTGTTGTCCTGGTGGGTGTCCAGGTGGAAGTAAAAGAACCCAGGGCACTCTTCGCAAAGAGTAGGGAACATTCCCAGTGTTCTGGCCAACATTCCCCTTCCCATAAACTGGTTCATGCAATTACCCAGGCTGTGTGTGGGTGATGATGTGCGATATGGCCGCCACCACACATTCAGTCACTTCACTTCCAGTCTAGCATTGCTTGTAAAGCGCTTTGGATGTATGAAAAGCGCTATATAAATGCTGATTCTTCTTCTTCTTCTTCTTCTTCTTCTTGATTGGAATAAATACCAATATGTTTGGACACCTAGCTCACATGTGTCTGCAGAAGGCAGGGGAAAGAAACTACCTGACTCTACCGATTCATGCGATAGTGAGTACTGCCCACCTGGAGAGGAGACCAAGGTCTGCAACCACTCTGAGGAGATTGTCAGAGTCATCAAGAAAGAAGGGAAATATCCTCTGATTGTGCCCCCTGGTGCCGAGTGCTTGGTAGAAGGAGCTGTGGATTGCAATGAATCTCTGTCAGACCAGATCATCATTGTAGAGTCACCAGGAAGAGGCTTGCCCAATGATCTGCTTATTCAGCAAGGAGTGCTGCCTGGAACCAATGTGATGGTCAAAAGAATCAACATAAAGTTAAACAACGAGACTCACAAAGATCTGACGTTGCATTCTGGTACAGTACTAGCCAACCTGTACACAGCTGATGTGGTCATGGCCACATCCTGTCCAGAGAAGACTACTCGACTGGATGAAGGGGTGTACAATTTCAGCTCATCTCCCATTCCTCCCAGCTGGAAGAACTAATTACAGAAGGAATTGGTTGACAGATTCAATGTATTTTCCTGCCATGAATGGCATGTAGGATGTGCAAAAGGAGAGGAGCATCACATGCGCCTACATGACGACTTTCCATTCCGAGAAAGGCTGAGAAGACTGGCAACCATTGACACTGAAGATGTTAGATGACATCTGCAAGAGCTCCTGAAGGCAGGGATAGTAACTGAGTCTTGCAGTCCTTATGTTTCTTCCATAGAGGTGGCACAGAAAAAGAATGGCACCATAAGAATGTGCATTGACTATCGTATCCTAAACCAATGTACAGTGGCTGGCCAATACACCATGCCTCAAGTGCAAGATGCCGTGGACAGCTTCACAGGTAGTAGATGGTTCTCTGTTCTGGACTTGCACAGTGGCTACTACCAAATACCGATGGCTGAGGAAGATAAGGAGAAGACTGCCTTTATCTGTCCACTAGGATTTTACCAGTTCGAGTGAATGCCACAAGGGATATCTGGCACCCCAGCAACCTTCCAGCACCTGGTGGAGAAGGTGGTAGGTGACATGAATCTCCAAGAAGTCTTGGTCTACCTGGATGACCTGATAGTGTTTGGGAGGACACTGGAAAAACATGAAGCCTGACTACTCAAGGTACTGGATCGACTGAAGGAACATTGCCTAAAACTCTCCCTGGACAAGTGTCAGTGTCACACTTGGACAGCTGGTTCTGATCCCTGTATAAATTTTTTTGTAAATATAAAAAAAGATGTGTGATGAACTGTCTGGCAGAAGAAAATGCTGGCTTGCGGAAATTGACATATCAACCCCCCCAGGGATAAGTTCAAAGGACAGGAGGTAGCTTAAACTGCAGCTATCTGAGGTGCAATTATCTTGTTAGTTTGCTTTGAAGCCAGGAACCAAAATATCCACTTTATAATACCCTCAGAGAGATCCTTTGATTTGCACTGGGTGTCAGGAGAAAAGGGACACAGGCCAGTGTTATGGGTATCCTCCCAGGAAGCCAGCTCATTTCATCAAAGAGACCTTTGATGTCTGGGTATACCAGGTCCCAGACCAAATTAAGGAGTCCAATATACATTTGCTTGGAATATAGTGACTTACATCAAAGAGACTTTTGATGTTTGGGTGAAACAGACCACAGACCAGTTTTGGCAAGATTCATTATGTCACCTATTATTTTTTTAAATATCTTAGTAGGACATTCTGTGTTATAGAATATAAATTTTAATACACCAAGGTGGAGTTAGGTGACCTCAAAGAGAAGACCGGCTCAAGACTGTTTTTAAACTACTGAGCAGACCTTAGAGTTGACAAATATTCATATTTCTGACTGAGAGAAGAGGAACAACAAAGCACTGAAAGATTAAGAAGTAAGGAGACCTTAGATAAAACCAGTCTGAGTGTATGTACTGTAGAAATTTGCACTTTTAAACTCGTTTTGTTTTAAGGCAATAGGTGTTGAGATATCTTGTTCTGTATTTTACTGTTTTCCTATTTTATCTATTTTAAAGTAAAGATATATATTTTAAAAATGGAAACTGCCTGGTGTGCCTTGAAATTTCTTTTTATATAAGTGAAGCTTTGAAGGTTATAGTTGACACTGTGTATGAGCTTATTGAAATACCAAACTGGGAAATGGATAGAGTTCTCTAAGCTCTTGCATAGAGTTCTAAGAGTTCATTTTGCAATACCTGGTTAGGTGCCCATAGGCAAAGATATCTGGCCACTGAAGACAGAATTATCTGAGCCTGATAATTGGGTACGCTAACAAGAGGTTAGCTGTTTGAATCCCTCCAGAACTTGAGACTTAGGTGACTCAAACCCACAAAACAGACAAGAGGGTTACCCTGTACTGTTCACTGTTCACAATTCTATGCTCAGAGGTTGGCACTTTGGGAGTAAAGGGCTGACCTGCTGAGCGGGTTTGTGACAGATTGGTTGGCAGTGGTGGCATAAAAAGTTTGGTGGCATAAGCTTTATTGTTCAGTGTGTCAGCTTGAGACTGTTCAGTTCACTTGAAAATAAGAAAGGCAGTGTTTTATTTCAAAAGGAAACAAAACCATATCCCTTGGCTTACAGTCAAGTTCCTACCCATTTTATTTTTTTCTAAAGTGCCAGTCAGATTAGCGGTAGTCATGAAAGATGGCTTCCAATTACAGCAGGCACACTGTAGAATACTTAAAACAGCTGTGCGAGGACAGTGGAGTCCTGTTCGAGGTGACAGCCAAAAAGCAAAACCTCATAGAGGCCCTGATGGTAGCAGATACCCAGAGCAGCAAGTCACAGACCATGACTGAAAGGGACCAAACCTTAAGTGTGGAAGGGCTAGCGGCCAGTGAAGGGTCCAGAGCCGATGAGAAGGACAGTAGGGCCACTGTCAGTGAAAGGCCACAGCAGCAGGGGAAGGTCACCAGTATCCTGAATCCAGAGGTAGTCAGGCTGCAAATTGAGTTGCTCAGGATGGAACTGGAGGCAGAGCGAGAAGAGAGGGAAGCAGACTGTGAGGCAGAGCGAGAACAGTGAGCGGTGGACCGTGAGGGGCATGAGCACCAGCAAGATGCAGAGAAGAAGAGAGAGGAGCACCAGAGGCAACATGAACTGGAGAAGCTACGACTCCAACCAGCGGCACCAGGGCAGGTAAGTGGCTTGGGTTTAACTGGGACTGCAGGATGAGGGGAGGACATGGATGCCTTTTTAAATTCTTTTGAAAACATTTGTATTCAGGCTAAAATTCCTAGAGAGTCCTGGAGCTTCCAGCTATCCCCGCTACTTACCGGGAAAGCTCAGGATGCATTGGGTCAAATGGACAATGAGGGCAGCAATGATTACAGCAAGCTAAAAGGTGCACTGTTAAAAAAGTTTGAATTAACTGCTGAATCATACAGTGCTAAATTCCGTAAGCTCAGGAGAAGCCCTGATATGAGCTATGAGGAGCTAGTCATGAAACAACGTTAGTTTTTAAACTGTTGGTGGGAAGGAATTGAGGCAAACTCTGTTAATAAAATTGAAAATGTGATTTTATTAGAACAGTTTTATTGGGCTTGCCCAGCAGAGCTACAAACCTGGCTAGAGGATCGAAATCCCAAAACAGTGCAAGAGGCTGCTGAACTCTCGGACCACTATGCCAAGAGCAGACCTGCTCTGAGAGCGAATGGGGCAGGCGTTGCAGCGCAGAAAGGAAAAGCGCACCTTCAGGGCAGCTAAAACCCTCACTGCCTTCACCAAAACCAGTTAGCCCCAGGTTTCAGAGAAAAGATTTCTCTGAGAGAAGAACTGAATGTTGGTTGTGTAAGGAAACTGGGCATATTGCCAGACTGTGTCCCAAAAAAGCGAGCCATAATACACAACCAGATGCTAGAAAAGAAGTGGGTTGTTTGTGTGTCCCTGGAAGCATGCCGGTGAACATGAGGGAACACATTCACCCAGTCATTGTGAATGGTGTACAGATGCAGGGGTTAAGGGACACACAGGAGCATCCCTGACATTGGTAAAGGGGGATCTGGTACAGCCTGGTCAGCATATACCCAATAAATACATCACTGTACAAGGGTTTACTGGTGAAGAGAAAACATTGCCACTGGCTAGTGTTCTCCTAGACTGGGGTGAAATGGGGGAACTGTGCAACTGGTGGCTGTAGCCAAAATATTAGCAGTGGATGTGATCCTGGGTAACAATCTCCAGCAGGGGATGGTATGTGAAGTTACCCATAGCCAAGCGGCAAGGGAAAATAGTAGTTCCCTGAACCCCACAGAAACCAGTGTGGAAACCACTGAGAGGCTGGTTCCCCAGCCTGTGTCTCCAGATGGGGAGACTGATAAAAAGGGGGTAGAAATTTCCCCAGTAGCAAGTAACCACACAGCTACAGAGGGTTACTCCGAAGAGGGAGGGGTGACCCCTTGTCAGAGGGTTGGGATTGACAGTGATCCTGAGGGCCCTGACGCTAGTGCTAGGGACCCTAGTTTAGCGACTGAAGGGGACCTATCCCATGCCTTGGGACTGTGTGAGGAGTTTGCAGCTGCTCAGAGGGGTGACCCTAGTTTTGTATTTTTTGTATATTCTTTTTTCTGCCCTCCTCATGCTCATAGACCCCCACTCCTTCAGGCTCTGCAAGTCTCCCGATAGCCCCTCCTGTCCTAATCCAGCCCTCCTCTAACTCCTCGTATTGCAGCCGATCCACGGGATATCCCGGCGTATCCCTTTGCCGGGTGGGCCCCCCCTCCTCTGAGGGGGAAGGCACTGGGGGGAGAGTGATGACCCCAGAAAACTCTTCTTAGGGCCCGGGGATGCTGCCATGGAGAAGGAGGCCCCGGGAAGGCACTGGAGGCAACCAGGGACAGAGAGCCATCATCCGGCGGCCAGCGAGCAGTATTTCCATTTTCTGGTGTTCCCCCTTCATGTGATCCCTCTGTTGTGCTCCTGGTCTCCACTGGGGGCCACTGCAGAGTGATCATGTATCCCTAACCCTCCCCAGGGGAGGACAGCAGTCCTATGGATGCTCAATCCTACCCCTTCCCCTGCTGAAACCCGGCGCCCGAGTCCCTTCCCAAACCTGGGTCACCGGCATGGTTTGAGGTGTGGTGTCCAGTGCCTCAGCCCTTTGTGCCACCAGATCGGCCCATGACCCTAGTTTACAGAAGCTGAGGGCTTGGGCAGACTCTGACAGAGCCCATAGAGGTGACAGCAGACATAAGGTTTATTGGGAAAATGGACTTATGTATACTCAGGCAGTACAGACAGAGGGAGGGATGCTAGGCAGACAGCTTGTCATTCCCTGGGGTATCATGAGCAGTTGCTCAAAACTGCACATGATATTCCCTTGTCTGGTCATCTGGGAATTGCGCGCACTATGCAGCAGTTGGCCTAGAATTTTTACTGGCCTAACTTCACCCAGCAGGTGAAGGAGTATTGCAGGTCTTGTCACCAGTGCCAAGAAATAGGGAAGGAGGGCAAGAAAACCCAAGCAGCCCTGATTCCATTGCCCATAGTGGAGGAGCCATTCCAGAGGATGGGAATGGATATTGTGGGGCCTTTAAATACCCCCAGCTCCTCAGGGAAGAGATTCATCCTGCTTGTGATGGATTATGCCACCCAATACCCAGAGGCAGTCGCCCTATCCTCTCTGAGGGCAGACAAAGTAGCAGATGCCTTACTTGGGATTTTCTCCCATGTTGAGTTTCTGCAGACAGTAAGCACCGATCAAGGGGGTTCCTTCATGTCAGACCTGATGAAAAGTTTATGGGAGAAGTGTGGGGTGGTGCAGAGATGCACAACACCGTATCACCTACAAGCCAATGGACTTGTGGAACGATTCAATGGTACCCTAAAGTCAATGCTCTGGGTGTTTGCTGAACAGCATGGGAGGAACTGGGAGAAATACCTTCCCCACCTGTTGTTTGCATACAGGGAGGTGCCCCAAGAGTCAACAGGATTTTCCCCCTTCAAACTCTTATATGGACGCCGGGTACGTGGGCCCCTAGACTTGATCCGGGAGGACTGGGAAGGCAAGCACATCACCCAGGGAACTCCCACTGTGGATTACATCCTTAGGTTTAGGGAACGGCTGAAGGAGCTTATGGGGACAGCCCAGAGCAACCTGGCAGCTGCCCAATAGAAACAAAAAGTGTGGCATGACCACAGAGCCAGAGCTTGCCCATACATGGTGGGTCAGGAAGTCATGGCCCTTATTCTGATCCAGAAAGACAAGCTGCAGGCTGAGTGGGCAGGACCATACAAAGTGGTTAGGAAGGTAAATGACATGAACTACATTGTGGAGTTACCTGACCGTAGACAGACAGAAAGGATGTACCATGTCAACTTGATGAAGCCATATACAAATAGGGCTGACATGGTGTTTGCGGTGTGTACTCATGGGGAGGGGATGGACGAAGGAGACCCCCTTCTGGACTTGCTGGAAGAGAGTAAGTGGGAGTCCTCTGTGGAGGCAGTAAAATTGTCTCCCCAGCTGACCCCAGGCCACATCCAGAAAGTAAGGATGGTTTTAGCAGACTTTGCCCCCTTGTTTAGCACCAAGCCTGGACTAACCCCCTTAGTGACACATGATGTGCAGACAGGGACACAGACGCCCATACGGCGGACAGCATATTGGGTGTCAGAGGCTGTCCAAAAGGACATTAGAAGGGAAGTGGAGGAGATGCTGGATTTAAGGATAATCCAAAGATCTCACAGTCTCTGGGCCTCACCCGTAGTTCTTGTACCCAAGCCAGATGGCTCGACTCGTTTCTGTGTGGACTATCATGGACTGAATGCAGTCATGAAGTCAGACGCCCACCCGATGCCCTGGACGGATGAACTCCTGGACAAGTTGGGAGGGGCGACATACCTTACGGCCATTGACCTGACAAAAGGGTATTGGCAGGTAGAGTTGATGGACAGAGCTAGGGAGAGGTCAGCCTTCATCACTCCGATAGGCTTATTTGAGTTCAAAGTAATGCCTTTCAGAATGAAGAATGCCCCAGCCACTTTCCAAAGTTTGGTGAACCAGGTGTTAAACGGTGCTGAGGAGTACGCCGTGGCTTACCTGGATGACATTGCCATCTTTAGTACCAGCTGGGAGGAACACCTATCCCACCTTAGGGAAGTGCTGGGCAGGATATAGAGGGCCGGGCTCACTGTCAAAGCTGAGAAGTGCCAGGTGGCCATGGGAGAAGTGACATACCTCAGGCATGTGGTAGGCTAGGGACAGCTCCATCCTAACCAAATAAAAATAGAGGTAATCCAGGCATGGCCCAGACCAGAAACTCAGAAGCAGGTCAGAAGTTTTCTCGGGACAGCAGGATACTATAGAACATTTGTACCCAATTACAGTGCCCTGGCTGCTCCCCTATCTGAACTGACAAAGAAAAGGATGCCCAAGAAAATTACCTGGGTCACAGCCTGTGAGGAAGCCTTTTCCAAACTAAAGGAGGCACTGTGCAGTGCTCCTGTTTTGACAAGTCCTGACTGTAGTAAAACCTTTATAGTTCAGACTGATGCCTCAGACATGGGTATTGGGGCAATTCTGAGCCAGACATCCAGCAAAGGAAGGGACCACCCAATAGCCTACCCGAGTGAAAAGTTACTTCCCAGGGAGCAGTCATACTCCACAGTGGAAAAGGAGTGTCTTGCCATAGTGTGGGCCCTAAAGAAATTGGAGCCATACTTGTATGGGCAGCATTTTGTGGTGTGCACTGACCACAACCCTCTAGTTTGGCTGATGCTGATAGGGAAAAACAATGGTCGATTACTAAGATGAAGTCTTGCTTTGCAAGGATATGATATGACCATTCTACGTAGGGCTGGAGTGACCAATCAGAACTCGGATGGGTTGTCCCATGTGTATGAGGAGTGAACTGATTTGGAAAGCTCATCCCATGCAGGGGATAGACCCCCCAAATTC
Source organism: Neoceratodus forsteri (assembly GCA_016271365.2). Lineage (NCBI taxonomy): Eukaryota > Metazoa > Chordata > Ceratodontiformes > Ceratodontidae > Neoceratodus > Neoceratodus forsteri. Next base: position 682,821,670 of record CM028131.1, on the reverse strand, counting down.
AGTCTAGGTGGGGAGGAATTGTCACACTTGGTCAGCTGGTTCTGATCCCTGTAAATATAAAAAAAATGTGTGATGGACTGTCTGGCAGGAGGAAATGCTGGCTTGCTGAAATTGACATATCAACCCCCCCAGGGATAAGTTCAAAGGACAGGAGGTAGCTTAAACTGCAGCTATCTGAGGTGCAATTATCTTGTTAGTTTGCTTTGAAGCCAGGAACCAAAATATCCATTTTATAATACCCTCAGGGAGATCCTTTGATTTGCACTGAGTGTCGGGAGAAAAGGGACACAGGCCAGTGTTATGGGTATCCTCCCAGGAAGCCAGCTCATTTCATCAAAGAGACCTTTGATGTCTGGGTATACCAGGTCCCAGACTAAATTAAGGAGTCCAATATACATTTGCTTGGAATATACAGTAACTTACATCAAACAGACTTTTGATGTCTGGGTGAAACAGACCACAGACCAGTTTTGGCAAGATTCATTATGTCACCTATTATTTTTTTAAATATCTTAGTAGGACATTCTGTGTTATAGAATATAAATTTTAATACACCAAGGCAGAGTTAGGTGACCTCAGAGAGAAGGCTAGCTCAAGACTGTTTTTAAACTACTGAGCAGACCTTAGAGTTGACAAACATTCATATTTCTGACTGAGAGAAGAGGAACAACAAAGCACTGAAAGATTAAGAAGTAAGGAGACCTTAGATAAAACCAGTCTGAGTGTATGTGTTGTAGGAATTTGCACTTTTAAACCTGTTTTGTTTTAAGGCTGTAGGTGTTGGGATATCTTGTTCTGTATTTTACTGTTTTCCTATTTTATCTATTTTAAAGTAAAGATATGTATTTTAAAAACAGAAACTGCCTGGTGTGCCTTGAAATTTCTTTTTATATAAGTGAAGCTTTGAAGGTTATAGTTGACACTGTGTATGAGCTTATTGCAATACCAAACTGGGAAACAGATAGAGTTCTCTAAGGTCTTGCATAGAGTTCTAAGGGTTCATTTTGCAATACCTGGTTAGGTGCCTGTAGGCAAAGATATCTGGCCCCCCGAAGACAGAATTATCTGAGCCTGATAATTGGGTATGCTAACAAGAGGTTATCAGTTTGAATCCCTCCAGAACTTGAGACTAAGGTGACTCAAACCCACAAAACAGACAAGAGGGTTACCTTGTACTGTTCACTGTTCACAATTCTACATTCAGAGGTTGGCACTTTGGGAGTAGAGGGCTGACCTGCTGAGCAGGTTTGTGACAGTTAGTTCTGCCAGATGTCCATGAAGTGTGTGGGACATATTGTTTCCGATCAAAGTATCAGCATTGATCCAGAAAAAGTGAAAACTCTTACTACATGGCCGAGGCCTACCAACTTGAAAACACTTCAGTCTTTGTTAGGATTTTGTGGGTACTACAGGATATTTGTAAAGAACTACTGCTCAGTGGTGAGGCCTTTGCACAAACTAACTCAGGGATATCCTCCTACTCAAAAGAGCAAAAGTCTAGGAGCCCAAAAGACATCTCCCAGTAAATATTTCAAAACCAATGACTCTTGTCAACCAATGGACTGATGATTGTGAGAGTGCATTTCAAGAGATTATTAGACTCTTTTTTTTTTTTTTGTTCCCCACAATCATCGATTCAGATACCTGCAAGTCCAGGACTGGGTATGTCGGATGGACAGATTGTCCCCTGACTCTTCCCTACTTTTTAGTATTGAACTGAGTATACTTCAGAATAGAGTAGATCCGAAAGGTGCTCTAGCAAGAACACACAAAACATTGCATGAGCACTCACAGGATCTCTCAGATAAGGTTAAGCGACAGTGGGAGGTAGATTTGGGCCTCCACAACCCAGAAAAAGCATGAACTGCCATATTTCAATCGCATATGGGTCTTCTGGTCTGCAATAAATTTAAAGCAGCCCAGTATAAATTTCTTCATAGGCTCTATATGCCGCCACAAGTGGTAAGTAAGTTCCATGTGGGAGACTTCCCTATGTGCGGCCGCTGCAGTGGAGCCGAGGGAACCTATTTCCATTATTTCTGAACCTGTCCACAACTGCAAAGCTTCTGGGCAGACTTCGCTCAGGCAATTAGTACAATACAAGGGAACAGGAACAATGCAGACCCTGCATCTATGTTGTTCAGAGTGGAGGTTCAGGAAGGGGAGGACTTGGACCTTTACCCAAGGGTAGTGCATATTATGCTCCTACTGGCATGGAAATGCATTTTGAATACATGGGTTTCCCTTGACCAGCCTACTAGGGGCATGTAGCAGGACATAATGAAAAGGGTTCTCCCCATGGAGCATCTCACTTATGATTTGAGAGGATGAACGAATAGATTTGAGGGACAGTGGGGTCCTTACTTGAACACATTACCTCCTCTGGATGCTGCTTTGATAGGCTCTCAGATTAAGAAGCTGCATCCTTGTGTAGGACACCCGAAGTAGATTGTGGATGGCCTGCCTGGGGTCGGTAGGAAGAGTTTTCTGCCTATAGTGCTACTGACTCGTGTTATTTCGCATAAAATCTTGCTCGTAGATTAGATGTATATATTATCTTTAGGTATATGAAATACTGAAACAGTATCTTAGTGTACACATGTGCATAGCATATATTTTAACTATTACAGTTTCATGTTTATCCTTTTATTTTGTTTCTCATTAACAGTCTTGTGTTACTTGTTGAGCTTATAAGTTCAAATTGTCCACTTACTTTTAAGTTTCTGGAGAAGACAATGGTCCCACAGACAGTAAAAATTCTTCTCTTTTACAAAACCAGACTATTAACTTATGTTTGTAACTTATGACAAATTAGTATGCTTTGTCTAGGTCCACAGCTCTAACTAAAGATAAACATGTTTAGATCCACTATATATAGTGACTTTAAATGAGGAGAGCATGTAAACATGAAATGTTTTTTCTGAAATGTCAGCTGTGTGATGATGTTACGTGTTGTTCTGTACGTGTCCTAAAAAACTAATAAACAGAATTAAAAAAAAAGAAGAAAAGTTGCAACATCCAATAAGAATTCATATTATAGGTTTTTTTAACTGCAGACACATTTATTAACACAGATTTGACCAAGAAGAACCTTAAAATAAAAAGGGCTAGCAAGAGTAAGTACATTTTAAGCAAGTCTTGTAGGACATTCCAAAGTGTGTGGGGCATCCAACTAAAAGCCATCTAACCAAATTTTGAATAATGTCTTGGGACAACCAGCAAAATAATATTACACTTTCTTAAATTATATGATCCTGTAGATTTTTGAAGTAGATTTGACAGATAAAATGACAGCAAGTTCAGCATTGCCTTTAAGGACCATAGATGTAAATTTCTTAACCTTCTAATAGTAAGTGAAGTCCATCCCACAGCTGTGTAGAGAGCACAATGATGTGTTGTAGCACGCAAACCAGAAACAAAACAGAGTGCTCTGTGGTACAGTATGTCTATTTTAGATAAATGGGAAACTGAGGCATGCCTGTATATGATGTCACTATAATCTAATAAAGGAAGGAAGGTCAACTGCACAGGCCTTTTTCTTGTCTCTGGGCTAAACAGACTTTATTACAATAATAAAACCCTAGTGTCTGACACATTTTTTACAGAGGTTGTCAGTATATGTACTGAAGGACAGATTGCTATCTAGCCACATACCTATGCAGGTATTTAAAAGAGCCTACCAGTTCCAGACTATCTCCTGTTAGAGTTGTGATGCCTGTTGGTGGTGAAGGCAGGAGGGATTTTGGTGAGAAAACCATGTACTTGATTTCTGAAGCATTTAATAGGAGCTTATATGCGTACAGAGTGAGTGAGTGGAAGTTTATCAAACTCTTCCTGCAATACATTCACAGCTAAGGAAGGGGTAGGACTAGAGACATACATAACCATGTCATCAGCCTAAAGATGCAGCTTTGATATTTTGATGTCAGAACCAAGATCATTGGTATAAATTGTGAATAAAAGTGGATTTAATATGGACCCTTGTGGTACCCTTTAACAAATGGAGACACATGATGATGATATCCCTTCTATCTTCAATTGCTATTGTCTGCCAGTGAGACCATGTTACTGCATTTGGACCTAAGCCAATATTCTTAAGTTTGTTCAAAAGAATAACATGGTCCACAGTATCAACTGCTTTACTAAGGTCCAGGAAGACTGCCATACAGGGAAGCTTTTGATCAAGGCCATTATACCAGCCATTAGTTACTTTAACTAAGGCAGTTGTGGTACTATGTTAAGTGCAAAAACCTGACTGAATGGGGAAAAGGACCATCAAGTAAGTGTGCTGTGATTTTCGGTGTGGGAGCAGCCTAAAAACAGGACTGTCCCTTGAAAGATGTTTGTAGTGGCAGCCCAGAGATGTGTCTAAATTTGACTATGCCTGCATAGGGTACTTGAGGGTGGTCACAGTTATAGCCATGCCAGTGTAGGGTGCTTAAGAGGTCCCCAGAAACATGTGATTATTGCAAAGCTTGTGTAGGGCAAAGGAAGGTTAGCCATACTTGTCTTATATTGCACTAACCCCTTTCTTGGCTGCATGCCCTAAATAAAGTTGTCTTCTTTGTTGAAACCCATATCTCATTATTATCTCTACAGTTATAGTGCATACTATATGAGAGAACAGTTGCGTTTGCTTGGGGTCTGCGGGAGGGATGACCACAATGGAGAGGAGGGAAGGTACAGCCTCCCAGGTGGTTGTACTGACTAGTCATCATGCCCACTTAAATCTCTGTGTGGGTGGGGGCACCATGCTATTTCTTCTTTCTGGATACCAAAAAAAATGCCCCCTCACTAATGAGAGAGAAAAGAACCCAGGAGCCACTGCAAACATCAATGCTGATCCAGTGGTTGTGTGAGGTAGTGCTTTTTTGTTCCCACAGGCAACTGGGAGGACACTCAGCCTGCCCGGGCCTTAAATACAGAACATATATTAAATATAACCTGAGATATGTCTAAAAATGATGTTTTTTTCAAGGTGTTCCCTGACGCGTCAGGTGTCCTAATGACCTGACAGGACTGGATCATCTTAAGCGCTGTTCTAAGGGGGAATTAAGGGTTCCACACTTATAAGCATTTTAACAATCAGGAAAAAATAAGAGTTCTGTGACCACATTTGGTGTTAAAGTGACCTGAGTGCTATAACATTTCTGGTGGTTTATTTTTTGTACTGATACAATGTATGTTTTATCATGGTAAATACATTACTGGATATGTGTTATAAGTTCTAATTTTTGTGAGAGGGGTCAACTGGGACAGGCCTTGTGCAAGGTGGCAGTGCATCATGCTGCCCCCTGGAAGACCTGGGTTTGTGCACAGTACCTATAAACCCAAACACGGGCCAGCTGGGGAGGGAATGCATCACAGGGGTGAGGTGCCCAGACTTCCTTGGATTTTAAAACATAATGAGTAACTTTGAATCAGTGCAGAGTGAGCCCACATCATCAGGAAGTGACATCACATGGACAGGGATTAAGACTGCATCAACACAAACTTGCTTCATGTCAATTAAGCAATAATGCACACCCTGTCGTGCATCAAGCAATAATGCACAACAGGGTGTGTGTCATGCTGGAATAACATCATGCCTTGGGTGGTTACAGCCTCATGCATCCAGCACCCAAGAAGTGACGTTATCCCAGAATAATAAATATTATTGCTATTGTTATTATACCATGGCCCTCTTTTATAAAAAAGGAAAAAATATTTAAAAATATAGTTTTAAAACATATTTTATAGGGGGTTTGTATGGGTAAGTGTACGGTTTAAAAAATAAGTTCTGTTCTTCCTCTTTTGGCTAGTAGGTGGTGTAGCATTCATATTTGTCAGTGTTCCCTCAACCCCTGCACCCACCTATCAAGTCTCTGTTTACTCTATGTCTCTCTCTTTTTTTTAATTTGTTTCTCTCTGTTCCCCTTTGCTTTTGCCCCCTAGTTTGAGTCATCCGGCCTGCTGCTTGCACTGGGACTATGTGAATGTTTTCAATTTAAATAGCTGTTTGAGGGGCATGGAGCCATGATCGTGAAACAGAGCCAATCAGCCCATTCACTTATGGGGACCAAGAGACTTGTGCTACTTCACATGTGATCAGTAAGTCAGTCGGTCCCGCTAGTTATGTTATTTCTTTTAGAAATGTGCTTGTTAAGAACAGACAGAAACCACCAAGGGATCAGGAAACTGTACTTGTTGAGACAAAGCAGGGGAGTGCAAGGCTAGCACACACAGCTGTGTTGTGAACCGCACCTGAGACGCTGGTCATAACAACAGTTCAACAAAAGAAAAAAAAAACATTTACGGTTTGGTGGTGGTTTTCACTGCTGACTTGGGCTCCAGCAAAAAGTCCTGGGATAAACATTTAATGTGTGTGTGTGTGTGTGTGTGTGTGTGTGTGTGTGTGTGTGTGTGTGTATGTGTGAGGGGGATGGAAAGAAGCAACAGCAGTTTTTAGAGGGAAGTGTGTGGATAGTGGAGACAAGGTGCAGTGGGTTTTATGTTCGCCATGCACACACGCACACTGAACATTTTGCTTTGAGAGTTGGTTTTGAGAGTGTGACACTGCCGGTCCAATGCAGAGCAGTCTGCAAGGGGCTCATCAGTACCAGACCAATCATCAGCCAGACTGATCATAACACTATTCAGGCTTGTTTATTTTACTTATTTTTAGTTTTTGATGACCAGGTAGGTGCACTAGCCATAGCAATGACTATTTTTAGGCACGACCTGGCAGGGTACAAGACAGAAACAATCAGATAACAAGTTACAATATATAAAATCACAATATACAATCATAGGAATACAAAAACAGGCCAGAGTTAAAATACAAGCTTAGTAAGACTATGTAAACAGGGAAGGATAAAATAAAATGAGTAAAGAGAAGTTAAAATTACAAGAAAGCAAAAGACAATTAGGTCCGGTCATAAGTGTTAACATTATCATAGATTCCAGGAGGATTAAAATTAGGTGACAGAGACATTATGGTAGTCAGTACAGGATAAGGTAGGAGAAGTAAAGTTGAAATGGAGAAATAGGAATTTAAAGAGGAGTGTTGGATAAGGTAGGGGGATGGGGACTTAGTGAGGGATAAAAGTCCCTAGGTAATAAAGGTTAATAAACAGCTGATGAGAAGAAAGAGCTATACTTTGAATGGTTCAGTAAACTAAGAAGTGGTATAAGTGCAGGAAAAACATAACGGAGGAGACGAAGGCTATGGTGGTTTGAAACAGGAGCAACTGCAGGAGTCAACAAGATAGTGTCAAAGCAATTTTTTAAAGGAGGCATGGGATGATACTGCGCGAGTACTTAGGGGGAGGGAGTTCCAGAAAGGGGGGGCACAACAGGCAAAAGCACTAGCACCTTTGGACGTTCGGTGTCTGGGGATGTGGACTGTGGGGAGAAACTTTGTGTAGTTCAAAGGAGAGCGCCCATCAATCATAGGGCAGCTCTTTCCTTTGATCTACATAACATCAACTAGTAAACACTGCTGATCTGTCATGATCAGCCTGCTGTGGTCCCTCCCCCCTCCACATAATCCCCATTGCTGGATCCCCCCCCCCCAATGTCACCAACCATACAGAAAACCTTCCCTCAATGTCTCCTGCCCCTTCCATGTTAGTATTCTGGCAAAGGGGTGCCCAATCCCCATGCTGGCTGCTACCCCCACCCTGCCCGTTTTGACTGTGTGCCCCCCAGTGTAATGCTCGGAGCAGCTACAACCCCTCACCCTGCCCATTTTCATTGTGAGACATCAGGGAGCCCACCCCTCAGTGCCACCAAGCATAAAGAAAGCCCTCCATCAATGTTTATTCTGGCACGGGGGTGCCCATTCCCCTGTGCTGGCTGTCACCCCCCCCAACCTGCCCATTTTGACTGTGAAACAATGGGGAGCCCACCCCCAGTGCCGCCAAACATAAAGAAAACCCTCCTTCAGTGCCTGTTCCAGCACGGGGGTGCCCAATCACCCATGCCGGCTGTTCCACCCCACCCTGGCCATTTTGATTGTGCAACACTGTGGAGTCCACCCCCAGTGCCACCAAATATAACACCAACACTGGGGGGCCAAATCCCCAGTGTCTGTACCTGAAAAAAAGAAAAAATCCCTCGTACTTTTTAAAACACCCCACAAAAATGAAAACTGTCCATCAGTGCTGTCCCCCTGCCCGACCCTCCCACTCAGCACCCACTATTCTACATCCCCTCCAAGCCCTTACTTACCTACTGGGGGTCCAACACTGTAATCCACTCTGGACCGGAGACACATCTTCACTCTTCAATGCCAGACCATGAACTGAGGAAATCAGGTATGCAATTTCATGTATTTCCATGGGGTTTTGAACTTATTGACATAACGTGGTCATTTTTAAACATTTTGCCCAAATTTTCAACATGCCTTTTTTGGGACCCCAACTCGTGAACAATAGTGAAATTAGACAAATCTGTCCCAAAAGGTGATTTCGTGGTCACTGCATGAATTCACCTTTTGAGCAGGATTTGAATATTTCGCCACCCTTGTTCATGAGGTAGAGTCATAAGAAGGCTATGTGGAAAATTTGGGATAAAAATATATAAAAAACAACAACAAGTTTATGAGCCTACATTGAAATTTATGAATGCAGGCTCGTAACTTTGGTAATTTTCAATATTTTGACCCAAAATTTTCAACATAGCCATTTTTTCACACCACCTCATGAATGTGACAGCTGTCATTTTTCAAATCCTGGCCAAAATGTGTTTTCACACTTGTGGTGCAAAATCACCCTTCAGGCACAATTTGAACATTTTCTCCATCCTTGTTCATGAGGCGGGGTCATAAGAAGGCTATGTGGAACATTTGGGATAAAAATATTAAAAAACAACAAAGTTATGAGTGCATGTTCACATTTTTCAATGCACACTTGTAACTGGTAATTTTCAGTATTTTAACACCAGATTTTCAACATAGCCATTTTTTCACACCACTTCATGAATGTGACAGCAGCACCCCTCAGCAGAAATGTGAATTACGTTTTGTGAGCAATACAAAGGTTACATGCTAGTTTTGGATGTGCTTAGAGTGTTGGGAGTTGTCGTGCTCCTTTTAGCATGCTCCCTTTCACCATGTGTGAAATTTCCTGGGTGGAAGCACTTCATTAAAAGGAGCCAATTAGGCAATGCACTCTGTATTTATGAGTAGCCACTGCAGGCATTTCAGAGCTGAAAAGTTAGTGTAGAGACCAAACTGTGGGTCCCACCGTGGTGGTTTGGCTTGCTCACACTGGAATTCCAATCTGATAACTAGGAGGATCTCCTTTTTCATGGATTTTAAAGTAAGAAAAGCCAATAGGCAGTTACAATGTTTAAATTCTAATACGTGCCATGTTTATTTGGGGGGTATTGTGCACTGGAATTTTGTTTTTGTTTATGATGTGACAGCTGTCATTTTTCAAATCCTGGCCAAATTGTGTTTTCACACTTGTGGTACAAAATCACCTTTCAGGCATGATTTGACAACTTTCTCCACCCTTGTTCATGAGGTGTGGTCATAAGAAGGCTATGGGATGTCATAGGAAGGCTATGTGGTGTCATAAGAAGGCTATGTTGAAAATCTGGGGTAAAAATATAAAAAATCAACAAAGTTATGAGTGTACGTTGACATTTTTCAACGCACACTCTTAACTGTGGTAATTTTCAGTATTGTGACCCCAGATTTTTAACATACTCATTTTTCACACCATCTCATGAATGTGACAGCTGTCATTTCTCAAACCCTACCCAAAATGTGTTTTCACACTTGTGGCGTAAAACAGAGTTTCAGCCATTGTTTATAAATGACATCTGTCATATTCAGAAGAAGTGGTCATAAAAAGATTATTTTGAAAATTTGGGTTAAAAATTTGAAAATCCAATTAACTTATGAGGAAATGATGACTTGTTCCAACATTTACTCATAACTTTATTGTTGCAGATTTTGGCCCCTAATGTTCAACCTATCCTTTGTGTTACCACATCTCCTGAACATGGCAGGTGTCATTTTTCAAATCCCCTCCAAAACTTGTTTCCACAGTTGCAAAGCAAAATCACCTTTCAGATGAGATTTTAAAAATTCCTCTTGTCTTGATCATAATGTCAGGTAATAAAAAGACTGTTGGACATTTGGGATCAAACTGTGGGAGCCCACATAAAAATAAACAATTGCCTCTCAGCTGCCCTATCCTGGTAATTACAATTCAACAATGTGTAAAAGCAGGACACCACTGAAAATGAGACATTGCTTCTCATCTGCTCTACCTTGGGTAAATATGTAGTAAAAATGTGTACAAGCAAGACCTGGTACAACAGCAATACCAGCGATGAACATTCAGCATTGACAAATGCTTGTTTTTTCCTCTTTTGGTGTGGTCTTGTGTGCTGGACCTTAATACAGTGTTGTTATGCTCAAATAACATTACTGTTCCAGGCACACACTAACCAATCAGAAGCCTAGAAATGTTCTTGCCATTGTATAACATAAATTGACTATGCTTTGATGGCACCCCACTTTGTACTAATGAGACTTTGATGCTACACTGGTATGAGTTTGACTCAACATGGAGCTGAGTACAGAGCAACATGGTTTGAGCTGGATGGGCAGATCTCAAGCTGCAGTATGTCATATTGAACTCCGTCACTTACAGCATTCAATTCACAAAACAAAAACATTTAAAATAATCAGAGTTCCCACCCTCAATCCTTGATTCCTCATTCCCTTAACTCCCTATCCCCATACCTTTCAACAGTTTGGGGGCATCTTGGCCCCGATCCAGGGACCTTTTAATCCTTTTTAATATTGGAGAGCCTTCCAATAGCCCCACAGTACTGCCCAGGTCTGCCTGCCCTGGAAGGAATCATGTAATCCTTTTCAATAGTGGGAGAGACTTCTGATAGTACCATAGAAAAATAGAAGTTGTCAGCAGATAAGGACCCTCTTGGCCCTCCTAGTCTGCCCAGTTTTCCCTGCCTACTGTGCCACCGTAGACTCTACCTGATCTCTGGTCATCTCCTCCCCTTGCCTTACATAGAAACATAGAATTTGACGGTAGATAAGGACCGCTTGGCCCACCCAGTCTGCCCATTTCCCTACCTACTGAATAAGCTGCAGATCCTAGTTAACCAGCAGCCTACTTCTTCCTACCCACACCTCCTAGAATTGCCTTATGACTGTCCCATGCATGCTTGAATTCCACTACTGATTTTGACTCCACAACCTCCTCCGGAAGGCTGTTCCATGCATCCACAACCCTCTGAGAAAAATACTTCTTAAATTACCCTGAGCCGCTCCCCCATCTTCAAATTGTGCCCCCTGTTCTTGCACACCTCTTTTTGAAAGATGCTACCCTCTTGGACTTTGTTGATTCCTTGAGGTATTTGAACGTTTCATCATTCCCCCTCTCCCTCCTTTCCTCGAGGCTATACATATTAAGCTCCTTTCGTCTCTCTTCATATGTCTTCCGGTGCAGACCCTGCACCATTTTAGTTGCCCTCCTCTGGACAGCTTCCATCCTGTCTATGTCTTTGGAGATTGGGTCTCCAGAACTGCACACAGTGCTCCAGATGGGGTCTCACCAGCTGTCTGTACAGAGAGATAATAACCTGCTTTTCTACTGGTGATGCCTTTCCCTATGCATCCCAGTATCCCCCAGCCCTCCTTGCTGCCCTCTCACATTGCTTGCCCACCTTTAGGTCATCTGATATGACACCCCAGGTCCCTTTCCATTTTGTTGTTGTTAGTATCTCACCCCATTGTGTACTCTTCCCTGGGTTTTTGTTTCCCAGGTGCATTACCTTGCACTTCTTAGCATTGAATCTAAGCTGCCATACATCTGACCATTCCTCTAACCTTGCCAAGTCCCTTCTCATCCTTTCCACTTCCCCACCCTGCGATCAACTCTGTTGCAGATCTTTGTGTCATCTGCAAAGAGACATACTTTTCCTTCCAGTCCTTCTGCAATGTCGCTATAAAGACATTGAAGAGGACCGTCCTAATACTGAACCCTGCAGTACCCCACTAGTAACCTTCCTTTCTTCTGAGTGGACTCCATTTACTATTACTCTCTGTGTCCTATTCTCCAGCCAATTCTTTACCCAGGCTGTCATCTTGGGACCCACTCCCAGGCTGGCTAACTTGTATATTAATCTTTTGTGTGGGACTGTGTCAAATGCCTTGCTAAAGTCTAGGTAGGCCATGTACAGCCCTCCCTGATCTACTACTTTGGTCACCCAGTCAAAGAAATCTATCAGATTCTGTCTGGCATGACCTTCCCGCTGTGAATCCATGCTGCTAGGGTCCTGTGCCCTCTGGCCTCTAGATACTCAACAATTCTTTCCTTCAGAAGTGATTCCATCATTTTCCCTATCACTGAGGTTAAACTAACAGGTCTGTAGTTTCCTGCTTCTGCCTTGTTCCACTTTTGTGAAGGGGAATCACATCTGCCCTCCTCCAGTCCTCGGGTACCACCCCATCCTCCCATGATTTGTTAAAAGGGTAGTCAGTGGTGTCACTAGTTCTACCCTTAGTTCTTTAGAATTCTGGGATGAATCCCATCAGGCCCCATTGCTTTGTCCACCTTCAGTTTTAAGAGTTCTTTCAGAACCCTTTCTTCTGTAAATGGGCTGGTATCAACTTCTGTATCCAGAGTGTTTCTACTGTTTGTTTTATGCACTCCCCTCTTCATTTGTAAATACTGAGCAAAAATATTTGTTTAGTATCTCTGCCTTTTCACAGTCTCCCTCTGCCCACCCTCCTCCCTTTATTAAGCCTCACTATCCCTCCCTTGGTCTTCCTTCGCTCCCTGATGTACCTATAAAAGGTTTTATCCTTCTTAACTGAGTTGGCTATCTTTTCCTCGGTTTGGGCCTTTGCTGTTCTGACTGCCTTCCCAGCTTCCTTTTGCTTTAACTGATACAGTTCTCTGTCCTGCTCTTCCATGATTCCTTGTACTTCCTGAATGCTTTCTTTTCTCTTGAACCTTACTGCCACTTCCTTTGAGAACCATAGTGGTTTCTTACATCGTTTTGTTTTATTTGCTTCACACAAAGGCTCGTTACCTCTGTGATGGCAGTTTTTATTATTCCCCATCGTTCTTCACCCTCCCTCCTGCCCATTTGCTAGTGCATTCCTTAGGCACTCACCCATTTTGCGAAGTCAGCCTCCTAAAGTCCAGTACTTTTGTCTTTGTAAGGCTTGACTCTATTGCTGTGTTTATTGTGAACTATACTGTTCGATGGTCGCTAGTTCCCAGATGGCTACCCACTTCTACATCTGTAATCCTCTCTCCATCTCCATTTGAGAGAAGCAAGTCTAATATTGCTCCCTCTTGAGTGGGCTCCAATACTAGTTGTCTAAGGCATGCCCCCTGTAGGGCATCTAGAATAACTCCACTCTTCGAAGTGGCAGCTGCAACTGCACTCCAGTTAACATCTGACATGTTCAGATCACCCATCAGCAATATCTCCCCTTTTTCTGCCATTCTAAGTATACTTTCTATCATTTCCTTGTCCATTTCCTCCCCCTGAGAAGGGGGTCTGTATACAACCCCTGTGCGGATTGTGGTGCCATTGCCTGTCTCCAAATTTACCCACAGTGCTTCTTCTCCTCCCTGTTTACCCTTTTGTTCTGTTGCTTTTATTCCTTCCCTTATGTAAAGAGCTACTCCTCCTCCTCCTCCTCTTTTACCCTCCCTGTCCCTCCTGTAGATAGTGTATCCTGGTATGTTTACGTCCCAGTCATGGTTTTGTGCGTACCATGTTTCTGTGACTGCCATGATATCCAGATGTTCCTCCTCCATCAAGGTCACTAATTCAGGAAGCTTGTTACCCAGACTACGGGCATTGGTACTCATTGCTCTCCATTTTTTGATGGCTTTACCTTCTGTTGCAGCATCCCCCACTGACCGTTCTACCTCGGTCTTTTTCTCATTTAGTACCCTGTTTTGTAGGGAGAGGCTGGGATTTTCCTGCTGCTTGTCAGTGCCTCCCCCTGTGACTAGTTTAAAAGCTTGCCAATGAAGCATTTAAACCGATTGCTCAGAAGACTTGTTCCCTTCCTGGACAGATGCAGACCATCCTGCCAGTACTGCCAAGGTCCCTTTGTATCTGTCCCATGCATGCTTGAATCCTATCACCATTTTGGCACCCACCACCTCCACTGGAAGGCTGTTCCAGGCATCCACCACCCTCTCTGTGAATAAGTATTTCCTCACATTTCCTCTGAGCCTCCCCAAACCTCTTGCATCATAGTGTGACCCCTTGTCCTCGAGCTTCTTTTTCTATGGCAAATGCTACCTTCCTGTACCTTATTAATACTTGTTAGGTATTTGAATGTTTCTATTATATCCCCCCTTTCCCGCCTCTCCTCCAGAAAGTACATATTCAGTTCCTTGAGACTCTCCTTGTAGGGCTTTAATGCAGGCCCTGCACCATTTTGGTAGCCCTCTTTTGTAACGCCTCCACCTTACAGAAACATAGAAACATTGAAGTTGATGGCAGGTAAAGACCATGTGGCCCACCCAGTCTGACCATTTGCCTACCTAGTACAAATGTCCTTCTGGAGGTGGATACTCCAGAACTGAACACAGTACTCGAGGGGGGTGGTCTTACCCGTGATTTGTACAGGGGTTATATTACCTCTGTCTTCCTACTGGTGATACCCCTCTCTATACACCCGAGCATCCTGCTAGCCTTCCCCACTGCCTTATCACACTGCTTGGCTACCTTCAGGTCATCAGAAATGATTACGCCCAGGTCTCTTTCCTGTTTTGTGGTTGCCAGTACTTCCCCTCCCAATTGGTATGTAGCCCCTGGGTTTCTGTGCCCCAAGTGCATGATTTTGCACTTTTTTGCATTGAAACCCAGCTGCCAAACCCTTGACCATTCTTCCAACTTTTTCAAATTATCCCTCATTTTTTCCACCCCCCTGTTGTGTCTACTCTGTTGCAGATTTTTGTGTCATCCACGAACAGGCATACTTTCCCTTCTAGCCCTTCCACAATGTCACTAATAAAGACAATAAAAAAGACCAGGCCTAGTACTGAGCCTGGAGGCACCCTGCAGGTCACCTTGCTTTCTCCAGAGTAGACACCATTTACCACCACCCTCTGACTCCTGTAGCTTAACCAACTTCTTACTCAGTTTATAACTTTCTGACCCACTCCCAACTGGCCAGCTTGTTCACCAGTTTTCTATGTGGAACGGTGTTGAAGGCCTTACTGAAATCCATGTAGGCCACATCTACTGCTCCTTCCTGATCTACTACCTTGGTCACCCAGTCGAAGAACTCAATCAGGTTTGTCTGGCAAGACCTCCCCCTGCAAACCCATGTTGCTTTGGATCCTGTAATCCACTGGTTACAAGGTATTCCATTATCCTTTCCTTCAGTCGTGTTTCCATTTTTTTGTCCACTACCGACGTCAGGCTGAGAGGGCTGTAATTTCCTGCCTTCTCCCTGTTCCCACTTTTGTGAAGTGGGACCACATCTGCCCTGCTCCAGTCCCTTGTAACCTCCCCTGTTTCTAATGATAAGCTGAACAAAGTTGTCAGAGGTGCAGCCAGCACCTCTTTGAGCTCCCTCAGTATCCTGGGGTGCACCCTATCGGGTCCTAATGCCTTGTCTACTTTTAATTGTGCTAGTACAGTACCTTGAGGACTTTCTCCTCTGTAAAAGGACTGGTGTCCACCTCCCTACCATTTATGCCCTTGTCCCTTATCTTTGTCCTGTCACATACCCCTTCTTCTATAAATACTGAACAAATGTATTTGTTGAATATGTTTACCTTCTTTTGGTCCTCCTCCTCGCAAATCCCTTCTTCTCCTTTTATCCTTACTATTCTCTGTTTGGTCTTCCTCTTCTCGCTTAGATATCTAAAGAAAGTTTCATCCCCTTCTTTTACTGATTTGACAGTATTCTCCTCTGTTTGTGTCTTTGCGTGTCTAACTGCCTTCTCTGCCTCCCTTTGTTTCTTCTGGTAGTTTTCCCTATCCTCCTCCTTCTGTGTCTTTTTGTACTTTATAAATGCTAGTTTTTTTGCTCTTACTTTTTCTGCTACATCTTTAGAGAACCATAGCAGTCTCTTTTGTTCTCTTGCCCTTGTTAACCTGCCTGACACAGAGAGAGGTTTGTTGCTTTTTGAATGCCCCCTTTTATTTTTGCCCATAGTTCCTCGATTTCCCTCAGACTCTCTATCCCTGCCAGGGTGTCCCTGAGGCATTTTCATTTTCCTGAAATCAGCCCTCCTGAAGTCCATGACCTTCGTTGGCTGCAGCTCAGTTGTAACCCAGTCCTTATATTGAACCACACTATACGGTGATTGCTGGACCCCAGGTTGTCACCCACTGTGAAGTTAGCAACACTATCCTCGTTTGTCAGTACCAGGTCCAGTATCACACACACACACACACACACACACACACACACACACACACACACGGCCTTCTTAACTAGTTGCCTGAAGAATGCCCTTTGTAGGGAGTTCAGGATGTCCCTACTTCTGACTGTTGCTGCAGCTGGTAGGCTCCAATCCATGTCTGGTAGATTGAAGTCCCCCTCCAGCAACACCTTCCCTTGCATGCCATCCTTTGGATGGCTTCCATTATATCCTTCACCACCTCTCCTCTCTTTGCTGGAGGTCTGTAGATCACTCCTATGTGAATATTGGCCCCCTTACGTGTTTCCAGGACGACCCACAGTACCTCAGCTCCTCCTTGCCCTCCCTGTATTTCTGTGGCTTTTATTTTGTCCCTAACATAAAGAGCCGCTCCTCCCCCTTTTTTACCTACCCTGCTTTTTCTAAACAGAGTATACCACAGTACTGTACAAATCTGCCTGTCCTGGAAGGGATCATATTATCTTTTTCAGTATCGGGAGAGCCTACTGATAGTCCCACAGTACTGCACAGACCTGTCTGCCCTGGAAGGGACTGATTAATCCTTGTCAATATTGGGAGAGCCTTCCAATAGTCCCACAGTACTGCACAACCTGCCTGCCCTGGAAGGGGTCATGCAATCCTTTTCAATACTGGGACAGCCTTGTGATAGTACCACAGTACTACACAGATCTGCCTGCTCTGGTAGCAATCTTTTAATCCTTTTCAATATTGGGAGTGTCTTCCAATTGTCCCACAGGACTGCTGGACCTGCTGGACCCGGAAAGGATCATGTAATCATTTTTATACTCACACTTGTGCTTGTGCAAAGTGAACATATTGCTATGATAGTGCATTTGAGAGGTGTTCCACTGTCAGTCTAGTGTAACCCCTAGGTGGCACTATCCCAAGGGCTACTACCCCTGCCTGCTTGGCTAGTAGCAGGTTAAGGGACCTGGGTATTTAAACGGGTGCCTCCACCTGGAGGTCAGGGTTGTTAGTGGTCAAGCTAACCTGGGCACAGCCCTCCGGGACACTGTAATCCCCCTCTTTTCCTTCTAGTGGCCCAAACAATATACAGTAATTACTTTCACAATGACCCTTATTCATCAGGCAATTACCCACACTGTTTGCACTTACCACCAGGGCTGGTTCCTCTAGCTTGACCCTGGGGACCCCTTGTAAAACAAGGTTAAGCACAGCAAATAGCAACAGTACAATACTTTTGGCACATACTGGAACCACAGTCAGATCTGATTTATTCAGGGGACTTGAACAAGGAAGGGGCGTAATCAGGTTGATTTGCTTAAAAGTTATATTAATCAGACAGTTATGCATGCAGTTCAGAGTCCCTACACAGTCACACACTCTGAGTACCCAGGTAGGAAAACTGTGGGCTAGCCAGGAACATTGCAGTTGGTTGGGGCCCTGTGATGGAAGAAAGCAACATGCACAGCACACGCTATTTGTAATCTGGTGCCGGAGGGCTCAGTTCGTGAAAGAAAAGGCAACAAGACAATCAGATGACAACACTTTTAGATTTAGCTGTTGTTACAGAGAGCTACCCTGATGTTTACTCACGATACCCAATACTGGACACAGGCAGGACGAAATCGAGACTGCAGGCTGTTGAGCTGGAGTGCCTGGAGAAGCACAGCCCACACGAATCACCAAGGCGTCATTCCTGTTCAAGGCGTTGAGCAGGGGGCCAATCCCCAGGACGGTCTCTCGTTGATGACTTTCTCTTCGTAGCAGGTATTCTGGCTGGGCCAGAGTAGCAGGGCCCAGGCAAATGGAAATGGATACAGATTCAGTCCATGGAGCTGGATACAGCCTCCAGCAAGCAAAACACAGTTCAGACACACAGTGGGGAACCAAATCACGACCCACTATAAGCACACAGCACATTCACATGGGAGGAAATTCCACTGTACCAGGCAAATGGCTCTCCGGTCACAATTACAGAGTCTCTGCACAATCTGGGAGTTCAGAGGTAGCTGGAAGTCTCGACAGGCCAATCGCATTCAGCAAATCTTCGGTCTTCTTCAGGTTAAAGCCTGGTCACAATTCAGTGGCTTAATTCGCTCTCCAAATTCGGATTCAGTCTGAAAAAAGCACAAGTTCCCTCTCAGGAACAGCAGGCAGGCATGCAGGCCAAACTCAGACCTTTCCACAGTTCTCCCATGTAAATCAACTATGGATTGCTGCTTGAACTATCTCAAGCTGTTACTTCTTCACTTCCCAACTCAGATCTAACTGAAACTGCAAGTAGTGTGGGACTTTCCCCAAGATCCAAAAGGTTTGGTTGGCTGATCTGTCTGTCAGTCAGAACAAGGGCTCCCCCTCCAGGTTATTTTAGGCCCCAAAAGCCCCAAACTACAATTCCTACAAGTTTGGGGCCCACCAAGCCCCTGTAGGCAGGCTCCATTTTAGAGTCCCAAATGTACTGATTGGCCCATTCTGACAGTTCAGGACCAAGAGGATGGAAACAAACAGAACTGTCCATGCTGCAAAGAAGGCAGGTTAGAACAAACTGCAATATTATTACTACTTTAACAAATAATCAGCAAACAAGTACATCTTCTAACAGAGCTCCCTCTCAGATTAATTATGACTGCAATCCAGGCAGCTCTTAAAGAGACAGTACACAGAGGCTATACAGGCAGTCTCTGGCAATACATTTAAACTGCTAAAATGCAGGACACCAGCCTGCCAGTGAGCATTTAAGCAAGCCCAAGGAAGACTTTTTGGGAACCCGCATTTGTAGGGGGGTTACACTAGTGCAGGGCAGTCTATAGTAGGTTTGCCAGTGTCTGACCAATCATCAAGCAGGCTGATCATAACATTCTTCTGGGCTTGCTGGGCAGAAACTTTGTGAAGTTCAAAGAAATAGGCTGCCGAATCACAGGGTGGCTCTTTGCTTTGATCTGCATGATGTCACCTAGCAAACAGCTGATCACATCATGTTCAGCCTGCACCTCATCCACCACGCCAATGCAACTTTCCACTGCCAAGTATTGCACCCACCTCCCCGTCACTTCCTGTGCCCCAGTCCATGAAAACAACTCCCTTCCACTGCCAGGTATCCCTCCCACCTCATGAATCTGCCTGTGCCTCAGTCTATGAAAATGACTCCCTCCCACTGCCAGTATCCCTCCAACCTCCCCATCACTTCCCTTGCCCCATAAATGTTAAGCCAGCACTGGGATGCCAGTCCCCAGTGTCAGTACCTGAAATGAAGAAAACCATGCCTTGTAGTCTTCTTTATTTTTTTTTATACCCCCTGTAAAAAAGAAAACGGTCCATCAATGCCTGTTGTCGCCACTGCCCCCCACTGCCATTACCCACCTTCACCCAACCCCCCCCCACACACACACACTCAGCAACCACCAGCACAACTCACCCCTGCCCCTTACTTACCTACCAGGGGTCCAATGGCGTAATCCTCCCTGGGCCGGAGACATGTCTTCACTCTTCAACACCAGACAGGGAACTGAGGGAATCAGGGATTGTGTAGTCAATGTATTTCAATGCATTTTGAACTTGTACTGATAACTTGGTCAGTGGTTAATATTTTCCCCTAAATTTTCAACATGGCCTTTTTGGGACCCCACCTCATGAACAAGCTAGGTGACATTTTTCAAGTCCATCCCAAAAAGTTAAGTCGCTCCACAAAACCACTTTTTAGGCAGGATTTGAAAATGTTCATCTACCAGGTTCATAATGTGGGGTCATAAGAAGACTGTGTTGAAAATGTGGGATCAAAATATTAAAAACAAGGAAATTATGATAGTACGCTGGAATTGTTCAGCGCTCACTTGTAACTTTGGTAATTTTCAATATTTTTGACCCCAAATTTGCAGCAGAGACATTTTTTTACACCACTTCAAGAATGTGAAGGTGTTGTTCTTCATATCATGACCAAAATGTGTTTTTACACTTACGGCATGAAATGACATCTTAGCCAGTATTTAATAAACGGCACCTGTCATGTTTAGAAAGAGGGTTCATAAAAAGACTGTAGAAAACTTGGGGTCAAAATGTGAAAAAACAACTAAGTTACGAAGAAACGTTGACTTGTTCCAACGTTTACTCATAGGTGTTTTTTTTGAAGATTTTGGACCCTAATATTCAATGTAGCCCTTGTGTTACCCCACCTCATGAACATGACAAATGTCATTTTCAAATCCCCTCTGAAACATGTTTTTTAATTCGCCGTGTGAAATCACCTTTCAGATGGAATTTAAAAAATTCTATCAGTCTTGATCGTAACGTCAGGTCATAAAAAGACTATGTTGGAAATTTGGGGTCAAAATGTGGAAGCCCTCCAAACAGTACTGTAGGAAGGGTGGGCCGGGTGGTGCTTCCGCCCCGGGCGCAAGCCTCTGAGGGGCGCATTTTTCCACTGAAGCTCATGTTCTAATTCACTTGTGCTGCCACTTTAAATCTTTTTTTTTTTTTTTTAAATTTTGGTTCTGTAATTACAAATGACTGTCAGCAGTGGTGCATCTGTGGACCAAGGACCAATAAGTGGTGGGTGGGGGGTGTCACATGGTTGCACAGTCTACTGCAGAAAATAATAATCATGTTGTGCCGAGAAAGAGGAACTGTGAGTGGGCCAGCGTGCCACCCATTAGTATAAAAGGTATGGGCGGAGCATTTGGCACTGAGTGAGAGGCAGTTTGTGTTGGAGACAGGGAGAGTGTGGAGCAAGTTGTTGAGCGTACTAGCGTAGAGTAGTAGACAGTCACAGAGACTAAGAAAAGTGAGAGAGTCAGAGAGGAGAGATGAGTCACGAGAGACAGAGAAGACAGAAGAGATCCTTGTCTTATATTTTTTTTCATCACTTGTGTAATGTAAGCATAAGCAGAATGCACACCACACTAAGTACTCTGTTGTTGTCTATGTAGACAAGACAGGTAATTGTCACTCGTCGGTGACAGAGTGTCTGTAGTAAAAAGTGATGGCATTGCAGGCAAGCAGAAGAGCAGACCCGGCGAAGCGATGAATAATTCCAAATTAATTTCTAAATCCAAATTGTGAGATGATGAGATGGAATCTATGTGGTGAGAGCACAGTGGGTGTGGGGGATTGATAGTTTCACTCAGGAAGTCAAGAGACAAAGATCTGCTTTCCTTGCCATTGAATTATTGGGCCTGGGTGGGCCTGTCTTGGAGTCGGCTCTGCTGGCAGGTGGGCAGCGACTGTGTAGTTCACTTGAACTTCATGCACTGGACTGGGGACTGGGATGGGACTGCCATGGCATGGGTCACGGCACACCATACCTTCTGTCCACCACGTTGTTACATTTTCTTTTCTTTCCTCTTGACCCGCGTCCCTCCTGCACTCCCATTCCATTGCCTTTTTTTGTGTCCTCTCCTTCTGATTCTCCCTAGCAGAGTCCTTGTTCCATTCTCACCCTGTCACCCACACCTGTCTTGCTTAGAAAATGAGGCCTTGCCTGCTAGTGCCTTCCCTAGTTGTCTTGGATGTCATGTGATGGGATCTGTACAGTTTAAATCATAACATAGTAACAGTTACATGTATCTGGATTGGCTTGGGCTGTGGAGGGGAACTGATGAGAATCAGGGGAATGAGGGGATTTGGAGTGGGGCTCCTTCTGGCTGCAGGGATGCTGACTGGAGCAGTTGGGCTGGCTCAGCTGTACTGGGGGGGTGTTGTGCAGGGGTTGTTTACTGGGCAGAGAGGGGCTGCACTGCTAAGGCATACTGAAAACTGATATAGGCTAGGCAGAATGTTTTTCCCAAATGACACTTCTCATTGCACCGTGGGGCCCCTACACTGTCTCTCACCAGGGCTAACTAAATGGGCCCTTGGGGGGATCCTCAAGCTCAAGCACCCTATCATGCCCTGTCGGTCTTTTTTTTTTTTTTTTTTACAGGGCCTAGACACTACAACTTGGGGACACTATTACATAATGTATCCCATCCCCATCCCACAGCAGGACCCCCTGCCAGGCAAGCTACCCCCTGCAACTGCTCCCCCCCCACAGGTCAGGAGAGG
Organism: Neoceratodus forsteri; assembly: GCA_016271365.2. Taxonomy (NCBI): domain Eukaryota; kingdom Metazoa; phylum Chordata; order Ceratodontiformes; family Ceratodontidae; genus Neoceratodus; species Neoceratodus forsteri. The sequence goes on along the minus strand of CM028131.1, from coordinate 682,799,276 downwards.
GCCAGGAAGCAGAAGAGCCACAACAGTGAACTGCTGCTACAGTGCTGTCCAGGGTCCCACAGTAAAACTTCTGGCAGAAAAGGAAAGCTCCCCGACTCACTAGGTCTGCTTGCTTGCATCCATGAACATGACAGTTTTATTAATAATTTATAACACTACGTAGACTGAGCATGTCACCTAAATCATGGATATCAGTTGACCGCTTCTGGATCTTGAAATCTGACAATTTCTGCAGCACTTATAAATTACATATAAAAATACCTGCCATGTTCGTGGTTGTCAATAGAATATATGAGTCTGAGCTGGGGAAAGAGAGAGGGAGGGAGTGGACCAGAGGAGCAGCGCATTTTTTGTATGCCAGAAGTTATACTGTGGGACCCTGGACAGCACCATAGCAGCAGTTCTATGATGTGAATCTTACGCTCCTTGGCCCTCTCCCAACTGGGGTGGGGGGGAGTACAGGCAGATGCAGGGGGTGCTTTTCTATGGGGGGGTTCCTGTGGTGGGGGGATTGGATACAGTCAGAATATTGGATACAGTCAGAAGGTCGCGAGGGCTGCATTGAACTGCCCTCCCTGCTGCTTGCAAGAGCCCCGAAGCCGTGAAACCGCTAGGACTCCCCCCCTCCCCCCGAGGAGCTGGAGGTCGCGAGGGCTAGACAGAAAAGCCCTCCCTGCCCTGTAACAAGCCAGAAGCTGCAAGGTAAAATTACCAGAAAAGTGCCCTGCTGCAGTCGCGACCGTCGGGAGCTAGCCTGGCTGTGGACAATCCTGTTATCTGTTTAAACTTGGGTTTGGCACCTTTTCCAGGCTCGCACTCTTCTAGTCTCTCTCACTCAGTGCCAGGAGAAGCCTCGACGAACGCTGCGCGTTCAGTTCCCCACCGCCCCGTCGGCTCTCCCTTATATAGGGTTACTCACATGGGGAGCCAGAACCAATCAGTCGACTTTCTCCCATTTGCTGGTTATACCTTCCAGCACCAGAGGAGCCTGCACTCATTTTCTACTCTCTCTAATGATATATCACCACAAACATGATCCTTGCTATACTGGTACTCCTCTACCACAGCACCCACTGCTTACCTCAACCCTTTATATCTCCCACTGACCTGCCCCACCAAACCACAATCCCCCATTCTCAATACCCTGTTTTTCCCTCAGCTTATTGCACATCTACCTCTCAGTCCATCCCCCAAATCCATCCCAAACCCTGGACTACACACCACCCCACCCACCCACCACCAAAGCGCTACCCCAGTATCATGAATTCAATCACATGTGGTCAATCTCCTCTCTAGCGTCTCCGGTTCTTTTCTCTCTTCCCATCCCATGCACCTCTCTGGTGAGGTCTCGGCAGCTGCATATGCACCCCACCCTCAGCAACCACTACCCTGTGAGGCGCCTAATTTTTCTGCTGCTCCTGCTCTCCGGCAATGTGCACCCTAACCCTGGGCCCACCAACTCTGTCACGCCTAAGCCCACCGGTGGCAGAGGTCTCCGTATTGCTTTCATGAACATATGTAGTCTCCCCAAGAAAACTGCAGCTCTCCAATGCTGGGTTACGCAACACTCACTCCCCTGACATCCTCATGCTAGCAGAGACCTGGCTCTCCCTGCTCACGCCTGACTCAGCTGTCTCTCTACCAGGCTTTTCCCTGTTCAGGGCTGATAGGATGGGCAGGCGTGGAGGGGGATGTGCTATCTACCTGTGTGACTCGGTCCTGGGCCATGCCCTCCCTACCCCTGAGCTCAACCATGGGGCGCAAGCCATTACTCTTAAAATCACTCCTTACCCTGGTCGTGGCCCCCTATACCTAACCACGGCTTACATACCCCCGAGTACAAAAAATTTAGCGGTCACCTCCCTCCTTGACTATCTATCCACCTTGCCCCAGAAGGCTGAACAACTAATATTGGGTGACTTAAACACCAACTGGCTCAGCCCCTCGTCTGATATTACAAAGGATGAGCTTGCAGCCCTTGACCTGTCTCAAATGGTCACTCGGCCCACTAGACTTAACAAAGCAACAGGAACCAGCTCCCTCCTGGACGTAATCCTCTCTAACCCGCCACATAAAGTGGCATCCGTACAAGTCCTTGCGGACTCACTTAGCGACCACTCCCCTGTCATCTGCTTTTGGTCCTCCCCCACACTCAGCCCTGTGTACAGCAGCACCCCTCAATGCAGATTTCTCCCCAGGGGTCTTGACAACCTCAAACGCCACCTCGCACAAGTCAACTGGACCCCAGTGGCCTGTGCTTCAGACATAAACTCTGCCCTAACCTACCTCACTACGGCCTTCATCCATGCCTGTGATCTGTTTGCCCCCATCACCACATCTAGAATAAAAAAACGGACTGCTGCATGGATATCCCCTGCACTGATCCAGCAACTAAAAAAGCGAGATAATCTCTGGCACATAGCAAACGACTCTGGTAGAGTGGCTGACAGACAAGCCTATAGGGCAGCCCGTAACCAATGCACCTGGGCCATCAAGCAGGCAAAAGCTAAATACTATCAGGCTGCGTTAACATCCTCCTGGGGCTCATCCAGAGCCTTGTGGGACAACATTAAAGAACTGAATGGTAAAACCCGCTCCCCCCCTCCGTCCCAGATTGTCATAAATGGGGCAGTCTTGACGGACCTAACATGTATTGCAGACTGCCTTAATAAAACCTTCACGGACTTAAGTGCAGTTCTCCCTGCCCACTTTTTTGACCCGGTTGCCACGTCCACCCACACTCACACTTCAAGGCCACAATTCTGCTTCCAGATGATCTCATCCCGCGATGCCAAACCTTTTTTTATAAAGTCACTCACCTCCCATAACCCAAGTAATGACCCTCTTGACTCCAAGATGCTCCACCTTACGCTGGATGTCATGCTTATCCCCCTCACGCTTATCATAAACAAATCCTTATGCTTAGGCCAATTCCCGGATGCTTGGAAGCAAGCTGAAATAATCCCCATCCATAAGTCTGGGGACCGTATACTACCAAATAACTACAGGCCCATCTCCATCCTCCCCCCCTATCTAAAGCTTTAGAAAAAATAGTATCCACACAGCTCACAGAATACCTATCTAAACACAACCTTTTATGTCCTGATCAACATGGGTTTCGTCCTGGCCACAGCACGTCCACTGCCCTCCTGGAATTCTCCCACCACATACACTCTGCGCTTGACAAGGGTCAACTTGCAAGGGCAGTATTCATAAGACCTATCAAGGCATTCGACACTATGTGCCACCCCTTGCTGTTAAACTCCCTATGCCAACTGGGACTCTCATCCGGCCCACTGAATTGGTTCTCTAGCTACCTGCATAACAGGTCCCAAAGAGTTAAGCTAAATGGGACCCTTTCCTCCAACCTACCAGTACTCTCAGGGGTCCCGCAAGGCTCCATCCTTGGACCCACCCTTTTCAGTCTATTCCTAAACACCCTCCCAAGCTCCTGTTCCAACAAAATACTGCTCTATGCTGATGATGCAGTAATCCTAGCATCACACTCTGACCCGCTCCTACTCCAAGGCACGCTTCAATGCGCCTTCCTCCAAGCCGAAAAATGGTTCAATAACCATCGACTAGTCCTGAACCTGAAGAAAACAAAGTCTATGCTGTTCTCACATTGGCAAAACAGCACCAAGGACACTCCCCTTCACATCACCACCAGCATGCTCCTCCCACTAGAACAGGTAACACCCTATAAGTACCTGGGCATCACCTTTGACTCAGGCCTTACATTCCACGCCCACCTAAAAGCCCTGTCATCGTCTATGAACTCCAGGATTGGGCTCCTCTACCGCCACAAAGATTGCCTCCCGGAATCTGCATTAAAACTAGCCATTACCTCATCGGTGTTGTCTCTGGCCGACTACGGACTTCCAATTTACGCAGCGGCTGATCCCTCCTCCTTATCTAAAGTCCAGACCTCTATTAACAAAGCCTGTAGGCTCCTTACTGGTGCTCACAGCAGAACTCACACCTGTCTGCTATACTCTGCCGCTAACATACTCACTCTTGAGGAAAGACTGAAATATCATACCTGCCTGCTGGCCAAAAAATCCATGTTAGGGCTTTGCCCACCAGGGGTCTCTGCACCACTGCAGCTGGCTGTCCGGCCCCTGCCAACCCGTAACTCCACCGCAGCCACTTTCATAGTTCCCAGGGCAAGGACCTCTCGCTGCAAAGATCCTTTCATCATAAAGCCCCCCCTTGGTTTAACTCCCTTCCCGAGGCTATCACTAAGATCGCCGGGATTGGTCGGTTCAAAATCGCCCTCCGCCAACATATTATTGACAGTCGATGTTGTAAATGTCGATAGTTGACCAAAACCCTGCCCTGTTTAGCCCTATGCCCTTTGGAGCCCATAGATGACTGGATACTGGTACAATAAAACAGACCGTAACAATGATGTTATATAATGATGTGTAAAATGATATTTAATAATGCGTGTATCTCAACATATGCATGTACCTGTACAATTGCTGCCTGTAACTCCACGTGTGTATGTATGTAGCTCACCTGTATGTAATCCCTGTCCTAAACCTCACTTATTGTTTTTCTCCCCCCCCCCCAATGACGAGGTACCTTTGTAAATGAGTCGCTGGCTCAAAGGTTGTAAAACTGATTACTTCAATAAATAAATAAATAAATAAAAATTGTTTGGTGGGGGGATGCCACTGCGGAAAGAGTGGTCCTCTGGAGGGATGCTAGACTTGGGGCTGCATACCTTTCACCTCTTGCCTCATGAATCAGGGACAAGACTTAAATAATCAGGGAGAAAGACCCCAAATCTTGGACACATGTTATAAATTGACACTATTCACTCAGAAAGCTGATAGAAAAAGGGGATTTGTGTTCATCTGTATTTTCTGAAGAAGAATAAGTCTGTAACTTTAATGTTTTGCATTATTTCGTGATTTTAACCCCCCCCCCACCCCACTGTTCTCTACCATAAAAACAAACTTTATGATGGAAAAATGCAAATTTTGTTTCAAAATCAAGGACAGTTTAGAGGTATGTGCAGTTGGTCTAGTTGCAGTGATTGTTCGGGTGCATGGGCGCTTGTCTTGGTATAGGGTGGTGGTTCAGCTATTGGGAAGGTAGGCAGCTAAGGTGAGTGTGGTGTTGTGGAGGTGTTCAAGCCACTGTAGGATGGTTGGAGGGCGGAGTCTGGTTATGGTCTAGAACAGTAGTTCTTAGACTTTGTCACAGTGAGCCTCCCCAAATCCATGGAAAAGATTTTGAGCCTCCCCCAAAAACTGAAATAATCTTGGGCCTCCCCAAAGAAAAATAACATACTGTACTTTACGCAGTACACCATGAATAAATTAAAACCCCTTTGAGTACTTGGCTCACATTCAGTTCTTTGTCTTATACTAATGTGTAATCCTTTGAAAAAGAGCTCCTATGCTTAAAGGTGTTATCTGAATAACAAATAAATAAAATAAACATAGTATTATTAAGCTTATTGTAACCCCCCACAGGCCAGCCTACTTGCTCCACTATTTTCATTCTTGAACCATTGTTACTCCTTGTTGTGGTACCTTCATGGGTCAGATTACTTTCTCTGTTTCCTCTCTATATGAAATAACCTTCCTACTGTACATACTTTGCTTCTGCACCTCCTTCCCTGCTCCTAAGCAACTTCTCTGGGATTACCTTGCTCCTTCCTGCTATTGCTCTTAGCACTTCTATGCACAACCCTTGTATTTGGGCTGTTCTACCATCAGTCTACAAACTGATCAATTACCACCACTCATTACTAGTTTATTGTTCATATTTGTTTGCACTATTGTTCACTGTGTATTTCTTGATTGTTTTGCAGTTACCTTTTGAAATGTATTCACTCCCTACCCTTTCCCGGGTATACCTGAAATGAGCCTTGGCTCATTCACCTTCCCTTGTCACCTATTAGTAAATAAATACATTAACATTCACCTACTGTTATTATCCTCTTTCAGTTTGCTCCATCTCTTCACACAAAATATAAAAAACTCAAAATTTAAATACAGTACTTTTTCAGACTTACTTGAGCCTCCCCTGGAACAGGTTGGGGCCTCCCAAGGGAGGTTGGCCTCACCATTTGAGAACCCCTGGTCTAGAATGGTGGTCAAGCAGCATTGAGTGCTGGAGATAGTCTAGCTGACGGAAGGATGGTCGGGGTGGAGGCTTTTCCTTCTGTTAGGTGGTGGTGATTCCACTACAGGGGTAGTGGAGCCTGCCATCAGGGCTGAGTGAGTGGGCTCATGAGAATACATCCCCCTATGTGAGGATGGGTGGTTGCAGGTGGGGCATCTCAGAGGTACATGTGTCCAGCATTCGAAGACTGCATCTATGCCACTGAGGTGCCTATATATGCCCCCATGAGCCACTGTCAATGGAACTGTTGGTCAGACAGTTGTCCACAACAATTGCAGCTGCCCTGCGCACTCTGATGACAGCCAGCCAGCATCTTCGACTCCCACACCTCAGATTCTATGGGAGCAAAGATTTCCTGAAATCAGGGTAGGAACGTATAACAAAAGTATGTTTTTCCTTCAAGAAAAGCCCCAAAACTCACTACAGAGCATGTAAACAACCTAGAGCTTCGGACCACCGGCTGTTTTCTGGGGGGGGGGAGCGCAAAATTAGTCTCTTGCCCAGGGCACCAAAATGCCTTCCTACGCCTCTCAGCTGGCCTATTTTATTATTATTTATTTAGTTAGTTTTTGTTGACCGGGTAAGTGCACTAGACAAATCCTGCCTATTTTCAGGCATGACCCGGGGGAGGGGGATACAGATGAATGCCAACTGACCTTGAACCAGATTAAGCTGTTGGTGGTATTTTTAGTGAATGAGGGAAATTTGGCCAGAACACCGGGGAAATTCCCCTACTCTTTTCGATAAGTGCCATGGGATCTTTAACATCCACCTAAACTACCACCAATCCAGGCAGATGGGACCTCGGTTTAACGTCTCATCCTAAAGACGGCACCTCAGAAGTGCAGCACCCCTCTCATGCTGCACTACAGTGTCAGTACTGGAATATTAACCCAAGTGCCAGATGTGGGAACTGAACTCACAGCCCTCTGATCTCCCGGCCTCAGAGTCGAGTGTGCTACCTACTGAGCCACTGACACTGCCCCTGTTTAAACTATCACACTATCCCTGGTTAAACCTACACCCTATCTGGGTGAGCACTACAAGTCCAATTAGATATCTGTTTCAGTACTAAAATTGTTCCCTAAGGTATTGTATGGGTTACAGTGGGGAGACAGTCAGTTGCAGCAGCTGTGGGGCACTCTTTTCTAGGGATATACCCTGGAGGAGGGGGCATTGCTCCACCTGCAGGACCATGGCAGAGCTCCATGCTTACCTGGTGGCAGCAAGGGTAGAAGTATTTTAGCTGCATCATCAGCTCATCTGGACACCACACCACCCCCTCCACTTCCACAGAGGCCCACTGGCCCAGGGGGGTGCAGAGTGGCAGGGAGGTGGTTGGGGAAGGGGAGCAGGGTTAGCCACAAAGAGGTTGTCCAATCTTACACCATACTGGTAGCAAATAGTTTTGCACCACTAGTGGAGGCTCAAGCACCTGACTCTGTTGGAGGGATTCTGACTCGATCAGTGACATAGGACAGGTCAGCACAATGGCACCCAAGTGGTCGAGCAGAGCAAGTCTACCAGGACAGTCTTAATGGTGGATGACTCATTGGTTAATGGTGTGCAGATGGTGGTGGGAGGGGGATTGGAAGGGAGGGGGATGGTCCAGTGCATTTCTGCTGTGTCATCCATCCAGGATATAGATAGAATAGAGAGGATGGAAGACAGGGACTCGAGGGAGCTGGTGGTGCTGGTACAAGTGGGTACCAATGAACTGGTGAACCAGCCTGTGGAAATGGCGCAGTGGAACTTTCAAAGACTGGTGGACAGATTGACAGCACACTTGACCTCCCTGTCCTTTTCTGAGGTTCTCTCTGTGTGGGGCAGGGAAGGGAAGACGGATAGAATAAGGAGGTATGAGATAGAGGAGTTCAATGGGTGGCCCAAAGGATGGTGTCAGGAGAAGGGGCACCATTTTGTGGGGGACTGGGGGAGACTTCTGGGACAGGAGGCTCTTCAAGGGTAATGAATTCCACCTGACAAAAAAGGGGGCCTGCGCGTTGGGGCAGACATTTGATGTCTATATTGCATATTTAAACTGACCGTGGGGGAGACTGAGGCTAGGGAAACCATGGCAACTGGCAAGAAAAAGCGGTCCTAGCTAGTACTCCTTCACATCTAGGAGCTAGTAGCAGCTTTGTTGGACTAAAAAAGATTGAGGTACAACCTGGGACACGTGAGGGGACATTAGAGAGGGGTAATGCTAAATGTGCAAAAACCAAGAAAAACAAGAGGCTAAGAGAACACGGGAAGCACAAGGGTTATAGTCAGGGGAATTACAAAGTGGGTTCAAGGGCCAGGTGGAAGGGAATATGCCATAAAATCAGTGAGCTACAGGTGCTGATGGTAGACTCAGAGGTGGAATTTGTAGTCATCATGGAAATGTGGGCAACAGAAAACAGTGACTGGGACCTGACAGTTCTTAGGTACTCACTGTTTAGGAGAGATAAAGGAAAAGGTAGAGGGGGAGGAGTAGTCCTCTAAGTTAGAGATGTCATTGAGGTGGTGGATGATGGGTGCATCAGGCGTAATAATAGTGACTCAAAGTTGCTGTGGGTGTAACTCACCGCAGCCTTGGGTATGGAGCTACACTTAGAGGTGGTCTTTAGACCTCTGGAGCAAGGGGAAGAGAACTGAGTGCTTGTAGAATAACTTAAAAGGGAGGCAGCAAAGGGGGAAGTAGTTGTAGTAGGTGATCTAGATGCTGGACATAGATTGGGATGATCCGGTGACCAGGGGCACCAGAAGTCAGGCCTTGCTGGATGCACTCCAAGGATGTCTCCTGGTACAGCTCATTAAGGAACCCACTAGGCAGACCACTATTCTCAATGCAGTGCTTACCAACTTGGAGGTGGTAGGAGAGTCAGAGTAGGGGAGACACTAGGGAAGAGTGATCATAACTCCATTTGGTTCAAACTAGCCCTAGGGACTGGAAAGCACCAATGAGAAAGTACAGTTGCGTAAGAGCTTACCGTAACAGTAGATCTTCGAAAGATTCTCTTGTAGCAGATCATTACATACAGGAATACTTCTACAGCAGACACAAGTCCATCAGGATGATTCATCAGCAGTTGACCTGGGAACGCCCCCACTGTACCACGTGCTGTGTCCTGAAGGGTATAAAAGGGGGCGGTCCCAGAAGCACTTTAGTTCTTTTCCCCTCAGCAACCACAATTAAATCACAGAGAGAAGCATCGAAGGGGGAAACCAAGGAGAAACAGGGAACTCCCATAAGTAATAAAGGAGCTATCAACCTCCTAGAGCAGGAAGCAAGGGGGATGGCGGGAAGGGCTGCATGACTTGCTGCAACAGAGTCTCTCAAAGATCAGCTGTTATGGTAAGTTCTTACGCAACTGTACTATCTTCATCTTGCAGCAGGTCATTACATACAGAAAGAGTCCCCAGCAGTTGGGGGACAAAGGGAAGAGGCATAGCCCTATAGAAATTTGGGACAATGAGTCTTGCGGAACAGCCCTGCCAAAAGTCATACATTTTTTAGAGGCAGTAATGCTTTGTGAAGGTATGGACTGTAGACCATGTAGTAGCCTCACAGATATCAGTGGTGTAGATGCCTTTGAAGCATGCCATTGAGGCTGCCAATCCCCTCGTTGAGTGGAGTTTTACCACTCCCAGAAGAGGATTGTGGTATTTGTTGTAACAAAAAGTGATGCAGTTGGCCAACCAAGTGGAGAAGCACTGCTTAGAAACAGGAACGCCCTCTTTTCCAGGGGCAAAAGAAACAAACAGTTGTTCACATCTGCATACTTGTTTCATGCGAGCAGTATAATGTCTCATTATTCTATGCACATCAGAAGTGTGAAGCAGGGATTCTCCTGGATTAGCCGGCTCCCCAAAGTAAACAGGTAAATGTATAGCCTGGTTTAAAGTAAATTCAGAAACCACTTTGGGGAGAAAATTAGAATTAGTACAGAGGGGGACCCTATCCTTGTGAAAAATAAGGTAGGGTTCTTTGCATATGAGTGCATGCAACTCAGAAATACGCCTTCCAGATGTAATAGCAACTAAAAATAGTTTTCCAAGTGAGAAAATGCAGTTCACATGAAACCGCAGGTTCAAAAGGGCTCAGTGTAAACTTTTCAAGTACAAAATTCAGATCCCAGGGAGGGATAGAGTCCCTAGTAGGGGGTTTGAGATGAATGATACCCTTAAAGTTCTCACAACAGGGAGTTGGGAAAGGGATTTTTCCTCCAGGAAAACTCGGAAAGCTGAAATGACTGACAAATGTACTTTGATGGAGGAGTACTTAAGACCACCCTCTGAAAGGGAGAGCAAATGGTCCAGCACAGTTTGCAGGGGACAAGAATAAGGGTCTACATCCCCGTCAATAGTCCAAAAGGAAAAGCGCTTCCATTTTATAGAGTATGAAGAATGTGTAGAAAGTTTGCGGACTGCCCGAAGTACCTCTGCCACAGCAGGGGAGACCTGGAATCTGGAGAGGACTAAGTCCTCAGGAGCCATGCATGAAGAAGCAAGGATGGCAGGTTTGGATGTAGAAGAGTGCCCCCTGCCTGGGACAATAGGGCAGGACAAATGGGAATTGGATGAGGTTCCCGGACATACAGTTGACGGAGCAACGGGAACCAAACCTGCCTCGGCCAAAAAAGTGCAATGAGTATCAATGTCGCCCTGACCCTGAACAGTTTGAGTAGAACTCTCTGTATGAGAGGGAAGGGTGGGAAAGCATAAAGAAACCTTCCTGTCCAGAAACAAGACAATGCATCAAGCCATAAAGTTCCAGGACCTGACTCTAATGAGCAATAAAGAGGCAGTTTTGCGTTGTGTGGAGAGACAAACAGATCCACATCTGGTCTGCCCCAGAAGAGGAAGACATCCTCCAGAACATCTGGGAGAAACTCCCATTTGTGATTTTGACTTTTGGACCTGCTCAGTGCATCCGCCAGGGTATTCTGAATACCCGGGACGTGTACAGTAATGAGATGTATCCCATGCTGGATTGCCCAATATCACACACGCATTGCTTCTCTGCAAAGAGGATAAGAATGGGTACCTCCCTGTTCAGATAATGAACCACCATGGAAATGTCAGACTGGATGTTCAGTCAGCCTGGGGGGAGGAGGAACTCAAAAGCTTGTAGGGTGTAGAGGACTGCCCTCATTTTCAAAAGGTTGATATGCAATTGTGCCTCGAGAGGGTTCCAAGAGCCTCAGGACTGATGCAGTAGATGTGCTCCCCAGCCTGAGGGGAAGGTGTCCATTGTCAGAATGAGGCTTGGAACAGAAATTTGGAAAGGGGCACCACAGATAAGATGGTCCTGGGACAGCCACCACTGGAGGTCCCGGACCACTGAGGTGGAGATCAGAACTGGGGCTTTGAAATCATTCGTGAGTTGATCTCACTGGACCCGTAGGATCCATTGAAGAATCCTCATGTGTAATCTTCCATGAGGAATGGTTGGTATGACAGCCGCCATATGACCGGGAAGAGGGAGGCATATGCGAGCCATGGCAAACCAACTGTTGCACAGCCCTGATGCCAGAAGAATAAGCGCTTCAGCCCTGTCTTTGGGAAGGAAAGCCATCCCTAGGGAGGTGTTTAGAACTGCACCTATATACTGGAGACTCTGTGAGGGTTCCATGTTGGATTTTGGTACATTCACCTTGATCCCTAATTTGGAAAAGAAGTGAAGGTCGGCCCACTGATGCGGAGGCATTGTGTCCATCTGCGACATCGACGACACAGGTTCAGGAATGGACCCAGGAAGTCAAAGGGCCAGCCGTAGGAAGCAAGGATTGAGCATCCGGTGGACTGCTCTCCTTCTCTGGAGGGAGGAGGTAGAGTGTCTGGCACCTTATGGACCCCTGGCGGAGGCCGAGGGATCTGTTGTGACTGGTGCCATAATGTACAAGGGGCGGGGCAGACGTTGGTCATCACTGCACTTCCCCGCCCCCGGTGGGGATTACAGCACCAAGTAAAATGCCGGTCCCGCTAATGATGCCAGCTCTGCTGCTGCTTCCCTAGGCCACCAGTGTTCTCTTCCATGGCCCCACTCAGGGGGTAAGCCTGAGCATGAGGGGGCAGGTGGCAAAGCCGGCGGAGCTTGTACAGGATCACGGGGCATTGGCACCCCAAAACAAAATTTTTTTTAAATAAATAAAAGAAGTGAAGAGTTTGGGACAGGGTAGACTCCAAGAGCGTCCTGGAGGAGGCTTTAGAAGCCAGTTGTCTAGGTATGGAAAGACATAAAGGCCTCTGCAGCGAAGGTTAGCAGCTACTACTGCTAGGCATTTGGTGAATACCCAAGGTGCCAAGGACAGTCCAAAAGGGAGAGCTCTGATAATGATGACCCTGAAAACAGAAGCAGAGAAATCGCCTGTGAGCAGGGTGCATCAGAATGTAAAGGTAACTATCCTTCACGTCCAGAGAGCAAAGCCAGTCCCTCATACTCAGGAGAGAGAGGAGCGACTGCAAGGTAACCATTCAAAACTGTTTGCACTCTATATAGAGATTAAGGTTTCTGAGGTCAAGGATGGGGCATAAGTCCCCCGTCCATTTTGGGACCAGAAAAAAATGGGACTAAAAACCCCTTCCCCTTTGTGGTAACAGGACAGGTTCTATAGCCCTTTTTGTCAGTAAGGCTTGGATTTCTGCCTGTAGGGCATACTTCAGGTCAAGGGGGTAGTGAGAAACCCTTGGAGGTAAAAGTGGTGGATAGCTCATGAGATCTAGAGTGTAGCCGAACTGCACCAATTGAAGGACCCATGCATCCAAGGTGATTCTTTGCCAGCCTGTTAGATGCAGAGAAAACTTGCCCCCTATAGCTGTGGGATGGGTCTCAGGTCCTGTGGACAAGGAGGAGGCCTCAGACAGAAGGCTGCCCCTGTTGGGTGGCAGCCAGGGTAAAGCAGGCAGCTTTTTGAGCGGCCCTGGGTCCAGGCAGGGAGACCTGAGCCTTACGCTTAGTCCCCTGTTACTGTCTTGGGGATGATATTTGATGAGCAGCTGGTCTATGGAAATTACCTTTAGGCTTTAGCCTGGATATGGTAGAGGGAATGTACAGATTGTAGAGTATGGCCAGATGCCTGCAAGGACATCAGAATATCCTGAGTCTGAGAACCAGACAGCTTATCCTCCTTAAAAGGAGCATTAAAGATGGAATGTTGTACATCTGGGGCAAACCCAGAAACCCTGAGCCAAGCATGGCGGCGAAGACAAACGCCAGCAGATGAGGCTCTGGCAGTAGAGTCCACGGCATCATAACCCACTCTCAGTAAGTGCCGGCCAATAGCCGAGGCAGTGAAAAGCTTGCCATTCAGATCCTCTTTAGAGACTGAACAGAGGCTTGAGTAGCCTTAGGAATCTCCTCCTGATATTTAAGGAGGTGACCTATGTAGTTCAGAATTCTGATGGTGAGAGTAGAGGAAGAATAGACTCTCTTTCCTAGGAGATCCAACATTTTGGACTCCTTATCAGGATGCTGGGCTCTAAGATGCTTTGGCTGAGCCATTCTATCGTGCACCGCATGAATAACCACAGAGTCTGCCAATGGCAGATTGGCAAAATATGGATGTTCCAAAGGGGCCAAATAAGTCCTATTGGCATTTCAAAGGGATGGAAGAGGGCTGTTGCCAGGTGGTTAAAATCACATCCTCATAGGCTTCCATTAAAGGAGGGACTACTAAGGATGGGCAGGAGGGAAGGCCCAAACAATCCACCAACTTCCTCCTGGAGGCATTCTGCTCGGTTTCCTTAAACCCAAAAGTTTTCTGCAAATGTAACATAATGTCAGAAAAACTAGGGTCATCCGAGGGAGAACAGGGAAGAGTGGCATCAGGTTCCTCCACAAGGGAGGACGCCAAGGAAACACACAAGGGAGACATGGGCTCATGACCCAAAACATCCTCCTGAAGGTCCATGGACCAGTCAGGATCCCCATTGTCTCCCTCAATGTCCTGTAGAACAGGATCTTCAGAAGCCAGGGAATAACTAATCGTCCTAGATGCTGAAGAATGTCTGGAGGGCATAGACACAGGAGCTGAAGGGACAGTCCCCAGAGAAGTGGGGGTGGGCTTAGTGAGACCCAGAATGGTCTGAACCAAAGCCTGCACATCAACCATGGCCAATGGTGGAGAGGCCTGACTGGAAGTAGTGTGTATGGACTTGTGTATGGACTGGATCAGCACAACCAATGACATAGGCTCAGAATGAGGTCTGGGAAGCATGTTTGATTCTTCCTTCAATCTATCCCTGGCCCAGGTGCTGGCTGGTAACTAACAAACAAACAAGTGAAGACAAAAGTAGCCAGCCAAACCAAGAATAAAATACATATACAGAAAATCAAGACCAAAAGAAAAAACACAAAGTGGTCAACCCCCCCACCACCACCACCACCACCACCATGTTCTCCTTTTCTCTTAAAGAGAGCAGAGTGGAATGAAATTGCAAGAAATGTATCTGCATAGAAATACCATAGTGCTACAGATCCTGAAGAAGTAGCACAACAACTATGAAACGTTGATTAAAAAGTGATATCAAAATAAATACAAGATAATAATTTTAAAATCCAGTGACTGGGTCTGAGTTTCTCCAATTGTGTGCATTACAACACATAAAAGAAGCCATGGGGGAGGTAACAAACCCAATGCACGAGGGCAATAACCACAAGCAAGAGATGAAGAAGACCACTATGGTTCTCTAAAGAAGTTGCAGACAGGGTAAGGGCCAAAAGGGTAGGTTTCAGGAAATGTAAGGAGGCTTAGAAGGAAGAAGACAGGAAGGTGTACCTAAAGTGTCTAAGGGAGGCAGGGGAAGGCTGTTAGGAGTGCGAAGGCGAAGATGGAGGACAAATTAGCACATATGGTAATAAAAGGGGACAAGACATTCTTTAGGTGCATCAGTGAAAGAAGGGAAGCCAGGGAAGGGATTGTAAGGCTCAAAGGAGAGGAGGGGGACTGCAAGGAGGGAGACCTGGAAAAGGCGGAAATACTGAACAAATACTTTTGCACAGTATTCACTGAAGAAGGGGAGGGATAGGAAACACAGCTGAGCAACAGATATGGGGCGGGGGGGGTCAACACCAGTTCATTTACAGTGGAGAAAGTCCTGGAGGAACTCACAAAACTAAAGGTGGACAAAGCAATGAGGCCAGATGGCATACACCTGAGAATATTAAAGAAGCTATGGAGGGAGCTAGCGGCGCCACTGGTGCCGCTGTTCACAGAGTCACTCAATACAAGGGTGGTTCCTGAGGACTGGAGGAGGGCACATGTAGTCCCTCATTACAAAAGCGGTAGTGGGGAGAAAGTGGGAAACTATAGGCCAGTCAGCCTCACGTCAGTAGTGAGTAAAATCATGGAGGCACTGCCTAAAGAAGGAATAGTGGAGCACTTGGAATCCAATGGTGCCCAAGACCTGCATAGATTCACAGCAGGGAGGGCATTTGTCAAACGAATCTGAAAGATTTTTTTTAACTGGGTTCCAAACGAGGTGAATCGGGTGGGGGGGAGTGGTGGATGTGGCCTACCTTGATTTCAGCAAGGTCTTCGACACTGTCCCACATAAAAGGCTGGTAAAGAAGATGGGTAGTCTGGGCATGGGTCACAAAGTAGTAAACTGGGTTAGAAACTGGCTGACAGACAGGAGGTAGAGGGTGGTGATAAATGGGATCCAAACTGGGGAGAGGGGGGTACAAGTGGGGTACCTTAGGAGTCAGTCCTTGGGCCAGTACTGTTTAATGTCTACATCAGTGACATAGCAGAAGGGCTAGAGGAAAAGGTCTGCCTGTTTGCAGATGACACCAAAATCTGCAACAGGGTAGATACTCCGGGAGGGGTGGAGAAAATGAGGAGGGACCTAAGAAAACTGGAAAACTGGTCTGAATTGTGGTAACAGAAGTTCAATTCCAAAAAGTGCAAAAAAATGCACCTGGGATGCAGGAACTCAGGGGGGAGCTACAGGATGGGGGGGAGTTGCTGACAGTCACCAAGGAAGAAAGGGATCTGGAGATTATCATTTCTGACAACCTAAAGGTGAGTAAGCAGTGTACAAAGGCTGCAGCAAAGGCCAGTGGCATGATCGGGTGCATAGGTAGAGGTACCACTAGCAGAAGGAGGGAGGTGGTGATGCCACTGTATAAAACACTGATGAAGCCTCACCTGGAATACTTCGTACAATTCTGGAGGCCACATTTTCGAAAGGACATAGACAGGGTGGAGGCAGTCCAGAGCAGAACAAAGCCCAATCAAGTCTCAAACTACAAAACCTAATCCCCCTAAATAGTTTCAGAAAACTAGCCATCAGCAAACTTAACAATTCCTGTATATGCCACTAAGTATCATTCACTCCTTTACGCCTTGATTAAGCAACTATACTCACCACTCTATCCCCACAGCACTTTGTTCCCATTACCCCACCCTTCTTATTGTCTCATCACCATCACCTCTATCCTCATATCCTCTACCACCCTTCATCTATCTAGTCCACATCTTCCCACCTCAACCTCCCAAGCTAGCCTTCTCCTCCTACACACACCCAGCCCCACTCTCTTTTTACTCTCCCCTCCTATAAATGCCTTCCCTTACCTCAATACCTCTCCTCCCAGACTATAATCCATCTACATGTCTAGCACGTCTAGTCAAGCTTGCATTATTGCTGCCCTGTTGTAATCTTGTACATTAGAAATTGTGTGACCAGACTGCAATGTGTATTACCATGCATTTACCTTCTGTTACCAACCTACTAAGTATCAATTGTAAATATTATTTTTGAACACTGTGTTATTTTTTTATCATCTGTTATACTGTGTGTACTATTTGTATGCTCAGAACCTCCTTGTTAATGGGCCTGCTCAATGGAGTATCTTCCTGTCAATAAACTTTGACTTGACTTTCACAAAGAAGGGTGACAAAGATGGTGCATGGCTTGCACCAGAAATCATACGAGGAGAGATTGAGGGACCTCAACATATATTCACTGGAGGAGAGGAGGGAGTGGGGGAACATGATAGAGATCTTCAAGTACCTTAAGGGCATTAACAAGGTACAGAGGGGTGACATCTTTCAATATAGGGAATGTACAAGAACAAGGGGCCATTATATGAAATTGGAAGGAGGCAGGGCACAGAAAGGGTGGTGGACACATGGAACAGTCTGCCACAGGAGGTAGTGGGAGCAAACACAGTGGGAGGGTTCAAACATGCATGGGACAGGCACAAAGGAACCCGGGGTGGGGGAAAGAGAACCATTGACCAAGTAGGATCAAAGGCCACAAATAAAGATAGGCTTATGGGCAGCCTTGATGGGCCTAGTGGTCCTTATTTGCTGATAATTTCTATGTTTCTATGCGTCACTTACTAATAACAGCAGATCTTTGAGATAATCTGCATAGAGCCATAATGCATTGAACTGTAAGCCATAAGCATCAGGACCCTGTCGGAGGCTTTTACAACAACAGGGCCACCCACATTAATATGCATATGTGCACATCAGCTGTGCACAGTGCCTATATAATGCAGGCGGGCCCCATCCAGTTCAGTTTTGTGCAGTCAGTAAATGGAGTTCTAAAACATCCACCAATGACAGGACTGGGGCTACCTCCACCAATCATGCACAGAGAGGGAGGGGAAGCAAGTAAAACAGTAACACCGCCCAACACAGATATCATGGAGGCACTGGACAAAAAGTATGCAGAATACACACTGCTTCCCAAATTGGCAGAAACAAAAAGCCATAATGTACTGGATGACGGCCAAGCAGTACCAGTCTCAGCAGTGTTGCTGGTAAACACAGAGGACGGACTCCTCAGGAGTGCAAGCCTTACAATACAGCAAGGCCAAACCCAGTTCTCCAATGAGGACCAGATCCAAACTGCACTGCATGGTAGAGGTTTGAATCCTGTGCTAGGTAGCAGCCTTGTAAATGTCCGAGGCAGAGACAGACTTGAAGCAAGTCTCAGAGGCTGCCATGCTGCTAGTGGCAGGCCCTATTACAGTGTCAGGGAGCTCCTGCCCCACCTGTCTATAACACAAAAGGATACAGGAGTAGATCCATTTGGAAAGACACTGTTTGGTAACAGGCTTATCCATAGTACCTGGGGCAAATAAAACAAACAGCTGAGAAGACTGAGCACTGTCCTTAGTATGATCCAAACAATACTGTATAGCCCCTGATGGGTAGGTGTGTGCCCTATTTGGTTCAAAGGGCAAGGCACTACCTAGCACCTGTGCTGCCATAGGTGTTTTCAGTGGCTCCCTTCATCTCAGCACTACACAATAGCAACTCCACCACCTTCCTCCTCAGGCATCTTCTGACTGAGCCCCCAACTGGCTTGTCTGGCTAGTCCATGGGCAAGCAAATCATGTCCGCTTCACTGAACTTCTCTCTCTCTCTATCTGTCTTCACAGAGTTGCTTCACATGGCTAAACATATTGGCATTTGTTCCAGTGATCACAGGAACATAGTTCCGCACACAAAGGCCAGAGATTCCGTGGGTCCTCCAACTCAACCACTTTCTTTGAAAAGCCAATGCTTCTGGTTGTGCAGCCCATTTAGGGGTAGGCTTGATCACTGAAGCCACATATATTCAGTCCTTACAGGGGCACCAGCAGAAGATGATTCAAATATTGGTCATCAAAGTCCTTGAATGTCAGTGTGACCTGCCACCCACTTGTAAACCCCCCCCCCCACGGGTGGGGTTTACCTGAAATGCCTCTAGTTCGCCAGTCCCCACCAGTCCTGGTCCTCTGTGTGCTCCTGCCAGCCCCAGGTAAAATTATCCTGATGGGTGACCGGAGGAGCAGTGAAAAGAAGTAATCCAGGGCATAAATTAGTGTTGGAGAGCTGATTAGTGGCCTTTGCTAATCAAAATGAAAAATGATTAGCAATCAGCCGATTTTGATTACCAGTTTTCTAAAATGAATATTTTTACTTTAAACCATATAATTATTACTCATAATTGTATATATTGATAAAATTGACATTGTATACACAGTTTTGAGACTGTATCTTTTTATTTTATTTGCCATTTTAACCAGACTGTCAGCATTGTCTTCTGATTACCCCATCTCATGTACCCGTTACTAAAAATGTTCAAGTTCACACCAAACGTGATTACGCACCACAGGTGCAAAAATACAGTTTGGCCAGGATTTGAAAAATGAGAGCTGTCATGTTCCTGAGGTGGTATAAAAAAATGACTATGTTGAAAATTTGGGGTCCAAATATTTAAAATTACCAAAGTTACAAGCAAGCGTAGTAAAATTTAGATGTATATGCATAACTTGGCCATTTTTACTTATTTTGGCTCCAGATTTTCAATACAGCCTTCTTATGATCCCACCTTATGAACAAGGTCAGTGAAAATTTTGAAATCCCACCCAAATGGTGATTTCACCAAGTGACCGCGAAATCACCTTTAGGGTCGGATTTGTGAAATTCCATTGACATTTTTCATGAGGTGGGGTCTCCAAAAGGCCATGTTGAAACTTTGGTGTCAAAATGTGCAAAAATGGTAAAGTTATGCACCAAAGTTGAAAACCCCATTAAACTACATTGAACCACATTTACCTTAGTTTCTCATACTGCAGTCGCCGGTTTCAGCAGCAAGTCAAGTCTTCAATTGGAGAGTGGATCTTCACCCAGCGACCTGTTCAGGTGAGTGAGGGTGTGTGGGAGTGTACTGGTGGGGGTTTGGTGCTGAATGGGAGGTAGGGGTGGGGGAGTCAGGTCAGTGAGGGACCTTTTTCTTTTCTGCAGGTTTAAAAAAAAACATTGAGGGACTGTTTTCTAACCCTTTTCTTTATTTTAGATAGGGATGGCGATCGGATAGTGGGGGGTGCTACTAGACACCAGGGAAAGAAAAAATAATGGGAACAGCGATTGGATGGTGAGGGGTGCCACTAGACACCAGGGAAAGAAAAAATAATGTGGGCAGCAATTGGATGGTGAGGGGGTGCCACTAGACACCAGGGAAAGAAAAAATAATGTGGGCAGCAATTGGATGGTGAGGGGGTGCCACTAGACACCAGGGAAAGAAAAAATAACGTGGGCAGCAATTGGATGGTGGTGGTGGGGGGTGCCACTAGACACCAGGGAAAGAAAAATATTGTGGACAACAATTGGATGGTGGTGGAGGGTGCCACTAGACACCAGGGAAAAAAAAATAATGTGGACAGCAATTGGATGGTGGGGGGTGCCACTAGACACCAGGAAAAAAAAAAATTTGGACAGCAATTGGATGGTGAAAGGGGGGGTGCCACTAGACACCAGGGAAAGAAAAAATAATGTGGACAGCAATTGAATGGGGGGGGTGCCACTAGACACCAGGGCTAGAAAAAATAATAGGGACTGCGATCGGATGGTGAGGGGTGCCACTAGATACCAGGGCAAGAAAAAATAATGGGGACAGCGATCGGATGGTCGGGGGGTGCCACTAGATGCCAGGGCAAGAAAAAATAATGGGGACAGCAATTGGATGGTGGGGAGGGTGCCACTAGATGCCAGGCCAAATAAAAAAATAATGTGGACAGCAATTAGATGATGGGGGTGCCACTAGACACCAGGGCTAGAAAAAAAAAACATAACAGGGACGGTACGATCAGCTGATGGTGGGAGGGTGCCACTAGAAACCAGGGGAAAAAATAATGGGGAGAGCGATCGGATGGTGGGTGGGGGGTACCACTAGACTCTAGGGATAGAAAAAAGAAACATAACAGGGATGGCAATCTGTGGGAGGGGACGCCACTAGACACCAGGGAAAATTAAAATAATTAGGGGGACAGACAGCTTCTACGGATTAGCAATCACTGCTAATCATACTGGCAATTGACTAGCATTTTCCAATTCTTGTGTAACCCTGGCGCCGGGTATCTAAGGGCAACTACCCCTGCCTGGGTGTCCACAAGCCAGGTTGAGGGGCCTGGGTTCCTATTCTTGATATTAAGAACTGGTTCTTTCCCAAGATAATATTGTGCAGTGCCTCCACACAGAGTATAACTTTCAGTGGGTCTAGATAATCGCCTGGTACCCTCCTGGGATGCTGTGCCCACCCACAACATCACAATGTCACCCCACACATGCAACAATAACCAAAACCCCACATTTTAGCATTGAAGAATTATTGACTCACTCTAATAATATGCTCACACACAAATGTTATAAAAAACGGTTAAACAATAATTTATTTACAAGGGGTGTAAGGGTTAGGATAGGGTAAATTGGATGAAGAGGTTAGAGAACAGATTGACTGGCATTTCAGATTGGCATTCTTGGCATTGCAATCAATATAATCATTTTTGCAGTTTTAAATTGGAACAGTAATCAGTACTGGCCTCCCACCAACTATCTGATGGATTCGGCATTAACTTGCTATCTAACTAGCTGCATAGATAAGTTAGAACATAGAAACATAGAATTTGACGGCAGATAAGGACCGCTTGGCCCACCCAGTCTGCCCATTTCCCTGCCTACTGGATAAGCTGCAGATCCTAGTTAACCAGCAGCCTACTTCTTCCTACCCCAACCCCCTAGAATTGCCATATGACTGTCCCATGCATGCTTGAATTCCACCACTGATTTTGACTCCACAACCTCTCTGAAGGCCATTCCATGCATCCACAACCCTCTCTGTGAAAAAATACTTCTTAAATTACTTCTGAGCGCCCCCATCTTCAAATTGTGCCCCTTGTTCTTGCACACCTCTTTTTTGAAAGATGCTACCCTCTTGGACTTTGTTGATTCCCTTGAGGTACTTGAAAGTTTCTATCATGTCCCCCTCTCCTCCTTTCCTCGAGGCTATACATATTAAGCTCCTTAAGTCTCTCTTCATATGTCTTCCGGTGCAGACCCTGCACCATTTTAATTGCCCTCCTCTGGACAGCTTCCATCCTGTCTATGTTTTTCAAGACTGGGTCTCCAGAACTGCACGCAGTACTCCAGATGGGGTCTGACCAGCTGTCTGTACAGAGGATAATAACTTCCTGTTTTCTACTGGTGATGCCTCTCCTATGCATCCCAGTATCCCCCAGCCCTCCTTGCTGCCCTCTCACATTGCTTGCCCACCTTTAGGTCATCTGATATGACTACCCCAGGTCCCTTTTCTTTGTTGTTGTTAGTATCTCACCCCCCATTGTGTACTCTTCCCCTGGGTTTTTGTTTCCCAGGTGCATTACCTTGCACTTCTTAGCATTGAATCTAAGCTGCCATACATTTGACCATTCTCTAACCTTGCCAAGTCCCTTTTCATCCTTTCCACCCCACCTTGTGCATCAACTCTGTTGCAGATCTTTGTGTCATCTGCAAAGAGACATACTTTTCCTTCCAGTCCCTCTGCAATGTCGCTTATAAAGACATTGAAGAGGACTGGTCCTAATACTGAACCCTATGTAATTCCACTAGTAACCCCCCTTTCAGAGGACTCCATTTACTATTACTCTCTGTGTCCTATTCTCCAGCCAATTTTTACCCAGGCTGTCATCTGGGACCCACTCCCAGGCTAGCTAACTTATATATTAATCTTTTGTGTGGGACTGTGTCAAATGCCTTGCTAAAGTCTAGGTAGGCCATGTCCACAGCCCCTCCCTGATCTACTACTTTGGTCACCCAGTCAAAGAAATCTATCAGATTTGTCTGGCATGACCTTCCCGCTGTGAATCCATGCTGCCTTGGGTCCTGTGCCCCTCTGGCCTCTAGACACTCGACAATTCTTTCTTTCAGAAGTGATTCCATTTTCCCTATCACTGAGGTTAAACTAACAGGTCTGTAGTTTCCTGCTTCTGCCTTGCTCCCACTTTTGTGAAGGGGAATCACATCTGCCCTCCTCCAGTCCTCGGGTACCACCCCATCCTCCCATGATTTGTTAAACAGGGTAGTCAGTGGTGTCACTAATTCTACCCTTAGTTCTTTTAGAATTCTGGGATGAATCCCATTAGGCCCCATTGCTTTGTCCACCTTCAGTTTTAAGAGTTCTTTCAGAACCCTTTCTTCTGTAAATGGGCTGGTATCAACTTCTGTATCCAGAGTGTTTCTACTGTTTGTTTTAGGTACCTCCCCCTCTTCCTTTGTAAATACTGAGCAAAAATATTTGTTTAGTATCTCTGCCTTTTCACAGTCACCCTCTGCCCCTCCCCCTTTATTAAGCCTCACTATCCCTCCCTTGGTCTTCCTTCGCTCCCTGATGTACCTATAAAGGTTTTATGCCCCTTCTTAACTGAGTTGGCTATCTTTTCCTCGGTTTGGGCCTTTGCTGTTCTGACTGCCTTCCCAGCCTCCTTTGCTTTAACTGATACAGTTCTCTGTCCTGCTCCTTCTGTGATTCCTTGTACTTCCTGAAGCTTTCTTTTCTCTTGAACCTTCACTGCCACTTCCTTTGAGAACCACAGTGGTTTCTTACATCGTTTAGTTTTGTTTATTTGCTTCACACAAAGGCTTGTTACCTCTGTGATGGCAGTTTATTATTCCCCATTGTTCTTCCACCCTCCTTCCTGCCCATTTTGCTAGTGCATTCCTTAGGCACTCACCCATTTTAGCAAGTCAGCCCTCCTAAAGTCCAGTACCTTTGCCTTTGTTGTAGCTTGACTCTATTGCTGTGTTTATTGTGAACCATACTGTTCGATGGTCGCTAGTTCCCAGATGGCTACCACTTCTACATCTGTGATCCTCTCTTCATCTCCATTTGAGAGAACCAGGTCTAAGATTGCTCCCTCTCAGTGGGCTCAATACTAGTTGTCTAAGGCATGCCCACTGTAGGGCATCTAGAATAACCCACTCTTCAAAGTGGCTGCTGCAACTGCACTCCAGCTAACATCTGGCATATTCAGATCGCCCATCAGCAATATCTCCCTTTTTTCTGCCATACTAGTATACTTTCTATCATTTCCTTGTCCATTTCCTCCCCCTGAGAAGGGGGTCTGTGTCTAACCCCTGTGTGGATTGTGGTGCCATTGCCGGTCTCCAAATTTACCCACAGTGCTTCTTCTCCTCCCTGTTTTCCCTTTTGTTCTGTTGCTTTGATTTCTTTCCTTATGTAAAGAGCTACTACTCCTCCTCTTTTACCCTCTCTGTCCCTCCTGTAGATAGTGTATGCTGGTATGTTTATGTCCCAGTCATGGTTTTGTGCGAACCATGTTTCTGTGACTGCCACGATATCCAGATGTTCCTCCTCCATCAAGGCCACTAATTCAGGAAGCTTGTTACTCAGACTACGGGCATTGGTACTCATTGCTTTCCATTTTTTGATGGCTTTACCTTCTGTTGCAGCATCCCCCACTGACCTTTCTACCTCGGTCTTTTTCTCATTTAGTACCCTGTTTTGTAGGGAGAGGCTGTGATTTTCCTGCTGCTTATCAGTGCCTCCCCCCTTGACTAGTTTAAAAGCTTGCCAATGAAGCATTTAAACATTTAAGCATTTAAGGTGACACATACACATTAAGTGACCACACTGGTACCAGTCCCCAGTCTGTAATATAATCCAGCAATTCTACACTTTAAACCTGGGTACCCAGTACTAAATGTAAATTGCAGGCCTGATAAAGTTGCAGCTGAATTGGCCGGCATTGGGGCCCTTAAAGGAAAATCAGACTGACGTCCTTTCTTATGATTATCTTTAAATAAAAATTTGCATCAGAAAGGAATTCCCTGTGCTTAAGAAACTTGGGCTTTAGATTACTGGAACTTGGCAAACACCACTTAAACTATTTACAGTCCCTTTTTTGGCTTCGCAGAACTGAGCCTGCATACTCACGACTCTGAAGTCATAATTTGGTGCAGAAAGGTAGTCACAATTCATGCAGGTAGCTTTAGCTGAGATGCAGCCAGAAGCTGTAGCTGAACCTTCTTTTAAACAGGCTCTTGCAGATTACAGGCTGGAAACTTTCTCAGCTTCACAAAGTGTACACCCCTTTCTCTGAGCTTGAAGTCACATTCTGGAAACTTTCTGGAAAAGCAGACCAGGCTGGGATCAGGGCCAACACGCCTCAAACCCCCACGTCTAGGCTATGCCCCTCAAGGGGAAGCACATGTGGCAGCACCTTGACTGGCACACTAACAGGCTGACTCCCAGACCAATCTAAAACAGTCTCTCTTTCTCTTTAGGCAATGCAGGAGCTTAAGGCATGACTCCTCACCACAACGCAGGTGGAGCTTAAGGCATGGCTCCCAACCAAGTTAGACACTTTACTTGTAGAAACATAGAAACATAGAAGCTGACGACAGATAAGGACTGCAAGGCCCATCCAGTCTGCCCATTTCTTTTTCTGCCTTATGAATGTGCCATCGGCCTTTGTTCTGTTAATGGCCTATCTATTCATACTCATCTGTATTGCTCCCTTATGCCTATCCTATGCCTGTTTGAAGCCCTATACTGTATTCATAACCACCACTTCCTGAGGTAGGCCATTCCATGCATCCACCACCCTTTCTGTGAAAAAGAACTTCTCCACATTATCCCTTAATCTGCCTCCTTCTAATCTCATGCTGTGTCCTCTTGTCCTGCTGTTTTTCTTATCTTGAAACATGTTAGACTCTTTCACCTTGTTAAAGCCTTTAAGGTGTTTGAATGCTTCAATCATATCACCTCTCTCTCTCTCCTTTGCTCTAGTGTATACATATTGAGTTCAGTTAATCTGTCTTCATATGTTTTCTGATGCAGTCCCTGTACCATTTTGGTTGCCCTTCTCTGGACTGCCTCAATTTGGTTAATGTCCTTGTGAAGGTGTGGCCTCCAGTACTGCATGCAGTACTCCAGATGGGGCCTAACCAGTGTCTTGTAAAGAGGGATTATTACCTCCCTCTTCCAACTTGTGATACCCCTACTAATATACCCCAACATCCCTCTAGCCTTACCTACTGCTTTAGAGGTCTGCTTGGATGATTTCAGGTCATCGGTGATGATGACGCCCAAGTCTCTTTCTTCCCTTGTGACTGCCAGCAACTCCCCTCCCAACCTATAGGTGGCTTCAGGGTTTCTCTTCCCTATGTGCATGATCTTGTACTTCTTTGTGCTAAACCCCAGTTGCCATTCTTCCGACCATTTTGCTAGTTTATCCAGATCTCTTCTCATTCTGCCCATCCCATCTGGATCATCTACTCTGTTGCAGATCTTGGTGTCATCTGCAAACAGAGAAACTTACCCTCCAGTCCATCTGCAATGTCACTGATGAAGATATTGAAGAGGACTGGCCCCAGGACTGATCCCTGAGGTACCCCACTTGTGACTTGCATCTCTTCTGACTGTATACTGTTTACCACCACTCTCTGTTTTCTGCCCATCAACCAGTTTGCCACCCAGTTGACCAACGTCTGACCCACCCCAAGCCTACCCAGCTTATTAATCAATCTTCTATGTGGAACAGTATCAAAAGCTTTGCTGAAGTCAAGGTAGGCAACATTAACTGCTCCCCCTTGGTCCACCACTCTGGTTACCCAGTCAAAGAAATCTATGAGATTAGTTTGACAGGACCTTCCTTTTGTAAACCCATGCTGTCTTGCATCCAGTGCTCCTATGGATTCCAGGTGTTGCACTATCCTTTCCTTAAGGAGTGTCTCCATAATCTTGCCCACCACTGAGGTATCTCCATAATCTTGTCCACTACTGAGGTACTCACAGACCTTTCACAGACACTTCTTAAAAGCACAGATACTGGATTCTCTCAAGCTGAACTACACAACACAGTTTCTTTTGGCCAGCTGGTGGTTTGCAGCTCCAAAATGAACATTTACAAAGTCCTCACAAGCAATTTTTGGCAAAGCTTCGACCTCAGGATACTTTACGTCCATTCTTGTTGGCACATTAAACAATCACATTAGGCATTTTACAAATACTGGACCATTCCACGGTCACTTGTGCAACAGATGTCCACCCTATCACTGGTGCTGATCAAACGCAGGGTGCAGATAGAACTTGAGCACCTCTTGGCTTTCTGGGCTTCTCAGCCCCAAGCAGGTCTGAAAATAACTTGTACTTGTAAGTAGAAGTTTACTCACTCAGGCTTTAACATTGCAGCTTTCTATTATCTGAAGTCACAGGCTTCATCAGCACTGTTACTGCTGAGGCAGAAATATTCATGCAGCCCTTTCACAATAGGTGGAGTAACCAGTCTTTTAAAAAGTGTATGCACAAGTCAAGCAACTTCACCCAATAGGCTGGGGGTCTGGGGGCTGCCTAGGCCCTCAGAAAATTTTGGCATTATTGATGCTTTATGGCGCATTTTGAGGCCAGTTGTGGAAGTATATAGTACCCTTCTACTATAGCCTTTTTACATACCAGCCCCATTGTTCTGGTCCCTAGTGGCTGCATAGTTTCATTTTGGCACCCACTGTTGATGCCATCCTTGCAGTGCAACCATACAGTTAGGTGCTAAGCACTTATGAAAATGATGAGTGCTTAGTAACTAAGCACTGAAGGCTGTTTAAACTGTTTAAGAATTATAATATATAATAGCACTGGAACAAGTGGGGAGTCTGGGGGCCACCTAGGCCCCCAGAAAATTTTAGCATTTTTGTTGCATTTTGGGGCCATTTGTGAGAGTTTTACAGTGCCCTATGACCACAGCCTGACATACTACTACAGTTACACTTTGCTAGCCAATGGTGGCTGCACACATAGACTTGGGTGCCTATTGGTGGTGAAGCAGCAGGGCTGGCAGTTATGTACTTAGTTACTATGCAGTTGTCAATGATGAGTGCACTTTTGATTCTAAAGGCCACATGTGCACAAGGACATTGCAGGGTGGAGGCAGTCCAGAGAATGGCGACCAAGATAGTGCATGGCTTGCAACACAAAACATATGAGAAGAGACTAAATTACCTCAATATGTTCTCACTGGAGAAAGGAGATAGCGGGGGGACATTAAAGAAATTTTAAAGCACCTCAAGGGGGGGGCACTGAAAAGATGGGAAATCCTAGCCTCCCTCCAAAAAAAATGAGGGTAGCCAGTGAGGTAAACAGCAAGATAGAGCAGTCGATAGGGAGAAGCACAGGGGTAAATGGAGAAAAAGACAAAGGCAGTAATGACAGGGATGGGGCAAAAAGAAATAAAGCCATAAAAAAATGGAAGGTAATGAGTACCAATGCCCACAGTCTACGTAAAAAGCTCCCCGCCTTGATGGAAGAGAGATGCCTGGATATTGTGGCAGTCACAGAAACATGGTACACAGAGAACCATGACTGGGATGTCAACATACCAGGGTACACAATCTATAGGAGGGATGGGGGAAGAAGAGGAGGAGGAGGAGCTCTCTATGTAAGGGAAGGGATCAAAGCAACAGAACTAAAGGGTAAACATGGAGGAGAGGAGGCACTGTGGGTCACCCTGGAGACTGGAAATGTCTCCACAAGCCGCACAGGGGTTGTATACAGACCTCCATCTCAGGGGGAGGAAATAGACAAGGAAATGATAGAAGGCATCCTTGGGATGGCAGAGAAAGGGGAGATATTGCTGTGAGGGACCTGAATATGCCAGATGTTAACTGGAGCACCTTTGCTGCAGCAACATCCAAGAGCAGGGCCATTCTCAATGTCCTACAGGGGGCATGCCTCAGACAGCTAGTTTTGGAACCCACTAGAGAGGGAGCGATCTTGGACCTGGTACTCTCAAATGGGGATGGAGAGAGGATCTCTGATCTTGAAGTGGGTAGCCATCTGGGAACAAGCGACCACCAAACAGTGTGGTTCATGATAAACTTAGCTGTAGAGTCAAGCCACATAAAAGTAAAGGTGCTGGACTTCAGGAGGGCTGATTTTGTCAAAATGGGAGAGAGCCTCAGAAAAGCACTAGCAAACAGGCAAGAAGGTGGGGTGGAGCAACGATGGGGAAACATCAAAACCGCCATCACAGAGGCAACAAGCCTTTGTGTGAAGCAAATAAACAAAGCAAAAAGAAAGAAAAAAACACTATGGTTCTCAAAAGAAGTGGTGGGGAAGGTAAGGGAGAAAAAGACAGCATTCAGGAAGTATAAGAAAACACAGCAGGAGCAGGACAGAGAACTGTACCAGTTAAAGCAGAAGGAAGTGGGGAAGGCAGTCAGAATAGCAAAGGCCCAAACTGAGGAAAAGATAGCCAACTCGGTTAAGAAGGGGGATAAAACCTTTTATAGGTACATTAGGGAGCAAAGAAAGACTAAGGCAGGGATACTGAGGCTGAATAAAGAGGAAGGTGGTTGGGCAGAGAGCTACAGTGAAAAAGCAGGGATACTGAATGAATACTTCTGCTCAGTATTCACAATGGAAAAGCAGGGGAAAATACCTAATCCAGGCAATAGAAGCACTCTGGATAGGGAGGTTGATATTAGTCCTTTCACAGAAGAAAGGGTTCTGAAAGAACTCTTAAAACTGAAGGTGCGAAAAACAATGGGGCCTGATGGGATTCACCCCAGAATTCTAAAAGAACTAAGGGAACAACTAGTAACACCACTGACTTCCCTTTTTAATAAATCATGGGAGGATGGTGTGGTACCTAAGAACTGGAGGAGGGTGGGTGTGATTCCCCTTCACAAAAGTGGGAGCAAGACAGAGGCAGAAAACTACAGACCTGTCAGTTTGACCTCAGTGGTAAGGAAAATGACTGAATCACTTCTGAAGGAAAGAATTGTTGAGTACCTAGAGGCCAGTGGGGTACAGGACCCAAGGCAGCATGGATTCACAGCAGGAAGGTCATGTCAGACAAATCTAATTGATTTCTTTAACTGGGTGACCAAAGTAGCAGAACAGGGTGGGGCTATGGACATGGCTTACTTAGACTTTAGCAAGGCATTTGACATAGTCCCGCACAAAAGATTAATAAATTAATTAGACAGCATGGGAGTGGGTCCCAGGGTGGTAGCCTGTGTAAAACACTGGCTGGACAACAGGACACTGCGAGTAATAGTAAATGGAGTCCACAGTGAAGAAAGGAGGGTTACTAGTGGGGTACCGCAGGGTTCAGTACTGGAGCCGGTCCTTTTTAATGTCTTTATAAGTGACGTTGCAGAGGGATTGGAAGGGAAAGTATGCCTCTTTGCAGATGACACAAAGATCTGCAACAGGGTTGATACGCAAGGTGGGGTGGAAAGGATGAAAAGAAACTTGGCAAAGTTGGAGGAATGGTCAAATGTATGGCAGCTTAGATTCAATGCAAAGAAGTGCAAAGTAATGCACCTGGGAAACAAAAACCCAGGGGAAGAGTACACAATGGGGGGGGGTGAGATACTGACAACAACAAAAATGGAAAGGGACCTGGGGGTAGTCATATCAGATGACCTAAAGGTGGGCCAGCAATGTGAGAAGGCAGTAAGTAGGGCTGGGGGGAAACCGGGATGCACAGGGAGAGGCATCACCAGTAGAAAACAGGAAGTTGCTGGCCCTCTGTACAGACAGTTGGTAAGACCACATCTGGAGTACTGTGTACCGTTCTGGCGACCCCATCTCCACAAAGACATAGACAGGGTGGAGGCTGTCCAGAGGAGGGCAACCAAAATGGTGCAGGGTCTGCAACAGAAGACATATGAAAAAAGACTAAAGGAGCTTAAGATGTACAGCCTCGAGGAAAGGAGGGAGATGGGGGACATGATAGAAACGTTCAAATACCTCAAGAGAATCAGCAAAGTCCAAGAGGGTAACATCTTTCAGAAAAAGAGATGTGCAAGAACAAGGGAGCATAATTTGAAGATAGAGGGGGGATGGCTCAGAGGTAATGTGAGGAAGTATTTCTTCACAGAGATGGTTGTAGATGCATGGAACAGCCTTCCTGAGGAGGTCATAGAGTCAAAAACAGTGGGGGAATTCAAGAATGTATGGGACAGACATAAGGCAATTCTAGCGGGGGGTAGGAGGAAGTAGGCTGTTGGTTAACTAGGATCTGCAGCTTATCAATTAGGTAAGGAAATGGGCAGCCTAGGTGGGCCAAGCTGTCCTTATCTGCCATCAAATTCTTTTTTTTTTTTTGAAATTCAAAGTTTTATTAGTTTACAAAGAAAACATGGATAAAGTACCAAAAACTGCAGCGTAACAAATTGACCAACCATTTGTAAACAAGAAATGGAAAGAACCGTGCCAATATATTTGCCATCAAATTCTATGTTTCTATGCAAACAAGGTGCAGGGGGTGGACATCTTCCAATGTAGAATGGGTACAAGAATGAAGGGGTACGATATGAAATTGTGGGAAGGGGGTGTGTGAGAAATTAATATCTTAGACTCACATCTGTGTGTGCAGCTGCATACACATTAGAGCAGGCAACAGCCTGTTACATTTCAGAGTGCACTGACGGTGTACACACACCACAAGAGCAAAATTTGTGCCACAGAATGCACTTAGCACTACAGTGTGTGGGGAAAAGGAACAGCAAATCTCCATTTAAAGAGACAAATTCATTTACGGGCTATATAAGCTGAAATGAAAACATTTGAGATAACTTGGGGAGTAGGAACAGAAGAGCAGGGTACACCCTAGGTGGGGAGGAAATTAAAGTAACAGAACAGGAGAGGGATCTGGGGATCATAGTCTCCTCGAACCTTAAGGTAGGAATCCAATGTAGTAGGGCAGCGGGAAAGGCCAATGGAATGTTGGCATAAATAGGCAGGAGCATTACTAGCAGAAAGAGGGAGGTAATAATGCCCCTTTACAAAGCCACGGTGAGGCCGCATCTGGAGTATGGGTTCAGTTCTGGAGGCCACACCTCCACAAGGATATAGATGCGTTGGACAGAGTTCAGAGAAGGGCAACCAAGATGGTACAGGTTATGCAGGGAAAGTCATAGTGCAGAGATATAAGGAGCTGGATCTGTACACACTAGAGACAAAGAAGGAAAGGGGAGACATGATTGAAACTTTTAAATATGTAAAGGGGCTCAATAAAGCTCAGTCTGGTTCAAAGTCAGTTGGTATTCATCTGTATCTCCTTCCCCTGGGTCGTGCCTGAAAATAGGCAGGATTTGTCTAGTGCACTTACCCGGTCAACAAAAACTAAATAAAATAAATAAAGTGGGAGAAGAGGGTTTACTTAAGAGGAAGAAGGGGGTCAAAACTAGAGGGCACAGCCTCAGACTGCAAGGAAAAAGATACAGGGGAAATGTCAGAGGGCGTTTCTTCACGGAGAGGATGGTGGAGCCCTGGAACAGACTACCAGACAATATGGTGGGGGCTAAATCAGTGGAAGAATTCAAGAGTGCATGGGACAAGCATATGGGGCTGAATATCGGGGAAGGGGGGCTGGCAGGGAGGGAGAGGTGTAGGGGGGGGAAAGGGACAGACCAGATGGGCCGGTATGGTCCTTTTCTGCTGTCAAGCTTCTATGATTCTATGAACTCCATGCAGAAAAAACAAATCAACCGTGAGAAATATAACCAAGTAGTGGTACGTACAAGTACTGGAGTACAAGCAAGAAAAGTAAAGAAAAAATATCGGCTGGCTTCCACACTACTACAGCTGATTATAGCAGCAGTAAGAACAAGCACTCTCAGTCACCACCTCTATAGTAAGTGGCTATGGAGGAGGCAAAAACACCTAGTGTAGGTGTAAAGAGATGAGATATACAATGAATTAGTTACGCCTAGAATTGTACCTACTACTTGACATGCTGAACAGAAGAGGAGGCATTACAGCACACAAGGCAGTGACAGCATTTAAACACGTCTTTTAGTTTTTAGGTACCCATTTGTCTCTTTTCTCCTCTACTAAAGCAGCCTGAACAATCATGTTATGCAGCATTGAAACTGACCGCATACATAACCGCATTATACACACACAATAAAACAGATGCAACATATAGAAATTCAAAGAAATACACATGGCAGTGTGCAAGCATGTGAACTGAGCATCCTACAGCTGTATAGTACATTTTCAAATCTCAGTCCATCCATGGTAGTCCAGTATGGCAACATAAAGCATATCTGCTTGCCAGGAGTGGTGGCACAAGCGGACAGCTTAGTGACTGATAACAGGTTCAGCAATTAGGTTACAAATACAGCACCAGTTGTCAAGCTGAGAATCTCTGGGTCAGTCTCTCTGTTCTGCAGCTGGGAGAAGTCACTTTTTTCTGCCTTTATTCTAGGCAAGTTCAGTCACTTAATAAGAGACACCAGATGCTGAAACAAGCTTGTTGCGCTTAGCTCTCCAGGCCTGGGGTGTGCCCAGACTGCCAGCTGATGTACCAACCCGACTGCCAGCTGTTGTGCCCCCACCTCGGGATATAATGGATGTGCCCCCCCACCCTACCACCACAGATACATAGCGCATAGGCAATCTGCACTATAGTGCAGCATAGGCATCATTGTCCACCATTTCTGGCATGTTTTGGATGGTGATCCAGTGAGTCCTACTAAGAACTCTGGGTGATTTGCCACAAAATTTCATACAGGAGAGGGGACAATTTAACCAATATTGTCACAAACAGCTTTTATACTAAACCCCTCCAATCCAAACATTTCTCCCTGAGTGGCTGCCTCCACCTCCCAAGGGCAGCTTCCGCTGTGGCTACTGCAGTGTGTGCTGTCTGTGCATTCAAGGCAAACAGTTCACATATCCCACCACTACTACTTCCAATACTGTTATGATCAAGCAATTCATTCATTGCAACACTTCTTTGTGGTTTAGCTTAGCTCTCCAGGCCAATGAAGACCAAGTCCAGGATGTGGTAGTACAGAACCCTCTAGCAGGAAGTGCCCACTGCTCAGTGTGGTTCCTCCTCAACACGGGAAGGGAGTCTGCTAAGACTAGGACAAGAGTGTTGGATTTCAGGAAGGCAGATTTTGCCAGAATGGGCAGCATCCTAGAGGGGAATTTAGCTGAAATTAATCCAGGGATGGATGCTGAACAGAAGTGGGCAGTCATTAGGAAGGGGCTAAATGAGGCCACAAACATGCGTGCCAAATCTCAGAGTAAGCAGTCCAGGTCAAAGAAACCTAGGCTAGCTCAGTAAGGAGGTGGAGGGGAAGGTAAGAGAAAAAAGATTGGCCTTCATTAAGTTCAAAAAATCTGAGCGTGAGGAGGATAGAGAAGTGTTCTCAAAGGCATCTAGGGAGGTGACCAGTTCAGTCAGGGCGGCCAAGGCAGCAAAGGAGCTGAAGTTGGCTCAGGGGATGAGAGAGGGGAAAAGGGATTCTTTAAATACATAAGGGAGAAGAGGAGATGTAGGGATAACATTGTTAGAATCAAGAGAGAGGGAGGATGGGCGGAACAAGGGGAAGATCAGGCAGAGGCACTCAATGAGTATTTCTGCTCGATGTTCACAAAAGAAAAGGATGGCCCAATACCTGCAGGGGAAAGGGGGCAAGGGTGGGGGGGGCAGAGATAACAGATGAGGTCATCTAAGAGGATCGAGTTCTGAAGGGCCTTAAAGGCTTGTGGGTGAACAAGGCACCAGGACCAGATGGTGTACACCCAAGGGTCCTGAAGGAACTGGCAGAGTTGTTGGCAGGCCCTCTGACAGACCTGTTCAACACCTCCTTGGAGACGGGGAACGTACCCAGGGACTGGAGAATGGCTCACATGATGCCCCTTCACAAGAGTGGACCCATGGACCAACCGGGTAAGTACAGACCAGTGAGCTTCCATAGACTTCCATAGTGGGGAAGTGGATGGAAACCATTCTGTAGGAGAGGTTGATAACCTTTCTTGATAGCAATGGCCTGCAGGATGAGAGACAGCATGGGTTTGTCATGGGAAGATCTTGCCAAACTAATCTGATCAACTTCTTCAACTGGGTCACTAGGGTGGTTGACGAAGGCCACACTGTGGATGTCCTGTATCTGGACTTCAGCAAGGCTTTCAACTCTGTGCCGCACAGGAGGTTAATGAGCAAGCTGGGAGACATAGGAGCAGGGAAAAACTGATGGGGTGAGTTGAGGGCTGGCTGCAGGGCAGACAACAGAGGGTAGTTGTAAGGGGGGAGACATCCAAGCCATGGCCAGTAATGAGTGGAGTACCACAGGGTTCAGTGCTGGGCCCCGTTTTGTTCAATGTCTTCACTGGAGACATTGCAGAGGGGGTCAAAAGTAAGATTAGCCTGTTCACAGACGACACTAAGATTTGTGCAAAAGTGGACAATGAGGAAGAGAGGCAGGCACTCAGAGAGGATCTAGCTAAACTTGAACACTGGTCTAGGGAGTGGCAGTTGGGGTTTAACACTAAGAAGTGCAAGGTCATGCACCTTGGAGCCAGAAATCCCAAGAACAGCTACTGGCTGGGGGGGGGTGCAGGTAATGGCTTCAGAGGAGGAAAGAGACCCAGGGGTAATAGTCACAGGGGACATAAAGGTATTTGCACAGTGTAGGAGAGCTGCAGCAAGGGTAAATAGGATGCTGGGGTGCATTGCCAGAGGGATCACCTCTCAAAAGGGGGAGGTCATCCTGCCATTGTATAGATCACTGGTGAGACCACACTTGGAATACTGTGTACACTACTGGTGTCCATACCTCAAAAAGGATGTGAGATTACTGGAGGGGTGCAGCGTAGGGCTACAAAAATGATCATGGGACCAGGGGAGCTGCCATATGAGGAAAGGTTGAAAGAGCTCAACATGTACTCGCTGGAAGACAGAATGGTGAGAGGGGACATGATAGACACATTTAAGTACTTAAAAGGCATAAACAAAGTCAGGGAGGGAGGATTGTTCCACTTAAAGGGGGGAAGAGTCACTAGGGGGCACAGTTTGAAGTTGGTAGGGCGAAGGTTTAGGAGGGAGATGAGGAGGCACTACTACAGAGAGAGTTGCGGTTGGTTGGAATGTACTGCCGGATGAGTTAATCACTCAAAGGACAGTGGATAGCTCTAAGCAGGGTTGTGATACAGTCATAGACAGGGTTAGTACAGACAAAACACAAAGGGGAAAGGACCGGAAAAGAGGAGGAAGAGAGTGGTTTGGGTGGGGGTGGGGCAGCGGTAGGGATTTGAAACTAAGAGCTGCACAATCAGGCAGACTTGATAAACATGTGGGCCTTTTTCTGCCAGCAATTTTGTATGTTCGTATCTTTACATTTTACATTGCCCATGTTCTAAAATACATGTTGTATGACCATACAATACATGCACAAAAGTAATTGAAGAGCATGTACACTCAGTGACCAAGGCCAACATCCATACCCCAACTGGCACCTATTTTCTGCAGTTTCATCACAACAGCGATTCAGACTTACTCAGATTTATGGGCATTGCCACATTGCCATTGTAACCCCCCTACAAATGGGGGTTCCCTAAAAGTCTTCCTTGAGCTTGCCTAAATGCTTATTACCAGGCTGGTGTTCTGCATTTTAGCAGTTTAAATGTATTGCCTTTGAGTGCCTGTATAGCTTCTGTGTACTGTCTCTTTAAGAGCTGCCTAGATTGCAGTTGTAATTAATCTGAGTCAGAGCTCTGTTAGAAGATGTACTTGTTTGCTGATCATTTGTTAGAGTAGTAATAATATTGCAGTTTGTTCTAACCTGCCTTCTTTGCAGCATGGACAGTTCTATTTGTTTCCATGACCTTGGTCCTGAACTGCAGAATGGGCCAATCAATACATTTGGGACTCTAAAATGGAGCCTGCCTACAGTGGCTTGGTGGGCCCAAAAGTTGTAGGAATTGTAGTTTTGGGCTTTTGGCACCTAAAATAACCTGGAGGGGGAGCCCTTGTTGTGACTGACAGACAGATCAGCCAACCGAACCTTTTGGATCTTTAGGAAAGTCCCACACTGCTTGCAGTTTCAGTTAGATCTGAGTTGGGAAGTGAAGAAGTAACAGCTCGAGATAGTTCGAGCAGCAATCCATAGTGGATTCACGCGGGAGAACTGTGGAAAGGTCTGAGTTTGACCTGCATGCCTGCCTGCTGTTCCTGAGAGGGAACTTATGCTTTTTTCGGACTGAATCCGAATTTGGAGAGTGAATTAAGCCACTGAATTGTGATCAGGTTTTAACCTGAAAAAGACCGAAGATTTACTTAATGCGATCGGCCTGTCAGGACTTCCAGCTACCTCTGAACTCCCAAATTGTGCAGAGACTCTGTAATTGTGACCAGAGAGCCATTTGCCTGGTACAGTGGAATTTCCTTACATGTGAATGTGCTGTGTGCTTATAGTGGGTCGTGATTTGGTTCCCCACTGTGTGCCTGAACTGTGTTTTGCTTGCTGGAGGCTGTATCCAGCTTCACAGACTGAATTCATATCCATTTCCATTTGCCTGGGCCCTACTACACTGGCCCAGCCAGAATACCTGCTACGCAGAGAAAGTCATCAATGAGAGACCGGCCTGGGGATCAGCCCCCCTGCTCAATGCCTTGAACAGGAATGATGCCTCGGTGATCCGTGTGGGCCCTGGCTCTCCGGACACTCCAGCTCAACAGCCTACAGTCTCGATTTCCTCCTGCTTGTGTCCAGTATTGGGTATCATGAGTAAACATCACGGTAGCTCCCTGCAACAACAGCTAAATCTAAAAGTGTTGTCATCTGATTGTCTTGCTGCCTTTTCTTTCATGCACTGAGCCCTCCGGCTCCAGATTACAAATAATGTGTGTTGTGCATGTTGCTTTCTTCCATCACAGGGCCCCAACAAGCTGCAATGTTCCTGGCTAGCCCACCATTTTCCTACTTGAGTACCCAGAGTGTGTGACTGTGTAGGGACTCTGAACTGCATGCATGACTGTCTGATTAATATAGCTTTGAAGCAAATCAACCTGATTATGCCCCTCCCTTGTTCAAGTCCCCTGAATAAATCAGATTTAACGTTGTTTGCATTTAACCTGACTGTGGTTCCAGTTTGTGCCAAATATATTGTACTGTTGCTATTTGCTGTGCTTAACCTTGTTTTACAGGGGGTCCCCAGGGCAAGCTAGAGGAACCAGCCCTGGTGGTAAATGCAGACAGTGTGGGTAATCATTGTTCAGGCCACTAGAAGGGTTACAGTGTCCCAGAGGGCTATGCCCAGGTTAGCTTGGCCACTAACAACCCTGACCTCCGGGTGGAGGCACCCGTTTCATTACCCAGGCCCCTTAACCTGCTACTAGCCAAGCAGGCAGGGGTAGTGGCCCTTGGGATAGCGCCACCTAGGGGTTACACCATCGCTCACCATCAACCATCCCCTAGGCTAGGCAGAGAGAAAATCTTGCTTCGCCAACCATGACTCCAAATGGATTTATACCATGCAAGCACTTTCCCTGAGTCAGGGAAAGTGCTTGCAAGGTGTAAATCCACCCTGAGTGGTTTTTCTTTAGTTATGCTTTTTGAAATTCAGTAAATCCTCAATTTTCCCCCTTCAGTGATGGGTGAAAATAGAGGGTTTACTGTATTTCAAAAGCCATCAAAAAGTAATCCTTGCATCTAAAATTTTTGGAATCAAAATGAAACCCTGACTCTCTGACTCTTATGATATGAATCAGTAAGGACTCGCATCTTATAAGTTTTAATGGATGAACATTTTTTAATAGTAAACTCCTTTGATTACTCTATACCTTTGAAAGAGAAATTGAATGCATACGTTATGATGATACAACCCCCTGCATACTTTACTTTTCTGACTGTACATTATAATATTAGTAAATAAAATATATATCTCTATTCTCATCTGCCTCTGCCCTCCAGTTCTTTTTTCTTGGCACTGTGGTGAGTGGTGGTGCTTGCTAAATAAACTTTAAGGCAGGGGGGCCTACACGGTGCACATACCTGCTACCTCTTTAGTGACTGGCTGAGTTTGATGACTGATGAATGATGCACTCGCAGCTCGGCTGCTGGCCGCCTGGCCCTCTGACCAGTCCTGGCAGCCCAGTGACCCGGTTCTAGGAGTTGGTGCGGTGGGGCTCCTCCACTTACTACACAGTGTTCTGCTGCTCCTGGCTGGCTCTGGAGCGATGGGCAACCAACCGACCGCATCCTCCAAGTCCACTCCTCTCCTCCCGGGTCCTGCGACATGACGACAGAGACTGTCAGACACAGGAGAATCCTTCGATGAGGACACAGAGACAAGTCCTGGCTGTACAATACAGGACAGAAGGAGGAGGAGGAGGAGGATGGACTGAGAGTCAAGTCAACCGACAACTGGCTGGTCTAGTATGGCTGCAGCCGCGAGAGATAGTAGATATGCCTAATAGCCCTCCTGGACCCAGTCAGTCCTCATGCTACAGTGTCTTTTCTTTTCTCATATGACACTGACTGTTCCAGACCCCAGTCCAACTTCCAGGTGGCTGCAAAGACTCTTCCTCGAGTCCTCAATCGGGGTCGGGTGGTGAGTGGACGAGTCTGGCTGGCAGAGTAGGATAAAACCTCAGCATCGGCTATAATGGCTGCAAGATGATGACAAGGTGAGGCCAGGGCAACTTCTTCACCAAGCGGAAATCAGGTTCAGCTGCCAGTGCTGCTTGATGAGTCCAGGAAGGGAACGTGACGCATTGCTCACACAAGACAAAATGGCATCAGGCGACTGTCTGGACTCGCTGTGGTATCCCCCATGAATGAGAGCAGTGCAGGAAAATTATACAGAAGATGACTGGTGGAGGCTTATAAAGCAAAGAAGCACGTGGACAAAAACTGTCCAATTGCTCCGCCAGCACCTCAGCTACATGAAATTCATTTGCCGCCGCCCCCCCCCCCCAACAGCTGACCGAGGTGCAAGAGTTGGGATATGGGCAGCTTATAAAAATGGGGAAATTTTAATAAGTATGCATGGTTATGCCACTGCTCACAACTGCAGGCAGACATCTTCTAGCTCTCTCACAGCTGAAGTTAGTTCAGGTTTTCTTCTTCACATTTTCCAAAAATGTAGAAAGGTAAAAGCTAGCCCTGGGGGACAAATATCTGGCAACCTCCATGCCAGCGATTCCAATTCCTTGCAGCCACATTTCTCTTGGCAGAGACCAGAGCCCCCATCCCTATGGAGGGGCTGACACTGAACTGACTCCAGACTGAAACGTCTCTGGGGTTTTGGAAGCTCTCTGAAGCTCCTGATTGGCTGAATCAATTGTCTCTCTTAAAAATGAATACTCATTAGGTCTTCTCAATGCCTGATAGGCTCCTTGTTTAGGCACCAAGTAATGTCCCTGCTTTTTCCCCATAAAGCCTTGGCACAGTCCCAAAAGTCTCTGTGATAAATCCTGACTTTCCAATTGGCTGCAAAAAAGGTCAAAGGCTGCAGCATGGCTGTAATCAGAACACAGTCTCCCTGCAGTCCATTGCAGTCCCAAGAATAAAGTTCTGGTGCAGCCAGGATAAATACTTTTATCAAAGTATAGCCCCACAGTTCAACAGCAATACTTGTGCCTACTTAAGCACTTTCATAGTTTCACATTTATTTGCAGCCCTGAGCCTGTTACTAGTGAAACCCTAGGTGATGCTATCCCAAGGGCTACTACCCCTGCCTGCTTGGCTAGTAGCAGATTAAGGGGCCTGAGTTCTGAAACGGGTACCTCAACCCAGAGGTCTTAGTTGGTAGTGGTCAAGCTAACCTGGGCACAGCCCTCCGGGACACTGTAACCTCCCCTCTTTCCTTACTAGTGGCCATAACAATACACAATAATCACTTTCACAATACCCCTGGTACACCATACAAGTACCCACACTGTTTGCACTTACCACCAGGGCTTTCCTCTGGCTCGGCCCTGGGCACCCCCTGTAAAACAAGGTTATACACAGCAAATAACAGCAGTACAGTACTCTTGCACAAACTGGAACCACAGTCAAGGTAAATGCAAAAAAGAGTTAGATCTGATTTATTTATGGGCCTTGAACAAGGGAGGGGTGTAATCAGGTTAATTTGCTTAAAGGCTCTATCAATCAAACAGTTATACATGCACTTCAGGGTCCATAAACAGTCACACACTCGGGTACCCAGATGGAGAATGGTGGGCTAGCCAGGAACGTTGTGGCTGGTTGGGGTCCTGTGATGGAAGAAAACAACATGCACAACACACATTATTTGTAATCCGGAGCCGAAGGGCTCAGTTCGTGAAAAGAAAACAAGACAATCAGATGACACACTTTTAGATTAGGCTATTGTTGCAGGGAGCTACCCTGATGATTACTCACGATACCCAAGGCTGGACACAGGCTGGACGAAAATTGAGACAGCAGGTGGTTAATCTGGAGTGCCAGGAGAAGCAGGGCCCACACGATTCGCCGAGGCGGTCATTTCTGTTCAAGCATGGAGCAGGGGTCTGATCCCTGGCAGGTCTCTCATCGATGGCTTTCTCTGTGCAGTGGGGTAGTCTGGCAGGGCCAGCATGGCATGGCCCAGGCCGAATGGAGATGAATGCGGATTCAGTCCGATTAGGCTAGATAAAGCTTCCAGCAAGCAGAACACAGTTCACACAGTGGGGAACCAAATCACGACCTACTATAAACACACAGCACATTTACATGTAAGAGGTTCTACTATACCAGGCAAACCACTCTCCGGTCACAATCGCAAAGTCTCTGCACACACCGGGAGTTTAGAGGTAGCTGGAAATCCTGACAGGCCGATGCATTCAGCAAATCTTCGGTCTTCTTCAGATTGATCCTGGTCACAACTCAGTGGCTTACTTTGTTCTCACAAACTCAGATTCAGTCCGAACTGATTCTCTTCTCCCTCTTAGGCTCAGCAGGCAGGCATGCAGGCTAAAACTCAGGCCTTTCCACAGAGACTGTCTCCAAATGTTGCTTCTTCGGCTCCCAACTTAGATATGACTCAACTGCCCGCAAGCCTGGGAATTTCCCCAAGATCCAAAAGGTTCGGTTGGCTGATTCATCTGTCAGTCACAACAGGAGCTCCCCCTTCAGGTGCAAAAAGGCTCAAAAAGCCCAAAACTACAATTCCTACAGATTTTGACTCCAGACAGCTCCTGTAGTCCGGCTCCATTTTAGGTCCCACCAGTACCGATTGGTCCAATTCGGCAGTCCATAACCAAGATAGTGGAGATAAACAAAACAGTCCTTGCTGCAAAAAAGGCAGGTTAGACAAACTACATTATCATTATCACTCTAAATGATTTTCAGCAAATAGTTACATCTTTCAACAGAGCTCCCTCTCAGATTACTTATGACTGCAATCCAGGCAGCTCTTAAAGAGACAGTACACAGAGGCTATACACGTACTCTCAGGCAAACACATTTAAACTGCTAAAACGCAGGACACCAGCCTGGCAGTGAGCATTTAGGCAAGCTTAGGGAAAACTTTTCAGGAGCCCCCATTTGTAGGGGAGTTACACCAGCATTAATATCTAGAATTCCCAGGTGCTAGACAGGCATCACACACTAGTATTTAAATGTGTCTCATTAATATTCATGAGTCTGGCTCAAAAACACAGCGTGATTGGTGCTCTTTATTTACAGAATACAGAGTGCTCTCTTGGCCCTTGTTCAGGCCACTGGTCCCCACTTTGGTCATTAATGGGACTGGGACCACCGGAAAGCCATGCGTTTGACCTCAATCATGGTTGGATAATGGAACATGCTTCTGTGCATGTGCGAGACATCCACCTGGACTTGACATGTATGGGGGAAAAGGCGGCAGCTCTTCTATGCTCCCAAAGCCCATAATGGGCAAAAATAAATGCGGGGGCTGCCTGGAAGCCCTAGGGGCACACTTAGGCTCAGGCCAATGGTGGTGCACAATCAGGGGAAACAACGGGGGACACCACCAGCACCAGGAGGCAAATGGGAGACACGGGGCAAAACTGGTAGGCCCATAGGAGGGGCTACACTTGGGTCACAAATTGCGATTTGAACTCCCTTAATTTATCCCTTGTAATCTGCCAGCTGAGAAGTGTGGTGAAATGCCACACACACACATTCAAGCTGCCTGCTTGAATGTGTGAGCTGGCCGTGGCCAGCTCAGATATTAAAAGTGCTATGGCGCTCTAATGTTACAGTCACTACAGCGGCACTGCCAAGTGTTCCCTGCATGTGCTCCAACCCCCAGGGCTCAAAAGGTATAATTGGGGGTCCACAGGCACAAAGGGAGTAGGGGGAGAAATAAAACTTTAGACAAGCACTCGTAAGTGCCATTACTTAAAGGGGTGCATATACTGTATCTTTAAGAGCAGCCAAGGCCCTGCCTACTTCCTGGGGGGTCAGCGCTATGATGCTAATGACAGGCAGGGGGAGCCCCTGTAAAGCTCCACTCTGCCACCAGACAGTAGAACAGAGAGGCAGTTAGTGGATACTGGGGCATTTACTTATGAAAAGTGTTCAGTCTGGGTGCAGAAAGACTGTAAAGTAGGACTTTGTTTAAAACTAAAACTGCAGCAGCCATATTTGTCACCCCGACCCCTATATCCATCAATCGGAGTTCGAGGAGCCCGAAGGACTGCAGCTGTGGCTCCTGGGTGGGGAGTATGGACAATGCCCTTGGCACCTAAACAGGCAACCAATCAGTCGTCCGGAGGGCTTAATACATATTAATTTGCAGTCAGACAGCTGTTTCGAGAAACTGCCATTCTCTCTTCAGACCCCAGGGGCTGATTCAGTTCAGGGCAGTCTGGCTGAAGCTCACTGTGAGACAGGAGGGCTTAGACTGCTCCTGGAAAAAAAGTTTGGAAGTCGGCCCAAAGCATCTACAGCCGCCTGCTAGGAGACTTAACCAAAGTGTTCCACAATCTGGAAAGCCAGAGTTGAAGTGTGCAGAGCGTTGTCAGAAACCCTGAAGCATTCTGAGGAAAGCCCTCAGCCTGAGAAGAGGGTTGGACCGTATTTTGTCAAGAGCCTGAAGTGTTCATCTGGGTTTCCACAACCAGAACCAGGAGATGTCTACACAGCTTTCAATCGCCTGGGGGAGACAGAAAGCTGTTGTGGGCGAAACCTGAGATCCAAAAAAGAGACTATTTTACCTTTAGCCCTGGGAGGTAACCCAGAGCTGTTTCCAGAAGTATCCATGTCTGCCAACTGCAGAGAGGAAATGATTGCATGATTCCTGAGCTCCAGTAATGGAAGTCACCAACTGCCAGGATGGTCTGGGGAATCAGCTGGCTGATGCTACAGGTAGGCATTACCTATCACTTGCCCCGATAAGTTAGATGCCTGGATGTGTGGCCCTTGTCCTCAGTGCTGGCCTGATCCAGCGTTCCCAAGAAAGCCACTCAGAAGGTGACATGCTGCTGCTGCTGCTAGACCCTGCAAGCAACTCAGAAGGTGACAAGCTGCTAGTATTTGGCCCCTTTGTTTGAGGCCTCAGCTCTATTGATTCAGCTGCCATTCCCAGACCCTGTGAGAATCTGTAGAACCGCATCGGCCCAGTGGCACTGAGGGCTGAGGCACTGGATGCCTTACCTTACATCATGCCAGTGATCCAGGTTTGGGAACAAGACTGGGGTCATCGGAGAGCCGGCATGGGGGGAGGGACAGAGCAGGATTGAGTAGCCAAAAGGTAGCTCTCCTTTCCCGGTGTGGTGCCTTGTCACCCACCGTAGTTCTACTGCCCCCGGATGGAGGTCTGAGGGCAGTGCAGGTGGGTGGGCATTCCGGTACCACGGTGTGCACGTGCTTCGACAGGCACGCGGGTGGCTGAGACAGGGGATGGGAGAAAAACAGGGGGAAAATGGGGTTAAAAAAGATAATAGAAAAA
This sequence comes from Neoceratodus forsteri, assembly GCA_016271365.2. Taxonomy (NCBI): domain Eukaryota; kingdom Metazoa; phylum Chordata; order Ceratodontiformes; family Ceratodontidae; genus Neoceratodus; species Neoceratodus forsteri. The sequence goes on along the minus strand of CM028131.1, from coordinate 682,754,687 downwards.
AAAAGTCTGTAGAACTGTGAGTAAACATTTACACAAAATTTGCCAACCCATTCCTTTCATTCTAAAAAGTGCACCAATGCCTGCCAACCAGCTGTACCATACAGGTCTGCAACTCTTCCTGGGTACTCTGACTAACTCTAGGGGACACTGGTACCAGTGAGGAGATGGGCAAGTCAATATGTGTGGTTGTTGTTGGGGATGGGCACCACTGTTATTGACATTGTTCTTGTATTTCCAAACCAGTCATTTATCTCCACATCCCTTTTCCTCTTATCCCAGGTCTAATAAACTGTTTGTTCTTTTTGAAACCTGTCTCATGAGAACATCATTGCATGAGCATATTATTAGCTAAAGTCTATAATTACATGCATGTTGAAGTAGTTAAGTTATTGCTGGTTTTCCATGTGTGGGGTGACTGCAAGGGGAAGTGGGTAGGTACATCATCCCAGGGGGCTGTACCCTACACATATCTGGCCCACATTATATTTTAACTCTGGGTGGAGGCACTGCGCTAATCAATTTATGTTGGGAAAGAACCCCCCCCCCTTCCATCCAAAACAGAGTCCAGGCCCTTCAACCTTGCTTGAGCCCATAAGGCAGGGGAAGTAACTGACAGTCACACGGCAACTTGGTTACACACTGTTAAACATATCCCAGGCCTGGTGTCCTTCAGCCCTGACAAAAATATTTGATCAGGGCCCCACCATCTGTTTTTTAGGTGCCAAATAAAATTTGGTGCCTACTGCAATCACCGGAACTTTTTGATAGCAGTTTGGGGCACAGAGGATATAGGGGTTGCTCACTGTAGTGGCTGGAACGTGATTTTTCAGCATTTTACCAAGTGGCTGATGTTCATAGCCACTTAGCAAAATGCTGAGTGGCTAATGTTAGCAGTGTTTTTTTCATAAGAGTTTTGAACACTTGTCTGGTTAATTTTATTTGCATTTTGTAACAGAATTGTTAATAGAACTGTTATATGGTGATGGATACTGTGGATGTTTCATTGTAACAGTTGTGTCCCTCGAGTTGTTTATTTAATATTATTTATAGTTCTGCTTATTCAAAACTAGGGGTGTGTGAGTAACACGTATAAAATTACGGACACCACAAATAATACGCTTTTCGATATTCAGAACCCAAATACCGAATAGAGCACCATTCAGCCAGTATTTGGGTTGGCTTTTCAGTGGAATTTTAAGATCTCCTGGGACTTGCTTGCCAATCGCTGAGCATTTGCCAAAGCCAAATCATGTGACTGCCACATTGCAGCAGAGAAAGACGTGGTGCAGAGAGCTCTGTGAGTAGGAGAGATTAAGCACTAGCAAATTACATTTACATCACAAAACCTTTACTTTTTTTTTAGTGTACTGTGTTTCATTTAGTGCCTGGTACTAGTAGGAATGTTTTCCCCTCAGAGAAATCATCCGATCTAGTCATTTATTTAGCAGGAGCTGTGCAGACTGCAGGGAGAGACTTGAGGTTTCACTGTCTAGATTATGTCACAGGCCTCAGTGCTCGGAGGAGGTGGAGAAAAAGAAGAAGAAGAAGAATTTATATTGTGCTTTTCCTACACAATGTATCCCAAAGCACTTTATAAGCAATGCTAGACTGGTAGTGAAGTGACTGAATGTGTGGTGGTGGCCATATCGCACATCAACACCCATACACAGCCTGGACAATTGCATGAACCAGTTTTATGGGAAGGGGAATATTGGCCAGGAATGTCCCCTACTCTTTGCGAAGAATGCCTTGGGTTCTTTTACTCCATGGGTAGCAATTCAGAAAACCTGCAGAGCGCATGACAGTGTCGCTGAATTGTCCAGTCTTGAGATGCCAGTGTTTTTGCATTACTTTTTATGGACTTTGATCAGCTTGGCTTACCCCTTTGTTTTCTTTTTGCAAACTTGGACTACTTGCTACTGGCATCTCAAGACTGGACAATTCAGTGACATTGTCATGCACTCTGCAGGTTTTCTGAATTGCTACCCATGGAGTCACAGTGCTAGTATTAATTTAGACAGACTTCCTCATGCTTCTTTTTGGTGTAACCCCCCTGCAAATGGGGGTTCCCGAAAAGTCTTCCTTGATCTTACCTAAATGCTCACTGCGAGGCTGGTGTCCTGCGTTTTAGCAGTTTAAATGTGATTGCCAGAGAGTTCCTGTATAGCCTCTGTGTACTGTCTCTTTAAGAGCTGCCTGGATTGCAGTCATAATTAATCTGAGAGGGAGCTCTGTTAGAAGATGTACTTGTTTGCTGATCATTTGTTAGAGTAGTAATAATACTGCAGTTTGTTCTAATCTGCCTTCTTTGCAGCATGGACAGTTCTGTTTGTTTCCATCATCTTGGTCCTGGACTGCAGAATGGGCCAATTAGTACATTTGGGACTCTAAAATGGAGCCTGCCTACAGGGGCTAGGTGGGGCCAAAACTTGTAGGAATTGTAGTTTGGGGCTTTTGGTGCCTACAATAACCTGGAGGGGGAGCCCTTGTTGTGACTGACAGACAGATCAGCCAACCAAACCTTTTGGATCTTTAGGAAAGTCCCACACTGCTTGCAGTTTCAGTTAGATCTGAGTTGGGAAGTGAAGAAGTAACAGCTCGAGATAGTTTAAGCAGCAATCCATAGTGGATTCACGTGGGAGAACTGTGGAAAGGCCTGTGTTTGGCCTGCATGCCTGCCTGCTGTTTCTGAGAGGGACCTTGTGTTTTTTTTTTCGGACTGAATCCGAACTGGGAGAGTGAATTAAGCCACTGAATTGTGACCAGGCTTTAACCTGAAGAAGACTGAAGATTTGCTGAATGCGATCGGCCTGTCAGAACTTCCAGCTACCTCTGAACTCCCAGATTGTGCAGAGACTCTGTAATTGTGACCGGAGAGCCATTTGCCTGGTACAGTGGAATTGTCTTATATGTGAATGTGCTGTGTGCTTATAGTGGGTCGTGATTTTGTTCCCCACTGTGTGTCTGAACTGTGTTTTGCTTGCTGGAGGCTGTATCCAGCTCCACGGGTTGAATCTGTATCCATTTCCGTTTGCCTGAGCCCTGCTACACTGGCCTAGCCAGAATACCTGCTACGCAGAGAAAGTCATCAACAAGAGACTGGCCTGGGGATCAGCCCCCTGCTCAACGCCTTGAACAGGATTCACACCTCGGTGATTCGTGTGGGCCCTGCTTGTCCGGGCACTCCAGCTCAACAGCCTGCAGTCTCGATTTCATCCTGCCTGTGTCCAGTATTGAGTATCATGAGTAAACATCAGGATAGCACCCTGCAACAACAGCTAAATCTAAAAGTGTTGTCATCTGACTGTCTTGTTGCCTTTTCTTTCATGAAGTATGTGTTGTGCATGTTGTTTTCTTCCATCACAGGGCCCCAACCAGCTGCAACGTTCCTGGCTTGCCCACGGTTTTCCTACCTGGGTACCCAGAGTGTGTGACTGTGTAGGGACTCTGAATTGCGTGCATAATTGTCTGATTATTATGGCTTTTTAGCAAATCAACCCGATTACGCCCCTCCTTTGTTCAAATCCCCTGAATAAATCAGAGTTAACTTTGTTTGCATTTAACCTGGCTGAGGTTCCAGTTTGTGCCAAGTGTATTGTACTGTTGTTATTTGCTATGCTTAACCTTGTTTTACAGGGGGTCCCCAGGGTCAAGCTAGAGGAACCAGCCCTGGTGGTTAAGTGCAAAAAGTGTGGGTAATTGCCTGGTGAATAAGGGTCATTGTGAAAGTAATTATTGTATATTGTTCAGACCACTAGAAGGGAAAGAGGGGGTTACAGTGTCCCGGAGGGCTGTGCCCAGGTTAGCTTGACCACTAACAACCCTGACCTCCAGGTGGAGGCACCCATTTCATTACCCAGGCCCCTTAACCAGCTACTAGCCAAACAGGCAGGGGTAGTAGCCCGTGGGACTGGGCCACCTAGGGGTTACATCTTGGAGGCTCACCGCTGGGATGTTGTGCCTTCTAGTGGCCAAAAATGATGAATTATTGTTAAGGATTAATGGCTACCCCAGTAGAAATGGCTGCACACAAGTTGGTGGGGTGGTGTACTGGGCAGGAGATCGACCCCCAAAATGCTCTGCTTATACTGGCTATTCCCCTGGGTACCAGTAAGGACACTGTAGAGGGAGCACTCTCCAAAGTTGAATGTTTAAAAAACCCTATGGTTGTGGGTCGATTTGCTGATTTGATCGCCCAAACTTTCATAGCTTTGGTAGAGTGTAATGACCTCATGGACAGCTCTAAAGTGCCACAGACTATTGTCTCACAAGGGGTCCTAGCCACCTGGAGAGTAATAACAAAAGACAGTAAAGACCCTGGGGAGGATGAGCTCCCACCATTATCAGAGACTTTTGAGGAGAAATTTTCCAAGATGTTGCTGGAGGAAGGGAAAACCATAGAGGACTTTAAGAAACTATTCCTACCACCTGGGGGTGTTCCTTCCCCAACACCCGTTCCCACTCCAGTAACTATTACTGCCCCACCTTCTTTTCCCATGCCAATGCTGGCCCCTATATCTGTACCCGCCATTAGTCACGACTCCTACGGAAGGCTGAGAATCTTCTCAGGCACCCTCCCCACTCCCCAGCGAGAGGATGACTGGGAGATCTGGATCGACTATGTTGCCCCCTTGGTACCCAAGTGGCAGTGTGTGGAGGCTGAGAAGCGGAAAAGAATCATAGAAAGTTTGAGGGGCCCCGCCCCTGAGGCCATTACATTTTTGACATCCATGAACCCCGAAGCATCTGCTCAGAAGTACCTATCTGTACTTGAAGGCAATTTTGGGAGCATTGAGTCAGAGACTTTGATGTGGAAATTCAAGGTACCAAACAATGGAAGGGGAAAGTTTGTCTGTGTATGTTACTCACCTAGAAAGAGCTCTGCAGAAAGCTTACTGGAAAGTGAGCGGTAGCCACCAAATGATTTAACCGTATGAGTTGGGGCATACTGCAACACGCCAAGCATTCTAAACTGCAGATCATCCAGTTAAGGCTCCAGGATAGGAGAGGTAACCCACCTGACTACTGTGACTTGAAAAAAAGAACTCAGGAGGTAGAAGGTGAAGAGGGAGATTGTAATTATGGGGTGAGTGCAGCCAAGTGATCATGGCACCAGAGGACCTTCCAAAATGGAGACCACTTGCGATGAGTGTCCCACTGCGGGCTAACTAGTGGGGAGGAGTTACACAAGGAAGCTGGTAGGTACAACCAAGTGTATTCGCTGAGGTATCTCAGCTGGGACAGAGACCCCTGGCCTTGTAAGGATGTGTGACTGTTATGGGAGGGGGCACCCTCAGGCATCCTCTACTGAGGGTGGCTTCTCAGCTGAGCTTAAGGAATTGACTCATACCCTAAAGGAACATTTGAGACATGGTACATTACCAGCAGAAGTCAGATCACACTCTCCCATCGACGTTCCAGCATCCCCTGCTATGTTCTCCCCAAGGTTGCCCCGAGAGCCTGTAATTTGTCACAATTGCAGCAAGGATGACCATATGAAATGGGAATGCCGGTCTCAGAAGGACTTAGAGAAAGTGGTGAACCGGCTTCAAGGAGAGCTTTGGAAAACAAGTTAGTGGTCGAGGCATTTAATGACCAAGGTGAAGGCTTTGCCATCCTAACTCAAACCCTCTGTGGCTAAATTGTCTGTCCAGGCCCCTGCTGTTGTCCCTCCAGACTGGTCCAAAATAGTACTCTTCAATGAAGACTACTGCTATGAATGGTATTCCTACCAGGGTTGTGGGTTGACAGTGGGTCCAGTGACCACTGTATTTCAGGGACTGGTATGACAAACACTTATCTGATGTGCCTTACAATCCTGGAAGGCCTACATGTGTGGGGGCTGTTGGCGTAAGTATTATCCCACCTAGGATATGTCCACCTCTGTTGTCTTCTCCGTGAACTGTAACTGTAGAGGAGTGAGGGAGACACTGGCCCCAGTAGTGTGTCCCCCAGCGACTGTTGTGATGGGGTTCCGTGTTAATTAGAACCAAATGCCCACATGTTTGGGAGACTATACACCCTCACAAGAGAAACAAGGGCAACTAACTAGGCCCTAAGAATCTAGCCTTCCAAAAGGGCATAAGGACTTACAACAGAAACCCAAGAAGAGGACCCAGATGAGCCAGTGGGGATAGTGTGGAAAAAGGAACCTGACTCCTTGGTAGTGGCCCCCAACACCCAGTGCACAATCCATGGAGAAGTCCACCTAAAGAGAAACGTAAAGAACAAAATGTTAATGTTGGATGCACCAGGTGATGGAAAGTTGCCAGAAGGATTATTGGTTAAACCCAGCATCTTGCCTGCCCGTGTCCATGGCGCTTCTGCGTACAACGAGTGATGGTCCAGATTCAAATGTGCTGATCGGGAGGTCCGGTGAACAGAGGGCGCACTCTAGCTACAGTAGACTGTGCAGACACTGCAGTATTATCCAATAACAAGTACCTCTGGCCAAAAGCAGAGAGTGACCTGGACTTATTTGACTTTGGAGGTTTCCCCGCTGCCAGCTGAATGGAAGGCTAGATTAGCAAGCGAAATCGCCCAGAGAGACCCAGTGTTTTTGTTAAAAGAATGGGACATGGGGTGTGTCCAGGGTGCAGAGCATCATATGTGCTTGCATGATGACCAGCCATTTTGAGAGAGATCCCAGCTCCTCACCCCAGCAGACATAGATGATGTGAGGAGACACCTCAAGGAAATGCTAGCTTCTGGCATGATACAGGAATCAAGAGCCCATATGCCTATCCCATTTGTGGTTGTGCATAAGAAGAATGGGTGTGAGGATGTGTGTTGATTATTCAGACCCTGAACGGTGGACTATCCCATCAATACACCATGCCCGTATACAGGTGATGCCCTGATTGCTTGGTGGGGAGCAAATGGTTCTCAGTATTGACCTTTGCATGATATTACCAGATCTGCATGGCCACGGAGGACCTTGAGAAAACCACCTTCATCTGTCCTTTGGGGTTCTACTAATTCCTGAGAATGCCACATGGGATTTCAGGTGCCCTGGCCACCTTTCAGCGACTGATGGAATATGCGGTGGGAGATATGAACTTGCTGGAATACCTAGTGTACCTAGATGATGTCATTGTGTTTGGACGCACATTAGAGGAGCATGAGACCTGACTGTTTAAAGTCCTAGACCGATTGGAAGACTTCGGCCTCAAGCTGTCTATTGACAAGTGTCAGTTTTTTCAAACCTCTGTGAAGTATGTGGGGCACATAGTATCTGCAGAAGGGATAGAAACTGATCTCAGTAAGGTCAAGTCACTGACTACTTGGCCCCAGCCCCATAACTTGAAAGAACTACAACATTTCCTGGGGTTCTGTGGCTATTACCACGGGTTCATAAAAGACTATTCCAACGTGATTCGCCCACTCCTGAATATCACCCAGGGTTACCCCCTACCAACCGTAAATACAAGAAAGGGGCTGTCAAAGAACCCGAGAAAGTATACTTCTGAACAGGTGAACCTTTTGCGCCCCGCTGGACACCCGAATGTGAAGCAGCCTTCCGCAAAGTCATATACCAGCTCACCCACACCCCCATCCTTGCCTATGCTGACCCTACCAAGCCCTATGTGCTGTATATGGATGCTAGTCTGCAGGGCCTAGGAGCTGTGCTGTATCAAGACCATGAGGATGGTTTGAGACCAGTGGCTTTTGCCAGCAGAAGCTTGACCCCGTCAGAATGAAACTATCCTGTGCACAAGCTGGAGTTCCTTGCCCTAAAATGGGCCATTGTTGACCAGTTTCATTAGTACCTCTATGGAGCAAAGATATTGGTGAAGACCGACAATAACCAGTTTGTACAGACTTCAGCTAACTTGGACGCCACTGGGCACTGGTGGCTCTCTACTTTATTCAACCTATGATTATGCTGTTGAATACAGGCCAGGACTGAACCATATTGATGCTGACAACCTGTCAGGAAGGCCAGTCTCCAAGAGTGATTAGGTCAGGTTGTCTGAACCTGACATCCGAGCATTGTGCCAAAAGTTTGACACAGATGAACAGGTGTCTGAGGACACAGTGGACTGTCTAGTAGATTGCTTGGGCCCTCCTGATACCTGCATACTGGCTGCCTATTGCCATTTCTCTGCTCTAGATATTAGTGCACTACCTCAACTTGACAATTACAGTATTCAGTGGGCTCAATCCCAAGATCCTATGATTCAACCTGCACTTTATGCCCTGTGTGTAGGGAAAGATGTGTCTAAGTTGCGTTCCCCTGACTTGCGAACTGCCCTATTGTTTAAAGAAGGCCCCAGGTTGAAGTTACTCAATCAGTTGTTATACAGAAGGACAGTGGATCATAGTGGTCAAGTAGACAAGCAACAATTGGTCCTGCCCACGGCCTTTAAACACCTGGTACTGAGGTCCCTCCACAATCACATGGGGCACCTCGGTATTGACAGGACTCTCGACCTGATACGATCTCGATTCTTCTGGCCCAAGATGGGGGCTGATGTTAAGCACCATGTAAAGACCTGTAGTCATTGCCTCCAAAGAAAAGCCCTGCCTCAAAGGGCTGCCCCCCCTTGTCAATATCACTACCAGCACCCCCATGGAACTGGTCTGCATAGATTTTTTGTGTTTAGAACCTGATCAACAGAAGATTGGCAATGTATTAGTGGTTACGGATCATTTCACATGGTATGCACAAGCTTTTCCAACTAAAGATCAAAAAGCCTCTACCGTGGCCAAGGTGCTAGCGGAAAAATTCTTCATCCACTATGGTGCCCCCCCCCCCAGTGGATCCACTCTGACCAAGAAGAATGCTGAGGACATCCACAAGGGAGGCCCACAAAAGGGTGGCAAGGGACACCACAGAGGAAGGAAACAGCTTCTGATAGGGGACTCAGTTGTTAGAGGGGTAGACCTGGGGAAGAGAGAGAAGAGGGAAGTAAGGTGCCTGTCTGGTGCCATGGCTTGAAGGGACAAGAAGCCAACCTCAGGATTGCAGAAGCAGCATCACAGCAGAGGGACTAGATATCATTGTCCACCTTGGGACAAATTTTAACTAGCTAGGGCATGGGATCAGTGCAGTGCAGGATGAAACCGTGGAGTTGGGGGAGGCCTCAGACAGGTAGCAAGCATGTTTACCTTCTCAGAGGTGCTGCCAGTCCATGGCAGGGGTGAGGCTAGGGTACTGCACACCATGCAGTTTAATGAATGGTTGCAAAATTGGTGCAGAGCACAGGGCTTTGGCTTCATTGGGGACTGGGGGTACACCTGGAGAGATGAAGGTCTATACTGGCAGGTTGGTCTGCATCTGTCCACGAAGGGAACCAAGCTCCTAAGTGACAGGTTTAAATGCTTCATTGGCAAGCTTTTAAACTAGCCATGGGGGAAGGTGCTGATAAGAGACAGGAAATGTCAAGCCTCCCCCCACAAAACATGTCAGGTAGTAAGGTAAACACTGAGGTACAGTGCTCAACAGAGGGCAGGACAGGGGTAAATGGAAAAATAGACAAGGGTAATAAGAGTAGGCATGGGGGAAAAAAGGATAAAGCCAACATTAAATGGAGGGGAATGAGTACCAATGCCCGTAGTCTGGGAAACAAGTTTCCTGAGCTAGTAGCCTTGATGGAAGATGAACAATTGGATATTGTGGCAGTCATGGAAATATGGTACACGGAGAACCATGACTAGAATGTCAACATGCCAGGGTACACAGTCTACAGAAGGGACAGGGAGGGGAAAAGAGGAGGTGGAGTAGCTCTATACATAAGGGAAGCGATCAAAGCTACAGAACTAAAAAGTAAAGGGGGGAGGACAAGAGGCACTCTGGGTCACCTTGGAGACAGGGAATGGCATCAAACCCGCACAGGGGTTGTATACAGACCCCCATCTCAAGAGGAGGAAATGGACAAGAAAATGATAGAGGACATTCTCAAAATGGTTGAAAAGGGGAGATACTGTTGATGGGGGACCTGAATATGCCAGATGTTAACTGGATGACATGTACTGCAGCCACATCCAAGAGCAGGGTCATTCTCGATGCCCTGCAGGGGGCAGGTCTTAGACAGCTAGTGTTGTAACCCACTCAGGAGGGAGCAATACTAGACCTGGTACTCTCAAATGGAGAGAGGATCACAAATTTAGAAGTCAGTAGACATCTGGGAACAAGCGACCACTGCAGTGTGCTTCACAATAAGCACAACCATGGAGACGAGCCATACAAAAACAAGGATAGTGGACTTTAGAAGGGCTGGCTTTGGAAAAATGGGTGAATACCTGAGGAATACACTAGCAAATGGACAAAAAGGAGGCATGGAAGAACAATGGGGAAAAATCAAAACTGCCATCATAGAGGCAACAAGCCTTTGTGTGAAACAAATAAAGAAAACAAAGGGGAGTAAAAAAACACTATGATTCTCAAAAGAGATGGCAGGGAAGGTTAAGGAGAAAAAGGCTGCATTCAAAAAGTATAAGGAATCACATAAAGAGCATGACAGGGAACTGTATCAATTAAAGCAGAAAGAAGTGGGGAAGGCAGTCAGAACAGCAAAAGCCCAAACAGAGGGAAAAATAGCCAATTCAGTTAAGAAGGGGGATAAAACCTTTTATAGGTACATTAGGGAGCATAGAAAGGTTAAGGGAGGAATAGTGAACATTAATAAGGGAGAGAGGAGGTGGCAGAGGTAGACAGTGAAAGGGCAGAGATACTGAATGAATACTTTTGCTCAGTATTCACAAAAGAAGATGAGGAGGAGTTACCTTAACCAGACAATACAAGCACTCTGGGTAGGGGGGTTGACACCAGTCCATTTACAGAAGAAAGAGTCCTGAAAGAACTCCTAAAACTCAAGGTAGACAAAGCAATGGGGCCTGACGGGATTCACTCCAGAATTTTAAAAGAACTAAGGGAGGACTTAGTGACACCACTGACCACACTTTTTAACAAATCATGGGAGGATGGGGTGGTACCTGAGGACTGGAGGAGGGCAGATGTGATTCCCCTTCACGAAAGTGGGAGCAAGGCAGAAGCAAGAAACTACAGACCTGTAAGTTTGACCTCAGTGGTAGGGAAAATGATGGAATCACTTCTGAAAGAAAGAATTGTTGAGTACCTAGAGGCCAGCGGGGCACAGGACCCAAAGCAGCATGGATTTACAGCAGGAAGGTCATGTCAGATGAATCTAATTGATTTCTTTGACTGGGTGACCAAAGTAATGGACCAGGGAGGGGCTGTGGATATGGCCTACCTAGACTTTAGCAAGGCATTTGACACAGTCCCACACAAAAGATTAATAGTCAAATTAACCAGTCTGGGAGTGGATCCCAGGGTGGTAGTCTGGGTAGCAAACTGGCTGCACAACAGGTTCACAGAAGGTAATAGTGAATGGAACACATTCCGAAGAAAGGGGGGTTACTAGTGGAGTACCTCAGGGCTCAGTACTGGGTCCAGTCCTCTTTAACATCTTTATAGTTGACATTGCAGAGGGTCTGGAGGGAAAGGTATGCCTCTTTGCAGATGACACAAAGATATGTAACAGAGTTGATACACAAGTGGGGGTAGAAAGCATGAGAACGGACTTGGCAAGGTTGGAGGAATGGTCAGACATATGGCAACTTAGATTCAATGCAAAGAAGTGCAAAGTAATGCACCTAGGAAACAAAAACCCAAGAGAAGAGTACACAATAGCAGGGGAGGTACTAACAACAACAAAAATGGAAAGGGACTTGGGAGTAGTCATATCAGATGATTTAAAGGTTGGTAAGCAATGTGAGAAGTCAGTAAGAAGAGCCAGGGGGATACTGGGATGCATAGGAAGGAGCATCACAAGTAGAAAAAGGGAAGTGGTTATCCCTCTGTACAGACAGTTGGTGAGACCCCATCTGGAGTACTGTGTGCAGTTTTGGAGACCTCATCTACACAAGGACAAAGACAGGATGGAAGCAGTCCAGAGGAGGGCAACTAAAATGGTGCAGGGTCTGCATCAGAAACCATATGAAGAGAGACTGAGAGAGCTTAATATGTATACCCTTGATGAAAGGAGGGACAGGGGACATGATAGAAACTTTCAAGTACCTCAAGGGAATCAACAAAGTCCAGGAGGGTAGCATCTTTCAGAAAAAGAGATGTGTAAGAACAAGGGGGGCACAATTTAAAGATAGAGGGGGGATGGCTCAGGGGTAATGTGAGGACATTTTTTTTTCACGGAGAGAGTGGTGGATGCATGGAACCGCCTTCCTGGGGAGGTTGTTGGGTCTAAAACAGTGGGGGAATTCAAACATGCATGGGACAGACATAAGGCAAATGTAGTGGGGGTGGCAGGAAGTAGGCTGTTGGTGAACTAGAATCTGCAGCTTATCCAGTAGGTAGGGAAATGGGCAGACTGGGTGGGTCAAGTGGTCCTTATCTGCCGTCAAAGTCTATGTTTCTGTTTTCTATGTAAAGGCAGAGACTTTGAAAGTAGGCTAATCAAAGAAATGCTGTCTCTATGGGGGGTGTGGAAGTCAAGAACCACCCCTTATCACCCACAGGGGGGACCCTCAACCAGAACATTTTAACTGCACTCTTCTAGAAATGCTGGGCACCCTCCACCCAAAGACAAGCATAAGTGGAGCCAGCAGATTTGCACATTCGTACACGTGTACAATTGCACAAAAAATGACGCTACTGGGTTCTCCCCCTACCGCCTCATGTTTGGGAGGGAGGCCCGCCTACCAGTTGATGTCTGTTTTGGGGTCTCTCCAGATGGGGACCGAGCTGAAAACTATCTGCAGTATGTACAGAAACTGAAAGTTCAACTGAACCTTGCATATCAACTGGCCTAGACAATGGTCATAAAAGAAATCTACTCACAAAGAGGCACGACAAGAAAGTAAAACTCAAGAGCACGTCCTGAGACCATGTGTTGTTATGCAATTTGGGACTACATGGCAAGTATAAAATTGCTGATAGGTGGCACCATCTTCCTCATGTAGTAGTTGGACTGTTGGATGATCTACCAGTATACAAGGTACGCCCAGAGAATAACTCCAAAGCTGTCAAGACTATGCACCATAACCACTTGCTGCCTATCGGCCAAGTTATTATTGAAGCTGAGCCAGCAGACATTGCTTCCCCTGGGCCAGTGACTCATGCTGCTGCAAAAAAGAGACAGAGTCAACCTACCCCAGTAGTTACAGAGTTAAGGTTTCCCCCCGCAGCAGGCTCAGAATGATAGTGACTGTCAGTCCACCTCTGACAAAAGTGAGTGTGACAATGCCTATTACCCCTCCTATGAATTGAGTCAGCTGTTTCGAGGTAACCCTATGACTTATTGTGAGGATGAAGCTAGGCCTTCTGGACTACCTAACCCCCAGCTTCGTCCTTGGAGCCAGTGCTCCCTGAAAGTGAGGAGCAAAGCATCACATCTGAGGTTGCGGACTCTGTGTTTCGTGGAACTGTGTGCCTTGCCCGAAGAAGGGACTGATGGTCTGAGTCTTTCTGGTGACACATCAGAATTTAAACAACAATATGAGATTGCTGACCACCCCCTTCAGTGCCACAAAGCCTAACTGTGCCAGAACCTTCTCTAAATGAGCCAAGTGTTGTGGAAACAGAGCCTACAGAGCAATGAGCTGACAGTGCTCCCAGTTTGGACATTCCCATCTGTGCAGAGGCACCCCTCACAACTGATGAAAGCTCTAAAGTTAGTGCTGAAAGTACAGAGACTGTGGCTGTTCCCCCCAGAAAGACTGGCCAAGCTGTCAAGCCAGTATTGCGCTTCAGTTATGATTCTCCTGGGAGGCCAGTGCATTTGCCTCTCAATGTGGTTCACAAAGGTGTTTATATTTCTCAGAGCTCATTGCTCAAATTAAGCTTGACGGCCAATTCCAGGTTACTTGTTCTTCCCTATCACCATGGTGCACCTGCCCCACCCGGCCCCAAGTTAGCTGATAGGGAAGGGCCCCCTCTTACATTGTTTAATGTGCAAGAAGTTATTACCAGAAGCAGTATTGTGATGTTACTAATGTGTTAATCATAGTGGAATCAGCATTACCTGTATGAAACATGCATAAGTATTGCCAATATGGATGTAGTAATGCGAAGTATATTGAAAGGTATAGTGTTGTAACAAGCTAATGATATATACTGTATGTCTCATTTATATTGCATTTTTGATATTGTGAGGGTACAGACTTGTCGCGGACGTCAAGTTTTCTCCAGGCAGGGAAGGGTGTAACCCCCCTACAAATAGGGGTTCCCGAAAAGTCTTCCTTGAGCTTGCCTAAATGCTCACTGCCAGGCTGGTGTCCTGCAGTTTAACAGTTTAAATGTGATTGCCAGAGAGTGCCTGTATAGCCTCTGTGTACTGTCTCTTTAAGAGCTGCTTGGATTGCAGTCATAATTAATCTGAGAGGGAGCTCTGTTAGAAGATGTACTTGTTTGCTGATCATTTGTTAGAGTAGTAATAATATTGCAGTTTGTTCTAACCTGCCTTCTTTGCAGCATGGACAGTTCTGTTTGTTTCCATCATCTTGGTCCTGAACTGCAGAATGGGACAATCAGTACATTTGGGACTCTAAAATGGAGCCTGTCTACAGGGGCTTGGTGGGGCCAAAACTTGTAGGAATTGTAGTTTGGGGCATTTGGCGCCCACCTGGAGGGGGAGCCCTTGTTGTGACTGACAGATAGCTGAGCCAACCAAACCTTTTGGATCTTTGGGAAAGTCCCACACTGCTTGCAGTTTCAGTTAGATCTGAGTTGGGAAGTGAAGAAGTAACAGCTCGAGACAGTTTGAGCAGCAATCCATAGTGGATTCATGTGGGAGAACTGTGGAAAGGCCTGAGATTGGTCTGCATGCCTGCCTGCTGTTTCTGAGAGGGACCATGAGGGTTTTTTTTTTTCGGAGTGAATCCGAACTTGGAGAGCGAATTAAGCCATTGAATTGTGACCAGGCTTTAACCTGAAGAAGACTGAAGATTTGCTGAATGTGATCGGCCTGTCAGGACTTCCAGCTACCTCTGAACTCCTGGATTGTGCAGAGACTCTGTAATTGCGACCGGAGAGCCATTTACCTGGTACAGTGGAATTTCCTTACATGTGAATGTGCTGTGTGCTTATAGTGGGTCATTATTTGGTTCCCCACTGTGTGTCTGAACTGTGTTTTGCTTGCTGGAGGCTGTATTCAGCTCCACAGACTGAATCTGTATCCATTTCCATTTGCCTGGGCCCTGCTACACTGGCCCAGCCAGAATACCTGCTACGCAGAGAAAGTCATCAACGAGACACCGGCCTGGGGATCAGCCCCCTGCTCAACGCCTTGAACAGGATCAACGCCTCGGTGATTCGTGTGGGCCCTACTTCTCCAGGCACTCCAGCTCAACAGCCTGCAGTCTCAATTTCTTTCTGCCTGTGTTCAGTATTGGATATCGAGAGTAAACATCATGGTAGTTCCCTGCAACGACAGCTAAATCTAAAAGTGTTGTCGTCTGATTGTCTTGTTGCCCTTTCTTTCACGAACTGAGCCCTCTGGCTCCTGATTACAAATAGTGTGTGTTGTGCATGTTGTTTTCTTCCATCATGGGTCCCCAACCAGCTGCAACGTTCCTGACTAGCCCACTGTTTTCCTACCTGGGTAACCAGAGTGAGTGACTGTGTAGGGACTCTGAACTGCAGGCATAACTGTCTGATTATTATAGCTTTTAAGCAAATCAACCTGATTATGCCCCTCCCTTGTTCAAGTCCCCTGAATAAATCAGAGTTAACTTTGTTTGCATTTAACCTGACTGTGGTTCCAGTTTGTGCTAAGTGTATTGTACTGTTGTTATTTGCTGTGCTTAACCTTGTTTTACAGGGGGGTCCCCAGGGTCAAGCTAGAGGAACCAGCCCTGGTGGTAAGTGCAAACAGTGTGGGTAATTGCCTGGTGAATAAAGGTCATTGTGAAAGTAATTATTGTATATTGCTCAGGCCACTAGAAGGGAAAGAGGGGGTTACAGTGTCCCGGAGGGCTGTGCCCAGGTTAGCTTGACCACTAACAACCCTGAACTCCGGGTGGTGGCACCCGTTTCATTACTCAGGCCCCTAGCCCAGCATGCAGGATTAGTAGCCCTTGGGATAGCGCCACCTAGGGGTTACATTTGTGTGTCTCTTTATTTTGTTGCTGCATCCTCTGACACATTTGCCTGATTGCTAAGTCTGTCAGTTTCAAATTTAGTAAGTCAGAAATGTTGCGTACCACCAGCCCTGTGTGCTGCATCAGTCTTCTTTCTGTGTTTCACTTAGCATTAGGACAGAGCTTGAACAGCCTGCGTTGTGGGCTCGTCAGACATCTGCATTCATTGTTGATGGTGTATTTTGAGTTAAGAAGAGACCACAATCATTGGTTCAGCTGGTTTGGCACTTTTCTTTGTTTGGTTCAGACCTTTTACTACAGACTGTGCATTTACTGATCAGGCGACAGGGAGAGAGTGCAACCTATTACACAGAGGATTTATGAGCTGCTCTCTCTGGATTTCTGGCACCGGTTGTACTCTCCACAACATAGGTGTTCTCATTTCTTAATCTAACTGTTGAGCCATCAATATTCCCCCCAGTTTTGGACAAAACCTGTGCTCTGTCCCCTGTTTGCAACTATGGTCAGTTGGACAGTCTCCCCGTATGCTACGTTACTGCAGCGAGGAGTGCATGCATATGCGCCAGCTTGACAGAAAATGCCACGTTCACAGTAGCAGCATTTACACTTTATGAGGGAGGGAAAAAACAACTTCACCAGGAAGAGAATCTTTTTTTTTTTTATTGAACATCAGTATTTAACACAGGGTATGGAACTGTGCTCTCAGACGTAGGTGGACGTTTCCCTTTAATGGCTACTTTGCAGAATCAATTGAGCCATTTGAAATTGAACCACTGGGTTGCTGGATTCAAAAAATGAACTCCTCTCCTCACCTGGCACAACTTGCTTTAATATACCTAAGCAGGCCGGCCCGGTGGCGCTGAGGGTTGAGGCGCTGGATGCCCACACGCTCGCTCGCGGCACCAGGTTCGTAATGGACCTGGGGCAGGGGACTAGCGGGGAGGAGGGAGGATTGAGCGTCCCTATGGATGCTCTCCTGCCTCAGGGGTGGGATACCCGGAACGCGCAAGCGTCCGTCATTCCCATAAAGGAATTCGGTGGAAGCACCGATTCCTGAAAGGGACGGGCGACTCCTTCGTAGGGGGTCGGGAGGGGAGCGCTGCACGGCGCATGAGAGGTCTGTGCGTCAGCATGTTACCTCTCGGGACGTAGTCCCAAGCGCCGGCGTCCCCAGGGGATGAAACAAGGGGAAATATCACCCTCGCGGTCCTGGATGACGGCCCCTCCGCTCAGACCGCCACACCAGACAAGACCCCACTGTGCAGGAGGGAGGAGAGGAGGCACTCTAGGGGCAGATCTAGGGGATGGCAAAAGAACATTGAGAGGCCCAAAGGAGTAGGACCAAGAGGGTAGGAAATAGCAGGAGGGAGAAAAAGAAAGTATAAAAAAAAAAAAAAGATACCTAAGCTGCCCTCCTACAAGTGTGCCATCTGAGAGGATGTTTCGCACTGCTGGTGACGTTGTTGAGCCTCACCATTCCAAGCTGGGCCCTCAACACATTGAACAGCTAGTGTTCATTAAGCTGAACGTACCAGTAGTTGGCTACAAATATGATCTGCCCACATAAAACTGGTGGTTAGTAGGTCCTTCATCATTGGGGGTCAGAGAAAATTAGACAGTCTTAGGGCCCAGGATAGGCAGGAGCACTTAGAGATCCCATGAAGATATTCCCAGGCTGCCAGGGTTGTGGGGACAGTGGCAGGGTCCCCACGGGGGAGGCCGGTGGCAGTGGCTCTCCCCCTGTACCTGGTGTGTCTGGGTGGCCTAGGGGGAAGATGGAGCCAGTGGGCCTTTCACCCATTTATGGCCCCTGCTTGGAGGGGCAGATCCTGGGGCACTGGCATATAAGGGCCTGGCAGGTCACAGATCGTTTGGACAGGCCTTGGATGGTAGCCCCCTGG
Organism: Neoceratodus forsteri; assembly: GCA_016271365.2. Classification (NCBI taxonomy): domain Eukaryota; kingdom Metazoa; phylum Chordata; order Ceratodontiformes; family Ceratodontidae; genus Neoceratodus; species Neoceratodus forsteri. Next base: position 682,736,706 of record CM028131.1, on the reverse strand, counting down.
TTGGAGCTTAACATGAGCCCAGGATGTAGCAGAGGGGATGTGGGCCTGTGTAGATATCCCCCTAATGTAATGGTCATCTGGAAGTGGAACTAGAAACACGCCATTATGTGTGAAGGCAGGTTGTTCGGAGGGGCCTGGGTGGTGGCAGTGCCCAGGAGATCTCCCAGGCAGGGCAGCCAGTAGCAGGAGGCTTAATTACTGGAGCAGGGCTGGGTTTTAGGGCCACTGCATCAGTGGAGCCATGCAGAGGAGAGGCTGAGCCAAAAACAGGGAACCGGTGCAGAGAGTTCTGGTAACACCAGCAAGTAGCCGAGATGGAGTGTGTTACAGGGTTGAAGGACAAAAATCCTGGTACCCTCTTGGGGTTTGGGCCGAGGCCCCGGGGCCAGGTGGAGGAAGCTGCATGCTTTCCTGTGCCAGAGAGAGGGCATCAACCAGTGCCAGAGTGAGAATGGGTAACCCGGTAGTAAAGAGAAAAAAATTCGGCTTGCCAGATAAAGAGAGCCAAGAGCCTGTGGGATGGTAAGTCAGGAGGCACCTTGAGTAAAGCATCCAAGCAGATAGATAGAGAGAATCTTTGCTTGTACTGCCTGTAAATCCATCAGCTGCTGCTCAAAATGCCCAGCCAAAGTGTTTGTACAAAGGTTCGCATAGCCCCATGGAGCTGCTTTATTTATTTATTCAGATAAAGTATGTGACCCCTGCATTCCTGAGATCATTTGTGATGCAGGAGCTAAATAAAGAAGCTGGTTGGGAAGAGATCTGTAGTGATGTGCTTTATTTAAACTGTAAAGGGTAACTAATGAAATGGAGATTTTCCCTCTTCTTCATAACCAAATTAATTTTGTGGTAAGTTTGATTCCAGATTAATTTTTACCTTGCCTTAAATGAGGCCATGGGGCTCTGGGGCTTGAGGAGTCAGGAGCTGCAGCATGGAAAGCCTGGTCCAGTGTCAGCATCTGGGGAGAATCCAGATTTCAGTGGGTGTGATCGAGAGTGGTCAGGTGAATGAAGACGCCAGTAAGGTAGGCCACAGCTTCCCTGCCTTGCGTTGGGACTGCACTTCTCGGGTGATTTTTAGCACTTGATGTAGCTTCCCCCTTGTGCCCATGGACCACCTGTGATAGAAGTATGCCCCTGGATGGGGGTGCAGTGGGAAACACACATGGGAGCTTGTTTGGGATACTTCCCAAACCCTGAAATGCCACCAGACCCCGAGCCTTGTGGTCCAGTGTGATGTCAGCTTCCTGGCCTGGTTGAGCCCCTGTGGCACAGAAGAAATAGCTGTGGGGGTAGGCCTGGAACAGGAGTAGGCCTTAGCTTGTTAGTGTGGTGTACACCTGTGATCTGCTGGTCACATGACCCTCAGGCAGGGTTCCGAAGAGGGAGGATGGCCAAAGAAGGAGCTATAGCAGCTGCAAACAGAAGTGCCATCTTAGACAGATCAGAGAGAGAGGAGTTGAGAGGGTGAGAAAGAGAGGAACAGGAGAATATATCAGCCAGACAGAAAAGAAACATATTTTCTTTGCGCATCAACATTCAGACAAGTAAATTGTGCTGCCAAATACAGCAAAAGGACAGCAGGAATGGCCAATTCAGCAAGGTTCCTGGCTATGAGCATTGGGAGGTACAAAGCAGAGACTGGAGCAGACATCCACCATGGATTGGCTGTGGATAGTATTTAGCAGGGATGAAGGAGAAGGTGAAGCGACCCCTCCCAGAAGGAACCCTTGGCCATGGTTCCTGTCTCACTACTCTTCTGGCTCTGGAAAGCTGGGAAAAAGGAAGAGAAAATGAACGATGTGTGAGGTGTGGGTATAGGGGGGAAGAAGTTGCAAGATTGCCTGACAGTCAGCATTGTACAGGCATGCCGCTAGTTCCCAATTTGGAGATGTTCCCCTCCCAGTTCCACAGCGAGCTCCTTTGTGCAGTGGGCACCAGCTAGTGGGGATTCAGGAGCCTTTGAAAGACTCTTCCTGGGAGAAAACACCCACGCCCAGATGGATGAGACCAGAAGTGAATCCCCAGATGTTATTGTGGAGGCTGTAGAGGAGGAAGGTGCAGGAGTAAAAGTTAAGGAAGAAGGTGACAGGGAGCACAGCTGTCTGTCCCGCTCCCCACCACCAGTTACCAGCTATCCCAGGGGCAGAAGGAGGGGCAGGGGTCTTAGACAACCAGAAGAAGATCCTACAGGGCCCATGGCATCTTTGCCATGGCCCCTGTCCAGCAGTAGCCCACAGGCCCTGTCACCCAAGGCAGAGGCCACCTTGGGAGCCAGGTTCAGAATCAAGCCCACTGGGTGAGGCCTGAGTCAGATCCTGCACCAGCAGCAGCCTGGGAGAGCATTGGTGATTGAAAGGAGCTGGAGGAGTTGAATGAAGAAAAGTATATTGGCAGCACCTTTCGGTTCCAGGACTATCAGGTGGTTAGGGCAATCCCCAGACCTTACCATCGCCCTGTAATCACCTTAGCAGACAGCATCCCACAGCTCCCGGTCCAGGCCAAGACCCTCTGGACCCAGATATACGGGTTAAACCCCAGTGACCCACTGAACCTTAAGTATTGATGAGGGATATGGCTACCAGTGGGGCAAGCTAGAAGGACTAGTGTTGAACATCTGCCAGAATGGAGCCAGGCAGAAAGGTGGGACCGCAGGAGGCTATGTGTAGAATATACCCATATGAACTATCCATATGTGCCTGAAAGGATATGGGACATTATTGAGGAGATGAGGGAAGAATGGATCTTTAAGGAGCAGATGGATTGATTAAAGAATTGCCCTAGTGGAGGAGGTGCCCCATCTCAGCAGCTGATACAGCAGGCATGGTAGATGTGTTGCATTGGAACTTTGTCTGGCTTAACGTTGCTCAAACATTTCGTCTTGGTCCAGGACTTGGCTGGGACTCAGACTAAATATTACATTCTGGACCAGGATTCCTTTGGGATGTGACCCCTAGACGAAGGGCCAGGAGGATGGGTTACAGTGATATCATAGAATGTTCAGGCACTATGAAAAGTGAGAGCAGCGACTGCTGAGGAGAGAGGCATTCAGGGTATATAGATACATAGATACATAGACAATGTTGGCAGATAAGGGCCTACGGCCCATCCAGTCTGCCCATTTGAGCTTGTAAGTTTACTTTGTTTTCCTAGAAGTCTGTTGCCCCTTAACCCTGACCTCCAGAATTCCTTTATGTCTATCCCATGCATTCTTAAATCCCATGATTGTTTCAGCTTCCACCACTTCCTCTGGCAGGGTGTTCCACTTGTCCACCATCCATTCTGTGAAGAAATTCTTCCTCATGTTTCCTCTGAATCGTCCTCACTCCAACTTCATCCCATGCCCTCTAGTCCTGGAACATCTTTTTCACTTAAAAATAGTGTATTCCTGCACCCTGTTCCTCCCTGTAAGATACTTGTATGTCTCTATTATATCCCCCCCCTCTCTCCCTCCTCTCCTCCAGGGAGTACATATTCAATTCCTTCAACCTGTCCTCATAGAACTTGTGATGCAATCCATGTACCATCTTTGTTGTCCTCCTCTGGACCTTCTCTACCCTGTCTATGTCCTTACGTAAGTAAGGTCTCCAGAACTGTACACTGTACTCCAGGTGGGGCCTCACTAGTGTCTTGTATAGTGGAATTATGACCTCCCTTTTCCTGATGGTGATGCCCCTGCCTATGCATCCCAGCATCCTATTTGCTTTACCTGCTGCTATGTCACACAGTTTCCCTACCTTGAGGTCATCAGAGATGATAACCCCAAGATCCCTTTCCTGCTTGGTGCATGCTATATCCTCACCCCCCCCCCCCAACTGATATACTGTGCCAGGATTTTTGTGCCTCATATGCATTATCTTGCACTTCTTTGCATTGAATTTCAATGGCCAAACCCTTGACCATTCTTCAAGTTTCTGCAGGTCCCTTCTTATTCTGTCTAAACCTTCTGGTGTGTCTGCTCTGTTACAGAGTTTTGTGTCATCAGCAAACAGGGAAATTCTGAATTCTAGGTCCTGCGCAATGTCACTGATGAAGATGTTGAATAGGACCGGTCCCAGCACTGATCCCTGTGGTACCCCACTGGTCACTCTTTCCTCTGTGGAGTGACAGCCATTTACCACCACCCTCTGTGTCCTGCCGCCCAGCAAGTTATCTACCCACTGCACTACTGTCCTACCCACACCCATATTCCCCAGTTTGTGTAATAGTCTTCTATGTGGCACAGTGTCAAAGGCCTTTCTGAAGTCCAGATATGCAATGTCCACTGCCCTCCCCTGATCCACCCCCCTAGTCATCTGATCAAAAAATTAAATGAGGTTGGTCTGACATGACCTCCCCCTGATGAAACCATGCTGCCTTGGGTCCTGTAGTCCACTGACAACCAAATGTTCAACCAATCTCTCCTTCAGTAGTGCTTCCATGATCTTCCCCACTACCAAGGTGAGGCTGACTGGTCTGTAGTTCCCCGCTTCCTCTTTGTTCCCACTTTGGTATAAGGGGACTACATCTGCTGTCCTCCAGTCTTTGGAAACCTCCCCTGTTTCCAATGATCAGTTAAACAGGATTGCCAGAGGTTCAGCCACCACCTCTCTTAGTTCTTTAAGGACCCTGGGGTGCACCCCAGCTGGCCCCATTGCTTTATCAACTCTCAGTGTGGTGTAATTCTGTGCTGTCTTTAATTGCTGCACATTTTATCTTGACTTGTCTGACTGCCCTGTAGTTGGGTGAGGGGTGTTAATTGTCGTGCCTCCGACCTCAGCCATGTGATAACTGGAGGTGCGGCTTAGTCAGAGTTGAGGTAGCAGGTGAATTTTATTTTCCCAGAAGAAGCCAGAAGGGGAAGGAAGGAAACATATTCAATTCAGTGCTTTAGAGTAACTGGTAATTGCTATTTTTCTTTTAAACTTAGATTGTGGGCTTTTAGCGACATTGTAGTTTCATTGTTGTCTTTACTTAGAATTGTTTTTGGGCTGTTGAAAATTTAAAACGTAGTGGTGGTGTAATTCTGTGCTGTCTTTAATTGCTGCAAATTTTCGCCCCCCTCCCTTTCCCCCAACTCTTAATTATATGCCCTGTTAAATCTGATTGACAGGAGCTAAACACAGGGTATAGTAAGGGGTGTGAAGTAGGAGGGGCATAAGGGGGAAGAAGCCCACCCTCAGCACGACAAGTGTGTTGACTCATTTATTTATTTATTGGTTTCTTTTCTTCTTTTTTTTCTAAAGAAAATTATCTGAGGATCAGTGGCAGGATTTTTAGGACAGTAAATTAATAAAAAGGGAACTAGGAGAGCTTCAGTAGCAGACAAGTAGTGGAATAGCAGTATAATGTGGGGAGTGGTGCAATGCAGTGGCTGTGAGGCAGCTATATTCAGGCAGACCTTCTAGAGACTGAGGTGCTGCCCTATCTGCATGCATCTCTCTGGACTGCGTGATGAGGTAGCCAGACTCAGAGCGGAAGTAAACTGGGTCAGGAGCATCACCCCTATCCAGAGAGACCACCAGTCCAATGCAACTGCCTCAAAGGATGCCAAGAACGAGGAGCACTTGGATGACAGTGGGCTCAGGAGGTTAGAGTGGTCAGGCAGAGGCACATCCCAGGTCCTATTCCACTCAAGAACTCATATGCCACACTGGCAAATGAGGACAACCAAATAGAGGTACCCAGAGAAGTGGAAGGAAAGGATGTGAAGGTTAGCCAGGAGGTGACCTCAGCGGGAAAGCAGTGGACCCCAGAGGAGGAGGAGGAAGCATCCTGGTAGGGACTCCATCATAAGAGGGATCCAGCTAGGAACACAGGAGGGGAGGACAGGGAGGTGAGGTGCCTACCAGGTGCCACGGCATGGAGGGATGGAAGGAAGATCCTGGGATCACTGGGAAGGCAAGACAGGAGGGTGAGCTGGATGTCATTACCCACCTAGGTACTAATGACCTGGCAAATGGGGAGCCAAAGGAAGTTCAGGAAGAGTTTTAGAAATTGGGGAGGGTCTCAAGCAAGTAGCTACTTCTGTCACTTTCTCAGAAGTATTTCCTGAGAGGCAAGGGAGAGCATGAGAGTGCATGCACCAGGAACTTTAACTCATGGTTGAAGAACTGGTGCTGTGAGAAAGGGTTTGGATTCATTGGTGACTGGGGACCCACCTGGAGGATGGAGGTTTGTTCAAGCCTGATGGCCTGCATCCATCCTGGAGGGAATCAAGACTCAATGATAAGTTTAAATGCTACATTGACAAGCATTTAAACTAGCAAAGGGGGTGGCAGGCTGTGAGAAGGAGGGTACCTACTAGCTACCCCCACAGCTAGCAGTGGAACCAGTGAACCAGAGGAGGCTATCTCTGCAAAGCTGTGTGCAAAAGATGGAGATTAGTGCCCAAGAGGTGGATAGGCAGAAAAGGGGCAAAATTCAGCAGAAGGGCAGACAGCAAGGAGAACCAGGGATAAAGGACAACCAAGGATGGGGCTGGAGTAGAACAGCGAAACAGTCTAGGGAGGTCAAATCATGTAAAACCATGTGTGCAAATGCCAGAAGCCTTAGCAACAAGATGGAAGATCTGGAGGCTGTCATGGTGCAGTCAGACCTGGACATTGTGGCCATCATTGAAACCTGGTGTAGTGATAATCATGACTGGGAGATGGCCGTACCTGGCTACAACATATTCAGAAGAGACAGAGCAGGTAGGAAGGGAGGAGGAGTGGCACTGCATGTGAAAAATGACATAAGGGCCACAGAGATCCAGGAGGAACAAAATGGGGAGAGATACTGTGGGTTAAGCTGGAAAGGAAAATGGGCCAGCCATCCACACAGGTGTGGTCTATAGACCACCAGCCCAGGAGGAAGAAACAGATTGGGAGCTGATGCTAGCCATCCAAGGATGGCAGACAAGGTGAGGTAGTACTGGTTGGAACTTCAATATTCCAGATGTGGACTGGAGCATCCCAGCAGCAGCATCAACTAGGAGCAGATTTATCCTGGACTCCTTCAGGGTGCCTTCCTCAAGCAACTGGTCATGGAACCAACTCGGCAGAAGGCAATACTGGACCTTGTGCTCACAAACAGGGACAGTGTGATGGGGTAACAGTGGGGAGCACCTGGGGAACAGTGACCACCAGTCATTGTGGTTTGAAATCACAGAAAGAGCAGAATCAAACCACACAAAACACATCCTGGATTTTAGGGGCAGACTTTGGGAAAATGGGGAGATACTTGAAAGAGGCATTAAGGGAATGGGACAGGAATCAGGGGCTGAGGAACAGTGGGCAGTATTTAAAATGGGGATTACAAGAACAACAGAATTATGCATTAAGCAGGTTACAAGAGGAAAGGAAGAGACCATTATGGTTTTCCAAAGAGGAAGCAAAGAAAGTGAAAGCCAAAAGATTGCATTCAGGCAATACAAAAAAGACACAGGCAGAAGAGGATAGGAGAAGTACCAGGAGAAGCAAGGGAGGCATGGAGGTCAGTAAGGGAAGCCAAAGCTCAGACAGAAGAACACATTGCAAAATCAGTGGGTAGAGGGGACAAAACCTTTTACAGGCACATAAGTTAAAAAAGAAAGACAAAGGGAGGGATAGTGAGACTGAAGGGGGAGAATGGGGGCCGCGTGGAGGATAACAGTAAAGCTGACATATTGAACAGGTATTTCTGCTCAGTCTTTACTGAGGAAGAGGAGGGTAATGGGTCTGAAGGGAGTACAAGGGGTGAGAATGGTATAGAAATGGACACAAGTCCCTTTTAAACGAGAAAGGGTCCTGAAGGAACTGAAAGTAATAAGAGTTGATAAAGCAATGGGGCCAGATGGGGTGCACCCTAGGGTCCTTAAAGAACTAAGAGAGGAGGTGGCTGAACCTCTGGCAATCCTGTTTAGCCAATCACTGGAAACAGAGGAGGTACCCAAAGACTGGAGGACAGCAGATGTAGTCCCCTTATACAAAAGTGGGAACAAAGAGGAAGCAGGGAACTACAGACCAGTCAGCCTCACCTCTGTAGTGGGGAAGATCATGGAAGCACTACTGAAGGAGAGATTAGTGGAACATCTGATTGTCAATGGACTACAGGACCCAAGGCAGCATGGTTTCACCATGGGAGGTCATGTCAGACCAACCTCGTTGAATTTTTGACTGGTGACTAGGGAGGTGGATCAGGGAGGGTAGACATTGCCTATCTGGACTTCAGCAAGGCCTTTGACACTGTGCCACATAGAAGACTATTACACAAACTGGGGAATATGGGTGTGGCAGGACAGTAGTGTGGTGGGTAGGTAACTGGCTGGGTGGCAGGACACAGAGGGTGGTGGTAAATGGCTGTCACTCCACAGAGGAAGAGTGACCAGTGGGGTACCACAGGGATCAGTGCTGGGACGGTCCTATTCAACATCTTCATCAGTGACATTCGCGGGACCTAGAAGGCAGAATTTCACTGTTCGCGGCTGACACAAGCTCTGTAACAGAGAGACACACCAGAGGGTGTAGACAGAATGAGAAGGGACCTGCAGAAACTTGAAGAATGGTCAGGGGTTTGGCAGTTGAAATTCAATGCAAGGAAGTGCAATATAATGCATATGGGGCACAAAAACCCTGGCACAATATATCAGTTGTGGGATGAGGATATAGCATGCACCAAGCAGGAAAGGGATCTTGGGGTTATCATCTCTGATGACCTCAAGGTAGGGAAATAGTGTGACAAGGCAGCAGGTAAAGCAAATAGGATGTTGGGATGTATAGGCAGGGGCATCACCAGCAGGAAAAGGGAGGTCATAATTCCGCTATACAAGACACTATTGAGGCCCCACCTTTGAGTACAGTGTACAGTTCTGGAGACCATACCTACGTAAGGACATAGACAGGGTAGAGAAGGTTCAGAAGAGGGCAACAAAGATGGTGCATGGATTGCATCACAAGTCCTATGAAGACAGGTTGAAGGAACTGAACATGTACTCCCTGGAGGAGGGAGGAGAGAGGGGATATGATGAGACATACAAGTATCTTACAGGGAGGAACAGGGTGCAGGAATACACTATTTGTAGCCGAAAAAGATGTTCCAGGACTAGAGGGCATGGGATGAAGTTGGAGGAGGACGATTCAGAGGAAACATGAGGAAGAATTTCTTCACAGAACGGGTGGTGGACAAGTGGAACACCCTGCCAGAGGAAGTGGTGGGGGCTGAAACAATCACGGGATTTAAGAATGCATGGGATAGACATAAAGGAATTCTGGAGGTCAGGGGTAAGGGGCAACAGACTTTTAGGAAAACATAAACTGAACTTACAAGCTCAAATGGGCAGACTGGGTGGGCCATAGGCCCTTATCTGCCGACACTGTCCATGTATCTATGTATCTTATTACTTCCAGTTCCTTCAGGACCCTTTCTCACGTAAAGGGACTTGTGTCCATTTCTGCACCATTCCAACCCCTTGTACTCCCTTCAGACCCATTACCCTCTTCTTCCTCAGTAAAGACTGAGCAGAAATACCTGTTCAATATGTCAGCTTTACTGTTGTCATCCTCACATGGCCCCATCCTCCCTTTCAGTATCACTATCCCTCCCTTTGCCTTTCTTTTTCACTTATGTACCTGTAAAGGTTTTATCCCCTCTACCCACTGATTTTGCAATGTGCTCTTCTGTCTGAGCTTTGGCTTCCCTTACTGACCTCCCTGCCTCCTTTTGCTTCTCCTGGTACTTCTCCCTATCCCCTTCTGCCTGTGTCTTTTTGTATTGCCTGAATGCAATCTTTTTGGCTTTCAATTTCTCCGCTACCTCCTTGGAAAATCATAATGATCTCCTCTTCCTTTTCCCCTTGTTAACCTGCTTAATGCATCATTCTGTTGTTCTTGTAATCCCCATTTTAAATACTGCCCACTGTTCCTCAACCCCTGATTCCTGCCTCATTCCCCTTAATGCCTCTTTCAAGCATCTCCCCATTTTCCCAAAGTCTGCCCCCCTAAAATCCAGGATGTGTTTTTGTGTGGTTTGGTTCTGCTCTTTCTGTGATTTCAAACCACAATGACTGGTGGTCACTGTTCCCCAAGTGCTCCCCCACTCTTACCCCATCACACTGTCCCTGTTTGTGAGCACAAGGTCCAGTATTGCCTTCTGCTGAGTTGGTTCCATGACTAGATGCTTGAGGAAGGCACCCTGAAGGGAGTCCAGGATAAATCTGCTCCTAGTTGATGCTGCTGCTGGGATGCTCCAGTCCACGTCTGGAATATTGAGGTCTCCAACCAGCACTACCTCACCCTTGTCTACCATCCTTTGGATGTCTAGCATCAGCTCCCAATCTGTTTCTTCCTCCTGGGCTGGTGGTCTATAGACCACACCTGTGTGGATGACTGGCCCCATTTTCCTTTCCAGCTTAACCCACAGTATCTCTCCTCCCCCATTTTGTGCCTCTTGGATTTCTGTGGCCCTTATGTCATTTTTCACATACAATGCCACTCCTCCTCCCTTCCTACCTGCCCTGTCTCTTCTGAATATGTTGTAGCCAGGTATGGCCATCTCCCAGTCATGGTTATCATTACACCAGGTTACTGTGATGGCCACAATGTCCAGGTCTGACTGCATCATGACAGTCTCCAGAGCCTCCATCTTGTTGCTAAGGCTCCTGGCATTGGCACACATGGGTTTCCATGATTTTACCTCCCTAGACTGTTTAGCTGTTCTACTCCAGCCCCCTTCCCAGGTTGTCCTTTATCCCTGGTTCTCCTTGCTGTCTGCCCTTTTGTTGAACTTTGACCCTTTCCTGCCTCTCCACCTCTTGGGCACTTATCTCCATCTTTTGCACACTGCTTTGTAGAGATATCCACTCCTCCGGTTCACTGGTTCCACTGCTAGCTGTGGGGGGTGGGCAATTAGGGTAGTTGAAAAGGCAACAAAGTTAGATTATTAATTTAACAAAAAAGGTCCAACACATATCAGAATACTGAGTAGCCAATAAAAGAACAACTGGAGGGCATCTAGAGGTGTAAAAACTGTTTCCTATCACCTTTAAGAGGGCTTTGAGGAGTTACCTGTTGTCCTCTTCAGCTTGCACTTGAACATGACTGCATCATCCTTCTCCCAACTTGCTGCTACTTGTCTGGAGTACTTTTTTTTTGTTACTTTTGTTGGGTCATTGTTTTGACTCATTTGTTTTGCCTATGCCTGCTGCTTACACCCCCCAATGCTCTCCACCCTGGACGGCTAACCACTGGAGCGAGTCTCAGCCTTCAAATACCTGGGTGTATGGCTGGACTGTCACCTCAACTTCTCCACTCAAGTTGAGGCAGTCTGCACTAAACTCCGACCAAAACTCACTATCCTCTACAGCCACAAATCCTGCTTACCAATCACCACCCATTGCGAGCTCGTACGCAAAACAATCTTGCCAGTTATAGACTATGCAGACATAGTCTATGGTATGGTCCCTACATCTCCCCTCCAGATTTGACATCCTGCTCAAACACCTTCTCTGCTGCTTAGGCCCCCGCCCCCCCCACTCTCCACCATTGCCTGCTCTACACCCCACTCTCCATCTCCCCACTCTCCCACAGGTGTGCCATCCACTGCACCTCCCTCTTAGCAAAATTCTGGTTTGGTCTCTTACCCCCATACCTCATGTCCCTACTCAACCAAACCTCCCCCTAAACTACTCTCTTCACCACAGGGACCCTCATGTCTTACACCTCCCCTGCCCTCGCACCCTTTCTGGCCAACTTGTCTTCTAGTACCATCTCCCCCTTCTCTGGAACTCTTTGCCCTCTGACCTTCACAAGGCCCCTTCTTGTTCAGCTTTTACCCAGCTCCTCAGACTCCTACCTAACCCGCATTGTCCTACATGCTCAAATGGTCCAAATGCACTTTAGAGGCACCACTCAGCCCTTTCCAATCTCACCAATGACGCCACCCCTAGTAGACCTCTCCTCATCTCTCCCACACTCCTAAATGACCAGACGTTATATCTTCAGTAAGTGTACTGTACTGTATAATTTAATGATTGTGATTACTGACGGTACTTCCTGTTTCTTTCGATATTCCCTGTACAAACCGTACCCAGGTTGCACCTGGAAACGAGCCTTAGCCCAGCATGCCTTTCCCGGTCATCACATTTTAAATAAATAAATAAAAAATATTTATCCTTGTTTGCCATGTTGTAAGTTTATACTATTATAGTGTAAGGTGGAACGCTGTTGTGTACGAGATCCATACACTTTAAAAAAAGTTATTCTGCTGCAGTAGTGACATAGCTACTAATGCAGAATGACTTTTCGTTCTGTTAGTAGTTACATCACAATACAACTGCCACCATCAACACTGTTCATAGGCTATCGGGCAGTTGAAGTGTCACTTGCGCAAGTTGGCTGGCAGTTGGACAGTGTTGAATTGCAGTTGGCGGAATATAAGGAATGCTTGTGTTAACACAAAAAGTAAGCGATTTTGGCTGTTATCTGCCATACACTATACAGAACAGTATGTAGTACAACTGTGGATAGGTTTAAGAAGGCCTTAAAATCATTCTTATGGATTCAGGCTTTCCCTGTTGTATTTTAAATTGCTTTTATTTATTTATCTGTTGTATTGTTATTGCTTGTTTGGTTGTGATAAATGTATGAAGTTTGTACAGCGCCTTGAAATATTTGAAAGGCGCTTAATCAAATAAATTTTATTATTATATTATTATTAAATTTTTTATTTATTATAGTAGCACCAATACACAACAATGCTCTTCTTACATCTTGTGGTTACCATGGCAACGAAGGGATCTCTCGAGCTTCGGATCTCAAGGTCCTTGACATCATGTTAACCACGCAGTTTAAGAATAGTGTTGTTGTGTATAGACTACCATACACTATCCTATATTTTGTACTATGTATGCCTGTTTCTTTGTTTAGTTATTTGTACCCTCATGATTCGTTCTTCAAAATAGGCATTTCTCTGTCTAGTGTGCTTACTTAGTTAACAACCACTAAAGAAAGAAAGAAATAAACAACCCTGGCGTGAACTTACCATGACATAACCACTAGATGGCACAGATCTTCTGCTGATCAGTGTGGAAACCATTCTGCCGCCCAACCACGTACACAGTATCACCTACTGGAGCCAAATGGATGCATTGATATCTCACTGCAGAACTTGTATTTTATTCCTTCAGGTATCAAAACAGTATGGCTAAAGAAAATAAACATAATAGAAATGAGTGGGTTTGGAGCTGAAAAGGGCAGCCCTTCTGCAGGTAACTATTAAAGAAAGAAGGGCTGCCCTTTTCAGCTCCCAACATATTCATTGCTATTATGTTTATTTTTTTATTTGCCATCGTGTTTTGATACCATAAAGAATAAAATCTACCATAAAGAACTGAAACCATGGTTACACAATATTCACAAAATGCAGTGGAATTCAGATGAAATTAGCAGACAGTGGCCAGACCAGAACCACAGTTTATTCACATATGATGCAAATGATACCATGGCACTGTCTACCTCACCCTTTGAGTCACTGAAATAAGAATCATCTTCTTTTTTTTACTTTATACATTTATATTGAATCAATAAAAATGTAACAAAACATAAACTTTTTGTACAATAAAATAACATAAACATCACTGTATGCATATGTAGTTATACAATATTGTAACTGTAAGTGAAGGTTAGAATAAAATTAAAAAGAACAAAGTATAAGATAAAGTATAAATATACAATAACTTACTACAGTAACATACTAATCCACCTATGAGGACTTATCAGTTTAAATGATATGTATGCTGTTGGAATACTCAGAAATGTTATATCTATATCCTCATAGAGAACAACCATTAAAATATTTGTTGCCTCTAACATATCCTAAATGGTAAACAAGATGGATACTGTCATGCTTCAAAGTCTCTTTCATGGGTTACACACGTTAAGGATGGCTTTTCCAGGGCACAGGACATCAGGGCGGAGGAACTTTGTCGGTAGGCATGAGAGTGACCAGCAATTTTGTTGCCCCCAGAGACGAGCGGAATACTTGTGGGAGTCGGAGCGGCTGCTTTGTCCCTACATTTATAAGCCCCCAGCGCCACCAGGAATTATTATAAAGAACTCCGCCTGCCCCATGTTTGGGGGGGGGAAGAACCATTCAATAACGGCTGCAACCCCCCCAACACACTCTGACCTCAGAATGCTCCAAAATCCCCGTAGCCCATATTGCTCCTGACATTGTTCCTCTGCCCTATTTCCTTTGCCCTATCTTCCATGCCCTATTGTTGGGGATACTCTCTTTGACTATACCATTTGAACTTGGTTGTTACGTTATGATAACAAAGATTATTTAATAAACTGTGTTGGTATTCTGTTTAAGAAAGGGTACCAAATTTGGTTGTATACTTCCAATATATTCAATAGTCCTGCTACAGTCACATGCAAGATCATTAAAATGAGTGATTTCTTCACTGCTGGTTGAACGTGGTCTTGTGTGTTATGTGACTGACCTCTTCTATTCTTTTATTATTTTGTTTATCCCCTATTTTCCACCTCTTTGCCTCCCCCGTCCTCCAGTCTGAGAACAGAGTCACCCCAGCTACACCCTTTAGCACGCTTGATGTATAATGTAATTATCTTTGTCACTCCTGTTTACTTACATAGTTTCTTAAATCAGTATACTTCTGCACATGATTTACGTTCCTCAGAAAATCATCAGTTAGTTATCCCATTTGTCCATACAAATGCTGGTAAAAGAACCTTTGCATACTGTGCTGCCTCATTATGGAACATCTTACAAACAACCTTTAAGCTCTTTCCATCTGTTAAGTTGCTTGTTTTATCTGTTACTCAGCATTTTAAAAACACAGATGTATGTACATGTAAGGTGTAATTAATCCTGCTTATACTTTTTTCATAATTAATGTCTTGTTTTTGTAATGTTATTTTATTAACTGTATGTTGAAGTCTGTGTACTCTTGACTTCAGGACATACCTGAAAATTGAATATTTTATTCCAGTGTACCTACCTGCAATTTAAATAAATGAAATGAAAACCACTGGTTGCCTTCACAGATGACACCAATGTAGCTTCTAGATCATCCAGCAGGAGGTGTGCAAACCTGTACCCCCCTCCCAGAGCTGAAAGCTTCCCACATGACTGAAACCAGTTGGGGATTCTGGGGCCCAAATGTAAACCTGGGTTTCACTGGGGGCAGTACACTGGGCTGCCATTGTACTCATCTGCAGGAGGTTCCAGGCTATGAGAGCAGAAATGCTCTCATAGCCTCTCGATGCTCCATCCCGAATGCATCATTGCGACTTCTACCATGCCCTGTCCTTTCCCCCACTTGTAAACAGGTGCCTCGCTCACTGTGCAAAACTCACATCTAAATTTTGACTTGGCAAACTCTCCCCCCAGCTCTCTAGCTCCCTCTCTTCCCCTCCCCCTCCCTACCACTCCCTTAGATCCATGAATACTCGTACCTTGCTAGTTCCCCACTGATCGACCCTCATCGAACAGTCTGGTTTCACCCATCACTTCCCAAAACTCTGGAACTCTCTCCCCCCCAAATATGGCACTCCTCCTCCTCCTCCTCCTCCTCCACTTACTCCCTTGCCTCTGCCTTACATAACCATTTATCTTCTAGCTGCTCCTGTTTTGATCCTCCTTAACTACTTCCTTTGCACCTGCTCCCTAGAACATCACCCTGTCCCCCACCCTCCAAGCCTTCCCCTTGCCTAATTACTCTGCCCTATATCTGTCCCCCCTCTGATTTCTATAACAAATGTCCTTGGCTGGCTCTGCACCTTGAAGGGTTCTCAGCAGCCTGGAAGGGTTAGTTCTAAGTATGCCTCTTCCTTTCTTTGCCTCCTTTTCTACCTACCTAACTTCCCAACCCCCCTGTCTTATGTCAGACACTCCCACCCCACCCATTATCTTCTCACCCCTATTGTCATCACCCAGTTCAGCCCCTGGCAGGGTTCTCAGCATCCTGGAGTGGTTCAGTTCTAGACATGACTTGCCCATTCCCTATCCAACCTTCTCCCCCCCCCCCAACTCCTGTTTCCTTCATTATACCGCTTGCACTTAACTAGGTAGCCCTACTACCTACATGCTCTGTTTTAAATCACTTTCCCTTTGTCCGTATACTCATTGCACTGTCAGAGCTGTTTACTTTAGCTCACCCCAGTCCAGTGTCAAATATCTTACTCAACCAGGCCTTGCATCTGCTTTTACTGTAAATATCCTGGCTCCTCCAGGCTCAATGCTTCTCCTTCCTCCAGCTAGGTTCCACTGTTCCACTTACTCTTTTTCCCACAGCATTTTAATTGTTTACATTTTTTTTAATCTGCACTGCTTACCTGTACTAATTGTAACACCATTCCAACAGTAGTCAGTGATACTGTTGTTCAAATCTCTGTACCTAATTACCCTCATGCATGTAAACTGTAATCGTAGGTATAATCTGTTTTATTTCCATTTGTACACCCCCCCCCACTCGGTCACACCATGAGACAAGCAACTTGTTGTTTAGTGTGCCTTCCTGGTGAAACATTTCAATAAATAAATAAATGGAAGCTGCAAGGGCTTGAATATGCCATTTGAGAGTGGCAGCTGTCAGGCCCCATAGGGCGCTACTACCACAGCTACTTCCAAGGCCAACACAGACCAGAGAAGGGGGTGGATAGTAGCAGGGGAAGGGAAGAAAGGTGTAAAGAAGTCCAACCCTGAGTAAGTGGGGCTGTGCACCAGCAATATGTTCACCTGATTGCTACAAGAGGCACGCCATCCCCCCCCCCCAAGAAAAGAGGGAACTAGCATGTCTAACAGGCAGGCATTACTGGAGAGCAAGTCTGGGGGTAAGCATAGCCTCAAAGGGAGCAAAAGAAAGGTACATTTAGAGGGGGATTCAACTGTATGGGGAATAGAGAGGGATCTGGGTCTCACAGCCAATGGTAAGGAGGTGGTCTGCTGTTTTCCTAGAGCTACTGCAGACAGACCTATAGCCAGGGTGATGGAACTCATGGGAGAGGGAAGGAAAAGCCAGATCTAATTGTGCATGTCAGCATGAAAGATCTGAGCAGGCAGAGCATGGAACAGGCCGTAAATATCTGTAGATCTGGAGTGATCACTGACTCAATTAGCAACCATAGCCCAATCTGCTTTGGAGTGGTCCTTTAAACTACTACAGGACCAACTTACTACATCTATACCAAGCAGCTCAGTGACAAACCTGGAGGCTTTCAACTCTGCTATATACTCCAGCAACTAGTCTTACATTGATAACATCATGGACATAGACACTGTTTACAGTAACTTTTCCATATTCTCATTATCATCTCCGATCATCTCTGCCTTCAGAAAAGACTCAGAATACAGGGTAATAAACAAGACTGGGTATCCAATGAGCTCCTTGGGCTTTTCAGAGTCCAAGACAAAAATGGTCCCAATTTAAAAAAAAATAGGGACCCACCCTTCTGCAGGAATATAAGACCCTCCACAACAGCTGTAAGTCAGCAGTACAGAAAGCCAAAACTCATCCTGTTCTCTAATCATGGAACCCACAAAAACTGTTATACAACATCAGAAACCGTATGGGTAGGTCCAAATCTGACTAATCCTTGGCAATGGAAGACAAAGACGGGATTACTTGTGACCCGCATGCCATAGCTACTCTGTTCAATGACTTATTCAAGGATCTTGATAAATACAGAAAGTTCTCCCTAGCCCCCCCAACAATAGCCTCATACTCCTCTCCCAAATTCTATTTTAGGTACCTATCCATTGACCAGGTGACCAATTACCTGAGCTACTGCAGCCCCACACTTGTGCTTGGTCCAGACAGGCTCAACTACCACATAGTCAAATTAGCCAGCAACGCTCTGGCTTATCCCATCTCCATAATTTTAAACCAATCCCTACATACAGGTACCTACCCCAAAGTGTGGAAGCTGATCACTATCATTTCCATCCACAAGCTTGGTCTCAAACATCTCACAGCCAACTGCTGCTCTATTTCCCTTCTGGATCCCCTTTCTAAAGTCTTTGAAAGGATTGTTTTCAACCAAGCTACTCAGTACATCCATCAATATGGTCTTCTGACCCATACACAGCATGGCTTCTGACCTTAAAATAACACAGAGACAGCCTTAGTGAGATTTATAGACTTTGTATACCAAGCAATTGACTCCGGTAATTTCATAGTCTCTGTGTTTGTGGATCTCACCAAAGCCTTTAATCTTGTCGATCATGAATTATTGAGCCAAGCCCTTTCCTCTCTCGATTTTTCACTGGAAGTCACCTACTGGTACAATACTTATCTGACTGACCATGTCCATGGGACCATGATTGACATCTCTCTCTCCGGCTTCCATCAAATCTGCTGTGGGATTCCCCAGGGCTCTTTTTTCAGTCCTCTACTGTTTTCCATGTTTCTGAACATGTTACCTAATGCCTACGCATAAATGGAAACCATACTCTACATTGATGATGCTGTCATCTTCAGTATGAGCAAGGACTTGGCATCCCTGAACAATGTCATTCAGGGGAACTTTGACCTACTCCAGGATTGGTATGTAAAATATAGGCTAGTTCTCAATACAAAAAAAAATGAAAACTATGGTTTTCCCTGGGTTTCACAAAAAACAACCATTGCCTCTCTCCAGTTTGTTGACCTAGACAGCATGGAGGTGGAGCACATCACCCAGTTAAAATATTTGGGCCTGTACCTGGACTGTTCCCTAAATTTTGACTCCCATGTAAACTACCTGGTAAAATCTGTTCATATCAGACTTGGTTCTCTGTACTAAATAAATTGCACTGTCTTGTGTTGGTTTTTGATAAACAAAAGTTACAAAAACAAAAGGTTCCAGTCCAGGAAACTAAGAGGATAATTGTCCATAGCCTTCTGTTCCCTCTAATTGAATATGGCTCCCTGGTAAATGCGGTCACCTATGCCAGGAGCCTCTCCAAGGTGCACATTGTCTACAACAGTGTATGCCGCTTTCCTTTTTTTAATTCAGTCATCCTTTGTCCCGGTATCCCTTCCCCAGTCCCTACCCCCGATAAAGTTGTGATTTATCATTTGAAATTGTGTTTGCAGGAATTCTCTGAGTCTGTCATATCATTGCTGTTTATGGTTTATGGTGTTATTGACCAGTTGGGTATTCAGAGTGTGAGGTGATTGGTAGGGGAGGTGGATAGATGCAGCATCCCAGGGAGCTGTGCCAGCCAGTCACCTGACCCACTTCTACTTTTCTCTGGGTGGAGGCACCATGCTGTTTTTATTATCTTTGGGATAGAACCCCCGAACACCACTCTAACAGGACCCAGGCCCCTTAACCTGTTAGAGGGCCAACAAGCAGGGTAGTAGCCCACTGGCACATGGCACCTGGGCTACATATCTACTGCTGGGCTGGGCCTATTGACTTCTTCCTGAATATCCACATTTCTTTTAAAGTTTAGTTAACAAAGCTGGCCTATCAGTAAAGCAGTATGACTACCACTCACAATGTTTGTGCCCTGGTTCAGAAATGAGCCCAAGTCACTGGAGAACCAGCAGGGAAAGAGGGCTTGAGCATCCCAGTGGAAGCTCACCCTCTCTGGTGGGAGGCTGACTGTTCGATGTGCTGTGTGAGCACCTCCTGTGGTAGCATGTGAGGAAGCGGAACATGCAAATGACTGAAAGAGGGGGATTCAGCTGGATCTGCCACTGCACATTCTCACTGTGTGCTTGTCAGCACATGTTCATGCCACTGACTGGGGATGGAGAACAGGAGAAAATGCCAACCAGGAGTAGGATGACTCCTGCATCTCGCAGGCCCCACTCCTGCCAACCAGACACAAGGTTCTGATCATGGATTTGGTCACTGTTGGGGGATCTGCCCTCCATTCCCAGTAGCCTCACCATGGGGAGTATGCCACAGGGCAACAAGGAGCAGTGGCAAGTCCAGGAGATGGCATGGTGATAGGGCTGAAGGTGCAGGTTGAGTGGGGACTGGCTGGAAGGGGGGCCTAAACAGAAAACGGAAGAAAAAAGTTTAAATAACAAATATCCTCTGTAAATGCAATTGCAAAATAGGACAAGTTCAACATTTCCTGCTACAGTACAATCTTATAAATCTAACCAAAATGGAGTTTACATGCTGCCCAGAAGGTGCAGTCACTGGCCACAAGTTCAAAGCACACTGCACTGGCTCAGGATGACCAGTCTCATAGTAGTAGTAGATAACATCTCAGACTGCCTAACCACACTGCTTCATACTTGCACTTTGTTCCTGCCTCGATGGAACAAAATACACCACAAGAACCAATATAAACACTTCAGATGTATCTATGGAGATTATGTGTCATCATTCACTGTGACCAGTTTCATAAGCAGCCTTTCTAGAGAAAGCTGCAGAGCATACTGTTTTTATTCCTTGTTCTACTGTAACTGTTGAATTTTAAGTGCAAGTACTTAAAAAAGAGAAACGTACAGTACCAGAAATAATATCAAGTGATAAATGTTACTGATGATCAATTTCATGTGATAATGCAAATACTACTGTGATACTGATTAGCAGTTTTATGTGCGGTACTGTCCTTAAAGATAGGAAGGATATATCTGAGCCCAAACCTTCATGAATTTGTAGCTTCTAAGGGGGTGTGAAATAGGGATATTGCAGTTACTGGAAGCAGCAATGACCCCACCAATCACTCTATTAGGGCAGCTCGGAGGTGCTGGCTCACCCCACCTAGCATTCCTACCACATCAGTATTTGTAAATGGATTGACACAATTGTGCATAGTTTGAGTATATGCAAGCAAAAAGACCAGCACCAGGCTTCAACATATAAAAATATTTTTCATGTGCCAACAAGGCATACAAAGCCTTGACAACATCTATGGGTGAAACCTAGTTGGGAGTTCTGCTGCTTTGTTCACAGTTTGCGGCCGTTATTCTGTATGCCTCGTTTACACATTAAAAATATTTTTACATGCTGAAGCCTGGTGCCAGTCTTTTTGCTGGCTTACACAATGGTCTTACCTGGCACAGGCTATTAGAGTGGAGCGTTGGTTTTGTGGCTGGAATAGTTTGAGTATATGTTGCTTGTGTGATCATTATTCAACTGCAAGTCACCCTCTCGTCATCCCTAGAACGCGCTCAAACCCTGGCAAATGCTCATTCAGATTTGCTGCCCCTCACCTATGGAACTCCCTACCACCTCGCTTGACTAACTCACCCACCCTCTCCCAGTTCAAAAATGGTCTGAAAGTACATCTTCTCAATCTCAGTCTATGCGGATGTAACCGTTAACCCCCCAACCAGTCCCCTGGCCCGCTGCACTGCTCTGTACTTTCCCTTTGAATTGACATGTAACGCTAAATGTGGACTCTGATTACTGGTGGAACCTATGTACATACAGTATAATATGTGAGGTCTAAACACTCTGTATATACATGGAGCCTATATGAGAACCCCTCTGCTTCCCTTATATAAATATTATCACTGTACTATGGTGTTACCTATGTGAACCCATCTGTTACCCTTGTATAAATATTACCACTGTTCTATGGTGTCACAAATGTAACTAACTGTATCTATCATTCTGTAACTAATTCCAGGTCGCCCCTGAAAAAGGGACCATTGGTCTCAGTGGGCTTACCCGGTAAACAAAATCTAAATAAATAAATAAATAATACTCATACTGGTATATCAAGTGTTGTGTGAATGACTACTATAAGCCTTGTAGATTGACATACTGTGTGGAACTATATAGTTCAGAGGTGTCATCAGTCAATACACTGGCTACATACTTTACTTTTGGGCAAGTTCCATGTTATTAAGGAGCTAGTGGAACCAAAACTGGCAGATAGGAAAAAGATGCAAATTTTAAGAAGTAGTCAGCAGTAACATTTTATTTCTAAAGTATTTTCTTTTTCCTTTTGCTCATTAGAAAGTTTTCTATGGGGTTATATTGTGCTGGATGTGTGGACTAGCTCTCAGCCTGGCAGCAGACGTATATATCTTTATTCCCCCATTACATCATCAGCATTGTGATCTCACTGACAATGACATCACAGGTGACTGACCTGGCAGCTACTGAGTGGCTGTTCCTAGCAGCAGTGATGTCACAGTGCTGTAGTGGGGGGAGCAGAGCTAGCTATATCAGCTACAAGGCAGAGTATTATTGCACATACCACCCCTACTAAAATCAGGTAAACAATCTTCTAATTAATCAAAGGGAAAAGAAAAAGTACTTCAGATGTAAAAGGTGATGGCTGAATGTTTTTAAAAAGTAATATTAGTTTTAAGCAGTACACTAGCTCTTTAGAGCTTTGTTTTTGAAAATTCAATGAAAGCAATTAATGTAAAAAATGATGGCAAGGATGCCAGGCAATCAGATTTGAGGAGTACTAGCATGGCAAAACCCTAAACAGAAAAGGAGGAAAGAGAACATCAAAGGAAAGTTCTGCTACATTGTTTGCAGAGAAACAATGTATTCATATGAACAAGGGATGTTTACTTTCCAAAGGGGCATTCTATGCCCAATAAAAGCCTGAATATTTATTTTGTTTTAGGTGCTGTCTACCACACCAGGATCTAAAGTGACAAAGACTCTAAAACTGGGACAACCCGAGAAGTAAGTAACTAATAAATTAGAGCACAGCTCTAATCAGTTATAAGCAACCAGGAACTTAGTACAGTCGGAGGTAGCACATTGAAGAGTAGGATCCATGAAAGGGTGCAAGGAGATAAGAAACATACGTACAATTCATCTTTTTTTGTTTTGTTTGTTTTTGTGTGCTTCTCTGCAAACCACAGGCATATACTCTAAAGCCTCAAACCTAATGCAGGGCATCATGGATATTGCACATCTTTGTGTCCATGATACAAGATTGAATAAGAGGTTGAATGATTATGGGTTGCAGGGCAAAATGTCTAGGTAGGTGGCAAACTGGTTAGGAGGAAAACACAGAAAGTAGTGGTAGGTGGGGAATACTTGGGGATGAGAGAGGTTACTACTGGGGTTCCACATGGGTTGGTGCTTGGGCTGGTGCCATTCAATGTGTTCGTTAATGACACTGAGCATGGCATCAAGGGCAAAATTTGCCTTCCTGTGAATGACATCAACCTCTATGGGAGGGTGGACACAGATAAAGTAGTCAGAGACATGAGGGAGGACATAGAAAGGATAAAGAGATAGCCCTGAATATGGCAATTGAGGATCAATGCCAAAAAGTGCAAGGTTGTGCAAGTGGAGAGAAATAACCAAGGGGTGGTATACACACTGGGGTAGCTGTCACTGTGTCCGAAGAGGTGAAAGATCTGTGGATTGCAATTATTAGCACCATGAAACCTTCTATACGATGCAGTAAAGCAGTGGTGAGGGCAAATAGGATGCTAGACTGCATAAGTAGAGGGTTCACATGCAAAAAAAGGAGGTCAAACTGCCTCTGTATAGATCCATGTTGCAGCCACACATGGAGTACTGTGTGCAGTTCAAGAACCCCTATCTGCAAAAGGACATAAAACAGTTGGAGGTGGTGCAAAGAAGGGGCACAAAAATGATCTAGTGACAGCAGTGCTCTCATATGAACAGAAGCTGATGTAACCTGAAGAAAAAAATTACTTAACATAGTAATGATGTTTCTTCTAAGGGGTCCAGTAGTAAGTCAAACAAATCTGCATCATCTCCTGCTGCAAATGTTGTCCCAGAGGTAGAATAGAATTTAGAATGTAATTCAGACTCTGTGCTATGGGCATCCTCCCCTACTGTTCAAACTTTGAATTTGTTGCTGAAGAGAAAAGGGAGTAGTGGTCACCTATGTAAACTACCCCAATACTCCTACATACTCTAAATGATTAGGAATGATAGTACCATTATTTAAAAATTGTGAAAAACTGTAAACGTTTGTCACAAATGCTCAAGCAATGTGTAAAACATGACTGATTTGTTGCAGAACCCTTTTTACACAAGTTCTAGATGGGGTAGTAAGGTAGGGATTGTATGACTCACTATTATAAATATATTGTGTCCCTTAGAAGAAACACCATTACTATGGTGAATATTTTTTTTCCTACAACAGGAGTCAAATAGTGATGTCATGCAAGTATGCAGACTCACTAGCAGTACCTTGAGAGGCTGAGTCTAGAACCTATTTAGGAAGAAAGTTCTGTAAGACCACAGTTCCAAATCTGGCATCCCTTCTGTACAGGAAGTCCAGCCAATAATGCTTTGTAAAGGTGTGAACTGTAGATCAGGTAGGTGTTTTACAGATTTCCTGAAGGGGGACACACCCTAGTGGTTGCCGCTGATGTAGGATTAGTTCTTGTGGAGTGCGTCCTTAGGCATCTGGATGGCTGTTTACTAGTTTTCTCATAGCAGAACTGGATACAAGAAACTATCCACCAAGTGATAGTTTTTTTATCTGCTGGTTTACCTTTCCTTGCCTCACCATAAATGACAAACTATTGAGTGCTGCTAGTTTTGGTATCCTTCATTTTGTCCAGGTAAAGGCTCTGTGCTCTTTTAAAATCCTGGCAATGCAGCTTCTATTCACCTGTGCTTGAGTGGTTTGGGAAAAGAACAGACAGGGTAACAAACTGATTCAAATAAAATGCTGACACCACTTCAGGAAGGAATTTTCTATCTGTTCTTTAGCACTACTTTGTCTCTACGTGAGATAATGTAAATGGATTCTGTACAGAGAGCTCTCAATTCACTGACCCTCCTGGCAGAAGTCATTGCTATTTCCTTCCCAGATAAAGCTACCTATTAATTTGTCTATTTTAACTAAAAAAGTGGAGGGTAAGGTTAGAGGAATATTAGCAAAGAGGTAAAATATTTTAGATGTTATAGACATTTTGATTGCGGCTATCTTGCCAGGGAAGGATACATTTAGTAGTTTCCATCTGTCTAAAGTAGTTTTAATGTTTACTAGTAAAGGGTTAAGATTCACTTCCCATATCTTGTCTAAGTTTGGAATGATTTTTATGCCTAGGTATGTAATGATTTGGAAGCAAATCAAAAACCTAGAGGAGTATTCATAGGAGGTTTACAAAAAGTATTCAAGGAGAGAACTTCAGATGTATTATAATTTAGCGCTAATCCCGAAAGTCTAGTGAAACTGTTAAGTAAATTGAGAAGAGGCTGGGCATCAGTCTCTAAATTTTCTAACAAAATTAAGAGGTCATCAGCATAAGATAATGATGTACATCTAGAGCCACCGATAGGAATACCCTTAATATCATCGGATTGTCAAAGGGTGGCTGTCAGGGGTTCCATTGATAGAATAAATAAGGATGGTGATAAGGGGCATCCTTGTATGGTCCCATTGACTAGCTGAAATGATGGAGAGAGTATAGCATTAGTGAGGATCTTAGCAGAAGGGGAAGTATATAGCTATTTAATCCAGGAGCAGAAATGATTGCTGATACCAAAATGTGATTAAATCTGATATAAATCGTTCCAATTTAGAGAATCAAAAGCTTTTTCAAAAATCAATAGCAATTGCTGCTGCTAGAGATTTTAGGGATTTGGCTTTATAAGTAAGATTAAATAAAGAGCATAGATTATCCGAACCATTTCTATTTTTAACAAAACCTGTTTGAGATTGATGAACTAGTCTGGGGATAAGGGGTTCCAGATGCAGAGTTAAAAGTTTGGCAAAAATCTTACCGTCAGTATTTAGCAGAGAGATCGGATGGTAATTAACTGGATGGGAGTGATCCTTGTCTTTCTTAGGGAGCACTGTAATAACTGCTTCAGTCATAGTAGAGGGTGTCAAACTTGGACAGCTGGTTCTGATCCCTGTATAATTTTTTGTAAATATAAAAAAATCTGTGATGGACTGTGTCAAGAGAAACCACTGTCTTGCTGAAGTTGACAAAAAAAAACAGGGATAAGTTCAAAGGACAGGAGGTATTTTAAACTGCAGATTTCTAAAATGCAATTACCTTGTCAATTTGCTTTGATCCCAGGAAATAAAATTAGCCGTTCATGATGTCCTCAGGAAAATCCTTTGATTTTGTACTAGGTGTCATAATGTAAAGAGCAGGCATGTGTTTGGGGTGTCTCCCAGGAAGCCAGCTCACTTCATCAAGGAGACCTTTGATGAACAGGTCCCGGACTGCATTGTAGTCCAATATGCATGTGTGGTGGGGGGTGTCATCAGAGGGAAGCCAGCATTACATCAAAGAGCCTTTGATGTCTGTAGATCACAGACCAGTTTGAAAGGTCACAGGAAAAGAGAAAATTCATTGCAGTCACCTATTATTTTTTCAAATATCTTGTTTGGACATCCTGTGTTATGGAATATAAAGTTTAATACTCCAAGGCAGAGTTAGGTGACCTCAGAGAGAAGGCCAGCTTAAGAATGTTTTTAAACCTACTGAGCAAACCTTAGAAGACTCATTTTTTTTCATTTTCTGACTGAGAAGGAAGAACATCACAGCACTGAAAGATTAAGTAAGCATACTTTAGATGAGACCAGTCTGAGTGTTATTATTTGTAGGAATCTGCACTTTTAAACCTGTTTGTTTTAAGGCTGTATGTGTTGGGATATTTTGTTCTGTAATTTTACTGTTTTCCTATTTTATCTATTTTAAAGCAAAGATATATATTTTAAAATGGAAACTGCCTGGTGTGCCTTGAAATTTCTTTTCATAAGTGAAGCTTTGAAGGTTATAGTTGACACTGTGTATGCGCTTATTGTGATACCAAACTGGGAAATGGATAGAGTTCTCTAAGGTCTTGTAGAGAGTTCTAAGGGTTCATTTTGCAATACCTGGTTAGGTGCCCATAGGCAAAGATATCTGGCCTCCTGAAGACAGAATTATCTGAGCCTGATAATTGGGTACGCTAACAATAGGTTATCAGTTTGAATCCCTCCAGAACTTGAGACTAAGGTGATTCAAACCCACAAAACAGACAAGAGGGTTACCTTGTACTGTTCACTGTCCACAGATCCTACGCTCAGAGGTTAGCACTTTGGGAGTAGAGGGCTGACCTGCCAAGCGAGTTTGTAACAGGGGGTAGTTTTCCAAGCTGGGTAGATTCCTGAAATACTTTACAAAGTAAAGAAGAAAGTATATCTGTAAGGGGTTTATAAAAAATCAAAAGAAAAGCCATCTCCCCCTGGGGTTTTACTTGATTTGAGGGATGATAGTGCATCCTGGATTTCTTGCAAAGTAAAAGGTTCATCTGATAATTCTGTGTCTTGTATAGAAGTCTGGGGGAGTGACACCATGTCCAAAAAGTTTTGAATTTGAGTAGTTTGTATTGGGGTAGGGGGTGAGTATAATTTTTTTTTAGTATGACATCATGATATTATTTATAGTGGGACTGTCTGAATGTATTTGGTCAAGACTATCTTTTAAACCAGTAATAGGTTGTTCCATTTGTTAGGATTTTAGCCGATAGGCTAGTAGTTTACCACCTTTGTCTTCTTGTTCCCAGAATTTGTGTTTAAGTTTAAATAAGGCTAGTTTTGTCTTATGGGAGATAAGCTCATTAATTTTTATATGTAATTGTAAGATTTCTAAGTGAAGAGGGGAGTTGGGATTAGGGAGTAGTGTATTAAAGTATTGACTTTCTTTAAGTTGTTTTTCCATAGTGAGAAGGTGTTGTTCTGTTAGTTTTTTCCTGTGGGCTGCATAGCTTATAATTTTCCCATGAATTGTGGCTTTAAGTGCTTCCCAAATAATGCTCATAGAAGTATTTGAGGGCTTATTATGAGATTTAGCCAAAACAAACTCCACTCTCATTGGTCTAGAGGTGGCTTTGGGATGCCTTGGTTCTTAGCCTATTTATGGGCATTTTGTGCCTCTCAAACCATTAGATGGTTTGTTAAACCTACAGCCAAAACTCCCTTATGGGTGGAAATGGAATCTTTGTTAACACCTGGAAATATCCCTACTTCTTTCATTTACAATAAATTACCCCCCAAATTAAAGAGTCACCCTACTATTGCTCCTTCAGTTCATTGCCGGTTTAAAATTTACAAATGGCTAAAACCTAACCCCTCCCCCTCTTCTATGTCCCCATCTGGGGGAATCGTAATATTTCTCTTGATAATCACCAACTATTTTGCCGCTTATGGAAAAATAAAGGTATATACTTTCTTGGTGATATTCTAGATAATAACTCCCTAAATTTAAACTCATTTTCCAAATTACAGGCCAAATGGGGCATACTTAAACATGAATTCTGGAAATTTCTACAACTGCGCTGTGCATGTTCACTCTTCTACAAAAACTTTCAAAACAATCCCTTTTTGATTGATATATCTCTTGTTGGACCAACACTTTTTCTGGTTGGGCTAGCAGAATCTATAAATACATTAGAGACAATCTACCCAACCATTCCCAAGCATCCAAAACTAAATGGAGCATGGCTCTAAAATATAATATAACTGATTTTCAGTGGAATGATTGTTGGATTTTTGTCATAATACCTTTAAGGATGTACGCAGCTCGTTTATCCAGTTCAAAATCCTTCATCTTTGGTATAGAACACCAACAGTATTATACCGTGTCGGTCTAATAAATAATGATCTTTGTTGGCATTGTAATTCCCCAGATGGTGACTTGTTTCACATTTTATGGCAACGTAGTCCTATTTACAGACTATGGCAATCTGTTTACATAGAAACATAGAATTTGGTGGCAGATAAGGACCGCTTGGCCCACCTAGTCTGCCCATTTCCCTACCTAATGGATAAGCTGCAGATCCTAGTTAACCAACAGCCTGCTTCCTCCTACCCCCCCACTACAATTGCCTTATGTCTGTCCCATGCATTCTTGAATTCCCCCACTGTTTTTGACTCCACTACCTTCTCAGGAAGGCTGTTTCATATATCCACAACCCTCTCCATGAAAAAATACTTCCTCACATTACCTCTGAGCCATCCCCCCTCTATCTTCAGATATGACTACCTCCAGGTCCCTTTCCATTTTTGTTGTTGTTAATACCTCCCCCATTGTGTACTCTTCATCTGGGTTTTTGTTTCCCAATCAGCCATGTCTCGGAAAGTCCCAGTACATGGGGTTTGTATAGCTCAATCCATGCTTCCAGGTCCTGGTATTTGGAGGGGAGGTTGCATATGTTTATATGGGTGATTTTTAGCCCTGGGGTATTTGTCCAGGTGCTGTCAGAGGGTGCCATGTAGGAATTAGGGGGCCGGGGTTGCTCTCAATGTCACCTGTATGGAGTAGGAGGGATAGGAATGGGATGCAGGTGCAGTAGGGAATAGTAATAGAGAAGGATATGGAGGCCAGGTAGTGACCAAGTAAGCAATGTTCCATATTTAAGAGGAAGGAGAGGGCAACATGATCTGGGTAGGAGAGTTCCCACAAGGGGAGAAGTGTAGGGTGTACTGGGGGGAGCAGGATTCCAAGAGGTAGGCAAGATTTGGTCCTGGGCCAGTGCTGAGGCTGAGGTTTACCAATTTGCATCAAATATCGTAGATCACAAATTCCCTTTTGACCCTAAATATTTTTTACTTGGTATCATTAATCCCACCGACCAAACAACATCTACATTTCAACATAGATGTTAAATATACTTTTTCTGCAAGTGAAACAACTTATTTTAGTGCATTGGAAATCTCCCATTATACCTAATATGGCAGACATCCTTAAAAGTTTAACCCAACATGCATCTTTGGAACGTCTCTCCTATCTTGTTGTAGACTGACTGCATGAATATAATCTGTGTTGGCAGGACTACCTAAACTACTTGGAATCTGGATAACTCTATATTACATGTGTTGTGTAACTTACTAAATTACTTTTCATTATTTATCCAATATTTGATACTCCATAAGGATGGTGTCTTTCTTTTATTAGTTTTTTATATGCTTACTGTTATTGTTACTCCTTTATGTAATTGTTTTCCTTTACTTATTGTGTGTTTAAACTAATAAAAAGATTAACTGTAAAAAAAAAACCATTGCTATCAGGAACACTATTTTCCATAATACATACCTGAGATCTGCTGAAGTGATGGGCTCAAAATGTGGCTTCACCAACTGTGTAAGGCATATGCTTAGGTCCCATGGGGGAATTGGCTTTCTCACTGGGGGATGCAGGTGATTTAGACCTTAGACAATTTTTTGGATACTGGCTGTGATGCAAGGGATTTTTCCTTTATCTGCTGGCCTGTAGGCTGAAACAGCTGCCAAATGCACCTATAGGGTGGAGGATCTAAGCCCAATAAACACTAATTGCACAAGGTAATCCTGAACTACAGACAACTCCACCTGTAAAGGCGAGACTTTGTGTGGCACACTAGACAGAAAATCTTTTCCAGTTGATGTTTTCTTCATAGCTGGTTTTTGGGACACTTTTAGAACCTCAATACTTTGTCTGAAAGGTTCATTCCTGAATTCTGTATCTCTTCAAGAACCAAATCTTCAGGCATAGTGTTCTCTCCATTTACTTACTAGCCAACCTACGTGTGGTCAGCATCACTCCTGCTACTTCCTACCTCATCTAACCTATGCAATTTAGCTGCATATCCTCACCTATTCGGCTCGCTCTTATTCTCCCTTGGATGCTTCCTACCGACATGCTGCATTGATTTGGATCTATTGCCTTCAGTTCCGGCCTGGATTCTCAGCACAGCTCTGCTGCCTTTGGCCTTTCTATATCATGACTTAGCATA
The DNA here is from genome assembly GCA_016271365.2 of Neoceratodus forsteri. Taxonomy (NCBI): domain Eukaryota; kingdom Metazoa; phylum Chordata; order Ceratodontiformes; family Ceratodontidae; genus Neoceratodus; species Neoceratodus forsteri. The sequence continues at coordinate 682,706,122 of CM028131.1, read as the reverse complement.
CAATCTACCGTCTTCGGTGCTAATGACTTAACTATGGTTTCGTCTCTCGGAGAAGACTCCCTCGCTTTGGATTGCTCAAATCATGCTACTCATCGTTTGAATTCATTATGCTTATCATGGAATTTCTGGACTATCACCACTGAAATTCGTCGTTTCAAATTTATTTCAACATGGATTCCACTCTCCTACCATTCCGGCCTGCTCCTGGATTTCGAACTTGGAGTTTACCCAATGGATGCTTGCTCTGTTCACCTTCTTGTCTTGATTCAATACGTCTTCAGTTCTCCGTTTCTCTGGATCTGGTTCTACCACTTTAAGGTTTGGATTAGCCGAATAATTGAAAGTTTTAGGATTACTCTCCTTTAGTATGCCCAGAAGGATGGGCAGGTCAGTAGCCATCGGTCCACAGAGGTTTCCTCCCAAGGGGGGGTTTCTCTCCTGCGTGCTACTGGTCACACTCTCCAGAGTTGGAGGAGGTGATCATACTGCTACTCATTTTCTTGGGGGTGTCTTCCTACTCAACTCCTTCATCAGTCGGATACAGAACAATCGTTGATATAATTATTTTTTGTGGGGTCTCATAATACTGGACTAAGCTTCCTTCCTACAGTGGGATACAGAGAAAGGCCAAAACTATCAAATTATAACAAGTGACTCATCAGTTCAAGCATCAAAGCACTTTGCATATACTATCCAGTTCATATGTACTATAATCACTGACTTGCTCATGTCTATGCTAAAGTACCTAAGCACAAATCATTTCATACTACTAGTACCTTGCAAGCATTATCCTACTTACTGGTCTGGCCTCTGTATCCAAGCACAACCTTCAGCATCCAGCTACAGTATGTAACATAAGCACTGAGCTCTGAACCACAGTTCATTTTTGATTGAATGGAAATGGATGGTCTAGAGAATCTGTTCTCTGTTGCCAGAACCTTCATAGGTGGTATTGCACATATTGTATCTGTAGACGGGCCCATGGCACTACAGCTCTTGCTGATGCCTGATGCTGTGGCCTATGAGCTGCAGAAATTCTTGGGTGTTGATTTTGAGACCCGCAGGAATGAACTTGCCCACTGAATGAGGTTTTATGCCCTGTTCACTCAGCTCCTATGAACTCCAGTATTTGATTTGATTTTAGCTAGGATTTTTGCAGGTTCAGGAGGAATCCCAGCCTTTCCAGTTACTCCTTATCACAGATATAGAGTGTGTTTCTTCCTCTGTTGTTTTGCCTGCTATGAACCAGATTTCTAAAGGAAAACTATCACACCTTGCCTTCTCAAATGTTCTGCCACTACAGCAAGGTACTTTGTGAATACTCTTGGTGCTGAGGTCAGACCAAAGGTAAGTGCTGAGAATTGGTATTGACCATTACTCAGTCTGAATCGCAGATACTTTCTGTGACTTGCCTTATTGGGATGTGAAAATATGCATCTTTCAGACACAGAAACCCCAGCCATTCTCTTTTCTACATGGGTGGAATCACTGGGCACAGTGTCACCATCCTGAATTTGTCCTTTCTGAGGTGCCTGTTTAGGAACCTTAGGTCCAGAATGGGTCACCATTACCTGGTTTTCTTTTCCTTCAGTATCTTAAAAACAGTTTTTCCTCCGCACTGTGAGGAAAGACATTTTTCTACTGCTTTTAGCAGAAGCAATTTTTCAACTTCCATTTTCAGGGGGTGTTTTGCTCCAGATTGTGAACTAAAAAGACCCTTGGACTGTTTAACACTGGTAGTTTTATAAATTGGTGGGTTAAACCCTGTCCCACTTCTTCCAAGACCCACTTGTCTGTGGTAATTATTTGTGATTCCCTGAAGCAGTGGGCCAAGTGGGTGCCTGCCAAATGGCAATAAGTCTACACAACCTGGACAAAATTGTCAGGGGTTTTGCTTTGCTTGAGGCTGAGGAGTTGGTGCTTGTTTCTGCTGCCTGCCTCCACTTCTGCCTCTTCCTCTGCCAGTGCCTCTCTGCACTGTTAAGTAATAATGGGCGTACTGTCTGTTATAGTATGCCCTATCACTTCCTCCTTTCCATAAGGCCTGTAAAAGGGAGAGGCCTTTTCTTTCTCTACTAAGTTTCTGTAAGTAGATTCTTGCTCATCCACTTTTTTTCATATATGCTTCTGTTTTGCCACCACAAAAGAGGTGTCCCCTCAAAGGGAAAATCTATGGCTTTTTCTAGAGTATTCTGTGTTAGGTTAGTTAGCCTCAGCCAGGGAAATCTTAAAGTCACTGAATGTGCAGGACCCTGGATGCTGTGTCATTAGCATCCACTGCCATTTGAAAGTGACACCTTGTGACTTCCAATCCAGCTTACGCTTTGCCAGCTGGATTGTCATCTCCCTCACCAGGGAGGTTCTCACTGGCACGGGGTCATAATGTCGCAAGACATTATGCTGCATGGCAAAATTGCGCTGCCAATACAGTGCGATTTCTGCCATGAGGCATAAGTATTTTCTATGTGGGGGGCTCCACCCCACACACCCCATTATGGGGGGCTGCACCCCTTGAACCCCCCACTAATGATTCTGAACTCTGGGGGTGTTACCTTGGGGAGCACATAAAGTAAAGTAAAACTAAAGGTTTCTGGGACTGGGAATCAAACCAGGTCCCAGATGCAGCGCCTGGGTTCCTGCTGCTGTGGCTCAGTCCAGTCAGCCACAGCAGCTGCTCAGTGGAACCCACTCCCAGCAGAGGTCTTACCCTATGCCTGGGAGTGTGTGAATGGTGCACTACCGTGTACAGCAGTATACACGGTATTGCACTATTCATGCTTGCCTACGGCGCTATCCCAGGTTAGCCATAATGCTGTATGCTATTAAGCATGTGACATTGTGCCCTGGTAGATTTCTCACTCGATGCCATAGCAGTGTTCCACAGCACCTTCTGGCATTGGGCTGTGTATGCCATGTAAGCTGCTTGCCTCAGCTGCAAGGTGGCTGTTGCATAAACCTTCCTTGTCATGTTGTCCAGTTTTCTGGCATTTTTTTTTTTGGTGGGAGGATTAATAGGGAGACTTCAGCCCTCCCACAGGTTGCAACTTGTACTAGTCCCTCATGGTCAGAGTGGGCATATAGGTATTCCATCTCCTGTTTGTCTATCTTATACCTCTTTTTAATCTTTTTATCTATGCCTGCAGCTGAGTGTGCGTGTGTGTTGGGGAGGGGGGACTGCCATCACTCTTCTTTCTGAGGGACTTATGTATGGGTACAGTCTCCTTATGGATTCCCTTTTAGTCTAACAGGAGAGCTAAAGAGCATTGAAAGTGTTTTGCTTATATTGAGCACAAGGTTATTCTCAGTGAGCCAGGTTTGAATACTTCAGAAGTCAGAGGCTAGGGAGTTGTTTAAGTCTGAGACATCTCTTGCACTATGGTAGATGACAAGGTCATCTGCATAAAGCAGGGAAGAGCAGTTAGATGATTCTTGTAAGTTTACCGAATGTTCTTGTCAGTTTCATTCTTTGCAGGTGCAGCAAAACAGTACATGGTGTCCCAGATCTAACCTCTTGTTGACATCTCTGCAAAGGGCTTAAAAACCACATCTCAGCTTAACCCCATGAGTTCCAAATAGCTTTTTGCAATCATTTCAACAGTATAGCTATATACAGTTTTAAACAAAGGGATCCCAGTATCATAATCAGTTTTACACAGAGATTCATATATATTTTTTTATAAATGCAGATATGCAATGGGGAAGAAAAGACAGAACAGCAAGTGAAGGCAGAGAGATAGCGAGAGGGGGAAAATTGTGAAACCTTCAGAGTGATCAGTTCCTAGGTCTCACAAGAAAATGTGCTTGAGCAACCAGACAATAGGCAGAAAAAGATAGGATAGAACAGACCCTTGTGCTTAAACTCTTTCTGCATAACAAATGGGTCAGGGCCTTATTCAACCCTGTCACAACCCCCTCTTTAAGAGGGAACCAACAGGTTTCCAAAATGTTCTTTAAATTCTCCTTTAACATTATAGTAGCTTACAATCTTTACAGTTCAGTGTACATGCAGCATAGCAAACAGAGAAGTCTCAACTCATATTTTTTCAACCTTTGGAATTCTCAATTCTTGATCCATATCTTGACAGAAAATCAGCATTGACATTCTCTTTGCCAGATTTGTGAATCACTTTCAATTTAAATGGCTGTAGTGCCAGGTACCACTGTGTGATTCTGGAAATTTTATCCTTCATTTGGTTAAGCCAACAGGCAAGGCAAATTTTATTTCTAAGGTGCCTAGTCCCTGAGGCCCTGGGTGCCTAACAAACATAACCACAAAACAGATAAAAACACTATAAAATTCCAAAATGATAAAATCAGAAAGACAACTTGTTTAAAACCATAACTGCTAGCTAAAACGGCAGGTCTGGAAGATCACTCTGTAAAGGCCAGGCTAAAGAGGTGGACCTTCTGCCTTAGTTTGAAAACACTAATCGAGGGGGCCTCCCAGACTGTGAATGGAAGCGAGTTCCACAGGGTTAGCCAAGAGATGCTAAAAGCCCAATCACTCGAAGTCTTGAGCGGAACCCTGGGAATGTCCAGGGGGCCCCTTGAAGAGAAGCGAAGGAAGCAAGCAGAGGTCACAGGTAGCAAGAGCTCCAACAGGTAGCCAGGACCCAATCCATATTGGGCCTTATAGGTGAACAATCCCACCTTGAAAAGGACTCTCCACCTGATCAGCAGCCAGTGTAGAGCACACAGGACTGGGGTCACATGACAGGACCTGGATTGGCCTGTCAGCAGCAGGGCTGCCATGTTCTGCACCAGCTTCAGCCTGCAAAGGGTCCCTCCCATGACCCTGAAGTATAGAGAGTTACAGTAGTCGAGCCTGGAGGTTACAAAGGCATATACCATGGTCGGCAGATTCTCGGGCGGAATGAGGGGCTTGATCCTGGTGATATTCTGAAGGTGGTAAAAAACACTCTTCACTACAGATAATATGTGATCTTCAAAGGTCAGCCTGCAGTACAGGATCACACCTTGATTACACACCCCTGGGGAAGCCACCAGTGGTGCAAACCCTAGAAAAAGCCCTGTGTTCACTCCAGATGACAACCCATTACACCCGCAACCTGACTCAATCACCAGCACCTTTGTCTTATCTGGGTTAAGCTGGAACCCATCCAGTCATTGATTTTAGCCAGACAGCTGTTAAGCACATCAACAGCCTTGGATGTTCTGGGTGCAAATGATAAATACAGCTGGGTATCATCTGCATATTAGTGAAACTCCATGCTGTATTGCCAAATGATCTCACCCAGGGGCAGCATGTACACTGAAAACAGCACTGGCAACAAGACCGAGCCCCTTGGTACTCCACATGACAGGGGCATTGGGGGAGAAATTCCCCATCACTACCCGCTGCACCCTATCAGACAGATAGGACTCAAACCATCTGATGACAGTACCAGTGAGTCCGCAAAACACACAGAGTCAATCAAGAAGCACAATGAACAGAGAGAATTGTGATCTGTTACAAGTACAAAGTCAGCTCCTAGTAGGTACAACTTAAGGGACTCAAGGGCCCACTTTGCCACAAGACATTCCTTTTCAATGGTGGAGTACCTTTTCTCTCTGTCATGCAATTTCCTACTCATGTATAGAATAGGATGATCTTTCCCATCTACTGTATATGCTGACTCAAGACTGCACCAAGGACTCTGTCTGTAACAAAAAATTGTTTCTCAAAGTCTGTGTTTATTAAAACAGGGGCTGAAGAAAATGCAGCCTTAATGGCCTGAAAAGCCTTGTCACGCTCTGGGGTCCATTTCACATTATTTGGGAACCATTTCTTTGTGAGCTCAGTGAAGGGCATAGCTAACTTGGCAAAGCTGGGAACAAATCTCCCGATAATAACCAGCCAGCCCCAAAAATGATCTGACATGTTTCTTGGTTTTGAGAACAGGGCTGTTAGCTACAGCTTCTACAGTATCTTGGAAACCTCTGCCTTGGCTTCTCCACTTCCCAAAACATAGCCCATTACATTTTTTAAACATAGGTTCACCCTGTTTTGGTTTTACCGCCAGCAGCTTAAAATAACCCTGGAGAGAAACACTGTTAGCATGTTCTGAAAGACAATCACAATCAGTGATCAGTTTAGTTTCAGCGTTTTCATATGTTAACCCCTTTTGTCCATCAGTCTTTTGTTGCCACTGTTTCTTCAAGTGTTGTCTTTCTTTCCTGAACTTCCAGATCTTGGAGCTGTACTCAAACAAGTCTGAATCAAAATCAGATTTTCTTTGCCTGAGCTCTTGTCATCACAGCTGCTGAAACATCAGGATTTACTCTCTCTTTGATTAACTCGGTAAATCCTGGAAACTCATTTCAAATAATCACAGGTATAGGTAACTTAGGTACTACTCCCACTTTCAATTGGTGCGACACCCCTTCAATAGTCAGAGTCACTTGGCTAGTGGGATAGTATTGAGTGTCCCCTTGGATGCAGAAGACACCAGTACCTGGTCCTTTTGGACATTGTTTTCCCAGCACTTCAATCTGCACTAGGGTTTGTCTGCTTCCTGAATCTATAAGTCCCCTCACAGTCTTATCTCCCACCTTCACATCTGTTAAGTACTTTCCCCAATTTGCTAAGGACAAATCTGCTCCAGTGTCACTCTTCTTACTATGGCAGTTTCTTGCAATATGACCTGGCTTATTACAGTTATAGCAAATAAAGTCTTTGGGTACAGATGTGTTACCCCCACCACAGTTTTTATCAGACTTGGAGTTTAAATGGGAAAAAGAGTGTCTTACCGGTGCTTGGCTGTTACCTCACTGCTGTGATATCTGTTTGGATATTTGGTAGTCCTCAGCCAAAGAAACAGCTTTTTCCCCACTTTCTGGTCGGTGTTCTTTTACCCAAAGCTGTTGAAGAACTGCTCCATTACAAATGTGTCAATGATGTGTGGGAGAGTTTTTCCCCTCTGGTTGGAGCCATTTCATATTGCAGTTCTCTGAGTGGGGTGAAGGCTTCTTGAGGATTGTCAACTGAGTTTTACTTCAGAGACCGAAATCTCTGCCTGTAGGTCTCCCCTGAGATGTCATATCTTTTAAGGACCTCTCTTTTCACCGGGTCATAGTTTTCTGACTGTGCAGTATCCATATTGCTGTAGGTCAGTTGGACTTTCCCTGTCAGGTAAGATACCAATCTGATTTCCCATTGCTGCTTTGGCTACTGGCAAGCTGTAGCAACCCTTTCAAAAGTTGTCAGGTATGCTTCGATATCATCCGAGGGACAAAACTTCATAAGTTTAAAGTCTTTCAAGTTGTTGGTGTTTTGTTGCTCTGCTGGACCTGTGCCAGAGCCTCTAGATTTGATAGCTTGCAAGGCATGCAGCTAGCACTGCTCCAGTCACTGCATCTCTTCTTTTCTCTGTTTCTCCATCTCTTGTTGTACAGCCCACCACATGAAAAAGGCAGTCAAGCTTTCAGGTTCTTTCACTGCCTGCTGTTTTTTCCATGACTGGTGCTGTCTGTACAGTCTCAGTTTGGGCTTTTGTTTCTGCTTCTAGTTTGGCTGTCATTCTTCTGGTAATGACTCCTGGGCTTGCTGCTGCAGAATCCGTACCTTTCTGTTATGCTTCCCTGATACTAGGTCTAGTACCCATGCACAAAACTCCTGGCTTAGAGTATGCATGGCTTAAATCCCACTTCTAAAACCATCTAATGTTAAGGCACAGGTCAGGAAGCATAGAAAAACCAGGAGCAATTTCAAAATTCATAAATAGCGTTTTATTTTTCTCCATAACAGCAAAATAAAAAATAAAAATGATTCAGTATAACTATTTACAAAGGCATGACAAACACAGAAAACAAAATCCTTCATCTGAGGATCTCTCCAATTCCAAGTTTCAGTCTTGCTCTTTCACTCTCATCTCTCTAGCAAAAGCATTGCTGCTCTGTTCATAAGTCTTTGTCTGGGAACTCATTAAGAGAGACTGCTTCTCACAGAATGTTCTTGTAAGTTTACAGAGACCTCTTGTTGACAACTCTGCAACGGTCTTAAAAACTACATCTCAGGTTAACCCCTTGAGCTCCAAATAGCTTTTTGCAATCATTTCAACAGTATAACTATACACTGTTTTAAACAAAGGGCTCCAAGTGTCACATACAGTTTTACACAGAGATTTACATATATTTTTCATAATGGCAGATATGCTAGGGGGAATAAAAGACAGAATAGCAAGTGAAGGCAGAGGGACAATGAGAAGCGGAGAATTGTGAAACAGTTGGAATGATCATTTTTAGGTCTCACAAGAAAATTTGGTTGTGCAACCAGACAGACAAGTGACAGAAAAGGAGAGGATAGAACAGACCCTTGTGTTTAAACTCTTTCTACATTATAAATAGGGCAGAGCCTTATTCAACCCTGTCACACTATGCTTCCCAGTGTGAACTTGTTTATGGGCCCCCTCAGAAAATAGACCTAGCATAGCCCTATCATCTCTCTTCCAGAACTCAGAGTAAATATAAATGTTATTTTGCGCTCTGACCCCCCAACCTCTTAGCTGCCAAGCCAAGTATTTGCCCCAGTGCCACGGGTGATACCTAGTTTATGCCAACCTGTGGTTTGTTGCCTTGTCTGTGTACAAGTCAGGGTGTCCCATTTTCAAGACGTCGCTCTTGGCCGAGGTAAGGGTTGCAAAATTGGAAGCTCATCTGAAGACCTTGGGGGAGACTGCAAGGTTGCCATGCCAGTGCAAATTCTGAAGGTATGTCTAAGGTCTTTCTGTCTGGTGGTAGTGCACCATAAGAGAAATTGTTATGAAGAAAAGTAAAGCAGTGCCCAGTAAAGTGCCATCCAAAGATTTGCTGCCTGCGGCTCTGAGGAAAATGTGCTGCCTGCGTTTCTGTGGAAAAAAATGTGCTGTCTGTAGTGCTTGTGGAAACTGTGATGCCAAGGACTGCTGTGCAGAGAAATGTGTGCCCTGTCAGTAAAAGTGCTTAAAAGGGACTTCCAGTGATGACAGAGACTCACATGGATGCCTAGCTGAGAGCTCCGCTACCCAGGTGAATAATCTGCATTAATCCGCGGTCTGGTGACACTAATTCTACCACCTAACTACCTGTACTAGTGTCAGGAATCTGGTAGACAATGAGACGCATGAGAAAAAAGGCTTTGATGGGCTCACAAGCACAAAAGCAATGCTCTCAGTGCCAGCAGACTTCAGGCCTAAGCCCAGCCCCATCCCAGTCCTCGCCTACGGTGGGATCTGAGGAAGATGATTCCAGCTTTGAATCAGGTTCAGCCACGTTTTGAGAGGATAGCACCAAAATAATAAAACTACTACACAAAATAGATAACAAGGTTTCCCACATTCAGAAACATTTTTGCAAACTTGAAGCCCGCACCTCCACTATTGAAAATCAATTAGAGACAGTGCAAGGGAAGCACATGGCTTTTGGCATGTCGCTGGCATATCTGCACTGCAGGGAATGAGTAATAACTTTAAGAGCTGAGGACTCAGATGCCAGGGCCCACCTGAATAATATCAGGGTATTTGGCATCCCTCAGGGTGTGGAGCAAGAAGACACTGCTCAGTTTATGGACTGTTGGCTAAAAAAGGAGTTGGGCCTCGAAGAAGGAGATAAGTTGGATATTGAAAGAGCTCACAGGGCCATGGCTCTGAAGCCAAGACAAGGAGCCCCCCACCGAGATCCATCATTATAAAATTCTTGAAATTGCCAGTCAAAGACCAGATCCTCAAGTTGGCATGGAAAAAGCGCAACCTCAATTTAGATGGCACCAGAGTTTATATAGACCAGGACTTTCTGTCCTTAATGATGGCAAAATGTAAGAAAGTGCTGTTCGTGGTGAAACAACTGAGGGAGATGGGCATGAGAGCCAAAATTAGATACCCTACCAAGCTCTGGGTGGAAGGAAAAGATGGTGTTAAATCCTTTGACACCTTGCTAGATGCTGTCCCTCTTCTATACTCTAATGACACTCTCCCAGACCTGAAAGAGGAAAGGGCTGAGTGCAACACTGAGGATCTCCTGTGGTCAGTGGCCCCGGGAGGGAGAAGAAACGGCGGTTCAAGAACAGACTCCCTTTTCCCACTTCATGCTGATCTGTCCTGATGGCTGCAGAAAAAGAACCAAACCTGAACTTGAGATGTATACAGCACCTTGACTTAATTTTAAGGTGAAAATCCGCCTACCAGAGATGTTGCTTGTGTAACCCCCAGGTGGCACTATCCCCAGGGCTACTACCTCTGCCTGACTGACTACTGACAGGTTAAGGGGTCTGGGTCCAATGGCGAGTGCCACCACCCAGAGGTCAGGGTTTGCAGTAGTTAAACTAATTTGGTCACAGCCCTCTGGGACACTGTAACCCCCCCCTTTCTTCCCACTAGTGGCCCACACAATGCATCAGGAATATCTTCACAATGTACATTTACCCCCAGGACTGGCTCTGTCAACTGGATGCTGGGGACCCCCTGTAAAACAAGATGATACAATGTAAAAGCCACAGTACAATACTTTATCATAAATGAATACCTCAGACAGTGTAACTTTGCTGAAACAAACAGATCTGATTTATTTAAGGAGCTGTAACAAGGAAGGGGGAAATCAGGTTAATTAGGTTAAACACATTAATAATCACAGTACTGTGCGCATAGTCAGAGTCCCAAATTGTCACTTTCACTGGGTACCCAGGATGGGGGCTAGCCAGGATCGGTGCAGCTGGTTGGGGCTCTGTGATGGAAAAACACTGGCACAATACCCAAATTGTAATCCAGAGCCGGTTGGCTCAGTTCGTGAAGAAATGAAAAAAAACAAAACAATTAGATGACACACTTGCAATTCGATAAACAGATGGCATGGAGCTACCCTGCTTTGTACTCACAAACTCAATGCTGGGAACTGGATGGAAGGCAGATTGTCCTGGATTGCCAGGAGGAGCAGACCCTGTGGGCAAGGTCCTTGTGACTGGACCCCACTGCAGTTTAGAGTAAATGGATGTAAGCTGGATTAAGCTGGGGTTTACTTCCAGCTTCATGCACTCAATTCACTGTTCAGGGGATTTGAAATGCGATTCCCCACAAGCACTACACACATTTATATGTAAAAGGAAAGTACTATACCAGGCAGGCTGCTTCTCTATCCCAATCGCAATTACTGCACAATACCCAGGAGAACACACAGCAGATTCAGTTCCTGACAGACCGAGCGCGATTCAGCAATTATTCCATTCTTCTACAGGGTAAGCCTGGTTTCTACTCTTCAGATCTCCTTGATTCTCTTCACAGGTCGGATTCAGTCCCAACAGGTGCTTGCACAAGCTGCAGATGGAAACTTATGGCCTTACACGTGATTCCCGCGCTAAAACTACACACCGAAGAAGCACACAGCTCCCCGTCTCTTCACTGCCAAAACTGATCTGATCTTTCCAGTAGACAGAGCCGGGCATTTCCTTTGAGTTCCTCCCAGTTCAGTTGGCTGGTTTGGCTGTCACTCACAATCAGACTCCCCCTGTTGGTGCAAAAAGGTGCCGAAGTCCAAACTACAATTCCCAGAGGCATCTGCCATACAGTCTCATTGTGGCTAGCTGAACTTAAGAGTCCAAATTCTGATTTGCAAGCAGCAGGCTCCATTTTAAAGGTCCCCCACGCTGATTGGTCCAGTTCAGCAGTTCAATTCCAACACAGAGGGGAAACACACACTGAGTCTCAGCTGCAATAAATCAGGTTAGATAAACTGCAATTTCACAAATGCTGCTAAACGATTACAGGCAAACAGCTACAGCTTTCAAATGGGCTCCCTTTGCACTCTTATCGACTACAAAAACTGAGCGAATTGGCAGCAGCCTGGGCGGGATTCGGGCATTAGAACACACAGTCCCCCTCCTCAATTAATTATGGTCACAAGCAGGCAGCTCTTAAAGAGACAGTACCAGAGGCTCTAAAAGCACTCATACTCAAGCAGCTTAAACGCTGAACACCTCCAGACTTGGAGCATTCAAGCAAGCTCCTGGAAGACTTCTGGGAACCCCCATTTGCGGGGGGGGTTACACCTGTTTACGTAGAAAGCATGGGCCTGTGTGGTGGATAGAACTCCTGAACATATCCCCAGGAGCTAGAGGAACCCCTGGCTCAAGTATTCTGTTTTGAGTTGGACTTCCGTTTTGGTAGTACCCAAGAGGTCCTCGCAATAACATTTCCCCTCTGTTGCTTGACTCTGCATCACTTTGCGAGAAGGAACCTTATCTGGACTAACACAGGGGTTTACAGCACAAGTGATCATGTACCTGAACTCCACAATAGTTTTCAGCACGTGAGTACTTTGCTCCTAATACATCTGGACTGATCTAGCTATCAGAGTCTTGTCTGGGAGCTTGTGGTAAATCAACCGCTTGGGGACTTGGGTTGAATTTAGGCTCTGCGAGACTGCCGAAAGGAACAAAATTACAAGATTGTGAGGAATGTGAGGAAATTCTTTTTCACAGAAAGGGTGGTAGATGCATGGAATAGCTTACCACAAGAAGTGGTGGCTATGAATACAGTGCAGGGCTTCAAACAGGCATGGGATAGGCATAAGGGAGCAATACAAATGACTATGAATAGATAGGTCACTGACAGAGCAAAGGCCGATGGCACATTTATAAGGTAGAAAAAGAAATGGGCAGACTGGATGGCATACGGTCCTTATCTGCCGCCAACTTCTATGTTTCTATGTTTCTATGTGTGGTCTGGTTGGGGGGGAGGGAGGGGAGAAGGACTTGTTGGGAAACCATGTCTATTTGCAGTTTGTGGTTTCTATAAAGTGAGATTTGACTCTAAATCCTAGTTAAAGATGTATGATCTCATGAGGGTTTGTTTGTCCACTTACCCCGGCCCCCTGACCTACTCCTGCCAGCTCAAATATAAGAACTCTATATTGGTTTAATTTTCAGGTATTTGAAGGGGGGGTACCGCTCGGGGATACAAACTGGTTCTTCCACTATGCAATAATTGACTAATATGCAGACACTTGTTTACATCCATGCTATATGCTGATTTGAAGTTTTAATGGCTTGCAGGTTATGGCAATGCTTGGTTGTTGCACACAGTTCAGGCAGAAAACCAAAGTTTCATTGTTCTTAAATCTATTTCTTGTTCATATGGTCACCGGACCCACGTTACAACTGGGGGGGGAGGCATGTGGCCCCTTCTTCCCCCATGTTGTGGGGGGAGGGTACATAACCCTGTAGTTTTGAATTTGAATAAACACCCAGGGCAGCCCTAGTTTGGGCTCCCTCACCGGATTACTTAGAGGAGGGAACAGGTGTGGTACTTCTCATGTAGGCAGGAACCTCCACCCCCTCGCCCCAGATTGTGGGGGCTTTTCCCTTGGGAGGTTATCACCTCCTTCCTGCCCCACCACGATCAGGTTTGTTATCGATCAGCTATTATTGCAATGGGGTACATACCTCTTCCATTCAACGCTAAAGTGTTCAGGACTCCTAGTTGGTTTGGAGCCTGTTTATGTATTATCACTCCAAATTGGTTCTCTGTTTCAGTGTTATTTTTGTTCCCCTTCTCCCCCCCTAAGGTTGACTGATGGTCCAGCTGGATGGCAGAGAGGAGTATGAAACCCATAAACCTTAAAGTGCTATTTTTTTCGAGGTTTGACAGTGTTTCTCTTAGATACTATATTTTGTCATGGCCTCCCTAAAAATTTGCTCTATTAATGCTAAAGGGGTTAACAGCCCCATGAAAAGGATGAGGATCTTGCTGGAACTCCAGTGAGTGAAATGCGACATAGCCTGTCTCCAAGAGACCAGGTTGTCCAGTGTAGAACATCTTAAACTAAGGAGGTCCTGGGTGGGTCCTGTCTTTGTGGATTCCCATCCCCAAGCCAAGAAGGCGGGTTCGGCCATTCTGATCCACCGAGGTCTGCCTTTCCAAGTCCAGAAAACTAGTATGGATGGCTCCGGTAGGTGGGTGGTTTTATCCGGCCTGTACAGTGGAAGGCAGATTCATGTCATTTCAGTATATGTCCCTACTCCTCCCACGGGAGAATTCTTTCGGTCCCTGTTTAAGGTTATTGCTGATCTTCCAGATGGCCAAGTGGACTGTGCCGGTGACTGGAACTGTGTAGAGGATTTAAGATTAGACAGGAGCAGGGCGGTGGTGGGAGGATCGAGGGTCTGTTCCAGGTCACTTAAAACCCTGAGATCAGAAGGTGGCCTGGTAGATCCCCGGCGCTTACAAAACCCTCTGAAGACAGATTTTACTTTTTACTCAGCTGCCTCCAGCTCTTAGTCCAGGTTAGACTGCTTTTACACCCAAAAAAGTATGGCGCATTATTTTAGGGATATAGAAATCCATCCTGTGACATTCTCCGATCATGCTGTGATCTCAGCCTCTCTCAGGTAGGAGACCAAGAACAGGTTAGGACACTGGAGGTTTGATCCAGGGCTCATACATGATAAAATGTATGTAGACTCCACTAAAGCAGTGATAAAACATTACTTCCAGGAAAATTCAGAGGGAGAGATGGCCTTAAAATTTGTATGAGATGGGCTCAAGGTAGTGATTAGGGGGCATCCAATTGCTCACTCATCTTGCAAGAATAAACAACACCAGGCCGCTATTACGAAGGCTTCAGATAGAGTAGCCACATTAGAACAGGAACACAAAGGCTCCAGGAAGAGGTCCCTCCTACCCCAGTTGAAGGCAGCTAGGGACGAATATAATGAGTTAATACAAAGGTGAACTGAAAACGCCCTCAGATTCACGGGACAAAAGTACTATGAATGGGAGGAGAGAGGAGGCAGACTTCTGGCCCTACGTCTCCGTAAGCAAGAGGCTGATAGATATATCCCTACAATTAGGTCCAGTGACCCCTCCCTCCCAGTACTTTCCCAACCCATGGAGACAGCTGCTGAATTTCAGAGATTCTACGGGGAACTATACACCAAGGAGCGGGGACCAGGTCATGCCTCTAAGATCCGGGATTTTTTGGGTCGGGTGGACTTGCCAAAATTGTCAGCCAAGTAGGGGAAGGATTTAGAGGTGGGTTTTTCTGAGGCTGAGATTATCACAGTGATAAAGTCTTTTAAAACAGGCAAGGCCCCCGGCCTGGATGGCTTTACAGCTGAATTCTATAAATGTTTTGTGGCTGACCTGGCCCCCCTCCTTGTTAAGATCTTTAATGTGACGCAGGAGTATGGGGCAACCCCTGATTCATGGGGTGAAGCTCTAGTGACAGTGTAACCAAAACCGGGGAAGGACCCCTGTCTCTGTGCTAGTTTTAGACCAATTTCCTTGTTGAACCAAGATGCAAAGATCTTTGCCAAGACTGTTAGTTTCCGCCTTCAAAAGGTCATATCCTCTCTAGTTCGCCCCACTCAAACTGGATTCATTCCAGGAAGGCATATAAATGACAACATTCGCCTTCTCTTGAACACCCTCTTTTCCCCATCCTCTCCTTTAATCAGGACCACTCAAGCGGTGGTATCCTTAGACGTGGAGAAGGCCTTTGACCGGCTGGACTGGATCTATCTAGATCAAACTCTGGTTAAATTTGGAATCGTAGAGAAGTTCACAGGGTGGATTAACAATCTGTACAGGGAACCGAGGGCAAGAGTTAAGGCGAATGGGGTCCTCTCCCCCTTTTTTAAAATAGGCAGAGGTACCAAACAGGGATGCCCACTCTCTCCCCTCCTTTTTGCCCTAAGCACTGAGCCTTTGCCGGCCACCCTTCGGCAGTCTCCTTCATTTGAAGGCATTAGGGTAGGTGATATGGAACTCAGGGTTTCTCTATATGCCGATGATACCCTGTTGTATGTGTCTGACCCAGTCCAAGCCCTGCCTAGAAATTTTGACCTTTTGAGGGCATTTGGAACAGTGTCTGGGTACAAGGTTAATGAATCTAAAATGGAGATCATCCCAGTGGGTGCCCCTTGTCGGATTTGGGCCAATTTAGGTGAGCGAAGACTGAGTTTAGATATCTTGGCGTGTGGCTTCTGAGGGGCTTAAACAAACTGTATTTCACTAATCGTCTTAAACTTCTTCAGGAAATTCAGGCCGATTGTAATCAATTGGGAGAATTACACTTAACCCTTTCTGGATGAATTGAGGCACTCAGAATGAATGTGCTCCCAAGATTTTTGTTTCTCTTTTCTACTCTCCTGCTGAGACCCCCCCTCCAGAGACTTCTGGAAGCAATTAAAAAATACCCTGACTAAATTCATTTGGAGGGGCAGAGCCCCTAGGGTCAGATGGAAGGTCCTGATGGCCGCAAAGGACAGAGGGGGGCTGGGTCTCCTGGACTTCCATAAATATTTTTGGGTAGCCCAATTGCAGGCCTTAGTACCCCTGACAGGGGGAGAGAGAAGTCCCCCATATGGGTGGAGATTCAGACCCACTCCCTGGAACTGGCTAGTTTGGGAGACCTTTTGGTCCTGAATGAACTCAGAATGGCTAAGGTAACACTCGACAATCTTTGGACGTCCATATTGAAACCTATCCTGAGGGAGTTTTGTTGAGTCTATCAGCTCTCGCTAAATCTCCATACCCAAACTCCCCTCCGGAGTTGTTTGGATTTTCTCCCATATAAAATGGGTAGCTCATTTAGGTCTTGGGGTAGAAGGGGCTTCTCCACCCTGGGTTCTATTCTGGAGAGCAGTTTTAAACATTTCACCAGTTGAGATTAGAGTTTGGATTGCCTCAATCAGACTTTTTTCAATACCTTCAGCTACGGCACTATTTAAACAAGGAGAGCACAGGGGCTTAAATAACCAGACCGTTTAATTCCCTGCAAAGTTGTCTGTTTGAACTTTTCTGGGCCCCGGAGAGGGGGGAACCATTTCTAAAATAGTGTCAACCCTCTCCTCTCTGGAACCAGACCAGTTAACACATATCAAGGAACATTGGGAGCTGGAGACTGGTGTCGGATTTAGTGACTCACAATGGCAGGGGATATGGAGGGGAGGTTCACCATACTTCTTCAGCCCCCTTCTGGAGGGAATTTAGATGGCGGGTCATTGTTAGATACTTTAGGCCCCCCCGTAGTTACTAAGCCCCTGGGCAAACATACTTCATACTTCTGCTGGAGAGGATGCCAAGATAGGGGAACAACCTCACACATTTTTTGGGACTGCCCTGTATTGTCAGGATTTTGGGGCTCAATGGGTGAGGCGGTTGGAAAGATTTTTGACATCCCTCCCCCATCGACTGTCCAGAACTGGCTGTTTGGTCTCCCACCTGACCACTTGAGATCTCAATCTCAGTGCTACCTATACTTTATTCTAAATGCAGCGACCCTAAAGGCCATCACTCAATGCTGGTTAACCCAAAAGATTCCCTCCATAGATACTTGGTATTCCATCTGCTGTAGAATTTTGGAAATGGAGCGACTTACTGCCAAGCTCTGGTTACAACTGGATACATTCAAGAGCAGAAGGCTGCCCTTTTTTCATTATATGGCATTTAGGGAAGCCAAAGATATATTGGAGGTGTTGGCGGACTAGACTTGAGGGGCTTCATTAAGCCTACTCTGAATCCCTGACTCCAGATTATGGTCCAGGACACTGCCAGTTTCCCTGGAGAGTAATGTGAATAACATTGAACTGAACAAAAACTTTAATTATGTCTCATGGTATTCTAGCATGCCAGACACAAATGTAAGAGTCAACCTTCCTCCCCCCACATTTCACTAATGTTGGTTATCTTTGACTGTCATTATTGTCTTTGGTTTTGTCTATATCATTATTTTGAAGGCTAAACGAGATGTTGTCAAGACCCCAATGTAATTAATTTGTCCTCTCTTACAGTATATATATTTTTTCCCCCTCCTTTTGCCCCCACAGCCAGCCGCCATACATCAGCCTGGTCACGGCGCACCCGTGCTTCCACCTCCCAGCCACTTGTGCTCTTTTCCACCCCAGTACCCCTGGCTTACCCCCCAGATGGTGGGGATGCAGCACCCAAGTGCCACATGACTAGTAACTGCCTGGGGAGAACGGGACCCGGAGGCCAATCAAAGCCAGGGGCAGGCTTCACAAGCACGGCCAGCTGCGAGGAGTTTTTCCTTGCTCTTTGGCAGGGGTGGGGATGTGCAATGACGTCCAGTGTCTGCCCGGCCCCTCAGATGTTGGCGCTGGTAGATGCACGAACCTCCAGCTTCCACCAGGGGTCCATCGAGCACCGAGTGTGACCTGCACCTTCCCCCCAGAGGAGGAGAGCAGTCCATGGGATGCTCAATCCTACTCCCCCTGGCCAGCCCTCCAGCGACCCAAGTCCATTCCCAAACCCGGGTTGCCAGCATTGCAAGCGGAACTCCAACCACGGCGCCGGCGGGCCGGCCCCTCTCTTATAGTATGTATTGTCAGTATATTTTTTCTTTTTGTGTCTCTATGGCGTTTAAAGTTTAAAAAATCAAATAAAGTACAATTTCAAAAAAAAAGTGTTTAAAAGACTGTTAAAAGTTAAAGATGGCAAAGTTAAAAGTTGTTGTGGACAAAGAGAACATTTGTGCCCAAGTGTCCAGAAAGTTTCAAGAGTTTGTGATGTAAACTGAGGGAGTCGCTAATGGAAATGTACAAAATACAGTGCCAAATTGTCTAAGAGCGCTTCAGCCTGTTGAAATTTCAAACCGAGAAAAAAAATTCAGTTTGCAGTTTAAATTTTCCTGCTCGACGATTGCTGTGAGGGAGTGCGAGCAGGAGAGAGAGAGAAAGAGCTCATTGCATGGCATTGTGCGATTGGTCAAACCAGCCAAGCCCCCCCCATTGCCTGGAGTCTCAGTTCTGGAGGAGTATTCGAGGAGGAGAGAGCAAGGAGTGTGCGAGCATTTCAGAGCCAGCAGCAGCAGCAGATTGAACCATCGCGATGGAGAACTTTGTTGTCTTACTAAAAATACTTTAAAACTTTGCAAATCAGGCTTCTCCCGTCAAGCGAACGTAGTGATGAGTGAATGTGAGTGTGCATGGTGCAAGCCATCAGGCTGGACAGCCCAATCGATCCCAACAGTCCTCAAACCAGCAAGAAAGCCGCAAATACCACCAGAGTGAACCAGCTACTTCTGTAAGTACCATGAAAGGCAAAGCAAAGAGACAGTGTACAAAAAGCAAGAGATCTAATGCTAAAGTCAGCAAGCGATTGAGCAGATGTAAGTATTCGAGGGCAAAGGACTGAGTTTCAGTAGCTGTAGCCGGTAGCAAGCAAACAAGCTGCAGACTAACCAAGGGCAGTACTAAACAAAGTCAAAAGAAAGTGTGACAAGATTTTAAAGACTGTGCTGATTTTTTCAAAAGTAAATTTGCTAGGTTGTACATGGAAAGAGCAAATACTATGTCAGAGAACCAAAGGCAGATACAGCAATGTGTGTGTGACACAGAGAAAAGTTTCAGTGGTCATGTTGGAGTGTAGTCCAGAGGAAGTAAACAAACAACAAGGTGCCATGTTGGGCAACGGGTTCAATGGTGAAACACAACCAAGAAAGCATGTGCAAAGTGTTTTGAAACAAATGTGCAATTCAGGCAGTAGTTTCAGTAAAATGCAGGATGAAAGCAAAGAGACATTTGCCATTTAAACAAGTCAGAACTAGTGTGCTAAGTGCCAAAGTGTAGATAGTAACTTGGACTTGTGTGTTGTTTCTGTTGAAGAGAAAATGGCTAATAGAAAGACAGGGTATCCCCTCCATGCCCGGGCATGGATAGCCCTACAAGAAAGACAATTGGCCCAGTATGTGAGGCTGTACAATTGTGAAGGTGCACCAGCAATTGTAGCCTTACCTAACTTTCCAGTGAGTGTCTGTGTGATCTGCATGAGAACTGGGAGGGATGTCCTACTGATATCTCGCTGTAAAGATTGCAGGAAGCAGTATGGAATGTGTGAAAGTAATGGCGCTGTGCAAGCCAAGGCCAAAGTAACATGTCTGGCTCCAATGCGGACTCTGTGTGAGGGCCCAGCCTGTGCCTTTCCAAAAGAAACTGTATGCAGGCAGGAAGATTCAGAGGAGCTAGTGAAATAGTTTTTTGAGGGTGTGACCCACAGCGATGTGCAGTGGCAGGGAGAAATGATCTTTTCGACCCCAGAAAAGGTTGGAAGAGACATGCCAGAGATTGAGTTGGTAGATCCGTGGGCAGCAGGCCCAAGTCCAAGCCTAATTGGAGAAGATGAGATAGATGATGCCTTGCGCTGGGAGGCAACTGCCTCGGAACATAGCAAGGAGTGAACTATGCTGGGGGCTGAAACAGCTATCAGCTCCCAGGCAGAACTTGAGTCACAAGAGGAAGAAATGGAGCAAGTTAGTAAGGCAACTGGTAGTGAGAATCAAATCAAATCAAACTTTATTTCTTAAGCACCATTCCGGAGATCATAGCACTGTACAAATTGAATCAGTAAAATCATAAAAACAGCAAAAATAACAGTTCATTTAAAACATTCAGCTAAAATTAAACAGGTAAAAACTTCAGGCTAACTAATTACTGACCTCAGGGAACACTAAGGCAAATAGGTGCATTTTTAATGCAGATTTAAATCCCTCACGTGGCTGCCAGTGGCCCTAACTGCATGTGAGTCACAAGAGACCATACAGGGCTCTAGGGAAGTTGTAGAAAGTACAGGGATGGACTGCTTTTTCCCTGTTGTGACCATCCAAAGATGGCTTGACCAGGACTGGCCATCCCCAAACCGAGCTGTTGGGTTGAGTCTGCCTAAAAGCAGCAAAGAGGAATGCCTAATCAGACGCAGGGCTGAGGCAGGGTATGGACTGAAATATCCACTTTTTACAAGATGGATGTGGGAAGCTATAGAGAATCATAGAGCTGAATGGTTATGGGAAGAAGCCAGAGCTACTATTAAACCCAATGTGTGTAAGTCTGTGGGACTTAAACTGTGCCATGACAGATTAAAGTTTTGGAAGCTAGGTTACACCCTTTACCTAGATTCTGTCTGAGTAATTGACAAAACTGGAAAAGAAACCATCCACACCAAAAGACGTTTTCGTTCAAATGGGATAGTAGTTTATGGTCCTCATCTTGAGTGATACTATCCCTGAGTGCCACTTCCAGCTTCCATGGGGGAAGTCTCCTGCCAAGCACCAAGCGGAGGAGACCAATGTGGGTGCATCTGTCCTGCTGAATCCAGCTTGAACTCCATTTGCAGCAACCAGGTCCAGAGGTGGCATAGAACAGCCTGATCCAGAGATTTGTCATCAGCCAGATCCAGAGAGGTGATGTAGCTATGTAGCCTGCACTTCAGGATATGATAGGCCAAAATTTCCTCTTTACATTTTATTTTATTGACTGTGCCCGTAAGTGAAGATGTCCTTTGAACTGCTGGCCTGAAAAGAGGCATCTGGATCTGAACTACAGTTTAACAGGCCTTGAGCCTGTCCAAGAACTGTTCTGAAAAAAGACTATTCTTGAATAGAGTGCCATGTGCACGCAGGACATTTTCCCTCAGCACCAGGACATTGTAGGGCCTCCCTCCCCAAATGTTTTGTATGTTATTTTGATTCTTTTATAATGCCATTTGTAGAAAACCCTTTAAAAACTTTTTTGGGATTGTGTAGTGTCTGCTGGTGGGAGGGTTGGTTACTGTTTTTTCTTGCAGGTTGTTTCTTGTTTGCAGGATGTGTTTTTGGAATGTTTTCTTTTGCAGATGCTCCTGAGCAAAGAAAAGAAGACAAGAAGAGGATGTTTAGGACTCCACAGAGTCCTCCTTTTAGAGTGTTTGGGTTTTAGAAATGTGTTAACTAGAAATGTTAAACATGTTTTCTGTTTTTCAGGTTTAGAATATGTATTACTGGGGTCTGGGAAATGTATAGCAATGCCTTATGTATGTTTCTAAAGCAGTATACAGTCTGGAATTGTGAACTGCGTGTGGGGATAGGTACCCCATAGGTAGCATAGGTTAGATAGCTTTTCCCTAGTGGGCTAGGGGGATAGACAGGTTGGTGGTCCTGATCCTGATAGGGATCACCAGTGCTGTATGTTAGGGCATCCTTCATGCAGCCTCTTGGAGCCACTGAAAAGTCTCGAGATAGTTGTTAGATGAAGCTGAAGATGCTTCAGTGGGCCTCTGTTTCTCTGGTGCAACCTGCCTATTTTTCAGCATTGGTAAGGGTGAGCCTTGCCATCACGCTCAGAGGTTGGATGGCCTGTGTTACAATCGAAAGCACTTGCTGCAGACAGCAAGTTTCATCTGTTGGCGATGACTGCAACCACTCAGTCTCCTGGGGTTACTAGAATCACATCAGTGTTAGACATATGATGGTTTCAGGGCAGTCTGTAGGGAGTTGTTAAAAACTTCTTACTACATGACATCACTGTTTATTCAGCTAGCCTGAGGAGAGAATTGATTATGTCATTTAAAACTCTCTCAGCAGCTTGAGTCACTTTGAAATCAGCTGCCTGGGGTTAGCTTTAGAATGTTCAGACAGGAGTAGTCAGTTAGAGAGAGGTGGAGTTAGAGTGAAGAGTGAGTAGCAGTGCTCTGAGGTAGAGGTGACTGCCAGCCTGTCCTGAGGCTGGGTGAAGGACCTCTGGTCATTTTCTCACCCTAGTGAGTGAAATAACAACAGTGCCAAAGGAAGTGGTGGAGAACATTGCTAGCAGGACCCCTGTGGGTCAAGTCTTTCAGAGATAATGGGACTGATAAATTCAGTGTTTCCTGAGGGACCAGGAGAGTGTTCAGCTGCCCAGCAAGGAGACAGAGTGTCTTTTGTGTGAAGCTATGAAAAGCTACCAGAAAAGGGAAGAGAGGTGTTCTTCCAGCTTCCATGTCTGTAACAAAGGGACAAACAAAACTGTGAGTACAGTGACATGGTACTGTTTCTTAAGGGAGTGGTCTGATGGTGTATGTGCCCAGAGATAAGGCTAGAATACACCATTCAGGGCCCCTGTATCACCACAAATGTGCTGAATGCTAGAAGTTAAAGTTTGGTGTCCTTTAGCGATTTGTGGGAATTGAAGGCTCAGTTGTGTAACACCAAATGGATGGCAGATGCTGGCTGGGGCTAGGGTGGGCAGACCCTCACCTGAAATTTCAGTCAGGCCTAAGGGCACAAAGTTTACCGTGCGGATATTAACTAAGCCCATCAGGTCAGGAAGATGTAATGTTTTAAAGTGTGTGGCGACCCCCACATAATAGACACTTTTGGGAAAGGATGTCCTTGTAGATCCCTAGTACAAAGGGATGAATTGGTTGTAGTTTGTGTCTAGAATATTTTGAAAAATCCACAATATCATATATACTAAAACAAATACATTAGGTAGTGAAATACATACACTATCTATTGAAATAAATACACTATAGACTGACCTGATACGGAAAAAAATATACTATATAGTGAAACACACACTACATATCACAGAATTTCAAAGACACTGTATACAGTATTGAAATAAGTCCACCTCTGGAATGGTTTGCCCTGCATTCATTTCCTGCTGCAGTCAGGAAAACTCTGGCCTGGTCAGCAGATGTCTAAAGCTGCAAGGCAAAAGGTAAACACACCCAGCTATCTTTTCTTCTGTTTCTATTCCTTTCTGGGTGGGGGGGTTCTATCTTGTTATGCTTGCATATTTTTAATCAAATTTCAGAACTGTGATGTGATAAAAAAAAACTTTAAGAACTCATTTAAATATGCAGCACTTTATTCTTTAACTGAGTGCTGCCTTCTTTTACTGTTGAAATTGGAAATATATTTGTTTGAGAAGCTAATACTTAGGATATTCATACCATATCATTGTCATACCATATACACATAGGGTACTGCATGCATTTGTCTGTTACAGGCTGAAGTTTTAATCAGTTCTATGTGTAATCAATTATTACTTATCTGAGCCGAATGCTTGGAAAACACTGCAGGAACTGTGATAGTGCATGCAAATATCTTTCCTAGTTTGTAATCTATAGAATATGTTTTGATTTAGTCTTTTTTCAGTTTAATGTTTTGTTTTATAAAGCTTCATGGTTAAGACACATAAAATACATATTTTTTGCAGCAAGTGCTTAGGGCCCAGTTCCCATCAGGAGCTTACAGTAGCTGGCATATGCATGTTTTGCACATTTCTAGGTTGTTGTTTTTTTTTGTAAATAAATGTTTATTAACATTTTTAACTGGAAATGCAACACATTTGTTTACAGAAATTTCTGTTCTAAATAACTCTACACTGTGATACCTCACTGGTGGCATTCACTGTCCCCAGCCATTCCATAACATATCTGGGGAACACTACAAGGTGGACACAGCTTTTCCAGGCACTGGGTCTCCACGTGTAAACCTGCCCTGGTGTAGCCACATAGTGCATCCCTTGCTTATATGGTATGATTGTGTTATGTTATAAATATCCTAAGTTTGAGATTCCCAAACTGTGCACCCTTGCCCACTGACCTGTCCTGTGCCATCACCCACCTTCCCTAGAACATACTTGCTCCAGGATCCCCCATGGATTCCACCCCCCACTTGATGGGGCCAGGAGGGGGAAGGTAATCCATAGACCCCCACCCTGTCCCCTGGAGACACATATCCAAATGGGAGCTGAGCCTGGTTGGTGGTGCGGAGTCTACGGAAGGTCGGTGGATCAATCAGCCTGCCATTGGGGGCTTTCAACCTTTGGTTTAATCCCTTGGGCAACCAAGTGTGCAATGACACCAGTACATGTAGAGGCATTCACTGGCTTCATGCCTGCCAGAGCCCTCCCCCTTATGGTGCTCTGCTGCCCTGCCACCATTCTCTACTACTGTAGGTGGCAGTCGAAGAGAGGAGCAATCCGACTCCCCTCCCTGCTAGAGGACAGTAATCCCTCCCCTGGCCAACCCCATGCCAGCTGGGTTACCTTTCGAAACCAGATTACTGGCATGGCATGACAGGCAGTAGTGCTACCACTGACCCACCAGGCAAACCCACCAAACTGTTTTTTAATTAGTAAAGACAGCATTTGGATGAAAGAAGAAACTGTATTTTAACTACAGTTGTTATAAAAGTTTTTAGTCATGTCACAATGTGTTGAAATTCAATAAAAGCTTTGCAAGCAAAACAAGATGAAAAAAACACATAAAGAGATAGATAAGATAACCCTTTTTGGTTACTTTCTGCAGCTTAAGAGTCATCAACCATGGGGAGTGGCCTGACCGCTGGTGAGAGCAGACACAGGGATTCAGAGCTCTGCCGAAGAACTACTAAAATGGCCCTGAAATAAACAATTTATTTATTTTTTTGTTTCCAGAATTAACTAATATCATCCACTAACTGGTGAGAAGAATTGGTGTGTGTTCCAGAGCTTTAGGATCTGAGGAAGGCAAAGAATCACCCTCCTCCCAAACCTCCAAAGACAAAGACTTCAACCATGCCGGTTGCAGCAGGACCCGCATTACCAACTACCCCAAGTGGAAATCCTACCCTTTCATTCCTTCTAGCTGCCATTCAGGGTCTTGACTGTAAGATGGAGGAGTTCAAACAACAGAACGACTCTTCTGGGAAAAAAAGCTGTTGGCTCAAGCCAATGCAACTAAAGCAGGCAAGTACGGGACTAATCAAAGAGAATTCAACTCTTTAAGCTCATCTAGGATAGACTGAAAATTTCACAAGAGCCTCAAATATCCATATACTTGGCTTACCAGAATCGATGGAGAGGAAAGATTTAAAGACTTTCTTGAATGGATGAATCCCCAAGGCACTTTTACTGGACTTTGCTTTTCAATTTGGAAACCATATTGCATTACCCCACACAGACCACCACAGAATGCGAATACTTCATGCAGTATATTAATGATTACTGGCAGCCTCAAGGAGAGGGATAAACTGCTACTTGCAGTGAAGCATACTGGCAGTGTCGAATTGGACAATGTGAATGTGAAGTTTTTTCTAGACTTGAGTTTCAGCACAAGAACCAGGAGAAAGAGCTTCAACAGGGTCAGAAGCTCACTAAACAAACTCGTAGTGAACCACTATTTCTTCTTGCCTGCTCGACTAAAGGTACACTATGGAGGTAAAACTTTCTTGTTCACTAACCCTACCGATGTGGGCAAACTTACAGAAAAGAATATGATTCATAAAGAATTCACTGCTCAAGTGAATGAGGTGGACTCAGCTGATGACTTGGACACTGAGAATTAAATAATGTCTGCCCTAGCACTGTTGCACTTTTCCCTCAGTTTCTCTAATGCGTATTATCTTTCATACCAAATGTTATTACACTCTGCATTGTTGTACCTGCATCTGCAATACTGATATCACTGATGTTTTCCCTATGTCCTGTACTGCATTTTCCTTTTTTAGCAATCACATTTTTCGACTGCACCAACTACTATAGTTTTTGTTTGTACTTCTGCTTATTCGTGATGTCTATTAATTGTAACACTCTGATGACATTGATCTAAATTTGTGTTTGCCGTATATCTTTTGCCTGCTGTTAGTCTGTAATTTTCCCAGGTCATACCTGAAAATAGGCATATGTATGCCTAGTGTATCTTACATGGTATCTAAAACAAACAAATACCATTATGTTGTCTAACAAATGGTGATATTGCAAATGTGTCTGCCTGATTTAAGTTCAGTGCTTACAGAGCAGTTGTTGTGCCCTGGCTAAGAGCTAACTGTTGGGGAAGCATTAGGGTGGTAAGGGGACGTAACTGGATTGAAGCAGGCATATATTGCTGTTTCATTTTATTAAAATTATGGTTGACTGCATGGGCAAGATTTTACATGTGCCTTTCAATTTCAGCCTCCAGGTCCCTCCCCCACACACAGTCTGTTAGTGTTTCAAAGAAGCATTTAAGATACCAATATGTCCTGTATGTACTGGCAGTACCCATTGTTTAAACTGACACCTGACTGCACTTAGTGGTCCTGCAGAAACTAATCAACACTGTGCTAACTGTACTTTTAAAAATATTATTGAGTGCTTTCCCGGTGGCGCTGAGGGCTGAGGTGCTGGGTGCCTTACCTCGTGCCACGCCAGCAACCCGGGTTTGGGAATGATCTTGGGTCATTGGGGTGCTGGCACGGGGGGGGGGAGAAGGAATGAGCAAGCCAGCAGGCTGCTCTTCTCTCCTGGGGGTGGTGACAGTGGGTTGTTGCCACCCCTGTAGTTCTGCCCCAACTGGGTGGAGGTCCGGTGGGGTGGCGTGTAGGCATGAGGGGCAGATGTGGCTGGGTGGGCGGATGGGCTGAGCTGGCTTCTGGTGCAGCGCGTGCCTCCACATGCATGTATGGCCATGTGCCAGGGTCTTGGACGGGTGAAAAGCAGGAGAAATCCTACAGAAAAATGCCATAAAAATCTCTATTAAAAATATATATATATATTACTGAGCATACTAACAGGCTGTCAGTCATACAAACCACTGCACTGTACTTAAAGTGTGGCGCTATCCAACCAGATATCCTGGTCAATTTCACTTAAGCTTCAGAAGGTAAACATAAAAAAGTTTATCTTATCTATCACTTTATGTGTTTTTATTTCCATCTTGTTTTGATTGCACAACTTTTATCAAATTTCAAAATGTTGTGATGTGACAAAAACTTTTATAATAGTGGTAATTAAAATACGGTTCTATGTGATAACGGCGACTGCCCGGTGTGCGGCTCGCGTTATTATGCGGCGATCGAGGCGGCGAAACATTTCTCACCCTTGACATCCTCAGTGCACGGAAGAACCCCACTCTTACTCAAAGGATTCTCAACTCTGGGGGTAAAGCAAAAACAAGTTTCAGGTCGAGACATCAAAATGCAGTAGCTCCCGACCCAGACCAAGCCAGTACCTCCTGCACTGCAACCAGACACCAACCCTGATGCCACAGTGTAGCTCAGCAGCTGACCACAGCCACCCCTACATATCCTCCACCCCTCCCAGCCCACGCCGCTGTGCTCGCTCCCCCCCGCACGCATGTACATATAGCGATATTGTGTCACTGCAGTCGCCCACCACATCCGGTTGCCCTGCCCCCTCAATTGCCATTTGGGCTTTCGCACACAACACGTCACCATTTCAGACTGCACCATCTTTCAGGCACCAACATCACAGGCTACCTTAAAATACAGTTTCTTCTTTCATCTGAGTGCTGCCTTCAATTACTATTAAAGCAGTAGTGCAGCAAAAAATGTGTTTCCAAGACAACTAGTTTCAGCTACAATTAGTAAAAATGTTAGCATACCTGTCAAATCTACTTTTCTAGGTACCTCGTATGCTGTGCATCATAATTTTTTTTAATTGTATTGATCCTAACCCTTACTAGGTTTACAGTGGTATTTCTAAGTCAAATATGGTGGCCATCTTTTTTTCTTAAAAAAAAAAAAATAACTTAAAACATTTATAAAATACTCAAAATTTTGGTGTAACTAGAAAATTTTACCACCAAATAAAACTGGAACTTGGCTGAAATCTTTTACAGTTTAAAAAAAAAGGTCAGGTCAATCTTTTTACCCAGTTTCATTGCACTGCTACTTTAGAAACAGTTGTCTGGGAAAGCTCAGAATTAGGATATTTGTAATATAATACAGTCATACTATTTATGCAGACGATGTACTAAGGCCCTGTACACACTATGTAGTGCATGTGACCCATACAAATTTCCAAAACGGCTCAATGGCTTCAAAAGGTTTTGCTAAGCAAGTAGCTTAGCAGTGTTGGCAGTGGGAAATCACATGGACAACCTGATCTACTGCACAAGGAACAAAGCAGACAACCTCCTCAAGCGGGTGGCACTGATGGATATGGAATGAAAGAACTATGATGCCATCCAGGTAAAATTAAGTACATATTTCACAGGTCGAAGAAATGTTATGTAAGGGCTAAATGTGACGTACGCAAGCAGGAAGCTGGGGGACCCATCGATGGCTTCATTACAGTATTGTACTCCCTAGCAAAGCATTGTAGCTATGGAGACCTGCGAGAAGAAATCATCCAGAACCAGACTGTCATGGGAGGGCCATACTTCAAATTGATCTAATGCATGCAGCTGGACAACAACCTCACTTTAGAGAAGGCCATCGTGATGGTCCAACAGAGCAAGGCCATATGAAAACAGCAGTCAGACCTCTTGCCAGCAGTGGACTGAAGGGCAGAACAAAGCACCCTGTGAGTGGATACCATAAAGAACAGATTTTCTCCACCTTGAGGAGACTGAAGAAACCCAATCCTGCTCCAAATGGGATGTAGGATCAGTGAGGCAAACAGACACCTCACCAGGAAAGGGACATACATGTACAGAAGCCATGCAGGAGGTACGGGAAGATCACATCACATCCAACA
This sequence comes from Neoceratodus forsteri, assembly GCA_016271365.2. Classification (NCBI taxonomy): domain Eukaryota; kingdom Metazoa; phylum Chordata; order Ceratodontiformes; family Ceratodontidae; genus Neoceratodus; species Neoceratodus forsteri. The sequence continues at coordinate 682,676,937 of CM028131.1, read as the reverse complement.
GCCCAGTATCCACTAAACGATACAACCTGTCATGGGTGCCATTAGATGAGACTTTACAAGAATGTATGTTGAAAAAAAGAAACAGTACACAAAGTCCAAGAGGTGCCAGAGTATGACACCAAATATGTCTTTTCGATATTGGTTTGGGTCCAAGGGACAGGCTGGAAAATGATAGTCCTCACCAACAAGATTTAGACAGACACAGATGCAAACTTTATAGCCATGCCGGAAACCTTACACAAGAAACTGTGGGGAAAACAATGCATACCATTGAGAGGCACATGTAAGGTCCTGATGAGGCCAGCAAGACACACTCTGGATCTGGATTTGTGCTGCAGCTTCACTACCACTGTAACCAAAGGCAGAAAGGCAGGTCAACAGGGCATTTATGTTGTGAAGAACCTACATACCCCATAGGTGGATAAGCAATCAAGAAGCTTCATCTTCTTGCCACACTGGATAATATGAATTAAAGTAGGAAGAGTGAGGAATTTATATTCAATGACTTAGGAGAACTCAAAGAAGAGTACCACATTTAGCTTATGCTGGGAGTCATACAGTTTTCACTGACAGCACCCAGTAGGATTCTAGTACCATTGATATCCAAGGTCAAGGAAGAACTTTCCAGAACAGAGAACCTGGGAGTGATCACCAAGACTGAGGGAACTGCAGGTTGATGTACCAGAATTGTAGTGGTCTTGAAGTCAAATCCTTCGACCTAACCAAGCTGAATGAGCCAGTCAGCTACCTTTATCACATCTTTTGTACACTTTTGTTTTTTGAAGACTACCCCTTTGGCATCATGTCTGCTCCTGAGCAATTCCAGTGCAGAATGTGTCAAGTTCTGAAAGGCTTGGATGGGGTTGTGTGCCACATGTATGATATCCTTGTCTTTGGGAACACAAAAGAGGAGCACTCCCAGAGAGCCTGTGCAGTCCTAAGAAATGTCCAAAGCAGGGGCATTGTTAGGACTGGGCTCTGGGTCTAGAGCCCCGAACATTTTGCCTGGTACCCAAACCTTTTCTGTGCTGTCTGCTGCCTGAGACCCCTGTTTTTGTGCACTGCCCATTGCCTCTGATTTTGTGACCATTTCTCCCCTCACTCCCTGAGCCACTCACCTGGTGGTCCTGAGCCCTGCTGGTGGACTGGTCCTGTAGTAAAAGTCCCTGTCTTGTTTAAAATTCATACAGGATGCCTAAACTTGGTGTCCCAAGATCTGTAGCAGTCATGGAGCTCCTGTGCACATGCAGGAGGGACACCTTACTTGCTAGAGACATCATCCTAAGACAGCGGGAAAGAAGCCACCTGCTGCCACTACGACTTGAGCTGCCTGCAAGTGTGTCTATCCACCTGCAACAAGGGATTACTTTAAATTCGAGGAACTTCTTGCCTAAGACCTTGATTGGTGGACCGTGGTCAGGGGTCCGGACCGGCAGGTAAAAATCATCACCAGGAGGCAGGAATCAAATTCAGACTCTGTTCTGTGGGACCAGGATGCAGGTTGTGTTATTTGGGGCCAGCAGGGATCACCCTCTTTGGACTCTGGACTCAGGAGTGGAGTCTTTGGCCTGTGCTAGTGCTGCCAAGATTAGGAGGAGTCGGTGTCGGTCGGAGCCGAAGGAGAGGACCGATCATGATCAGGGTGGGGACTGCTGGCTGCACAGAGAGTCTTCTTCAGTTTAGAACTTTGAACTGGGACTGAGCAAAAAAATGAGTGCAGTACACACACTCAGTGTCGAATTGTCGATTGAACTGTGTTGACTCTCGAGAAGAGATCATGGCTGGCAGCTGCCTACCAGGCTGGGCTGCCTGGGTCAGGGTGCCTAGTATCAGGGGGAGGACACCTTTTCTGAGCTGACTGTGGGTTATTCTAGGCCTTGCTATTTGATGAGAATTTTAATGGGCTTTTACTAGTGAGAAATAGGCAGATTTTCGAGTTTTCGGCAGAACAAGTTCATCAAAATATCAAGACAAGCCAGAGTTGCTCTGGTGAAGCAAACATTTGTGGGCCTTACTGACAAATCCAATACCTGCCTGGCCTGCATAAGCAAGAATTATATCAAGACTCTGTCTCTGCCACTAGCAAGCACTGCCTCTTTACCACAATACAGTCCATTAAAACAAAGTCAGCTTTGTTTAGGGGCAAATTGCCTGTGCTTATTAGAGCACAAGAATTATTGGGGGCTTTTTTCAAAGATGGGCCCATAATTACAGTACAGATCATTAAAACAAAAATAAACTTTACTTCACTGTCCTATGCAACCAGTATAGTGTTATGCTTGTGCAACTGTGTTAGTTTGGTTTTGGCTGCTCGCACTCTATTCCAGAGGAATTACCACCCTGTAGGAGTACGAAGGCAAGAAACCCTCAGAGAGGGTTCCACACCTAGAGGTGCAACGGGATGGTTCCCATGACTAAAGGTACCTTAGAACTCCCCCCTAAGGAGAGAGTGCTGCTGCTGGAGGAGGAGGAGGAGGGAAGATGGTGGGGCAAAGAAAAAATGCTTCACAGTGAGGCTTAGAGGAACTACTTATATAGCTCAGGAAGTGGGAGTGGCTGGCTGCTTGGCCACTGAACTACAGGCAAGCCTTTCATTTCACTGGCCTATGCAGCCAGTATAGTGTTATGCTTGTGCAACTCTGTTAGTTTGGTTTTGGCCGTTCGCACTCTCTATTCCAGAGGAATTACCACCCTGTAGGGGTACAAAGGCAAGAAACCCTCGGAGAGGGTTCCACCCCTAGAGGTGCAATGGGACGGTTCCCATGGCTAAAGGTACCTTAGGAATCCCCCCCAAAAAATGTAGTATCATCCCCAAAAGGAGGCAACATGAGCATATGAGCAAGCAGTAACTGACATAGGAGTAGTAACTATAACATAGTAGTAGAGAAGTGTAGCAGTTTGATAATGCAATGAGATGCTCAGTTGTCATAATGACTGCCCAGGGCTGTGTAGCAGGATACTGATGGTTTGCTTAGAGAGCAGGGGATCCCCTAAGGAGAGAGGGAATGGCAGGGCATCCTCCACCTCCATCCAACAATGGAACCTACCTAAAGAAACTAAGGGAAACAACTAAGCTAACTAAGTGTTATGACCTGAGGCAACAGAGGAGAGAAAAAAAAAACTATGAGGAGGAAATCTCTGGGGATCCAAGGCCTAGGTTGCCTTCCCTCCAGGCTTGGGATAATTTATTTAGTGACAGCTCTGAAGCTCCAATTTGGAAAACCCAATTAAAGGGAGGTGGAAAATATTCCAATTTGGAGGAAGGCTCTCACTCAAACCCTGTAGCGGGAACACCGTGGAAGGTTGCAAGAAAACTCTGCAACAATACATGCATCCAAGGCACAGGAGGAGAGCGACAACTGCTGAGGCACTCACCTGGCCTACCTGCCCTAAATCAAACCAGGTGAACTAGAGGCAGTTGTAGGGAGGATGCGGTGAAGGTACCTCACTAGGGAAACACTATACAGTGAGACACTACAGCAAAAGGAGATTGTCTTAACCACCCTTCACCGCTAGTCTTAAATTCTACACCAGGAGCTGCTGTCATGTAGCAGGTACCTAAAGGCAAACCCAGGGCAAGGACATTCCCAACTATGGGCCAGGTGAGAAGGATCCCGCCCCAAGCTGGACATGTTCGATGATGCAGACTTAAAGCAGAGTGAGACCATCGGCTGCAGGAACCCTGCACCAAAATAGAATGGCTGGCATGCCCCAGAAATTGATTGAGAGCTGAAAAGCTGGTGAGCTGAATGAGCATGGTGTGCTGAGATCGTAATGAGCATTGAGTGCTGAGACCTTGCAAGGTCGAATGCAGATTGAGTGCAACAGAATCCCAGGCTGAAGCTGAAGGGATGGCAGTAGACATAAAGCAATGGTTTGCATAAGCAAGGAGTAACAGTTGCGTAAGCAAGTGTGGACCTGATAAGTCAGTAAGCAGAAGTAGTGGTAGGTGGACCTGCTTAACATACTGTATAGCAATTAAACAGCACTGATTTGGGGGCAAGCCAGCCAGACATGAATAGTTAAATCAAGGTGACAACACTCTGAGGATTTTCAGCAGTGAGGCAAGATTTAATAACAAGCTATATTAACAGCCTCAGCAGGAGCTTAGTTGGCTGACCTCAGAATTGTAACTGCAATAAAACATGGAGACAAATGCTTTGAAGCAGGTGTAGCTAGGCAGTGCAATGAAGCTCAGGTGAAAAGAATTAAGTATACAACATGGAGCAGCTATGGTTGAGCTGAAACACAGATAATAATAGTAGTTGCACTGCAGTAGTTTGGGTATGGTGAGCATAGTGTAAAAAGCACAAGCACTGGGTACAATAGTAAGTAAAGTAAACAGCAGTGGCTGCAATTGTAGGTAACTGAAAGCAGTAGCATAAGCTCTGAATAGGTTTGCAGTTGCAGTGCAAGTAATTTGAGAGTTGTAACTGAAAGCAAGCAGTATGAGCTCTGTAGTAGCAGTATGCTAGGAGTTTAGAACAAAGCCTTACAAAAAGACAAAACCAAGACACAGCAAAACGGAAAACAGGGAAGGCCCAAAAACAAGAAACAAAAACACAGGGAAGCACACAGCCAGAGGAAAGATACAAACCAGAAACAGGAAAACAAACACCGAAGTCCAGCAGAGATACTCCGAAACAAACAGCAGCCTGGGGGGGTAGGCCCCAGCCAGCTCAGAGGACAAACCAACATAGCCTCCGGCTGCAAAGAAAAAATACTTCACAGTGAGGCTTAGAGGAACTGCTTGTATAGCTCAGGAAGTGGGAGTGGCTGGCTGCTTGGCCACTGAACTACAGGCAAGCCTTTCATTTAGGGGAAAACTGCCTGTGCTTATTAGAGCTCAAGAATTAATCGATACCTTTCAGCGATGCCTTGGAAATGGCCGGGGGGCAGTGCAGAGAAGGGATGAGGCAGGGTGGGGGAAGGGGTGGGGGTCTGCCCCCTTATTTTTGAAATCCAATGATGGCAACCCTAGTCTCAGCATGCCATTCAGGAAGGACTGTCTGGAGGAAACTAAACTAAAGTGAGGAAGGGAAGGGTGTGGGCCATGGGGTCTAAGAGACAGAGATGCTCTGGCAGGCAGCAAAATCCAATAAAGTCAGTGCAGTACTGGAGTGGACACTGACACTGACACTGACACCCAGTGTGTGTGTGCCTGTGTGGACAGCACTGTGGTGGCTGGCAGGCAATTGCAATGCATTGCATACAACTTAAAGCGAGCAGTAGCTGCAGGCCCATCCCTCCTCTGTGCCCTGTGCGCTTCTTAAATATCAGTAGATTTAGCCCAGATCTACTGATATTTAAGATGTACGCTATTAATTCTATGACTTTTAATCCATAACATGAAGTTTTTACCTGACAACTGACAAGCCAACCAAAAAAAGGACACTAAATAATGGAAAAGGAGTGGGAGGAAAAAAACAAGGCTAAAGTAGCAGAAAATGTGTTATTTTGCATGAGAGAACCAACATTTCTGCAGTTTCTGGGAGCCTAGATGGCCCCCAGACCCCCGGCTTTTTGCATGGGGCCCAAGCCCCAAATAATATCTCATGCTAACAAAGCCTCTGGTCCAAAGCATAGGACCCACATTGAATGCTAAAAATGTGAGTTTGGGAAAACCAAAATTCAGTTCCTGGATATATTATCTTGAACAAAGGACTACAATCCGACCCAGAGAAGTTGGCAGCCATACAGAGGATGACAAGTCCAACAAATGTGTCTGAAGTGCTAGGTTTCCTGGCAATAGTAAACCAATTGAGGAAATTCATACCCACCTTGGTAGAAAAAACAAAAGCTCTATGAGAACTTTTGTCACAGGCACACCAGTGGGTTTGGAGTCTAGTACAAGAGTAGGGATTTGCCACTCAAAGCAGAACTCATGACACTGCCAACCTTAGCCTTGTTCAATCCCAGCAAAGAAAGAACAGTTACTCACCGTAACAGTAGATCTTCAAGAGAATCTCCTCCATTGGGATGCACCTTTGGAACTGTAAGCCACTAGCAGCAGGACTATTCGAAATGTTTGTTAGCCAGGGGCTACCTATGATGACATGCACCTATATAATTATGGGTGGCCCCATTGCTCCTCAGTTCCCCACCAGAGATAAGCTGGGAGGGCCTCCTACTGTGAGGAACCAGGAGACCAGACTACTACCAGGCACACCAGGACAGGCATGGGACTGGAAATATAATAATTCATAAGGCACTTATGGACAACTCCAAACAAGGCAGTGGACAAACCTTCCAGCTTATACCTCAGAAAGGGGAAGGAGGGTAGATGCACCATGGCTCAATAGAGGAGATTTTCTCAAAGATCTGCTGTTATGGTAAGTAACTGATCTATCTTAATTGAGGATATTTCCTCCATTTTGCCACACTTTTGTAATGATTCCCAATCAGTACGCAAGGTGTCCAAGGAAGATGGCAAAGTCTGATATGCAGTCAGAACAGAAGGCCTTGCAACACTGTAAAATCAAAGCCAGCACATCTACAAGAAGCGATGTCTAGACTGTAGTGCTTAGTGAAAGTATAGACAGTGCTCCATGTGGCAGCTGTACACATGTCATCTGCAGAAACATTCTGAAAGCAAGCAATGGAAGTGGCCACACCACATGTAGAGTGGCCTCGCACAGCGTCAGGAAGTTTCTTACCATACTACTTATAACAGAACACAGCACAGTTAGCCAGCCATTTGGACAAGCACAGTTTAGAGACAGGGGCACCCTCTTCCCCAGGGGCAAATGAAACAAAAAGTGCACTCAAAATAGCAATGTAGTAAAGACCTTAAGGATGACTGACCTAAAAGTCTGTTCATACAATGTTAAAGGGATAAACTCCCCAATAAAATGCACAAGGCTGCTGCAAGAAATCAAAAAACTGGGGGATAGACGTAGCCCTGATTCAAGAGACACACTTGTCACTAGATGAACATCTGAAACTACGCAGGGCTTGGGTAGAGCACGTGGTAGCGGCATCCCACCCCAAATCTAAAAAAGCAGGAGTGGCAGTGCTGATACACAGGGGATTAAATTTGGCTATTGAATCCACAGACTCAGGCTTACAGGGTAGATATGTGAGGGCTACAATAAATGTGCAAGGGCAAATAATGCATTTGGTCAATATCTATGTCCCAAATTCCGGACAGGAAGGTTTTTTTGAAATAATTTAAAAAAAAAATAGCCGATCTTCCCAGGGGCATATTACTCCTTGGAGGTGACTTTAACACAGTCCCACATCCACAATGAGATAGCTCTTTGGGTGTTACCTCCACAAATAAGACAGCCTCCAAATCCTTAGTGGCTTGGACGGCCGAGCTGGGCCTTGTAGATATTTGGCACGCTCAGCACCCCACAGACAGAGATTTCACATTCTATTCCTCTGCGCAACAATCTTATTCGCATATAGACTTATTCTATACACATGCGAACACCCTTCATTTAATTAAAAAGTCCTATATTCACAACATTACGCTGTCAGACCATTCATCGATCTCAGTACAGGTGACTCTGTCTGCTCAAAATAAGCAGTCCCTGTGGAGACTAAATGTTTCACTTTTAAATAATACAGGTTTCATCTCTAAACTGAAACAGAAAATAGAAGACTTCACCCTAATTCACCAAGCCACAGAGCACTCCCCATCACTTAATTGGGACACTTTAAAAACAGTCCTTCGAGGAGAAATAATAAGTTATGCAGCAGCACAAAAAAAACTAGCTCAGCTAATGCATAATAGAACCTTGATCGAATTAACAGAACTGGAAAAAAAACATAAAGCTAGTCCAGGGGATAAACAGACCCTAATACAATTAAACAAAGCTAAAAGAACTTTACAAGATATAGAAAATAAAAAAGCTGAAGGTCTGCTTCGATTTACTAGCCAAAAATACCATGAGGTGGGGGGAGAGCATCTAGATTGCTAGCAATCTGTTTGAGAAAATCCCAAGCAGATAGGTATGTGTCTTGTATACAAGAACCAGGACCGAAAGGCACAAAATGGACCACCCCAGAAGATATAGTACAGCAATTTTGAATATACTACCAGACCTTATATAGGGAAGATAAAGAGGAGGAGAACATAAAAATAAAAACTCAAACTTTCTTGGACTCTCTTAACTTACCTAAGCTAACAAAAGTCATAAATGAAGAATTAAATAGACTCATCACAATTAAGGAAACTATAGAAGTAATAAACAACCTGCCAATAGGAAAAACACCAGGACCGGACTGGTTTAGCAGTGAAATATATAAAAAGCTGTCCATCTCTTTGGCCCCCCTACTCACAGAAGTTTTTAATCAGTGCACTGAACTGGGTGGCGCCCCGGGAAGCTGGTCCTAGTCCATCATAACAACAATTCCTAAACCTGGCAAAGATCGATCCAAATGTGAATCTTTTAGACCTATAGCCCTCCTTAACCAAGATCAAAAAATATTTACAAAAATTTTATCAATCCGACTTCAAAAATACATAGAATTACTAATCCATCCGGACCAAACAGGTTTTATCCCGCATAGACACGTGAGTGATAATATCAGACAACTGTTAAACATTTTGCAACATAAGAGACATAACCTGGATCAAGCTCTAGCAATTTTCCTAGATGCATAAAAGGCCTTTGATAGGCTAAATTGGACCTATCTTTTTATGGTCCTAGAAAAAATGGGATTTGGGGGCAACTTCCTGGGATGGATCAAACTGTGTTATCAGAACCCCAAAGCTAGAGTTAGAGTGAATGGAACCATTTCTTCTGCTTTGGGGATAGAAAGGGGCATGAAGCAGGGATGTCCACTATCCCCACTCCTATTTGCAATCAGTATGGAGCCCCTAGCACAAGCCATTAGGCAACATGAGGGTATAGAAGGGATTGAAATCCATAACTCATCCCATAAAATATCCCTCTACGTGGATGACACATTGATTTATTTAGGTAACCCAGGGGCCGGCTACAAACATCTAGCCGCACTTCTATCCAAATTTGGAGATATATCAGGTTTCAAAGTCAACTCTTCCAAATCGGAGGTGTTGGTACTAGGAAAGGAACTAAATATGGAACTTAGAAATAAAATCCCCTTTAAATGGGTCAAGAGTAAATTAAGATATCTCGGAATTCAGATCCCCAGAGAATTAGCCCTCCTGTATAAATTTAATTATGAAACCCTAAACCAACAAATAAGGAACAACCTGAATAGATGGCGTATCCTCCCTTTCACGCTCTCAAATAGAATTGAAACAATTAAAATGAATATCCTTCCAAGATTTCTCTTTCTCTATACTAATTTACCCATCCCAATACCAAAAAGGGATTGGAAAGACTTAAAAAAAAAGACTGGCAAACTTCATTTGGCTGGGCAAGTGTCCAAGAATCCGGTGGGAAATTCTAACAGAAGAAAAAGCCAAAGGGAGAATGGGGTTGCCTAATTTCCCAAAATATTACCTAGCAGTACAAATAGTGCCGATCATTAAAATGTTAAAGATAGGGAAGGCACATGGCTGGTTAGAAATCGAACAGCCAGAGAGAGATTGGGGTCCACTACGTACTCTGCCCTGGCTAATCCAACCTAAAGACCTGAGGCACTTTATTAATAGATTTACCAGACATACCTTGTCAAAATGGTTGGAGGCAAGACAGGAATGGGAAATAATACGCCCCGTATGGAATTACCTTCCTCTATCAGATTTACCTGGTTTTCCTATCTGGAGACAAGATAATTCTCTCCTCAAGTGGGCATTATCAGGATTGATATACCCACATCAACTCTTGGTTGGGGATCAGGTCAAATCTTTTCTAACAAATGCAAACAGAATTCAATCTAACTCAAAATGACTTATTTAAATACTATCAGTGTGTTCATTACGTAACCACCACCATAGGCCTTGTAGAACTATTGCAGGGACCCTCAACCCCGGTACAACGTACGTATCTCAGAGGTAAAATAGGAGATACTAAAGCATATATATCAGAAATATACAAGGTCCTAACAGAAGGCAGGAGGACACTTGCCAGACAAAAAGTGGAACAAAAATGGGAGAGTGAGACAAACCTTCATATTCCACATAGGCTGTGGCAGAGTGTTTGGGAAGGGGTCCATAAGACCACCAATTCTCCAGTGTGGAGAGAATTCCAATGGAAAATTAACACCAGATTTTTTATTACCCCAGAGGTATGACACCATTACTCACCCCCCAACCTCCGACAAATGCTGGAGAGGATGCGGACAAGTGGGTACATATTATCACATTTTTTGGAGTTGCCCCAGGGATGATCGGTTTTGGGGAAAGGTATCACATGGCATTATGGAGATCATGCTACTCTCTCATCAGCCACAGTTTCTGAACCTGGTCTTGGGACTCCCACCTGACGCAATTACAACTTCATCAGGCAAATATCTTTTTTATATCCTTATTGCAACAGCACTTGAGGCGTTGACCCAAAACTGGCTGAAAGTGTCTCCCCCTTCCATGGAGAACTGATATAGAAACATTGATCAGATTAGGAGAATGGAGGCCATCACAGCCTCATTAAGATTGGTGGCAGATAAATTTAATTCTAGATGGCTCCCTTTCTTTAATCATTTGGAAAAAAAGGAGGGAATCCAAACTATAGATCAGTTCTTACAGGTAGAATATATTGAAAGGAGGCAGAAATATTTTTATGTGGGATTGGCTGAGTAATGTATGTGTTCGCGACAGGGCCTTTTTTAGAAAAACATTTTTTTTTTCTTTTATTTCAAAGGCATTAATACCCCTAGGTTGTAACCAGGATTGCTGCACAGAGTGTTGCCAAAAGGGTGAAAAGAGGGGGAGCCCAAAAAGAGTAAAAGTGGTATGGCATTGATTGTAATTAATTAATTATCACCCTGTAGAAAGGAAACTAAATGTATTAATTTTAAAGGAAACATTAGTAATTCCTCCATTCTTTATGTATGATGAGATCACTGAATTGTACCCTGATTTCTGTGTACCCAAAATTAATAATTAAATAAAGGAATTGTGAAGTTCAAAAAAAAAAATAGCAATGTAGTGTCCCATGTACATCAAGTTTATGGAGCAATGCCTCTCCTTTGTTAGCATGCTCAGGATAATACCCAGGAAGGTTTATGGTTTGATTCAATGTAAAATCAGACCCCCACCTTTGGTAAAAAATGAGAACTGGTCCGCAGAGACAAAGCAAAGCAAACATTTTTTATAAAGCACCCATTCCCTTTGGTTCTGAGTGCTGTATAACATACAATACAGTACCACGGCATTTACATAAAAGAAGTAGCCAAAAAACAAACTAATAAAATGTGAGGGCTTTAAGCCCGAGGTTCGATGGGAGGAGCAACAACATCATTCCCCCATTGAGCTCAAAAGGTCTCAACATCTTGGGCTTTGTCAGGATTCTTTTTCGTTGTGGTCAGAGGCGCCACTCCTCCCCTTATTCATGCACTGCTATTGTTTTGGAGCACCTCCAGCCGCCGGTTCTCTGCCCCTTCCCTGCTGTTTTCGTCCATCTGTTCTGAATCGCTCACCTCTGTGGTCTGGCTGCTCTCACTCACTTTCCTCCTTTCCTGCCCTTGTTGTGGCCTTCCCCATTTCTCCCCATGGCCCTCCTTGGCCACTTGGGGAGCAACTCCTCGACCCCTTCTCAGTCAGCACTTTTAAGTGCTTCTTTCCCTCTGCTCACTCCCCTCCCCGCCGACGGTGTTTCCCACCGCTACCTGCTGCCTTCCAGCTTCTCTTTGGTCACTGCTCCCTACCGAGCCCCAGGTGGCATTCATTCCTACCGGACCTTCCTCCCATGCATCACTGTGTTCGCCTGGTTCCCGTGGGTTGCTCGCACTGGCCGTTTGGCCGCCTCCACCTCTATGTCTTTCCAGGGGTGTGACCAAGTGAGTGGGTGAGGGGGTGTGCCTCTGTTTTACCTCAGCTTCAGAGCTCTCTTCTCACTCGCTATGTCAGTGTTTTATCTAGGCTCCAGCTGGCATGCCCACTTCCTCAGATGCAGCATGTTCCTATTGCTGATGAACTACACCTAAAAGTTTGGACCCTGGAGAGCCGATGATCTTTTACGACCTTGCGGGGGCCGCCACCTACCATCTGCATGCTCAGGGTGGTGCTCCTTCTCAGTTCTGTGATCACTGGGGATTTTCAAATGTGTACCATGTTCTATTCTGTTTCAGCTATTCCAGCTAGCTCGTCTTGTCCAGCTCCACACAACAAGTCGCTCCTCTCTCTGGCTTTGACCCTCAGTTCCCTCAGCCCATGATAACTTTTTGGTTTCATGATGACCCTCACTGGCTTGATCTCCATCTGTGCTGCTTTGGGAATCTGTACAGCAGCAGCGACATCTGTGTTTTCGGTATACTTCATGCTGCTACTGCACACATCATGCTTCTGCTCTTGTTTCCTTTGTGTATTCAAAGAGCTATAGGTTGCACTCGGACCGATATGTGCTTTGTCAGGAGGCTTGGACCTAGTGGGATATGATTCCATTTCAGCCATTCTGCAAGTCACTTTCCTGCTTTGGTTTAATTGTTTTCCACAGTTTCTTTTGGGGAGTCCTGCCATACCACTGCTTCTTCAGGTCCTCGATTACTATCCCTCCTCGACCTACTGCCCATGACTGGTATCCCTAACTTATCCGACTGGGACATCCACTGCTGTGCTCCTGATTCTCCTGAGCACTTAGAGCATTTTACACCCAGTTTTGGCCCTCGGGATCTGCTTCCCGGCATGTATACTCCTTCCATCGCCTCCTATCCTGCCTATTTCACAGCCTCATCTGGCTCGCTCTCCTGCCGATACTTCTTTTTGGGCATACCTATCATTACTCATATGCCCACCTCATCGATTTTCTCACCCTACGGCAGTTCTCATTCCTTTGTACCAGTTCCTTTTCAAGTTCCACTCTGGTTTCTGACATGCCCCTCCATCTGGCCTGTATTTGATCATTCTTTTGGGCATAGCTATCATTACTCATATACCACCTCATTGACCCATGGCTCTCCAGCCACCTGTATCAGGTTCAAGGCTCTGGTCATCATTCTCACGTCTCACCAGCCATCCTGGATTCAGCCGTTCTCATCCTGTATTGGCGGGGTCCTATGCTACTCTCCATTGACCTCCCTCCATCCTTTGTCCTTTCATACCTCACTTTCCTGAACCAGCCTCCATGGCTTCAGTCCCTCATCGTACCTCATCCATTTCCTAATTTTACCTTCCTTGTCCTAGTGCCTTTTCTAGTAACAGCCATCATGGCTTCATTCCGCTCTTAGCTTCACTCCTCACCATACATCATTCAATTTTGCTCACTCCTCATCATACCTCATCCAGTTTTGATCCTCGTTCACTCAACCTGAGTTGCTTCTGGTTCCAGTTCTCCCTTCTTGGCCTCGGAGTCTACCTTCTTTCGAGAAGCCTACTTCCTTTTACTTCCTTCGTACAAATTCATTTTCAAGTTCCTTCCTGTCTCCTCCTCTTTCAATTTCGTACTGGCTATCCAGGATTCACTCCATTTGTAGCCTGCTATCGATATTCTTTTTGGGCTTACCTACCATAACTCCTATGCCACCTATCAACCACGGCCATCCTGCCACATGTATCAAGTTCATAACTTCAGTCATATCGAGTTCATAAATCCAGTCATCATTCACTCAGCATTACCTCAAGTTTTATCTATTTACATCGCTTACTCGAATGTTCCTATCACTGAATCCCATACTACCTCATCGACCACAACCTCAGAGTCTAAGCATTCAGAGTCTAATCATTTACATCGCAAAAATCAAGCATGCCTCTTCAACCTCAGTGTCTGCTCACTCAATCAAGCGCATCGCTTAATCAAGCCAGTCTGCATTATTATCTGTCTCCTCATCAGCACATCTGGAATTTCCTCATGAGCACATCTGGATAGCCCTTGCTCCTTTGATACCTACATTGATTTACTCCTTCCCATCCTTGCTCCTCTGATCTACTATCTCTCATCAAATACTTGAGCATACCCTCCTTGGGTCCCTGCTACCTCATGTTCCTTATTTAATCTGTGCTTCTTTGGAGCTTTTTCCATATCCCATCATCATGCTCCATACTTATATCCCTCATCTATGAACCATTATCTTTACCAACATATGTCCTCAAATCAAACGTCGTCAGCCTGGAGGGAAGGTGACCGAGGCCTTGGATCCCCAGAGGTTTCCTCCTCAGAGAGGGGTTTTTCCTCTCCTCCGTGCCAATGGTCATAATATTAGTTAAGGTTAGTGCTTTCTTCTCGTTAGTTAGCTAGGTTCCACTGTTGGATGGAGGCGGATGGTGGCCCAACTTTCCACTCTATCCTTAGGAAGTTAGCCCTTCTCTTCACAGAATTCATTCATCATCCTTGCCTCTTCAAAGCTTGACATCTTTGGGTATTCTTTGTGGGCTACTTCCTAACCTACCTTTAGCCGATGCATTCATTCCCGGCACCTGTAGGGGGAACCCTCCTCTAGGGTTCCTTACGTCATACCCCTGCAGGGTGATATATCCCATAGATAAAGAGGTGGAAAGCCACAAAGCAAATCAAGTTACACAAGCATCTCATATTATCTCATTCAGTTGCGTAAGCACATTGAATGGGAGGGCTTTAAGCCCGAGGTTCGATAAGCGGAGCAACAACGTCACTCCCCCATCAAGCTTAAAGTTCATAACATCCTGGCTTTGCCAGGATACTTTTTGTTGCCCACCATCACCCCTCCTCCTCCAGCGGCTCATCTCTCTTCCCCGTGGGCTTTTTCCTAACCTACCTTTAGCCAACGCATTCATTCCCGGCACCTGTAGGGGGGGACCCTCATCTAGGGTTCCTTGCATTGTACCCCAACAGGGTGGTATATCCCATGGATAGAGAGGTGGAAAGCCACAAAGCAAATCAAGTTGCACAAGCATCTCATATTATCTCACTCATTTGCGTAAGCACATCGAATCAATATTAAAACTCAGTCAAAATATAAGTAAAATAATTAGAATAAATAAAATGAAAATTGTGAATAAAATACAGTAAAAAACAGAGAAATAAATAGAATTAAACAGATTAAACAGCCAGTACACTAAGATAAGCCAAAGGCTGCTATAAAAAGATGTAATTTCAGACCCCTTTGAAGGCATCCAGTGAGGCGGCCTCCCTCAGAGATCTGAGAAGCAAGTTCCACAGGGTCAGGTCAGCAACATCAAAGGCCCTCTCACCCAAAGATTTTAACTGAACCCTGGGAACCACTAGGAGACCTGCCTCAGAGGAACAGAGAGGGTGGGAGGTCTAGTGAGGAAATGCTGCAGGTAGATAGGGCCCAGTTGATTGATGTAGGACTTTGTAGATCAGCAAGCTGACTTTAAAGGAAATTCACCACCTCACAGGCAGCCAGTGCAGCTCACACAGGACCTGAGTTATGTGACAGGACCTGGGCTGGCCTATCAACACACTGGTTGCAGCATTCTGCACCAGCTGCAGGTGACGTAGGAGTCCTTCCATTTAGCCCCAGGTAGAGGGCATTGCAATAATTGAAGTTGGATGTAACAAAAGCATGTATCAATGAGGGCAGTTCACTGGGTGGAATAAAATATTTAATCCAGGTGATATTCCTGAAATGGTAAAAACCATTTCAGACAATGGACGACAGCTGAGCCTCCAGTTTCAATTCACTTTCCAGATTAACACCCAGATTTCTCACCTTTTCTGAAGCGGCTAAAGAAGAAGAATCAAGCACTAGTCCGGTTTCCTCTCCCTCTACCTCAGTTCCTTGCCAGCAACCATGCTTGATTACTAACACTTCTGTCTTATCTGGAATAAGCTTCAGCCAGCTGGAGGGCATCCAGTCCTGAATCTTGGACAGTCAAGAATTCAGAAAAGAGATCACAACCTGTCCTTGTGGAAAATTAAATAAGGAGGCTCACGCATCAGAGCCTGCAGTTCCAAAATCCTACAAGCAGAAGTCATGGTGACCAAAAAAAGTGTTTTCCATGAAAGGAAACCCATCTCACACATCACAGCAGGCTCAAATGGAGCTGGCGGTGGAACTGGGAGCATGCATCCTGCTACATGACATGGGTGATCTACCTATACAGTAACGGCATATGGACAGCCTGGTTACTGCTTCTCCCACAAATCCACACCTCAGACAACATTTATGTCCCTTGCATTGTCCCCCAGCCTTCCAAAGCCAGGAAAAAAGTGAGGCTGGAACTGTAGTCAGGGGTTCCTCCTGAGGGGTTGCTTCAGGCTTCTCTGCCCCTCCCCCTAATACTACTTGCTGCCAATCCATTGGGATGCCTGTGCTTGCTTTTCCTTCCCTCCCAGTCCCACAGTCACTTGGAGCCCACAGTTCTCTGCTCCAAAATAATGCAGCCCCGTTCACTTGCCTGCCTCTCCAATGATACGCTCCTACAGCTATTCTCTTTTTCTGCTTTACTGCTGCTACTGGTCTCTCTCTCTCTCTCCCTCAGCTCACTCACTCTGATCCCCAAAATGATGCTTCTTCAGGCAGCTGCTTTAGCTCCCTTTGCCCAGCGTCCAATCAGGTCCTCTTCTGAGGGTCATGTGACCAGCCAGTCATGCGTGCACATCACATCAGCAGGCCAGGCCTAATGCCAGCTCCAGACCTACCCCACAACAATTTTAACGTGCACAACAGTGCCCAACCAGGCCAAGAAGCCTGCACACTGCAGACCGCATGGCTCGGAGTCCTGCAGTGATTTTTAGGGTTCAGGGCACATCCCGGACGAGTATCCCCCACAGTGTAACCCCGCCCTTCCTGCCCCATCTAGGGGCATACTTTAACTCATCGCAGGTGATCCAGGCAGAAAGGAAGAAGCCACTCCAAAGAACTAACATACGAGACATTTCAATACTGGACCAAGGAAACTGATGGTCCTTACCTGCTGATGTCTTCAAGGTTTCGGGTTTACCTCCTGAATTCCCAGGAAAACAGATTCTCTTCCCGAGCCGTCCACCAGATCTGTACCTCCCAATTCTTCCCTGGAGATCCTAAGGAGCCCCTGCAGCCCCCAGGGGTCAATTTTTTTTCCCCTGGAATACAACTTGTGACAAATCAATCAGACTACAAAAATATGAGGGAGACAAGTATTTAATTTCATTTAAAGCGCCCCTCTCTCAGTCAAATAAGGCACAACCCACTATTTCTCCCCAACTAGCATTTATTTTCACCTGCATGACAAATGATTTCAGTGATACAGGGATTACCATTCCTTTATAAAAATATATATATAGTCCGGCCTGGTGGCGCTGGGTGCCACACCTCGCGCCACAGTGGCAACCCATGTTCAGGAACTGGCATGGGCCACTGGGCATTGGTAGGGGTGGAGAAGGATTGAGCATCCCTAGGACTGCTCTCCTTCTCCGGGGAGGGGGGTTTCCAGTAGTGGGCGTGCGTCTGCCCCCTAGCAGAGGTGGGAGGCAGATTGCCAATGCTGAAATAGTGGGCGGGAGATATAGCAGACGCCAGGAGGAGTGCGTGCGGGAGCATGCATGCTCTCTCCATTGGTGTCATTGCATGCTACACCCCCTAGGATGAAAAACAGAAAACAAGAGCCCTCAGCCACAGGATGATGATTGTTCCCTTCCGGTGCACCACCCAGGAAGACACCTCCCTGGAACTGGATCTGATCTAGTGGGTTGAGGGTCTCCCCACCCCATCCCCCACCATGAGGGGTAAGTCATGGGGGCAGAAGTGGAGGGGTCTCATACCTGGGGTCATCAAGGGAGGGGGACATCAGATGACATTGGCTGAGGGCTCCAGGAAGAAAAGCACCAACAAAATAAATAAATATATATATATATATATATATATATATATATATATATATATATTCAGCTCCATGAGGCTATGAACTCTTTACACTACAGCTGGACCTCACAGACAGCAGGACAACTGATTTAGTAGGCACTGGAAGGATTCTCGTTTTCTACCCTTCCTAGCTCAGGTGATCTACCCAAAAACCTGGAACCCAGATCCCTGCAATCTCCTAGCATAAAAGGATCCGGTAAGCCAAACCTTCACTTTTACCTCTTTTTCCACCCGGTCTTTACTTTGGCACTGTCATCCCCCCTGTCACTGGTGTGGAAGAGCGAGCTGCCCTCCCCTCCTGGACCTCTGGGCATTGGCCTATGCCCAAAAGGCATCCAGGATTTTTTCTGATGACCCAGGCCCTGACCCATACTCCAACGGCTGGCACAGATGTACAGGCTGAGTCCCCTTACATTGGTCACTTTTCTCTGCCTCAGCCCTCCATGGCCCCCAATGTACTCTGGGGTGTTCTGCTGTTACCTTCCTCCTATGGGGAGTTCCTGCTAGACCCACATCCCTCTGACGGTTCCTGGGCTTGTGCTAAGCACCAGCACGGGGACCACCCTCCAAGGCCTACCCAGAATTTGGGTCCACAGCCCACCCAGCCTTACTCTACCGGTGCCCCAAGACCTGTCCCTCCAAACAGACTCCACATACGGGAGAAAAGCTCCCCACTCCCTCGATCCCCCAGGCTTCCCTGCCACACCGGGTACAAGGGGAACCTCTGCCACCAGTTCTTTTCCTGAGAGGGCCTGCCACAGCCCTCCCAGCCTTGGCAGCCTGAGAAAACACACCTTCTGGGCTTCTTAAGGGCTTCTACCTCCATCGGCTGAGCTTACTAAAGCCTTCCCTAATGCCCTAGCCCCAATGACGCAGGCTCTGGCTACCTGTATCCCCAACAGAGCTCCATACCCCCACTCCTCATGTGCCACAGTGCATAACCATCCTGACTGCACTTTACTTTGGGGGGGGTTCCCCACTGGCCCTCCTGGACCACCAAGCTCCCTCATTTTGCCCATCTATCCTGGTCCTGGTTCCACTCTCCAGTCTCCCCCTCCAGCTCCAGGCCTGCTGCCCGGGTTGGAAAAGCCCCGATACTTCCTGTAAGCTCTCTTATATACCCTAATTTTGCCCTCTGCTGTCACCTTGAGGTGTTCAGAGCACTATACCCATTTCCTAGCTCCGGGGGGGGGTAGGAGGGTGAAAGGGGTGCCTAAAATGTGGGAATATAAGCCATGCACTGGTAGGGGGCTTACATTAGAATCCAGGGATCCAAATTAGGATCCAGGGATCTTAGGTCAAATGGTTAGGATCTGGGGTCAGATAGCGATGGATCCTAATTAGGATCCAGGGATCCTAGGTCAGATAATTAGGACCCAAGTTGGATCCTAGAGGGTAGCATCTATGGTCAGATAGTACTACTATCCTACCACAGCAACTATCTGGCCAAATGGGAGGTATCTGTTGATATCCTAATTCCTAGGATACTATCTAAACAACACTACTTTCTATATATAAGCAAAACAGCAGTCACCTGTGGGAACCCTGAAATGGGCAACTGATGTGTCTTCAGTAGCCATGCATGCAGATGCAAGGACCGAAGGCCCAGATGGACCAGGGACCCCTTGAGCCTGTGACAGCAGACCCTGACAAAGATAAAGCTGAACAGGAGGCCTCACTGCCAGATGCTGCAAAAGTGGAAACCAAATCTGGCAAGGTCAGAATGGAGCCACAAGTAATAGGGTGGCATGCTTCGACCCCAGTTTGCGTAGAACCTCCTCTTTATGAGAGGGATCATAGGAAAGGCATAAAGGAACCCTCCTTTCCAAGAGAGGGACAATGTGTCTCGCCAAAAGACGTCATGCCCTGGAGTGAGCAAGCAGAAACACTTCTGAACTGTGTGGGGACACAAAAAGGTCCAACTCTGGATGACCCCATCCTATGAGGAGGTTATTTTTCATGAATGTCAGTAGTTTCCATTTGTGTATCAGGGACTGAGACCTGGTTAGCCTGCCTACCAAGAAGTTTTGGACACTAGGGAGAAACACGGTTGATAGCTAAAGGCCGTGAGACATCACGCAGTACCATACTCCCATCACTTCCCTGCTCGGGGGTAAGTGTAAGTGCCCCCTTGCTTTGTTATGTAGTGCACTACACTGAAATTTTCAGTCCAAATCAGCAAGGGACTGAGGCTGAGGTGCTCCTAGAAAGCCTGGAGACCAAATAGAATAGCCCGCATCTCCACTATATTGATATGGAGAGCTAACTCCAGATTGGTCCGGGACCCTTAGATCTAATAGGAACCAAGATGGACACCGCAGCCTGACCCTGAGGAATCCATCATGAGGATCTGCACGTGGAGTTGGGGAAAGAATGGAACACCCTGTAACAAGTTCTGGTGGACCACACTAGAGCAAAGCGGAGAGGTGATGTGATGAGGATCATTTGTTCTAGCTTGTCTGTCAGCTGATCCTGTTGTGCTTGAAGAGTCCACTGTGGTATGTACATATGGAGATGGGCAAAGGGAGCCGTAAAGATGGCAGCAGCCATCAGCCGCAGGAGATGTAACATCATCTGACCTGACACATAATGACTCCTGTGTATCAGCTGGGCCTGGGCAACAAGAGACTCTTCCTGTCTGCAAGCAGGAAGTAACTGCCCACCACCAGTTCCAGCACTGCACCAAAATATTGGAGGTGCTGACAGGGAATGGGTACAGATTTCAAAATGTTTACCATAACACCCAGTTCCTCAGACAATTGTTTCATTCTGGACAATGTGTACAGAATCGTTTCCCTGGACAGTGCTTTCAGGAGCCAGTCATGCAAATACGGGAAGACATAAAGTCCTTCCCTCCGGAGGCCACTGCCACAGCTGCTAAGCATCTGGTAAATACCTACGGTCTCAAGGGTAACCCAAAGAGCAAGACTTGGAACTGATAATGGCTTCCCTCCAGAATGAAGCAGAGGTGCTGCCTGTGGCACTTGCGAATCTTAATATGAAGGTATGCATTTATGTCTAGGACACAAAGCCAGTCCCCCTATTGTAACAGGGGGGATGAGAGCCTGAAGAGATGTCATTTTAAACTTTGTATTCTGTGAACAGGCTTAGGTCTATGAGGTCCAGTACAGGATGAAGATCTCCTCTCCTCTTGGGAACCAGGAAGTAACTGGAATCGAACCCTTCATTTCTTTCTTGGGGAGGAACTGGTTTGATAGCCAACTTGGTGATAAGTGACTGAACTTCCTCTAGCAGAAAGGACAAGTGGCCTGGACAATAATGACAAAGAGGCAGAGTGTAAACTGGAACAGAAGACAGCAACTCCAGAGCATGCCCTCTTTCCACTGTTTCCAGGACCCACTTATCCATCATGATCTCCCTCCACTTTAACAGATGAATTGAGATCCATCTTTCCACTTCTGCCCCTGGAGGTGACAGCATAGGGGGAGGAAGTGTGGAGTCAGAAGGTACCATGGCCAGCAGGGGTGCCGTTTTGACCGATACCTTTAGGAGCCTTTGCATGGCCACTGGAGGCAGGGGACCTGTGGGGGACCACCACTACAGTTTTGTGTACAGGGCTGCTAATAGGAGGCACAGCCACCATGGGCAGCAGGCCTGCAAAATGAGCCCTTGCCATGTCCTTTGTGAGTTGAGGGGTCAGAGATTTAGTGACCTTAAAGTAATTCTGGAGGACTGAAGCTCATGTACAGCATTTTCAACATCACTTTCAAACAGCCTGGAGCCTCTAAAAAGGGAATTCAGCCCAGCATATTGTACATCAGAAGCAAATCCAGCTACCCTAAGCCAGGAATATCTCTGAAGGCATATGCTGGAGGCAGCCATAGCAGAAGTTTTAGAAGCATCATTTGTAGATCATAACAGATGTCTTTCAGTATCCAAACCAGTTGAGGTGGTTTTAAGCAAGTCGGTTTTGGCAGGACCATTAGGCAGAGCCTGACTGGTAGACATAGCAGATTTCCACAGGCTATTCTTTTTTTTTTTTTGCATTATTTCTTTATCCCCACCTACGTGCCCCAGATCTGCCATTTCCTTCAGGCAGCCATGATCCCCGACATCCACCTACTGTCCTCCCTTGGAACCCCCTACCTCAGATCGCAGCCAACCCTGAGGTAGCTTGGTATAACCCTTCACCAAGTGGGTCCCCATCCTCTGAGGGGAAGGCACCGGTAGGGAAGCCAGTACACTCTTTCTCTCGGCCCCAGGGCACTGCTGAGGCACTCAGGCTCCTCAAGAGTTCTTCGGTGGTGTTGGCAGATTGTCTGCCATCATCCTGGCCAATCTGGGATGGTTTTTCAGTTTTCCTGGCACCCCTGATATCGTGCTGCATCTAATAGTGCTCCCGGTCTCCACCAGGGGCCACTACAGAGCAAGGCATCACCCTAACCCACCCCAGAAGAGGAGAGGAGAGCAATCCTTCAGACGCTCAATCCTCTCCTGCCCCCGCCGACCACCAACGACCCGAGTCCGTTCCCAAACCCGGGTCGCCGGTGTGGTTTGAGGTAAGGTGCCAGCACCTCAGCCCTCTGTGCCACCAGGCTGGCCCTCCACAGTCTATTCTGATATTTAATCATGTATGTCTGTGTGTCTCAGGGCATTTTGGGCACCTCTGTGACGTTTCAGTGCCTTATGGAAAAGGTTGTGGGGGACATGAACCTGCTGGAGTGCTTGATTTACTTGGACGACATTATTTTGTTTGGAAAGACATTGGAAGAGCATGAGTCGTGGCTACTCAAGGCATTAGACCGGCTGGAAGAATTTGGCCTGAAGCTATCTGTTGACAAGAGTTAATTCTTCCAGGCTTCGGTCAAATATGTTGGACATATTGTCTCTGCCAAGGGCATTCAAACCGACCCCAGTAAAGTGGAGGCCCTCACCACCTGGCCAAAACTCAGAAACCTAAAAGAACTGCAAGGGCTGCTTGGCTTTTGTGGGTATTACCGCAGATTCATGAGGGACTACACCAGAGTAGTCAGGCCTCTTTTAAACTTACTGCAGGGGTATCCTCCAACAAATAAGAGCAAAAAGACCCCTCCTCCTGGAGGCCAAGCTGAACAACCTAAATATTTTCATCCCTCTGAACCTTTTGGCTCCTGGTGGACTGAGGAGTGTGATAGAGCTTTTGAGGACATTATACACTCCTTGACTCGTGCACTGGTGCTCACCTATGCTGACCCACAGAAGCCCAATATCCTACATTCAGATGCAAGTTTCAGTGGCCATTGGGCAGTATTGTGTCAAGAATATCCAGAGGGTCTGCGCCCAGTGGCATATGCAAACCAGAGTCTCAACCCCTCGGAAACAAGGTGTCCCATCCACAAGCTGGAATTTTTAGCACTGAAGAGGGCTATTGTGGACCAATTTCATGATTACCTGTATGGGACAAAGGTTACTGTGAAGACCGACAACAACCCACTTACTTATGTACAAGCCACAGCTAAACTAGATGCAGCCGGCTACCGGTGGTTGTTGGCCCGGTCTACCTATGACCACAGAATAGAGTACTGGCCTAGGCTGAATAATATAGATGCTGATGCCTTGTCCCGACACCCTTTAACTCAGGGGGCTGAGCATTCCAGCTGAGTCAAGATACCTGAACAAGTGGTAAAAGCGTTGTGTAAGAAATTTGATGGTGACAAGTCCCCTTCTGTCAAAGACGCCCCTCGTTTGGTGGACTGCTCAGGAGCATCTGGGAGTTGCCTTCCTACAGCTTACTGCCATTTGACCTCCCTGAATATGAGGTCTTTGCCCCAGCTGACTACTCAGTACTTACAAAAAGAGCAGCAGGACAATTCCGTCATGGGGAAGATAATTCAAGTGCTTCAGAGAAGAGGAGATACAGCTCAAGTAAAAGCTAGTGATCCACATGCCTGGTTATCACTGTGAGAATGGCCGAAGTTGCAGCTAAAGAAAGGTTTGCTCTACTGAGTGACTCAGGACCAGCAGGGGGTGCCTCGTGTGCAGTTGGTATTGCCTGATTGTTTCCAAGGCCTGGTGATGAAAGCCCTACATGATGATATGGGCCACTTGGGCAGCGAACACACCCTGGAATTGGTGAAGAGCAGATTCTATTGGCTCAAGATGGGAGCTGATGTAGAATATTATTGCAAGAACTGTCGGTGGTGTATTCAGAGGAAAGCACTCCCCCAAAAGGCTGCTCTGTTAGTTAACATCAGTACCAGTGCACCGATGGAATTAGTGTGCATCGAGTTTCTGGCACGGGGTCATAATGTCACAAGAAATTATGCCACATGGCTAAATCGCGCTGCCAATACAGCGCATTTATGCCATGCGGCATAATCTTGTTGGGGTTGTGCCCCGACCCCACTAAAGATTCTTAACTCGGGGTGTCCAACTTGGGGAGCACACAAAGTCTTTAAAAATAAAATTTCTGGGACTGGAATCAAACCCAGTCCCAGACGCAGTGTCTGGTTCCTGCTGCTGGCTCTGTCCGTGAGCCACGGCAGTTGTTTTAGGAACCTCCCCCAGCAGAGGTCTTATCCTCCGCCTGGGAGAGTGTGTGATTGGTGCAATACTGCATACAGCAGTATACATGGTATTGTACCATTCTCTGTCCTAGACAGCACTATTTCGGGTTAGCTATAATGTCGTACGCTATTAAGCGTACGACATTATGACCCGGTATGCGATTTTCTCACGTTGGAACCAGACTTCAGGAGTATCTCCAACATATTAGTGGTTACAGACCATTTTACCCAGTACGCTTAAGCTTTCCCCACCAAGGACAAGAGGGTCTCCATGGTGGCCAAAGTGTTGGTCAAGAAGTTTTTTGTCTACTATGGAGCATCTCAAAGAATTCATATGGACCAGGGATGTGATTTCAAGAGCCAGTTGATAAAAGAGCTCTTGTCTTTATGGGGTATCAGAAAGTATCAAACCACACCTTAGCACCCCCAGGGTGACCCCCAGCCCAAGAGATTCAACAGAACACTACTGAACATGCTGGGCACCCTGGAGCCAGGGAACAAGCGTACCTGGAGCCAACAAGTAAGCACTTTGGTCCACGCATACAATAGCATAAAGAATGATGCCACAGGTTTCTCTCCTTTCCATCTTATGTTTGGGAGGGAGACCCACCTCCTTGTGGACCTATGTTTTGGAGTGTCAGCGGATGGCATCAAAGAGAATAAATATTTGCAATATGTGAAAGAGTTTAAACAACAGTTGAATGATGCCTATCAGCTAGCCTCAGAGAGGGCCACCAAGCAAAATCAGGCCAGTAAAGAAAGATATGATAAAAAAGTGCAGGCGCAAGACTTGGAGCCAGGTGACCGAATGCTACTCAGGAGTATGGGCACACCTGGGAAACATAAAATTGCTGACTGGTGGGGAAGCACACTGTATGTAGTAGTTGAGAAACTGGAAGGGCTACCTGTATACAAGATTCAACCAGAGGTAGAAACCAGAGTGTGCAAGGTGATGCACAGGAACCACCTCCTTCCCATTGGAGATAAAATTGTTGGATCAGAGAATTATTTGATAGAGCCACCTGTACTTCAAACCACTTGAGCTGCTGGACACAGATGACAGAAGTGGAAAGATGGAGATGCTACAGGGGCTGGACCTGCCCAGTTACAGGAGGTACCCGAGGAAGAAGATTTGGCTGATGAATCAGACAGTGAGGCTGAGGACATGCCTGTGTGTTTCTAACCTACACCTGAACTAGAGAGACTGTTTTGGGGACTTCCCCTGACATTAGAGACTGGTCCTGTGACAGAAGGGCTAGTGCAAGTGACACGGAGGTCCCCGGGGATGACAGACATGGAGAGGTGGACATGGCTGTGCCTGGGGAGCAAAGTGCTGATGGGGCGGTTGCTCCTTCAACCCCCCTTGAAGGGACCACTTCGGACTTGAATACTAGTCCGGCTGAGTCGTCTGAGTGGTTCTGGAGCAGTACCCCTGAAGAAACACTTTTTGGAGAGCCCACATCGAACTTGAATACTAATTTGACTGGGTCCTCTGAATGGCCCCAAGACAATACTCCTGGACAGAGTGTCATAGGAGAGGAAGAGCTGCAGAACCCTGCCCCTGCTAACAATGAGGGCACAGGCCAAGGGGAAAGTGATAGGGACTCTGCCTGCAAACAGGAGGTAGCCACTAGACCTGAAGTGCAAGAAACCCTCAGAAGGTGAGGGAGGACTGTACAGCCCCTACTGAAGTTGACTTACGATGCACCAGGGGGTGACCACTGACCTGCCCTTATCTGTAGTACACAAGGAGGGTATATCTCACACCCAGGTCCCTGGAAAGGGTGTTCAAGTGCCCTGTTAGTGCTAGACCCCCCAGTCCCGAGGGGAAGGTGGCCAAAAGAAAAAGAAGGAGGTGAAAGAGTACCCCGGGAAAGATTGATACAAGCATGCTATGAGGTACTAAAGTTCCTATGGTTATAGAGGTTAAACATATGGGTGCCACCTCTTATGTGGTCAGTAAGTAAGTGTAAGCCCCCTGTAAAAGCGGGGCTTATAGTTCCACTTTTAGGCATCCCTTCCCCCCCAACCCCCCACCGAGTTTGGAAATGGGTTTGGTGCTCTGATGGATATGGTACAGGATGCCTCAAGGTGGCAGCAGAGAGTGGAAGAAGGGTATAAAAGGGGACTGACAGGAAGTTTTGGGGCCTTTCCAGTCTGGGTTTTAGGCCCAGAGCTGATGGGGGAGGATGGAAGAGTAGCAGCAGGAACAAGGGCAGGTGGGCAAGTGAGGGAGCTCAGTGGTCCAGGT
The DNA here is from genome assembly GCA_016271365.2 of Neoceratodus forsteri. Lineage (NCBI taxonomy): Eukaryota > Metazoa > Chordata > Ceratodontiformes > Ceratodontidae > Neoceratodus > Neoceratodus forsteri. The sequence goes on along the minus strand of CM028131.1, from coordinate 682,650,366 downwards.
GAGCCAGTGGGGAGGACCCCCCAAGGAGTGCAGTCAGGACAGTTTTATGCACTGTGGCCGATGAGGAGTGGGGGTATGGAGCTCCATTGGCACCCAGGAAGTCAGGTCCTGCATCGCGGAGGGGCTAGGCTATTAGGGAGACTTTAGCAAGCACAGAGAGGTAGGAGCCCTTAGGAAGCCCATTGGTGTATTCCCAGGTCACCAGGGCTTGGAGGGCTGTGGCAGAACCCTCTCAGGAGGGGGACTGGTGGCAGTGGTTCCCCTCACTGCTGGTGTGGCAGGGTGGCCTGGGGGGTCGAGGGAGCCAGGGAGCCAGGGAGACTTTCACCCAAATTAGGGGTCCTGTTTGGAGGGAGAAAGTCCTGGGGAGCCATACATTAGGGTCCGGTCAGTTCACAGATCAAAGAAATGGTAGACCTTGGAGGGTGGTCCCCGTGTTGGTGTCAATGCAAGCCCAGGAGTTGGAAGCAGGAATGTGGGTTTACAGGATTTTCCTCAGAGATGGGTACCAGCAGTACCTCGGAGGAATTAGCATGGAGGGCTGAGGCAGAGTGAAGTGACTGTGGCAGGTGTGGCCTCAATACTGTTAGTTCCAGCTGTTTACAGGTGGGTCAGAGCCTGGGTCATCAGGAAAAATCCTGGGTGCCCCTGGGACTGGGTCAATGCCCAGAGGTCCAGGTGGGGAAAGCCACTCGCTCTCCTGCACCGGTGAAAGGGGGGACGACCAGTGCCAGATTGGAAGGAACCCATTTAAGGAAAGAGCAAAAAGCTGGGTGTCTTACCAGATCCGTTTTGAAAGCCAGGAGACTAGGGATCTGTGTTCCAGTAAACCTTGGGTAGAGCACCTGAGGGGAAATGCTTTGGCAGAGGAGAGTTTTTGCATTGTCTGCTAAGTCCCAGTTTCTGTTGTGTATCCTGTCCAGTCAGATTGTACAAAAGTTGTACTGTATTTGTTGTATGATATGTTTTAATCATTGGATGCAATTGAAAAAGAGATAATTAATCTCAATTTGTTATCCAATAAAGTTGAAAGTTGAAAGTTAAAGCCCCATGGAGCTGTTTATTAATTTTGACATAAAGTATAGTGGCCTCTGTATTGCTGAAATCATTTGCCATGCAGGAGTAAAGTAAAAGCCAGTTGGAGGAGAAACAGTGGTCTGTGTATTATTTGGCTGCACCTGGAGGAAAATTAAATGAAATTCTTTGTATCCCCTTGTATCTGCAGTCTAATTTTTCCACAAGTTTTATTCCAGGAGTGAGATCCAGCCTAATCATGCTACAGGGGCTCCCAGACCTCTATAAGAGTTTGTGAGATTTTGGTCCAGTGGAGGGCTCGGGGAGGAGACCAGGGTTGGAGAGAGCGAGAGAAGGTAACAGTTTTACCGCTTTGAAGACTCCAGCAGGTACTGTAAGCTGCATCTGTTTTACCTGCTGTTCTAAAGTGAAAAGAGGTCTTATATGTTTTAGTCTGAGGGGCCTCTTCTTCCTGCCCGGAAAATCTGCAAAGTACAAGTATGCCCCTAGATGGGGCAGGAAGGGGGGGGGGTTACATAAATTAAAGAGAAGAGTATTTACTGAATTGTATATAATGTTTTCCTGTTCCTAAATGGTTGATGTTATGATAGTTGGGAACCAGGAGTATAGTTAGAAATAGTAATGTGTGTTAATGCTAAAACTTACTTGATTGCAATTTTATAGTACTTTAGTCTTAGGCTTGGCATGGAAGCCAAACATTTAAGGGGGGAGTGTAACCCCCCCCCCCCTTTGGGGGCTTACCTTAATTGACCCATTTTCCCTGGCTCTCCTGTTGCCTTCTGGCATGCCCCTGATTCTTTGAGCAATCCACCGCCGTGTCCACAAGTCCCTTTCTGATGCCCCGAGTCCCTTATCAGTTTTAGCCCAGTTTGGGCTTAAAATGTTGAACCATGAGTTGCCAGAGTTATTTTGAACTTGCTGGCAACTGCGCATCTGCAGGTATCAATTTTGATCTTTCCGATCGCCGCTGAGGTTAAACAGAAGACGTTCTGTAGGTCCCGGTGCCCCTCCTAACCTAAATGGGGACCAGGGACCAGAACACGGTGGTAGAGAAGCCTCTGCAATGTTTAAATCATTAAGTTTGACCGAGGGCAGAATCTGGGATAAAGAATGATTCATGGAGCCTTCATGAATATTAATGAGGGTGCTGCCTGCCACCAAGGGGAACTGTGTTGCGGCAGCAGCAACAGGCTTGGGGCATTAAATGCATATAAACTAATGTAGTTGCTGTAAAGACTGTAAAGACTGTGGGGTTTCAGTCTAACAAAAGTGACTATATTGGCTGCACAGAATGTTATTTCAGGGGACACTGTATGGAACTGCATTCTACGTGTAGATGGGGGTGAGCAGCAAGATGGCTGCAATGCCGGCTCCGGACCTCCAACTGTTTGTTGACTGCTATAGAGTTTTTATTCTAGTTTTAGGAGTTTTCTTGAATTAAACCCTGGCTGTTTTGTTTTATAGTCCTTGGACAAGTCTGTTTTGTAGATTAAAAAGTCTAAAGGAGCTGCAATCTTGTATGGTCGCGTTGGTGTTGGCCGACTGCGGGTTCTCAGCGTTCAGCAGCTCGCCGGCAGAGAAAGAAGAAGAGAAAAGTTAAAGAAAAGGATAATGCAAAGTCTCTTGAGAAAGTCATGAATGCTATGATATTTATTTCATTTACCAGGATTGGAAAAAGCCTCTTGGAATAGAAGAAGACCCCTACAGAAAAGAAAAGGAGTTGAGAGCACTCTACCGTCTTCTCTGAGGTGGAAGGAGGGTAATATGAAAGCTACCTATTGAAGCACTGCTCATGCTGATATGTCTTTCTGAATTTTATTGCAGGTATGATGTCGCTGCCTAGGGATGGGGGGCGGGTAACCCTTTAATCCTGAATGAGTCATGAGTTACTATGCTCAGACGAGCAAAATATGTATTTTTTTCTGTTTCCCCAGATTTCTGCCGGTAAGAGAAATGGAGCACTTAGAGTCATGGCTCTGCAATGGAAAATGTCTGAAAGGGCTGGAGAGAAAACATTTTTCTATAAAACTGGCTCCATCTTCTTGGGGAAGCCTTGAGGACTACATAACAGTGGCTTTTGCTCAGTAATAATTTTGAAGGTACTTCCAGATGCTGATTTAAGCGAAAGTGAAATCTGCAGAGGGGTAGTTTCCCCTCAGATGTACCTTTTTCTAATTTTTAGCCAGCAAATGACCATACACCCAGTTTATACAATGAACTACATCTGATCTTGAATGAATTGTCAAGTTTTAAATAATGGAACTCATGGGGGCGCAAAAATTAACACTACCGTTTAAATTGCTTCCTGCTTGTTTCCGTGTGTTGTGATTCTAGTATAACTTTGTCTCTCACACAACTGGGTGGAGATTAGAGGAAGCTGTTAGAGGAAAAATGTATTCTGGAGACATTTTGAGAGAGCAGTATGGAAACACAGTGTGATATGCTTCTTTAATACAAGAACACCAAGTGAGACATTAAGCGAACCTCATATATGAATTAGAGTCGCTTATATTTGTGTGCTTTGCGTTTGCGTCTTTGTGTTGCACCTTAATTTTTATTGCTGTACATTTGTCTCTGGTAGTAAAGTAACCAAAGCCTTGGAACGCTACTTTGCTAACATGCAATGTAATGAGTAGGGGAACTCTTTTCCTGAATTAAGCACCGCTGTCTCAGTTAAATCTGAGTGGCTCTGCAGTCTCCTCATTTCATACCACAGTCTTAATTTTTTCTATGAAGTTCCACAGACTATATGAAGCCATTGCAAAGTCATTTATTGGTGCAGACTTAACACTGCCATCTACAAAGGGAGTAAGGCTGTAAATTAATCTAAAAAATGATGTTATTCTAGTTTAATACATTATAACATAGAATTATTATTTCTTTTTATATTTTGTTGTAAGTAAATCTGTTTTATTTGTTCCCTGGAATGTGGGCACTCACAAAGTTTTACTTGTATCATACCTGGCTGAACCAATGTTAGTTCTATGGTGTAGTAATCTGTTACCAAATTAATAAGGATCACCTATTATATACTTAAATTTAAATAATGGTAACATAGTAAGAAACTACAGATAAGTCTGAACATCAGAGATTGATGATTGCTTTAACTTTATAACCCCATGACTATTAGGATGGCTAGTATGAGGTTGGCCCTTTGGGTATATAGCCAGAAGTAGGAGAGGGCATCTTGGTTACTGTCCTTGATCTCAACCAGTAATGCTTAGTATGATAAATTCTGGGTGAGATACTAAATCTTATTGTGTTGGACCATAGAATCAAAGACATGACCAGAAGGTTGCTTGCACTTGGATAGCAGAAGAATACTGTCTCTGATTCCCTATACGAAATATCTGGAGGGCAGGAACTGATAAAGATCCAGTGGGCCAGTATGGCCTAAAAGGAATTCTCACTTATGGTGAGTTAGTACAAGGATCTAATTCTGTGCAATATCGGCGGATATAGGCTGGGTGTCACATATTCAAAGTTCTAGCTGACCTACAGCAGGTAGCCAAGTTTGGTGGAGCCCATGTGAGGTGCGGAACTGCACTATGGTTGGACCCACCTAAGAAGGGTCTCAAAAAGGCCTCAGTGTCTGGTGGTAGGTAAGTGCTCTTAGAATTCCCTCTGCAAAAGCTGGCTTTTCCAAAATGGCCTGTCACAGAAAACCAGTTTAAGATTAGATGTGGGAAAAAAGGGAGGTGAGCTCCTGTGCTCTGATATATTCTCAGACATGACTGATTACGTAGATTGATTTCACTTTATTTATACTAATGTCTATAAAATTGGAGACATTAAATAATGATACTAGCAGTTCTATAGTAAGTAAAGGGAGCATAGGTTAATGACCAACAACATTTCTTTTAAACTTTATTACTTGTATGTGTTTGGTTTAACTTTTAGTATCTCTTACCCAATAGAATTGATTAAGTGAAACAGACTATTGAGGGACTGTTCAGCTCTGAAATTAATAGATATTTATAGACTGTTTAATGCAATATCTTGTTCTTATATGGAACATTTGTATGAAATGTGCATTTCTATGAAATGTTTGTATCTGTTTTTAGCATATTGTAATGGTTTATTAGACAAACAATAAAACTACTGCTACAATTATTTTCACTAACCAATTTTTTTTATCCACACCCATCCTTTGTTCCAGTACACCTTCCCAAGTCCTTGCCCCAAATAAAGTTGTGGTTTACGGTTTGAAATTGTGTGTGCAGGAATTCTCTGAGTCTGTCAAAGCATTACTGTTCATGGTTTATAGTGGTGCTGAATTGTTGGGTATCCAGTGTGTGGGGTGGCTGGTAGGGGAGGTGGGTAGGTGCAGTATCCCAGGGGGCTGTGCCAGCCAGTCACCTGACCCACTTCTAATTCTCTCTGGGTGGAGACACTGTGCTCTTTTTATTATCTTTGGGATAGGACCCCCAAACACCACCACAGCAGGACCCAGGCCTCTTAACCTGTTAGAGAGCCAACAGGCAGGGGCAGTAGCCCACTGGCACACAGCGCCTGGGCTACATAAACATGTTATGTACACTTTTTTCAAGTACACATTTTCTTGCTCCCCAGCATGCCCAATGACACCCACCACCAGTGCCATCACAAACCTTCTCACGGACTTCTTGGTTATCCACCACTTACTCAGGACCATGACAGTAGTGAGTGGCCTGCCATGTCGGTCATGCATGTACAGGTCCCTGGTTAGACCACACTGGGAGTATTGTATACAGTTTTGAAACCCACATCTAAAGAAGGACAGGAAGAGTTTAGAGACCATCTTGTGAGGGCTATTAAAATTACCCTGAGGCAGTAGGGTAAGACCTATGAGGAATGACTGGACAATTTAAACATGTGTAACCGGTGCTCCACAAAAACTGGATCTCATCCTCAAGAAGTTAAGGTCTCCCAAACAGAATCCCAGAACAGCTGTAGCAGCTCTGCATACCAAACTGACCCAGCTGGAGGGTCATCTAAAATACCAGGAGGCTGACTTCATAGAGGTGGATGGTCACACTGGACGTCACTGAGGGAATCCTCCTATAGCTCATGCAAATCATTCAGCATCTGGAACATAAGTGCAGCAACACAGGGGAACAAAGCTGATGGAATAATTTCTGTTTATACTGAGGTAGAGGGAGACCAGCAAATTATTCCTTTTCTGAAGCATTTGTTTTGGAAGCAATTACAACTGCCCCAGGGCTTCATCTTTCAAATTGAGTGGGCTCACAGGGCCCTGGGCCCAAAGCTGCAGGGACCCCGTGCTAAACCGCAACCTAGTTTCATAAGATTTCAGAGCTACCAGACTAAGCAAGATCTCCTCTCAGTAGCTCAGAAAATTAAGAACATTACCTACAAGGACATAAAACTGTACTTTGATAATGTTTATGCCCCTACAGTCCAGACTAAGTGCAGGAATACATCCCACTATTCAAACCTCTCCAAGACCATCACCTGCATTTCCAAACTCATTTCCTCATGAAGTTAAAAGTGTTCCTCCAGGAACTGACACAGCTTTTTCATTCAGCAGCTGAGGCAACAGAGGTGCTGCCAGTGAGAAGGATACTTCAACACGCTAGACAACATTCTGGACAACTGTTGTAGGCTCCCCACGGTTGGCCATAGAGGGAACAGCGCCACACTCAAGACCAGGTGAACTACCAGACCACACAGGAACTTCAGTCTGCAACCATGCTGCAAGACATAAAGGTGCTTCTGCTAAACTTTCAACGCACTTGACCACATAATTCGAATTCCTGAGCTTTTTTTACTCTGCTGCACTGTAAGTGTTGGACTTGTGCTGGGGGTGGCCTACTGGAGGTGGCATCCATAGAAGGGCCTCTTAAATGAGCCCACATTTCTCTGGCCTTGGGGGTTCAGGAGGGGAGTTAGGATAATTTTTAAATTTGGGGCCAGACTACAGCTATTACCCCAGCTGCTACACCCAGTATGGTCCCACATATGTTTCTAGCCTCGGTTTCAGCCCCTCAAGTCACACTTGTTCTTACATAAGCAGGAGCTGCTGTAATGCACATCAGGGTGAGCAGAATAATTGCTACCTGCCGGATAACTTGAGTTATAAAATCCTGTTGCATGAGGGTAAAAGAGCTTTTGACACCTCAAGGAAAACTTTGAAAACTTATGCAGTGGAGCCCTGTCATAAGCACACCCTATATGGCAAGCAAAAATGTTCTTATAACCGGGATGTTCTTATAAGAGGGCCTCACTGAAAACCATAAAAAGCCAGGTAAGCTCTATGGTTAACCTGATGGAACTGGGCTCAAACTACTTTTTAGAGAAATTATTATTATTATTATTATTAAAAGTAGTAAAACATAGCTTTCTAAAAGAGCTCTTGCAAAGGCAATTAGAGTATTGTAAAATTCATTCAATGTCACACCTAAATATGAAGGAATACAGTATGTACTGTCTGCTTCATAAGGCATCTTTTTACGCACCCATTCACTACTTAAGTGACCATTAAAGAGCTAGTGGAACCAAAATAGGTAGTCAAGAAAGTGATAGACATTTTAAGAAGTAGACAGTTGTAACATTTTACTTCTGAAATATATTTCTTTTTACTTTTGCTCACTAAAAAGTTTTCTACATGATAATATTGTGCTGGATGGGTGGAACAGCTCTCAGCCTGTGGCTGACATATCTGTCTTTACTCCTCCCTAGTACATCAGCAGCACTGTGACATCACAGTTGCTCAGGAAGAGCCACTCAGTAGCTGCCAGGTCTGTTATCTGTGATGTCATAGTCAGTGAGTCACAGTGCTGATGATGCAGTGTGTGTGTGTGGGGGGGGGGGGACAGAACTAGATATGTCAACTACCAGGCAGAGTGCGGTTTCACACATCACACCTACTAACATCAGGTAAACAATCTTCTAATTACCCAAAGGGAAAAGAAACAGTATCTCTGATATAAAAGGTAATGGTTGACTGCTTTTAAAAAACAGATATTAGTTTTAGGCAGTACTCTGGCTATTTAATGAGAAAATTGGATGACGATTCATTCCAGGCTTAGCACACTCGGCGGTGATAATGACCATTGAACACTACTGCTGGGGAAAAAAAATGTTCCTATAAATAGGCTGACTGTTCTTATAAATGGGCTCCACTGCCATTGAAAATGATGGGCATAAATGGAGACATCCAAAAAATGTTCTTATAAGTGGGATGTTCTTATATCTGATATTCTTCTAGGTAGGCTCAATGGGAGGGCTTGGCATGAGGTTCAATGTGGGGAATAGCTCATCCCACAACCTCTGTTTAAGCCCTCCACTAACACACCTCCCTCCCTCCCTTGCTTAGGGAGAGTTTTTTGTCCCTGGGCTCCCTGCATGGCTGTGTGGCTGTGCTACCTTGTGGCCATCTATGCATGCATGAGCTAGTATTGTGCTCACACATTCAAAGACACATGATAGGATCATTCATACTGCAATAAAATTCTGCTTCAGTCATCACAGGATTTCCCTGTCCATTTATTTTTAATCCACTTCCAAAGCACTGGGGTCTCCATTTATGGAAACAGAGTGCAAGAGCGATGATGCTTTATATGTAACGTCACCTTTATCCCATAATACCTTGTATCGTAGAGTCTCCAGTCCGAGTTCTGCAGGGTCCTTCTCATTATCTCCTTAGGACATCTGGGAAGGAGTACCCGTGCTCCCCTCCATTACCTGCACATCCACTTACTCCTCTCCTGCAGCTTCCAGCCTCATTTGCTTAGATTACCTGCCTTCTAGTTCTTTCCATCATTCTGCGTGTTTTTCATTTCTCCATTTTATACTCCACGCACCTCCCCCCTACACGTAATCTGCTCTGTGCATCCCATACTTACTATTTTACCTAATTCCCACCATGTCAACTACTGATTCATCAACCTCTCCCTGTTTTATGTCTTACATCTACTCTCTCTTAAGCAGCATTTGTGCTATTGCCAGCCCATGCCAGCAGTTTTCTGGACTCCGTCCCTAACTTGCACCTCCTGAGGTGCTTAGCAAACGTAGGCTTCCCCTGTCTGCCGAGGATGGGATTCCATTAAAACTACTACCTCTGACAATGTACCAATCAGACATCCTCCATCCCTAACTCTGCTGGACAGCATTGAGTGAAGGTTAGCTCGCCCTGACTACCAGGGATGGGAGCCATGTCTACACTCTACTGAGTCACACCTTGCCTTCTCTACCTCATACCAGTTGCCGCATCCCTTTGGGAATGGAACTTCTTCACCCCAAGTGCCTGCATCATCCCACCCATGTCTAAGCTGCCTCAAGTCGAGACCATTCCTCCTCAACCGACACGGATGGATACCTGCATCTACGTTCCATTGCTTCAACCTAACGCATTCTCAGCCTGTTATCTGGATGCTGCTTCCCTTCAGGAACTTGGCTTTGCCTGACTTGCCTTCTCCAGCTTATCTAGTCTGCAGCCTTGGTACACAGTCCTACCTCACAAACTTCCTGGATGAGAGCCTGCATCTGCTTGGACCGTTTCCACCCTCTGCTTCCCATACACAATGCGGGTTGCTGCTTCCCTTCGGGAATGGGGCCTTTATACCTCAATGCCTTCCACCTCCGTAGTTTTTTCTGCAGGCTTCATGTGTTGGTCTTCCCACTCTGACTGCCTCATTTGGTTTCCCGATCATGTGACTCCCCTAGTTCCCGTCTCTAGCCTACACCCGGTTGCCTCCTCAGTCTGGAGTGAGATCTCATCCTCTCAGTGGCTTCATCGTCCTACCTCCACCTGGTGGTATCGGATATTCATTATCTATCCTTGAGTATCTGGATTGGAAGCTCATTCTGCAACCATCTGTTTCACCTGTGGATGCTCTCTACCGGACCACCACCTGCTCCTCCCTCCTGGACCTGAACCATTTCCTGAATTTGCCTCCACCGTCATACATCATCTGGTGTGTCATGTCCACAAATTCTGACCTCAGCTCACTCGCTTCAGAACCAATGTCCGCACCTGGAAGTTCATCCCATTTTCTACCTCCTGTCCAACTTCAGCTTCTCTCCTGATACAGGACCTCTTTGCTTCGAATGCCTTCCTTCCTCTCCAGTGTCTTGTTTTTTTTTTAATTCAAGTTTATTAACATCAATCGGGTACATAACATCAGTAGGTACAAGTATTTTCCATCATCTCATAGTGATACATTTAAATATACAGTTCATAAGCTTATATATACAAATAGGAATCATGTTGATCAGTTTATTATTATTGTTGGCAGTACATACAATCAATTTTGACTAGTTCTTAAAACTTTCTCCACTTCCTTTCAAGTATCAGACCCCCCACCTCAGTTCCCCTCTCCCCCACAAATTGTACAGCTTTAAGCCCTGGGTTGTATGTCAGGGAGATGCCTGGCTGTTCAGACATGGAACAGAATTCAGCCAGATCTCCCATCTTGTCCATCTCCGGGTGTAAGGCGAGACCTCTGATTTATTTTGAAGGTGAGCTCCTCCAGCCCAGAGATTTCCTGTGTCACCTGTATCCAATCTTGTTTGGTCGGAGGCTGAGGTTTCAGCCAGGACCTAGTAATAGCTTTGTGGGTAGCTGTTAGGAGGATAGCCCAGAGATAGAGTGAATCTACACCTCTTAGACCCTGAGGGGGAACACCCAGGACAGCGCCCAACCAGTTCAAAGGGAGATCCAGAGAGAAGATATCCCAAGGGCCTGGGACACCACTCTCCAGAAAGCCTGGAGCTGTGGGCAAGCCCAACAAATTTGCAAATGGTTTGCTTCCAATACTTCACAAACCCTCCAGCATGTCGCTGGCCTAGCAGGGTACCTTCTATTTAAAACCTTGGGAATAAGGAAGAACCGGACCCTTGTCCTCCAGGTGAACTCCTGCCAGTATGAAAACCGTGTGGTCCACCTAACTATCTGGAAAACACTGTCCCAGTTGAGATCCCCCACATCAGAACCCCTCTCCCCCTGCCACTTTGCTTTGATTTTTGCTAGGGGTTCCCCCCTCAAATTAGCCATGGATTTATAGTTTGCAGAAATCAGACCTCTCTGAACCTGAAGAGATTGGCCCATTTGGAAATCTGTCAGAAAGGGAGCAGCCCTGGTAGGATCCTGGTCCGCTCTCTGAAGAGAAGTAATATAGGTCCTGACCTGAAGGTATCTAAATTGGTCCGAGTTCTGCAGACCAAATGTGGTTTAAATAGTTTAAAAGTCTAGAACAACACCTCCCTGTAGAAACTGGTCCAGGTACCTAAGTCCAGCTCTGTACCAGATCCTGAAGGTATGATCCTGGTATGCCAGGGGAAAACATGGGTCCCAAGCCAGCCTAAACAAGGGCCAAATTGAGGATTTCAACTTGTATTTTTGCCAAATCCTATGAACTGCTCTCACTGTGTCCCTAACCGCAGGCAGTTTGAGGGGTGGAAATTTATAAGCATTGAGGGGCAATATTAGTCTGGTTTCGAGGGGTAGGCTCAACTCTTCCTCCTTCCCCTTCTCCATCTCTTTCCAATTTGTGGAGTAATTGGGATTGGACCACTGAAGGGCAGCCCTCAGTTGTGCTGTGAGGAAATAGTACTCAAAATCTGGAAGGGAGCAACCCCCCTCTACTTTTATGTTTCTGTAGGATTTTTAAGTTTATTCTGGGCCTTTTATTGTTCCAAATAAATTTTGAGATTATCTTATGCCAGGTCTGAAAGTATGATTTGTGGATAAAGAAAGGCAAACATTGGAATAAGTATAGGAATTTAAGAAGCATATTCATCGTGACGGCTTGGATCCGAGTACATAGGGAAGTTAATAAGGGACCACCTCTCAAAATCTTTTTTCATTTGGCTTATCAGGGGAGTGCAATTTACCTTAAAAAGTTGGGAGGTGTGCTTAGAAATATATACAACAAGGTATTTCATTTTCTTGGCAGTCCAATTCAAGAGAAGGAGGTAGCAGATGACCTCTGAAGGGTTGTAAAAGAAGTTAAGTACTTCTGTCTTAGTTCTATTGAGGGAGTAACCTGAGTGCTCCCCCAAACTCCTCCAAGATGGACCACACCTGTGGAATGGACTGTTCTGGCCGAGAGAGGCACAACAGTGCATCATCTGCATAAAGAGATATTTTCTGATGTAGGCCCCTCACCTCCACCCACTGGACCCCATCTGATTTCCGTATAGCTTCCGCTAGGGGCTCTATATAAACAGCAAACAAAAGGGTTGAGGGGGCATCCCTGACGTGTACTCCACCTACCCTAAATCTGTTGGATAACCCCCCATTCACTCTGACATAGGCATGAGAACCAGAGTAAAATACCTTAATTATGTCTATAAAGGATTGTGGGAAACCCATGTACTCCATTACCAAGAATTGGAACCCCCAGGAGACCTTGTCGAAAGCCTTTTCAGCGTCCAGCCTCATCAGGCACATGGGGGTGTGAGAGCGCTGAATGGTATCAACCAGGTTTAAGGTGGAACAGACACTATCTGGGGACTGCCGGCCAGTTATGAAGCCCATTTGATCTAGATGGATCAAAGTGGGTAGGAGAGAATTCAATCTGGATGCTATTATGGAGGTGAATATTTTGTAATCCGAATTAAGGAGGGAGATAGGGCGGTCTGATTCGCAGTGGGTGGGGTCTTTTCCTTCCTTATGAAGAAGAGAGATGGTGGCATATTGCCAGGAGGGAGGACCAAGTTTCCCTCATTCGAGATGCTCAAATAAACCTCGAGCAATAGGGGAGCTGTCTCCATTTTGAAGGTTTTATAAAATTTGGCACTGAAACCATCTGGGCCGGGACATTTTCTGGTTGTAACCCGCCTACAAATGGGGGTTCCCAAAAAGTCTTCCTTGAGCTTGCCTAAATGCTCACTGACAGGATGGTGTCCTGCATTTTAGCAGTTTAAATGTGATTACCAGAGCTTGTATAGCCTCTGTGTGCTGTCCCTTTAAGAGCTGCCTTATTGCAGCATCAGTAATCTGAGATGGAGCTCTGTTGAAAGATGTAACTATTTGCTGAAAACCATTTAGAATGATAATGATAATGTAGTTTGTCTAATCTGCTTTTTTTGTAGCAAGGACTGTTTTGTTTGTCTCCACTATCTTGGTCCTGGACTGCAAATAGGACCAATCAGTTCTGGTGGGACCTAAAAGTTAGCTGGACTACAGGAGCTGTCTGAATTCAAAATCTTAGGAACTGTGGTTTGAGTTTTTGCACCTTTTTTGCAACTGAAGGGGGAGCTCTTGCTTTGACTGACAGCCAAATCAGCCAAACAAAGATTTTGGATCTTGGGGAAGTCCCGGACTGCTTGCAGTTTTCAGTTAGAACTAAGCTGGAAGCTGAGCAAGAAGGAGGTGTAGTGACTCTGAGAGCAATCCTGAGTGGATTCGCATTGGAGAACTATGAAAAGGCTGAGAGTTTGGCCTCCATGTCTGCCTGCTGTTCCTGAGAGGGAGAGAAGATAATTATTTTGGACTAAATCCAAGTTTGTGTGACTAAAGTAAGCTACTGAAGTGGGCCAGGCTCAACCTGAAGAAGACCAAATATTTTTGCTGAATGCGATCGGCCTGTCAGGAGTTCCAGCTACCCCTAAGCTCCCGGTTTGTGCAAAGACTTTGTGATTTTGCCCGGGGAGCACTTTGCCCGGTACAGTAGAATTCCTGTACCGGTAAATGTACTATGAGCTGCTAGTGGGTTGTGAGTTAGTTCCCCACTGTGTGAACTGTGTTCTGCTTGCTGGAAGCTGTATCCAGCCCAAAACAGGCTGCTTCCGAACTTGTCTCCATGTGGTCTGGGCTTTGCCAGACTGGCCCAGCCAGACTACCCACTGCACAGAGAAGTCATTGTCGAGAGACCTGCCTGAGGATCAGCCTCCTGCTCCACGCTTGAACAGGAATGACGCCTCTGTGACTTGTGTGGGCCCTGCTTCTCCTGGCATTCCAGATCAACCACCTGCAGTCTCGATTTTCGTCCAGCCTTTGTCCAGTCTTGGGTATCGTGAGTAAATACCAGGGTAGCTCCCTACAACAACAGCTTAATCTGAGTGTGTCATCTGAATGTCTTGTTGTTTCATTTTCTTTTCGAACTGAGCCCTCTGGCTCCAGATTACAAATACTGTGTACTGTGTATGTAGTGTTTTCCATCACAGGGCCCCAGCCAGCTGCAACCCCGGGCATCTGTCCTGGCTAGCCCATCTCTTCTCTACCTGGGTACCCAGAGGTGGACTTTGTTGGGGGGACTCAAAGCGCATGCATAACTGCTTGATTGATATAACCTTTAAGCTAATCAACCTGATTTTGCCCCTCCCTTGTTCAAGTCCCCTGAATAAATCAGATCTAACATTTTCTGCATGTAATCTGACTGTGGTTCCAGTTTGTGCTCAAAGTACTGTACTGTTGCTATTTGCTGTGCTTAACTTTGTTTTACAGGGGGTCCCCAGGGCTGAGCCAGAGGAACCAGCCCTGGTGGTAAGTGCAAACAGTGTGGGTACTTGTGTAGTGTACCAGAGGTATTGTGAAAGTGATTATTGTACAGTGTTCAGGTCACTAGAGGGGAAAGAGGGGGGTTACAGTGTCCCGGAGGGCTGTGCCCAGGTTAGCTTGACCACTACTAACCCTGACCTCTGGGTGGAGGCACCCGTTTCAGAACTCAGGCCCCTTAACCTGCTACTAGCCAAGCAGGCAGGGGTAGTAGCCCTTGGGATAGCGCCACCTAGGGGTTACATGGTTTTTAAGTTTTTTATAGTATTTAATATTTCCAGTTGAGTTATTGGTCTAGTTAGTGGCTGGGTCTTCTCTAGGGTGGTGGGGAGAAAGAGAGAGAGAGAGAGAGACAGATCCAAGGTAGTTCCTCTTCTCCTATAGAGATGATTCTACCTGGGGTCTATAGAGTTTGGAGTAGTAAGTTACAAAAGCTTCTGCAATTTGGGCTGATTGGTTGACTAAGTGGCCGGATTGGGGGCAGCAGTTTTGGTAATAGTGGCCCTGGCTGCATGTTGTCTGAGCCTATATGCTAAAAGCTTGTTTCTCATAGGGCCACCCTCATAATACTTCTGTTTTAGGTAGAAGAGGGCTTTCTCAGTTTCTGTTTTTTGCAGTTTCTGTAGGTGGTTCCTATGGGATCTCAACTCCCTATCCCTGCCCTCCTCCCATTTGAATTTCTGGGCACCCTCAAGCTCCTTAATTTGGGAGAGAAGTTCCTGCTGCTTTTGCTAGAGTATTTTTTTTCTCGTGGGCTGCTATGGAACTTCCTCTCCAGTGTCCATCCCACGCTTCCATGGATTTTTGTTCTCTAACCCCTTTGGCCTCCTTTCCCTCATGTTATGGATCCTGCCAGCTTGTTCAGTCCCTCTGCCAATCCAGGTCGACTGCCTCATGGACGCCTATGCTACAGGTCCCCCATCCAACTGCTATACGAACTTGTTTTATTTTGCAGATTTGGGAACCTCATCCTTCATCACTTCAGTGCCTTCCATCCTTTTCTCTAGTCATTTCCAGTCTTCGTCAGATGTGAGACTCCTGTATCTCTCCTCAGTTGCTCATGGTGCTTGGCCTGGCTCCTTGGCCTTCCGTGGATCATCCTCTGATGCCTTGCTTCAGCTTTCCTGCATTTCACTGCTGTTCACCATGGAGTTGACCCGGTCCTGTACCTTCCTGCTCTGGATGTCATCCGGCTTCGCCTAGCCCATAGCTTTCCTCAGATTATTCCTTCAGTTCCTCATGATCCACTCTGGACTTCTTTCCCATTTGGATGGCTGCCTTTTCATTTTCGCCTTGCAGGCTCGGGGCTTCATACTGTTTGCTGTGGCTCTTTTGGGCCTTGTACCCTATCTCTGACTAGTACTCCTACCTGGTCATCTGCTCTTCCATGTGATCCATCTCATACTCCTACTTTCGCCATTCTAACAGTGCCCTTCGACTGCTCATTAGATCACTCGTTCATTACTCTGGAGAAATTTTCCTGTCAGCAAACATCCCTTAGCTAACATGTCTCATAGACTCTCATGCCATCATAGAGTTTTTACACTGCCCAATCAGCTCCTCATGATCATTCGTTGAATCCCATTCACCTGGACACTAGGAAGATCTTCTCTGTCTCTATTGGGTTTACCCTCCGAATCCCGTCCATTCAATCACCATGACTATCTAGTCTGCCTCGTCTCACTGGCTATCCTCATACATGGAAAGGACTTAAATCCTTCTGCTTTGCTTTGACATCATAATCAGCATCACTTCTACAGGTACCGGGAATCGCAAGAAAACCCTTTCAACTAAGGACATCATCCATTTTACCTTCTCAGCCTCGTCTTCCAACACCATCTCTGCTCACTAAGTTATTCGACTCCTGCTTCTCAACAGACATTGCTAGTTTTACGAATTTCACAGATATCTTCCAGAACATTCATTGTAGGATTTCCACCGCCTAGCTGATTACTAGCTCCACGCCATCCAAACCATCATTTTCATTCCTGGACATCGCCATTCCGTACTACAGTCATCCACACCTTTTTCGCCTAGTACCTTAAGCCAGGTTAACTGCTGTTCCAGTGGACCCTTCAGCTTTGTCTTCTTGAATTACCTTCGTTAACCTCTGCTGTAAAGACCATCACCGAGAATTGGCTCTCCTGAATTCTAACTAGTAATCCGTAACAGTGAAGACAAATTCACCAACTCAGCCTTGCCTCCCACTCGGTATTAATCAGCCATAGCACTAAGATCCTATAACATCCTGCACTAATCGATCTCACTGCCAATCCAGCCTACAGATTCTTTTTTATATCTGCCTCCAAGCTTCTCTCAAGTACTTCAACATCAGGATTACTGGTACACTTAACCAACCAATGCCACCACAGTGCATCTCCTAGACAATCACACCACAGAAATAATCGCACTTACTTCAGGCAGCGTACCAGCAGAGTATTTACTTATAAAGTCACGAATAACATGACCAAAGAAGCCATCCATCCCTCATACCAAATTTCCAATAATTTCCTATATACATTAGGCTACCATCTGGACCGCTTCGCAATTTTTCTTCTATTTATTTACTAATCACTTATGGCATTATTCTTATCAGTCACTTAAACTCTGCTCTACTCATTTTTCTCTGGGATGCTTACTAAGCAACTTATCACTCACTAATTGATTCTTTACCATCAGACTACCTTGAACATCAAACCCTACACGAATTGGATCAGTCACCCATAACTTTACAAATTATCGCAAATCCCAGTATACTGTCTGTTTTATAGCGATCAAATGATGCTCTCCCGACTCATTACGCCCCTAAAATTCCTTTGGACATGCATCTTTCATCACCTTGGAAATATGGACTACATTAGCCCTTCTTTAACTGGATTTGCTCCACACATAGGATTCTACCATCCCTATGGAAAAGAAGTACCTTCCATCCTCAGGATCATCATTCAGTCTGTATTGTCCTTGGATCAAGAATGAACCATCATCTCCAGGGCACTCAAATACTCTCTTCTATTCATTCTACTCATTTCTACTTCATGGATGCTTCCTTAGTGACTCTGCATTCATTACTGAATTCCTTCCCTCCAGACCATACCTTGACATTCAAACCTTTCACAAGTTGGATCATTCACCAATGACTTGTTGTACCATTGCATTTCCACCATTTCCAGTTCAGTACCTTATCGATCCAGCCATGCTCCCTCTTCTCATTACACCCTTGCAATTCTGTGGGACAAGCATCATTCATCATTTTGGAAACTTGGACTTCCTTCACCATCCTTCAACTAGATTTACTTCATACTTCAAATTCTATCGCTCATTCAGAAAAGACCTACTCGTCAACCTCAGGATCATTGTGCAATCAGCATCATCCATGGATTGAGGATGGATCATTATCTCTCCAAGCAGCTCACAAACCTCCTATGCTCCTAAGCTTTGGTTACTAGAACCTAGGTTCTTCTCCTTTTAGTATGCCCAGAGGACAGGCAGACCTCCGGCCATGAGTCCTCAGAGGTTTCCTCCACCTGGTGGGTTTTCCTCTCCTGAGTGCCAGGGAGTCATACTCTGTGTGAGCTGGAGGAGGTATCTTTTTGGGCCTTCTATTCCCTATGAATTACTACCTACATACCTACTACTCAAGGGTGGGAAAAGAGTAAAGCCACAAAAAGTACTACAAGTTACACAAGCACTATATACCCCATCTCTCCCCTTTGCTATTCCACAAACATTTAATGGGAGGGCTTGGCCCAAGGTTCAATGTGGAGAATAGCTCCTCCCTCAACCTCTATTTAAGCCCTCCAGTAATGCATCTCCCTTGCTTAGGGAGTGTTTTTTAGTCCACCACCATCCCCTCCTCCTTCTCCGGTGCTTTTCTCACTCTTGTTCATGGGCCTTCTGTTCCCTACAAATTACTACCTACATACCTACTACCATGGGTCCTCAGAGGTTTGTAAGATGGTATGGGCTGAGGTTTCACTGCTATGCTGATGATACCCAGCTCTACCTGTATTTTGCCCCCGATCAGGCTAGTGCTGTCTCAGTATTTAATAGCTGTCTCACTGAAATCCAAGACTGGATGAATTCGAGCTGGTTAAAGTTGAATGCGGGAAAGACCGAGGTTATGGTTGTGGACCTGGGGTGCAGTATAGAGGGGTTAAGGACTGATCAGCCCTCTGGATTATTTCTGGGGGGGCACACAGATCCTTACCTCAGAATGGGTGCTCGACCTGGGAGTGGTGCTTAATGGCGGGCTGACCCTTCGTTATCAGGTGTCAGCAGTGGTTAAGTCAGCCTTTTATCATCTTAGGAACATTACCAGGTCAAACACCTTGTTCTGTCCAGTGATTTGTCTGTGTTGGTCCACGCCTTTGTGACCTCATGCCTTGACTACTGCAACTCCCTTTACTTAGGGCTTCCTGGGATTGATATCTGCCGCTTGCAGCTAGTGCAGAGTGCTGCTACTCGATTATTGACAGGGGCATCTAGGAGATCGCATATAACCCCTGTGCTGCGTGATCTGCACTAGCTGCCGATTCAGTGGCGGATCACCTTTAAGGCTAGGTTTATTGACCTACAAAGCCCTACACGGACTTGGCCCCAACTACTTGAAAGAGCTTTTGATTCCTTACACCCCTATGTGACAGCTCTGTTCGGCTGACAAGGGGTTGCTGGAGATTCCGAGGGTTACTTTGAAATCTTCTGGGGCCCGTGTTTTTATGTTTGCGGCCCCAACCCTCTGGAATTCTCTGCCCCATCAGCTTTGGGATTGCGTGACCGTGGGGAGCTTTAAATCAGGCTTTTTCATTAATTGTTATGATTTTGTCATTGTTGTTTTAGGAATTATGTTTTAATACTGTAAAGCGCCTTGATATTTGAAAGGCGCTTAATAAATAAAGTTATTATTATTATTACTACTCAAAGGTAGAAATAGAGTAAAGCCATAAAAAGGACTACAAGTTACACAAGTACTATATATCCCATCTCTCCCTATTGCTATTCCACAAACATTGAACTGTATTTAGGTATAATTCAACTTGCATTCCATATAGCTTCTATTGGTTTCTCCTCCCCACAGTTTATTACTGTGGAAATTTGCATAAATACATGAGGCCTGATTTTCAAACAGGCCCTAAGATCTATGCAAGCTACACCAAACAGCAGCTTGTGCCAGTAGCCAGTGCACCATGGACCCTGCGCCCAATGCCCATACGGGAGGAGTCCCGGTGCCAAACACTTACAGGCATACCTCTCAACCTCCTGCCTAATAAATCAGGGACAAGGCTTAAAAAAATTAGGGACAAAGGACCAAAATCAGGGACACATCTTCAAAATTAATGATATCTACTCAGGAACCTGGTAGAATAAGGAGCTTAGTGTACAATGCATTTTCTAAGAAGGAACAGATCTGTAACTTTAATGTTTGACATTATTTTGTGCTTACAACCCCATCTGTTTGGTCACAGAAACACATTTTTTAGGAGGGACAGAGTAAAATTTTGAGGTAAAATCAGGGGCGTCCCTGAAAATCAGGGACAGTTGAGAGGTATGCTTACAGGTTGTGGCAGCTGCTCCTATGCACCACACAGAAGGTGCATGGGAGGAGTTTGGTGGAGGGTGCAGCATGCAGGCATAGACTGCTGATCCCACAGCACACCCGCTGCACAGCACAGGGGCAGGCTGAAGTCTCAGGTAGTGGACATGGGCTATCATACTGGAGCGGAGACAGGTGACAGATGGGGAGAGGGGTACGGTGCCATGCCAAGGATGCCTGCTGAGATGCTGACATGCGTACTTGGTGTAAGTCCTGTAGGCAGTCAGTGCACACATCAGGGGACTGGGTGCCAACGTCCATCTGGTGTGGTCCATACCTGGCTGCATGTCTCAAGTCCACTGCTGTGTGCATCCCACAGATGCCCACTAGTCCAGGCACCAGGCAAGTCTGTGCTCCTGTCCAGCACTGTCTGTGGGTGTGGCACAAGGGCTGTTAGACCAACTTTTGGCTGTTCTAAGCTGTAGTGGGTCCAGCCAGCTTTCAGAATCCCGATTACAGGGATGGTGCAGCTTGCAACCACTGCAAGCCCCCTACCACCCTGGTGCACCCCTGTGTTTGGCGCAGGCCTGGTACATGGCTGGTCTGATCCACGGGGTCCCTGGTTTGTTGCAGCTGACGTTTCAGAATTGTGAACTCCACAAGGTTTGATACAAGGTGCCCCTTGAGTCAATTCTGTTTGACGCAGGCACCTTGTGTTAAATTCAGGGCTTTGAGAATCGAGCCCATGATCTTTATAACTTAAAGTTCATCTGTCCTTATAGTTTACTCCCTACTTGAAGTCATAATCTTTTGTTGTGACATCACAGTCTGTTGCTATGAGAGTAACTGTAATGCCACAAGCAGTACATTATGACCTCACCTAGGGAATAAGCAACAGGAACGGATGTACTGTTCAGTAGCAAAGATACTGTTTTTATAAACATGACCTCAGCACTAAATAATAATTTATTTATTTAGATTGTGATAACTGGGTAAGCTGACTGAGACCAGAGGTCCCTTTTTCAGGAGCGACCCAGATTAGTTACAGACAATAATTACATATATTGGCAGGAGTACACAGTAGTACATACAATGGTAGGAGTACACACTAGCTGGAGCATACATTGGATAGGGTATAGAGTACATTACGGAGCATGTCGGTTACATACACATAATAACATAGCAAATTAAATCAGACATATGACATCTTAACCAACAATGCTTTAGGGGAGAGGTGGTAACAGCAATATGCAGGATATATTGCCACCTCGTAGGCTGACTGCCATGGGACAAGCAAGTTTCAGCCACCAAGTCTAAGTTCTGGGATAGCAGTTACAGCCACAGAGACTAAGCTCTAGCAGGTATACTTTCAGGCCCAACTTAAAACCCTGAATAGTACAACAATTAGCCAAGTCAACAGGGAGAAGGTTCCATAAATGTGGGGCAGCGTACTAAAAGGAGCGCTTGCCATAGTTAGTTCGGACACGAGGGATGTCTAGGGGACAGCCAGTGGAGGATCTCAGGCCCTGGCCCTGGACTTTGGGATTTAGCAGCCCACGCAGGTGAGGAGGAGGACCAACAGTGGTAAATTTGAAGGTCAGGCTCAAAGAGGAGTAGGATAATTTTTGTCGCATAGAAGGCCAGTGGAGATCAGCGAGGATCTCGCAGTGGTGCCTTCTTGGGGGGGAGTTGGTGGCAAAACGAGCTACCCTGTGGTAGAGCTTAGTAAACACAGAAACATAGAATTTGATGGCAGATAAGGACCGCTTGGCCCACCTAGTCTACCCATTTCCCTACCTAATGGATAAGCTGCAGATCCTAGTTAACCAACAGCCTACTTCCTCCTACCCCCCACTAGAATTGCCTTATGTCTGTTCCATGCATTCTTGAATTCCCCCACTGTTTTTGACACTACGCCCTCCTCAGAAAGGCTGTTCCATGTATCCACAACCCTCTCTGTGAAGAAATACTTCCTCACATTACCTCTGAGCCATCCTCACTCTATCTTCAAATTGTGCCCCTTTGTTTTTGCACATCTCTTTTTCTGAAAGATGCTACCCTCTTGGACTTTGTTGATTCCCTTGAGGTATTTGAAAGTTTCTATCATGCCCCCCCCCCTCCTTTCCTGGAAGCTATTCATCTTTAGTTCCTTTAGTCTTTCTTCATATGTCTTCTGATGCAGACCCTGCATCATTTTGGTTGCCCTCCTCTGGACAGCCTCCACCCTGTCTATGTCTTTGCGGAGATGGGGTCTCCAGAACTGTACACAGTACTCCAGATGTGGTCTTACCAACTGTCTGTACAGAGGGCCAGCAACTTCTTGTTTTCTACTGGTGATGCCTCTCCCTATGCATCCCAGTATCCCCCCAGCCCTTCTTACTGCCTTCTCACATTGCTGGCCCACCTTTAGGTCATCTGATATGACTAACCTCAGGTCCCTTTCCATTTTTGTTGTTGTCAGTATCTCATCCCCATTGTGTACTCTTCCCTGGGTTTTATTTCCAGGTGCATTACTTTGCACTTTTTTGCATTGAATCTAAGCTGCCATACATTTGACCATTCCTCCAACCTTGTCAAGTCCCTTTTCATCCTTTCCACCCCACCTTGTGTAGCAACCCTGTTGCAGATCTTTGTGTTGTCTGCAAAGAGACATACTTTCCCTTCGAGTCCCTCTGCAATGTCACTTATAAAGACATTAAAAAGGACCGGCCCCAGTACTGAACCCTACGGTACCCCACTAGTAACTCTTCTTTCTTCACTGTGGACTCCATTTACTATTACCCGCTATGTCCTGTTGTCCAACCAGTGTTTTACCCAGGCTACCACCCTAGGACCCACTCCCAGGCTGGCTAATTTGTTTATTAATCTTTTGTGTGGGACTGTGTCAAATGCCTTGCTAAAGTCTAGGTAGGCCATGTCCACAGCCCCACCCTGGTCTACTGCTTTGGTCACCCAGTCAAAGAAATCAATTAGATTTGACAACACAACCTTCCTGCTGTGAATCCATGCTGCCTTGGGTTCTGTGTCCCACTGGCCTCTAGGTACTCAACAATTATTTCCTTCAGAAGTGATTCCATCATTTTCCCTACCACTGAGGTCAAACTGACAGGTCTGTAGTTTCCTGCCTCTGTCTTGCTCCCACTTTTGTAAAGGGGAATCACATCTGCCCTTCTCCAGTCCTCGGGTACCACTCCATCCTCCCATGATTTATTAAAAAGGATACTCATTGGTGTTACTAATTCTTCCCTTAGTTCTTTTAAAATCCTGGGGTGAATCCCATCAGGCCCCAATGCTTTATCCACCTCCAGTAAGCTTTCTTTGTTCACCCTCCCTTAGGGAATGCAGCAGGGGAGCCCCATAGAGGAGGGAGGGGAGTAGGGTGCAGTTAGATATGGCACAATGAGCCTCAAGAGAAAGAGAGTCACCCAGCCTATAGAGAAGTCCTAACTTCTGGTGGGTGGACTTAACAACAGAGTCAATATGAGGCTGGAAGGTCATCGCCTGATCAAGCAGGACTTCGAGGTACTTGATCTTGTCTGTGAACTCTGTTCTCTTCCCTTGGGCAGTATGAAGCTGAAAGATGCCTCGACGGTCTGAGCCAAGACATCTGGACCCAAACAGGACTGCCTTCATTTTTTCTTCATTCATTACAAGTGAGTTTGAGGAGAACCAGGCTTCCAGTGCAGCTAGACTGGCCTGGAGGTTGGCACTGATTATGCTAGGAAGTGGATCACTGCAGTAGAAGACAATGTCATCTGCATAGAGGATAAGGTTGTTCCTCCCTTCAACCCCCTCTATATCATTGACAAAAAGAGTAAACAACAGGGGACCAAGGATCGAGCCCTGGGGTACCCAGGAGATTACCGGTTTAGCACTAGACTGGGTTCCTCTCCATAGGACTTTTTGGGTTTGGTTGAGCAGATAGCTCTCGAACCATGTAGCAGAGAGCCCATCCAGTCCAAGTAGGTGAAGTTTAGTGAGGAGAAGTTCATGGCTGACCAAGTCAAATGCATTGGCTAAATCAATGAATAGAGCCCCCGTTGGGGAACCTTGGTCCATTGCGTCAAGGATGTCTGATGTGAGCCAGATAAGGGCTGTACCAGTGCCATGGCCTTTCCTAAAGCCGTGTTGAATGTCAGCTAGGAGTAGGTGCCTTTTGAGGTAGTCCTGTATTTGATTGTAGACCAATCTCTCCTGCACCTTCACTAGTGGGCAAAGAATGGAGATTGGCCTGTAGTTCCCCACATTGCCCCGGGGCCCTTTTTTGTGAATGGGGACAATGGTTGCCACCTTCCATTTATCTGGGGCCTTTCCTTTAAGGAGGGACCTGTTGACAAGCAGGGCAACTGGGCGGGAGATAGCCAGAGCTGCAGCCCACTGGAGTCTAAGTTTAAGCAGATCATGTCCCAGAGAGGAGTCCAGGTTTATACATTGCAGAAGGGGAAGTACCTCGGCAGGTTTGACCAGCTTCAAGTGAAACTGGGGTTGGGAGTGTTCACAGGCAGTGCCTCTGTTGCTGGGGGCTCCAGAGGGCAGGTGGGGTTTGGTTCCTCCAGGATTGGAGAAAGCAGCACTAAACGCCTCTGCAATTAAGGTGGGATCATTGGTTAGGGTATCACCGACCAGGAGCACACACTCTTGGGCACTGGGGGCACCCTTTATCAGCAGGTTAATTTGGCCCCAGAATCTCTTGGGATCATGTAGGTGCCTAGAATGGAGATCTCGTAGGTATTTAGATTTAGCCAACTTGGAGGCTTTAGGCTTTCTTGCACTGATTCCTCAGTTCTCTATACCTCTCCCAGTCGGTTTTCTGGCCTGTGGATTTGTATTGATCCCAGGTCCGATCCCAAAGCAACATGCTCCATTTGAGGCTAGGGTTAAGCCATTTGTGACATTTACCCTGTACCCTCAGTTCCTTGCGGGGGGCGTGTATACTGGCCACCAACGTAAAAGTGTTGGTAAAGAAGTCAAGCGCCTCATCTAGGGTAGGGATGGAGATAAGGGGATCCCAGCTTACGGCGCATAGGTCAGAGCAGAGAGCCTCCGAAGAGAAACTGCTGTAGTTTCTGGCTTCGATTACTTTGGCAGGCAGTTTGGGAGACCTGTTGGACCAGATGCAGAAAATTGGGGAATGGTCGCTCAACGAGTCTGCCATGACCCCAGGAGCCTGTATGCAGTCCAGGCTGGATACTAGGGCCCAGTCAAGCAACGAGTGGTTACCAGTCCTAGCACTATGGGCTGGTGGATAACATGGGTCAAATTGGTGTCGTGTATAGGGTTCTTGCTGACAGAGGCCTCTAGTGAGAGCCAATTTTGGTTAAAGTCCCCCAGGAGAATCAGCTCCCCCAAGGAGTGTTCTGCTAAGGCACGAGTTAGTGATTCGAGGGGAAGACGTAGCTATTTGGGGCAGGAGGTAGGCACAATCTATGTACAAGGGTTTGGTGTCTCCAAGGAGCACCTTCATAAAAATAATCTCATTCACAGAGTTGTAGAGGGGAGAATGGTCAATCTGCATTGCATTAAGACCATTCCAGGTGTAAATGAGAACCCCCCACCTTTCCTCCCAACACGGTCATTCCTGAAAGCATTAATGCCAACTAGGGATGCAGGGTTTGAGCCAGGTCTCAGTCACTGCAATTATATCGGGTTTGTAGAGTGTTGCCCAGGCTTTGAGGGCATGAATTTTGTGCCCTAGGCTACCTATATTCATGTGCACCACTTTGAGTCCCCTGGCACTGATCCAGAGAGGACAAGTGGGGTGCTGAGTATGGTATTTGAGGGGTAGGGACCAGGGTTCGATTCCACAACCCCCCCAAGGCAAGATTTAGCCAGACCAGGTAATTGATAATTCTGGTGGGAGTAGGGAGGAGCCTCTTTATGTCACTTAGAGAGAGGTGGTAAAATAGGTTATAGCAGTTACCATGTCTGGTTAAGCCATGCATGGAAAGTATTAGAGCATTGTTCCCATCCTCCAGAATATCCGGGGATACTGGGGAGTGGTGGCCAGGACTGGCTTCTGGATCAATGGTACTATAGCCCCAGGAGTAGAGCAGGTCATTCCCCAGTATTAGCACCACATAGGTAGCAGCAGACATAAGGCCCACACTCCGCATGATAGAGTTTAGGTAGTAGGTGGGTGGAAAAAGAAAAAAAGAAATTCCCCTCACAGTAGTAAAGGAATACCCTAGACTAGGGATAGCTGGAGGGGCAGGTTCAGAACGTAAGATTAGATCCAGCAGCTCCAGGTTAAGAGATACACCAGGACAAGTGTAAGTGGAGCAGGTGAAAAAAACAGTAGCAGTGAGTATGGCAAGTGCAGCTCAGACACTTTAATCCCAAGCCTACCAAGCAACCAATTCTAGTGGGGGGTAGGAGGAAGTAAGCTGTTAATTAACTAGAATCTGCAGTTTATCCATCAGGTAGGGAAATGGGCAGACTAGGTGGGCCAAGTGGTCTTTATATGCCGTCAAATTCTATGTTTCTAAGCCCACAAAAACCAGGAGTTAAAATATGGTGAATACTTCAGACAAAGATTCAGACAGAGCTGTAAAACCACAGCCAGGGAAACAGAGCAGGGCTTAAAGGAGAAAGTGTCTTATAGTGAAGATGCCTTTAAAAGGAGGGTAGGATCAAAGATCAACAAAGGGGGTGAGAAGACAGAAAGTTTTAAGCTCAGAGTACTAGTACTGGGAGCCAATGGGGCAGGATGGAGTAGGGAAGGGAGGAGCTTAAGTGTATTTAAGGGTGGCCTGGGAGGGGGAAGAGGGGTGGGCAAAAAACGTGGCAGCCGGAGCAGCAGCCTCACTGTGTATAGGCCGTAACTGATGCTTGATTCCAGGGGGCTGGTGGCAGCAGGCTTCTTGGCACTGAGAGAGGCACAGAGTGATGTCCAGGCATGCAGGAGGCGAACCGTGAGTGTGGTAGATAGCCGAGTGGGCTACAAGAACGCCTGTTGGAAAAGGGACAGAACAGGGATTTACAGCACTGCAAAGGGGTGGGAATGAAACTAAGATTAGCACAGGGACAAAAGAGCTGCAATTTACTAAAAGAGGGACAAATAGTGGGTCAAGAAGCAGACAGACAGGCACCAGCCCTGTACCTGAGATTTGTAAAACAGTGTGGGGGGGGGCAACTAAGGAAGAAATTAAAATGGTAGTTGCACTGGATTGAAATACAATTCAGTATGCTATGTAGACTTTCAGCTAAGAAATCAAACTCTGAATCCTGACTCTAAATTCTGTACATTACTAAACATAGACACAGCAACTGAGGTGACAGGTTAAATACAATGCAAAAAAAAGACTGCCGGCACAAGTACAATGAAGAGGAGAATACATAGACTTTGTCGGCAGATAAGGACTGCTAGACCCATCTAGTCTGCCCATTTCCCTACCTACAGGATAGGCCGCAGATCCTAGTTAACCAACAGCCTATATCTTCCTGCCCCCTACAATAATTGCCTTTTGTCTGTCCCATGCATTCTTGAATTCTTCCACAGTTTTAGACCCCACAACCTCCTCAGGAAGGCTGTTCCATGCATCCACTGCCCTCTCTGTGAAATAATACTTCCTCACATTGCCCCTGAACCGCCCTCCTTCTATCTTTAAATTGTGTCCCCTTGTTCTTGCAAGTCTCTTTTCTGAAAGATGCTACCCTCTTGGACTTTGTTGATTCCCTTGAGGTACTTGAAAGTTTCTATCATGTCCCCCTCTCCCTTCTTTCCTCAAGGGTATACATATTAAGCTCCTTTAGTTTCTCCTCATACGGCTTCTCTTGCAGACCCTGCACCATTTTAGTTGCCCTCCTCTGGACTGCCTCTATCCTGTCTATGTCCTTGCGGAGATGGGGTCTCACAGTTGATGTGTAATATAAGTTGATTTGAGTCTTAGTATTATGTTTTGTTAAACTTCTCCTGAAGGTGTCAGCTGCTCTTTAACTGTGCATTTAGAATTTTATCTCCACTTGTGTCAGATTCAGTCTAAATGAATGAGAAATATAGCCCTAAATTAATAACAGTAGGTATGACATGGTACATTGCACAGTGCATTTTCTCCCTCCATGATATGGGGGTCTAAACTTAAAGACAGGGAGGCAGAGGCGAAGCTCACATCCTTTGCACTGCTGATGGTATTTAAATATTTATGAAATCATTCCTGATCACACTTTTTTTTTGGGGGGGGGGTAGGGACCATATTATGAGTCTCCTTCAGTTTGTAGCCCTGGCTTGTGATTTACTCGATGGCTCCCTTTCCCTGATCTGTAGGACTTTACTAAACCTGGAAGTTACAGTATAAATTGGCTGTTTCATCTCCAGTGGGTTGCCTGGTATCTCTCCCCCCCCAGACTTGTCTGCCACTAAGTTAGGAGTGATGGATTTCCACTAACCTGAACTAATTTGTAAATAAGAAAAAAAAATTACCATATTTTCTTCAAAGGAGTGTAATAGTGATTCATATAAGTCTGCATTCATCTCCTGTCTCAGATGTTGCCGAGGAGATAAAATTTGTAATGAATGCAAATTCAAATTCTGCACTGTGGCCACATTCTCCTTAGTGTTCAAGAGTCAGATTTGTTGATGAAGGGCAAAGGGGGCAGTGGCTGCCTATCTAAATTATCCTAATATTCTTAATATACCCAGTTAAGTTAAGAATGCTATTACCGCTGGCCCATCACTGCAGTAGTAACGCTACTGCTCACGACATTGGAAACTTGGACCGGTCCTTTTTAATGTCTTTATAGGTGACATTGCAGAGGGACTGGAAAGAAAAGTATGCCTCTTTGCAGACAACACAAAGATCTGCAACAGGACTGATACACAAGGGGGGTAGAAAGGATGAGAAGGGACTTGGTAAGGTTGGAGGAATGGTCAAATGTATGGCAGCTTAGATTCAATGCAAAGAAGTGCAAAGAAATGCACCTGGGAAACAAAAACCCAGGGGAAGAGTACACAATGGGGGGGAGGTACTAACAACAACAAAAATGGAAAGGGACCTGGGGTAGTCATATCAGGTGACTTAAAGTTAGGCAATCAATGTGAGAAGGCAATAAGGAGGGCTGGGGGGATACTGGGATACATAGGGAGAGGCATCACCAGTAGAAAACGGGAAGTTGTTATCCCTCTGTACAGACAGTTGGTGTGACCCCATCTGGAGTACTGCATGCAGATCTTACTTCGAGGGGAAGCTCTTGCAGCAAGTAATACCAATAGGACTAAGGCCACCAGGCATTAGGACCCCATTGAAAAATCTTCTAGCTAGCAGTCTGTGGTGAGGGACCACCCCCGACATTGGCTCTGCCCAACATCAGACGTAGTATAAAGGGAGCAGTCCCACGGCACCATCTCAGTTCTTTTCCCACCATCAACCCGCTTATATCAGCTCCACGAATGAGCTAGTTTTCACGGTCAAACGCACTTTTTTCCTAATCACTTAAAACACTCGATTCCAGTATTTTTCATTGTTCTTTGATGAATTTGCATGGCTTCTCCCTCTTCCATGTGGTGCAAGTCGAAGTGTCAATGCAGGAAGCAAATTTCGGCCAAGGATGGCCACGCGGCCTGCTTGATCTGCTTAGGCCCAGACCACCGACCCGACAATTGTCCACACTGCCAGAAGTTTAATAACAAGACCCGTATCAGAAGAGCTAACACCCTGAAGGCCTATCTTCTAGAGAAGCAGGTGGCAGCCATGCAGAAATCTCCATCGGGACGTAGTTCTTCATCCCCAGCTCGAGAGTCTTCCCCCCAAAGAGAAGTCAGCAGGAGGTAAACATCATCACCAGGAGAAAGAGAGGGCCAGGTCAGAGTCCCGCCCTAAGTCCCCCCACAAGGTATCTACTTCCTCTGCCTCCAGCGGGAGGTCGGGGTTGGACCCACTGGCTACCTCTGGGACTGTTTCCAAGAAGACGTCCTCCTCCTCCTATGACAAGAGCAAGGAGCCTTCTTCTTCTTCTTCTTCTTCTGGGTTTTCCTCTGCCACAGTATTTTTTTCTTCTAGCAACAGGAATCTAATAGTAATGTCTTACAAGTCTGCCAACTCCTAGCAGTACTTTGGGAGTCTAGAACCTATTTAGAAAAAAGGTTTTGCAGGACAGCAGTTCCAAACCTGGCATCAATTCTGGGTTGGATGTCCAGGCAATAGTGCCTTGTAAAAGTGTTTACTGTAGATGAGGTAGCTGCTTTGCAAATCTCCTGAAGGGAATTGTCCCTTGTAGCTGCCACACAGGCAGAAGGGTATACTGTCAAAAGGGTGACTGAGATTGAGTGACTTGAATACAGGGGTCAACCTTTTACTAGCCTGGGTACTACTGCAGATTGCCGTGGGCTAGTGCAGAATCTCTGTTACTTGCCTGGCTGGGCTAGTGCAATTCCTCCTGTGGAAAGCTGCAGTTCCATTCTTAACTCAGGTATCAAATAAATAAACAAATAAATAAATCAATATAACTTCTTTAATTTAAAACCAGGTCCTTTTCATGGAGGTTTAACTATGTGCTGCCTTAGCATTAGTGAAATGAAAAAAATAGATGTCTGTGTGTAGCGCATTTACAGACTAACTACTGCTTTAATTTTTTGCTGGTAAAGATCCATTCTCCTTTTCCTTTCCTTGTTTAACTCAATACTCATGGCAGGCAGATTTGTGACTGTGTCCAGGAGCAGCACAGACTTAGGGTTGCTACCTGTCCAGTTGTAGACCGGATAATCCGGTTTTCAGGGTCCTTATCTGGTCATCCGGTTTTGATAAAATGTAGTCCAGTTTTGGGGCCATGCTGAGTGCTGAGATAGTATTAAAACTGATTGTATCAAATCATTCACTGTTGCATGCATGTCCAGGTTACAAAAAAAAAAGTTCTGATGTCACTAGTCACAGGCCTTTGCTTGTAAAACCACTCTGTCTAGGAGGTGTAAAGTATGGCCATTATGACCATTAGCAGTAAATCAACCTAATATTTTCAACTCTGAATTTTAAGTATGGTCATTTACTGCCACGAAAGGAAACAATTTTATACCTTTATATGCTGTAATGGGTTCCTTTTACTTTTTCCTATAATCTCATATGTTTTAGACCCACTTTTTCAAATCAGTTTTCACATTTTTATTGCCTTTGTCACTGTGCTGATTATTTCTCTCGTAAGTCCTCAGCAGCTGCTGCTCTCATTTTTTATACTACCAACCTGAACATTCCATGATATTAGCTACACTTTTACAGGCTATTGGAATAATTAGCATGAAATGGTGTGTCTGAAATTGTGGAATGTGATGTTTTAGACATTTGAAAAGAAACAGCAGTAGCTGATGAGGTAAAGGGAACACAATGTAGTACTGAGGATACCACAAGTACTGATAGTTCAATTATCAAAGAGGTGGTCAAAGCATATCAGAATACATGTCGTCATGGAAAGGAAAACTGGAAAGAGTTTAACAGAGAGAGCAACAGGTTGTGAATGGGCTTTGTACATCCAGTAGATCTGGGTTTAAATACCCACAGCCTCCACTTGCATGCTTTGTGATCCTGAGCAAGTCACTTGACCTCCTTATGTTCCTGGGCCACCCCTGTAAATGGGTCTTGTGCCCACTGGGAGTTACCTGGTTGCCAAAGAATAAAAATGTATAGAATAGTGTATGGTTGCCCATACACAACAAGGCTATGTTGCCATTGAGAGGATGTGATGACGTCATACAGACCTCAAGAAGTGAAGCTCGAGAGGTCCTTATGATGCCATCACATCGCGAGGATAACAGCATACTGTTAACCATTGTGAGCAACTATACACTATTTATATAATATATGGTTCTAAAATGTAGAAATTTTAATTTCACAAGGTGATGTCATACCTTGTGTTCACGGTACTGCTCCTCAGTGCAGTCCCGCTCTGCACCTGACTCTGGTCCTCACTGTAGTTCTGCTCTGCTGACCTCTATGCTTTACTATGCCAGTAATTTAAAAAGAAAAAAAAAGATATTTGCCAAACTGGTAGTTTGGACACATGGAGCCGACTATGGCAGTCTGTGTCCAAACTCCAAACGATCGCTCCCTCATTTGCTCGCTAACTGGGACAACCATTTTAAGCTTTTTCTTTTGGGAACCAGCGCTGTTTCCACCAGTCAATTAACAGTTCAAGGGGAAAAGTTGTCTTATAGCTATGATGTCAGAATGATAGTACAACAACTTTTTGGATCTTTGAACTGTCCTACAACAACATTTGGAAAACCATTGTTTACCATACACAATAAGCCCTAACCATATACTATAAATAAATAACAGTATGGGTTGATGCTGTTGAATTTATCCTTACTTTTTTTTGTGAACATTTTTTAATAGAAATGGGACAGTCAAGCATTTCTGGGATCTGTGGCCAGGGTGGGAAAAGGATGGAAAACGGGAAGAAAAAGACACACACACTTTTCATGACACAACTTTATTAACTACTCATCTGAATATGTGGAAATATATTAAAGAAGTCAGTAACCCAGATGACATTAATAGAAAGCATACTGATAAAGACAAACAAATAAAGGATCATGAGTATGAAAAGACAAAGCAAAGCCGTCAGTTCCAGCAATGTTGGCTAGAAAAATATGACTGGTTGGAGTATGATGGTGCAAAACATCTGATGTTCTGCCATTTGTGTATCAAACATGAAATACAGTTGGGTAAGGTGGGCAATAACAGTAATTTTCGTTTCCATACAGATAACTTCTGGCTTGACTCTGTCTTGTCCCATAACATCAGTGAAGCTCATGCTAGGGCAAAGGAAAAGGAGGATGCCAGCACTGCTACTCCAGGGACACGTAATGTGGAGGGAATGCTGAAGAACATGAATTAAGCAATGCTTAACTGTCTGTATAAACTGTTTCACACATGCCATGCAATTGCTAAGAAAGGACGTACTTTCACAGATTTTGTGTGGATATGCAGCCTTGATGATAGAGTAGTAGCCACAGACATTGCCAGCTATTTCCCCAAATTTCTGTGATATTTTTAGAGAAATCTCCTGCTTTCTGCATTTCCACAGTAGCGGCAGCAGAGAGAAACTCTTCAGAAATTTAGCGTAATATCTGGAAATAGCTGCCAATGTCTGTGGCTACTACTGTATAAAAGGGCTAGATATCAGTTCAGCATATCAGAAGGACAAATATGCCTGCAACTTTATCCACTATGTAGCCAAGGTTGAACACATGGCACTCGAGGAAAATGATGGGAACGAATTAATTTCAGTCATCAGAGACAGAACCACTGACTCTTCAGTCACAGAAGCTGAGACAGTGTATGTGTGGTTTGCAGTTAAAGGCACAATGCAAAATCAGTTGGTACGTGTCCAGACTGTTGGCAGGACAAATGCGATTTTATTTGCCTTTCATTTAACAAATCACTGTTAACCATACTGACAGCAGGCTACTGCAAACTTCTGTGGGCTAGTGCAATCTCTGGTTCACTAGCCCAACTGGCTAGTGCAAAAAAAAGTTAAGGCTGACCCCTGCTCCAATATGAGCAACTCAGTCTCAGCACCTCTGTTGTGGGCTACCCTGCAAGGCGACAGAGCAGGCAGGAGGGGAAGGGCGGCAACGGATACCCTTTCCCAACATGCACCCCGGAGTTAATTATTTTAGTTAGGGGTGTGGGGTGCAGATCCTCCACCCAGGGATGTGGGGGGCAAAGCCCCCCACATAAAAAAAGAAAGTTCTTTCTGGCGCAGGGAATGTACATTGCCGTTGTTGTTTTCAGCACTGTACATTTGCCATAATGGCAATCGCCCTTTCGTGATCACCATTATCACATAGAACCAAGGCAGAAGTACCTTTTGCAGAGTGTGCCCTTAGGCCTTTAGGTGGCTGCTTACCAGTTTTTTTCATAATGAAACTAGATGCGAGAGACTATCCACCGAATAACTGAAATAGTCTTTTTGGCTACTGGTTTGCTTTTACCTACCTCACCATAAGTGACAAACAGTTGTGTGCTGTCAGTTCAGGTGCCTTTTGTTTTGTCTAAATAGTAGCTCAGAGCCCTTTTCACATCAAGGCTACAGAGTGTCTGTTCACCTGTGTTTGAGTGATTCAGAAAGTATACTGGTAGTGTAACTGACTAGTTCAGGTGAAATTCTGACACTACTTTGGGAAGGAATGTCCTCTGTGTCCTTAGCACTTCATTATCCCTATGTGAGATAATGTAGTTAGGTTCTCTACAGAGGGCCTGCAATTCACTGACCCTCGTGGTAGAAGTCATTGCTATTAGGAAAACTGTTTTACATGTTACGTTCTTGAGATCTGCTGAGACCAATTGCTCAGAAAGGAGGTTACACCAGTTGTGCAATGCATATGTTCAAATCCCATAGAAGAACCAATTCCCTTGCTGGGGGATAGAGATGATTCACACCTTTGGAAAACCTTATGAACACTAGCTGTGTTGCAAGTGATTTTTCTCTGCCTGCTGATTTATACCCTGAAACAGCTGCCAATGAACTTTCAGGGTAAGGGACCTGAGTCCAGGAGGCTGCAAATGTATAAGGTAGTTTAGAACAACAGACAAGTCTGTCTCTAATGGGGAGAGTTTCTGAGAAACACACCATAGTTAAGATATTTTTCCACTTAGAGGAATATGTTTTCCTTGTAGTTGGCTTTCTGGACACTTTTGTAACTTTCAACACCTGGTTGGAGGTATTTCTGCCAGAATGCTTTAGTTCTTCAAGAACCAAACCTTCAGAAGCAGTGTTCTGAGGTCTGATTGAGTTACTCTGCCCTGTGGCAGTGTCAACAGGTTGTGTCTCAGAAGCACTGACATCAGATTTCATTGTGACAAGGACAGTAGGAGTGAATACCAGGACTGCCTGGCCCAGTCTGGTACTATTACAATCGGTGTACCATCACCGCAGTGAAACCCCAATGGCGAACACCACCACAGCAGCAAGAATCGGGCAAAATCTGCCTGTCGCTGTGGTGGACAGTGTGCCGATTGTGACTGCCTTGCTGGGTGATTGCCACACTCCGGTCCAACTCCGACTCGGAGTTAGAATCCTAGAGACCGGGGTGTGTGGGGGAGCCTGAACCCCCCCACAAAGGGGAGGTTCAGGCTGATTCAGTCCCAATTGTGAGCACCAACATCCTGTAGCTACAATGCTGATGTCGGCATTGTAGCTGTCACTGTAGGGGATGTCAGTGCTAGCGCTGTCGAAGCTCTATAGGTAAACCATCATAATCATTGTTTCTGACTCCCTCCCTGTGTATCAGTAATAACCTCTGTATTAGTGGAAATGAAGCAAAGGCATACAGGACACTTTCCTTCCATGAGACAGTCTAGAAAGCACACGACTGAAGTGCTCACAATCCAGTCAGCAGTGCTGGCTGCTGAAACAGCTGAATTCACAGCAGACAGAGCAGCAGCGCATACACAAGAGCAACAAAAGGATGTTACAATAAAGTAGACTCCAAAAAAAGTTTGGTTTAATACCAAAGCCAGAAAATGGGAGCACAGAACAAAGGACTTACCCCAATGCTTTGCCTCTGCAGCTCGAGTCATGTCCTTTTGTTGCTCCTATGTGCACTGCTCCTGTGTCTACTATAGGACAGTCCCCCTGGAGGGTAGTCTACAGCAAAGCTTGGGTACCTTTCTGGTCTCCCATGAGGTGAATAGATTGTTATCCCATAAGGTGAACAGATCCAGCTCTGGAACACCTCATCTTTTGAATACATTTCATTACTTGCTGATCTAGTGACCATTCATGATTTCCTTGACTCATCCTGCTTTGGGAATCTGCTAGGGCATTGTATTTTTCTGGCAGTGGCACTGCAGTTATTTTGGTAGCTAAAGAATGTCATTTCATTTCATTTATTTTGAAACTGCAGGTAAATACTCTGGAATTTTCAATCCGTTTTCAGGTACGACGGAAGTCAAATACAAGTACAACATGCAGGTATACATGTTTCAACAGTACAAAATATATAAATAACAATAGTGCACTACGGTCATTTACATACACATTTGTTCAAACTTTTAAAATAATTAAAAGCTGCTATATTGAAAGTATTAGCAAAGGCAGATTGCTTAACGTTGGTAGATAAAGTGTTTCGAACAGAAGCAACACAGTAGGCTAAGGTTCTCTTCTCTGCATTTGGTTGTATAATGTGCTGGGTTCCATATCTGCATGTCTTTTGTACAGAGCTTTGTGGATTTGGTACCTCCCTACTTGTTTAGATAATATACTGTATTGTTGTGTTGTCTGTCTTGATTTGGACTGCTGACCTGGCAACAGGGAAGACAAAGACTGCATTGAGAGAAGCACTGCTTGAAACTCCAACAGATTTATGTGCTCCAAGCATTAATGTGTGTACCAGATACCACTTATCATTTTGTCCTCTAGATGCCCTCCTCACCTTGGCAAACACCTGCAGGAAGGGAACACCCTCTCTGAGGTTGTCCATGTCTTCCCATTCCAAAGCATGAAACAAATTTTGGGTGACTGGCACTGGATGGGCCAAGGAGCCTGTCCTCTGTTGTCAGTACATTCTCAGGTGGTACTGAACATCTCTTATTTGTAGCCAAGCCCATGGCACAACAGCTGTTGTTGAAGCCATGTGGCCTAGTAGCTGCAGGAATTCCTGTGCAGTCTTTTTTTGGCCTGGCAGGAATGAGTTTGCACACTAAATGAGGATTTCTGCCGTTAATTGGGAGATAAGCTCTCACTTCTATTATGTTCAGCTCTGCCCCTATGAACTTCAGGACCTGACTAGGTTCCAGGTGTGATTTTTGCAAGTTTAGAAGGAATCCGAATTCTAATTTTTCCAGTGTGCTTCTTACAACCTCTATGGAGTAAACTGCTTCTTCCTTTGCTTTGCAACTTATGAGCCAGTCCAAGTAGGGAAAAGTTGCCTCACCTTTCCTTTACAGATGTGCTGCCACTATGGCCAGGCACTTTGTGAACACCCTTGGTGCTGAGGTTAAGCTAAATGGCAGTGCAGAGAATTGCTGCTGTCCTGTACTCAACCTGAACCTCAGATGTTTTCTATGGTTGGATCTTATTGGAATATGGAAGTAGGCATCTTTTAAGTCCAGAGGCCACAACCATTCTAGTTTTTCATGGAGGGGATCACAGGTCCCAGTGTCAGCATCCTAAATTTTAATTTTTTGAGGTATCTGTTCAGGAACATTTGGTCCAACATGGGTCACCATTCCTCATTTTTCTTCTGAGTGAATAAATACCTGGAAAATGGGCCTTTCCCCAGCTGTGGGGTAGAGACTTTTTTCACTTCTTTTAGCCAGATCAATTTTTCCCCTTCCAACTCCAGGAGAAGTTTTTGCCCTGATTGTGAGCTGCAAAGACCCCTGGTCTGTTTAACCATGGAATTTTGTTTCTATTATTTGTTTTTCCGCTTGGAGCCCTGGCAGGTGGCTGTGCTCTCCTTGTGGAGGGACTCACTCTCCAGACCCACATGCTCCCACTCCTACCAACTCCCGGAAATTCCCCCATGGCTCCCCCCCACCCGTGGCATGAGTAGAGAGGGTGCTGCTTCTCTTCCCCCCGGACACCCAAGCTAGAAACCGAGGGCAGCCCTTGGGACACAGCGGGCCATCATGGAGCCTGCTGGGCTCTTTTTCCACCATTTTCTCCCTGCCCAACTTCCCCTCCCAATGCAAGGGTGTCAGTACATGCCTTC
Organism: Neoceratodus forsteri; assembly: GCA_016271365.2. Lineage (NCBI taxonomy): Eukaryota > Metazoa > Chordata > Ceratodontiformes > Ceratodontidae > Neoceratodus > Neoceratodus forsteri. The sequence continues at coordinate 682,612,713 of CM028131.1, read as the reverse complement.
CAACCCATACTGCTCCCTGGCTGTCGCTAGAGGGCAGTCAACAAGTGGGATGACAACCCCACCTCCCTGAGAGAGGAGAGCAGTCCTCTGGATGCTTGATCCTCTCTCACCCCTGCCGACCCCCAGCAACCCGGGCTCATTCCTGAACCTGAGTCACCGGCGTGGTGAGAGGTGTAGCAACCAGCGCCTCAACCTCCAGCACCACCAGGCCAGCTAACCATGGAAATTTTACAAACTGAAGGGTTAAATCCTGGCCTGCTACCTCTGGGACCTATGTGTCTGTGGTATTCATTTGCCAATCCTTCAGGTTGTGGGCTTCGGCCCCCAACTGGCAATAAGTCTATGGAGACCTGGACAAAATTTTTAGGGATTTCGTTTTGCTTGTGGCTGAGGAGCTAGTACTGGTTTCTGTTTTGCTCCTCTTCTACCTTTGTCTCTCCCAGTACCTCTCTGTGCTGGATACTCATAGTGGATGTAAGGCCTGCTATAGTGGGGGCCTACCTCCCCTTCCAAAAGACCTTAAAAAAGCGGGGGACTTTTTCTTCTCTGTCAGGTTTTTAATGCAGATTTCTGCTCATCCACTTTCCTCATGTGTGCTTCTGTTTTGTCTGCAAAGAGGAATGCTCTCCCAAATGGAAAATCCATAGCTTTTTCCTGTGTATCCTGGCCCAGGTTAGTTACCCTCATAGAATCATAGAAGCTTGACAGCAGAAAAGGATCATATCGGCCCATCTAGTCTGCCCTTTTTTTCCCCCCTTCACCTCCCCCTCCCTGCCAGTCCCTGCCCTCCCCCCGATACTCAGCCCCATATGCTTGTCCCATGCGCTTTTGAATTCTTCCACTGATTTAGCTCCCACCACTCTATCTGGTAGTCTGTTCCAGGGCTCCACCACCCTCTCTGTGAAGAAATGCCCTCTCACATTGCCCCGTATCTTTTTTCTTGCAGTCTGAGGCTGTGCCCTCTAGTTTTGACCCCCTCCTTCCTCTTAAGTAAACCCTCTTCTCCCACTTTATTGAGCCCCTTTACATATTTAAAAGTTTCAATCATGTCTCCCCTTTCCCGCCTTGTTTCCAGCATGTACAGATCCATCTCCTTACACCTCTGCTCTTATGACTTTCCCTGCATACCCTGCACCATCTTGGTTGCCCTTCTCTGAACCCTCTCCAATGCATCTATATCCTTGTGGAGATGTGGCCTCCAGAACTGAATTCCATACTCCAGGTGCGGCCTCACCATGGCTTTGTAAAGAGGCATTATTACCTCCCTCTTTCTGCTAGGAATGCCCCTGCCTATGCATGCCAACATTCCACTGGCCTTTCCCACCGGCCTGCTACATTGGATTCCTACCTTAAGGTTCAAGGAGACTATGATCCCCAGATTCCTCTCCTGTTCTGTTACTTTAATTTCCTCCCCACCTAGGGTGTACCCTGCTTTTCTGTTCCTACTCCCCAAGTGCATCACAACACACTTCTTGGCATTACATTTCAACTGCCATGTCCTCATGCAGGAAAACTCTTTAAGGCCATTCAATGTGCCAGTCTCCTAGATGCTGTGTCATTGGCATCTTTTGCCTCTGGGACTGGTATTTTGTTGCTTCCAATCTGGTTCTAACACTGCTGACCAGATTGTTGTGATTTGCACTGGGGAGGTTTTCACACAATGCAAGGACTTTGTTCCACCGCGCCTGCTGTTATTGGATTCTGCATGCCATGTAAGCTGCTTGTCTTAATTGCAAGGTAGCGATTGTGTAAGCTTCCCTTTCCATATGATACAGTTTCCTGAAGTCCTTCTCTGGGGAAGTGCTGATAGACAGACCATATCCTTCTCACATGCTGCAGCTTGCACAACACCTTCATAGTTAGGATGAGCGTATAGGAACTCTGACCCAAGCTGGTCTACCTTGTAACTTTTCCCCCTTTTTTATCTATGGTCATAGCAGAGTGAGGTGTTGCCAGCACCCTGGCCTTGACCTTTATGAGAGATTTATGTATGACATTCTTTTTGTGGATTTCAGGCCCAATATGCTCATAAACTCGGCTTCCTCTATGTCCACCTCTGTTTCGGTGGAGGAGAGATTCAAGATGTCTGCCATCTGAGACACAGAAGCAGAGTAGGAGGAGAAATCCTCAGTAACCCTTGGTGAGGAAATGAAATCCTGTTCAGGGGTTACCTCTGGCTCTAGTGGTTCCTCCTCCTCCTCCTCCTCTTCCATGTGTTCATACACAGGTATCTGCTTTGGAACTAGGACCTGGGGACTGGGGGGGCAGAAGCCAAGCTCCCCATAGCCTGCATGACTTTAAAGAACTGCCACATTTTCTTAACGTCCTCTAAAGAGGGAACAGTCCTTTGCCCCCACTGGTTGCTCTGGTTCCTATTTAAGCAGTATAACTATGGTGTGCTTCTCCTTATGTTTTTCTCTTCCCAGACATTGGAAGTGTCTGGTTAAAAGTTCTTTTACTTTTTCTGCCATCAGACATTAGCATCAGGGCTGTCTCTATCAGACACCCAATGGTCTGAGGCTGACTTTACAGTCTTGTCTGTCTCTCTTGGCAGAGACAACAGTTAGCAGCATTTTTCAGCCACTTTTGAAGTCATTGGCACCAGGAGGCTGCAAGACCTTCTAATGGGTGCTTTCTACAATCAGTGGTAATCCCCTACATGACTGTGCTTTTGTAGGAGAGTTTTAGAGTGACACAGAGGCAGATCACAGAGCTGAAAAAGACTTCCTCAGGGAAGCATTTTTTCTTTGTTTTAGGGCAAAAGACTTTACAAAGTTCACAATTTTCAAAATTGTGGTCAATGCCTAGACACCTAAGATGATCTGCCTTCACTATGAGCTTTGAGCAGGATAAGCTCTGTTCTCTTTTTGGTCTCTCAGTCATGTCAATTTGACTGAAAGCACTATAGTTTATTTAGTTTCCAATACTGAAATGTGGTAATCTGCTAATAATTTAAGCCCAAATAAAGTTTTATTATTTTCAAATCAGTTTCTAATTCCTGATCTCTAGGTAGGAACCGCACTAAACTGCAATTTCTCTGGTTCCTAGAACCAACAGGGAACCAAAGAAAACTATGTTAAAATAAACACAAACCATAAACTAAAGCAGAGTATCGAAAATTAAACTATCCTATCCAAGAGATTCTGTCATGTCCATTTATTTTTCCCTCAGATCCTCAGGAGAGTTCACATTGAATCTCTCCCCGTCTGAGAAGTCACATGAATAGGTTTTTGTGTTCTGTACTTGCTATTAGTTATATTCCTTGCAGCCAACAAGACAGTTGGGAAGGAGAGGACGAGTAGCAGAGGCATCCACAGAACCACTAGAGGAATTGATTGGAGGGAGCCAGGGAGTATACTCCCCTAGGTCACCCCTATGCATACTGACCAACAGGTTAAGATTTTCTCTCAGAATATTAACTGTTTCAATAACCCTATAAAGAGATTGAAGATTTTCTCTCCTATTAAAAGAGAAAAAGTAGATATAGACCTGCTTCAGAAAACCCACTTGTCAGAACCTGAGCATTAAATAGAGGATAATGCCTAAGAAATGGTGGTTAACCATGGTGTAATCACCTCGAGCAGTTGTCATGACAACTGAGTAAACCTCAAGAGCACAGCTCGAGAGGTTTGCAGTTGTCATGACAACTGCGTGAAGTGATTACACCCGTGGTTAACCAACATTTCTTAGGCACTGTCTTTTATAGTGTATGGGACCATGCCCTACAATAAAATGGCAAGTTAAATTTCAGTTTCCCTTAGAACACGTTGCAGAAACTCACCAAAGCACTTAGAAACTCACTGAGTCACTGATCGTTAAGCTGTAAAATTTATTGCTCACATCTCAATGCATCTACTTCCTACTGCTCGGATATGATAATATTTATGGTTATTTATTAGTGCTTTAGTCTAAAAAAAACATTTTAAAATCTAGAAAATCTTTCAGGCCGATTGTTGCTTTTCAGTCAGTCAGCGAGGAACACGTGACTCCAGGTCAGCATCAACGTCATCGTGACAGGTTGGATGTCCAAGGAGGACATGCAGCTGCATGGAGGACTTTCAACAGTAACCTGTTGTTGGAGGCTAAAAAAAACATTTTAAAATCTGGAAAGCCTTGCAGTTAAACATTGTATATAGTTGGTGGACATAGCGACGTGTTGTGCTGTGTTTTACCAATGGAATGGTCAGAATGTGTGGTGCTTTTAATTTTTCATTAACGACATTTCGCTGGCAGAATGTAGAGGACTTGTCATTCTGTCCTGTAATCCCATCGATGTGATGTCCAAACGGAGGGTTTACAAGCTACAGATGTCACATCGATGGGATTATCAGATTACTACAATGCTGATTTCAATGCATAATAAAGGCTCCCCATATATTATAAATTGACTAACCTCCTATGTTCATGACAACAGGTGAGGGGTGGCCATATTAGTCCCACACATGACTCTCTTGTAGCTTACCAAAACAGTTTCTGATTCTCATGGTCAATATGTCATACTGTTGGGTACCCTGCATCGGGCAGAGGTCATTATAGCAAATTTGTTCAGTGTTGTCCGCCAGGATCTGATGCAGTATCACAGTGTGTCACAGTTTCCTGTGTGACAGTTGCCACTGAGCAGCACTATGGCTTAAACAAGCTACTGAATGAAACCAAAGGCTAAAGTTTGGCAGTGATCTGAATACAACTTTTCATGTACAACTTGATACCACTATACTAAAACAATGTAACCATCATTAGTAGTAGTAGTAACATCTTTTATTTATACAGTCTAACACCATTAAGACTATATATGCCGTATTCACAGGGTGTACAGTACCTGTGAGTTATAAACATTAAAACAGTTAAATGCACCACAAAATACATAACCAATACATGTTACAGTGAGAATGAATACATACATGCAAATATACTTATGTACATTTTTGGTCACGGTAGAACATGAAGTACTAGTTTTCTCCTGTGGGAGAATGTGATGGATAGACATGTAGCCATCTCTCCACCCAACAACAAGGATGCGTATTACTCTGCATGACACTATGGCGGAACTGATTTCTTGTTTCTCAGTGGAACACTTAGATGGCATTTCTTGCAGAGGTTAACTTTAAATCTCCTCAGATTCTTAGAGATAATCATGCAGGAGAAATCCCTGCACACTTAATGTTGGACACAGTAAAAGTAGTCATGAGGGAAGGAGATTGCTTTTTCTGCAAGGAGAAAGAGGCAATGAGAAGAAGCTAGAGTAAAACAATTTAGAGCTAAGTAGACCTTTTTCCAAGATAAACACAAACAAGGGGTAAAAATAGTGAAATTGGTATTGGTGCAAGTAAGCCATGAATGGCAGAAAATCTAGAATTTTCAAACAGAAATGGCCCTTACATGCCTTAAACAGAAATAATATGAAAGGAGTCCTAGGAACTCGAGACTACTGGCACATAGGCTTGGATAGCAAAAGACATGATGACAGTTTCTAGGTTGATTGACCATGTTTTAAGGAAACCTATTGCCCAAAGGATATTCTCTTAACTTTTCAAACATACTATCAGACATTGTATACTGCCCAGACAGATACTCCGGCTGAGGGACTACACAATTTTGGGGGGTGAACTTAATCTCCCACTGGTCACTCTCCAAGATAATAAAATCTTATTGCTCCCATAATACAAATAGAAATAATAGCCATTCTCAAAAATAACAATTGCCCTGGCCCAAATAGCTATGGTGAAGAATTTGTTTCAAAAAAATTAAAAGAACAATTAACACCACTCTTACTCAAAACATTTAACCAAGTGTGTGAAGAAGGCTTTCCTGATTCCAGAAAATATGCCACTACAGTATTTTTGCAATTTCCAAGCCAGGCAAACCTAAAAGCCTGTGTGAATCATATCATTCTCAGTTCTCAATAATGATTTTAAAAGGGCTCTGTGGTGTGGAGGGCTGAGGCATCATGCCTCACCTCCTTCCACACTGACGGCCCATGTTCAGTGGTGAACGTGGGTTACAGAAGTTCAGTCGGGAAGGGAGAGGATCGAACATCCATAGGACAGCTCTCCTCTCCCAAGGAGAGTGGCTCGGTGGTCCTGCCAAATGACTGTACCCAGGTGGAGGCAGGAGGGCAGAAAGGCCAGGAAAATACCAATGAGGGGAGGGTGCTGCGGGATTCCACAGTGTGCGCACACCTCTATGTGCACACACTGATGTGCACGTTCCAGGAACAGGGGGATGGGAAAGAAAAATGGAAAAGGTGAATGCTGGCAGGCTGCATGAAGCCCAGACCATGCTCCCGATCCTCAACCTCAACCCCGAAGCAACTGGATTGTGTGCCCTGGGGTGGAAAAGCCCTCCCCTCCCTGGTCCCACCACAGGGGGGAATCCATGGGGGACTCACCATGGGGGGTCAGGAGAGAGCAACGCTGTCCTGGGGTGTATGCGACCCAACCTGAAGGGAGAGCTGAAGTCTGTATGCCAGCCGCTCCAGGTGGAGAAGAAACAGAAGGGGAAAAATAAAGAAATTAAAAACATAAAAATAATGATTTTATGATGTTTTCCTCTGCTATGAAGTGACAGAAAGATTAGGTAAAACACTGTCCCATATTATAGATAAAGATCAGAGAGAATTTGTCAAATTTAGAAAAATGCATCAGAGAGAATCTGTCAAATTTAGACAAATGCATGATAATATTAAACAAACAACACATCTTCTCTACCACATCTCAGTAGTTTATCCACTATCATACCTGCTGGTTACTACCAGAGAGTTGTTCCCCTCTTTACCTAATTAGCTACTCCCCTTACTGAACTCATGAAAAACAGTATGTGAATAATGAGAAATGGTCCCCAGAGTGTGATGAGGTTTTTCAGGCCATCAAGGCTGCATTATGTTCAGCCTGTTTTAAGAAGTCCAGACTATGAGAAACAATTTCTTTTATAGACATATCCATCAGAAGTAGGTCTAGGTGCAGTCCTGAGTCAGAATATAGATGGGAAGGAACAGTCCATTCTGTATATCAGTAGCAAATTACACTACAGAAAGAAAAAGTATTCCACTATTGAAAAAGAATGCCTTGCTGCATGAACAATGGAGTCCCTTCAGTTTTATTTGCTAGGGGCTGACTTGTACTTATAACAGATCACAATCCTCTCTGTTAGCTTAATCAAATGAAGGATAAGAATCATAGAATCACAAGGTTGTACCTGGCACTACAACCATTTAAATCCCAAGGGATGCACAAATCTGGAAAAGGGAATGTCAATACTGATATTCTGTCAAGATATGGTTCTGAAAGTGAGAATTCAGAAGGTTAAAAAAAATGTGTGTGCTTCACTGAAATGTTTGCTGTAAAAGGTTTCATGAGATAAACAAAAACAGTGCTGCAAATGCAAAGAACTGTAAATGTTTAAAGGTAATGTTAAAATAGAAATAAGAGAAGGTTTTGGAAACATGCTTTTTTTTTTTTTAAACAAAACAAGCTCCCTGAGCTGGTGGCATTGATGGAAGAGGGATGCCTGGATATCGTAGCAGTCACAGAAACATGGTACACAGAGAACCATGACTGGGATGTTAACATACCAGGGTACATAACCTACAGGAGAGACAGGCAGGGGAGAAGAGGGGGAGGAGTAGCTCTCTATGTAAAGGAAGGGATAAAAGCAACTAAACAAAAGAGTAAACAGAGAGGAGAGGAGGCACTGTGGGTCACCTTGGAGACTGGAAAGGGCACCACAATCTGCACAGGGGTTGTGTACAGACCCCCATGTCAGGGAGAGGGAATGAACAAGGATATGATAGAAGGCATTCTTAGAATGGCAGAGAAAGGGGAGATACTGTTGATGGGAGACCTGAATATGCCAGATGTTAACTGGAGCACATTTGCTGCAGCCACATCCAAGAGCAGGGCCATTCTTGATGCCATACAGGTGGCAGCCCTTAGACAGCTAGTTTTGGAACCCACTCGTGAGGGAGCAATCTTAGACCTCGTACTCTCAAACGGGGGCAGTGAGAGGATCTCAGATCTAGAAGTGGGTTGCCATCTGGGGACAAGTGACCATCAACAGTGTGGTTCACGTTAAACTCAGCTACAGAGTCAAGCCTACAAAAGTGAGGGTACTGGACTTTAGGAGGGCTGACTTTGGAAAGATGGGAGAGTGCCTCAGAAAAGCTCTAGCAAACAGGCTAGAAGGAGGTGTGGAGCAACAATGGGAATCATCAAACCTGCATCACAAAGGCAACAAGCCTTTGTGTGAAGCAATAAACAAATCAAAATAAAGAAAAAAGCCACTATGGTGCCCAAAAGAGGTGGCTGTGAAAGTCAGGAAGAAAAGATAGCATCCGAAGTATAAGGAAACACAGAAGCAGGACAGACAGCTGTACCAGTTAAGGCAGAAGGAATCAGGGAGGGAAGTCAGAATAGCAAAGGCCCAAACTGAGGAAAAGATAGCCAACTCATTTAAGAAGGGGGATAAAGCCTTTTATAGGTACATCAGCGAGCATAGAAAGACAAAGGGAGGGATAGTGAGGCTGAATAGAATGAACAGTGGGTGGGCAGAGGGGGACAGTGAAAAAGCAGGGATACTGAACGAATATTTCTGCTCAGTATTCACAAAAGAGGAGGGGAAGTGCCTAATCCAATTAACAGAAGCACTCTGGATAGGAGGGCTCGATCCCAGTCCTTTTCACAGAAGAAAGGGTTCTGCAAGAACTCCTAAAACTGAAGGTGGACAAAGCAATGGGTCCTGATGGAATTCACCCCAGAATTTAAAAAGAATTAAGGAGGAACCAGTGAAACCACTGGCTACTCTTTTTAATAAATCATGGGAGGATGGTGTGGTACCCAAGGACTGGAGGAAGGTGGATGTGATTCCCCTTCACAAAAGTGGGACCAAGACAGAGGCAGGAAACTACAGACCTGTCAGTCTGACCTATGTAGTAGGGAAAGTGATGGAGTCACTTCTGAAGGACAGAATAGTTGAGTACCTAGAGGCCAGTGGAGCACAGGACCCAAGGCAGCATGGGTTCACAGTGGGAAGGTCATGTCAGATGAATCTAATAGATTTCTTTGACTGCGTGACCAAAGTAGTAGACCAGGGAGGGGCTGTGGACACGGCCTACCTAGACTTTAGCAAGGCATTTGACACAGTCCCACACAAAAGATTAATAGTCAAATTAACTAGTCTGGGAGTGGGTCCCAGGGTGATAGCTTGGTAAAACACTGGCTGCACAACAGGACACAGAAGGTAATTGTAAATGGAGTCTACTCTGAAGAAAGAGGGGTTACTAGTGGGTACTGCAGGGTTCAGTATTGGGTCCAGTCCTTTTAATGTCTTCATCAGTGACATTGCAGAGGGACTGAAGGAAAGTATGCCTTTGCAGATGACACAAAGATCTGCAACAGGTTGATACACAAGGAGGTGTGGAAAGTATGAAAAGGGACTTGGCAAGGTTGGAGGAATGGTCAGAAGTATGGCAGCTAGGATTCAATGCAAAGAAGTGCCAAATAATGCACCTGGGAAACAAGAACCCAGGGGAAGAATACACAATGGGTGGGGAGGTAGTAACAACAACAAAAAAGGAAAGGGACCTGGGGGTAATCATATCAGATGACCTTAAGGTTAGCAAGCAATGTGAGAAGGCAGTAGGGAGGGTTGGGGGTATACTGGGATGTATAGGGAGAGGCATCAGCAGCAGAAAACAGGAAGTTGTTATCCCTCTGTACAGACAGTTGGTGAGACCCCATCTGGAGTACTGTGTCCAGTTCTGGAGACCCCATCTCAGCAAGGACATAGACAAGACAGAGGTAGTCCAGAGGAGAGCTACAAAATGGTGCAGGGTCTGCAAGAGAAGCCGATGAGGAGAGACTAAAGGAGCTTAATATGTATACCCTTGAGGAAAGAAGGAGAGGAGACATGATAGAAACTTTAAGTACCTCAGTGGAATCAACAAAGTCCAAGAGGGTAGCATCTTTCAAAAAAAGAGACTTGCAAGAACAAGGGGACACAATTTAAAGATAGAAGGAGGGCGGTTCAGGGGCAATGTGAGGAAATATTATTTCACAGAGAGGGTAGTGGATGCATGGAACAGCCTTCCTGAGGAGGTTGTGGGGTCTAAAACTGTGGGAGAATTCAAGAATGCATGGGACAGACATAAGGCAATTCTTGTGGGGGGTAGGAAGAAATAGGCTGTTGGTTAACTAGGATCTGCGGCCTATCCTGTAGGTAGGGAAATGGGCAGACTAGATGGGCCAAGCGGTCCTTATCTGCCGTCAAAGTCTATGTTTCTATGTTTCCCTCTTAAAGAAAGGTACATGTGACAGGGTTAGACCCTGTCCCATTTGTTAAACAGAGAGAGTTAAAAGCAAGGATCTGTTTTCTTCTCTCCTATGCTGCCACTTGTCTGTCTCTTGCCTGTCTGACTGTGCAATCAAATTTTCCTTGTGGTACCTAGCAACTGGCCACTCCAATGATCCCACAATTTCCTCCAGTTATTTCCTTTCCTTCAAATGCTGTTTCTGATCTTTCTTTCTCCCATTGCTTCTCTGTGGTTAAAAAATATGAATCTGTATGTGAAACAGGGATCTCTTGGTTTGCAAATGTATATATTTATATTGTTGAAATGATTGTAGACAGCTACTTGGGTTTGTCTGAGAAGTTAGCAGTTTGGAGCACATGGGATTGACATCGAGAAACCTTTTGACCTTTCTCAAGCTTGTTAACAGAACTGTCAGCAAGAAATCAGCCCTGGGACAGGATGTCTTAATTGGCTGCACTTGTTAAGATGACAAATTTACTCTTCAGGCTGATCACAGGAAGGGCAATCATACAATCTTGTTAAGTTTGTGAAAAACAGGAGATGAAACTTACAAGAACAGGATGCAGAGGTTAAACTATCAGGAAAAGACATCTTACAAAAACAGAGTAATTTTCTGTTTAAAGAGAGAGAGAGACAGATTTTCATTGAAAAGAGACTCTCAGATGAAGGAATCTGTTTCTTTGTTTGTACTGCCTGTATGAAGAACTATACTGTACATATTTTTTTAAGTTATTGTTATTGATAATAATTAAATGCTATTTGAGAATTTTATAACTTCTCCTGGCCTGACTATGTTTCCTGACCTATGCTTTGACAACAGGGACCAGAAGCCAGGCAGTAGAGACTGAGTAAGACCTTACTGGCGAAAGGTGCTGGAAAGCCAGAGCCTACTCTCTCATACAGAGTGGTCTGTGGGTTGTAAGTCCTGTGCTAGCAATCTGTCTGGGTGGAAACAGAGCAAATATTGGCATTGAAGGTGAGGACCAAGCACTTAAGGGGTGAGTTAAGCAGTATTGTAAGTCATATGTAAAAGCCAGCAGCAGGGCTAGAGGGACCTGGCCAAGGTGTTGGAACCACAGTCAATGTTTACAAATGGGTAATGGCATAGGTTTTTTTCCTTACCAGGATAGAAACATAGAAGTTGATGGCAGATAAGGACCACAAGGCTCATCCAGTCTGCCCATTTTTTCTACCTTATGAATGTGCCATAGGCCTTTACTCTGTCAATGGCCTATTTATTCATACTCATCTGTATTGCTCCATTATGCCTGTCCCATGTCTGTTTTAAGCCCTACACTGTATTCTTATCCACCACTTCCTGAGGTAAGCTGTTCCATGCATCCACCACCCTTTCTGTGAAAAAGAACTGCCCCACATTACCCCTTAATCGGCTTCCCTCTAATCTCATGCTATGTCCTCTTGTCCTGCTATGTTTCTTATATTGAAACATGGTAGACTCTTTCACCTTGTTAATGCCCTAAAGATGTTTTAATGTTTCGATCATATCACCTCTCTCCCTCCTTTGCTCTAGCGTATACATATTGAGCTCCGTTAATCTGTCCTCATATGTTTTCTGATTCAGTCCCTGCACCATTTTGGTTGCCCTTCTCCGGACTGCCTCAATTTGGTTAATGTCCTTGTGAAGGTGTAGCCTCCAGTACTGCACGCAGTACTCCAGATGGGGCCTAACCAGTGTCTTGTAAAGAGGATTTATTACCTCCTTCTTCCGACTTGTGATACCCCTACTAATACACCCCAACATTCCACTAGCCTTACCTACTGCTTTAGTGGTCTGCTTGGATGATTTCGGGTCATCGGTGATGATGAGGCCCAAGTCTCTTTCTTCCCTTGTGACTGCCAGCAACTCCCCTTCCAGCCTATAGGTGGCTTCAGGGTTTCTCTTCCCTATGTGCATGATCTTGCACTTCTTTGCATTAAACCCCAGTTGCCACTCTTCTGACCATTTTACCAGTTTATCCAGATCTCTTCTCATTCTGCCCACCCCATCTGGATCATCTACTCTGTTGTAGATCTTGGTGTCATCTGCAAACAGATAAACCTTACCCTCCAGTCCATCTGCAATGTCACAGATGAATATATTGTAGAGGACTGGCTCCAGCACTGATCCCTAAGGTACCCCACTTGTGACTTGCATCTCTTCTGACTGTATACCATTTACCACCACTCTCTGTTTTCTACCTGCCAACCAGTTTGCCACCCAGATGACCAACCTCTGACCCAACTCGAGCCTGCCCATCTTATTAATCAATCTTCTATGTCGAACAGTATCGAGTGCTTTGCTGAAGTCAAGGTAGGCAACATCAACTGCATCCCCTTGATCCACCACTCTGGTCATCCAGTCAAAGAAATCTATGAGATTAGTTTGACAGGACCTACCTGTTGTAAACCCATGCTGTCTTGGATCATGTGCTCCTATGGATTCCAGGTGTTGCACTATCCTTTCCTTTAGGAGTGCTGCTAAAATCTTGCCCACTACTGTGGTAAGACTGACTGGTCTGTAGTTCCCTGCCTCCTCCCCGCTGCCACTCATGTGGAGCAGGATCACATGAGCCCTTCTCCAGTCTTCTGGGACTGCTCCTGTGCTCAGAGACTCACTAAACAGTTCTGATAATGGCTCTGCTAGTTCCACCCTTATTTCCTTTAGTGCCCTGGGATGTATGCCATCAGGTCCCATTGCCTTGTCCAACCTGAGCTTATCAAGCTCTTGTAAGACCCTTTCTTTTGTGAAGGGACTTATGCACATCTCCCTCCCCGCTGTGTCCATGGTGCTGAGCTGCAGGCCCTGCCCTACCTTCTCCTCAGTAAATACTGAGCAGAAGTATCTATTTAGGATAGATGCTTTTCCTTGGTCCTCCTCCACACACTCCCCCTTATCCCCTTTGATCTTAGCAATACGCCCTCTGGACTTTCTCCTTTCACTAATGTATCTATAGAAAGTCTTGTTCCCTTCTTTTACTGTCCGTGCTAGTGTTTCCTCAATTTGGGCCTTTGCCTGCCTTACTGCCTTCCCTGCTTCCCTTAGGGAAGTTTGGTATGCCTCCCTATCTTCATCCCACTGTGTTTCCTTATATTTCCTGAAGGTCAACTTTTTGGCTCTGATCTTTTCTGCTACTGTTTTTGAGAACCAAAGTGGTTTCCTCCTTCTTTTGCTCTTGTTTTTCTCCCTAACACAATGGGATGTTGCTTCAAGTATTGTACCCTTAATGCTTGCCCACTTTGCCTGTACCCCCTCACCTGTATTTCTTATTGCCAGGGCTAACTTAACTCTGTTGGCTATCTTATCAAAGTCAGCTCCTCTAAAGTCCCATATTTATGCCTTGGAATGGGGTAATTTAGTTCTAGTGGCCAAATTGAACCACACCATGTGATGGTCACTGGCCCCAGATGACCTTCTACCTGGAGATCTGTGATCCTTTCCCCATTAGTCAGTACTAGATCCAGGATAGCCCTGTTTCTTGTGGGTTGTTGTACCAGTTGTTTGAGGCCCTCCCCCTGCAGGGAATCCACTATGTGTCTAGTTTGGGGAGATATTCCTGCTGGAATTGATCAATCTGTATCTGGCATGTTGAAGTCTCCCATTATCAGAACCTCCCCCTTAGCTGTCATGTTTTGTATATCTTTTAACAGTAATGTGTCTAAGTCCTTCTCCTGGTCTGGAGGCCTGTAGACAACTGCATTTCTTATGGCTGTCCCATTTCCTGTATCCAGGGTGACCCACAGTTCTTCTGGCTCCTTATGTGTATTCTGAATTTCTGTAACTTTGATATTTTCATTAACATAAAGGGCCATCCCCCCCCCCTTTTTGCACCTCTGTCTCTTCTGAACAGTACATAGCCGGGTACTGAAGTCTCCCAAGTGTGGTTACCGGTGAACCATGTCTCACTAATGGCTACTATGTTCAGTTTAGCCTCTGTCATTGTTGCCTCCAGGTCTGGGATCTTGTTTCCCAGACTGCGGGCATTTGTGCACATGATTTTCCATTGGCCAGATTCCAGTGCGCTAGTTGTTGGGCAAGGTCCAGTGTTTCCCCTGCGTGTCGGATGGGGAGCCGGAACTTTTTCCTTACCCGGTGATGCAAATGAACTACAAACATGCTGAACTCCTGTTTGATCACTAGCTGAGGGGGGAGGGTTGCTCTTCCCATTCAATGTATCAGGTGCTGCGCCCCTCTCCTCATTTGCTAGTTTAAATATTCTGCAAAGACATCACACTTCTACCCCAATACACTGACTCCCTCCTTAGTCAGATGCAGTCCATCGAATTTAAAGAACTTTCACTCCCAAAACTGTTGCCAGTTACCTACAAATTTGTGTACTTGTTCCTGGCACCAGCCTTTGAGCCACATGTTTAGCTCCCCTATCTCCCCTTCTGTCCGTCTGCCCCACCCAGACTGGCAGGATCACAGAGAAGGAGATGCCAGACAAAATGGATGACAGTTTGTCTCCCAGCCTGGTCATGTGTTCCTTGGTTTCCACAACTGACCTGCTGGCGAGATCGTTAGTCCCTATGTGTACCAGGACATCAATGTTTTCTCCTGCTTCCTGCATGACTTTAGCAATGCGATCAGTGTCTCTCCATGCTGATGTACCAGGCAGACATCTGACCATTACCTCCAGCTGGAGGTAGGTATCAACTCCCCAAATCATGGAGTCTCCTATGATCAGAAGTTTTTTGGATTTCCTTTTTGGTTTTTTTGTTTTGGTCCCTGTTTTGGGCGAGTTTTGTAGCACTAGCTCCTGTGCTGCAGTGTCCTCTGCCCCTTTGTTTGATTTTGGAGACAGAGGCAGATATCTGTTTGTAGTTTTTATATGGAATTCAGAAGGTTGAAAAAAAATGTGTTTGCTTCACTGAAATGAAGCACACACAGCTTCATCCCTGTCTGGATGGAGAATAGGCATGGGCAACCATTGAAGAACATGTGTATAGGCTGGTCCGGGAGGTCTCACCTGAAGAGCTATGAAGCATGTGACCTGAACAGTGATGAAAGTACGGAGGGTTCTGTTGCATCATGTCGTGGATTGTGAGAATCATAATGGGCCTTTGGTGGTACCTGGGAGTGACAGTTCCAGTGCTGTGTGGCAGGCAGCAGCACCTGTAGTCAGGCAATGAAATCTTAAGTTACCAGCTAACCTAGGTACTCATGGTTAAAGGCAGAGAAGAGAGTTGCAGAGACAGACAGGAAGACTGCAGTAGGAAATGATTAAGGAACAGAACAGTAAATGCAGTGCTGAGAACCCCGTAATAGACCCTCAAAAAAACAGAGAGAGAGAGAGAGAGAGAGATCACATGGCTTGGAGTTGTGAAATAAGTGTGGAGGACTCCGGTAATGGAGCTTCCCAAATGTGAGATGAGCTAAAAGAGTATGTTAGAAGCTCATGGACTTTAATTTTGATCCAGGCAGGATGGAGGTTGGTGCCCTGTGAGAGCAATAAAACTGGCAGTTGGGAAATCCAGGAAAAATCTGCCGTCAAGTCTGTCAAGTTGGCAGGTCACACATGTATGCCAAGTGCTCAACAAGAATTTTCATGTTGCCCAGGGATTTTCAAGAAATCTTGTCTGCCCAGAGAGCTGAGAATGGGGTAGAGTACAGTAAACAGGATCAGAATCAGAGCTTCCTATGTACCATCTGAGTCAGTGAGAATGTGACATGCTGTACTGTGCTGCCTCCCCTGCGGGGAGCAGCTGAGGAGGGGAAGAGAAATTGTGAACTTGATTAAAGGAAACAGTCAGGGCTGGCCCACCGGTGCAGAGGTACAGCTACATCTTGTGATGCCAGTGACACAGATTCAGGAATGCGCCTGGATTGCTGGAGGGCCGGCAGGGGGAGGATGATCACTCACCTCCTCGAGGGAAGGAGGGCTCCTGGACTCCACCACAATACTGCAATCTGGGTGATCACAGGCAGCAGTGCAGGCTGGAGCCAGTATCAGGGAGGGAAGAATCATCGCTCTGATGTCATGGCATCAGTCGTGCCACCTCACTGATGCTTGAGGGCAAGGCAGAAAAGTGGAACATTCCCCAATGGAGCAGAATGCCATCTGCCACTCTGTCACAGGTCCCGCACCACTGACTGAGGCTGTTCCTCCCCCACTGATGCTTCAACTCTGTCCAAGAGTGTGGGTGGCCCTGAGCAGCTTCTGCTATGGATAGGTCATCCATGGTGGAACAAGGAGTGAGATGAGTCCTGGGGATAGCAGCTGATGGGGCTAGGCTGGTTCAGAGCACAGGGAAGAAAACAACAAAAATATTAAACCTAAAAAAAAAAAATAGTGACCAGTCAGCACTAAGAGCCCTACAACCAAGTGTAGATCTGGTCCCAATTTGCACTTGGTATACAAAAACATTTTCTTTACTTACCATTTACTGCAGTATAATAAGTTGTATTAGACTGATTCTGCTGACTTCCAAGCTGACATCTGCTGTAACCAGAAATTCTAGAATCCCCTGTAGAAGATATCAGAGCATGTTAGAGATTTTATAAGTTTAGATCAAATGTCTGCCGATCCTGCTGTTCTCCAAGAACTAAGTACAATTCCTTGTGATTGTACTTAGCCCCAAGAGGACAGCGGAACCAGCAAACAAAAGATCAGGGACACAATACTAAAAGAACAAAGCAAGCTCAGTGCAGCCATTTGTACTGCACTTGCCCTTGCACTTCTCCTGGCTATGGCAATATTCAGATGGACAGCGCTCACTGACAGAGGGCACTATCCAACTGAGTATTGGTCCATGTTGGTGCAGCACTAAGTGAATCTGCACTGCCCCGACATGGACCAGGGCTGCATATGGTCCACATGGGATAGCGCTGCCTGAAATGGGACAGCGCCAAGTCCTCTGTGGGCCATATTCAGCCTAAGCATGTAAATAAGCCCATTGGGCATGCAAGGCACTAAGGGGTCATTTGCATGCCCATTATGGGCTAATTTGCATGGGGCCCCTGTCTCAGTGAAAGGACAGCCATGGTGATCCAGTGGTTCCCCTACACCTAAGCCCCCAATATTATACTTTTTAATGAACTCTTTGATGTCCAGTAGTTCACCCACCCCTCATCCTCCAGTTTATTCTTTTTAATGAACTCCCTGGTGCCCGGGGGGGTCCCCCCACCTTCGATCTCCCAATACTTGTTTCCAGTGAAATAACTGGTGGTTAAGTGGTTCCTCCAAACAGTCTTATACCCCCCACCTGACCAACCAGTCACATCCCACCTCCCCACATCCACCCTGTACTGGGAGATCATGGGTGGGGGAACCACTGGACCAGGGAATTCATTAATAAGAATATACTGGAGAATTGGGGATAGAGGGGAACCACTGCACACCAGAGATCTCTGTGAACGTGTGGGACAAATAACTGACGCAACCAAGCAGGGATCAAGTGCATAAAAAATGCACATATGCATTTGTCAATTTATTTTGTAGCAAAACCAATAAAAATATACAGAAATCATAGAAGAAACAAAAAAATGTTAGTCCTGCATTACAAAATAACTTCAGGACACTGCTTTTCCCAGCAGAGCCTGTGGCTTTGTTTCAGCCAAGATAGCCCAGTGTAATCCCATCTTACACTCCTCAATTCTGGTGTGAAAACAGCACACTCCACAAGTAGGTCCTTCCCTGTTCACTGTCAGCTCTAGACTGATTCGACTATCTAAGGTCCCCTAGTGGTGAGCCCTATTTATACCTTAGGGTTACATCACACTATGTGGGGGAGTTCCCATTGGCTGTGACATTACATAATGGGGAGTTTCCATAAGTCGTGACATTGCATAATGGGGAGTTTCCATATTATCCCATGCTTTAACATGCATGGGCTTTTTATTTGGCCCTTTTTGCCCATATATGCTTTATTTCTACAGGCAGCCCCAGTTACAACATCTCTGGGGCTGCAGAAACTAATTTTCATTTAATTATGGGACACTACGGGGCTTTTTATACATCTGCCCATAGTATCTCGCTAAACAGCAAGTGGTATTTCTTTAACCGCATGGTGCGGCATAACTCACTCCAGAGCATCCTGCTCCAAAACAAATTATGCTCCTGTGTCTCACTTCCGGGAGCACTGTCGGGCACTGGAGTCATTTTTTCCACATGAAGCTGCAACATGCAGCCACAATTTTGGTGCTCAACACCTCTAAATCAGGCGCACAGCTAATATTTATTTCTTGGGGGCACCAGCTGCTTTTAAACCTAAAGCATGATGTGCGCTATTCATTATCTCCAAATTGGGAGATAAAGAGGAAGTGCTTTTCAGCACTTAATATGTAAGCAGTTAGTTGTCAAGAAAACAGGGAACAGAAAACAAAGAGAATGTCAGGTTGGCCACCCTGAGATAAAAAAAAAAGAGAAAAGGGAAAGACAGAAAATGGAGATAGGAAAGAGTGAAAGGGAAAAATGAGGGGTTGCACATCTGATTTTCTGTACATTGTTTTACTGGTAATAACAGAAGCTCCCTGTTACACACCTCCCCCACCAAGAGGAAACAGTATTACTGTTGTCAGACACCCTCCTGAAACTCTAGGAGGGTTGGAGCTTCCGCCCACCCACTCTCAGAAACTCTGCCTCAGGGACCCTTATAAATATGTACAGTATCTTCGTTCAGACATAATAATCTCTACAATACTGTACTTTTCCCTGAGGCTCAAAATCATGGGTTGAATACAAACCCTTTACTCGTATATCATATCACTTCTTTGAAGTATCATATTATACAGAAAGCAAAAACACATTAATACACACATTTCATCAAGTTCTATCAGTATGGGCCCCATATCGAGACAAGAAATCTGCGTTATGATGTTTTGAACCTGCTCCATGCTGAATGATGAAACGGTAAGGCTGCAGAGCCAAGTACCACCGCATTATATGACCATTCTTGTCCTTCATCTGCTGGAGCCAGCACAGAGGGTTATGATCTGTAAGAACCTTAAACTCTGCACCCCATAAATAATACTTCAAAGCATCTATTGCCCATTTTAATGCTAAGCATTCTTTCTCCGCAGTTAAATACTTTTTGTCCCTCTCATGAAGTTTGCAGCTGATATAAATCACTTGGTGCTCCTCTCCCTTCTTGATTTGGGAAAGAACTGCACCAATGCTGGTATCAGAGGCATCGGTGTGCACTTCAAAAGGGAGAGAAAAGTCTGGGCTGAGCAATACAGGGGAGGAACATATGATAGCTTTGATGTTCTGAAAGGCTTTGTCACACTCCTAGGACCAGCGCACTTTATTAGGGCAATTGTTTTTAGTCAGATCAGTCAGGGGCATTGCTATGGTGGAAATGTTTGGTACAAACCAGTGATAGTAACTGGCCAGACCCAAAAGGACTGTACATGCTTCTTTGTCAGGGGTATGGGACTGTCTGCTACTGCCAGGACCTTACTGACATCTGGTTTTACAGTACCCTCCCCAATAACAAAGCCCAAATACTTTGTCTCTGTTCAGACAATGGCGCATTTGGCAGGATTAATGGTTAACCCAGAGTCACATATGGATTGAATGACTGCACTGAGATGTACAAGGTGCGTCTGCCAGTCAGGACTAAAAATAACAATGTCATTAAGATAGGCTACACTGTACTGGGAATGGACATGTAAGATCTGGTCCATGTACCGTTGAAAAGTCACTGGGACTCCATGCAACCCAAAGGGCATTTTGGTGAATTGGTACAGTCTTATGGGGGAGCTAAAGGCAGTATACTCTTGGGTCTGTTGGGCTAGGGGAATCTGTCAGTAGTCTTTCATAAGGTCCAAGGTGCTGATGTACCTGGCATTCCCAATCTTGACTAAGAGGTCATCTATACATGGCATAGGGTACCCATCACATTCTGAAATGGCATTGATTTTTTGAAAATCTAAGCAAAATCGAATTCCCCTTTCCTTCTTGTCCACTACAACTATAGGCTGCCCAAGCACTACAAGAAGGCCTGATCACCCCCAACTGCTCCATTCTCTAGATTTCCTGTATGACCTCCTGTCGAACTCTTTTGGGGAGCCTATAAGGTTTCTGTTAAATAGATTTCTTTTGAGACATTTTAATGGTGTGCACCACCCCTTTTGCTCTCCCTGGTATACTAGTGAAGGTGGCCTCAAAATACTTCAGCAATTGGTCAACCTCCTGTCTTTGGGCTACATCTAAACCAGGTTTAATTTGTATCTCTCTGACATCTTTTTCCATCTCAAGCCTCTCATAGGCCTCCTCCAAATTACTGTAGTAACTTCCTGTTCAGGATGGGTAAAATAACTGGATATGGGGTATTACCTATCATGCCATTTCCTTAGTAAATCGGCATGATATATTTTTTTCTGGGATCGTCGGCATGGCATCTTAAATTCAGAGTTAACCTTCACAGTCTGCCTGATGACCACAAATGGGCCTTGCCATTTCATCAATAGTTTTGTTTTCAGATGAAGGCAGCAATAATAAGACCTCATCACCTGGTTGGTAAGTTTTATCTTTCAACCCTTCATCATACCAATCCTTCTGTTCCACCTGTCTATGAACCACATTCTAGTGAGCCATGGTAACAAATCTCACTAGTTTTTTTTCCTAAGGTTGAACATATAGTCCACAATATTGGTATGACATATCTTTTTCCATTCCTCCCAATGTTCCCTCACCACATCCAGTGGGCCTCTGGGGTTGCTTACAGAAGGGTAAAAGGTGACAATTCTGTAGTGGCTTGGGGTACCTCCAGGTATGCGAACAGGAGATATGGTAAATACTTGTCCCATTCTAGCCCCTCTTCTTGCACATACTTTTGGAGCATGTGTTTTAAGGTTTTATTAAAATGCTCCACTAGCCCATCAGTCTGGGAGTGGTAGGGAGATCTTCTTAAAACTGAAACCCCTAACAATCGATAAAGCTCTTTAAGGAGCACTGAAGTAAAGTTTGTTCCTCTATCTGTTAGAATGGTTTGAGGGATACCTAGATGACTAACAATTTTGGGCAGTTCCTCCGCATTCCAAGGGGCCATTACAGTCTGAAGGGGTATAGGCTCTGGATATCTCATGGCATAATCACAAATCACCAAATGTACTGGTTACCTTTAGAACTTTTTGTCAGGGGTCCTACCACATCCATGGCTATTCTTTCAAATGAGGTCATGACTGCCGGTATTGGTTGTAGGGGCATCTTGTCCTGTTTTCCTCCTTTGGCCACCATCTGGCACTGAGAGCAAGTGCGATAGTACTCAGCCACACTTTCATGCATATCCGGCCAGAAAAAATGGCTTGACAACCTACCTAGGGTCCAATCTCACATGGCCGGCCATAGTTACATCATGGGCCAAATGCATAAGTTTCTTTCCAAAACATTGGTGGACCATCATTTGTTTAATACTGTACATTCTCTTGTAACAGGGTTAACACAAATTCAGTACACCATGTCATTAGTTATAACATACTGTGGCTGCCCTTCTGCAAACACCTGGTCCAGCTGTAAAAAAAAAAAGGTTTTAACATTTCATCCAATTTTTGTTCAGTTATAACATTAGTCCCAGCTAACTCAGAGTCAATATCAGGTATTTCCTTCTGATGTGTTTCCCTCCACTTTTGTTTTTCAGCTCTTTTCTCCTTTTTAGATTTCTGTATTTTCCTGGGGTCCTCAAATAGACCTTCATCAAAAGGGAAAACATCCTGGGACTGTTCTCTTTTTGTCTGGGCCTGAGTGGTAACTGCCACTAGTAGACCACAGGCCTGTTGAGATTTTATTAACCAATCAAAGTTTGAAAACTCCTGCCCAGTAATGATAGGTACTGGTAATCTGGGTACTAAGCCAACTGTAATCAACTGTGTGTCCTGCTCGACAGTCATTTCCACTGTGGTGGTAGGGTACTGGTGAATATCCTCATGGACACATGTAACTTTTGCATCCAGCACGTTACTGCTGTACTTTTTCAATATATCTGCTCTTACCAAAGTCTGTTTACTGCCAGAGTCTAATAGTCCTATTAGTTCAGTCTGGCCAATCCCCACAGTAGTGACATATCCCCAATTGGCTAGAGATAGGTGCATTGCTTCAAGTCTTTTATTGGGGCAATTACAGGCTATGTGTCCCTTTCTTAAACAGTTACAACATATAAGGTCAGCATGATAAGATTTCTCCCTTCAGTCCCCTTGCCAGTTATTACCCCTACCATGGGATTGTCTCTGCTAAGAAGTATCAAAAGGTCTTACTGGTGTTGTTGGTTGGGGTGAAGAGCCCTGGTATCCTCAGGATTTTGTAGGTCTGGCTGCCAGGTAATCCTCTGCCAGAGTGATGATTTTCTCCGCTGTGTCGGGCTTGTGCTCCTACACCCATACCTGGATGTCCTGGGGTAGAATTTGAATAAACTGTTCTATAATGATTAGCTCTATGATCTGGTCAAGGGTTTTGACCGTCGGTTGCAACCATTTTAAACAAAAGCTTTTCAGCCTGACAAATGTCTCTCTGGGGGTGTCTTGGCCTGGCATCCTTTGTGATCGAAATCGCTGCCTGTATGTCTCGGTATTAATGTCATACCTATGGAGGATTTCCTCCTTGACCCACTCGTAATTGTTAGAGTCTCGGGCAGTCAGGTGACTGTATACCAATTGGGCCCATCCAGATTAATAAGGGACCAGTCTGAAGATCCATTGCTCTTGGGGCCATGCACAGGTCTGTGCTATGTGCTCAAATGTTGTCAAGTAGGCTTCAGTGTCATCAGCCTCTGTCAATTTGGTAAGTTTAATGTTTTGAGGTATATTTCTGTCAGGTTGTCCTGGGGTCAGGGCCTGGATGGTCTGCAAGGCATCCTGCCACCTCTCATCTTGTCTCTTCCTCTCCTCCTCTTGTAGCCTCCGGTCCCCCTCTCACAGCCGTCGCTCCTCAGCCCTCTCACACTCCATCTCTAGTTGTCATAAGCACAGCCATCGCAGCAGGTCGCTGGGATCCTCTGGGGCACTTTCCTCCAGCCATCTCCTCTTCTTCCTTGGTCAGGACCTCATCCATGCGTTCCTCTTTTTCCTTTTCCACCGCCATCTTTGGTTGAGCTCCTGGTTCCAATCATGGCTTAGGCTTCAAACCCAGTTTATCAGCCATGGCACTAGTCCATTGGATTTTCCTCGGCTCCGCACTTTTTACCCTGTGCATGTGTCAGTATATTACTATACCCCCTGGCAGCATTTCCCAAGCACACTAAATGAGCCAGGCATCCCACTGCTGACACCAGTGTGAATGTGTGGGATAAATAACTGACACAACCAAGTAGGGATCAAGTGCATAAAAAATGCACATATGCATTTGTCAATTTATTTTGTAGAAAAAACAATAAATATATACAGAAATCATAGAAGAAACAAAAAAATGTTAGTCCTGCATAACAAAATAACTTCAGGACACTGCTTTTCCCAGTACAGCCTGTGGCTTTATTTCAGCCAAGATAGCCCAGTGTAATAACTTCTTACACTCCTCAATTCTGGTGTGGAAACAGCACACTCCATAAGTAGGTCCTTCCCTGCTCACTGTCAGCACTAGACTGACTCGACTATCTAAGGTTCCCTAGTGGGGAGCCCTATTTATACCTTAGGGTTACATCACACTATGTGGGGGAGTTCCCATTGGCTGTGACATTACATAATGGGGAGTTTCCATAGGTCGTGACATTGCATAATGGGGAGTTCCCATATTATCCCATGCTTTAACATGCATGGGCTTTTTATTTGGCCCTTTTTGCCCAAATATGCTTTATTTCTACAGGCAGCCCCAGTTACAACATCTCTGGGGCTGCAGAAACTCATTTTCATTTAATTACGGGACACTACGGGCCTTTTTATACATCTCGCTAAACAGCAAGTGGTATTTCTTTAACCACATGGTGTGGCATAACTCACTCCAGAGCATCCTGCTCCGAAACAAATTATGCTCATATTGCACTTTGTGACCAGGAGCATTGTCGGGGCACTGGAGTAATTTTGTCCACATGAACCTGCAACATGCAGCCATGACTTTTGTGCTCAGTGCCTCTAAATTAGGTGCGCAGCTAATATTTATTTCTCGGGGGCACTAGCTGCTTTTAAACCCAAAGCGTGATGTTCGCTATTCATTATGTCCAAATCGGGAGATAAAGGAGAAGTGCCTTCAGCACTTAATATGCAAGCGGGGTTCAAGAAAACAGGGACAGAAAAGCAAAGAGAATGTCAGGTTGGCCACCCTGACATGAAAATAAAGAGAAAGACAGAAAAAGGAGACAGGAAAGAGTGAAAGGGAAAAATAAGGGAGGGGGTTGCACATCTAACTTTCTGTACATTGTTTTACTGATAATAACAGGAGCTCCCTGTTACAAGCTCAGTAAAAAGTATATACTCTCTTGTTTTGATGAAGTATATGGAATTGCCTAAACATAGTTAAATACACAGATATGTTATGAAAGTTGGATACTATTGTGTGGGGGAGACTGGGGACAGTTAGATGCTATGTATAACATTTTTATTTCTGTCATCTCTTATAGTAAATGTTCTTAATTAAGGTTTTTATGTGAAAAATTTAACAAAATTTTATGCAAAAAAAGTATATACTGGGGGATTGGGGTGGAGGGAACCACTGGACCACCAGGGAGCTATATATCCCCA
This sequence comes from Neoceratodus forsteri, assembly GCA_016271365.2. Taxonomy (NCBI): domain Eukaryota; kingdom Metazoa; phylum Chordata; order Ceratodontiformes; family Ceratodontidae; genus Neoceratodus; species Neoceratodus forsteri. The sequence goes on along the minus strand of CM028131.1, from coordinate 682,587,802 downwards.
GGTACTGGGAGATTTACTGGGAGTTAATTCCCATATACTGAGAGATTTGGGGGCAGCTTGGCACAGAGACAGGCTGCTGCAGTACAGCTGCCCTGCCTTTGGGAGAGATGGTTTACAGTGGCGGTAAACAGCTTCACTTTGGGGGTTGTTTACCACTGCCACAAGCCTTTGAAAATGCTGTTGCACCAGTAGTATTTATGAGGTAGCCCCTCATTTGCATAAGTGCAATGGTATTTTAGCACCTGTGCACTGCCAGGTTTGTGGGGTGCTCTGGGGGTCTCTAAATATTGCCCAGCCTGGAGTGCTGGCACAAACTCGGGTTAACACCAGTGTGAGCCATATTCGCACTGGCACTAACATTTGAATATTGGGGACCAACGTTTATAAGGACTCTAACACACACTGCAGGCTATTGAATCTCTCACAAAAAGCACAAGTTTCTTCATGTTCACAGCTTAACGTACACAGGGCTTCACAAGAGTATGAGAGATTTTTATTTTATTTATTTAAAAGTTGAATAAATTACAGGATAGGTTCTATGAGAAAAAAAGTCTCATTTACAGAATGTCCCAAGTCACTGAAACAATAAATACACAAATTAACATAGGCAACACTAATCATACAAGTACATGTAAGAACATATAAGAGAGGCAAACACAGAAGGCAAGCACTCCAAAAACAGCATCAAAAAGGAGAAGTAAATGTATAACATAGCAAATCACTGGATTTAATTTCAAATAGCACAGATGATAGCATGGCTGTATGGAGTCCTAGTACGTCAGGTCTGAAGTGACCCTTCATTGGGGAGCATCCTTTCTGATGCTGTTTCTGGACTGCACACCTTCTGTGCTTGCCTAGAGACTCTCCCACTGCTGCATCCCTGCTTTGATGTCAGCTGTAGGGGATTCTGAGATTTCTGGATACAGCAAATATCAGCTTAGTTCAAGTTCAAGTTTATTGCAGGAAAAAAATACTCTGTTGAGCAAGCTCATTCACAAGGAGGTCCTGAGTCATATACACATAAATATCACTATTACATGGACAGGGACATTTGAATGTAGAATAAACAAAGTGTATACATATAATACAAGAGATATACAAAATAGAAAAAACCTTAGCTTAGAAGTCAGAAGAATCAGCTTGATACAATCAAAGCACCCATCTGGTTCAGTTCTGTGGTCGCCCAGGCAGTAAGGTAAAAGAGGTTAGCCTATAGGATATTCAGGAAGAACCCAGAGAGAGGTGGATTGGGAAAATTATCTAAGGTTGGCTTGTGAGGCAAGTAAGAAAGTCTGGTGAGCTAAGGCACAGGAGGAGCTGCAGATAGCTGATAGAATTAAGAAGGGAGGAGGCCTTCTTTCACTATATAAGCAAGAAAAGAGACAAGAAGGACAGAATTGTTAGGCTTAAGAAAGGGAACATTCTCCACATCCAAACCAGCACAAGGAGATTCACCCCACCACAAAACATGCTAAATCAGAAAAGAAGAAACCTGTTCTAATAATAGGCAACTCCACGATTAGGGGTATAGAACCTCACCTACAGCAGGACCATGCTTCAGTTGTAGTCAGGTGCCTCCCGAGGACATCAGCATGGAGGGACACAAGCCACGTCAAGGGGATCATACGTGCAGTGGACCACAACACTCATGTCATTCTCCATATAGGTACAAATGACCTAGCCAGAAGGTTGGTGGAGGAAACTAAACAAAATGCTGTATCTCCAGGCTGGGTGACAAACTTTCTTCTCATTCTACCAGTCTCACCTTCTCAGAGATTCTGCCTGTCTGGAATAAGGGAGACAACAGGCAGAAGATCAGGGAAAAGGACATCGCCGAATTTAACACCCGGCTGAGGAACTGGTGCCAGAAAAAAGGTCACCGGTATATCGATAATTGGCAAGACTTCTGGGAATGGGAGTTTTTAAAATTCAATGGCCTGCACCTCTCTAAAGAAGGTACAAGAGCGCTTGGTCAAAAGGTTGACGTCCATATTGGTCAGTTAAACAATTAGGCGGGGTTGTGGCACAGGCCCCCTTACACCACAAGGGTCGCCTTGTGCCCTTCCCCCATCACCAACTAGTTCAGCACACATATGCTCCTATCATACACACAACAAGCAACACATATGCAACAGAGCCAGGGTAAGCCTTCAACTAACCAGAATAAACAGTGCTGGAAGGCAATATGCATCAACGCCCGTAGCCTGATGAACATAATTCCCGATCTCATGGCCATGATGGCAGAAGCGCAATTAGAAGTGGTCACCGTTACAGAAACATGGTTCACCGGGAACCACACATGGGATGTCACCATCCCAGGTGTCACAGCGTGAGGGAATAAACTTCAGACAAGGCAAATTTACATGTTTAAAACACACCTTGGTGTGATATTTATTTTTCAAAAGTTTGAAAAATAATAAATGAAAACAAAAAAATTGCAAAAAAAAATCACTACTTAACATCAGTAGTTTCTCACACAATACAGTCCTGGATTCTAGAGCTCCTAAGACCCTTCCCATCTGCATTCAACAGCTTGTCTGCAGTAGCACCTCTCTCCTTCACTCTCAAGACTGAATTCTGCTAGACTGAACTGAAGTAAACTCTGTGCAAAGGTTTTTATATCTTTTTGGTAGGGTCACCTGACTGAGCCCTTACATGTCCAGACATGTATCAAAACCAAGGGGGGAGGGGATTGTGTCAGAGGATTTTCTGGTTCAGTTAAAGGTACAGTGTATATTTCCACAGATATTGACTTTCTATATTTCTGATCCACAGTGGCTAAACTCTTTTATACATAGAACCTTGTACAGTAACAGGTTTATAGTGTAAATTTATGAAAATACCTTAAGGATTTCTTATAACTGTATTAATCATGAAATTATCATTGGCTTTTGAGTCCTTTTTTCTTTAAAAAGGTTTTATTAACTGTATTCATTCCTGCTATCTCAAATAGCCTTCATGCTTTTTTGTACACAAAATGCACTTATTCACTTTACACAACACCTCTCTGGGTGTTTGGCATCATTCCAGGGATGAAAAGACAGAACTAGTAAGAAGTTAAGTAGGGATAGTAAAGAGCTATGCTAGATGGCCACCCTAAGGTAAGGGGGAAAAGAAGAAAAGCAAAGAGAAAAGCGTTGTTGTGCAACAGATGTTTTGGTAGCTAAGAAATAAGGAGAAAGAAAAGTGGTCTATCAGTCACAGCCAAGGGTGTAGCCTAATTCTGTCACACCAGGGTACAAGCTATTCCGGAAGGATTGAGAAGGTAAAAAGGGAGGGGGGGGTAGCATTGTATGTAAAAGAGGACATCAATGCAACAGAAATCCAAAGGAAGCAAAGTAAGGCAGAGGCACTTTGGATTACCCTCGGGGCTGGAGAGAAGGCCCCAATCTGGATCACAGTTATCTACAAACCCCCATCCCAGGAAGCTGATATAGATAAAGAGCTCATGGAGACCATCTTTATGCTGGCAGACAGGGGAGAGTTGCTGCTAGTAGGGGACTTCAATCTGCCAGAAGTGGGCTGATCCTCATACACAGTATCCTCCGAACGAAGCAAAGATTTCCTGTTTGCACTGCAAGGAGCAGGTTTACAACAGCTGGTGAATTCCCCCACCAAAGACAAAGGAATACTGGACTTGGTGCTCACAAACAGCACAAAAGCCTCAGATGTGCAAGTAGGGGTCAGTCTGGGGATCAGAGACCACTGGACAATCCAGCTAACTGTGAACAAGGTAGAAGATCCCAGTCACACGGAAACCAAGGTTCTAGATTTCAGGAGAGCTAACTTTCCTGAAATGAAATATATAGTCACATCCATGCTAGATGGCAGAAACTCGGAAGATGTAGAAGACTGCTGGGAGGCCTTAAAAACTGTTTTAAATACAGCTACAGCTACATGCACTAGGCAGATCACCAAATCCAAAAGAAAAAAAAAAACACTCTGGTTCACCAAGGAAGTTGCAACCAAAATCAAGGAAAAAAGGAGGGTGTTTGCTAAATATAAACAAACTAAAATGAATTAGCGAAGAATACAAAAACAAGCTGAGTGAGGCAGGAAAGGCAGTTAGGAGGTCAAAAGCACAGACGGAGGAGAAAATAGAACAGGGGATCAAGAAGGGAGAAAAAACCTTCTTCAGAGATATAAGGGACTCTGCACTTGACTTCTTTATCAACACCTTCAACGCTGCCTGTGACTCCTATGCCCCCTATAAAAAGAGGAAAGTCAAAGGGCTTTGTAACCCGTGGCTGTAAGGGGAGCTCCTAGCACTGATGAAATCTAGGGACCACCTCTAGGCTCAGGCTCGGGCTCGGGACACAGGTAGGCAAGTAGAGATACAAAACTACAAACGTGCTAGAAATGACTGCACTAAAGCAACACTCCTAAAGAAAAGCAACTACTACAACGATGCTCTCACAAACACCTGGGGTAAAGGGAAGTCCTTCTGGGATAATCTAAAAGAAATTATGGGGAAATTGCCAAAACGTCACCTGCCATGCTGGAAGTGGATGGGGCTATAACTCTGGACCTAGCCACCACAGCAAATACATTTAACAAGACTTTCTCAGACCTCAGTAGTGTGCTTCTGTATGACTTCTTTAACGCTGACCCCTCTGCTGCAACCCTCTCACCAACCCGCGTCCCTCTACGACTCGACCGCCATTTAACTTCAAAGCAGTCAGGATGTATGTAGTGTGCAAATATAGCAGCAAAGCAATCGCAGGATCAGGAACCAGTGGGGACACTCTTGACCTTAAACTACTGTCCCTCATGCTAGATGAAGTGCTGTCTCCGCTTACACATATTTTCAACCTCTTCCTCACCCTCGGCCAGTTCCCCAACAGACAAGGCCCATCCTGGGGATTATAGGCCTATATCCATACTCCCCTCCAAGGCCATTGAGTGATTAGTCTCTGAACAACTGACGGAATACTTGGCTAAACACGACACCCTTTGTAAGCAGCAGCATGGCTTTAGAAAAGGCTACAGCACTACCTCGGCCCTCCTAGAATTCATGGGAGCAATCCACAACTCCCTTGACAATAATCAACTAACTGGTGCAGTCTTCATTGACCTGTCTAAGGCATTTGACACCGTCCATCACCAACTTCTCATCACTGAGCTTCAAAATGCTGGGCTCTCCCTTGAGGCTACATCCTGGTTAAAGAGCTACCTGGAAAACCGCTCACAAAGGGTGAAAATCGCTCACATCCTCTCTGAGGCTAGACCCGTCTGTTCAGGAGTCCTGCAGTGATCTATTCTCGGGCCACTCCTTTTCTGCCTTTTTTTGAACAATCTTCCACAATCCTGTCCTGAACAAATCCTGCTATATGCGGATGATGCAGTCATCCACGTCTCTCACCATGACCCCCTACTACTCCAAGAAAAGCTCCAGATGGGTTTCACCTCCATTGAAAAATGGTTTAACAGACAAAAGCTGGTGCTCAACTACAAGAAAACAAAGGTGATGCTTTTCTGCGGCTCCCGCAACAAGCAAAGGTCTCAACCCATCACAATTGCAAACTGCCATGGTACTGTCCTAGGCCAAGTACACTCTTTTAAATGTCTTGTCATCACCATCGACAGCCACCTAACCTATGGCAACCACACTGACACTGTTACCAAACCTCGTAACAAATGCATTGGCCTTCTCTACAGGCACAGGCAATGCCTCACCTCAGATGCCTTAAGGATTGCTATGCAGAGCTCTGTGGTCTCACTAATTGATTATGGGCTGGTTGTCTATGGCTCTCCTACAGACACAGACCTTAGGCACCTATTCTTGGCCCTAAACAAAGCCTGCCGTCTCATTACTGGATCCCACCATCTCACCCACACGTGTGCACTCTACGCCCAAACAGGTTGGCTCCAACTATCCAACCGTATTAAGTTCCATACCTGCTTAATGGCCAAGAAGATCATGTTAGGCCTTGCACCCCCCAGGAGTCCAAGCACTCCTACATGCAGCCTGCATCCCCCACCTCACCAGGGATTCTGAAAATCAAATTCTGCACATCCCCCAGTGCCGCACCTCACAGGGACAAAGGTCATTTGTGCACCATGCACCCTCCAGGTTTAATGGACTCAACAAAGACATCACCTCACTGCAAAGGCTTGGCCAGTTCAAAACCATTCTTTGACTCCACCTCTCTGCCTCTGGCTCCTGTGACTGTCGCTCCTAATCTGCTATCCCCTCTTGCACTTACATCTCCCTCTCCATGACACCTTTCCCCTATCCCCTACCCCCTCCCCTCTCTGGCTTTAGCACTTTAAACCTGACAATGCCCTTGGGTGCTCCTCTGCTTCTGTTGTCCCCTCTATCCCTCAACCTTCCCTGTTAACCCTTGCCCTGCCCTGCCCTGGTACCTCTCCTTCCCTCTTCTGGCTGTTTTGCAGCTGCCACAGACTGCCTAGAATCCCTTGTACTGCATTGTTCAATCCCTTGTACTGCATTGTTCATAAATATTTCTGTCTTGTACCTTCTGTCCCCTCAAATGTATTGTATTTCAACTGCTTGAATTGCCTATTTCAAAGCTTGCAATGTTTGTATTGTTTCCCAAGTTGACGTGGAACCTTTGTAAAAGGTATTGTAATCCTAGACTATTAAGAAAGAAAGAAGGAAAAAGAAAAAGAAAGAGTAAGGGGGGAATAGTCAGGTTAGCAACAAAGGACGGCAAGATGGCAGAGACAGACAAAGACAAAGCAGAGTTACTAAATTATTTCTCCTGCTCTGTCTTCACCATAGAAGACAGCGGAAAGGGTCCTACACTAAGTAGGTCAGTACACAACACCACAGAAGCAGACACAAGACCTTTCACAAGGGAAAGGGTCCTAGAAGAGCTGAATAGGCTCAAGGTAGATAAAGCAATGGGGCCAGATGGCATCCACCCTAGGGTACTGAAGGAGCTTCGGGAAGAACTCGTCACATCACTGGCTGAGCTTTTCAGCAAGTCACTGGAAAGCAGAATAATACCTCAGGACTGGAAAAGGGAAATAGTAGTACCTTTACACGAGAACAGAAGCAAGGAGGAGGTAGGAAACTACTGACCGGTCAGGTTGACCTCGTGGTAGGAAAAATTATGAAGTCATTTCTAAAGGAGAGGATAGTGAAGTACATGGAGGATAGCAGAAAGACTGACCCCAGGCAATATGGCTTCACAGCAGGATCTCTTGTCAAACCAATATGGTCAACTTTTTTGACTGGGTCACAAGAGCAGTTGACCAGGGAGGAGCAGTGGACATTGTGTACCTGGACTTTAGCAAAGCCTTTGACACCATTCCCCACAGAAGGCTAGCTAACAAATTAGAGCATACAGGAATCAGTCATAAGATAGAGAACTGAATCACCAACTGGCTGTAAGCTAGGACACAGAGAGTGCTTGTCAATGGATCATTATCAAGGGAAGGCAAAGTGACCAATGGTATTCCACAGGGGTCTATGCTGGGACCCATCTTCTCTAACATATTTATCAGGGATATTGCAAGTGACTTGAAGGGGAAGGTCTGCCTGTTTACAGATGACACAAAACTGCAACAGAGTAGACACACAGCAGGGAGTGAAAGGTATTGAAGCTGACCTGAAAAATCTCGAGGAATGATCCAGGGATTGGCAGTTGAAGTTTACTGCCATGAAGTGCAAGGTTATGCACATAAGAAGAAGAAGAAGAAACCCAGGGATAAAGTACACACTGGGAGGGCATCAGTTAGAGGAGACAAAGACAGAAAGAGACCTCAAGAGTAGTCATCGTGGATGACTTAAAGGTTGGAAAACAGTGTGAAAAGGCAGCACAGAGAGCGAGTGGCATCCTTGGCTGCATTGGTAGGAGAATTACAAGTAGAAAGAGTGAGGTTATCATTCCTCTCTACAGGTCCTTGGTGAGGCCACATTTAGAGTACTGTGGTCAGTTTTGGAGGCCCACCTCAAAAAAGATATAGACTGCCTGGAGACGGTACAGAGAAGGGCTACAAAGATGTTGCATGGACTGCATCATGAGCCATACAAGGCAAGACTCGGGGAACTAAATCTGTACACCCTTGGGCAGAGAAGAAACAGAGGGGACATGATCAAAACTTTTAAGTATGTTAAGGGAATCAGCACAACACAATCAGGAAACCTCTTCCAGCAAAATAGCAAAACAAGGGAGCACAGTTTGCGTCTGCTGGGAGGCAGGTTCAGAAGCAACCTCAGGAAGTACTCCTCCTTTACAGAAGGGGGTCATAGACCCATGGAACAGCCTACCTCAGGAGGTGGTGGAATCCAAAACAGTGCGAGAGTTCAAACTCGCATGGGACAGACATTGTGGACACATCAGAGCACAGTCTAAATAGGGAGGTGGGCAGAAACACAGGCAGACTACATGGATCATGTGGTTCCCATCTGCCGACATATTTCCTGTGTTCCTAAGGAGTGGGTGGAGGATAACGAGGGAAAAGTAGAGATACTAAATAAATACTTCTGTTCCATCTTCACCAGGGAGAAGGATGGACCAGTGCCTTCAGGAGGAAGGGGAGCATGGGGGGAGGGGAATACAGATGTAGTGATAGAGAAGGATAGAGTGAGGGAGGGGGCTGCAAGCATTAAAGGTGGACAAATCACCAGGCCTGGACAGAGTACATCCAAGGGTACTAAGGGAACTGGCTGAGCAGCTGGCAGGCCTATTTAATATTTCACTTCAGGCATGGTACCACAAGACTGGAGAACAGCACATGTGGTGCCCCTCCACAAAAGTGGTCCCAAGGATGACCCAGGGAATTACAGACCAGTCAGTCTGACCTCAATCATGTGCAAGCTCATGGAGACTTAAGGAAGGGTTGGAACAATATCTAGAGGAGCATGATCTCCAGGATGCAAGGCAACACAGGTCCATGAGAGGGAGAGTGTGTCAAACGAATCTGATTGACTGGGTCACTAAGATAGTAGACAGGGGCCAAGCGGTAGACATCCTCTATCTGGATTTCAGCAAAGCCTTTGACTCTGTGCCCCACAAAAGGTTGACCAGGAAGTTGGCAGATCTCGGGGTTTGGGAGAATAATAATAATAATAAGCTTTATTTATAAAGTGCCTTTCAGGTATCAAGGTGCTGAACAATAAATAAACAAATAAAACAATAAAATACACAATAATCAGATAACAGAATAAATAAAAGTAAAATAGTCAGTTTTGGAGAAGATGACCAAGTGAGTGGAAAACTGGTTGAGGGACAGAACCCAGAGGGTGGTTGTGGGGGAGAAGTTATCTACAAACTTAGAAACATAGAAGCAGAATATGATGGCAGATAAGGACTACTTGGCCCACCTAGTCTGCCCATTTTCCTACCTAATGGATAAGCTGCAGATCCTAGTTAACCAACAGCCTACTTCCTTCTACACCCCACTAGGACTGCCTTATGTCTGTCCCATGCATTCTTGAATTCCCCCACTGTTCTTGACTCCATGACCTCCTCAGGAAGGCTGTTCCATGCATCCACAACCCTCTCCATGAAAAAATACTTTCTCACATTACCTCTGAGCCATTCCCCCCCAACTTCAAATTGTGCCCCTTTGTTCTGCACATCTCTTTTTCTGAAAGATACTACTCTCTTGGACTTTGTTGATTCCCTTGAGGTACTTGAAAGTTTCTATCATGTCCCCCCCCTTCTTTCCTCAAGGGAATACATATTAAGCTCATTTAGTCTCTCTTCATATGTCTTCTGGTGCAGATCTTGCACCATTTTGGTTGCCCTCCTCTGGACAGCCTCCACTCTGTCTGTGTCTTTGCAGAGATGGGGTCTCCAGAACTGCACACAGTACTCCAGATGGGGTCTCACCAACTGTCTGTACAGAGGGATAACAGCTTCTTGTTTTCTACTGTTGATGCCTCTCCCTATGCATCTCAGTATCCCCCAGCTGCCTTACTGCCTTCTCACATTGCTTGCCCACCTTTAGGTCATCTGATATAATTATCCCCAGGTCCCTTTCCGTTTTTATTGTTGTCAGTATCTCACCCCCCCATTGTGTACTCTTCCCCTGGGTTTTTATTTCCCAGGTGCATTACCTTGCACTTCTTTGCATTGAATCTAAGCTGCCATACATCTGACCATTCCAACAACCTTGCCAAGTCCTTTCTCATCCTTTCCACTCCATTTTGTGTATTAACACTGTTGCAGATCTTTGTGTCATCTGCAAAGAGACATACTTTTCCTTCTAGTTCCTCATGTTGTCACTTACAAAGTCATTAAAAAGGACTGGTCCCAGTACTGAACCCTGCAGTACCCCGCTAGTAACCCTCCTTTCTTCACTGTGGACTCCGTTTACTACTACCCTTTGTGTCCTGTTGTCCAGCCAATTTTTTATCTAGGCTACCACCTTGGGACCCACTCCAAGGCTGGCTAACTTGTTTATTAATCTTTTGTGGGACTGTATCAAATGCCTTGCTAAAATCTAGGTAGGTCATGTCCACAGCCCCTCCCTGGTCTACTACTTTGGTCACCCAGTCAAAGAAATCTATTAGATTCGTCTGACACGACCTTCCCAGTGTGAATCCATGCTGCCTTGGGTCCTGTGCCCCACTGACCTCTAGGTACTCAATAATTCTTTCCTTCAGAAGTGATTTCATCATCTTCCTTACCGCTGAGGTCAAACTAACTGGTCTGTGGTTTCCTGCCTCAGCCCTGCTCCCATGTTTGTGAAGAGGAATCACATCCACCCTCCTCCAGTCCTCAGGTACCACCCCATCCTCCCATGATTTGTTAAAGAGAGTAGTCAACTGTGTCACTAGTTCTACCCTTAGTTCTTTTAGAATTCTTGGGTGAATCCCATTAGGCCCCATTGCTTTGTCCACCTTCAATTTTATTAGTTCTTTCAGAACCCTTTCTTCTGTAAATGGACTGGTATTGACCCCCCTCTCCAGAGTGTTTCTCTTGTTTGGTTTAGGTACCTCTCCCTCCTCTTCCTTTGTGAATACTGAGCAGAAATATTTGTTCAGTATCCCTGCTTTTTCACTGTCACCCTCTGCCCACAATCTCTCCCCTTTATTAAGCCTCAATATCCCTTCCTTGGTCTTTCTTCACTCCCTAATGTACTTATAAAAGGTCTTATCCCCCTTCTTAACAGAGTTGGCTATCCTTTCCTTGGCTTGGGCCTTTGCTATTCTGACTGCCTTCCCTGCCTCTTTCTGCTTTAACTGATAAAGTTCTCTGTCCTGCTCCTTCTGTGTTTCCTTATATTTCCTGAATGCTATCCTTTTCTCCTTAACCTTTCCTGCCACCTCTTTTGAAAATCATAGCATTTTTTCCCTTCGTAGGGTTTTGTTGATTTGCTTCACACAAAGGCTTGTTGCCTCTGTGATTGCTGTTTTGATTACTCCCCATTGTTCTTCCACCCATCCTTCTTGCCTGTTTGCTAGTGCTTTTCTGAGGCACTCTCTCATTTTCCCAAAGTCAGCCCCCATAAAGTCCTATACTCTTGCTTTAGTATGGCTTGACTGTATGACTGTGTTTATTGTGAACCACACTGTTTGGTGGTCGCTTGTTCCCAGATGGCTACCCACTTCTAAATCTGAGATTCTTTCTCCATCCCCATTTGAGAGTACCAGGTCTAAGATTGCTCCCTCCCGATTGGGTTGCTGCTTCCAATACTAGCTGTCTGAGGCATGCCCTGTGGGGTATCAAGAATGACCCTGCTCTTGGATGTGCCTGCAGCAAAGGTGCTCCAGTTAACATCTGGCATATTCAGGTCCCCCATCAATAATATCTCACCTTTTTCTGCCATTCTAAGGATGCCTTCTATCATTTCCTTGTCCATTCCCTCCTCCTGAGATGGGGGTCTGTATACAACCCCCATGCGGATTGTGGTGCCATTTCCTGTCTCCAGGGTGACCCAGAGTGCCTCATCTGCTCCCTGTTTACTCTTTAGTTCTGTTGCTTTGATCCCATCCCTTACATAGAGAGCTACTCCTCCTCCTCTTTTACCCTCCCTGTCCCTCCTGTAGATTGTGTATCCTGGTATGTTGACATCCCAGTCATGGTTCTCTGTGTATCATGTTTCTGTGACTGCCACAATATCCATGCATCCCTCTTCCATCAAGGCCACTACTTCATGGAGCTTATTACACAGACTACGGGCATTGGTATTCATCATCCTCCAATTTTTGATGGCCTTACCCCTTTTAGCCCCATCCCTGTCCTTACTGCCTTTGCCTTTTTTTGCATTTATCTCCGTCCTGCTCCCTAATGATTTCTCTACCTTGGTGTTTACCTCACTAATTACAGTGTTTTGTGGGGGGAGGCTGGCATTTCCCTGCTTCTTTTCAGTGCCCCCCCCTTGACTAGTTTAAATGCTTGCCAATGAAGCATTTAAACCTATCACCTGGTGTAACCCCCCCGTCACCTGGGGTTACAAGAATCCCAGTTAGATCTAGTGGCAGGCAGGGAAGACAGCTTGTGAAATTTCAGTTAAATGGATTTCACACTGTCTTACTCTGTTCTCAGTCTCAGCTGAGCTGGAGGGATGACATCATATAGAATTGTCGCAGCAGCATAACCCACAATGGAATGTTGCAGCTGGGAGTTAGATAGAATGTTGGGGTTTTCAAAATCAGTCTAGTGGGAGACTCAGTGGTGGGAGGAGGTGCACTGCAGTGTGAAGTCCCTCAGAGCCCTCAGTTCTGACCAGAGCTACCTGTCATTGCGGGTGTGTGTTCTCGCCCTAGATAGAGACACAGAAGATACCATTTGGAAGTGGTTGAGGCTGTCTCCCAGTTGTTCCAGGGCCCCATCTCTGAGAGAGATGGGGGTCTCCAGACCAGCTTTCAGGGGCAATCCCCTGGCCCTGCTGGCAGAGAGAAGCTGCTTTGAAGATTTGTGCTGAGGCACCAAAAATTTGTTTGGTTTTCCTGTGGAAGAAGCCTGTGGGGCACCTGCAAACCAGGGTGAGTCAGCTCCGCCAGAGAGCCTATGTTTTCACCAGACAGTGTGTTCAGTATCTGCTGCTGTGGGGTCAAGGAAGGACAGCCAAGTACAGTACTACATTTGTGTGTGACTAAAAATGTATCTAATCAGTGGAGGTTTACAGGGATGGACATAACCACTTAAGGAACATTTCAAGTCAGGACACTATTTTTCCAGAGACTGCAGATTGTTAAGTGCGATATACATTTCGAGACAGCATTCTACAACAGCGTGATTCAAGGAAGGTGTTGATTCCAAATGAATGGCCGGGTATAGATTTGGGAGCAAGAGGTGGGAGACCCCCCATCAGTAGTAACCAGATATACCTCTACAGGTTCAGTTTGGGATGCTTTTGCGTTCTTCCAGGCACTTGGCCGGTGTTCGGGGAAAGTACCCAGATGTGGGATTAGATGGAAACTTTTTCCCTTCATGGAGCCTGTATGTGGTCATGGGTAGTAGAGGGAGCCACCAAGAAATGTTCCATGCCATATGGAAAGTAGTCTAGTTGCTGGCCGGATGTGCCATGCAGGGAAGTAGTCCAAGGCTGGTCGGATGTGCCAGGCCAGGGAAATCCAGAGAAGAGTACAAGTTCAGGCTGAGTGCCCAGTGTGTTTCTAAACCTGAGGGTTACAGTGTGTATAAGATGTGTTCTGGTCTCTGTATATCTGCATTATCGGGAGTGTAGCCCCGTGGGGGTCCATCTATGCTTTATTGTTCTGTTGTGAATAAAAGCCACACTCTAGAATCCCACTCCTGGTTTGGACATTACAGTTATTACTTCCTGTGTCTGGAGTTACTTGGGTGCCCCTGTGCAGAAGTCAAACTTAGCCAAAATGCCAAGCAACAGTTTTCTCCCCAGAACCAGGAAGCCAGGTAGTGGGTTACATAATGGAGGCACTGCACAGCACTAATAAAACAAAAAATAACATCAACCCAACCCCTGGTTACACTAGAATCTTGGTTCCCCCCTGGATAGATGTAGACCATTGTGCCAGTATAGGCCTGCATCCCTCCAGGTGGCTCCCCAGTCCCCAATGTAGCCAAAACCCTGAGCTTCACACCAGTTTTTCAACCATTCATTGAATTCTATGTTGTGGAGTACCCTAGCATCACCCTTGCCATAGACAGGCAGCACCTCCGAGAAGGTTACCGTATGCACTACTTGGTCTAAGGCCCCTCCCCAACTCTACAAACTCCTCTTGCACTGCTCTTATCCCAGTCTTAACCAGGTCATTTGTCCCTAGGTGGACAATGACATCCAACTCCCTCTTTCGTGCAGCTGCTCCCATGATCCTGAGGATTTGCTTCCTGTTCCTCCAAGCCGTGGTGCCAGGCAGGCATCTTACCTCCCTCTCCCCTTCCTCACCCACTTCTACCCTCCTAATGATTGAGTCCCCCACCAGGAGTTGTTTCCTTACCCTGTGGGGTCCTTTGCCACCCTCCTGTGGGTCTCCTTTGTGGAGGTTCCCAGCATCCTCCTTGGTCTCCATTGCAGGTGCCTCCATAGAGGAACCACTATCCACCAGAACAGCATATGAATTGCAGAGAGGTACAGCTGGAGGGATGCACCTCTGTTCCACCACCCTCTCCCTCTCCCTCTCTGAGCCCACCTTGGTCCAGCTGCTCCTCTTTCTTGGCAACCTCTGAGGTAGCAGCAGTGGTCCTGGTGGTCCCTGGGTGGGGGAGGAGGTTTCACAAATCCTAGCCAGGTCAGCCTGGAGATGGGCAACCTCCTGCCTCAGACCAGAGAGGTGCCTGCAAATAGGGCAACATTGCACCCTCCAGAATGTCTCCCAGAACACAGCTGCTCCACAGCCACTGCATTGCACCAATCCCATCATGTCTTATTTTGAGTCCCATCTCCTGTTTCTCTGTATGCTTACTCTCTCCTCTCCTCTCCTTACAACTCTCACCCTTCCTGGTCTGGGACAGCAACTTCCTGTATTCTTCAGTAGTCTCCTCCTTCCTTGCTCAGAGTCAGACCACCAGCAGCTGGGGGGGGGGGAAGAGTTATTTTTTCCTTCAGGGTTGACAAAATTAATGTTTCTTTATGATCCTTCCCTTCCTACTGCCAAACAGGAAGTTCCTGTTGTCAGTCAAATCCAGTGGCTATAAAAGTAGAACTGGCTTAGGGTGGGATGGAGGGCAATTAGTAAGAAAAACTGTAGCTTTTTTAGTTAGCTGCTTTCTGCTCTACAAGCAAGATTTCTTTCTTCCAAAAGCTTGCAGCAGGAAGTTGTAATTAGAGTTACCTGCTTCTCTACCGCCTACGCCACACCCCCAATTAACCTCTCTCCCCCCTACTGATTTAGTAAAGTAAGTTGATACAGTACCCTTCCCAACACAGAAACACACACTGACTTTTTCCTTTTTTCTAACCCTAAATGAGACCCCCCTCTACTTCTAATAAAGTATCTGTTTGCTTAATCCCAACAGGCACTGACTCCTGCTGAGACAGAAGTTTTGAATTAGTAAGAAAAATGGTAGCTTTTTAGTTAGCTGCTTTCTGCTCTACAAGCAAGATTTCTGTCTTCTGAAAGCTAGCAGCAGGAAGTTGTAATTGGAGTCACCTGCTTTTCTACTGCCTAAGCCACATCCCCAATTAACTTCTCTCCCCTCCTACTGATTTAGTAAAGTAAGTTGATACAGTACCCTTCCCAACACAGAAACACACACTGACTTTCTTTCTTTTTTTAACCCTAAATGAGACCCCCTCTGCTTCTAATAACATATCTGTTTGCTTAATCCCAACAGGCACTGACTCCTGCTGAGATAGAAGTGTTAAATTAGTAAGAAAAATGGAAGCTTTTTTTAGTTAGCTGCTTTCTGCTCTACAAGCAAGATTTCTGTCTTCCAAAAGCTAGCAGCAGGCAACTAGCACCGGAGAGGTCACCAGTGGGGTCCCGCAGAGCTCAGTGATGGGGTTGGTGTTGTTCAATGTCTTTATCAATGACATTGAGGATGGCATTAAGGGCAAAATATGCCTATTCACGGACGACATCAAGTTCTGCAGGAAGGTGGACACAGCTGAAGGGATGCAGGACCTACAGGACAATCTGGAAAAGCTGAGGAGGTGGTCTGGGATGTGGCAGCTTGCCTTCAAAGCCAAAAATGGAAAATTATGGACACTGGAGTGAAGAATCCCAGGATGGAGTACTACATGGGTGGAGTCCAGGTATCTGTATTAGAGGAGGAGAAGGACCTGGGAG
Source organism: Neoceratodus forsteri (assembly GCA_016271365.2). Classification (NCBI taxonomy): domain Eukaryota; kingdom Metazoa; phylum Chordata; order Ceratodontiformes; family Ceratodontidae; genus Neoceratodus; species Neoceratodus forsteri. The sequence continues at coordinate 682,571,667 of CM028131.1, read as the reverse complement.
GGATGGTCTGAAGCACTCCCCACAGTGCACAAAAGCAGCAGCAAGGGCAAACAAGATACTGGGATGCATAGCTAGGGGGATCAGTAGTAGAAGAGAGGAGATTATACTGCCCTTGTACAAGTCACTGGTGAGGCCACATCTAGAGTATCGAGTTCAGTACTGGTGCCCACACCTCACAAAGGACATTAACCTGCTGGAGAAGGTCCAGAAGAGGACTACAAAGATAACAGTGGATCAGTAGGGTAAAGCATATGAGGAGAGGTTGAGGAAACTGAAAATGTACTCCCTGGAGGACAGGAGTGAGGGGAGACATAATTGAGATCTTCAAGTATTTGAACGGGATGCATAAGGTGGATAGGGAGGGTCTCTTTAAGCTAAGTGTCAACCATAACATGAGGGGGCACAGTCTTAAGCTGGAGGGGGGAGGTTTAGGAGGGAGGTCAGGAAGCACTTCTTCATGGATAGGGCGGTGATCACTTGGAATGCGCTTCCGAAAGAGGTGATCTTGTTAAAGATGGCGGGCAGCTTCAAGACAGGCTGGGATAGGCATAGAGGGAAGGTAAGGATCATGGATAGGGAGGATGGAAAGGTTGAGAGGAGTGGCGAGGGGGCAGGGTTAGTAACTCAAGCTGTGGACCTGCAATACGAGCAGACTAGATGAACCAAATGGCCTTCTTCTGCTGGCTTCTTTGTATGGTCGTATGTATCTATTACACAGCAGTAAACAGAAAGCAAAAAATGTTTTACACACAAAGTGCAAATTAGGACCAGTCATAGAAACATAGAAGTTGGCAGCAGATAAGGACCGCTAGACCCATCCAGTCTTCCTGTATACCCTACCTATATCATCGGCCACTGGCTCTACTTGGTCATCAGCTTTAGCTTCTCCTTCCCACCTCTAGGGTTCCCTTATGCCTAGCCCATGCATGTTTAAATCCTGCCACTGTGCTCACTCCTACCATCTCCTGGGTTAGGCTATTCCATGCATCCACCACCCTTTCTGTGAAAGAGAACTTCCTTACATTACCACTTACCCTGCCCCCTCCAGTCTTATATTGTGCCCCTTTGGTCTTGTACCTCTCCTGTACCGAAAGATGTCTTCCACTTGCACCTTGTTTATGCCCTTAAGATACTTGAAGATTTCTATCATATCTCCCCATTCCCTCCTCTCTTCCAGTGTATACATATTGAGATCTTTTCATCTCTCCTCATAAGTCTTCTGTTGCAAGCCCTGCACCATCTTAGTCACCCTTCTCTGAACCACCTCCACCCTATCTACATCCTAATGAAGATACAGCTTCCAGAACTTCAAACAGTACTCCCAATGAGGCCACACCAGTGTTTTGTATATTGGTATCACCACCTCCCTCTTTCTGCTAGTAATACCCCTTCCCATGCATCCCAACATGCCGCAGGCTTTCCCTACAACCTTTGTACTCTGCTTGGCCACCTTTAGGTCATCTTTTTTTTTTAACTCTTTTTTTTCTCTCCTACCTCAGAGACCTCTCTCAGGGGTGGATACTCGGCACTCAGCTCTGCTGCCCACCTGAAGCCCCCACCTCTGCACTCTCCAGGCATGCCATCTCCCCCCACCTCAGCCGGCTGCACAACTCCCCGTCTCTGAGCCCCCTGGGGTGGGACCGTCATCTCCTCCTGGCGCTCTATCTATAATTTAGTAGTGTGACCAGGGAGAAGAAGAGAGACTGGAAGCATGGGGTGGTAGAGCCCAGCACTGGGCATGGGGCCTGGCCTTTGATCCCCACTGTCTCCTACCCCTGAAGCAGGTTTTTTTCCTTATGTTTCCCCATGGAATGAGGATGTGCAATGATGCCTGTGCAGATACACTGCTGGCGTCTGCTGCACTCCACCCCCTTAGTTGCGCCAGCTCCTGTGGCACCCCAATCTCCATCGGGGTCACCAGGGAGCTGAGCAAAGCCCACAACCTTCCCCAGGACAGGAGAGCTGTCCAGATGCTGAATCCTCTCCGACCCCTGATGACCCGAGTCTGTTCCCGAACCCGGGTCACCATCATGGTGTGAGATGTGGCATCCAGTGCCTCAACCCTCAGCACCACTGAGCTGACATCTTTAGGTCATCTAAGATGATAATCCCCAAATCTCTTTCTTCCCTGGTGACTGTCAGCAACTCCCCCCCATTCTGTAGCTCTCCACAGGGTTTCTCTGTCCCAGGTGCATGATTTTGCACATCTTCACATTGAACTTCAGTTGCCACACTTTGGATAATTTTTACAGCTTTCCTAGGTCCCTCCTCATTTTGTCCAGCCCATCTGGAGTGTCTACCATGTTACAGATCTTGGTTTCATCTGCAATAGGCAAACCTTCCCTTTTAGCCCTTTCACAATGTCACTAATAAAGACATTAAAAAGGACTGGCCCCAGGACTGATCCTTGAGATACCCCACTGATCACCCCTCTTTCCTTGGATTGGATCCCATTTACCACCCCCTGCTCTCTGTCACCCAACCCATTTCTAACCCAGTTCACCACCTTGTGGCCCATGTGCAGGTTTCCCAAATTATTTACCAGTCTTTTATGTGGAACGGTGTTGAAGGCCTTGCTGAAATTGAGGTAGGTGACATCTACCACTCCTCACTGATCCACCTCCTTTGTCACCCAGTCAAAAATCCTATCAGATTTGTATGACATAACCTTCCTGCTGTGAATCCATGCTGCCTTGGATCCTGTGCTCCATTAGATTTCAGGTGTTCCATAATCCTTTCCTTAAGCAGTGCCTCCATAATCTTATCCACTACTGAGGTGAGGCTGACTGGCCTATAGTTTCCTGCCTCCTCCCTGCTTCCATTTTTGTGAAGAGGGACTACTCCTGTATTGAGCAACTTATTGAACATGGTTGCAGTGGTACTGCTAGCTTCATCCACAGTTCCATTAGTATCCTGGGATGTATGCCATCTGGTCCCATTGCCAGTCCCACAATTAAAATCAATAAATAACTAAATATATCTATTCAGGCAATGTAGACTTACATAAAGCCATGTTTGCATCCTATTACAGGAATTCATGAACAGTTTAAAATAATATTGCCTGCGATGCTTTATAAATGCTCCAGTCACAGAATTCTGAGCTGAAACAAAAACAATTCAGGTATCCACTGTGTTCATGTTCTACAAACAAAAACAATAATCAGAAGACCAGTGGGAGAACTGCCTAATATAGTCATGACTCATAACAGGAAATGTGGGCTCAGCTGGTCTTTATGCAATGCAGAAATTAAGTGCTAGTTTTGTCCAGATCACAACTGCTATCACTGTACAAGTTCCTGTTTATGTCATGTAGGCTCTGTAAGTTAAGCATGTGCAACAAAGCATTGATCTATAGTTAAAAATAGTTTCTGACTGTATTTTCCGTTGCTCTGTGCAGCACGAAATAGATCATATGCCTGTGATACTTGCTATTGTTCTTGTTATGAAATAGCAGCACTTATTTGCTGTAGCATTACTGCTGTTATTTTTAATTTATTCATTCGGGCACCTTAATTGGAGCTCTAACAGTGTTCCTCAAAGCTTTTTATTAGTTCCTGTTTTTTTAAGAAACATAAAAAGAGGAACCTCCAATTATGACAACACCCAATATTTCTTTCTCCCCACCCTACTGTTCTCTGATATTCTGGGTAGCCTGGGAGGGAAGGGGAGGGAAGGGGGCACAGTCCTCCCTTGCCATGTCAAACCATATTCCCAGGAAAGTTGCATGCTGGCAGTAATTAGTAATACAGTAGTAATAAACTGTATTCATAAAATATGAACAATGATAATCCAGCTGAAGTTACAATACAACTTCCATGTACATAAGAAAAAAATACTGACCACAGTAATGATGTTTCTTCTAATGAGTCCAGTGGTGAACCAATACAAAAACTGCATCATCTCCATTCTGGAAGTTGTCTTGGGGAATTGGAATGGTAATAGTCCAGGAGCAAAGTGCATTTATCTATGTGTCTAGGTCCGAAAGTTTTGATGGCTGTTTCTTAGGTAAAAAAAGTGTGTAGAATCCAGATTTACAACTCTTATTTGCTCAAAGTTGAACGTTTTGTTGGAAAATGCACTTCTTCAATGAAAAAATGAACTGTCAGTGAAAACTGCATATATTTTAATTAATGGTTCCTTCTTTAATTTCAGTTCTATAAGCTTTTATTGAAATGCTACAGACAATGTAACAAACAGCAGCATATGTATCAAAGGTTTAATATTAACGTTATTATTCATTCTATTCTATATTTAACTTGAAACAATCAACTTTTTATGATGTTTTATGAACCTAAGTACAACAATCAGTATTCTTGTTCGCTGTCTTCATTATCTGACATGTTAAGCAAATCTGTCTCATCAATATCGACATCACAGTCACTGACATCATCTTCGTCATTTGGATTCTTGTCATGTTCATTCAATTATTCACTTATGGCTGGTAGTACAACTTCACATGAGAACCACGTTGGCTTGTATTTGCCATCCTCATAGGTCCAGCCATTGTCCTCTGGCTTCAGTAGTGTCATATCTGGTTTGTCTGCATTTTTCCATAACAAAAAATGTAATTTGCACAGCAGATGTGTTGTGTCAGAGATGATTTGCATGGTGGCAGTGAGCTAGCATCAGCTCCTTTGATCTTTTCTAAGGATGCATCTTTGTCACTCAGTCGATACTTGACATTGAACATACTGTAGCAGGCTGTGTTGACACACTTTACTTTCTGTCCATACAAGGTACACACAAAGCTCTCAATTGTATTCTCAGTTTCTTTAGACAAGTGTGGATATCCCAGTTTTCCAAATGCCTGTGTGTACTCTGTATTCTTTTCCATGATTGTTAGAGGTCACACCTTCCGCTTGCCTTTGAATGCTGGTGAATAGACACACCCTGTCAGTGCACGGGGACCTGGTAGAGCTGCACACATAGGTCTGTCTAACTCTGCTGACAAGCGGGATACATCTATGAATCTTCTTATGGTATTCCCTGAATGGTCAACATCCATGTGCAGTTTGAGATTATTGTTTAGACTTGCATGATACAGCAGAATGACCAGAATATCAATGGCATCTGCCCTGACCACTACATGCATATCATCACCCTCATTTTGACTGCAAATGTAGTGTATGTGTTGCATGATTCTTGTGTCTGCTTCTGTGTGTTTGCTTTTTAGGGTTATGCACTCTAGTCTGAGCATATATCCAGCTTCCACTGTGTATGAGTAGCAAGTTTCTCCTACTGCATACATGAGCTTTTTATCACCTAGAACTTCACAGTACACATAAGAATTCCATGCTATTGCTAGAAAACCTAGGTATGCCATCTTGAATAAAGATGCAGACAGAGATCTAGCAAAGTCTCTTGGTCGGCTTTGGTCAGGACCAGTTATGAGATAGGAGAGTGGAGCAATGCTATGCTTTCCTCTCTTCTCTTGTTCAAGACCTTTGATCAATGGTGACTTGTAACAGTCACTGACAAGATGGATTTCATTTGCGGAAGTACAGCAAACAAGAGACAGGATGGTTTTTGCCACACCGTGGAATGTTGGTGGCAGGTTTGTAAGACTTCTGATCAAGAACATGGCATCAACCACAGTGGCATTTACAGCATCGGGGTGGTTACTTTGGACTCTGGTCTCAAGTTTCTTCAGCAGTGTTGACTTCATTGTTGTAATTATCTTGGCAGAAGACACCAGGAGAAAGGACTGCTGTGTGACTGGACTTTTCTTCTGGGACTATATTGCTCTCCTACCCACCCCTCCACCCAAAGCTAGTTCTATTTTTATAGGCACAGGATTTGACTGACAACAGGAACTTCCTGTTTGGGAGCAGGAAGTGAGTGATCACAGAACCACCAAAGACCCACCATCCTAGAAGAGCAGGAGTAGCTCCCCGGCCCCATCTAGCTGCTGGAGGTCTGCCTCTGAGCAAGGAAGTGGTCCACTGAGAAATATAGGATATTCTTGTCTCAGAACAGGACAATCAGGAGCTTAAAGGGCACACAGGCAGAAAGTAAGGAGAGAGAGAGAGAAAAAAAAACAGAGGAAAGAGTAAGGATTGAAAACAGTTAAGGGGCCAGAAATAAGACATGATTGGAGTGGTGCAGTGCAGTGGCTGTGGAGCAGCAGTCTTCCGGGAGACACTCTGCAGGATGCGGTGTTGTCCCATCTGCAGGCACCTCTCTGGGCTGAGGGAGGAGGTTGCTCATCTCCAGGCTGAGTTGACCAGGATTTGTGGGACCTCCTCTTCCATCCAGGGACCACCAGTGCCACTGCCGTTGCCTCAGAGGTTGCCAAGAAAGAGGAGCGGTTGGACCACAGTGGGCTCAGGGAGGGTGAGGGTGGTGGAACAGAGGTGCATCCAGTTGTACCTCTCCACAATTCCTATGCCATTCTGGCAAAGTGTGGTTCCTCTATGGAGGCACCCGCAGTGGAGACCAAGGAGGATGCTGGGAACCTCCACAAAGGAGACCCACAGAAGGGTGGCAGGGGACCCTGCAGGGGAAGGAAACAACTCCTGGTGGGGGACTCCATTGTTAGGAAGGTAGAACTGGGAGAGGAAGGGGAGAGGGAGGTAAGGTGCCTGCCTGGTGCCATGGCTTGGAGGGACAGGGAGTGAATCCTCAGGATTGCTGGAGCAGCTGCACAGGGGAGGGAGCTGGATGTCATTGTCCACCTAGGGACAAATGACCTGGCTAAGAAAGGGATTAGAGAAGTGCAGGAAGAGTTTGTGGAATTGGGGAGGGGCCTTAGTCAAGTAGCACGCATGGTAACCTTCTCGGAGGTGCTGCCCATCTATGGCATAGGAGAGGCTAGGATGTTCCACACCATGGGATTCAATAAGTGGTTGAAAAACTGGTGTGGAGCTCAGGGATTTGGCTTCATTGGGGACTGGGGGTCCACCTGGAGTGATGCAAGCCTATACTGGCATGATGGGCTGCATCTGTCCGGGAGGGGAACCAGAATCCTAGGTGATAGGTTTAAATGCTTCATTGGCAAGCTTTTAAACTAGCCAAGGGGAAGCACTGGGAAGAAGAACAGTGAAATCCTAGCCCCCAAATAATCCACAGTAGTAAGTACGGCAACACCAACATAGAGGTGTCGATAGGGAGAAGGGCAGGGTAAATGGAGAAAGTGACAAAGGCAAGAAGGACAGGGATGGGGCAAAGGGAGTAAGGCCATTGGAAATGGAAGGTAATGAGTACCAATGCCCGTAGTCTGGGCAACAAGCTCCCTGAGCTGGTGGCCTTGATGGAAGAGGGATGCCTGGATATCATAGCAGTCACAGAAACATGGTACACAGAGAACCATGACTGGGATGTTAACATACCAGGGTACATAACCTACAGGAGAGACAGGCAGGGGAGAAGAGGGGGAGGAGTAGCTCTCTATGTAAAGGAAGGGATAAAAGCAACTGAACAAAAGAGTAAACAGGGAGGAGAGGAGGCACTGTGGGTCACCTTGGAGACTGGAAAGGGCACTACAATCCGCACAGGGGTTGTGTACAGACCCCCATGTCAGGGGGAGGGAATGGACAAGGATATGATAGAAGGCATTCTTAGAATGGCAGAGAAAGGAGAGATACTATTGATGGGAGACCTGAATATGCCAGATGTTAACAGGAGCACATTTGCTGCAGCCACATCCAAGAGCAGGGCCATTCTTGATGCCCTACAGGTGGCAGGCATTAGACAGCTAGTTTCAGAACCCACTCATGAGGGAGCAATCTTAGACCTCGTACTCTCAAACAGGGGCAGTGAGAGGATCTCAGATGTAGAAGTGGGTTGCCATCTGGGGACAAGTGACCATCAAACAGTGTGATTCACATTAAACTCAGCTACAGAGTCAAGCCATCCAAAAGTGAGGGTACTGGACTTTAGGAGAGCTGACTTTGGCAAGATGGGAGAGTGCCTCAGAAAAGCACTAGCAAACAGGCTAGAAGAAGGTGTGGAGCAACAATGGGGAATCATCAAACTGCCATCACAGGGCAACAAGCCTTTGTGTGAAGCAAATAAACAAATCAAATGAAAGAAAAAGCCACTATGGTTCTCAAAAGAGGTGGCTGTGAAAGTCAGGAAGAAAAAGATAGCATTCCGGAAGTATAAGGAAACACAGAAGGAGCAGGACAGAGAGCTGTACCAGTTAAGGCAGAAGGAAGCAGGGAGGGAAGTCAGAATAGCAAAGGCCCAAACTGAGGAAAAGATAGCCAACTCAGTTAAGAAGGGGGATAAAACCTTTTATAGGTACATCAGCGAGCGTAGAAAGACAAAGGGAGGATAGTGAGGCTGAATAGAATGAACGGTGGGTGGGCAGAGGGGGACAGTGAAAAAGCAGGGATACTGAACGAATATTTCTGCTCAGTATTCACAAAAGAGGAGGGGGAAGTGCCTAATCCAATTAACAGAAGCACTCTTGATAGGGGGGTCAATCCCAGTCCTTTCACAGAAGAAAGGGTTCCGCAAGAACTCCTAAAACTGAAGGTGGACAAAGCAATGGGTCCTGATGGAATTCACCCAGAATTCTAAAAGAATTAGGAGGAACTAGTGAAACCACTGGCTACTCTTTTAATAAATCATGGGAAGATGGTGTGGTACCTGAGGACTGGAGGAAGGCGGATGTGATTCCCTTCACAAAAAGTGGGACCAAGACAGAGGCAGGAAACTACAGACCTGTCAGTCTGACTTCTGTGGTAGGGAAAGTGATGGAGTCACTTTGAAGGAAAGAATAGTTGAGTACCTAGAGGCCAGTGGAGCACAGGACCCAAGGCAGCATGGATTCACAGCAGGAAGGTCATGTCAGATGAATCTAATAGATTTCTTGACTGGGTGACCAAAGTAGTAGACCAGGGAGGGGCTGTGGACATGGCCTACCTAGACTTTAGCAAGGCATTTGACACAGTCCCACACAAAGATTAACAGTCAATTAACCAGCCTGGGAGTGGGTCCCAGGGTGGTAGCCTGGGTAAAACATTGGCTGCACAACAGGCACAGATGGTAATTATAAATGGAGTCCACTCTGAAGAAAGAGAGGTTACTAGTGGGGCACCGCAGGGTTCAGTATTGGTCCAGTCCTTTTAATGTCTTCATCAGTGACATTGCAGAGGGACTGGAAGGAAAAGTATGCCTTTTGCAGATGACACAAAGATCTGCAACAGGGTTGATACACAAGGAGCCATGGAAAGGATGAAAAGGACTTGGCAAGATTGGAGGAATGGTCAGAAGTATGGCAGCTAGGATTCAATGCAAGAAGTGCAAATAATGCACCTGGAAACAAGAACCCAGGGAAGAATACACAATGGGTGGGAGGTAGTAACAACAAAAAGGAAAGGGACCTGGGGTAATCATATCAGATGATCTTAAGGTTAGGCAAGCAATGTGAGAAGGCAGTAGGGAGGGCTGGGGGTATACTAGGATGTATAGGGAGAGGCATCAGCAGCAGAAAACAGGAAGTTGTTATCCTCTGTACAGACAGTTGGTGAGACCCCATCTGGAGTACTGTGTCCAGTTCTGGAGACCCCATCTCTGCAAGGACATAGACAGGATAGACGTAGTCCAGAGGAGGGCACCAAATGGTGCAGGGTCTGCAGGAGAAGCTATATGAGGAGAGCTAAAGGAGCTTAATATGTACACCCTTGAGGAAAGAAGGAAGAGGGGGACATGATGAAACTTTAAGTACCTCAGTGGAATCAACAAAGTCTAAGAGGTAGCATCTTTCAGAAAAGAGACTTGCAAGAACAAGGGGACACAATTTAAAGATAGAAGGAGGCGGTTCAGGGCAAATGGAGGAAGTATTAGTCACAGAGAGGGTAGTGGATGCATGGAACAGCCTTCCTGAGGAGGTTGTGGGGTCTAAAACGTGAGAATTCAAGAATGCATGGGACAGACATAAGGCAATTCTTGTGTGGGAGTAGGAAGAAATAGGCTGTTGGTTAACTAGGATCTACGGCCTATCCTGTGGAAATGAGGAAATGGGCAGACTAGATGGGCATAGCGGTCCTTATCTGCCGTCAAAGTCTATGTTTCTATGTTGTGTTCATTGATCCATCAATATTTCCTAAGGAGAGGGGTACCGGGGATAGCGGGTAGGCAAACACCATCATAAGTTCAACTGTTGAAATCGCAGATAGATATAGCAAGCTTCCAAAGAGGTGTCAAGTTCCTTTCAACTCGACAATTTTCTTGTCCTTGTTCTTAATCTTCACCTTCATTACATCATGTGCAGAGTTCTCCAACTTGTATTTTTGATGGGATACTCGAACCTACTGCCTTTGGTAAAGCATTCATCTCTAAACACATGATACATCTGAGTACCTATCTCAGTAACCTGTAACACTTCATTTGCTACCTCTTGTGATACTGCTTCTCCACTACCTATTGAATAAAGATTGCTATCCTCAAACGCATCTCAGACTGGATTCATGGAGGAGTCTATTGTGTTCAACAGCTTGTTTAGATCCTTCAAATCTCATTTAACTCTAAAACTCTTCAGCTCTTGGCTGGCTTTGTCATGGCTGACAAGACCAACATTTTCCATAAGACTTCCAACAATCTTACTTCAAGCTAACCGCAGAATGTGCTGCCTCCTCCTCCTTGCATTGATGTTCTGTGTCAAAGAAGAAATCCTGGTTAGTCTTGATGCAGCATCAACATTAATTGTCTGTTCCAAGGTCAAGTCTACGTCATTTCTGCTAAACCCTCTCTTTGATCTTGCAATGGTTAATGCTCTATTCTCAAATATTTTCCTTAGTCCAGGGCGGGTCTCATCCATGTTTAGCAAATTCATAAGGTACAGGGTCATACACTTGGCATAGTTGTGGTGCCCAGTTGAGAAGTAAAGCGGTACCATCTTCTCCAAGTTATATACAAAGAGAGGCAAGTCATTTGCCCTGATGGAACGGCAGAAGAGTCGGTACAACTCTACCAATCTGTAGTACTGCAGCCAAAATTGGAGAGTTGCACCATGCTCACCATGGTGTGTGGAATCTGAGAATGTTTCATATACTTCCATGAATATCTTGAACTCAGCTGTATTCTCTAGGTCCACCATTGAGGAAGGCGATGGGTCATTAAGTAGCTGCTGGAGATGCTATGAGATTGGAAAGTCTGACAAACCGTTATATTGTATAAAGCACTGCAAATGTTTAATTCTGAATGCCGCTGATAGCATCGGGGTGAAGCCTCTTTGCCTAATTTAAAAATGTTCCTTGAAGAAGTCCATTCAGGGATCCCAATGCCAATACACCACTTTCAACAAGAATGTGGTCTCCACCAGAACCATTTAGAAGGTATCCAAGACCTTTGAAATATGCTAATTTTATATGGAATGGTCCAAAACATGTGAAAAGTCTGTCATGTTCTAGGGACTTTGTGTACCACATTTTTAGCGCAGGTTTTTGCTATGGCCAAGTCATAAGTAGTAGACATATAGTCCTCCTGGCATTCATCTATAACCTTGATAGCAGTATTCATGGTGTCTTACACTACATCAAGTCTTGTAGGAGGCTTTCCCATAGAGTCCATGTATGATACGATATGCTGTGGCAGATCATCTACAGAAACAAGGGCATTCCATCCATGCCACATTGGAGTAGCATCTACACTTGCACAAGATATCATCCAGGCAACGTCCCTTCTCTTAGCTTGCATGAGTTTTTTGGGGTTCAGAGCTTTCTGTCACCTTATATTGATATTGTCTTAATTTTGGTTTTCTAGATGTATATGGTCGAATGACTTTCTCGCCAATATCTAGAGCTCTTTTCCTCTGAGATGTCTGAATGCGCCTGGGTACAGTGTCTTGTTCCTGTCATGCCATTGACTGCAATATCTGTTTCTTTACACTTGGAAAATAGTCTTCATCAAAATCTTCAGCCTTTGTCTTTGATGTTCTGTGTCATTTGCTCTTTGATGTTAAAAATGGCCCAGCCTGGTCGTGGGCATCAACTTCTGATCTTTGCTCATCTGTGTTTGTTTCTATTGTGTGTGTTTCATTTCTTGCTGGCACTTGGTCATCCATGTGTGTTCTTGTCATAGCTTCTTCAGACCTTTCTTTGGGTACAGCTGTCTCCTCAATACTGGACAGTATGTTTTGGTATGTTATACCCACAGTGTCATGTAACGTGTCATGACCATCAAGTATCTCTGTCATCTCATCATAATTGTCAAAAGCCAAAGCAGTGGCTAAACCTGGCTGTATGAGCAATCCATCTGGTGTAGCCATATTCTTCGGAAGCACATTGTGAGAGTGACTCCCCCACACAGATTCCCCCCCATGGTGACACAAACAGCTCGCCCACATCAACAATGCCCAACAGACCACAGCAACATCCCCCACAGTGATGACTGGTACAGGGTGTGGGGTCTGTGACTGGGCTATGGTCAGCCTGTGCTTACTGACATGCCACTCAGAGTGGTCATATGCTGTGCCCTGCCATGCCACTCTGGAACTGTCCATAGCCAGCACTGTGCTGTGGCTGGCGGGGGGGGCGCTGTTGGCAGTTTAGTTGCAGGAGTATTCAGGGTGTGCAGCATCACTGAGTGGCAGGTCATGGTGTTCTCCATTGGGATGTGCAGTGCTGGGCATTGTGGTCCTGTCCGTCGGACTGTTGTGCATCGGGGTAATCAGCATCGGGTCAGCTGTGTCGCTGAGGGGGGTGTCGGAGCAGTTGCCATCGCTCTCACTATGTGCTTCCTATTCTTCTCTGTTATATTGGTTGTGACTGCAGTTTTGAGTTCCTCCACAACATGATAGCTGACACAGTGACCAAACCTGTTCAAAGTAGTTAAAACTTTCTTACTGCCAGTCATGGATTTAATACCCATGCCCAACAAGAGGTGTTTTTGTGGTTTGATTATTCCCCTTGACACTGCAAACACTATGTAATCTGCAATAGATTTAACTACCCTCTCCTGTCATTCACTACCCACTTCTGATGAACCCATGAGTACAGTATGTAGGGATGTCTGAAGAACAGGTGGCAGTTTTACATTTTCTTCTTTTAAGTCTTCAACTTTAACTTTGGTTTTATTATGAGGCTGTACCTTTAGGAGTTCCAACAACTGTTCTCTTGTGTGTTGAGCTGCTTGTGCTTCCCAACAGTCAGCTTGTTTCTTAGCAGACCTGATGATTGTACCAACATTTCTACTTTTGGTATCAAATATGATACCATCTTTGAAGTGATCCGCCAGTTTTGACTGCAAGCTCTGTGGGTCATAATTTGTTGTGTGTCCACTACACACCATAAGAATGTCTATGTACCTTTTGTGTAGAGATAACAATGATTCTTCTTGCATTCCATTAACAATGATGCACTGCACATACTTAACAAGTCTGGAAAAGACAACCTGGTGACTGTCCCTCAACTGACTATATTCATATTTTTTACCTGTGCCCTTTATTCGTTCTGCCTTTTGTACATACTTGTTCTTACAGCTGTTGTGGTACTTCACTTCTTTGGCTATGAGATCAATACTGCCTACCATCATATCCATTTGTCGATTGTCCATTTCTTTTGCTGTGTTTTTTATGCTGTCTGCTGCCCCATAAGTTACGCGTTGTAGGATATTCAAAAGTCTACTCTGACCCCTTAGGATTCATTTTCTTGTATGATTTGCAAAATATACATTCATTTGGGAATATGCCTGATGTAGATACTGCAGATTCAGATAGAGCACTATGAACTTGGGAGTGAAGCAATTTTGCTGGATAACTCTTTACAATATATTTTTTTAAAGTTTCATCAGCTGTAAGTTTACCGGAACCCTTATATGCAGTGAAGTTCTTGCAGCAGATATAATTATACCCATGGCTGCTGGAGTAACGTTCAGGCAATTCAAGACACACTATGTTGTACTTTGACGGTGTTTGACTAGAACGCCTTTCCTTTGCATCAACTACTTTCTCCCAATGAGCATCATCAAAAGGTAGCGGGTCTCCTTGGCCTGTGCTAACTCCTGGATCAGTGTGCAGGATGCATCGCCTCTGCGGTTTGTGAGAAGTTTTGCTAGCCATATCTGAAACATTAAATAAATTAATTACATTAATAACTAAGTAAACCAAGTCTATTAAATTAGATAAATTAAATAAATAAGTAAACCAAGTCTTTTACATAAATGTAAAACTTAGTTACTCTTGGAGAAAGTGCATTTTCCAAGAAAACATACAACTATGGACGAATAAGAGTTGTAAATCTGAATAATTCTATATACTTTTTTGCATGAGAAACAGTCATCAAACCTTTCGGACCCAGACACATAGATAAATGCATCTGGCTCCTGCTTTATAATGAAAGAATCAGAACTCTATTCAAATGTTGCTGTGTGCTGATGCTCCCTCTAACATAAGACTTGTGCTGAAGAGTAGAAGGGAGCAGTGTTATCTTGTCTAATCTACAATGTATATGATGAAAGCTAATCAGCAAAAATAAGTAGACTTACAAGAGATACATTTTTAAGTAACATACAAACATTTTTTTAATTATTCAAAATATGGACTGTGTAAACCATATTTAAATGTTCAAGTAGAAACAGAGTATTTACAACCATATTCAAATGTGAACCTTTTACTGATCAGGCTCTAGAAGGGGAGGTAGGGATTTTATGGCCAACCAGGTGCTGGCCGCCCCCAAACTTTTGATGCTGGAGGACTTCAATGACTGATTTAATGATGAAACCTCGCTTCTTGGTTAGCGACTCCTCCAACTGATGCTATCACTGGGCCTTACACAGGTGGTTGTCTCTGTGATTCACCTGCAAGATCACACACTGGACTTGGTCTTCTTGTTGGGGCTTGACATAAATGCGATCAAGGCCGATCCAGTCATTTGGTTGGATCATCACATGGAATATTTTCTTTGCAGGGTACTCTGAGTAAATACCCCTCTGGTGGAGATGGTCTGGTACCACCCAAAAGTTTATTTGGAGCCTTGCAAACTCCAGGCAGTGTTAGACATCTTGGGCAAGATGATGGCTTGTGCTCAAGGAGCTGAAAAAGCCAACTGTCTCCTTAACTTTCGGCACAAGGCAGAGACTTTCTCAGTTCCCCTCCATACCCTCATTCCACACCCTAGACAGGACTTCCCTGGAGGCCTGCACCTCCTTTAGATATCTCAGGGTCTGGCTTGACCAGCACCTCGATCTTTCTGCATATATTGATGCCATCCACAAAAAGCTTCACCCCAAGTTAGGTGCCTTATACCACAGCCGTGGTTGCATCCTACTGCCGGCTAGCCGTGTAATTGTGCAGAAAATGATTCTCCCTATTTTTGACTATGGTGATGTAGTCTACAGTGCTGCTCCCAAGTCCACCCTAGCCAGACAGGACCCCCTGTTACACTCCTTCTGTAGCTTCACCCTTGACTGTCCTCCCACCTCCCATCACTGCATTCTCTACCGGACCCTACCCTTCCTCTCACTTCAGGATCAGAGACAATCCCACTGTACTAGGATTTGTGCTAAGTTCTGGGCCCAGTCCCTGCCCCCCTATCTCTCCTCAGTCCTAACAGCCCAAACCCCTCCTGTGTACTCATGCAGGAAATACAACTCTCGACTCTTGTCTGTTCCACACATGTCCACTGCCGCAGGCCAGGCAGCCTTTAAATTCTGCATGCCTAAACAATGGAACTCCCTTTGAGGCAGTATAGTGCAGTGGGTTAAGGCTCTGAGCTGCAGATCTGGAAACCTGGGTTTGAGTCCCACAGCCACCTAGGTGCATACTGTGTGATCCTGAGCAAGTCACGTAACTTCCTTGTGCTCCCAAGTCACATCTGGAAACAAGCTTCGGCTCAGTGTGCTACTCCTGGTTAAACAATGTTCCCTTTCCCTTCCCAAAAACATTCAGCACACTCCCTCCCACTCTGCACCTCAACTCCTTCCTCAAAGAACGCTTCTCCTCTACCTGCATGTACGACTAAGATATATTTTAGCACTAGGACTTAGCTTCTCCTTTATTGTGACTGCTAATATGTGATGTATTTTGAACCTATATTGCTTGTGCATCACACAACTACCTACTGTGCTGTACTGTATCTGTATTTTTTGCCTGCTTGCTCACTGTATACTGTATTCTATATGCATTCTCGCCTATCACCTTCCTCCAGGATGCATCTGGAATTGAGCATTAGTCTGCTCAGTGTGCCTTCCTGGTAAAACCTTTAATTAAATAAATAAATACAGCACTATAACAGCTTTTTTTTTTACCTTCTATTTTTATCCTCCATTTTCACTACTAGCTACTGGGACCTCCTTCCACCTACCCAAGCCCTTATGCCCACTGCAGGAATCCTTCAGTGGTCCAGCCCACCACTAGCCTTTGCTCAACAGCCTCCCTGGATACCTCAACCATAACCCATGGCTTATCCCCCATGAGTAGGACCCCCTGGTTCCCCAAGCCAGGAGAAAGATACTTCACTTGACAGTCAGGGCCTGTGAGGAGGAGCTGGTGAGGTGTGGGAGGAGTTGAAGGGATGCTTCTGTGGCATGGGGGTGGGGTAGCTTCATCTGCCGGGCATTGCTGGGGATATTTTATCCCCTTCTAAACCCTCCCCTTATCCCACCCAAGGGCATGGTCCTGAGAGAGTGACTCAGTGATTAGCTTATAAGGTCTTCAGAAGGGTAGCTAAGCCCCTCCCTCCCTACCTTTGGTGCTCCCCTGCCTTTTCCAGTCTGGGCAGGTGACACCTCCACATCATACATCAAGTGAGTGGATGCATGTTGACTTGAGGTCACCCCAGAAGGACCACTTATTCCTTCCCACATGACACTCCCTTCCCCTGGGTCACCAGGAGGTGGTCATGCAACAGAAGGAGGTGCCCTCCCTCCTTGAGACAGGAGGCATCCAAAGGATGCCTGATCCTGCCTCACTGGTCAGCACCAGATATCACAGACTTGGGGCATGAACCCAGGTTGTCTGGAAGGCAAGTGGTAACCCTACTGCTGCACTAGCTGGGTGGCCTATAACATAGTTCTAATGGACACCTTGGACTCCCTAGCATCTTTTTGTGTCCATTCCTTGACTTACACCACAGCTCACCATGGTACTGTGAGGACTGAGGTGTTTGAAGACTAAAGGATGGAAGTTAGAGCATTCTTGGTGGACATCCCATTCTGAGGAGGACAAATTGGCTCTGAGAACTCATGAATATCAGAGGGTAATTTCCTTGAAAAAGGCAAAGTTCCTGTCAAGGACTATTGCAGCATGCAAGAATCGGCTGGCTCAGCTTTTCTGCACCATAGACAGATTGCTAAATCTACCCCCTCTGCTATCAAAATTAACATTTTCTGCAGAGGGTTGCGAAGAGTTTAGCTGTTTCTTCCTTGGCAAGGTGGCCTCCATTCGGACCGGGATTGCCTCAAGTGGCCTGTCATGGGCCAGTGATATCTGGAGTGGGAAGGGCAGAGACAATCTTCTGTAATGGGCTGATTTCTGGCCAGTTTTAGAAGAGGATGTAGTATGAGTGATCTCGGGTCTGTGTTCTGCTTACTGTATGTTGGATCCAGGGACTACTTGGCTGCTGATAGGTATCCTTGAATCCCTAGGTCCAGTATATACTGAAACTGTTGGTGTTCCTTGAGGGAGGGTGTTTTCCATTAGGTTTGAAAAGGGCAGTGGTGAAGCCCCTCCTGAAGAAACCATCTTTGAACATGGCAGTCTAGTTAATAAAATGCCTGTCTCTAACCTTCCCATTTTGGGGAAGGTAATCGTAAAGGTAGTTGTGGCACAACTTGAGGCTCATCTGAAGGCTATATAATGTCTCTAAACCATTCCAGTCAGGATTTATTCCTTGTCACAGTACTGAGACTGCCCTCATTAGAGTGATGCATGATCTTTTCATGGCGAGAGACCAGGTACTTTGTTCCATCTTGGTCCTTCTGGATTTCTCATTGGCTTTTGACTCGGTGGACCAGTGTATGCTAACTGATCGCCTAAGGATTTATGTGGGACTTGCTGGCACAGTTTTGTACTGGTCTGAGTCCTACATTACCGAGAGATCACAGCAGGTATCTCTAGGTAATTAAATCTCTGGAGTGACTGCAGTTTCCTGTGGGGTTCCACAAGATTCAACCTTGGCACCTATGTTGATCACCGAGTACATGTTACCATCGAGTGAGATCATTAGAAAGCATGCAGTAGAATTTCATTGTTATGCAGGTGATACTCAGCTCTATCTGTCTTGCACCCCTGACAGGTCAAATGCTGTTTCGGTGATTGGGCGGTGCCTACCAGAAGTCACTGATTAGATGGACTCCAACTGGCTGTATCGCTACAATAGCAAGATAGAACTTATGATTATTGAGCCAGGTTGGCATGGGTCAGCAATGACAAATGGTGGCTTTCTTTTACCATCTGTGAATGGCCAGTCACTTCAAGCTGTGGATACAGTGAAGAATCTGGTGTCGTTCTGAACCACAAGCTGACATTAGAACAACAGGTGTCAGCAGTAGTCAGGAATGTTTTTTACCATCTCTGTAATATCTCCCAGATCAAGACTCATCTACAGTAGCACCGGCTGACTTGGAGATGGTAATGCATGCCTTTATGACTGACAGGGTTGGGATAAGACCCTGTCCCATATGTTATGCAGAGAGAGAGAGAGTTAAAAGCAAGGATCTATTCTGTCCTCTCAGGCTGTCACAGGAAGGTCAATGAAAACATCTTGCTATATTTTGTGAAAAACAGGAGAGGAAAATTACAAGAACAGGATGCAGAGGTTAAACTGCCTGGAAAAGACATCTTATAAAAAGCAATGTTTTGTTCAGAGATAGAGCGACGGAGTTTTTAAAAAGACTCTCAGGGTAGGACTTTTTACTGCCTATGAAGAGCTATCCTGTAAATTTGATTTTAATGTATTTGTTATTGATAATAATAATAATAATAAAGCACTACTTGTGAATTTTATCATTTCTCCTGGCTTGCATATGCTTACTGACCTATGCCTCGATGACCATCACATCCAGACTAGATTATAACACTCTTTACTTAGGATTACCTGGAGGTTTGATGTGCTACCTGCAGCAGGTCCAGAATGCTGTGCAATTTATGTTCCCCTGAACTAGAATGTGATGGGCATAGTATAGGTTTAGTAACTGTCTGATTAAAATGAAATTCTGACACCACTTTTTGAAGAAATGTTTTGTTTGTCCTGGGGACCTTTGTCCCTATGCATAATTATGTAGTTAGGTTCTATGCACAAAGCCTGAAGTTCACTGACTCTTCTAGCAGAAGTCGTAGCTATGAGGAAGAGTGTTTTCCACATCACAAATTTCAGGCTCACAGAGGTCATTGGTTCAAAGGGGGCCTAAACCAAATGTACTAGGCAGATATTCAAGTCCCAAGGAGGTATAGGTTTCCTGATTAGGGTGTTGCAAGTGAAGTAGGCTTTTGAAAACTCTCTTGAACACAAGGTGTGAAGCTAGAGATTTTGTTTACCTGCAGGTAGGAAAGCTGATATTGCTGCCACATGGACTTTCAATGATGAGTTTCTAAGTCCACTTGAATGCAAATGTTCTAGGTGTAACCCCCTCTCCCAAGTTGGGAGCTTACCTGGGGCCCCTTCAGTGTCCCAATGCCTCCTGCAGCCGCTCACTTCCTTGCTTCCCCAGCCTGCTCGTGGACTGCTGAAAGGGCCAGGGAGCAGATTAACTTAGTTGCAGCCCCTCCTGCACCCAACCCTTTGTGGCCAGTGGGCCATTTGCCTCCTTGCTCCCCCTGTCCCATCCCTGGACTGCTGCCAAGGCCAGGGAGCACTCCAGATAGTTGCAGTGCCTTCATGTACCTGAGAGAGAGAGAGAGAGAGTGGCAGGTGAGCCACCAGTGTTCTTCCTTCCCCAGCCACCGAACTGCTGCACAGTGGGGCGGGAAGCACAGGGACAGGCCACAAACTTGTTTCAGTGCCCCAGAGTGCCTGTGAGAAGCTGTGGTAGAAGCACCACTTACAATTCCTCTCCCCAGCCCCATCAGACAGCAAAGAGGGCTGAGGGAACCAAAATGAATAAAAATAAAAACTTTTAAAAGGCTCCCTAATCCAATCAAAGCCTCCAGTGGGTCGTGGAGTACTGGGGAAGAAATGACTGCTGGGACTATAAGTTCCATAATACTGAGTGGCTGAGAGTGCCATTTTTTTTCAATACTGCTCCTGCTGGGGAGCTCAAGAAACGGAGCTCCCAGTGGGGCTCCTGTCCCCCCAAAGTGCCCCCTGGCCCTAGCGACCACCAGAAGGGACCAGGAGGGCCCTCTACATGCAGCCAGATGCTGCCAATACTGTTTATTTTATTTGATAATGGACTGAGATTAACAGAACCGTATGGGGTGGCCATATTGGACGTGGTCTGCCTGAAGACAGCTTGGAACCCTATTGGTAGCTGCAGTACAGCCAATCAGGGTATGGAGCTCAAGACTCCTGTGGACCAATGAGGTGTTGTGATTCAAACTAACATCCTAGGGTTGACAGTTTGACCCTAGGTCTTTTCTGTGTGAGTGTTTGAAGAGAAACAACTGATTTTTTAACAGCTCCTTTTGCTGTCACAGCCTAAAACCATTTAGTTTGTGCCAAAATGAACTAAGAACTTTAAAACCTATTTCCAACTGCCAGGTAAACCTCAGACAAGGGGGGTTTACCTCATCTGGACTGAACTGTTGTGTTTTGGCAACCAAGATTGCTGAGACTGCTGAAAAAAGTATTTCTTTGTGCTTGAGTGAGGTGGTAAATCCACTGCCTCACTGTCCTGTTACAAGAGACTGTGATTTCTGCCGGGGGACCTGAGCTCTGAGGTCCTGTCTGCCTGCCTAACTGCTGGTCTACCTGTGAGGTGAGTGAAGACAAGTCCCTCTGTGGGGTGAAGACAACTGCCTGCCTACCTGTTGAAGTGGGTTAAGACAAGTTCCTCTGTGGGGTGAAGAAGATCATCACCCACATACATGCCAGTTTTCCTGTTCTTCCCAATTGCCTGCAAGGGGAGACGTCCCCCAACTCCTGCATCACATGTTCACCAAATGGTCATGAGTACTGGGTTTTACCCAAACCAATACTTTTCTAACTGTTCAGCTAGCTAGATAGTTAACTTACCATCTGGGCTTCCTCTGTGACATTAACTAAGCCCACAGCCACAGTTACAGCCAGGATAAACTGTATATCTACATCCATTGGTGTAGTTTATAACTTACCACTGCAGCATCCAACCATTTTTATTTAGTTTTTGTTTACCAGGTAGGTGCACTAGCCAAATGAATGACTATTTTCAGGCATGACCCAGGAGGTTACAAAGTGCAATAATAACAATACAAATAACAGAATTTTGACACATAAGGTACAGAAATTAATAGTAGATAGAAACAATGCCATAGAAAATATTTCTCGGAAGCAAACAATTCAATTTCGTATGATGTGTAACTAATAACGAAGTCAGAGAAAATAGTGCAAGACAAAGACTATACAAATTTGAATACAATGAATAAGTGCAAAACACAAAGGACACTAGAAATGACAAGGCAGGAGGCAATTGATCAGAGCATTTAGGGACATGGCAAACACAATCAAACAGATCAAGAAAAAGACAGGATAAGTGCAAAACAGGATAATGATAAAGTGAAGGACCACAATAAGGCAGAAATAGAGGGAAGGCAAGCCAGTGGGGTAGACAGGGAGTCTATGGGGTGGACCAATAGGTCATGGACAGTTGGAGGGAGAGAGCAGGGTGGGAGGAATGTAGAAAGTGAAGCCGTGCAGCTGGCAAAGGGAAGAGAGGATAATTTGATCTGGCATTAGTGAGTTAAGGAGGGTTGAAGCAAGAGTTGGAAATAGATAAGAACTTACAAAGTTCATGTTTAAAGATAGCATGTGTTGGCGACTGATGGATAGTCAGAGGAAGAAAGTTCCAGTACAGTGGGACAGAGTGAGAGAAAGCACAGGTACTCTTAGAGGTTTTGCATTTCAGTACACATAGAAGAAATTTGTCAACAGAGCATAAGCCATAGGAGGAAGACTGAGGGAGCAGCAAGGAGGTGGGAGAGGAAGGGGTTTGTGATCTAATAACAGTATCCACCATGGAGCTAAGAGAGAAAAGTTTGATGGCAGAAGGGGATAGCCAATTTAAGTCAGCATAGAGCTGACAGTGATGTTTGTGTCACGGGGATGATGAGGCATAGCAGCAAATATTATTATAGATTGTGTCCCATTTGTGAAGGGTAGTTTTTGGAACAAAGGCATATGTAGCAACATCATAGGTGAGAGCAGGAAGCAAGATGCCTTGGGCAATGGCCATTTTAGCAGACAGGGTTAGGACGTAACTGGTTTTATAGGCAATCTCGAGCTTGGCATTTATAGACTTGCAGGTGGCTTGGATATGGAAGTCAAAATTAAGGGTCTGGTCAGTTAGAATGCCCAGGTACTTGAAGGATGACACAGTCCCTAGTATTGAGCCATCAGAGCAGGTTACTTGCAGCTGGTCTTGGCATAGTCTAAGTTTTGAGGCAGAGCCAAAGAGCATGGCTTGGGTTTTGCCCAAGTTAAGAAAGAACTTATGCATGGAGAGCCATGCCTGGATGTTCAAGAAGTTAGAGGACAGTTTAAGGTTAAGGTCAGAGATGTTTTTGGAGCTTGCATAGAGGATGAGACCATCCACATAGAGAAGGGATGAGCAAACCTTTGTGTCCCTAGTGATGTTGATAAATAAGGAAAAATGAAGGGGGCCCAGGATGGAGCCTTGGGGAACTCTACTGTTAATAGTTGTCTGGTCAGGTAAGACAGAATTAAATTTGATGACTTGTTTCCTATCAGACAAGTAGCTGTTGTACCAGGCAACAACAGGCTGAGAGAAGCTCATGGATTGAAGGGTGGTTAGGAGTAGAGGGTGATCAACGAGATCGAACACCTTCATCAAATCAATAAAGACAGCACCAGTCAGAAGGCCAGAATCCATGGCAGCAAGGGTATCACTAGTAAACTTAAGTAAAGCAGCAGAGGTACTGTGCCCCTTACGGAAGCCATGTTGTTTGTCTGAGAGGAGGTTGTTATTAAGGAGGAACTCAGTTGTTTGAGAGGCAACCAATTTTTCAAGTATTTCACTTAGCACAGAAAGTATGGCTATAGGCCAGTAGTTAGAAATGTCTTTGGGGTCACCTTTCTTAAAAACTGGAGTGACACGGGCAATTTTCTAGATGTCAGGAACCTGACTACTGCAAAGGGACAGAGTGAAAATTCTAGCCAGAAGGGAGGCTATAAAAGGAGCAGCAAGTTTTAGGAGCCTGATCTCAAGGCCATCTGAGCTGATACTGGTACTGTCAGAGATGGCATTTAGCAGTTTTAGTACCTCAAGCCTAGTTATAGCTTTGAAATGAAAGGGAGGGGTCACTACCTCTGGGCTGGGAGAGGAGCAAAAATTGGTAGGTAGTGAGGAAGAGAAAGAGGAAGTGTAGAAGGTTAGGTCAGAGAAATGCTGATTAAAAGAGTTTGTGAAGAGTCTGCCCGGTGGCACTGAGGGTTGAGATGCTGGACACCTTACCTCGTGCTATGCCATTGATCCGTGTTCAGGAATGAGCATAGGTCACCGGGGGTCGGCAGAGGAGTGGAAGGATCGAGCACCCAATGGCTGCGCTCCTTCTCCAGGTGAGGAGGATGGCAGACCTCGCTGCAATACCACTACCAGGGGGAACTTGGGTGGAAGGTGCGGTAGGAGGGAGCCAGACAAGTTGGGAGGGGTGGATTCCAGCTGAGGACCAGAGCAAAGGAATGTCTCACCGTGCCTTTGTCTCATTGGCCTTCCCAGAATGCTGACATCAGCAGGGGGCAGGAGAAAAACAGGGAAAACAACCTGCAGTGGCACCTGTAGAAGAGTCTCAGCACCGGCGATCCAGGAAGCCCAAGGGAAGTAGGTACAAGTGCACGCTCAGCTACAGGTTAGGGGGAGTTAAAGGGGTGACTCCTCCACCCCAGCCGGGGGGGGAATACCCGGTCTGCTCAGGTCTCTGAGCAGGGCACCCATGTGGGCTGAAATACCTTGGGGGAGCTTGGATACAGAGTTGCATTGAGTCCTCAAAGAGTGGGGTCACTGTGGAGGGTAGCAGGATAAAGACAGATTAAAAAAAAAAGAGTTTGTGATGGTAGAGGGATCATTACAGTGTATGCCATCCAGGATCTTATCATTGGCTGTATTGGAGTGTTTAGCACCGAGGAAGGCTTTTACATGCGACCAGAACTTCCTAGGGCCCCCTGTAGAGTCTATTAATAGACCTTTACAATATGAGCTTTTGCCATTTCTAATTTTCTTTTTACATACATTGTGTTGAGCGCTGTAGAGATTGTAATCAGCTGGAAGCCCCGAGGACTTGAAATGCCTCCAACTTTTGTCCCTCTCTCGGAGTGAAGTAAGCATTGCAATGGTGCTGCACCCAGTGTCCACTCATCACAGGCCTGCAACTCCTCAGTGTGCATACAAGGTATTTGGGAGCTCCCACAGGGACTGTGGGGTTAACTGGTGCACCAGTGGGGGGGGGCAAGGGACTGGGACAGGGATTACTGCATTATAATGTACTGTGGTATCTGATTGTTTTGCCTGATTACAGTATTTATTATAAGCTTGTTGTTGAATGTTTTACTACCCTTTGCTCTCCTTGTTCCTTACTGCATTATCCAGACCCCAAAATAAACCCGTGTTTATTTTCCTGCAATATCTGAAGTATTTGCATTACTGTCTAGTGTAATAGTCACATGCTTAGAGTGATAAGTTGGGAGGGGATTTTGTATTGTTCTACCTGTCAGCAAGGGAGGGGGCTGCATTTCATTTCTGTGGGGAAGCACCCTGGCAGTACACTGCTATAAGGATCCCCATAGGTGGAGGCACCATGCCATTTGCTATCCAATTATAACCATGAACCCAGGTGCCAACCTATATCCCTTAGGCAGCACCACTAGCAGGTGAGTGTGCATATAAAAGTGTAGTGGTGGTTACAAAATTGGAGGCACCACTGGGATTTTTGGGCATTTCTGCAGCACCCCTCTTTATAGTGGGAACAGTCTGGTACCCACCCCCTCAAAATTACAAAGCCATGATGAATCACATATCACTCCTAGACTGGTGCAGGGGTGTGGAAATGGATCTGAAAAAAGCTATTTTGGTACAAGGGATCCCTGAAGCAATCCCAAGGGACTGTTTTGAAAGTGTCATAGGCAGCCTAAAATGTTTGGGAAAAGTGACTGTATGTGGGAGGATTTACAGTTCTGCTCAGGAAGCATTGCATGTTCTGATGGAGTGCCGAGAGGATGTTGATCCTTCCAGAGTGCCTGATCAGCTCCATGCTGATGGAGACCCCACCCTGTGGGTCTTAACTGATTGATTATTGATTATTATTGAATAGAATCAGAATTAACAATCCTTTGAGTCATAGACTCTTTTGCAAAGGCTCCACGTCAGTTACAAAGAATGGAGGAAATACATTTACAGTAAAAAAGAAACATATACAAACAGTATTAGTGTAACAGTACAGGGTTATGCAGTCATAGCTTTATCTTATTTAGATGGTGACAGTAGCTGGTGGCATACGAGATGTCCCTTATCAGAGAAGTGCAGGTCACCCATGCAAGCCCAGATCCTCCTTCCAAGGACTCTAAAGAACCAAGTGATTTTGAAAAGAAATTACACTCGTTGTTAGCCACTGAGGGAAAGACTGTTCAATATATTAGAGTAATGTTCAAAGAAAGTGAGCCAATGAAGCCAAACCCACTGGTGAATGTTGAGTAGGAGGACAGAACTGATCCCCTTCCTTGGTCCCACCTTTTGAACAGTACAGGAGACTGCATACTTTCTCTGGTGCCATCTTCACTTCTTCAGGAGAGGACGACTACGAGAGCTGAATTAGTAAAGCCAACCAGATGGAGAAAGTGTGGAAATATTCAGATGTTGAGAAATACAAAACACATAGTAGAGAGTTTGAGAGGTATGGTCCTGGATGTCATTTGATCACTGTGTGCCAGCCAACCAGATTGCACTGCTAGTGACCATCTCGCCATGCTGAGAATTTCCTTCTGAGCAGTTGAGCATAAGGAAGGCATCATCTGGGAGCCACCACCCAGAAAGAGGGAGAACAATTTTCTCACTACATGACCAGAGTGGAGACCATGATTCGTAAAATAGTTGAGGCTGGAGGAGTTACCTATGCACAAGTTGCCCAAATGAGACTTGACCAGATCTTACAAGGTGCTATGTATTCCCAATAGACTCTGATAATTCTGAGACTGAAAGAACACAGAGCCAGGCCCCCGAATTTCAGATAGCTCCTTGATGAGATGAGGGTGGAAGAGTCACAGGAAGAAATTGCCAATTCACTGCGAGTGCCTACTGGGAAAGCTATCCCCCTGCAGCCTCAAGTTAACAGTAGCCAAGAGCACAGTGATGTCTCAGACATGAAAACACAATTGAAGGAACTCACTGAATGTGTGAAAGCCTTGCAGATGACATAGGCATCTCGCTCGCAAGTCAGCTCCTTGCCACCTGGGTGTGGACACCCACTGAATCCTTCATCTGCTCCAAGGGTCAGCCCTTGATCCTCAACTGTACCCAGAGATGAACTATTCTGTTTTCATTGCTGAGAAGATAGACATTTTGCATGAGGTTGTGGCAGGCCTGAGAACCAGCAGCTAGTGAACCAGAAGTGGGAAAGACAGCAACAGCCGCAGGGAAATGACAACGGAGCCCAGTGAGGGATTGACCTAGGACTCTGTCTGATAATAAACAGCTTTGTAAGATGGACAAACCCCACTGCAGATGTCAGGAACAAGTTGCTGTCAGGACTGATGGGTCCTACTTCTACCATAAAGATTTCTATTGAAGGATACCCCTGTGATGCCCTCCTGGACAGTGGGTCACAGGTCACCATTATCTATTGATCCTTTTACCAGACCTACGAGAAGCATTTTCCTTTGCAACCATTAGAGGGACTTTCTGTGTGGGGGTTGAGCAATGCCAGCTACGTCTATGATGGCTACATTGCTGTGCAAATTGAATTTCCAGAGACTTTTGCTGGAGTCCCTCAAAGGAGTGACACCTTAGCCCTCATTTGTCCTGATGCCCACATATTGGACAAAACACATGTGTTGATTGGAACAAATGCCAATATGTTTGGATGCCTGGTTCACTTGTGCCTGCAGAAGGCAGGGGAAAGAAACTACCAGACGTTACCTATTCATGCCACTGTAAATACTGCCACCTGGAGGGGCACACCAACGTCCACAACCACTCTGAGGAGATTGTCAGAGTCATAAAAAAGGAAGGTAAAGGTCCTTTGATTGTGCCCCTGGCACTGACTGCTTGGTGGAAGGAGCTGTGGATTGCAATGAATCACTGTCAGACCAGGTCATCATTGTGGAATCACCAGGAAGAGGTTTGCCAAATGGTCTGATGGTCCAGCGAGGAGTGCTGCCTGGAACCAAAGTGATGGTCAAAATAATCAACATAAAGTTAAAGAACGAGACTCACAAAGATCTGACAGTACATTCTGGTACAGTACTAGACAACCTGTACACAGCTGATGTGGTCATGGCCACATCCTCTCCAGACAAGACTACTCAACTGGATGAAGGGGTGTTCAATTTTGGTTCATCTCCCATACTACCAGTTGGAAGAACCAATTACAGAAGGAATTGTTCGACTGATCCGATGTCTTTACCTGCCATGAATGGGATGTAGGATGTGCAAAAGGAGATGAGCATCACATATGCCTACATGACGAATGCCCATTCCGAGAAAGGTCGAGAAGATTGGCGCCTGCTCACATTGAAGACGTTAGGTGATATCTGCAAGAGCTCCTGAAGGCAGGGATAATAACTGAGTCTCGCAGTCCTTATGCTTTTGCCTATAGTGGTGGCCCAGAAAAAGAATGGCACCATAAGAATGTGCATTGACTATCGCACCCTGAACCAACGTACAGTGGCCGATCAATACACCATGCCTCGAGTGCAAGATGCCTTGTACAGTGTCACAGGTAGTAGATGGTTCTCTGTTCTGGATATGTGCAGTGATTACCACCAAATACCAATGGCTGAGGAAGATAAAGAGAAGCCTGCCTTTATCTGTCCACTAGGGATTTTACCAGTTTGAGCGAATGTCACAAGGAATATCTGGTGCCCCAGCAACTTTCCAGCACCTGATGGAGAAGGTGGTAGGTGATATGAATCTTATAGAAGTCTTAGTCTACCTGGATGACCTGATAGTGTTTGGGAGAACATTGGAAGAACATGAAGCCCAATTACTTAAGGTACTGGACCAACTGAAGGAACATGGTTTAAAACTCTCCCTGAACAAGTGTCAGTTCTGCCAGACATCCATGAAGTATGTGGGACATATTGTTTCCGATCAAGGTATCAGCACTGATCCAGAAAAAGTGAAAGCTCTTACTACATGGCAGAGGCCTACCAAATTGAAAATGCTTCAGTCTTTCATAGGGTTTTGAGGGTACTACAGGAGATTTGTGAAAAACTAATCCTCAGTGGTGAGGCTTTTGTACAGACTAACTCAGGGATATCATCTGACTCAAAAGAACAAACATCTAGGAGTCAACAAGACATTCCCCAGTGAATATTTCAGGACCAGTGAACCTTTTGGGGACAGACGGACTGCTGCATGTGAGAGTACCTTTCAAGAAATTATTAGACTCCTAACAGAAGCTCCTGTTTTAACCTTTGCTGACTACACCAAGCCATACACCCTTCACATTGATGCCAGCATGGAAGAATTGGGTGCCATACTCTACCAAGAACACAACAAGGGTATGAGACCAGTCGTCTATGCCAGTCGCAGTTTGACTACCTCTGAAAAGAACTATCCAGTCCATAAGCTAGAGTTCCTTGCACTTGAATGGGCAGTGACTGATCAGTTTCATGAGTATCTGTATGCCTACCAGGTCATAATGTCGTACGCTTAATAGTGTACGACATTATAGCTAACCCCAGGGCTCCAGATAAGGTGAGTGGTGACCTATTTTATTCCCCTCATTTTAGGAAATACTCTTCAGAAATTGTTTTTAATGAGTACTGATACTCACCCAACATTTGTAAATGCTGCACACTTCATAGAATAGTGCTTTATAACATAACTGGTGATTCAAAAGGAGCAGTTTCTTCCAGATTTAGAACACTCGTGCACATCCCAGTTTTGTTTTACCCACTATATTTTAAACTGGTGAGCAAATTACTCTTGTCAACATTAGCTGAAGCATTGCTGGCACCTGATCAATTCTTATCTAGAAAAAACAACATTGTTTTAAAAAGGTTCTCCTCACTCCACTGCGTCCAGACATTTGTACGCATCTGAATTTGGTTTTACTCACCTCACTTTTAAAATAAGAAGTAACGTACTCATCCCAAAAAATCTTATCTGAAGCCCTGGCTAACCCATAATAGCACTGTCTAGGACAGCGAATAGTACAATACCGCGTATACTGTTGTACACGGTATTGCACCAGTCACACACTCCCAGGCAGAGGATAAGACCTCTGCTGGGAGTGGGTTCTGCTGAGCAGCAGCCGTGGTTCACTGGACAGAGCCACAGCAGCAGGAATCCAGGCACTGTGTCTGGGACCGGGTTTGATTCCTGGTCCCAGAAATGTTTTTTTTTTTCAGTCTTTGTGTGTTCCCCAAGTTGGACCACCCAGAGTTAAAATCTTTAGTAGGGGGGATCCGAGAGTGCGCAGCCCCCCACAGAAAAAAGAGTTGTGCCGCATGACATAAATCACGCTGTATTGGCAGCACGATTTAGCCATGTGGCACAATGTCTTGCAACATTATGACCCCTTGCCATCTGTACTGAACCTGATTCATTGTGGTAACTGACAATAACCCACTGACATATGTGCTGACCACTGCCAAGAGGGATACCACTGGGCACAGGTGAATCTCTGCTCTGTCTGTCTACAACTTCCACTTGCAGTATCATCCTATCATCCTGGACAAAACAACACAGATGCAGATGCACTATCCAGATGCCCCCATCATACTCCTCCAATGGAGGTGCCCTTGACCTATGTATCAGAAGATGGAGTGAAAGCCATTTGCCAGATGATAGTGCCTGATGACTGACCCACCATCACCAACCCAGACTGAGCTGTGAACCCGCTTGGAGTGCATCCTGACACCATACATGAAGTGTACACATGATTCACCACCCTGCACAACACCTCCTTGCCTCACTTCTCTCCTACAGATTTAAGAAAAGCACAGCGAAACATAGAAACATAGACTTTGACGGCAGAAAAGGACCACTTGGCTCACCCAGTCTGCCCATTTCCCTACCTACTGGATAAGCTGCAGATTCTAGTTAACCAACAGCCTGCTTCCTGCAACCCCCCACTATAATTGCTTTGTGTCTGTCCCATGCATGTTTGAATTCCCCCACTATTTTAGACCCAATGACCTCCTCAGGAAGGCTGTTCCATGTATCCACCACTCTCTCTGTGAAAAAGAATTTCCTCACATTACCCCTGAGCCGTCCCCCCTCTATCTTTAAACTGTGCCCCCTTGTTCTTACACATCTCTTTTTCTGAAAGATGCTACCCTCCTGGACTTTGTTGATTCCCTTGAGGTACTTGAACGTTTCTATCATGTCCCCCTTCCTCCTTTCATCAAGGGTATACATATTAAGCTCTCTCAGTCTCTCTTCATATGGTTTCTGATGTAGACCCTGCACCATTTTAGTTGCCCTCCTCTGGACTGCTTCCATCCTGTCTATGTCCTTTCGTAGATGAGGTCTCCAAAACTGCACACAGTACTCCAGATGGGGTCTCACCAACTGTCTGTATAGAGGGATAACCACTTCCCATTTTCTACTTGTGATGCCCCTTCCTATGCATCCCAGTATCCCCTGGCTCTCCTTACTGACTTTTTACATTGCTTACCCACCTTTAGGTCATCTGATATGACTACCCCAGGTCCCTTTCCATTTTTGTTGTTGTTAGTACCTCCCCTGCTATTGTGTACTCTTCTCCTGGGTTTTTGTTTCCCAGGTGCATTACTTTGCACTTCTTTGCATTGAATCTAAGTTGCCATATGTCTGACCATTCCTCCAACCTTGCCAAGTCCTTCTCATCTTTTCTACCCCTCTGTATATCAACTCTGTTACAGATCTTTGTGTCATCTGCAAAGAGGCATACCTTTCCCTCCAGACCCTCTGCAATGTCACTTATAAAGATGTTAAAGAGGATTGGACCCAGTACTGAGCCCTGAGGTACCCACTAGTAACCCCTTTCTTTGGAATGTGTCCATCACTATTACCTTCTGTGTCCGTTGTGCAGCCAGTTCGCTACCCAGGCTACCACCCTGGGACCACTCCCAGGCTGGCTAACTTGATTATTAATCTTTTGTGTGGGACTGTGTCAAATGCCTTGCTAAAGTCTAGGTAGGCCATATCCACAGCCCTCCCTGGTCTATTACTTTGGTCACCCAGTCAAAGAAATCAATTAGATTAGTCTGACATGACCTTCCTGCTGTAAATACATGTTGCTTTTGGTCCTGTGCCCCGCTGGCCTCTAGGTACTCAACAGTTCTTTCTTTCAGAAGTGATTCCATCATTTTCCCTACCACGGAGGTCAAACTTACAGGTCTGTAGTTTCCTGCTTCTGCCTTGCTCCCACTTTTGTAAAGGGGAATCACAACTGCCCTCCTCCAGTCCTCAGGTACCACCCCATCCTGCCATGATTTGTTAAAAAGTGTGGTCAGTGGTGTCACTTGGTCCCCCTTTAGTTCTTTTAGGATTCTGGGGTGAATCCTGTCAGACCCCATTGCTTTGTCCATCTTGAGTTTTAGGAGTTCTTTCAGGACTCTTTCTTCTGTGAATGGACTGGTATCAACCCCCTACCCAGAGTGCTTCTATTGTCTGGTTTAGGTAACTGCTCCTCATCTTCTTTTGTGAATACTGAGCAAAAGTATTCATTCAGTGTCTCTGCCTTTCACTGTCTCCTCTGCCCACCTCCCCTCTCCTTTATTAATCTTCACTATCCCTCCCTTAACCTTTCTATGCTCCCTAATGTACCTATAAAAGGTTTTATCCCCTTCTAACTGAGTTGGCTATTTTCCTGATTGTGCCTTTGCTATTCTGACTGCCTTTCCTACTTCTTTCTGCTTTAATTGATACAGTTCCTGTCGTGCTCCTTCTGTGATTCCTTATACTTTTTGAATGCAGCCTTTTTCTCCTTAACCTTCCCTGCCACCTCTTTTGAGAACCATAGTGGTTTTTTACTCCGCTTTGTTTTCTTTATTTGTTTTACACAAAAACTTGTTGCCTTTATGATGGCAGTTTTGATTTTTCTCCATTGTTCTTCCACCCCTCCTATTTGGCCATTTGCTAGTGCATTCTTCAGGTGTTCACCCATTTTGCCAAAGTCAGCCCTTCTAAAGTCCAGTATCTTTGTTTTTGTATGGCTTATCTCCATGGTTGTGCTCATTGTGAAGCACACTGTGCAGTAGTTGCTTGTTCCCAGATGTCTACTGACTTCTAAATTTGTGATCCTCTCTAAATTTGAGAGCACCAGGTCCAGTATTGCTCCCTCCCGAGTGGGTTCCAGCACTAGCTGTCCAAGGTCTGCCCCCTGCAGGGCATCAAGAATGACCATGCTCTTGGATGTGGCTGCAGTACATGTCCTCCAGTTAACATCTGGCATATTCAGGTCCCCCATTAACAGTATCTCCCCTTTTTCAGCCATTTTGAGAATGTCCTCTATCATTTTCTTGTCCATTTCCTCCCCTTGAGACGGGGGTCTGTATACAACCCTGTGCGGATTCGATGCCATTCCCCATCTCCAAGGTAACCCAGAGTGCCTCTTGTCCTCCCCTTTACTTTTTAGTTCTGTAGCTTTGATCCCTTCCCTTATGTATAGAGCTACTCCACCTCCTCTTTACCTTCCTGTCCTTCTGTAGATTGTGTACCCTAGTATGTCGACATCCCATTCATGGTTCTCGGTGTACCATGTTTCTGTGACTGGCACAATATCCAATTGTTCATCTTCCATCAAAGCTACCAGCTCAGAAAGCTTGTTTCCCAGACTACGGGCATTAGTAGTCATTGCCCTCCATTTAATGTTGGCTTGATCCTTTTTTCCCCCATCCCTGCTCTTATTGCTCTTATCTATTTTACCATTTACCCCCGAACACATCCTTGTTTGAGAGACATCA
Organism: Neoceratodus forsteri; assembly: GCA_016271365.2. Taxonomy (NCBI): domain Eukaryota; kingdom Metazoa; phylum Chordata; order Ceratodontiformes; family Ceratodontidae; genus Neoceratodus; species Neoceratodus forsteri. Next base: position 682,538,524 of record CM028131.1, on the reverse strand, counting down.
TTTTAGCCAAAGAAAATTGTCATTCTTTCAAGTTAAATCAAATCTGCCTGATGTATCACTTCTCCTGAGAGACTTGGACAAGTTTTTGTATTGAATCACCAAAACACAAACTCAGTTCCCCAAGGAGCAACTGGTGCTGCCCAAAAAGTATCACAGAATGGTTTTGCAAGCACTGCATGAAGACATGGGACACTTGGGAATTGATAAGACTTTGGGCCTTGTACAAGACTGTTTCTACTGAGTACGTATGGCTATGGAGGTGGAAAGACATTGCAAAAGCTGTAATAGGTGCATCACCCGTAAGACTTTACCCAAATGAGCTGCTCCTCTTGTAAACAGTACCAGTAGTAGGCTGATGCACTTGGTCTGTATGGATTTCCTTTCCCTTGAACCTGATCGGAAAGGAACCAGTAACATTCTAGTAGTAACTGACCACAACACCCGCTATGCTCAGGCTTTCGCCACAAAAGACCAAAAGCAACAAATGTGGCTAAAGTTTTGTGTGAAAAGTATTTTGTACACTATGGACTCCCCAAATGCCTGCACTCTGATCAAGGGAGAGACTTTGAGAGTTGTCTTATTATCTATTTATTGTTTATTTATTGAAAATGTTTCACCAGGAAAGGCACACTGAGCAAAAAGATGCTTGTCTCCCGATGCGACCTGGGGGGAGGGGCTACAGAGGAGGCAGGTATACATACAATAGTTGAGATTAGCTGCAGAGCAATACAGATAACATACAGTTGGGAGGGATTACTTTTGAACTTATTACATAAGGAGAACAGTACAGAACATAATCATCAAGGACATGGTATACATATCATGGGTACATATCAAAACAAGAACAGTACAGAACATTATCATCGGGGCAGGGTAACATATCATGGGTACACAACAAGGCAATACATGAATTACATAAGTGTGAGTAACAGAACTAGGGTGCAGTATCGGAACTTGTGTGCCAGTAGCAGGACTTGAGCTGCAGCGAGATGCACCAGTTGACAGTAGGAATTTGAGAGTGAAGTTGGGGGGTAGGGGAGGAGTGGACTACTAAACAATTGGTGTATAGGGAGGAGGTTTAGGTGAGGTGGGGGGAGGAGAGTGGAGTTAATAGCTGTGAGTAGGGCTGAAGAGTGTAGGTTAATTAGGAAGGAGGGAGAGAAGGGGGATGTTAGGAGAGAGAAGAGTGAGTAAGAGTGAGAGTGTAAGTTCGTAGGGCAGTAAATAAGCCAGACAATTAGGCATGGCCAAAGAACTGACAAGCATTTTGGGCATCAAGAAGTCTCATACTACTCCATACCACCCTCAAGGTGACCCTCCACCTGAGAGATTCAATAGAACACTGCTTAATATTCTAGGAACGCTGGATCCTAACAGAAGCCATATTGGAGCCAGCAAGTATCTTTTCCTGTCCATGCCTACAACTGTACCAACAAGCATTTGTCAATGCCGAATGTTGCTTGCTTCTATGTGCTGTTTAGGAATTTGGAAGTCATTGGAGTGCAAATATTGAAAATTCGCGAACTTACGAGCGAGCGTAGGAACTCAAGCACGACACTCAAAAAACAGTCATTTTAGGAATTTTTTCACCAAATTTTCAACATAGCCATTTTAAGACCTCTGCTCATGAACAGTGTCACTGTGATTTTCTTAATGTGTCCCATACATTGAGTTCGCACCGACTGCGCCATTGTATGCTTCATGGGTGGAAACACATTTTGGGCAAGATATGAAAATGACAGCTGCACTGCTCATAAGGAGGTGTGGTAAATGGCAATGTTGAAAATCTGGAGTGAAAATATTGAAAAATCGCGAACTTACAAGCGTGCGTAGGAACTGCGCAATGCACACTGGTATAACAGTCATTTTTTGGAATTTTTTCACCAAATGTTCAACATAGCCATTTTAAGACCTGTGCTAATGAACAGTGTCACTGTGATTTTCTTAATGTGTACCATACGTTGATTTCGCACACCGACTGCGCCATTGTGTGCTACATGGGCGGAAACACATTTTGGGCAGGATGTGAAAAATGACAGCTGTACTGCTCATAAGGAGGTGTGGTAAAATGGCAATGTTGAAAATCTGGAGTGAAAATATTGAAAATTCACAAACTTAAGAGCGTGCGTAGGAACTGCGCAACGCACGCTCATAAAACAGTCATTTTTAGGAATTTTTTCACCAAATGTTCAACATAGCCATTTTAAGACCTGTGCTAATGAACAGTGTCACTGTGATTTTCTTAATGTGTACCATACATTGATTTCGCACACCGACTGCGCCATTGTGTGCTACATGGGCGGAAACACATTTTGGGCAGGATGTGAAAATGACAGCTGTACTGCTCATAAGGAGGTGTGGTAAAATGGCAATGTTGAAAATCTGGAGGAAAATATTGAAAATTCCGAACTTACAATGCGTGAGGAACTGCTGCTAATGCACACTAGTATAACAGTCATTTTTGGAATTTTCCACCAAATTTTCAAATAGGCTTTTTGAGAGCCCACCTTGTGAACACTGGCAGTGTTGTTTCATTAGTCATTCCGGAAAGATGATTTCGCACGGTGGCTGCGAAATCACCCTTCGGGCCCAAGTAATGCCATGACAGTGACAGCATTCATGAGAAGGAGTCCCAAAAACCCCATGTTGAAAATTTGGTGCAAAAATTCTAAAAAATGCCTGAGATATGCAATAAAGTTGAAAAAAACCCTATCTATTCCATTATACAGCTTACTGGCATTTCCTCAGTTCGCGGTCAGCTTTGAAGAGTGCAGACGTGTTCCCGGTCCACCGATGATCGTCGCTCTGAGCTCCGGAGGTAAGTATGGGGTGAGAGGGGGTGTGGTGAGGCAGGGTGTGCAGTAGGTGGGTGCGAGTTGTGGAAGGGGGCAGGGAGAAGTGCCGTGGGACAGTTTTTCTATTTACAGGTGTTTTTTATTTAGAAACGATGAGGGACGTTTGCCACGCTGGGGTGGGCTCCCAGCGTGGCAGCTGAAAGGCTGTTCGGGGGGGCTGGAGCTGATGGGGGATTAGGCACCCCTGTCAGCTATAATACATTTTGCCACGCTGGGTGGGCTCCCAGCGTGGCACCTGGATGCTTGGGGGACAGTGGAGCCGACAGGGGATTGGGCACCCGCCGTCGGTGACAGCATGGGGAGAGACAGTGAGCCGACGGGGATTGGGCACCCCCATCGGCCATAATATCATTTGCCATGCTGGGGTGGGCTCTCAGCATGGCACCTGGATGCTTTGGGGGGCGTGGAGCTGGCGGGGATTGGGCTTTCCGTCAGCCATACAGTGTGGGGAGAGGGGAAGGCACGCGGAAACGCGCGGTGTGCGTGCGTGCGCGTGTGTGTGTGTGTGGGGGGGAGAGAGCTCTGCTCACTCAAGCGGAGCTTTCCCTTTCAACTGTATGCCACTGCATTTTCAGTTTGTCATAGACAGCTGCAGCAGTGATTGGGGAACTGGGGCCATGCCTGCAAACACACTGACTGCATTGGAAGACGGGCTGACACACCTCTGAAAACTCGGATGATGGCACTATGTTTCTTGCACATTGCAAGCAACATAAAAATGACTCAGCCGGGTTCTCACCCTATTTCCTAATGTTCAGATGACAAGCCATGCTTCCAGTGGACTTATGTTTCCGGGTGACAGCAGATGGTGCCTTACCAGAGATATACTTGGAGTATACCAGGAGATTGCTTGCACAACTGTCAGAAGCCTATCAGGTGGTCCAAGAAGCAGCTGCAAAGTCCGGCCTAGCAAACAAAAACAGATATGACAAGAGAGTCCGAGAACAAGCTCTTCAGCCAGGACATAGAGTATTGATTCTGAATTTGGGGAAGCCAGGCAAACACAAGATTGAAGACCGATGGAAACCTGATCCTTATGTAATTGTGGAACAGCTTCCCAACTTGCCAGTATTCCGATTAAGAAAAGAAAGAGGAAACATGGTGGTTTAAACGCTGAATCAAAACCACCTCTTGCCAATTGGTCAGCTGTTGCCAGAACTTGTTAATTCAGTACCTCTCTCATCACAACGAAGACCAGTCACTACAAATGAGACAAGACAAAGAAACAACAGTCAAGTTCAACCATCAATACCTGTCACCCATCAGCGACTCGGTCTGATGTGTTCAACAGTAGTTCTAGTTCATAGGATGAAGAACCTTACATTCGTCCAATAGGTTCTATGTGATAACGGCGACTGCTGAACAGCTAGCTGCATTATCGCAACGTCAGGGTGACGAAAACATTTTCATCACCCTGACATCCTCGGTGCATGGAAGAACAGTGCCGGGGATGTAGTTGTTTTGCTTTCTGTGGGGGGCTGCACCCCCCCACACCCACACCCATGTGGGGGGGGCAATGCCCTCCACATCCCCCTACTAAAGGATTCTCAACTCCAGGGGAGTGCATGTTGGGGAGGGGGCAAAAGCAAAAAAAGCAAGTTTCAGCCAGGCACAACAAAATTGCAGTAGCGCCTGGACCCAGACCCGAACCTAGTACCACCCACACTGCAAGTAGAGGCCAACCCCCGATGCCACGGCGCAGCTCGACAGCTGACTGCAGCCTCCCCATCCCTCTGCCCCCCTAACGGCCCATGTTAGCCGTGCTGCATACCCCCCATGTATGCCCATATAGTGACATCCTGTCACTGCAGTCACCCACCCTACCATATCCGTCACCCAACCCCCATCGCCATTCAGGCTTTCACCCACAACGCATCGCCGTTTCAGACGGTGCCTTACTTCAGGCGCCAACATCACAGGCTACCATCCAATATCACTTCAGTATCAGCCTGCACCATTTCCCATGCGCTTTCCCTTTTTAGCACCTGGAGAGAGTAAGGCAAGTCATTCCAGGCCATTGAATCTGGCTGCAGTACCCTTTGTTCCGACTGACACTGGGCCTACAATCAGGAACCATGTTCCAAATGCAAGGAATGTTGAGACTCCAGTAATAGAGCCAGTCCAGGACCTTGAAAGATTTGAACCCACTGTGTCTGAGTATGCAGGACCCTTTAATGATCCTGATCAAATCATTGCCGAGGAACTTGTGGTACCCTGCTGCTCTGGTAGAGAAGTCAAGCACCAAGTAAAGCTCACCTATGATGTCCATGGTGTCCCGTCTGATCTCCCTGTCAATGTGGTGCATAAAAAGGTTAATCTGCTGCCTAACCCGCTATTGCTGCCCCCTTGTGCTGCCCCCAAGTCATAATAGGGAGGTGTACATGTACATGTACACCATAGTGGGAAAGTAATTATACCAGTGCATGCCCTGTGTTTTAAGAAATGCAATGCTAATGTTGGTTAATGAGATTATCAGGTGTATTAGATAGCATGTGATGTATTGCATTGCAATCTATGATGTTTCAGGCCTTGATAAGGATGCCAAGGATTTCAGTGGGGGAGAGAATGTAACCCCCCTCCCAAGTCGGGAGCTTACCTGGGGCCCCTTCAGTGTCCCGATGCCTCCTGCAGCCATTCACTTCCTTGCTCCCCCGGCCCGCTCCTGGACTGCTAAAAGGACCAGGGAGCAGATTAACTTAGTTGTGATACCTCCTTCTCCTGAACCTTTGCAGCCAGTGATCCGTTTGGCTCCTCGCTCCACCGGCCCATTCCTGGACTGCTGCCAGGGCTGGGCAGCACTCCAGATACTTGTGGTACCTCCAAGAACCCAAGAGAGAGAGCGGCAGGTGAGCCACCAGTGTTCTTGTTTCCCCACCCCCGAACTGCCGCACGGCAGGATGGGGAGCACAGAGACAGGCTGCAAAGTTGTTTCAGCACCCCAGAGCGCCTGTGAGGAGCTGCAGCAGAAACGCCACTTACAATTCATCTCTCTGGCCCCATCGGACAGCAAAGGGAGCTGGGGGAAACCAAAATGAATAAAAATAAATACATTTAAAAGGCTCTCCGACCCAATCGAAACCTCCAGTAGGTTCGGGAGTACTGGGGATGAAATGACCACCAGGACTACAAGTCCCATAATGCCCAGTGGCCGAGAGTGCCATTTTTTCAATACTGCTCCTTCTGGGGAGCTCAAGAAATGGAGCTCCTGACAGGGCTTCTGTCCCCCCAAAGTGCCCCCTGGCCCTAGTGACCACCGGAAGGGACCAGGAGGGTCCTCTACATGCAGCCAGATGCTGCCAAGACTGTTTATTTTATTTGATAATGGACTGAGATGAACAGAACTGTATGGGGGAGGCCATATTGGATGTGGTCTGCCCAAAAACAGTGTGGAACCCTATTGGTAGCTACAGTACAGCCAATCAGGGTGTGGAGCTGAAGACTCCTGTGGACCAATGAGGTGTCGTGATTTAAATTAACATTCTGGGGTTGACAGTTTGACCCTAGGTCTTTTTTGTGTGAGTTTGTGAAGAGAAACAACTGAATTTTGACAGCTCCTGTAGCTGTCACAGCCTAAAACTATTTAGGTTGTGCCAAAATGAACTAAGAACTTTAAAACCTGTTGCCAACTGCCTGGTAAATCCCAGACAAGGGGGATTTGCCTCATCTGGACTGAACTGCTGTGTTTTGGCAACCAAGATTGCTGAGACTGCTGAGATAAGTATTTCTTTTTTGCTTGAGTGAGGTGACAAATCCACTGCCTCACTGTCCTGTTACAAGAGACTGTAATTTCTGCCAGGGGACCTGAGCTCTGAGGTCCTGCCTGCCTGCCTAACTGCTGGCCTATCTGTGAGGTGGGTGAAGACAAGTCCCTCTGTGGGGCGAAGACAACTGCCTGCCTACCTATCGAGGTGGCTGAGAACATGTTCCTCTGTGGGGTGAAGACAACTGCCTGCCTACCTGTCGAGATGGGTGAAGACAAGTCCCTCTGTGGGGTGAAGAGGATCATCATCCGCATCCACGCCAGCCTACCTGTTTTTCTCAATTCCCTGCAATGGGAGACATCCCCCAACTCCTGCATCACCTGTTCACCAAAAAGTCATGAGTACTGGGTTTTACCCAAACCAATACTTGTCTAACTGTTCAGCTAGTTAGCTGGTTAACTTACCATCTGGGCTTCCTGTGTGACCTTAGCTAAGCCCATAGCCACAGTTACAGCCAGGGTAAATTGTATATTTACATCCACTGGTGTAATTTATAACTTACCACTGCAGCACCCAACCATTGCAACAGTGCTGCACCCAGTGTCTACTCGTCACAGGCCTGCAACTCCTCGGTGTGCACACAAGGTATTTGGGAGCTCCCACAGGGACTGTGGGGTTAACTGGTGCACCAGTGGGGGGGAGAGGGACTGGGACAGGGATTACTGGATTGTAATGTACTGTGGTATCTGACTATTTTGCCTTATTACAGTGTTTATTATAAGCTTGTTGTTGAATGTTTTACTACCCTTTGTTTCCCTTGTTCCTTACCTCATTATCCAGACCCCAAAATAAACCCGTGTTTATTTTCCTGCAATATCCGAAGTATTTGCATTGTTGTGTAGTGTAATATTTGCATGCTTAGAGTGATAAGTTGGGAGGGGATTGTGTATTGTTCTACCTGTCACCAAGGGAGGGGGGTGTATTTCATTTCCTGTCGGGAAGCACTCTGGCAGTCTGCTGCTATAAGGATCCCCATATGTGGAGGCACCGCACTACAGGAGATTCTGGGTTCAAATCCCAGTGGTGCCTCGGATAAATACTGTTCAAGGGTTGTCTCTCATTCTGTTGGTTCCCCTTTATCCTCTTCCTCATTCATCTCCTCCTGCACATGTTAAAAAAATGCCTGAGGCTGGAGAGGGGGACAGGAACAGTTGTAAGATTTCCCATGGCTTGAAAAGTATGGAAGAACTACATTTTAGTAATGTCCTCATCTGAGAACATACCTCTCTGTTCTACTGTTGGTTCCTAGCCCTTTTCAGGAGGGGGGAGGTGCAGTCAGATGCTTTTCTTTTGGTTTTTTCTTGACTGGTGTCAATGGCACCAAAGTATCTATAGTTTTTTCTTTTTGCCATCTTTAGAATCTGGGGTCTCCCTATCAGCCACCCTGCATTCTTTATCAGAGCTGGATGATGGCATAGCAACTCTGTCTGTTTCTTTGACTGCTGCTGGTGAGTAGGGGGGAAAGAAGAGACACCTCTTTTTCTTTAATGAATCTATCAACTAGGCAGCCTAGGAGGTAGTCCTGGTGGGCCTGAAAGGGGAGCCATCCTAGGGCCTGGTAGACAGAGTAGTGATGCGTGAAGTAAGGTGCCATCAAGGCAAACCTACAGATGCTGTTGTAGGTTGTGCTTAGTCTGGACAGGCTGGAGGATGAGGTCTGCATGTAGATGGGAGAGCAGTAGTCCAACAGGGGGTGTAAGGTGCCCTGAGTAATGGTGAGTCTTACTTCTGGGGTCGTAAAATCCTTAAGCCTGTATCTAACTTCTAACAGAAACTTCCTGCTTAGCTCTCACAAATGCAACTGCCGCTAGCCTAGTGTAAAAAAAAAAAAAAAAATATATACTCTGTTTGACAATGCTCACTGAGCGGCTCCCCCCCCTTCCTTTCCCTACTAATTCCTCCTCCCCTATTTCCCTCCCTTCTACTCCCACCAGCTCTCCCCCGACCACAAGTTTTGCACCTTTTGTTATCTTTTGCTTCGTTGGAGATTGTATTCTATTGAAACAAAATTGTAATTGAACTGTAACTTTTTTGTTTGTAAGTACTGTGTCCCTTGTACTACTGTTCTGATGTCCTCTTTGTGACGAGGTACCTTTGTAAATGAGCCTCTGGCTCAAAGGTTTCTAAACTGATGTTTAACTAAATAAATAAATAACTCCTAATCTCTGGTTGACTCGCCGGACGGTAAGTCCGATGTGATCAGAAAGTCAGGTGAGGTTGAGGATCACTCACAGGTAATTGAAGGAAGTCACTAACTCAAGGGGTTAAGACCATGTAGGGCATGCTAGTGTATTAAAGTTGGTAGAGTAAATATCAGAGTAGACCCCCCCACAGGTCCTTTCATATGGATCTTTTGCCAGTGTTGGCTACCTCAGTGAGAAACAACAGGCAGCTCATTACACAAGTGGATACAGATGTGACAATGGAGACATGTAACTCAGTCAAATGCTAATTTATTCAGAATATGAGGACAGAATAAAAGCAAAGAGTTCAAATCATTACACAGTATTTAACACACAAAGCATTAGAGACTCAATTATTCCCCTTTGCCCTGCACCATATCTGTTCAAGTATGAGAGACAAAGTCCTTGGAGCTCGAACTGTGAGCTGTCAGAGTGAGGTTTGGTGAGTCAAGGTTTCTCTCCCTGTATATCACAAATAGTGTCTGGTCTCCAGCATGTGTTGGTTGTCCACTTAACTCTTGGGTTAAAAAAAAATAAGTTACCTGTAATCATAGTTCTAGGTGTGGTATATTGTGTACATCCACACTTCTGGCAGGATCCTTTCCCTTTAAGAGCTGGCTGGAAGGTCTTCAAACTGGCTCCTCCCACCTATCAAGGTAGTATCCTCCTCTGCACCACCCCATGACAACAGATCTTGCACGCTGGAAGCAAAAGGAGTGCCACTTGCCAGGGGAGGTCGGGTGGGTGATGTGGATGTACACCATATACCACTGTTAGAACTACGGTTACAGGTGAGTAATCTGCTTTTCTAGGGACATGGCTATGGTGTACTATACACACTTCTGGCAGACTCCTATCAGTGGGGATGTGGATATAGTACACTAGCCACACTTGTAGTGCACACCCCCTACTTAGGGAACAGAGATTGGAGAACCAAGGCCCCAAAATCAGCATCCCAGCGTGACTCAAGGTCAATGTGGTAATAGGAGATGAAGGAGTGTGCTGACTTCCAGGTAGCAGCCCTGCAGATCTCCTGGATAGGGACATCCCTGGAAGCAGCCACCGAGGTAGTGGTATGTGTGGTGGAATGAGCCCTAAGCACAATGGGAGGCTCCCTACCAGCCAAGCAATCCACCTACCAATTGTTTGTTTATCTGCTGGTCTGCCAGGTGCTTCAGTGTAGGTGACAAGGAGTTGGCGAACCTAACCCCAAACGCTAGCCATACACTCCTTATAATAAGTGAGCATTTGCCTCAGGTCCGAAGTATGGAGCCTGTGCTCGGCCTCCAAGACTGGAGTGGTGAAAAACACCGGAAGATACATCACCTGGTTAAGGTAAAACTCTGAAATAATCTTCAGGAGGAACTTCGGGTTGGAGTGAAGACAACTTTGTCCTTGTGGAAGACCAGATAGGGAGACTCCACAGACAGTGCCTGGAGTTCACCGATCCTTCTGGCGGAGGTGATAGCCACCAAGAAAGGTGGTCTTCCTCAACAGATGTGAGATGTGACATCTGTGCATGAGTTCAAATGGCTTGCCCATAAGCATCGCCAAAACCAGCAGCAAGTCCCACAGTGGTGGTGGTTCACGCACCGGCAGGGAAAAATGGTTAAGGCCCTGGAAAAAGCACCCAACCACCTTCTCCTACACCACTGTTGGCATGTCAGCCTGCACTGGGTATGCAGAGATAGCTGCCAGGTGCACCTTAAGGGTCGTCGACCAGAGGCCCAACAGAGAGGGACCATAGGTATGCCAGAATGCTTGCTACCGGGCAAGACAATGGGTCTAACTCCTTGCCCTGACACCAAACAGAAAATCTTTTCCATTTGTAGGCACTGCACTGGTGGGTCGACTGTTTCTGAGAGGCCTCCATGACATGGAAGACCTCATCAGACAGACCCAAAGTTTGGATCTCTAGCCACTCAGGAACCAAGCTGTCAAGTGCAGGGATTGAAGGTCCAGGTGGAGCATCTTCCCCTGAAAGCAAGAGAGCAGGTCTGGGTAGAGAGGCGATCTCCACTGGGGCCTGCTGTGGAGGCTGAGGAGATCAGTGTACCAGAACTGGTGAGGCCAGTCTGAAGCCACCAGTTTCATCTGGGCCTTGTCCCTCCATGCCTTGAGCAACACCTTGTGGATCAGGTAGAAGGCATACAGGAGACCTTGAGTCCAGGGTCTCGTGAAGGCATCTCCCATCAGTGTCCTGCACTGAGGGGGCGGGCGGAAAACAGCTTCAGTGTTGCATTCTCCCGGGAGCAAATAAGTCGATCAGAGGAGAGCCCCAGAGGGAGAATAGGTGATTGGCCACCTCCTGGTGAAGGGATCACTAGTGGGATGCTTCGCCCACTTGGCTGAGAGCATCTGCCTGCTGTTTGGATGCAAAGGCCACGTGAATCACCAGAAAGTTGGCGTACAGGCTGCGGATGAAGGTCCAGGTGCAGAGAGCTTCCCAGTACAATGGAAGGGAATATGTCATGTCCTGCTTGTTGAGGCAGTACATGATGGTCATGTTGTTCAACTGGACATGGACCACCTGACCCTGCACTGTAGGAGTGAAAGTTGCCAGAGCAAGGCACACTGCATGGAGCTCCAGCAGGTTAATGTGACATCAGGACTCATTGGGGTCCAGATCCCGTGGGCTCTGTGGATCCCCATGTGTGCTCCCCATCCTGACAGAGATGCATCAGTCATGAGAGTGACCGTTGGCTCTGGGTGTATGGGACTCCTTCCTGCAGGTGGGCTGGGACAAGCCACCACTGACTGGCATCCCACATCAGCTGAGTCACCCTGACCAGACGGTCCAAGTGTCCAAGGTGCTGAGACCACTGGTGAGCCATTTCCAACTAAAGAGGGTGCACTCGCCAGCAAGCTCACTGGACTATGCTGGTGCAAGCTGCCATGTACCCCAAGAGGTGCAGGAAGTCCCAGGCAGGGTGCAAGTGCCCAACCTGAAATGAGCCAACAAAGGAGGTAAGATCCTCCACCCTGTCCACTGGGAGGTGGACCATGGCCAGAATGGAGTCAAGCTCTGCCCCAACAAAGTGGATCACCTGGGAGGGGTCGAGTTCCAACTTGATCATATTGACCAAGAGGCCTAAGGCTGAGCAGGTCTGGAGGGCCAGGTCTCTGGACTGCTCCACATCCACCTAGGAGGAACCCTCAATCAGTCAGTTGTTCAGACAAGGGTAAACCCAGGCACCTCAGCACTGCAGGAAGGCTGCCACCACCACTATGATGCATTTGGTGAAGACCCTGGAGGACCAAGGAAAGGCCAAATGGTATAGCATGGAACTTGAGGAGAGTCCCCTCTGAGCAGATGTGCAGGGACTGCTGATGGGACGAACGGATGGGAATGTGGAAGAAAGTGTCCTGAAAGTCCAGGGAGCAGAACCACATGTCCTGCTCTAGGGATGGAATGATCTGATTCAGAGTGACTAATCGAAATCTGCATGGCCTCAGATACTTGTTGAGATCATGCAGATTCAGTATGGGGTGCCAACCCCCCATCCTTTTCAGAACCAGAAAGTATCTGGAGATGAACCCCAGACTGGCTGTGGAGGCTAGGGACATGGGACACAGTGTCCTTTTGCAGGTGCTGGGTGATGTCCTCCTAAAAGGCAGACAACATGTCCACAGGCACCACATCCCCACCTCCATGGGACATGGGCTTAGCTGGGTGGGGGATCCTCGAATTCTAGAAGTAATCCCCAATCTATCACTTTGAGCACCCATTGGTCTGAGGTGATCTGGGACCAAGTGGAAGCAAAATGGCAGAGCTGGACCCTCACGGGAGTGTCACAGGCCCATTCCTGGGGGCAGGATTCCCTGGGTTTACAGCGAACTCCCTTGAGTACAGCCTGTGCGGTGTGGGTACAGACCCCCCCATGTCCTTCCAGGGTACCCGCTAGGTTTACAACTGAGTGTCCAGATGGGTGACACCATATTTAACAACTGCCTGGCAGAGATCCAGACTTGGATGACTCATAGCTGGTTAAGACTCAACCCAGATAAGACTGAGATGCTGGTGGTGGATCCGGGTCATCGTGGTGGGGAGGGGAGTTTGTGGGAACCCCCTGGTCTTGTACTGGGTTGTACCACTGATCCCATCCATACGGGCGATGGATCTGGGTGTGAACCTCGACAACGGCCTGACATTTGATGCTCAGGTGTCGGTCATCATTAAGAGTGGATTTTACCATCTGAGGAACATTGCCCAGATCTGGAACCTGTTACCACCTGAGGACCTAACCTCACTGGTACATGCTTTCATCACATCCAGGTTGGATTACTGTAATACCCTGTACCTAAGGCTATCTGGAGGCAGCCTCCACTGGCTGCAGCTGGTGAAGAATGTGGCGGCAAGATTATTGACAGGCACGCAAAGGTGTGATCATATTACTCCTGTTCTCCACAAACTGCACTGGCTGCCAGTTAGGTGGAGGATTGCCTTTAAGGTCAGATTACTGACCTATAAGGCCCTACACAAAAGAGGACCAGTCTACCTGCAAGATCTCTTTGTGCCCCATTGTTCATCCTGGGCTCTCCATTCCACCAATGGCTGCCTCCTTTATTTTCCCAGAGTTAGGTTGCAGCACTCTGGTCATCGAGCATTTTCAGTGGCCGTGCCTACCCTGTGGAACTCTTTGCCTAAACAACTGTGGGAGGCACCCTCGGTGGAAACCTTCAAAAAGGGACTAAAAACTTTTTATTCAACCAGGCTTTTAATGGATAAATATTTTGATTTACTGCTTATTGTACGGATAGTTTTTATGTATATTGCTGTTTGCTCCAAGTGGATTGTTAGTGAATTGATTGTCCAGTTTGTTGTATTGTGTTTTAATTTGTGAACTGTGAAGCGCTCCAAGTCTCCAGAATGGGGTGTTACAGAAATAAAGTACCTATCTATCTATCTATCTATCTATTTGCACTGGCGTTTTCAGACCTTGCCCTATGTGTGATGTTCATGTCATACCATACGCTTGTAACACAATACTCCATCTTAGGAGCTTCCTATTAGTTTTCCCCATTTGGTTCAGCCATTTTAGAGGACTGTGGTCTGTTTGTACCTCAAAGCACCTCCCACTGAGGTAGGGCTCTAATTTCTTTAGCAATCACACCAATTCCCGACACTCTATCTCCACAGTGGAGTACACCTGCTTGCATGGAAGTAACTTTTTACTGAGGTACACAATGGGGTGATCTTTCCCATGCTGGGATGCCTGGCTGAGGACTGCTCCAATCCCCACATCAGAAGTGTCCATCTGGCCAGCTCACCAGTGCAGTGGTTGGTTTTCCGCTTGCGACTCCAGTGAACTGGGTTCAGGAATGAACCCGGGTTGTCAGAAGGCCGGCCGGGGGGAGAAGGATCAAGCATCCTCAGGACAGCTCTTCTTCTCAGAGGAGGTGGGGGGTCTTTGTGCTCAGTGCAGGAGTGACACCTAGCAGAAGCTAGGTGCATCACCCTACGCACCAACGCACGGTCAAGGGATTTCTGGGGCGGGCGTCATTGCACATCTCCACCCCAGCCTATAGGAGGTAAAATCTCCTCCACATGTAGCCATCTCTATGACACCTTGCCCCGGACTTTATTAGCTGCCTGGCTGAGGCTCTCCCCAGACGTTTACACGGCACTGGTGCTTACATGGTGCCATGCCCCGCCCCTGGGGGGCAAGCTAGAGGACTGGGAGAGCAAGGGGCTCAACAGGCAGTGGAAGCCACGGGGGCACCGTGACCAGGGTGGAGCTCTGATGACTCAGCAGGAGGGGAAAAAGACAAAATAAATATAAAAAAAAAAGAAGTGTCCATCTATACCACAAATGGATGGGTGTAGTCTGTGCTGGCCAGCACCAGGATACTGCACAGAGTGGCTTTCAGGTGTGTGAAGGCCCTCTCATATGCTGGGTCCCAATTCATTTTCTTAGGCTGTCTCTCTTTTTAATAGGCCAGTTAGAGGATCTCTCTGCCAAAGTGCTATAGTTGGGTACAAATTTTCTATAGTACCCAGCAGTCCCAGGGAAGTTCCTTACCTGCTTCTGGGTCTCAGGCGTGGGCCACACCTCAATTGCCTCTATTTTTGCAGTGTTTGGATGGAGTTGCCCCACTACATGTCCCAAACAGGTCACCTCTGCCATAGCCACTTGGCACTTCTCTGCTTTCACAGTTAGTACTGCTGTCTGTACTCTGCCCAACACTTCCCTCTGATGGGTCAGGTGCTCCTCCCAGCTATGGCTGAATATGGCAATGTCATCTAAATATGTCACTGCATAATTTTCTGTACCATGGTGCACATGAGTTGCCAACCATTGGAAAGTGGCAGGGGCATTCTTCACCCCAAAGGCCATTACCTTAAACTCGAATAGGCCTATTGGAGTGATGAAGACTGACTGTTCCCTAGCCCTTGCAGTCAGTTCTACCTGCCAGTACCCCTTGATCAGGTCTATGGTCATCAGGTAGATCACACCCCCAGCTTGTCCAGCAACTTGTCAGTGCAGGGCATCTGGAGGGTCTCAGACTTTGTGATGGCATTGAGCTGACAGTCTACACAGAAGCATGTAGTCCTGTCCAGCTTGGGGATGAGGACTACAGGTGAGGTCCAGGGACTGTGGGATTTCTAGATCACCCCTAGATCCAACATCTCTTCCACCTCCCTCCTAATATATTTTAAGATGGACTCAGACACCTGGTAGGCTGTCCAATGTATGGGTGATTGGAAACCAGTGTCCATGTCATGAACTGCTAATGGGGTCCATCCAGGCTTGGATGTAAACAAAGGGCAAAGTCCTGTAAAACTTTTCCCACTTCCTGTGCCTGTTCAGGTGTTAGCTGTGGGGA
Organism: Neoceratodus forsteri; assembly: GCA_016271365.2. NCBI lineage: Eukaryota > Metazoa > Chordata > Ceratodontiformes > Ceratodontidae > Neoceratodus > Neoceratodus forsteri. Next base: position 682,522,897 of record CM028131.1, on the reverse strand, counting down.
TAGCTTGATGGCCTCCACAGATGCCTCCCGCTTGCTCTCAGCCAGTAAGTCGAGAGAGGGATCCTCCTCTTCCATCTCCTCCTTAGGATTAGAAACTGCAAATACCTTGTCAGCCCTATTGAAATAGGACTTCATCATGTTGATATGGTACATTCTCTGGGTGTGTCTCTGGTCAAATAACTCCACAGTGTAACTTACATTGTTTACCTGCTGGACTACCTTGTATGGTCCCGCCCACTCTGCCAGCAGCTCGTATTTCCAGATTGGGATCAGAACCATAACTTCCTGTCCTACTCCGTACGAGCGAGCTCTGGCTCCGCAATCGTACCATGTCTTTTGTCTCTGCTGGACCGCTGACAGGTTGCTCTGGGCTACTCACACAAGTTTCTTCAGCTCTACCTTAAACTTCAAAACATACTCTACTACTGGAGTCCCCTAGGTGGCATGCTTGCCTTCCCAGTCCTCCCGTATCAAATTTAGGGGCCCCCGCACTGTACGTCCATACAAGAGCTGAACAGGGGAAAATCCTGTAAACTATTGTGGCACTCCCCTGTAGGCAAACAGCAGCTGGGGAAGGTATCTCTCCCAGTCCTGCCCATGCTGTTCTGCAAACACCCTGAGCATGGTTTTCAAGGTCCCATTAAATCTTTATACTAGCCCATTTACTTGGGGTAGTAATGCATCGTGTGTCTATGCAGCACCATGCACCTCTCCCACAAACACTTTATCAGGTCCAACATGAAATTACCCCCTTGATCAGAGATAACCTCCTGCGGGAACCTACATGGGAGAAAATCCCTAGCAAGGCATCCGCCACTCTTCCTGCCTTAATGGAGGGCAGGGCAACTGCCTCCGGATATCGGGCGGCATAATCTACCACCACCAGGAAATACTTTTTCTGGAAGACCTTGGGGTGTTCAAAGGACCAGCAATATCCATTCCCACCTTTAGGAAAGGTTCCTCCACAATAGGTAAAGGAATTAAAGCAGCTTTTGCTTTTCCTCCTGCCTTCCCTATTCGCTGACACTGGTGACAGGATCTGCACTATTCTTTCACTTGCTTGGTAAAGTTGGGCCAATAAAAATTATGAGTTAATTGCTGCATAGTGCAAGCAATGCCCAGACATCCTGACATGGGACTATCATGAGCTATAAGTCACGATACCCCTGGGGAACAACAAGCTGCCTGCCCATCACCCTCCCCATCTTCATGTCCTGTGTATACAGTAGTCCAATGTCCCAGAAAACCTTATGTTTTATGTCACTGCCTTGTGCCCCATCAGACTCTGCACAGGCCCTCAGTTTCTCTAAGCTAGGATCAGTCCTCTGAGCTGCTGCTAAGTCCTCACACTTTCCCAAAACATGGGGCATGTCCCCTTCAGCTCCCAAACTGAGGTCCATAGCTGCAGCATTCAGGGATTCAGCATCACAACAAGCCCCGTCCCACTTGCTCTGTGTTCCCCCTCCCGCCTCAGAGTCAACTTCAGTAGCTGTCTGGTAAATACAGTGGCGTGAAAAAGTATTTGCCCCCTTCCTGATTTTCTCTATTATTGCATATTTGTCACACTGGATGTTTTCAGTTCTTTAGACAAAATATAATATTAGATAAAGGGAACCTAAGTGGACAAATAACACTTTTTTTTTTTACTTATTTCATTTATTTAATGAAAAAAGTTAACCAACACCAACTGGCACTGTGTGAAAAAGTAATTGCCCCCTAGTTAAATCAACCCAATTAAAGGGATAATTAGAGTCAGCTGATTGAACACAGCCAGGCTTGATTACAGCCAGCCCTGCTCAATATAAACCTCACTTATTTTGGCCCTTACCATCAGAGTCACATTGCCAGCACAAAGATTCAACAAGCACATTATGCCATGATCAAAGGAAGTTCTGGAAAGATCAGAAAAACATTTTGTTGCCCTCTATCAGTCTGGAAAAGGGTTACAAGCTATTTCTAAGGCTCTGGGACTCCATCGAACCACAGTGAGAGCCATAATCTCAAATGGAGAACACTTGGAACAGTAGTGAACCTTCCCAGGAGTGCGGCCTGCCAAAATTACTCCAAGGGCGAGTGTAAAATCATCCAAGAAGTCTCAAAGGATCCTAAAACAACATCCAAAGAACTGCAGGCTTCTCTTGCCTCAGCTAAGGTCAGTGTTCATGACTCCACAATCAGAAAGAGACTGGGCAAAATGGGCTTCATGTGAGAGTAGCAGGCGGAAACCACTGCTAACCAAGAAGAACATAAATGCTCATCTCTCATTTGCCAAGAAGCACCTGGATGATCCACAAGCCTTTTGGGAAAATGTTCTATGGACAGATGAGTCCAAAGTGGAACTTTTGGACAACATGGATCCCTTAATGTCTCGCGTAGCAAACACAGCATTCCACAGTAAGAACACCATACCAACAGTCAAACATGGTGGTGGTAGTGTGATGGTGTGGGGATGCTTTGCTGCCTAAGGACCTGGATGACTTGCCATAATTAAAGGAACCATGAATTCTGCTCTGTGCCAGAAAATTCTTAAGGAGAATGTCCAGTCATCCTTCCGTCAGCTGAAGCTGAAGCGTAGTTGGGTCATGCAGCAAGACAATGATCCAAAACACAAAAGCAAGTCCACATCAGAATGGCGAAAAAGAAGTAAAATTAAAGTTTTGGAGTGGCCTAGTCAAAGTCCAGACTTAAACCCAATAGAGATGCTGTGGCAGGACCTGAAACGTGCAGTTCATGCTCGAAAACCTACCAAATGTTACTGAATTAAAGCAGTTCTGTGAGGAAGAGTGGGTTAAAATTCCTCCACAGCGATGTGAAAGACTGATATTGAATTATAGGAAGTGTTGGGTTGCAGTCCTTGCAGCTAAATGTTATGTAACCAGTTATTAAGTGTAAGGGGCAATTACTTTTTCACACAGTGCCAATTGGTGTTGGTTAACTTTTTCATTAAATAAGTGAAATAAAAAAAAAAACAAGTGTTATTTGTTCACTCAGGTTCCCTTTATCTAATATTACATTTTGTCTAAAGACCTGAAAACATCCAGTGTGACAAATATGCAATAATAGAGAAAATCAGGAAGGGGGCAAATACTTTTTCACACCACTGTAGCTACTCGGATGAGTTCTATCTCCCTTTTATCACCCTCACCAGCAAGAGATGCAGGCTAGTGGACTAGCCTCCCAATCTCTCTTGCATGAGCTTCTGTGAGGTTTGGAAGATCACAGGAGGCCCTAGCCATCTGACTCTAGGTACCGGCACATACCACTCCCTGCTGAACATCATTCCCTAAAACAATATCCACAGTGAGTGTGTCTACTACAGCCACCTTTTGCACCCTTTCTCCTGCATCACCCCAGTCCAGGATAACACTGGCTAGTGGCAGGGTTTTCTCCTCTCCAGTGAATCCCTTTACAGACACAAACTGATATGGCAGAAGTTACATAGGCCAAACCTAATCCCCTTTTACCAGGGTAAGAGATGCCCCAGTGTCCCTTAACCCTTGGGTCTGCATTCCATTCACTGTAACTGAATCCATGTACTCCTGCATATTCATAGGAATAGCCTCAGGGATACAATTCACAACCAGATCAGCTGGAAGGACCCCTTTTATACCTTATGTATTTTTAGGACACTGCCTGGCAATATGCCCTGACTTTTTACAGAGCCAACAATCACTATTCTTTTCCCAAAAGCCTGTTTTAATTCACTGTGGTTCCCCTCTTTCTGCAGAGGCAACAAGGGTTTTGGTTGCCCTGAGGGTGTGCTTTCCTCCTTACCACTGCAATCCCTGCTCCCACACTTCCCTTCAGAGTAGGCCTGCTGCTCCTGGCATATCGGTCAGCAAGCTCAGTAACTTGGTTTGCTGTCTGAGGGTCCTGGTCCTCTAGTCAGGTTTTCAGTTCTGCTGGACACTGTTCCAACAATACAATTTCCTCAATTGCTTCCACTGAGTTAGCTTTTACCCCCTCCCAAAAACGTTTTAAAAACTGACATTGTTTTGTGGAGAGTTCCTCTAAGCTCAGTTCAGGGCCCTTCCTGAACTTCCGAAATTTCACTCTGGAGGCCTCAGGACTTAAATCATAGTTTTTTAATAAAGCAATTTTGAGTTTATCATAGACCTGCCTGTCAACATTGTCCATTTGCCTCAGCACCTCACGCCCCTTCCCAGTAAGCAGCGGCAATAACTGAAAGCTCCAGGACTCCTTGGGTATTTTCGCCTGAATGCAGACCTTTTCAAATGAATTTAAAACAACTTCCATGTCCTCCCCCTCTTTAAATTCCACAATTAATTTAGAATTTAGCTTATACTCCAAACCTGGAGTTTCATTTTCAACCCCCCCCCACCTACCTTCTCTGGCGCTTGTTGTTGAAACTTTAGTTTCTCCAGCTTGAAGTCCCATTGGCATTGTTTGTCCTGCAGCTCTGCTTCAAGCTCCAGTCTTGTCTGCGTGAGCTCCCTTTAACATTGTTTTTCTTACATGGCAAGCTCCAATTTTTTCATCTCCAACTGCAGCTTTATCCTCTCCAGATCAAAATCTGCAGTGGCTTTCCCTTGGTTCTGTGGCTCCTGGTCCGTTCTGGTCCCGCTTGCCTCTGTCCTGAATCTGGTTACTGCGATTCCATCCAGCAACTCTACGGCCAAGGTCTGGTCCCCTGCAGTCACCGACTATGACTTGAAGCCCCGGGCTTCTGCCTGGTCATCGGCTGCCAAGAGGACTTCTATGAGGTGCTTTTTAGTGCACCCATCATACAGGACCCCTCTCTCCTGACACAGCTGTTTCAGCTGCTCCACAGTGTAGTCATTGTAGCTGGAAGCCATCTTCCCTCCCTGCACTACCACTGGTCTAATTTAGTAAAACAAACAAACAGGGTAGGGAAAAACAGGTTACTCACCTGTAACAGTAGTTCTAGGAGTGTTATATGATGTTCATCCACACTTTCTGGTAGTGCCTTTCCCTTTAAGACTTCTCCAGAATGTTTTCAAGCTGGCTCCTCTTACCCACTTGGGTGGTAACTCCTTTAGCTCTGCCCCATGATGCCAGATCTTGTTCACTGGAAGTAGTTGTGTGCACCAAACCCAGGGGAGGTCAGGCAGGTCTGTGTAGATGAGCATCATATACCACTCCTAGAACTCCTGTTACAGGTGAGTAACCTGTTTTTCTAGGGATGTGGATATGATGTTATAGCCACACTTTTTGGCAGACTCCTAGCAGTTCTCCAAGAGGAGAGGGGCAGGGTGCCCCTACTTGGGAAACAGAGATTGGAGAACTGAGGCCCCAAAACCTGCATGACTTGAGGTCAATGTGGTAATGGGCAATGAAGGTATGTGCGGACCTCCAGGTAGCAGCCCTGCAGATTTCCTGGATAGGAACTTCCCTGGAAGCAGCCACTGAGGCAGCGGTATGGCGGGTGGAATGAGCCCTAAGCCCTATGGGAGGCTCCCCACCTGCCAACCTATAGCAGAGGTTAATGCAGGATACAATCCACCTGCCAATTGTTCATATGGCTGCCGGTCTACCAGGTGCAACTTCAGCATAGGCAACAAACAGCTGGCAAACCTCTCTCTGAACTCCAGCCTTGTGCTCTTTGTAATAAGTGAGCGCTTGCCTCAGGTCCAAAGTATGGAGCCTGTGCTCAGCCTCCAAGGTGTGCTTGGTGAAGTACACTGGGAGATTAATCTCCTGGTTAAGGTGAAACTCTGACACAACCTTTGGGAGGAACTTCAGGTTGGGGTGAAGGACAACCTTGTCCCTGTGGAAGACCAGGTAAGGAGACTCCACCAAAATCGCCTGGAGCTCACCGATCCTTCTGGCTGATGTGATAGCCACCAGGAAGGCAGTCTTCCATGACAGGTGAGACATGTCACACCTGTGCATCGGTTTGAATGGTTTGCCCATGAGCTTTGCCAGTACCAGCAACAAGTCCCAAGGTGATGGTGGTTCATGCATCAAAGGGGAAATGTGGTAGAGGCCTTTAAAAAGCACCAGACCACCTTCTCCTGCACGGACTACTGACTGGCCCATGCTTAGTAAGCAGAGATGGCTGTCAGGTGCACCTTTAGGTTTGTTGACCGAAGGCCCAACAGAGAGGGACCAAAGGTAATCAAGGATGCTAGCCACTGGACAGACAAAGGATCCAACCGCTTGTCCTGACACCAAATGGAGAACCTTTTCCATTTGAAGGCATAGCACTTCCTATTTGACTCCTTCTGAGATGCCTCCACAACAGTGAGAACATCTTCAGAGAGACCCAAAGCCTGGAACTCTAGCCGCTCAGGAACCAGGCTGTCAGGTGCAGGGATTGAAGGTCCGGATGGAGTACCTTCCCCTGACAGATGGGGAGCAGGTCCAGGTGGAGAGGATGATGCCTTGGGAGCCTGCTACTGAGGCTGAGGAGATTGGGGTACCAGAACTGGCGGGGCCAGTCTGGAGCCACCAGGATCACCTGGGCCTTGTCCCTCCTGGCCTTGAGCAATACTTTGTGAATCAAGAGAAGTGGAGGGAAGGCACAGAAGAGGCCTGGGGTCCAGGGCCTTGAGAAGGCATCCCCTTGCAGCATTTTCTGCTGAAAGGGGTGGGCACAAAACAGCCTCAGCTTTTCGTTCTCCCTGGAGGTGAACAGGTCCACCTTAGGGGTGCCCCACTGGTAGAACATATGATGTCATACCTCTAGGTGGAGAGACTACTTGTGAGATGCCTCACCCACATGGCTGAGAGCATCTGTAAGCTGGTTGCAGGCCTCTGCCACATGGATGTCTAGGAGATCAGCCCCCAGACTGTGCACGAGGGTCCACACATGGAGTGCTTCCTTGCATAACAGCAGGGAGTGCATTCTGCCCTGTTTGTTGAGGTAGTACATAGTCGTGGTGTTGTCTGTCCAGATATGGACCACCTGACCCTGAATGTGAGGAGCAAAGTCAGTCAGTGCCAGCTGAACTGCTCAGAGCTTCAGCAGGTTGATGGGGCACTGGGACTCCTCGGGGTTCCAGAGTTCATGGACTCTGTGTTCCCCCAGGTGGGCACCTCAGCCCATGAGAGGCATCAGTCATCAGGATGACTGTCAGCTCTGGGTGGACAAATGGGATCCCTTCCTGCAGATGTTCTGGGACTGACCACCACTGGACAGCATCCCACATCCGCTGGATCACAGTGACCAGCTGGTCAAAGTGACACTTGCGCTGAGACCACTGGCTGGCCAGCTCCCACTGCAGACAGCGCATTCTCCAGCAGGCCCAATGGACCACACTGGTACAGGCCATCATGTAACCCAACAGGTGCAGGAAGTCATAGGCAGGGTGCAATTGCCCAATGCAAAATGATCGGCCAAAGGAGGAGAGCACCCCCGCCCTGTCCACCAGGAGATGAGCTCTGGTTCTGCAAGAGTCGAGCTCCACCCCACTGAAGTTGAAGTCGTGAGTGCTGTAATTAGAAAGTACCTAAGACAGCAACCTAATATTGTGGTAGACATTCAGAGAAAAGAGGGAATTGTAAATACATTTAAAGATTATCCTAAATTTGAAACTTATGACAAGAAATTAAAAGAGAAAGTAATTAAGGAAGAAACAAAAATAAAATGAAGGAAGCTCAAAAAATTTAAGAGGGACAGACAAGATTATATACACAACGGTTTTTTTCCTGGAATAAAAATACTGCAGGGAATAGACACCAATATTACAGATGCAGTGTAGCAGGACCTGGAATCAACAGACAGACCCAGAGGATATACCTGAAACAAATGCTTCCACAGCAGCCCATTCCATTCTTAGAAATAGGAACCACTGACCAAACTACTACACATCGACAAGTGATTCTCACAATCAAGAAGAGATTTTTTAGATGAAGAACAACAAGTACTGGAGCAAACACCAGCCCAGAGAACAAAGGAGTGCCACGTCCAATTCCAGTCTACACCTCAGAATGAACAGAGAACCCAACGACAGGACCTATACCCAAATCCAGCAAGAGGTGGACCAGGAGGGGTGGCAAAAGGCATAAACACCAGAAGAGGATCCAAGAGAGGGAATTAACTCTTCAGGAGGGTATAGCAATTAACATTTCTGGGACTACACTAACAGATAATCAGATCAGTCTATTAAAAAAGGGTCTTTCTTTTGTTCCAACTAGAGATCTGAATCCATTTGAATTATATATTGATTTTCAGAGATTTATCAGAAATCTAAACTTGAAGGCCTTTTTGGAAAAACAAAAAATGTGTAGAAGTCATTCCGAAGATACTCCTAGGGGGACCCAGACAACAGTAAATAATCCTGTACAGGTTTTTGATTGTCCTGATTTCTGACCACTCTCCTCCTTTAACCCCCCCCACTACATAATGAGACAGAGCAGGTATTTGAACATGCATGTATATACCGATTTGATGAAATTTCGAATAGGAATAACAGACCAGATTATGTTAATATTAGCACCACAGAGGCTAGGGCACTTAGGGAACTGGAACTTGACGCTAATATTATAATCAAGCCAGCAGATAAGGGGTGAGCAGTGGTCATCATGTTCACTGAGAAATATAGGAGGTTAAGAGACAATTAAGTGATACCACATTTTATCAAAAAATGAGATGGCGCCCTGCTAGTATCTTTAAAACAGAAATAGATGTATTCCTATACCATTCACTACTTGAGGGCAGTATTACATCTAATGAATATGGCTTTTTTTCTGTACCCCATCCAACAAAGGCAAGCATTTATGTTTTGCCTAAGATTCATAAAGATTTGGAGAACCTTCCAGGATGCCCAATAGTGGCAGGCACTGGTTCTCTCACCGAAACTCTTCCATTATATGTAGATGCCCACATCAAAGGGCTAGTTCAAAACCTTAGATCATATGTGAGACATACCACTGACATGTTGGGCGTCCTGGGGGATTTGGAATTGGAGGCTGATTGTCTATTAGTCTCGATGGACATTACGTCCCTTTATACAAATATCCCCCATGAAGGGGGATTACTAGTATTAGACTTCTGGTTAAAGGACATTAAAACACTCAGACAAAAAATCAATTTCTGGTCAATTGCTCTGAACTGATACTAACGAAGAATTATTTCTTGTTTCAGAATAATCATTACCTACAGATTAAGGGGACAGCAATGGGTGCAACTTTTGCACCTAATTATGCCAACCTCTATCTCGGTCACTGAGAAACAGTGAATGTTTATGATGCCGAGGTCAATCCTTTTCACCATAGGATTGATCTCTGACATCGCTTTATTGACGACGTATTCTTGGTATGGTGTAGTAGGCAGGAGGAATTGAGTGAATTTGTGAAATACCTTGAGGCGAGTAACTCAAACCTAAAATTCAAGGTACAGTGTGATAAATACACAGTTACTTTTTTGGATCTCAAAATCACAAAAAAGAAGATGGGAGTATAGACACTACCCTATTTTGAAAAGAAACTGATAGAAACTCTCTCCTCCTAGCTTCCAGCTGCCACCCATGTCATTTAAAAGAAAACATGTCTAAGGCCCAGTTACTGAGAGCACATAGGAGTTATAGTAGTGATGTAGACTTCATGGTACAGGGATCGGAGATGTGCAGTAAGTTTAGGAATGGGGATATAGCAATGCTACTGAGGATAATGCTTTCCAACAAGTTCTTAACATTGAAAGGGAGGATTTAATGAATCCAAAACATACCTCTGATGGTGAATCTGAATGATTCAATTTTGTAACAACATACTGCAGACAGTCAGGTTAGATAGGGAGCATTTTTATAAGACCTAATTGGGAGATTCTGAGAACTGATCCCCTTTTAAGAGACAACACTTCCATGCCTCCACGCATGGCATATAGGAGAGGAACCAACCTAAAGGACAGGTTGGTCCATAACATGCAGAAAAGAGATACACCCAGGGATAACACTTAGCTACCCACACGCCTAGCTGGCACATTTCCTTGTGGAAACTGCAAATTTTGCTGTTCCATTATTAAGAGGCGCACATTTACCACTATAAATGCCAAGAAAACCTATGATGGGGGGGGATTTATTATCTGTGTAACAGACAATGTGGCATACCTTACTATATGCACATGTGGAACATTATATGTTGGGAAGACTACCCGACTACTGAAACAAAGAATCGGGGAACACCTTAGTAGTATAGTGGGAGGTGACATCACAAACGCATTAGCAACCCATTGCTTTCACAGCAACACTAACAGTCCCAACCACCAAGGGAAGGGCAGTTTGGTGAATATTTCTAGGCACACATTTAAATTCTGTGGCATAGAATGTGTGATTTTGGGGCCAAGAGGAGGAGATATTGATGCCAAACATTTGGAAAGGGAGGCATATTGGATTTATACCTTGGGTGGACTTAGGAGGCCAGGTCCTAACGACAAAATTAACATTATGCCACTGATCAAAAAGGATAAAAAGAAGAGATAATTTACCTTCTATCTGGTTAACATACAAGAGCATAGACATTTTACATGTTTCATATCCAGCATATTGGGATGTAATAATAATATATGTATTTATACCCATTAATAGCTATATTTAAGATAATCATGTATCTTGTTTCTCTCATTTATTTTTTCCAGGTCCCTTTTCCTTGGTAGAAGCATTTTTGGATTTCATTGTTACTTCACTTTGGAAATCAAAACTGCCTGCTGCAGACTTATGGTATTTCCCACACTGCTGCTTCTTGCAACACCATAGATGAATATAGGAGTTGTATTTTTAATTTTTAAACTTTATTGATTAAGGTGATAATTATTATCGTTAGATACCATTCTGGTAATTGTGTATTGCTATATATATATTGTAGAGAAGTTGCAGCGACTGTAAATGCAATGCACTATGAAATTACATAGGTATCTGTATGAGTGTCTATTTTAAATGATTCCTGTTTCTTTAAGAATCAGCCTTTTTAAATGGTGGTTTGTAGCATTATGTCAGATCCTTCTGGCGATAATCCATGTGAGCGAAACTGGTTGAGGTCCTGATATCCCAAGCTGTTTGGCGCACTGGCAACTTTTGTATTAAAGCCTACTTTTTGCACTAATATCTGCTGGTGCTAGAATTTGTTGTTGGAAGGCTTGTCAACATCCTTGGTGTTGCCCGAGTGCCTGAAAATGGAGTCTGTGACCAAACTTCAGCCAAAGGATGATCGGTGAATCCTGACAAGTACCTGATAGGGACCACGTACTTGTGGACCATATGAGCCGAGGGTGACAGGCAGCAGGTAGGATGTGGCCACAGCTCCAAGGCCAGGCCCAGGATGGCCTCCACCATGGGCAAGGCAACCCCCGGAGAGTCATATCATTGCAAAATCTTTGTAAGGGGATACTTAGCCCACTTCTGAACTGGTTCTAGTGGGATCCCTGTAGATTCAGAGATGAGGGGGAGCAACGCCCCAAAAGAAGAGGGGCCAGGCTCTGAGGCAACTTCCCAATGGACTCCCAGTCAAAACCCAGAGTGCAGGGAGAATGCATGGAGGAGACCCCTGAGTCCGAGGGTTCCTCAAACACTGCTGACCCTGTGTCTCCACTGACAATACCAGGCTCATCAGTGTGAGACATATGCACCGAAAGGCTCCTGGGGAGGCCCTTAGCAAGGTGTGTTAACTTAGGTGGAGCACCCACAAAGGACTGCAGGGGTGGTGACTCCACCTGAATGGGAGAAGAGGTCAGCATTGGTGGGGTTGGGGAATAGTCATCAGCCGTGGAATGAGCAGCCAGGGGAGCACCAGACTTGGCTGTGGAGCACGGCCTTGGCCGAGAATCCTTTGCTGCCACATGAGCTCCTTGTATCTGTGCTGCATCTTATGGCATAGCTGTTCCTTGCCTGAAGACAAGTAGTATTTGCAGTGCCTTTGACCGAAGGTCGAAAGCGGGATCGCTAAGAACAATGGAAGTCCCGAGATCTCGATCGAGAAAATGATTGGGACCTCGATCTTGATGATTTAGTTGATGAGGAGGCTAAGCAGGGACAGACATAGGATGCCTTGGAGCCCCAGAGGGGTTAGGCTCATGGGGGAAACTACCAGCTCAGTAGGATGAAACGGCCCCACTTGAGTGACAGCAGCCAGAACTGGGGTCCTTGATAAGGAGTCATCCCTTTGTCTGATGACAACAGGTCAACTGGGTCAAGATAAATCTCGACCGGCTGGTCAACCTCATGTCTTGGCCAACAAGTCTGACAGGGTTTCTGTGGTGCTAGTGGCTTGAAGTTGGGAAGCGGCATCAGCCAAAGCAGAGGGCTTGACTGCCATTGAGCCCACAGAAACACAGAATGAGAGGAACATTACCTCTCTCGGTCCCACGACCTGCAGTGGGATTTTTTAGATTTGTCCCGCTTAGACTCTTGGAGAGGGCCCTCTCCGAAAGATGTAAGGGACTGACACAAGTCCTGGAACACCCCCGTGAAGGAGGCACTGAAGCCCACCAAACCCAGGGCAGATGACAAAGTCGTAGCGGCCTGGGTTGCTGCCTCTTCAAAACCGGCAAACTGGGGGCTGGCCTGCCAGCACAGCGGTTGGACTTCCACTTCCGACGCTGATGACCCAGTTTTTGGAATGGACCCAGGAGCTGGCGGGCTGGCTAGGGGGAGAAGGACTGAGCATCCTCTGGACTTCTTTCCTTCTCCGGGGGGAGTGTGTGTGGTGCTTCATCAACCCTTGGCAGAGACTGGGGGTGCTATGCAGCTAGCACATGAATGTAGGGGGGCAGGGTGGATGCCGGTCATCATTACATGTCCCCGCCCCTGGGGCATCAGCATGTAAAAAAAAACTACCAGCCCCTGGCATGACGCCCTACCCAGCTGTGGTCCTCACTGCCTTAGATGTCCACTGGGGGGTCCATCTCCCATGGCCCCGACCTGGGGGCAAGCCAGGGCTCACCTACAATGACCATTGGGGGAGCCCCCCAGTGGTCCCACTCAGGGGGGTAAGCCTGAGCATGGGGGTCGCGGGCAGTGTATGGGCCGACCTCTGGAGGGAGGATTGGGGGGCTGGCAAATAAACAAAAAAGCAGCAAACTGTGTGGTGGAATCAGTGGCTCCCAAACCACCAGTGTCTTTGGATTTGACCAAGGGGGGTCACATTCATGTGAGTGGCCTAATACGAGGTGGGTGTAATGGTCCTCCAAAGTGAAAGGCTGAAGGAGGGCTGAAGGGTTTGACACAGACTACAAGCCTGCGGGTCATGGTCAAGCCCTAGGTAGTAAATACATGTGGAGTGTGGGTCAATGCACATCTTCTGATTGCAAACCAAGCACCTCTTGAAGCTGGGACAATTTTGGCTTTCTTGCAATCCATGTCGGTAGCAAAGAACATAAAAAAATTGTTAATGTAAGTCTTGAAGACCAAGAAACTGTAATGTTAGAAAGTGAGGACCTACACCTAGCACAGCTGTGATGGAGGGAACCTGAAGCTTCCAGCAGAGCGGAAGATCTGACATCACAGGGCGGTGCCAAGGAGGATACCACCTGGGTGGGTGGGAGGAGCCAGCTTGAAGACCTTCTGGACAACTCTTAAAGGGAAAGGATCCTGCCAGAAATGTGGATAGTACATCATATCCACGTCCCAAGAACATTTAGAGTTTACAACAATTTTAAAGTAACTTTCCAATCCTGGCTTCAGTGCTGAACACTGGTAAGAAGACTTGCACAGTTCACGCCCCCACGCCCCCCCCCTCGTGGGTCTGCTCACGGCTGGGGTCTACTCTGGCCTATCTGTTTACAGGTTTGAGCAGTGCACTCTTGAATAAACCAGCTGACAACTGCAAAATGTCTCTGATTTGCTATACATACAAATCCCACTACAAGAAGTATCCAGGCATCAAGGCTATTGGTCTCTTAAGATGGCTTGTAAGCTTCCTAGCTGTCGTTGTTCACCAATATGCCATCTGGCCATGTAAGCAAGCCATCAAAGTCTCTCAGGATGCCTTTGTACCCAGTGCTGGTTTAGGAGCTCATTTTTTTTGTATCTTCTTGACCATCCCTCACAGTGGTCTGACAATTAATGTTAATTCTTGTGTGGTGCTATGCATATAATCAACAGAATACACCTCAAGTTGTAAATTTATTTGTTTTCTTTTCTAAGCCTGAACATTTTTTTTATAGACAGCTATTGAAGGCTCTAAATGTATGTAATTCCTTTTAGTGGATTATGCCTGCATGAACTTGTTTATATTGCCGGCCTGGTGGCACTGAGGGTTGAGGCACTGGATGCCACACCTCGCGCTATGCCAGCGACCCGGGTTTGTGAGCGAGCTCAGGTCACCGGGGCCTGACCAAGGAGGACAGGATCAAGCATCTGACAACAGTTCTCCTCTCCTGGGGTGTGGGTGGGATGCATCTCCCAACACTAATGACACTGCGGAGGCAGGGATCACTGCACTCGGAGCACTTGCGAAAGCAAGGGGAAGCACTGTGGGTGGACATCCTTGCCAACATGTGCAGAAGTGCACCCACCAGCACTGGACATCACTGCATGTCCTCAGCTCTGGGGGGAGGCCAAACAGAACAAGGAAACACCCAGCTCTGCGGGGTAAGTGATGGCACCTGACCCCCATGCCCACCGCCGGATCTCACCCACCCGGCCTTCCAGTTCTTCCATCTGGGCCCTCACCTGCAGCTTGGCCAGTCTCTAAGAGCACCCAAAGAGGAGGGATGGCCCCACCCTGGAGGGGTTAAGCTGGGGGTAATGGCTGCAGGAGGAGGGGGGAGAGGAGGATTGGGATGGAGGGACCTCAGGTGAGCAGGATCAGGTCAGGATGCCTGAGAGAGACTCTGCAGGCTGTGACCAGAGGGGAAAAGAGTTAAAAAAAAAGAACTTGTTTATATTGGTTTATACTGTCACAAGGTCAGGCCCTCTGCTCCCACAATGCCAACCTTGAAGTGCAATAGTGTGAACAGGGGACAGACAGGGTAACCCTCCTGTCTGTTTTGAGTCCGAATCACTTACTAGCCTCGAGTTCTGGGGGTCAAAATGTGAACCTTATGCTAGCATACCAAGTTAACAAACTCAGATTTGTACCCTCTTCGGAAATGTAGTACAATCCTTCGCACAGTGGCACCCAGTCTGGTTTCCAAAATGTACCCTTATGACTCAATGAGGCCTAGGTATATTGTTACCTTTTTCAACATTAGTAACACAGTTAAGCCCTTAACAGTTGTCAGACTTAAACACTGATTTAACATTCACATACAAAAGAAACTGAGAAAAAGCACAGGCAGTATTTCAAAGAAAATATTGTTTACTAAAAATTGTAAAATAGGTAAAATATCAAACACAGAACAAATATATCAACAACTTACAGACACATAGAATAAATGGGAAGTTACAGAACACAAACGCCTATCCCAAAAAAAATACTTAAGTTCCAGTTGAATTATTTTTTTTTAAGTGCCTAGTTACCAGTCCACAGACTAAGTGTGTCTTTGATTTTCAGAGAGTCCTTCTGACACAAACTTCTCTTGCAAGCAATATTCAAAAGTCAGTTTTCTCCACCTCCTGGTGATGTCACCCATGAGGTCACTGTTAGATCTGTGATAAATCTGTAATCTAAGTATGGATATCCAAAAAGGATATTATTCTTCTGCTGGCTAGAATCAGCAGTTACCAATAAAAACATATGCAACAGTCTTTGCAAGCAGGTTCCTTTGATGGCTCATAAACCCACATCCTGTCACTAGTCCCCTTCTAGGTGAGAAAACCAAGAAGAATCAGTCGAACTACTTCTCTTCCTGCTGTGTCATAAAATGCATACATGGGAACCAACTTCAAAAGCAGGAGCAGGTTATAAGAGGACATAAACTCTCCCTCTGGAAGGAAGGCTTTTAATTGGGGGTTTCCCTGGTCAGTTTAACACATTCTGCTGTGTCTTCACCCTTACACTTTTGGGGTCAAAGGTCAAGTCTCTCACTCCCTGGCTGACTTGTGTGCCAGCAGACAATCACATACACATACCATTTATTTATAATACAAATATTATGCAATATAACCATAAGCAGATGGCAGAGTGTCATAGTCCTCTTCACCTAGACTGAATTTGGGGGCTCTATCCCCTACATAGGATGAGTTCCCCAAATCAATTAATTGCTCAAACTGACACAACAATCCATCTGCATTTTCATTGGCCGCCTCGGCCCTGTGTGAGACAGTCATGTCATACTCTTGCAAGGCAAGACTCCAGCTTAATAGTCTACCATTCATTTCACCCATTTGTGCCAGCCAAACCGGGGGTTGTGGTTCATTTGTACCTCAAAATGCTGCCCATATAGGTATGGCTCTAACTTCTTTAGGGCCCACACCATGGCAAGACACTCTTTTTCCACAGTTGAGTAAGCCTGCTCCCTAGGAAGTAACTTTTTACTGAGGTACACTATTGGGTGATCTTTCCCTTGGGTGGATGTCTGACTCAGCACTGCCCCAATACCCACATCTGAGGTGTCAGTCTAGACTACAAAGGGTCTGCTATAGTCTGGACTTGTCCATACAGGAGCACTGCACAGTGCCTCCTTCAGTCCGGTAAAGACTTGTTCACGGGCTGGTTCCCGGGTAATTTTCTTCGGCATGCTTTTCTTTAACAGGCCAGATAGGGGAGCGGCCAGGGAACTGTAATTTGGTACAAATCTCCTATAGTACCCTGCTGTCCCCAGAAAACTCCTGACCTGCTTCTGTGTTTCCAGTCTGGGCCATGCCTTGATTGCCTCTATTTTCACTTGGTTAAGACAGAGCTGTCCCTTGCCTACAACATGCCCGAGGTAGGCCACCTCAGCCATGGCCACCTGGCACTTCTCAGCTTTGACAGTGAGCCTGGCCCTCTGTATCCTGCCCAGCACTTCCCTAAGGTGGGGCAGGTGTTCCTCCCGGCTGGCATTAAAGATGGCAATATCATCTAGGTACGCCATGGTGTACTCCTAAGTACCATTTAACACCTGGTTAACCAACCTTTGGAAAGTTGCCGGGGCGTTCTTCATTCTGAAAGGCATTACTTTAAATTCAAATAACCCTATCAGAGTGATGAAAGCCGACCTCTGCCTAGCTCTGGCAGTTAACTCTGCCTGCCACTACCCCTTTGTCAGGTCAATAGTTGTAAGGTATGTCACCTCCCAACTTGTCCAGGAATTCATCCATTCATGGCATCGGTTGGGCGTCTGACTTCATGACTGCATTCAGTCCACGATAGTTCAAACAAAAATTAGTTGAGCCATCTGGCTTGGAAACAAGGACTACAGGTGAGGCCCATGGGCTGTGGGATTTCTGGATTACCCTTAAATCCCACATTTTATTTATTTTTATTTATTTATTGAGGAATCGGAAAATACCTTTGAGTCAAAGACTCATTTACAAAGGTTCCACGTCACAAAAAATACAGTGCAGACAGACTTTACATAATAATTCAAATGAAGACAGAATTCAGCAAAGCAGACCATAACACAGTGAAGGCTAACAATCAGCAACTAGGGTAGTTTAGTACAGTGAATGATAAATGGTATGGCTCAGAGATGTAACTTGGGACTAGAAGTCTGGGGAGGCAGGCCAGTGTCATTGGTCAGCTAGAGGGGGAGAGGATAGGGGTTTAGTGACAATCACAGGTATTTGAGGCCTGGAGGTGATCCCTAAGATGGGCTTTGAATGAGTCAATTCTATTTTCATTTACAAGCCATGTAGGAAGGCTATTCATGAGGGAGGGGGCTCTAAAGCAAAAGGACCTTTGGAATTCATTTCCTCCACCTTCATCCTAATGTCCTTTTGGACAGCCTCTGACACCCGATATGCTGCCTGCCATATAAGTGCCTGTGTCCCTGTCTCCATCTTGTGCATCACTAAGGGGGTTAGTGCAGGCTTGGCGCTAAACAGTGGGGCAAAGTCTGCTAAAACCTCCCTTACTTCCTGGATCTGGTCTGGGGTCAACTGGGGTGATATTTTAATTCCCTCCACAGAGGACTACCACTTGCTTTCTTCCAGCAAGTCCAGAAGGGGGTCTCCTTCGTCCATCCCTTCCCCAGAACTACACACTGCAAACACCATGTCAGCCCTATTAGCATATGGCTTCATCATGTTTACATGGTACATTCTTTGTGTATGTCATCTGTCAGGTGACTCTGTAATGTAGTTTACATCATTTACCTGTTTAACTACTTTGTACAGTCCAGCCCACTCAGTCTGCATCTCGTCTTTCTGGACTGGGATGAGGACCATAACTTCCTGACCCACAGTGTATGAGCGAGCTGTAGCTCTACGGTCGTACCACACTTTTTGTTTTTGTTGGGCAGCTGCCAGGTTGCTCTGGGCTGTCCCCATAAGCTCCTTCAGCCTTTCCCTAACCTAAGGACATAATCCACTATGGGAGTTCCCTGGGTGGTGTGCTTGCCTTCCCACTTCTCCTGGATCAAGTCTAGGGGCCCACGTACCCTGCGTCCATATAAGAGCTCGAAGGGGGAAAACCCTGTCAACTCTTGGGACACCTCCCTGTATGCAAATAACAGGTAGAGAAGATATTTCTCTCAGTCCCTCCCATGCTGTTTAGTAAACACTTGAAGCATTGACTTAAAGGTACCATTGAATCTTCCCACAAGCCCATTGGCTTGCGGGTGATAAGGTGTCGTGCGTCTCTGCACCACCCCATACTTCTCCCACAAACATTTCATCAGGTCCAACATGAAGGAACCCCCTTGATCAGTGATAACCTCCTGCAGAAACCCAACATGGGAGAAAATCCCTAGTAAGGCATCTGCCACTTTGTCTATCCTCAGTGACGATAGGGCAACTGCCCCTGGGTACCAGGTGGCATAATCCACTACAGGATGAATCTCTTCCCAGAAGAGTTGTGGGTATTTAAAGGCCCCACAATATCCATTCCCACCCTCTGGAATGGCTCCTCCACTATGGGTGAAGGAATTAAGGCAGCTTGGGTTTTCTTACCTGCCTTCCCTATTTCTTGGCACCGGTGACAAAACCTGCAAAACTCCTTCACCTGCTGAGTGAAGTTGGGCCAACAGGCATTCTGGACCAACCGCTGCATAGTGCGTGTGATTCCCAGATGGCCAGACATGGGAATATCATGTGCAATCTTGGGTAACTGCTCACAGTACCCCTGGGGAATGACAAGCTGCCTGCCCATCATCCCTCCCTCTGTCTTAACATTCTACATATACAGCAGTCCATTGTCCCAATAAACTTTGTTTCCCGTCACCTCCCTGTGCTCCATCACAGTCTGCCCAAGCTCTCAGCTTCTCTAGACTAGGGTCACTTTTCTGAGCAGCTGCAAACTCCTTGCACATTCCGAAGGCATGGGACAGGTCGCCTTCAGTGTCTAAACTAGGATCCCTAGCTCTAGCATCAGGGCATTCAGTATCACTGCCATGCCTAACCTTCTGACTATGGGTCACACCTTCCTCAGAGTAATCCTCCGTAGCTTTTCTGTTAACTGCTAACTGGGGAATTTCTACCCCCTTTTCATTATTCTCCATATCAGGAGACACAGGCTGGGGAACCAGCCTCCCCAGTAGTTTCCACAGGGGCTTCTATGGGGTCCAGAGAACTACAAATTTCCTTTGCCGCTTGGCTGCGGGTAACTGCACACACCATCCCCTGTTGAGATTGTTACCAATAATTACATCAACAGCTAAAGTCTCCACTAAGGCAACCTTTTGCACAGTCCCCCCTGTCTCGTCCCAGTCTAGGAGGACACTAGCGAGTGGCAAGGTTTTCTCCTCCCCAGAGAATCCCCGTACAGTCACAAATTGATTGGGTATAAGCGGATCCGGCTGTACCAAATCCCCTTTTACCAAAGTTAGGGATGCCACTGTGTCCCTCAACCCATATGTCTGCACCCCATTCACACTGACTGGGTGTATGTGTTCCCTCATGTTTACTGACATGCTTTCAGGGACACACAAACAACCCATTTCTTTCCTAGCACAACTCTGTGCACTGCTTGTCCTTCTGGGACACTATCTTGCAATATGTCCAGTTTCTTTGCAAATCCAACATTCATTTCTTTTTTCAGATAACTCTTTTCATTGTAACCTGGGGTTACCTGGTTTTGGTGGAGGCAGGGAGGGTTTTAGCTGCCCTGAAGACATGCTTTTCCCTTTCTGAGCTGCCACGCCCACCTCATTCACTCTCAGAGCAGGTCTGCTCCTGGCATAGGGGTCCAAGAGTTCAGCAGCCTCTTGCACTGTTTTTGGATCTCGGTCCTCCAGCCAGGTTTTCAGCCCTGCTGGAAATGCCCAAAAAAACTGCTCTAACAGTACAGCATTTCAATTTACTCTACAGTGTTTGCTTCAATTCCTTCCCACCATTTTAAAAACTGACGTTGTTTAGTGGCTAGCTCCTCATAGCTCATGTCAGGGCTTCTCCTGAGCTTACAGAATTTAGCTCTGTAGGCCTCTGCTGTTAGCTCATATTTTTTTTTAAAGTGCAGCTTTAAGTTTACTGTAATTATTACTGTCCTCATTGTCCACTTGACCCAATGCATCCCAAGCTATTCCAGCAAGTAGCAGGGATAGCTGGAAGCTCCAGGACCCTCTAGGAATATTTGCCCGAATACACTCTTTTTCAAAGGAATTTAAAAAGATATCCATATCTTCCCCCTCTTTAAATTCAGCTATCAATTTGGAATTTAATTTGTAACCCAGTCCTGTAGTTCCAGTTAACCCCAGATTATTTACCTGCTCTGGTGATGGTGTTTGGAGTTGTACCTTCTCCAGTTCATGTTGCCTCTGGCACTCATGCTCTTCTCACTCAGCTTCTCGCTGCTGTCGTTCGGCCTCTCACTGTTCTCATCCCTCTTCTCTCTGGAACTCCAGCTCCCTTTGCTGCTGGGCTTCAAAACTTTTCTGTTTAAACTTCAGCTCCATCCTCCGCAACTCCATCTGCAGCCTGATCCCTTCTGGCTCCAGAATGCTGGTGACCTTCCCCTGTTGCTGTGGCCCTTGGCTTGCACTAGCCCTGCTGCCCTCCTCACTGGATCTGGACACTGCACTGGACCCTGGACCCTCCATGCCCAATGTTCAGTCCTTTTCAGTCACAAACTGTGACTTGAGGCTTTGGGCATTGGCTTCCACCACAGCCTCTATGAGATGCCTTTTGGTTCAGCCCATGTGCTGTGCCTCAGTTGGTCTGCAGTGTGCTCGCTGTAGTTGGATGCCATCTTCTTCCCTAAATAAGGCTACACTAACTTGCACCCATAAAAAAACAAAACAGGTAGGAAACTTAGACTGTAAGCACAATGATATAGTTCTGTTTACTTTTTAAAAATCACTGCCTTATTTTGCATGTGAGCTGTACAATATTAATCTGACACACTGAACTGTTAATGCTCGTGTTACCAAATACTTTTAAATCGCACTGCTGCCAACCAAATCTGTCACAATCGCACTCCACATGTCAGGCTCTCTGCTTCCACAGTGCCAACCTCGAAGTGCAATAGTGTGAACAGGGGACAGGCAGAGTAACCCTCCTGTCTGTTTTGGGTCCGAATCACCTACTAGCCTCGAGTCCTGGGGGTCAAAATGTGAACCTTATGCTAGCATACCCAGTTAACAGGCTCAGATATTTACTGGATTTACTGGATAAAGTAGGACAAAAGAAGGCTCAAGGTCCATCTAGATTGTCCTCCCTCAATAGTGGGACATTTGGCTAAATATTATTATTATTAGGCTAATAACCAGAGATCAAGCCTAGTTTTGAAAATCTCAAAGTTAGCTGAATCTACAACTGTGGGTGGTAAAGAATTCCAAGATTTTACTGCCCTTATATTGAAAAACTTATATTTTTTGTTATTGACCCATTCTACTTTTAGTTGATTAGAGTGTAATCTTCCTACAATTCTTTTTTCTGCAAATTCCAATCCACATATATTAAGTAATTTAGGATTGTGAACCGATTTATACATTAGAAGTAAATCTCCCCTTTCTCTTCTTAATGTTAAGGGGTAGAGACCAGTTTGTTGTAACCTGGTCTCATAACACTTATTTTTTAATCTTGGAATAGATTTAGTCAATCTTCTTTGTATCTGTTCCAAGTGATTTATGTCATTTTTTGTATAAGGACTCCATAAGGGAGAACCATAATCCAGGTGTGGTCTGACATATGCTCTATATAGTGGGATCAAATTATGTTCTGATTTATTAATGAAAGTTTTTTTAATATGTCTTATTACAATATTAGCGGATCTAACTGCTTTACTACAATGGTCATCTGATGTCAGTTTATTATTTATTAATATACCCAAGTCTCTTTCAAAACTGGATGATTCCAATAACTGGTTATTTAAATAGTAGTTGTGTAATGTATTATTTTTACCAAAATGCAAGATCTTGCATTTATTGATGTTAAATAACATTAATTTTTTTTAGCCCATTGTTCAATTGTATACAAGTCTTGTTCTAGAATTTTAAATTTTTCTATGGGATCAACTCTTCCACCCAGTTTAGTATCATCAGCAAACTTGGATAAATAATTTTTAGATTCTATTACCATATCATGAATGAAAAAGTTGAACAAAATCGGGCCCAAAACGGAACCCTGTGGAACCCCACTTGTAACTGCTCCAGATGTTGAAAGAGCTCCATTTATTCTAACTGATTGAGTACGATTATACAGCCATTCAGATATCCAGTTTACTAAACAAAGTGGAATTTTAAAATTATGTAATTTATTTATTAGTAAGGAATGTGATATATGATCAAATGCTTTACTAAAATCTAGTAGCACTACATCAGTAGCTACATTGCTATCCAATAATTTAGCAACATATTGGTAGAATGATATGAGATTTGTTGTACATGAGAAACCGGCTTTGAATCCATGCTGAGATAAATCCTGAATGTTCAATTTTTCCAATTCGTTTTCCAACCTATCTTTAATTAATCGTTCCATCGTTTTCCCCAAAATAGGGGTTAGACTAATTGGACGATAGTTTTGAATGCCAGATTTTGGCCCTTTTTTATAAATTGGTGTAACCAAAGCAGTATGTCATACTTCAGGTATCTTACAATCCAATAAAGATTATTAAATAATATTTGTAAAGGAATAATGATTGAATCCAGTGTTTCCAAAAGAAATATAGCATTAATATTGTCCGGTCCGGAACTAGTTGATCTTTTAAATTTGGATAGTGAATTTTTAATTTCTTTTAGTTCAAATAACGGAATACAGGAATCATTACTATTAGTATTGATTACAGAATTTCCTGATTGATTAAAGACTGAACAAAAGTACTTATTGAAGTGATCTGCCATATCTTTGTTTGTATTTATAGTGATTCCATCATTACAGAGTGGTCCTATATTTCTATTATTGACTCTATTTCCAATCATATAAGAAAATAAGGATTTCTGGTTGCTTTTTGAGTGTGCTAATTTAAATTCAAATTTTAATTTTGCAGCTTTGATTGATTTTTTTTTATGTTGCCAGAGCAGTTCTGTATTTGTCTCTAAGTAATATGTTAGAATTTGTCTTTAATTTTTTAAATAAATATTCTTTAGTTTTAATTTGTTTTTTAATAGTATTGTTGAACCAGACAAGTATTTTACCTTTTTTATTACAATTTGACAATAGGGGAATATATGTATCCTCTAGTTCATGAATAATATTTATAAGACATGTATATATTTCGTTTACTCCTTTGTTTTTAAATAATTTGGACCAATCAATATGTGATAATTCCTGGTTTATCATAGTAAAGTTAGCTTTACTGTAGTTCCTATGTTGAAAGTTGTTTTTAATTTTAAGTGTTTGTAATTGTAAACTAACAAATATAAAATTATGATCGCTATTGCCAATTGGTGACATAATTTGAGTCTCAGAAATATTAAAACCTTCGTTAACAATTACTAGATCCAGTATATTATTACCTCGTGTAGGCTCATTTACCAGTTGGTACAAACCTAGGTCAGTGATTGTATTCATAAATAACCTTTCATGGTTAGTGTTACTTGTATTTAATTTCCAATTTATACCGGCATGTTGAAGTCCCCAAAATTAAAGTATCATTTTTTTGAGAGAATTCGGATATTAAGTTCAATAATTCAGTTGTATATTGCATATCTGCTGATGGTGGTCTATAACACACTCCTATATTAATTTTGGGACGGTCAATAGGTTGGATAGAAATCCATATTGACTCTGTCATACTATTTGTAGTGATTTCATATGCAGAAATATCATCTTTAACAAAAAGACAAACTCCGCCACCTTTACTATCTACTCTATCTTTATGAAAAAGATTATAACCTGGAATATCTTGCATACCTAGAGAAAATTGATCCCACCAGGTTTCGGGTAACGGCAATGATACTTAAATCTAATTGGATGCATTTTATTGAAAGTTCAGCCATTTTTAAGGAATTTAAAGATCTTGAGTCAAAGGACAAAAATTTAAACACTTTGTCAGTTCCAATATTCTTTCCTCCATCAAGAGAATTTGGAATAGTCCAATTCTCCCCCATGTTATTTAGTTTAAATGATTGTTAATGACGGTACTCAATGTTTTACCCAGTAGGAAACTTCCCCTCCTGCTGAGGTGCAATCCATCCCAACTGAAGAGGGATTCCCTACCATCAAAGTTTTCCCAATGTGGAATGTAATATATTCCCCTGTCCATAACACCACTTCCTCAGCCATTCATTGATTTCTTTAATTTTATAAATTTTATCTGTTGCCCTTGGTACTGGCAAAATTTCTGAAAAGCATGTGGTGCATCCCCGCTCTACAAGTAAATTGTTTAAAGCCACAAAATCTTTTTTAATCTGTAGGATATTATTTTGATTTATATCATTTGTGCCTACATGGATAATAACCAAGGGGTTACTCCCTGCATCCATTAGTATATCGTTGACCATATTTGTAATGTCAGCAATCTTTGCTCCTCTAAAACTGGAGCATATTCTTGTGGCCTTATCTGGATTGCAGATTGCCCTATCTAAATGTTTAATAATAGAGTCTCCTAATACATAAACTTGATGTGGCAGGTCCCAAAAATTTGATTCAGTGGTATCCATAGATGTAACTAAATTCCTAGTTAAAGTGGAAGCAGGGTCGGGTACATGATCTGTAATTTGGGATCCTGAGCACTCATTTATTGATAAAATACAGTTACTTTTTGATTCATATAAAGTTTTTTTATTTACTACTGTTGAAGCATCAGTGTTTGTTTGCCCCAGCTTATGCCCACATTTAGAGTTTAAAGAATTACATGTTGTTTTACTAATAGGTGGTTGTAAATCAATGAGCGTATTTTTAAAGCTGTCACTGTCACTTGTTTGTATTTGATTTCCTAAGCAATCTAGGTTGTTTGTAATTAGGCAGTTTTTATCTGATAAATTAGAGAGTGTTGAAAAAGAAGTTTGAGTTGGTAAACAAAATTGATCAGCTCTTCACCCTTTTTTACATGCCCTTGTGTTGGATATCAATGTCCATTCAGAGTCATCCTCTCTAATTCGTTTATTTTGCAAATTTGCATTCATAAGCTCATTATTCATTGTTAATGAATCATTTTCTGTATCATTATTACTACATACATCTTTATTTAGGATTGTATTCATCACTGGACATATTGATGAATTAAAGGATATCATATTGCCCGCAGTATCTGGGAAGGGGGTGTGTAGTGCTTTAAAACATTCACTCATGGTCAATTGGCTCTCCTCAAGCTGTTTTAACCTATCTGAAAACATTTCAATATCCTCTAATAATCATTTATTGTCAATATATTTTCCACATATATAATCATTTGTTGGTGTAGTTTTTGTTTTCAACAAGAGATACATATTACATGTTTTACATATTATCCCAAGTTCTCCATCCAAGGTCATAATAGTGGGATAGTCACTCCTTAATTGTGAGCTGTTATTTGTTGCTATTAAAACATCCATAGTACTTTAATCTCTAAATTAAACAAATCGTATATATAAACAAGTTGTTTCTCACCCTTATAACACCACCACCGCCAAACACGCTAAACATGCATCGATGCACGTGTCTTTGCGCTCGTCTTCACGCACGTTGCCGCACGCTCGCCCTGCTCACAGCAGGAATGCAGAACAATCCTTCACCCAGTGGCACCCAGCCTGGTTTCCAAAATGTACCCTTACAACTCAATATGAGACCTAGGTATATTCTTACCTTTTTTCAAGATTAGTAAAACAGTCATGCCCTTAACAGTTGTCAGACTTAAACACTGATTTAGCATTCACATACAAAAAGAAACTGAGAAAAAGCACAGGCAGTATTTCAAAGAAAATATTGTTTACTAAAAATTGTAAAATAGGTAAAATATCAAACACAGAACAAATATATCAACAACTTGCAGACACATAAAATAAATGGAAAGTTACAGAACACAAACGCCTACCAAAAAAAAAATACTTAAGTTCCAGTTGAATTTTTTTTAAGTGCCTAGTTACCAGTCCACAGACTAAGTGTATCTTTGATTTTCAGAGAGTCCTTCTGCCACAAACTTCTCTTGCAAGCAATATTCAAAAGTCAGTTTTCTCCACCACCTTGTGATGTCACCCATGAGGTCACCGTTAGATCTGTGATAAATCTGTAATCTAAGTATGGACATCCAAAAAAGGATATTATTCTTCTGCTGGCTAGAATCAGCAGTTACCAATAAAAAAAAAAATATGTGACAGTCTTTGCAAGCAGGTTCCTTTGATGGCTCATGAACCCACATCCTGTCACTAATAATAATAATATCTTTATTTATTGAGTGCCTTTCAAATTATCAGGGTGCTTCACACAATCACAAACAATTCATTAAAAACATTATTAAAATCACAGCAGATTAGGAAATGCCTTAATCTATCAAAACGTTTTCAGTGCCTACTTAAAGCTAGTCCCCTAGTCCCCTTCTAGGTGACAAAACCAAAAGGAATCAATCAAATTACTTCCCTTCCTGCTATGTCATAAAATGCATACATGCGAACCAACTTCAAAAGCAGGAGCAGGTTATAAGAGTTAATAAATTGTTCCTCTGGAAGGAAGGCTTTTAATTAGAGGTTTCCCTGGTCAGTTTAACACATCCTGCTGTGTCTTCACACTGACACTTTTGGGGTCAAAGGTCAAGTCTCTCACTCACTGGCTGACTTGTGCGCCAGCAGACAATCACATACACATACCATTTAGTTATAATACAAATATTATACAATATAACCATAAGCAGATGGCAGAGCGTCACATATACCACTCCTTAAATGACTGGGTCTCTCCTCACACCTTTACTGTACATTGGAAGCTGGCATCCTCTCAGATACATTCAGTGACCGCCATGTTTTGTGTGTGAGTGTGTGTGTGTGTGTATGTGTAAAATTCATTGCCATAAAGCCCTCCTCCCTCTAGGGTCATCCCTTGGCACTCCCTTGTATTATTAAATTCACAATCCCTCCTGGATGACCTAAACCCTGTTGGGTAGTTGCCCATTTCAGCTGCCTCAGATGTGGATGAAACAGTTACATATTTCTACTCAACATTTACTTCTGTGTGTCTCACATGCCCCGTAAAGAAAGTTCAGGTGAAAGGCTCCCACTTCTCGTGGGTACAGCTGAGCTGCTAGACAGCATCAAGGCTTGGAATGCTGCCGGGTGTGTGCATGAGACCTAAGGTTCACATGAGGACCTTAGATACGGACAGCTTTTAAACACCTGTGCCGAATCAGTCCACTCAGCTAAAGCAGACTCCTTTGCTTCCACCTTCCAAAACAACCTCCACTGCTATAAGTTCTGCAAAATTGTTCATTCCCTTAATCCCCCCCCAGCACTCAAGGCTGGCAGCTCCCTGGTTTCTGATACCCTGGATGTAGATTTTGCTTTCAGCGTCTTCACCTCATGTTCTCTCTGTCCGCTGTTTTTTTATCCCCCCTCCCCTTCTTCCCCTTTTAGTTATTCCAAAATACCCCTTTTCTCCTATCACCAGTTCTCAACTGCTGCTGCCCAAGCTGCTTTTCTTGCTCTAGACCAGACCAAATGTAGCAGTCTTAATGGCCTGGACTCCAGTCTTCTTCAACTGCTTGCTGTCACTATTACAGCCACCATATCCAACATCCTAAACATATCCTTCTCCTTTAGGCAGGTCCCCACCACCTGGAAAAATGCTACAGTCCTCTTTCCTAATGGGTAGTGGCCCTATTTGTCCAGGCAACTACTGCCCCTTCTCTCTTCTCACCCTATCCAAGCTTCAGGAGAAAACAGTACTTTCTGAATTAGGCTTGTTCCATTTTTAGCCCCTTCCTGTCTGGCTTCAGAAAAAAAAATTCAACTGACTCCTCCACTAGGCTCATAGAGCACATCCTGAAGGTCATGGATCAAGGATTTCTGTAATCTTTGTCAATCTGGTAAAAAGCAAGCCAGGAGTTACTGCACTTGCAAGAGTATTGAAACAGTCACCAAACATACCATATCAAGAGGCAAATTCCAGTTCTCTCAACTATTTAGCAACTTTGTTGTCACATCAGGTGAATACAAATGCAACCTTAATCCATACAGTGGACCACTAGCCCAGTGCTTCACTCATAACAGCTTCATCGGGAGCTGAAAAAACTCCTGGAATTTGCTTCTTGATATGGTATACCTGGTGAATGTGACTTGCTTTGTATGCTTTAGGGTCTGGTTTAACCCTGTACTTGCACCCAGGTTTTCATCGCAGAGCACACATCCTCTCGTGTCTGCCTCAATCTGGTAAAAGCCTTTATCTGTCAAAGTTAGGTGGTGCAGATATATCTGGCCTTGCTGTCAGCTGGTTCTGCTCCCATCTAGCTAACAGAACCCAGTCAGTACAGGGAGCTCCTTCTCCCCACCTCTCACAATAGCCTCTAGTGTCCCACAGAGCTCTGTTCTAGGACCCCCACTATTCATTTTTTTAATTACCTTTTTGAATAATCTCACTCAAGCCTGTTGATCTGCACACATCCACATGTACACAGATGACACAGTGGTCCCTCTAGTACACAGCTGGAAGCTGATCCCAAGAATGATTTTGACAAAGTCGAACATTGGTTCAGATCTAACCAACTCTCCCTGAATGCTTCAAAAATGGTTTCAATTACCTTTGGAAACAGACAGAGGCTTGCTAGGGTCCCATTCATCCCTGCATGCAAGACACTGGACAACTTTCTACTGGAGATAATCCTCCCCTTCAAGTACCTGGGTGTCTAGTTAGATACTCTCCTTAACTTCACCAGGCACATCAACGCCATTAACTCCAAACGCCTCCTCAAACTGAGTGCACTGAACAGGATTTGTTCCTGTTCTGGAGTTTATCATAAGTTTGTTCTCAAAATGATCCTCCTGACATTTGACTATGGTGACATAATCTATGGTGCCACCCTTAAACACACCTGTGCCCAGCTGGACCCCTCTTGCATTCTTTGTGTCATTTTGCCCTAGGCTGCCCTACCCCCCAGTATCCACCACTGCTCTTTTTCTTGTCAGGTTCTATTTTCTTCTCTTGCTGGCAGGTGCCTCTATCACTCCTCCACACTCACAGTGAAGTTCTGGCTCTCCCTGCTCCATTACTATCTCTCCTTCCTTGTCTCTGCCCTCTCTCCTCAATACAACTTCATCAGGAACACTGACTCTCCCATTACTTCCTTCACCCATTCTTCAATATTTCCGCTGGATAGACTCCCCTCTGTCTGTAACTACCTCCCACTCTCACTTCACTCAGTCTTTTCTTGCTAAAACCCCTACTCAGGGTTCACACAGCCCATTCTTGCTCCTGCTCCTAAACTTTATCCCACAGACTGTAGGTTATGGCTATTTAGCCTGTTTTTTTTTCTTGGGGGTTGGGGGGTTATCTCCCTCCTGACTGACCAGCCTCCTTATACTGGTCACCCCAGTGTCCTCCCTGACTTTCCTTACCGGCATATGCCCCCAGGGCTTAGGCAGAAGGACCCGTCACTCCTGCCATCAAAATGGATCTGGTTTCACTGGACCAGGGCCTGGATAGTCAAGTACAGAGGCTGCTGGTGACCAGTGTCATCTTGCCAGTCAGATGTGTTTTTCTCTTGTCCCCACCCCTGGAGGTGCGGACGAGCAATGCCGTCAAGACACACATTGCACTTTCTTGCATGATTGATGGCCATTGCAGCTCCAGGCACGTCTTCTGGCCCTGGAGTTCCTCCCCCAGCTACCCTTAGGGGTCAGACATATGCTATATCCTGCATCTCCCAACCCCCAAAGGAGAGCAGTCCTACAGATGCTCTGTCTCCCTCCCCCTGACCAACACTCTGACACTCCAAATTCACTTCTAAACCTGGGTCACCGGTGCCACAAGTGTTTGTGCTAACACTGTGCTGGCAGACCAGCCATCAGTTTTATTTCCGGTGGCCCTCAGTGAATGTCTTTTTGGCCACATGCTGTTTAAGCTATTACGAGCATATTGAGCCTTGTGCATCTATGTTGCATACAATATGTAGGAGCCCTCTAGGTGCCTTCAAGTAGTCCATCCTTACAATGCCATTGGGTCACCATGGATGTTTCAGTGACTACCCCTGCCTTGTAGACTTGACAGGTTGAAGGGCCAGATGTTTTTACCTCCTTCTTGGGGAATTTGTACCCAAGGTTTAGATAGGAAACAGTGTGGTGCCTCCACCCAGAGAACAGGTTACAGCGGGCCTGGTGTAAGTATAATGCAACCCCCCTAGGATATAGTACCACCCCCACCTAATCATCCCACCTCTGAACCAACACACTGCAGTGACAGTCGCCACAAAGCATGCACTTACAGTTTAAATAAATAGATAAGCAATTTCAAACAAAGGACAAGGGTTTTATTTAGTGTCAAGCTTCAGGCCCTAAATGGGAGAAAGGATGTGGTTAGCAACAATAGGTAATGCAGTATAGTATCCTGTGGCTGATCTTCAGTGCCCTCACAGGCACAGCCAAGACAGTATTTTGTGGGCTGTACTTTAGTGACCGTTCAGGCTAGCCCTCAAACTGTGCCCACCTCCCCACACCACAGTGCACAATACAGTAGCTTTGAACTGGACAACAAAGAACACTGTATCTAGGATCAGCTGTGGGGGTGTGGGAAAGGACTGCCAGTCCAACGAAAAGATGAGAAAAAAATCCTGCACTCCAAGTACTCCTTACTTGGAGTGCAAGATTTTTATCTTGTCACAATACAGTAGCTTCCCTTCAATCCTACTGTACTGGAGGTACTACCCTCCTCCCACTGGTACCAGTATATAACCATAGGCAGCTCTATACTCTCTGGGTACCCAGTCACAGAGACAGTGTAGGCCCAAAGATGCTGCAGATGGTTGGTTGATGATGGTGCAGTTAAAACGGTTATCAAAGGTTTATGAAGACAAACCCCAAACACTTTTAAACCTTCAAATGAGGTATTTGGAACTCCTGACTGGATGGCCCATGCCCATGAAATACTGTACTTCCAAACTATGATACAGGTTTTGTTGCAGGGCAAGCCCTGCATTAACTTATGGTTTATTGAATTAGGGGATCCCCCTCACTGTGCAGGTGGTTGATGGTGCAGTTGGCAGTGATCCCTCTCTGGCTGGTGGCTGGTTGCTCTCAGTGTCTCACTTTTGTCTGTGATGGTGTGGGGTGTCACAGGGCTTAAGTTGTCCCTCCAATGCAGGTTTGGTCTCTCCCGGCTCCAGCAACTGGCAGCTCACAGGGCAACTTTTCCTGTTGCAATCATAGTGAATCCATCCCACCAAGCACGTCCTGGCATCCAGTCCCACAGGAGGTGACTATAACCAGAGCCTGGCATTGGTGCTGATAAGGCAGCTTCTGTCACAGTCTCAGGTTCCAGCCCAAGCTAAGTCTCTTTGCAAGCTTTTGGCTACAAATTCTTATGATGCTCAGCATGTGATTACCTCTTTTTATAGGCAGGAATTCAGCTTCAGGTTATGTCTTGTGTAAGGCAGACATGCATTCTGCCTCTGCAGCACAAGCTGTACCTGTCAGCACTCAGCCAACAGCCTGTTCAGCAGACACATGCAGGTTGACATGGGTTGAGCACAGCTCCTGCAATTCACATGGGAATTTTCAGCTCCAATTGGTCATCTGAGCTCAGGCAGTCTTGGAGGTCTGTAATTTAACTGGTGACATGTGACTGCAAAGATGCCTGAATTAATTGGGTCACTCAGTTCTAGGAGCTCTTGCAGCTCCCTCCTCAGGCAGGCAACTGACTGGTTGGTCAGTCACCCTCTGCCCCTGTAATCATACCAGGTACATGGACAAAAAGAACAAATTACTCACCATAGTAATTATGTTTCTTCCAGGGAATCACTCAGTATGCTTAACTAATGCAGTCAGCCTTCAGTGTTGAACTGCCATGGAGAGAATGGAATGTATGTAAATGATGGAACTCTCATTGGCTCGTGCCAATTTCAAACTGCTCCCCCTAGTAACTGCTGCACTCTGAAGTGTTCAGATTCATTACGAAACCTAACAAAGTGTAGGCACCCTAACTAGCTAAACTACATAACCTTATTCCCCTATATGAGCCCCTTAAGGAATAGTCCCTGTAAGAAGAAACAACAATTAAACACAACTGGTTTTAAAAAACTTCCAAACATTAATCATAATAAAAGTAGGACATATGGTGACCAGGAGGGATGCAAGATAAGGGATCCCTTTTTTCCTTGTTCTGGTAGGGGAGGTAGGGTGGGAACTTAAGCATACTGAGTGATCTCCTGGAAGAAACATAATTACTATGGTGAATCATTTTTTCTTCAAATCCCAGGAATCACCCAGTATGCTTAACTAATGCAAACTAACAAGCAGTACCTTTGGAGGTAGGGCAGAGAACCTATTTGGGGAAAAGGCTCTGCAGAACTGCTGTGCCAAACCTGGCGTCACTTCTGGACTGTATATCTAAGCAGTAGTGCTTGGTGAATGTAAGAACAGTTTTCCATGTAGCTGATTTGCAAATTTCCAGTAGGGGTATGTCCCTTTCTGCAGCTACTGATGCAGCTGTGCCCCTGGTAGAATGTGCCCTGAGGCCCAGGGGTGGCTGCTTATCAACTTTGCTGTAAAACAGAACTGAATGCAGGCTGCTATCCAGTGTGCAATGGTTCTTCTGGATGCTGGTTTACCTTTACCCACTTCCCCAAGGGTGAGGAACAACTGGGTGACCTCTGGCCTATAGGACTTGGTCCTATCAAGATAGCGGCTAAGTGCCTTCTTGACATCCAGACTATGCAATCTCCACACCCCTGAGCTGGAATTGGCAGTGAAAAAGACTGGCAATGTAATATACTAGTTCAGATGGAAATACGAGACAACTTTAGGTAGGAATTTCCTATTAGTCCTAAGCACCACCTTATCCCTGTGGAAAGAAATATAGCTCAGATCTGTGCACAGGGCCCGAAGCTCACTTACTCACCTAGCCAAAGTAATGGCTACTAGGAAAACAGCTTTCCAGGTGACTTACTTTAAATCTACAGTTGCCAATGGCTCAAAGGGGGGTTCCATTAGCCTGGCAATGCAAATGTTCAGGACTCAGGCCAGCACCAGCTCCCTCAAGGGAGGGTGAAGGAGATCTTTGAAGAATTTTCTGAAGACAGGGTGAGATGCCAGGAACTTGTCTTTACCAGCTGAAGTGTAAGTAAAGACTGCAGCCAAGTGTACCTTCAAGGCAGTAGGCCTAAGGCCTAGTGAATTCAAATGGGTCTGATAATCCAAAAGCACAGACAACCCAGCAGTAGAAGGGTGGATACCTATGTGGCCATACCATATAGAAAACCTCCTCCACTTGGAAGCATACGTTTTCCTGGTTTAGGGTTTCCGAGAACCCCTAAGGACATTCAGGACCTCTTCAGAGAGGTGCAGACTGGCAAATTCTAAGTCTTCAAGAACTAGGCCCTGAGGTGAAGGAATCTGAGGCTGGGCTACAGTATCCTGCTGCAAGGATGTCAGCAGATTGTGTCTCTGAGGGAGGTGAATTGGCTGTGCCATTGACAGGGCTAACAGGATCGAGTACCATGGCTGTCTTGCCCAGTCTGGTGCCATCAGGATCATTGCTGCGGCTGTGTCCTGAGTTTTATCAGAACTCTGAGCAAGAGAGGAAAGAGAAAGAAATCTGCTCAACCAATCCAATGCTAGAGCATCCACTGGCACAGTCCCCTTGACTGAAGGTCTGCAACAGAACTGTGGCAGCTGATGGTTGTCTGGGGAGGCAAAGAGATACATCTCTGGGGTGTCCCACCTTCTGAACACTGATTGTAGCACCTGTGTGTTTATGGCCCATTTGTGATGGTCCCGGCTGATTCTGCTGAGGGAATCGGCCAGAATGTTGTCCTTGCCTGGTAGATGAATGGCAGACAGGGACATCTGCAGGGAATAGGCCAGGCTCCAGACCTTTATGGCCTCTGTGCAGAGCAAGGTTGACCTCGGGCCCACCCACCCCCGCTTGTTGATGTAATACATGGTGGTTGTATTGTCTGTTCTGACCTGCACCACCTTGCCCTCTAGCTGAGGTGCAAAGAGCCAGGTACACTGCTCTGAGCTCTAACAGATTGATGTGTAGAAGGGATTCCCGGTGGTACCATGTACCGCTGGCAATGAGGTTGAGCATGTGTGCCCCCCACCCCAACAAGGAGGCGTCTATAGTGAGTACTAGTGAGGGAGTCTCCTTTTGGAATGGAGTTCCCTGAGATTCTTCCTGTCCATCCACCATTGCAGGGCCTGTATAAGAGTCTTTGACACAGATACCAGCTTGACCAGAGGATCTCTCCTCTGAGACCAGTGAGCCCTTAGGTAGAACTGAAAGTCCCTCATCTTGAATCTTGAGCCTGGTGCTATGGCAGTGGCTGCTGCCATGTGGCCTAGTATTTGCAGGAAGAGTCTTGCAGGTCTGGGTCTGTTCAGTTTGAAAGACCCCGCCAGCTGCAGAATACTGTTTACCCTGTTCTAGGGGAGGAATGCCCTTCCTTGCAGGGTGTCCAGCTCTGCCCCTATGAAGTCCAGTACCTGAACCAATTCCACCTGGGACTTCTGGGCATTTACCAAAAATCCCAGAGATTTCACAGTGCTCTGAACTAGAGCAAGGAAGTCTCTGGTGTGCTGAGAGGACTGTCCTATGACTAGCCAGTCATCTAGGTAAGGAAACACTGTGACCCCTTGCCTTCTCAAGTGAGTCACCACTACAGCTAGACACTTTATGTATGCCCTTGGGGCTGAGGTTGGACCAAAGGGCATGGTTGCATATTAATAGTGACCTGAGGGAAGTCTGAACCGCAGGTACTTTCTGTGGCTGGGTTGGATTGGGATGTGGAAATAAGAGCCCTTGAGGCCCAAGGATGCCAGCCAGTCTCCCTGCTGGAGAGTGGGTATTATCATAGCCAGGGTGACCATTCTGTACTTTGGCTTTGTCACATGTTTGTTCAGGAGTCTGAGATCTAGTATGGGTCACCAGTCCTCATTCTTCTTTTGTGTTAGGAAATACCTGGAGTAGTGCAGCGGTTGGTTTTCCGCTTGTGACACCAACAACCCAGGTTCAGGAACAGACGTCCATGGGATTGAGCTCCTTCTCCAAGGGGGGGGCAGAGTGTCCAGTACTATGTTGCCCACAGGTGGAGGCTGGGGGTGCCTCGCACCAGCACCAGCACATTGGGGGTGGGGCAGACACTGGTCATCATTGCACATCCCTGCCCCAGGCAGCAGTAAAAGAAAAAGTGCCTACCCCTGGCATGACGCCCTCTGCCCTACCACCATCCTCAATGGCCTTACTTTTCCACCTTGGGGGGTCCCTCTCCTGTGGTCCTGATCCAGGGGGCAAACCGAGGCTAGCCTACAGTTACCACTGGGGAAGGAAGCCCCCCCCCGGTGGCCTGCCCGGGGGAAAGCCTGGGGCAAAGGGAGAACATGGATGG
The DNA here is from genome assembly GCA_016271365.2 of Neoceratodus forsteri. Lineage (NCBI taxonomy): Eukaryota > Metazoa > Chordata > Ceratodontiformes > Ceratodontidae > Neoceratodus > Neoceratodus forsteri. The sequence continues at coordinate 682,487,080 of CM028131.1, read as the reverse complement.
TGCAAGGGGCAGACCTCCGATGGGAGGATAAGGGAGCATGGCAACAACAACAAAAAAAGGAAATAGCTGGAGTAGAACTCCTTGCCCATCTGAGACAGAGGGATATATTCCACTGCTCTGATGAGCAAAAGGCTGGCAATGCCTGCTTCCAGAAAAATAGAAACATAGAAAGTGACAGCAGAAGGGGACTGCATGGCCCATCTAATCTGCTCATAAGCCTAGCCACCCTCCTTTAACTGCTATTCAGTGTTATAACACCTTTGTGCCTATCCCATGCCTTATTGAATGATCTGACTGACCTAGTCTCCACGACCTCTGCTGGAAGGGCATTCCAAGTATCCACCACCCTCTCAATAAAGAAGAACTTTTCTGTGTTACTCTTGAACTTGTCTCCTTCCAGCTTCATGCCATGCCCACTCATTCTTGCATGATTCTTGATCTGAAATAGGTCCTGAACCTGGATCTTGTTCATTCCCTTCAAGTACTTGAAGGTTTCGATTATGTTCCCCTTTTCTCTGCGTTGTTCCAGGGAGTACAGGTTTAGGTCATGCAGACGTTCCTCATATGTCTTGTTGTGGAGTCCAAGTATCCTTTTTGTAGCTCTCCTTTGCACTGTGTCCAGTCTGTCTATATCCTTTCTGAGGCATGGTCTCCGGAACTGCACACTGTACTCCAGGTAAGGCCTTACCATTGATCTGTACAGCAGCATAATCACCTCCCTCTTTCTACTTGTAATTCCTCTTCCTATGCAGCCTAACATAATGTTCACCTTTAACGCTGCTTTTTCACACTGCTTGGATGTTTTCAGGTCTTCTGTTATAATCACCCCCAAATCTCTTTCCTGCTTTGTGGCTTCCAATTTCACTCCACACAGGAGTTATTCCTCACAAGGATTTTTCCTCCCTAGGTGCATGACTGTGCACTTTTTGGCGTTAAAATTTAATTGCCAAGTTTTTGTCCACCTTTCTAATCTCTGAAGGTCAACTCTCATCCTTTCCACTCCCCCCCGGAGTGTCTACCCTATTATATATCTTTGTGTCATCTGTGAATAGACACATCTTGCCTTCTAGGCCAACAGATATGTCACTGATAAAAATATTGAAGAGGATAGGCCCCAGCTCCGACCCCTGTGGCACACCACTAGTTACCTCTCTCTCTCTTCCTCCCTCCCCTCTGATAATTGGTCATTTACCAGTACCCTTAGAGTCCTTCCACTAAGCCAGTTCCGTACCCGGTTTACTACTTTATGCCCAACTCCTGTACTGGCAAGTTTGTTTAGTAGTCTTCTATGTGGAACAGAACAAAGGCTTTACTAAAGTCTAGACATATTACATCCACAGCACTGCCCTGATCTACTGTCTTTGTTACCCAACTGAAGAAATCTATTAGGTTTGTCTGGCATGATCTTCCTGTGGTGAAGCCATGCTGTCTTGGGTCCATTATATCATTTTCTTTGAGAAGGAATATCATTCTTTCCTTAATTAGGGTTTCCATCATTTTGCTGACAATTGAGGTCAGGCATACTGGGTGGTAATTGCCAGCACTTTCCCTATTGCCATTTTTATGCAGAGGGATAACTGTGGCCTTCCTCCAGTCAGCAGGAACTTCCCTGACCTCAAGCGAGAGGTTGAACAGTTCAGTCAGCGGTGCCGGCAGGTCTTCCCTAAGTTCCTTCAGTACCCTGGGGTGTATTTCATCAGGACCCATGGCCTTGTCAACCCTAAGTTTTTTCTACTTCCTTCAGGACACTATCCCTTGTAAAAGTTGCCAAATTCATATTGTTGCTGTCTGCACTTTTTTCTGTCAAGGTGGGACCACAACCTTCTTCTTCCTTAGTAAATACTGAGCAAAAGTATCTCTTAAGGGTTTCTGCTTTGTCCTTGCCATCCTCTGTGCATTCCTCATCTTCCCTTTTAAGTCTGACTATAATTCTACTGGTTTTCCTTTTCTCCTTGATATATCTAAAGAAGGTCTTGTCTACCTTTTTGACCTCTGAGGTGATCCTTTCTTCTGTTTGCACCTGCCCTGATTTGCTTTCCTGCTTCCTTCAGTTTCTCCTTGTATGCATCTTTGTCTTTTTCACATCCTGTTTGCTTGTATCTTTTGAAGGCCATCCATTTCTCCTGGACCTTGGCAGCCACTTTCTTGGAGACCCATAGGGGTTTTCTTCTCTTCTTGGCTTTACTCACACATTTCATACATTGTTTTGATGCTCCTATGATAGCTTCCTTTAGAGATGCCCAATACTTATTTACTCCCTATGTCTGTGTTAATTTAGCCAGGTGAAGGCTGAGCTTTTCCCTCATTTTATCAAAATCTGCACATCTGAAGAACCTTTTGTGATGGGGTGACTGTAGAAAAATTTCTGCTTCATAGCTTGGGGAGTGTTTTGAAGCTTAGGGACAGACCCTGGCTCATTACCTCCAAGACCCACTTGTCTGTGGTGATGGATTGCCATGCTTAGAGGAAGTGAGCCAGCCTGCCACCAACTGGTAGGTGGGAGGCGACCTGTACAAACACGTCAGGAGTTCTGTTTCAGTGGAGCCTTAGGCTGGGGGGCTGGCTCTGCACATCTCACTGCCCTTCTGCCCCTACCTCTGAAGACCCTCTGGTCTGCTGGTAGTCTAGCAGGGCTTGGGCCTGGAAGAAAGGCATGGAGAAGGATTCCCTACCCCTGCCTCCCTTAGTCTAGGACCTATAGGAATTGGAGGGTCTATCTTTGGCCACATTACTCCTGTAGGTGGCCTTTTACTCCTCCACCTTTTTCATGTAAGCCTCTGTTTTGTCCCCAAAAAGAGAATTATTCTCACAGGGGAAATCGATTGCTTTAGCTTGACTATCCTGAGAGAGGTTTGTGACTCTAAGCCAGGCAAACCTCCTCATAGAGACTGTGAGGGCCATGAGTCTGGCAGCAGTGTCACTGGCATCTACTGCCATGTGGAACTGGTATTTTGTGGTGACTAAAGCTGTCCTTGTGGTCTTGACCAGATCCACTGCCATTTCCCCATGAATTTTGTCTAACACAGGCAGCACTGTTGTCCAAAGGGCTTTTTGGTACTGAGCTGCATAAACTATGTAATTGGCTTGCCTTACAAGGAGTGAGGCTGCCATGTATCCTTTCTTACCCATGGTATCTATTTTTCTAGAATCCTTGGCGGGGGGGTGGGATGCCAAGGACACCCTGGCCCTATTACACACAGCAGCCTGTACCACTCCCTCATGGTCAGGGCATTAGATCTAACTGGTACTTTTTATCTACCTTTCTGACCACCCCTGGCACTGAATTGGGGGTCTGCAGAATTTTCAATACTGCCTTTTTAAGGGATTTATGGATGGGAAGAGACGGTCTATTTGTAAGTGTAAGACTCATCATATCCAGGAAATCAGCTTCATCTTCATCCTCAACTGACTTCTGGACAGAGAGGATTGAGGGTATCTACCATTTGTCTCGCAAAAGAATTGAGAGGCGAATAGTCCTCTGGACCTGGGGGGGGAGGGACGGAGGGGGGACCGAAGTCCTGCTCCAGGGAGACTTCTGGCTCAATGGGTTTCCCTCCTCCTCCTCCTCTTAGTTCTCATGCAAATATACCAGTTCCCATCAAGGGGGAACTGAAATGGCAACTGGGGGAACCAAGGGAGGAGCCAAGGGACCAACTGCCTGGAGGGCCTATAATACCTACAAGGCCTTGTCGGTCTACTTGCTGAGAACACCTTTACTTTCTCAGCAGGAGGTGCCATGGTATGCTTTTCTTTTTTTTCAACTCTGTTTCTCGCCCCTGATCCTGAACTCTCTTAGGCTGTCCCAACTCGCCATGCTGCTCTACCATCCACTGTGGCCCTGCTCCTCATATATATTACCGTCCCTCCACCAAACCCATGCCAGACAATCCCCCCAGTTCTGAGCTCCCTGGGGCAGGGCCACAATCCACTGACTTGGTGCTCTATCTAGAATCCAGAGCATCCAGCTGGGTTGGCGAGGAGACTGAAGGGGCAGAGACAGAGGCCCGGTCTTGGGCGTGTAGTGGCCAGCACTGTGGGGAGCCGTCACCTATCAGGATCGGAGGGATTTTTCTGTGTTGTGTGTTCTCCCCACCGCTCCCTCCCTCTATTGGAGCTCAGATGTGCAATGATGTCCAGCATCCACTGAGCTCCACCCCGCCATACTGCTGTGACGTGAGTTCCACGGCTACCACTGACTGCCACCAGAGGTCACTCAGGAGCGACACTAGTCCCTACACCCTCCCCAGGAAGGGAGAGCTGTCTTCTGGATGCTCAATCCCTACCCACCCGTCGAACCCAGGTCACTGGCATGGTGCGAGGTGAGGCGTCTAGTGCCTTAACCCTCAGCGCTACTGGGCTGGCCACGGTATGCTTTTCTTGATGTTTTCTGTTTGCAGGAACTGGTTATGAGGCCAGTTCTACTGGTCTTTTTGCTTTAGAAGACTCAGGTTTATTGGTGGATTTTTCCACCAGTTCCATATTTTTATCTTTTTTTGAGAAGGCCTCTTCCGTGGGCTTTGTAGGAGAGGCAGGGGTAGCCATCTCTTCAAGTTTCTTGGCCCTCTTCATCAAAGTTTTAGGGCAGAAAGTTCTTCAAATGCCACAATTAGCAAAGATGTAACTGGTCTCCCGACAGGAAATACACAAATCATGCCTATCCACTTTGGTTACTAAATGCCCACAATGAATGTAGTTTTTAAAACCAGTTGGTCCTGTCCATTTCTTTTTTCTAGGGGTCTCTGACATTAGTGACAGGAACAACAAGGACACCCAGCAAAAAACTGTCAGTTCCCAAACCACAATAAATTGTAAAATATAATCAAGAAACAGCCGGTTCCCCAAAGGTAATAACAATACAGCAGAACCAACCAATGTGCTTGGTTCCTGACAGGAAAAGGAACTGAGCAAAAACGAAAAACTATAACAAAAAATAGTGCTACGGTCCTAAAGAGGAACAGAGTGCTAAATAGTAAAATTAAACTAAAACCGTGGAAAAATACCACAGGAACTATGGTTCCCTGCGGTTCCACGGAACCGTGAAGTGCCACTAAAAAACTAACAAAACCAACTAAAACTTACTAAAAATACCTGATTGGGGCAGCAATTGTAAATAAATAATAGAAAATGAACTACTTTGAAAAGTAATAATTTTTTCAAAGAAGTTGAGGAGAGCTCTCCGAGGCTTCTGAACTGGCAGGTGGAGAAATTAATCTGAGCACTTCAGAGTGCATAAGTTTGAAATTGGCACGAGCCAATGAGAGTTCCATCATTTACATACATTCCATTCACTCCAGGGCAGTTCAACGCTGAAGGCTGACTGCATTAGTTAAGCATACTGAGTGATTCCTGGGGTTTGAATGACTGCCATTCCTTATTTACAAAAACATGGTTCAAACAAGATTTCACTACCAAACCAGGTCTGCACAGGTGCATTCTCACATTCAGTTCAGTAGGTGTGGTGATCAGGTGTTTCCCAATCTAGTGGATAGCTCTGCTGTCTCACTTAGTGACAGATGATGCCTTTCATGCACAAGTGCAAAGGGCATCTAAGAAAAAAATACTTACCATAGTAATATTTTTTCTTCCAGGGGATCCCTCAGTATGCTTGACTAATGCAGTGATGCCAGTTGGGTTCAGCTGCCCCAGAGGTGGAGTCTATGCTAATTATGTCAGGTTACAGAAAGAGAGTGCTGCTGAAAGGTAGTCAGATTTATTTCAAAGCTAAAGGGCCAAAAGGCCCCAAATCCCTAACCTAACCAAGCAGTAAGAAAAATTAAAAAAAGAATATAAGAAAGAACTCGCCAACAGGCGAACTATGTAGAACATGGTAAAAAAGTGGAGTATTCCACAAGTTAAATCCCAACAGTAAGACATCTGGCCCAAGGCATGGACTGCTGAACTTATCTCAGCCAGTTAATGCGAGGGGAGGCTGGGTGGGAGGACAAGCATACAGAGGAATACCCTGGAAGAAACAATATTACTGTGGTAAGTATTTTTTTCTTCTCACCCCAGGAATCCCTCAGTATGTTTGACTAATGCAGATTACAAAGCAGTGCAATTGGGAGAAGGAAACAGAAAGTACAGTTATGCAAGAACTTACCATAACATTAGATCTTCGAACGGAGCTCTTGCAGCTGGCAACACCGGCAGGACTGAAGCTGCCAGGCACTAGGACCTCATGGAAAACTTCTAGCTAGCAGTCTACCATGGGGGACCACCCCCACTGACAGCACGCTGACATCCACCTATCCTATAAAGGAGGCAGTCTCCCAGACCTACCTCAGTTCTCCCGCCGGAGGCCCCGGTGCAGAAGGTAAAAATAGAGAACGAGGCAGTTCCCCAGAGTGGAGGAAAAGCAGCATTGCTGCAAAGGAGAAGAAGCAATCGGGGGAAGGTAAAGCAGCACCTGCTGTAAGAGCTCCTCTCGAAGATCTACTATTACAGTAAGTTCTTATGTAACTGTATTATCTTACTTCAAGGGGGCTCTTGCAGCAGGCAACACCGGTAGGACTGAGTCCCAAGCAGTACTGACCATAAATCAGCTGGGAGGAGGCAAACAGACAGCAGAAGGCTGTTCAAGAAAGAAGGCCTTGAAGGACAGCTAGTCTGAAACTGGCCCTAGGTCTGGAAGCAATGTCCAGGCTATAATGCCAAATAAAGGTATGACCTGAGCTCCAAGTGGCAGCTGCACAGATGTCTGCAGCAGACACATTCTGGAAACAAGCAGTAGATGCAGCCATACCTCCGGTAGACTGGCCCTTAACCTTTCTGGGCAAGGGCTTGTGCTTATGGTAACAGTAAACAATACAATTTGCCAACCATTTAGACAAGCACTGTTTAGAAACAGGTGCCCCTTCTCTCTTAGGGGCAAATGAAACAAACAACTGGTCAGTCTTTCTAACTGGTTGGGTGTGGTTAGTGTAATAACGGAGCACCCTATGAACATCAGTAATGTGAAGTCAGGCCTCCCCCTGATTAGAATACTCAGGGAAATAAACAGGCGGGTGGATGGATTGGTTTAGCGTGAACTCAAAAACCACCTTAGCAAGAAAGTACAGTTACTTAAGAACTTACCGTAACAGTAGATCTTTGAGAGTACTGTATCTCTTGCAGCAGGTCACAACACATGGGATTACAACCGCAGGCATCATTTCCTCTGGATGACTTCTCAGCAGTCGACCCTGGCACTCCCCTTAACACTACCATGTGGTGTCTGCCTGGCAGGTATAAAAGGGGGAGGTCCCAGCTACTCCTCAGTTCTTTTCCATCCTGGTGATCGAATGTGAAAACATATCCTAGGCCTCCGATGGGAACTGAGGAGGGAAATCAAAGCAGCAGCTCATGGAGTCATAAAAGACAGAAGCAAAGAACCCTTCTGAAGTAACAGCAAGGGGGACAGAGGACGGGGCTGCATGACCTGCTGCAAGAAATATTCTCGAAGAGCTACTGTTACGGTAAGTTGTTATGCAACCGTACCATCTTCTTTGAGGCAATCTCTTGCAGCAAGTCATAACATATGGGAAGATTCTCAAGCAGTTACTATACCCAGTGGGAGGAGGAAGTGAATCATTAGGACTTAGGACAGGAGTCCTTGTAGAAAGGTCCGTCCAAAAACTTCTTCTTAGAAGCAATGTCTAGACTGTAATGCTTGGTGAAGGTACAGTATGTACAGTAGACCATGTGGTGGTTTCGCAAATATCCAAGGCAGAATCACCCCAGAAACATGCCGTAGAGGCAGCCATGCCTCTGGTAGCATGGGGTTTTACAACCCCTGTGAGAGGTTTTTCGTATTTTGCATAGATAAACATAAAGGAGTTGGCCAACCATGTGGACTAGCACTGCTTTTCAACACTAACACCCTGGTTTCCAGGGGTGAAAGAAGCAAAAAGTTGCTCAGTTTTTCACAACTGTGAAGTGCGTAGAAGGTAAAGGCTTAATGTTCTATGCACATCGAGAGTATGAAGCAGGGCTTTCCCTGGATTCGTAGGCTCCGCAAAGTACACTGGTAATTGAATGGTCTGATTTAAAGTAAATTCAGAAACAACTTTTGGCAAAAATGACAGGTTTGTGCGTAAAGACACCCCAGTCGTTATGAAATTGCAGGTATGGAGGTTTGCACATTAGTGCGTGTAACTCTGAGACATGTCTGCCTGATGTAATGACAACTAAAAACATAGTTTTCCAAGAAAGATAACGGAGGTCACTTTTATCAGTGGGCTCAAATGGACTCGTAGTCAATTTTTCAAGCACAAAATTCAAATCCCACACAGGGACTGGATCCTAGATAGGGGGATGAAGGTGCATAATACCTTTTAAAAAGTTTGAATTAAAGGGAACTGGGACAAAGGAATGTTGCCCACAGGTAAATGAAATGTGGCAATGGCCAAAAGGTGGACTTTCACAGAGGAATATTTCAGTCCACCCTCCGACAAGAAGAGCAAATAATCTAAGATGCGTTGAGGGGAACACTCATAAGGATCTAAGCCCAGTGTAGATGCCCAAATAGAGAAGTGTTTCCACTTCACAGAATAGGAAGACTGAGTAGATGGCTTCCCAGCAGCCCAGAGAACTTCTGCCACCTTTGGGGATACCCAGAAGTGCAAGAGGACTATGTACTCAGGAGCCAGGCATATAGATGGAGGAAGCAACAGTCCAGGTGTAGCAGGCAGCCTTGTGCCTGGGACGGTAAAGCCTGGCAAATCGGCAGAGGTATGGGATTTGGTTCTAAGAGCTGTAGAAGTAGAGGGAACCAAATCTGTCTTGGCCAGAATGGCACTATGAGAATCACAGATGCCCCATCATGGACCAGTTTGAGTAGTACTCTCTGAAAGGAGAGGAAATGGTGGGAAGGTGTAAAGAAATATTTCTGTCCAGGAAAGAGATAGTGCGTCCCACCACACAGTACCAGAACCTCACACGAGAGAGCAGTAAAGCGACAGTTTTGCGTTTTGCGGAGAGGAAAATAGGTCCAACTCTGGTCAGCCCCACAGGTGGAAGATGTTGTTTAGAATGTTGGATATGATTTCACACTCATGGGCCTGGGCAGATCTGCTCAGGGCATCCACCAGGGTGTTGGACACCCCAGGGATGTGTACTGCCAGAAGATGAATATTTCTCTGGATCACCCAATACCAAACCCTCATCGATTCTCTGCAGAGAGGGTAGGAATGGGTGCCTCCTTGCTTGTTTAGGTATTGAACCACCGTAGAACTGTCCGATTGTACTTGAAGGCAACCAGGGGGGAGGTGAGTCTTGAATGCCTGTAAGGCATAGAGAACTGCCCTCAGCTCCAAGCCATTGATGTGGAGCCAGGCCTTCACTGGCATCCAAGATCCTTGGGACCTGAGCACCCCACCCCATCAAGGAGGCATCTGTAGTCATAATGAGACTTGGGACAGGAGAACGGAATGGCATGCCTCACATTAAGTTGTCTCTGGCCAGCCCAGTAGTGCTGAAGGTTAAGGTGTTAGATGCCTCACCTCGCATCACGCCAACGACCCAGGTTCGGGAACGAGCCTGGGAAGTCAGGGGTCGGCATGGGCGGGCAGGGATGAAGCATCCGTGAGACAGCTCTCCCTTCCTTGGGGAGAAGTAGGGATAGCGTTGCTCCTGTGCAACCTCTGCTGGTGGCTGGGGGTAGCCAGGCAATATGCGACGTAGCCAAAGGCAAGAGGGGTGGAGCTTGGCAGACGCTGGTCGTCATTGCACAACTGAGCTCCATGGGGGGGAACCAAAAAACTAGAAAAAGCCTCTCACACCATCGGGAGATGACGGTGGCCCCGGTGGATCAGCCCACATCCCAAACGCTGGCCCAGATGCGCTCAGGATCTCTCCCCATGCGGCCGCCCGACGACGAACAGGTAGGCACCTCACACTTAAGAGCCAGCTGCCGAGGGAGGGCGGAATCAGCCCTGGAGATGGTACCGGGGCTCGGACCTGCCAGCAAGTCATTCGGGAGGAGGAGACCAGGAGAGATGCGGGGGTTCAGGCTGGGAGTAGGTCTGACTCCGAGTGGGCACTCCTGAAGGATGCCCTGGGGTGTGAGTGAATAAAAAAAAAAAATAAGTTGTCTCTGGAATTCCGCCATTGTAGAGCTTGAAGAGCCAGGGAAGACATCAGGTCTTGGGGCATTGAAATCATCCTCCTCTTGGTCCCATTGTACTCTGAGGGACCACTGAAAGACCCCCATATTTAACCTGGCATTGGGGGCAATCAGTATTGTGGCCACCAAATGTCCCAGGAGGTAGTCTTGTGCTGAGACTAATCTGCTGGACTCTAACCTGCATGCGAAAGCAATCAGGGTGTCCGCTTGAGCTATGGGCAGATACACCTTCCCCACAGAGGTGTCTAAAATGGCTCTGACGTATTGGAGACATTGTGTAGGGTCCATTTTGGACTTTGGATAATTTATCACTATCCCCACCTGGGCGAACAACTGCAGGGTTCGAGAAAGTGTAATAGTTGTTGACTGGAGGATGCTTTCAGGAGCCTGTCATCCAGGTTGGGGAAGACATAGAGGACATCCCTGCAGGGAGGCCACTGCGATCACCACTTGGTATTTTGTAAATACCCTCGGGGCTGAGGAAAGGCCAAATGCGAAGGCTCTAAACTGGTAATGATGACCCTGAAATATAAAATGGAGAAACCGTTTGTGGGCCGGGTGCATCAAGATATGGAGGTATGCATCCTTCATATCCAGACAGCAAAGCCAATCTCCTGTGTTCAGTAAAAGGAGAAGTGTTGGTAAAAACACCATTCGGAACTTTTGGTAAGTGATGTGGAGGCTGAGGCACCTCAAATCCAAAATGGGGCATAAATCCCCCATACATTTGGGAACCAGGAAAAAGTGGGAGTAAAATCACACACCCTTCTGAGAAAGGAGAACTGGTTCGATTACCTTTTTTGAGAGCAAAGCATCAATTTCAGTCCATAAGACCAATGCTTGGTCTGGGGGGTAGTGGGAGACCCTGGGTGGCAAAGGAAGTGGTATCTCCGTGAATGCCAGTAATGCTTGGTGAAAGTGTGGACTGTACCCCAGGTGGCAGCTGCACAAATGTCAGCATCTGAGACCCCCTTGAAACAAGCCACCAAGGTAGCTATGCCTCTGGTGGAATGGGTTTTGACAACTCCAGGCAACTCCTTGCCGCATTTGTTATAGCAGAACACAATGCAATTTGCCAACCATTAGGATAAACATTGCTTGGAAACTGAGGCGCCCTCTTTATCTGGGGTGAAACAACTGCTTAGACTTTCTAGACTCCTTAGTCATGAGCAGATAATATTTCAAAGTTCTGTGCACATCTAATTTATGGAGCAGTCCTTCCCCTGGATTGGCACCCTTGGGAAAATAAACAGGAAGGTGGATAGACTGATTGAGTGTAAATTCAGACACCACTTTAGGATTAAACTTAGGATTAGTGCACAAAGACACTCTGTCTGTGAAAAATCAAATAAGGCTCCTCGCACCAGAGGGCTTAAAGCTCTGAAATTCTTCAAACAAAAGTAATGGCAACTAAAACGAGCACTTCCCAAGCAATATAGCGCAAATTTCAAGTTGCGACTGGTTCAAATGGAGACAAGAGTCAACTTTTCCAAAATAAAATTCAAGTCCCAAGCTGAGGCAGGGAAACGGATTGGAGGTGTCAGATGCAGGATGCCCCTAAGGAAGGTGCAGGAGACATCCAGCTGAGTAACAGTGCAGTCACCCACGGGCTCATGGGAAGCTGAAATTGCGCAAAGGTGGACCTTGAGGGAGAAATACTGGAGACCCAAGTCAGACAAAGAAATGAGGTAGTCCAGGATGTGCTTCACATGACAGGTGAAAGGGTCAAGGGAATGCTGAGCAGCCCAGATGGCAAACCGCTTCCACTTCATGGCATAAGTGGTACGGGTGGAAGGCTTGCAGGAGGCCAGCAGTATGTCCACTATCCTATTAGAGACCCTGAACCTGGCAATGGCTATGTCCTTAGGAGCCAGTCATGCAGCTGGAGGGACCTAAGGTTTGGATGGACCAGGGTCCCTAGATCCTGGGATAGCAGATTCCTGCAGAGAGGTAGGGAAACTAGAGGTTCCTCCACCAGATGCTGAAGCAGAGGGAACCATATCGGCGGGGCCAGAATGGAGCTACCAGGATCATACTGGCCCCCTCCAGTTGTAGCTTAAGCAGCACTCTCTGTATAAGTGGAAATTGAGGGAATGCATATAAAAACCTCTCATTCTAAGAGAGGGGCAACGTTTCTTACCAGAAAACTCCAGGCCCTGGATCTAGAGAGCAAAAATTCGGCAGTTTTACATTGTGTGGGGATGCAAAAAGGACCAACTCTGGATGACCCCATCTGTCGAATAGATCTTTTGCTACGGATGAGAGAAGCTCCCATTCATGCATGCTGCACTAAGTTCTGCTGAGATTGTCTGCCAAGGTGTTTAGGATGCCTGGCATATGGACTGTAGAAAGTGTCAGACTGTGTTCCAGTGCCCAATACCACACTCTCATGGCCTCCCGGCAAAGGGGGTACGAGTTCCTCCCTGCTTGTTGATGTAGTAGATGACACTCAGATTGTCCGACTACACCAGCAACTGGCCTGGAGCAAGATGCCCCTGAAATGCCTGCATGGCACAGAGCACCACTCTCATCTCCAGGACATTGATATGCAGAGAAGCTTCTCACTAGAACCAGGAGCCCTGGGTTTGAAAGGGACCCAGGTGTGCTCCCCAGCCCAGACCCAAAGCATCCGTGATCAGGATCTGATTGGGGAGGAAAGTTGGAAGGGAACCCCTTGAAGGTTTGAGGGGTCCATCCACCACTGCAATACTTTGTACACTGGGAAGGAGACCAGGACTAGATGGTCCAGACGCTAGTCCCACGGCAACCCAAGGGTCCACTGAAGGGTATGCATGTGAAGCCTGGCTAGTGGAACAGTGGGAATGCCCGCAGCCATTAGGCCTAGGAGGCTGAGGTATAGTCTGGCAGGAATGTATCGACTCTGAGCAACCCCAAGCTTGAAAAATGAGGCATTCTGCCCTGCTTTAAGGTAAGAAGGCCTTCCCCTGCTCTGAATCCAGGACCACCCCAATGTACTGTAGTCTTTGGGATGGTACAAGAACAGACTTGGGCAGGCTGACAGTGATGCCCAGAGATTGAAAGAGCTGGAGGGTATGCTCCAGAGTCAGCAACAGCTGTTCCCTGGGTGGGGCCTTGAGAAGTCAGTTATCCAGGTAAGGAAAGATGTACAGACACTCCCTTCTGAGGGCTGCTGTGACCGCTGCCAAGCACTTGGTAAAGATTTGTGGTGCAGAAGATAAGCCAAAAAGCAATACTTTGAATTGGTAGTGCTCTCCCTGAAAGGCAAAGCGGAGAAATCTCCTGTGAGGAGGAAAAAATGCAATGTGCATGTAGGTGTACTGCATATCGAGTCCCTGGTTTTGAGGAGGGGCAAAAGGCCTGGCAAAGTTACCATTCAGAACTTTCTGCACTGGGTGTAAAGACTGCGGTCCTTTAGATCTAAAATAGGCCTTAGATCTCCCATCTTCTTGGGAACCAGGAAGAATCTAGAATAGAACCCCTGGTTTCTCCAGTCACTTTGGCACCAATTCTATTGCCTGCTTGTGCAGAAGAGTCCATACCTCCTCCTGGAGAACGAGTAGATGAGCTGGGCGGTAAATTTGCGGGTGGCAGGGGGGTGTCTGGAGGTTGCTGAATGAGCTCCAGTATGTGACCGCTCTCTATGATCTGCAGGATCCAAGCATCTGACGTTATGGTTCTCCACTGATTCAAATGGAGGGAGAACCGACCTCCAACCACCACCTCCTGGGCTTGGGCCAGAGGAGGGGGGTCCGGCAAGGAGTCAAGCTGAGGAGAGTCTAGCTGTGGAAGTCGGACCCTCCATTCTGGGATGCTTGGCTGCCGCTCCAGCCTGGGAGTGGGCATCTTGGTGCCACTAAAAGGAACATTATGCACGTCAGCTGAAAACCCAGATACCCTGAGCCAAAAATGCCTATGGAGGCATACGCCAGTGGTACTGCTCTGGCAACCATGTCTGACAAATAGTAAATGTTTCTAAGGAGATGCTTCCCAATATCCTCATCCATCTGGAATCATTGGAGGAGCTCCTGCTTATCAGGAAGGGCTTGGGCAGCAGCCTTGACCTTCCTTGAGTTGGTGTTCAGGAATTTCACGTGAGACAGGCAGCTGGCAATCCTCAGGCCTAGGGTACAGGAAGCATACGCCCTCTTGCCCCAAAGATCAATCCTATGGGACTCTTTGTCCAGGGGCAGGGACAGTACAGTTACGTAAGAACTTACCGTAACAGTAGATCTTCGAGAGAGGCTTTTGCAGTAGGTAATTACATATAGGACTGACGTCAGCAGGTGGCAGGACCCCACGGAAAAATTTCTAGCTAGCAGTCACTGGCGAGGGACCGCCCCCACGTCAGGTGACCGGCAGGAGACGTCGGTATAAAGGGGTGGTCCCTCACGCCTGCCTTCCAGTTCTTTCCCACCACAGGCCACAAGAGACTGGATGAGAGAGAAGCAGATATTTCCCTCACTGGAAAAGGAGCTGAAAAAGCTTAGTGGGATGGAGGGCGGGAAGGTATTACCTACTGCAAGAGCCTCTCTCGAAGATCTACTGTTACAGTAAGTACTTACGTAACTGTACTATCTTGCTTTGAGAGGGCACTTGCAGTAGGTAATTACAAATAGGACTGAGTCCCAAGCAGTCTGGAACAAGAAGAAGCACACGGCAGGAGGAAAGCTACTCAAAGCAGATCCTCTAGCTGTGAAGGCCTTAAGAAAGAAGGCCTTGCAGAACAGCGAGCCCGAAGACTGCTCTACGGCGAGAGGCAATATCCAGACTGTAATGTTTCGTAAATGTATGAACAGAAGTCCAAGTGGCGGCAGCACAAATGTCTGCCGCTGGCACATTCTTGAAACATGCCGCGGAGGCAGCAACCCCTCTAGTGGAGTGACCTCTTATTTACATAGAAACATAGAAGTTGACGGCAGATAAGGACCGCAAGGCCCATCCAGTCTGCCCATTTCTTTTTCTACCTTATAAATGTGCCATCGGCCTTTGCTCTGTCAGTGGCCTATCTATTCATAGTCATTTGTATTGCTCCCTTATGCCTATCCCATGCCTGTTTGAAGCCCTGCACTGTAATCATAGCCACCACTTCTTGTGGTAAGCCATTCCATGCATCCACCACCCTTTCTGTGAAAAAGAATTTCCTCACATTCCCCCTTAATCGGCCCCCCTCTAATCTCATGTTGTGTCTTGTCCTGCTATTTTTCTTATATTTAAACATGTTAGACTCTTTCACCTTGTTAATGCCCTTAAGGTGTTTAAATGCCTCGATTATATCACCTCTTTCCCTCCTTTGCTCAAGGGTATACATATTGAGCTCTGTTAATCTGTCCTCATATGTCTTCTGATGCAGTCCCTGCACCATTTTGGTTGCCCTTCTCTGGACTGCCTCAATTTGGTTAATGTCCTTGTGAAGGTGTGGCCTCCAATACTGCACACAGTACTCCAGATGGGGCCTAACCAGTGTCTTGTAAAGAGGGATTATTACCTCCCTCTTATGACTTGTGATACCCCTACTAATACACCCTAACACCCCCCTAGCCTTACCTACTGCTTTAGAGGTCTGCTTGGATGATTTCAGGTCATCAGTGATGATGATGCCCAAGTCTCTTTCTTCCTTTGTGACTGCTAGCAACTCCCCTCCCAGCCTATAGGTGGCTTCAGGGTTTCTCTTCCCTATGTGCATGATTTTGTACTTCTTTGCATTAAATCCCAGTTGCCACTCTTCTGACCATTTTGCTAGTTTATCCAGATCTCTTCCCATTCTGCCCACCCCATCTGGATCATCTACTCTGTTGCAGATCTTGGTGTCATCTGCAAACAGACAAGCCTTATCCTCTAGTCCATCTGCAAGGTCACTAATGAAGATGTTGAAGAGGCCTGGCCCCAGGACTGATCCCTGAGGTACCCCACTTGTGACTTGCATCTCTTCTGACTGTATACCATTTACCACCACTCTCTGTTTTCTGCCCGTCAACCAGTTTGCCACCCAGTAGACCAACTACAGCCCACCCGAGCCTACCTGGCTTATTTATCAATCTTCTATGTGGAACAGTGTCAGAAGCTTTGCTGAAGTCAAGGTAGGCGACATCAACTGCTCCCTTTGGTCCACCACTCTGGTTACCCAGTCAAAGAAATCTATGAGATTAGTTTGACAGGA
This sequence comes from Neoceratodus forsteri, assembly GCA_016271365.2. Lineage (NCBI taxonomy): Eukaryota > Metazoa > Chordata > Ceratodontiformes > Ceratodontidae > Neoceratodus > Neoceratodus forsteri. Next base: position 682,470,839 of record CM028131.1, on the reverse strand, counting down.
CCTTCCTTTGTAAACCCATGCTGTCTTGGATCCTGTGCCCTATGGATTCCAGGTGTTGCACTATCCTTTCCTTAAGGTGCCTCCATAATCTTGCCCACTACTGAGGTAAGACTGACTGGTCTGTAGTTCCCGCCTCCTCCCTGCTACCACTCTTGTGGAGCGGGATCACATGAGCCTTTCTCCAGTCTTCTGGGACCTCTCCTGTGCTCAGAGACTCACTAAACAGTTCTGCTAATGGCTCTGCTAGTTCCACCTTTAGCTCCTTAAGTACCCTGGGATGTATGCCATCAGGTCCCATTGCCTTATCCACCCTGAGCTTAGCAAGCTCTTGTAGGACTCTTTCTTTTGTGAAGGGAGTAGTGCTCACCTCCTGGAAGGGTCTTGTCAAAACAGAAGGCGATGCAATGAGCCAACCACTTAGACAGGCATTGCTTGGAAACAGCATTGCCTTCTGTTTTGGGGGCAAAAGAGACAAAAAGTTGATCAGTCTTTCTGAGATCCTTTGTTCTGTTAGTGTAGTATCTCAGAATGCGGTGAATGTCCATAGTGTGAAATAGATACTCCCCCTGATTAGAGTACTGCGTAAGGAAAGCAGGTAATTCTATGGACTGGTTCAAAGTAGATTCCGCTACCACCTTGGGGAGAAACTTAGGATTGGTGCGCAGAGCCATGCGTTCCTTGTGAAAAATCAAGTACGGGATTTTACACATCAGGGCTTGGAGCTCGGAAATCCTCTGAGCAGAGGTAATGGCCACTAGGAAGAGCGTCTTCCATGAAAGGAACTTCATGTCTGTCGAGGCCGCCGGTTCAAAAGGAGGCAAAGTAAGTTTCTCAAGGATGAAGTTCAAATCCCAAGCAGGGGCGGGAACTCGGATAGGGGGTCTCAAGTGAAGAACCCCTCTGAGGAAAGTCTTAGAGACTTCCAGTTGAGCAAACGTCCTATCTGCGAAGGGAATATGGTAGGCCGAAATGGCCACCACGTGTACCTTCAGAGACGAGTGACTAAGACCCAGGTCAAAGAGGAGGTGCATGTATTCCAGCAGTCACCTAACTGAGCAAGAGAAAGGCTCGAAGCCTTTTGAAGTGGCTCAGATTGAGAACCGTTTCCACTTCATGGCATAAGTAGACCTAGTGGAGGGCTTCCTAGCCTCCACCAAGATCTCAGCCACCTGGGGAGAGAGACCCCAAAGCGGGCTTGAGCTATGTCTGCAGGAGCCACGCATGCAGTTGAAGGGACCTGAGACCTGGATGAACCAGAGTCCCCTGATCTTGGGTCAACAGAATCCATGACAGCAGAAGAGGAAGAGGAGGCTCCTCTGAGTATTGTTGCAGTAGAGAGAACCAAACTTGCCTGGGCCAGAAAGGAGCGATCAGAATGATTCGTGCTCCTTCTGAACCTAGTTTCTGCAAGACACACGGGATCAGAGGAATCGGGGGGAAGGCACAGATGAATCTGTTCCTCCAATCTACAGACAGAGCATCTCTCCAGAAAATGCCTCACTCTTGAACGAGTGAACAGAAGTCGGGAAGCTTTGCATTTAGAGGTGAAGCGAACAGGTCCACCTGAGGTGTTCCTCAACGTAGGAAGATATCGTCTAGGACCCGGTGATCCAGTTCCCACTCATGAGCTTGAGCAGATGAGCGACTTAGTTTGTCTGCTAAGGAGTTCTCGACCCCCGGAACATGAATTGCCATGAGGTGAAGGTTTTGCTGTGATGCCCAATCCCAAACTCTCATCGCTTCCCTGCAGAGAGGGTAGGACCGAGTCCCACCTTGTTTGTTGATGTACCATACCACACACATATTGTCCGTCTGGACGGCTAGGTGGCCTGGAAGAAGATGCAGGTGGAGGGCCTGGAGAGTGTAGAGCACCGCCCGAAGCTTGAGCACATTGATGTGCAGTGATTGCTCGAGCTTGGACCAAGAGCCCTGGGTCCAATGTGGACCGAGATGGGCTCCCCAACCTTCACCTGAGGCGTCTGTGGTCAGAGTCTGGGAGGGAGGAGGAAGGAAGAATGGAACTCCCCGAAGAAGGTTCTCTCAAACCATCCATCATTGTAGGTCTCGAATCATGGGAGAGGAGACTAGGACCAAGTGGTCCAAGTCATCTACAAACTGATCCCATTGAGAGCGAAGTGTCCACTGAGAGACCCTCATGTGGAGCTGAGTGCGAGGGACTGTCGGGATAACAGCCGCCATAAGCCCGAGGAGGCGAAGAACTGACCTTGCACTGACCCATCTGCGGACGGACAACAGGCTTATCTGAGTCTGGAGTGTGGCCGCCCTGTCCGGAGGCAGAAAGGCCCTGCCTATGGTCGTGTCCAGTATCGCCCCAATAAACTGAAGCCTCTGGGAAGGGATCAAGTGAGACTTGGAATGGTTGATGGTAATACCCAGACAGGCAAAGACCTGCTGGGTGAGGGAGAGGCAGTGCAGGAGTTCCTCCCTGGATGAGGCCGCCAGGAGCCAATCATCCAGGTACGGGAAAACCTGTACCCCCCAGGTACACAGGTAGGCCGCCACCACCGCAAGGCATTTGGTAAAAACTCAAGGGGCCAAGAAGAGGCCAAATGGAAGTGCCTTGAACTGGTAGTGGTCCGCTTGCAAAGCAAAACGAATATATTTGCAGTGAGACGGGTGAATAGCTACGTGCAGGTAAGCATCCTGCATATCTAGAGCACACAGCCACTGGCCCGAGTGGAGGAGGGGCAGAAGGCTCTGCAGAGACAGCATCCTGAACCTCTTGTACTCCATGAAAAGGTTTAGGGAACTGAGATCTAGAATAGGTCTGACATCTCCTGTCTTCTTCGGGACCAGGAAAAAGTGGGAATAGTAACCCGTTCCTTGCAAGGGAAGGGGGACAGGTTCTATCACCTCTTTCAGCAAAAGTGCTGAAATTTCTTCCTGGACCAGAAGATGTTCCTGAGAGTATGATGACCTTGGTGGAGGATGACAAGGTGGTTTCTGCAGAAACTCTAATGAGTGTCCTGCGATTAGCTGGAGCACCCATGAATCTGATGTTATCCTCTCCCAGCCCAGAAGTTGGAGGGAAAACCTCCCTCCTACCGGTTCCTCTGGGAAGCCCAGAGGTAGTGGGAGAGGGAAGGAGTCAGGTGGTGTGGGGCAGCGCCACAGTTGAAGCTCCCACTGCTTTTTTGGGCGGGGAGGCTTGGCAGCTGGGGGGGCCCGACATTTAGTGGCCCTCTCTCCCTGTGGTCTCGCTTTGGGACGATTCTGTCTCCGAAAGGGACGGCGCTGTGAGTGATGGGGATGGTACATAGAGTCAACAGACTTTAGTGCCGTCCCCTTCTCCTGCAGGTCAGTGATGATGTCCTTGACATCACCCCCGAACAGCACCGAACCCCGGAAGGGCGCTTCCTGGATAGCGGACTGCACTTCCGGGACCAACCCTGACACTCGGAGCCAAGTGTGATGCCGTAAACCTACGGCAAAAGCGGACTTCCTCCCAGCAGTGTCCACTGCATCGTAGGTCGCACGAAGAATGTGCCGACTGGTCGAACGAGCAGAGCGGACGAGGTCAGCCACTTCCTGCTTGACCTGAGAGTCAGTAAGTGAGTCCAATTTTGATTCCACCTCAATAAGAATCGCCTTCTGGTAATCCCCCATGTGGCCAATGTAGTTCAGGACCCTAATACTCAGAGTGGAAGAAGCAAAAATTTTCTTGCCATACTGGTCCAGAAGGCGGTATTCCTTGTCAGGTGGAGATGACCTAAGATGTTTGGGTTGAGCTGACCAGCCATGAGCAGCACTAATCACAACTGAGTCAGCACGAGGGTGGGAGTCTAAAAAGTCAACACCCTCTGGAGCCTGGTATAGCCTGTTCGACTTCCTGAGAAGTGGGGCTAAGGCTGATGGCTGTTTCCATATGGTGATAATAAGGTCAGCATGAGGCTCGATCCAGGGTGGCACCAGAGTGGGAGCTGTCACGGGCAGATCCAGATGCTCAGTGAGTTTTTTATGCTGGGGGTTTGGCTCCAAGATTGAACTTATGTACTTCCTGGATCTTCCGTAGCAACTCCATAAAGGAAGGATCCTCTGGAGGAGACTTCAGAGGAGTTCTTGGCCGGGACTTGGACGGAGAGCGTGGCTCATTGTCTTGCTCGAAACAACCATCAGAAGGATCCAAGGTGTCCGAGGAAGAAGAAGATGAGGAAGAGGAAGACTCCCTCTCCCGACGAGGGGGAGGAACGGATCCCTTGGGAATCCCTCGGGAAAGCATGTCCTGCCCCTTTCTGGACCCAGAGGGTTGAGCCCTGGCGTCCGGAGGTGGGAAAGGAGTGTGCCATCGCGGACGTATGGGAACCGGTACCGGCACCGTCGTCAGAAGACGACTCTCCACCTCTCTGGTGAGCTGAGCCTTGGCCTCAGCCCATCAGGAGGCCAGAGTCTCCTGCAAGTTCATCGGTGGCTGAGGGGGCGGTGGAGGAGGAGGAGGAAGGGGATACAGGTATGGACTATACCCAGAGGGCGTGTATCCATAACCCGACGTGGGAAGCCCAGTGTTGGGTATTGAGGAGCTGAGTACTGCAACATCGGATATGTCGGCGCTGGGTACTGAGGCGTCGGATACGACGGGGCCGGGAACCAGGGAGCCAGAGGAGCTGCTTGAGCAGATGGTCCGGCTGGAGGCCCCACGGGCGGTTCTGGAGCAGAAGATCCGGGGGGGCGAAGGGCCTGGCGTCGGGGCGACATCAGGGGGTGGGATGTTGTCTGGCATCAGCAATACTGGAGTCGGAGTAGGCGGCCAAAGGGCCGGCAGCCAGGGAACTGACATCAGATCAGTCAGACCAGAAGGTGGACAGTCTGACGGAGGTGGACTAGAAGCCTCAGCGTCGCCCGGGGATGGGGGGGGAGAAATCCGCGGGGTCAGGCTGAGGAGACTCAGGGTCCCCAGAGGGCAGTGAAGGCTCCGGGGAGCTGGAAGTGACGGACGTGGGGGGGGTCTGGCATCGGCTCATCCACTGCGCGGACGTTGGATGAACTGAATAGCGGCATAGCAGCGGGATCCGGGCAGACGCCGGAGGGGCCAGCGTCCAACTTAACGGACCCTTCGCCGGAGGCAGGCTGCGATGGAAGGGTGGCCTGGTCAGGCGGAATGGTGACCATGTGCCGCCCCAAAGGGTCGGGCGACTTACCGACCTTCTCCGTGCGGGCGTCAGAGGAGCCGACATCCGGCTTATCGGAGCCACTCGCACCAGTAGGCTGTGAAACCTCAGCTTTACCGGGAGCAGAGGCCTCCATGAGCCCGGAGGTGCCCAAAGGGCCCAAGCACGAGCCAGATGGGGGGCTGACACTGCCTTAGAAGCCTGTAAGGTGGCCGTCATGGAGAAGTCCCCTGGGGGGACGTTACCTGTTTCACAGCGACTCCCGAGGAATACACGGTGGGAGAGGAGCCCTTGTCCCGGTGCCTTTCCTTATCCTTCTTATTGCGATGGCCTTCGGGGAAGTCGACGCCTGCTGAAGCTTTTTCAGTTCTTTCTCCATGGAGCTCATTTTCTTTTTTAAAATGTGGGCTTCCAGGGACTGCTGCCACCTTCTCCGGGTGGCCACGTTAAAGCTGAGGCAGTGCTGGCACATCTCCACCGAATGGTCGGGGCCTAGGCAAAAAAGGCACAGGGAATGGCCGTCCTTGTGTGGGAGTTGGGTGCCGCACGAGTCGCACTTGTTTTTGTACTCGGAGGGTGTAGGGGACAACATACACCAATGGGTACCTGACGATGGCTGAGAACAAAAAATCGAAAATACTTGGTAAAACTACCGACGAAGGAGCCTGACGAGCAGGGAACTTTTCTGTGAGCTGCTGGCATAAGCTAAAGGCAGGAAAGAACAGGAAGGCAGGCGTGAGGGGCCGCCCCTTTATACCTATGTCTCCTGACACTGGTCACCTGACGTGAGGGTGGTCCCTCGCCAGTGACTGCTAGCTAGAAATTTTTCCATGGGGTCCTGCCGCCTACTGACGTCAGTCCTATATGTAATTACCTACTGCAAGAACCCTCTCAAAGTAAGATCTAAGGTGCTTGAGTGCCTTAGACCTGTTGTGTGCTGCCTTAATGATCACCGAGTCAGTTTCAGCTTGGGCAGCAAAATAAGAAAGGCCCCAAGGGGCATTGTAGAGTTTGTCAGCTCTACGAGGCATAGTTGGCACCATGTCAGACCTGAGCCAGACTGCCATGGTAGAGCTGGGAGCATAGGAGGAATAATTTTAGGTGGAGATTCTGGAATCCCCAGATAATCCACCAGATCCCTTCTGGTGGCATCCTCCTCAAGAGGAGAGAAGCAAAATGGCAGCGCTGCTGAGCTGCTGTCTGCTGTCTGCCAGAGCTCTGTTAAATGGAGCTAAAAGCCTTCTTCCTCCCCCCTTACTACTCCCCTACAGGAGTGCTTTTAATTTGATTGCAGTCGACATTCGAAATTACTATTAGACCAGTGTCCTAAAAAGCTAATTGCAAGTAGTTTAGCTGTGAGTTTAGGGTTTCTAGCACTAGTTAGGGTCAGGGGTAAGTTGAGTTTTAGGAGTAAGCTTTTTGGTTTTTATGCTAGGCTGAGTGCTAATATTAACATTGGAAATCTGGTGCAAAGCAGGAAGAAAGCCCTGGGAGGGTGAAGAATTTTGTGTGGTGTGGAGGAACCACCGGTGTGCAGACAGCGGCTTCCATGGGGACTGGTGTGCCGTAGGACTGCAGGACTATGCCAAGCTTTGGATCTGCCTGCCGAATAACCATCTTGCTACTGAATAATTCCTTTACTGCTGGCCACTGTAGCGGTGAAACTTTGCCTGAGCCTGCTGGGGGCCCCCAGCGGTTGAACTGTTGGTACCTCTGAAACTCCAGAGACTATCATGCAAGGGGAGCCCATGGTGTGGTAACACGGCTCTGTCTCATTAAACCAACTGTCGGTTTGGCAGTGTTCAACTACTACTACTAAAAACTCTCCAGCAGATTACATCTGAAGGTGGGGAAATTGGTCCAGACTGCCCTCGGCACTGGTGAGAGTAGCGCCGAGAGATGAAGTGGGACCAGAGTACCGGTGAGTCCATTCTATTTTGCCCAACTCTGGATCACAGCATAAGTGTGAGTTTTGCTGTGGTGGTCTAAGTCACAAACGCACTCCAGAAGTCAGGCCCTCTGCTCCCACAGTGCCAACCTCAGAGCGCAATAGTGTGAACAGGTAACAGACAGGGTAACCCTCCTGTCTGCCTTGGGTCCTAATCACCTTTTAGCCTCAAGTTCTGGGGGGATTCAAACTGTGAACCTTATGCTAGCATACCCAGTTACAGGCTCAGATATGTACCCTCTTCAGGACTGCAGTACAATCTTTCAATGGTTCACCAAGCCAGGTTTCCAAAATGAACCCTTAAAACTCTGTAAGAGACCTTAGGTATATTCTTACGTTTTTCAAGCTCAGTAACACCATCAAGCCTTTTAAACTGTGTCAAACTTAAAAATACAGGCACTTCACATGCAAAAAAAAAAAAAAACTGGGAAGACACAGGCAGTATTTTAAGAAGATGGTTATTTACTAAAAATTGTAAAATAAGTAAAATAAAACACAGAACAATATATCATACAGCTTACAATCTTATAAAACAAAAAGGAAGTTTCAGAACACTCCTACCACAAAAAATGTAATTGCTTTCTATTACCTTTCTAAGTGCTCTTTTAGAGAGAGAACTTTGTTTCTTCAGAGCTCAAGATGATATCTGTCTTCATGTACAATGTTACATGTTTTTTTCTCTGTCTTCCCCCACCCCCTTTTGGATGAGGTCAGCTAGACCATCCCTCAGAATTAATTCTAACATACTTTCTACCAGGAGGCATCTTTAATTAATGGAACATCAGAAGAAAAAAAACATGTCCTAAATATGACATCCTTTAATTAAATGTTTCTATTTGATCTTATCAATCCCAGCATTTGTCATTTAGGTGTTGAACTTGATAGGAACAGCCAAATTACCCTTTCTTTCCTGACGTTATAAACTTTAGATTTTGTTTCAACTTCAAAAGCCTGAACATGTCATAAAAAGGCATTTCTTTAAAGAAGTCTTAATTACAGGAATCTCCTGGTCAGTGTAATACATCCTGCGATTTTCAGCTTCTGACACCTTGATGTTACAGGCCAAAATTCCTCACACACTGAAATGGTCATACACAGACCATGTATTTATAATATAGATATCATACAATAATAATATGAGAAGGTTTTTCCCATGACATTCCTCCCTCCTTAGACTGAACTTTAGGGGCTCTATTCCTACATGGGATGAGTTCCACAAATTCAGTTTACACCTCAAAATAACGGGACAAACCATCCGCATTTGTGATCACTGTACCAGCCCTATGTGAGATAGTCAGGTCATACTCTTGCAAGGTAAGACTCCATCTTAATAGTCTACCATCTGTCTTACCCATTTGTGCCAGCCACACCAGGGGATTCTGGTCAGTTTGTACCTCAAAACGCTGTCCGTATAAGTATGGCTCTAACTTCTTTAGGGCCCACACCATGGCAAGACACTCTTTTTCCACAGTAGAGTATGCCTGCTCCCTGGGAAGTAATTTTTTACTTAGGTACACGATGGGGTGATCCTTCCTTTGGTTGGATGTCTGACTCAGTACTGTCCCAATACCCACATCTGAGGCATCAGCCTGGACTATAAAGGGTCTGTTATAGTCAGGACTTGTCAATACAGGAGCACTGCACAGTGCCTCCTTCAGTCTGGTAAAGACTTTCTCACAGGCTGGTTCCCAGGTAATTTTCTTAGGCATCCTTTTCTTTACCAGGTCATATAGGGGAGCAGCCAGGGCACTGTAATTGGCTACAAATTTCCTATAGTACCCTGCTGTCCCTAGAAAACTCCTGACCTGCTTCTGTGTTTCTGGTCTGGGCCATGCCTTGATCATCTCTATTTTTACTTGGTTAGGACGGAGCTGTCCCTGGCCTACAACATGCCCAAGGTATGCCACTTCAGCCATGGCCACCTGGCACTTCTCAGCTTTGTCAGTGAGCCCAGCCCTCTGTATCCTGCCCAGCACTTCCCTAAGGTGGGAAAGGCATTCCTCCCAGCTGACACTAAAGATGGCAATGTCATCCAGGTATGCCACAGCGTACTCCTCAGCACTATTCAACACCTGGTTCACCAACCTTTGGAAAGTGGCCAAGGCATTCTTCATTCTGAAAGGCATTACCTTAAATTCAAATAACCCTATTGGAGTGATGAAGGCTGACCTCTCCCAAGCTCTGTCAGTTAACTCTACCTGCCAATACCCCTCTGTCAGGTCTATAGTCATAAGGTAGGTTGCCCTCCCAACTTGTCCAGGAGTTTGTCCGTCCCTGGCATTGGGTGGGTGTCTGACTTCGTGACTGCATTCAGTCCATGATAGTCTACACAAAAATGAGTACAGCCATCTGGCTTGGGCACAAGGACTACAGATGAAGCACAGGGGCTGTGGGATCTCTGGATTACCCCTAAATCCAGTATTTCCTCCACCTCCATCCTAATGTCCTTTTGGACAGCCTCTGAACCCCGATATGCTGTCTGCCATATGGGCATCTGTGTCTCTGTCTCTACATCATGCGTCGCTAAGGGGGTTAGTCCAGGCTTGGCACTAAACAGTGGGGCAAAGTCTGCTAAACCTCCCTTATCTTGTCTGGAGCCAGCTGGGGTGACAATTTAACTGCCTCCACAGAGGACTCCCTCTCACCATCTTCCAGTGAGTCCAGAAGGGGGTCTCCTTCATCTGTCCCTTCCCCAGGACTACACACTGCAACCACCATGCCAGCCCTATTAGAATATGGCTTCATCATGTTGACATTGTACATTCTTTCTGCATGTCTTCTGTCAGGTAACTCTGTGATATAGTTCACATCGTTTACCTTTCTGACTACTTTGTACAGTTCTGTCCACTCAGCCTGCAGCTTGTCTTTCCTGACCAGAATGACGGCCATGACTTCCTGACCTACTGTGTACGAGCGAGCTCTGGCTCTGCGGTCGTACACTTTTTGTTTTTGTTGGGCAGCTGCCAGGTTGCTCTGGGCTGTCCCCATTAGCTCCTTCAGCCTTTCCCTTAACCTAAGGACATAATCCACTATGGGAGTTCCCTGAGTGGCATGCTTGCCTTCCCAGTCCTCCCAGATCAAGTGAAGGGGCCCATGTACCCGGCGTCCATATAAAAGCTCAAAGGGGGAAAACCCGGTCGACTCTTGGGGCACCTCCCTGTATGCAAACAACACGTGGGGAAGGTATTTCTCCAAGTCCCTTCCATGCTGTTCAGCAAACACTTGGAGCATTGACTTCAGGGTACCATTAAATCTTTCCACAAGCCCTCTGGCTTGCAGGTGATAAGGTGTGGTGCGTCTCTGCACCACCCCACACTTCTCCCACAAGCATTTCATCAGGTCTGACATGAAGGAACCCCCTCAATTGGTGATGACCTCCTACGGAAACCCAACATGGAAGAAAATCCCAAGTAAGGCATCTGCCACTTTGTCTGTCCTCAGTGAGGATAGGGCGACTGCCTCTGGATACCGGGTGGCATAATACACCACAGTCAGGATGAATCTCTTCCCAGAGGAGCTGGGGGTATTTAAAGGCCCCACAATATCCATTCCCACTCTCTGGAATGGCTCCTCCACTATGGGCAATGGAATTAGGACAGCCTGGGTTTTCTTCCCCACCTTCTCTATTTCTTGGCACCAATGACAAGACCTGCAATACTCCTTCACCTGCTGTGTGAAGCTGGGCCAATCACTGTGTAGTGTGCGCGATTCCCAGGTGACCAGACATGGAAATATCATGCGCAATCTTGAGCAACTGCCCACGGTACCCCTGGGGAATGACAAGCTGCCTACCTATCACCCCTCCCTCTGTCTTTTTAGCCTGAGTATACATCAGTCTATTTTCCCAATAAACCTTATGTTTCCCATCACCTCCTTGTACTCTGTCAGAGTCTGTTCAAGCCCTCGGCTTCTCTAGACTAGGTCACTTTTCTGAGCAGCTGCAAACTCCTTACACATTCCCAAGGCATAGGAAAGGTCCCTTCAGTATCTGAACTAGGGTCCCTAGCACTAGCATCAGGGCACTCAGGATCACTGCCATCCCTAACCTTCTGACAATGGGTCACCTCTCCTTCTTTGGAGTAACCCTCTGTAGCTGTTGGGTTAACTGCTACTGGGGAAATTTCTACCCCTCTTTTATTAGTCTCCAGAGCAGGAGACACAGGCTGGGGAACCAGCCTCCCAATGGTTTCCACAGTGGCTTCTATGGGGTCCAGGGAACTACAATTTTCCCTTGCCACTTGGCTATGGGTAACTGCACACACCATCTCCTATTTGCGATTGTTGCTAAGGATGACGTCAAGTGCTAAAGTTTTGGCTACAGCCACCTGTTGCACAGTTCCCCATTTCACCCCAGTCTAGAACACTAGCGAGTGGCAATGTTTTCTCCTCCCCAGTGAACCCTTGTACAGTTACAAATTTATTGGGTATAAGCTGACCAGGCTCTACCAGATCCCCTTTTACCAATGTAAGGGATGCCCCTCTGTCTCTTAACCCTTGTGTCTGTACACTATTCACAGTGACTGGGTGCATGTGTTCCCTCATGTTCACAGGCATGCTTCCAGGGACACACAAACAACCCACTTCTTTCCTAGCACCACCTTGCGTATTGCTCGTCCTTTTGGGACACTGTCTGGCAATATACTGTTTCTTTGCAAACCCAACATTCATTTCTTTTCTCAGCAAAATATTTTCTTTGAAACCCAGGGCTAACTGGTTTTGGTGGAGGCAGTGAGGGTTTTAGCTGACCTCAAGGCGCGCTCTTCCCTTTCTGCGCTGCCATGCCCGCCCCATTCGCTCTCAGAGCATGTCTGTTCTTGGCATAGCAGTCCCAGAGTTCAGCAGCCTCTTGCACGGTTTTGGGATCTCAGTCCTCCAGCCAGGTTTTCAGCTCTGCTGGGCATGCCCAAAAAAACTGCTCTAACGATATAGCATTTTCAATTTTATCTACAGAATTTGCTTCAATTCCTTCCCACCGTTTTAAACATTTATGTTGTTTCATGGCTAGCTCCTCATAGCTCATGTCAGGGCTTCTCCTGAGCTTACGGAACTTAGCTCTGTATGCTTCTGCAGTTAAATCATACTTTTTTTTAAAAGCGCAGCTCTAAGTTTGTTGTAATCATTACTGTCCTCATTGTCCATTTGACCTAATGCATCCCAAGCTTTCCTGATAAGTAGCAGGGATAGCTGGATGCTCCCGGACCCTCTAGGAATATTGGCCTGAATACAAACTTTTACAAAGGAATTTAAAAAGGCATCCATATCCTCCCCTTTTTAAATTCGGTTATCAATTTGGAATTTAATTTGTAACCTAGTCCTGTAGTTCCAGTTAAACCCAAGCCACTTACCTGCTTTGGTGCTGGTGGTTGGAGTCGTAGCTTCTCCGGTTCATGCTGCCTCTGGTGCTCACGCTATTCATGGTCAGCCTCTCACTGTTCACGGTCCCTCTTCTCCTCTGCGGCTCACTGTTCTCACTCCATCTTCTCTGTGGCTTGCTGCTCTCACTCTCTCTTCTCCTCTGCGGCTGGCTGCTCTTGCCTCTCTTCTCTCTGGAACTCCAGCTCTATCCTCTGCAACTCCATCTGCAGCCTGATGGCTTCTGGTGACCTTTCCCTGCTGCTGTGGCCCTTGGCTTGCACTGGCCCTGCTGTCCTCCTCACCGGATCTGAACATGGCACTGGCCGCTGGCCCCTCCATGCCCAAGGTTCGGTTCTTTACAGTCACAGTCTGTGACTCAATGCTCTGGGCATCTGCTGCCATCAGGGCATCTATGGGGTTCTGCTTGTTGGCTTTCCCCTCATACTGGACTCCTCTGTCCTGGCACAGCTGCCTCAAGTAGTCTGCAGTATACATGCTATAGTTGGAAGCCATCTTCTTCCCTAACTATGGCTACTCTAACTTGCACTTTATAAAAAAAAAACAGGTATGAACTTGACTGTAAGCAAAATTTTATAGTTCTATTTCTTTAAAAAAAATGACTGCCTTATTTTGCAGATGAGCTGTACAGTATTAAGCTGACACACTGAACTGTTAAAGCTTGTTACCAATTACTTTATTGCACCGCTGCCAACCAAATCTATCACAAATGCACTCTGCAAGTCAGGCCCTCTGCTCCCACAGTGCCAACCTCAGAGTGCAATAGTGTGAACAGGTAACATACAGGGTAACCCTCTTGTCTGCTTTGGATCCTAATCACCTTTTAGCCTCAAGTTCTAGGGGATTCAAACTGTGAACCTTATGCTAACATACCCAATTACAGGCTCAGATATGTCACCTCTTCGGGACTGCAGTACAATCTTTCACCAGGGGCACCAAGCCAGGTTTCCAAAATGAACCCTTAAAACTCTGTAAGAGACCTTAGGTATATTCTTACTTTTTTCAAGCTCAGTAACACCATCAAGCCTTTTAAACCATGTCAGACTTAAAAATACAGGCACTTCATATGCAAAAAACAAACAAAAAAAAAAACTGGGAAAACACAGGCAGTATTTTAAGAAAATGGTTATTTACTAATAATTGTAAGATAAATAAAATAAAATACAGAACACTATATTATACAGCTTACAATTTTATAAAAGAAAAAGGAAGATTCAGAACAACACTTCTACCACAAAAGATGTAATTACTTTCTAACTACTACCTAAGTGCTCTTTTAGTTAGAGAGAGAGAACTTTGTTTCTTCAGAGCCCAAGATGATACCTGTCTTCATGTACAATGTTACATGTTTTTTCTCAGTCTTTCCCAACCCCCTTTTGGATGAGGTCAGCTAGACACTCCATCAGAATTAATTCTAACATACTTTCTACCAGGAGGTATCTTTGATTAACAGAACATCAGAAGAAAAAAAAAAACATTTCCTAAATATGACATCCTTTAATTAAATATTTCTCTTTGATCTTAGCAATCCCAGCATTTGTCATTTAGGTGTTAAACTTGATAGGAACAGCCAAATTACCCTTTCTTTCCTGACGTCATAAACTTTAGATTTTGTTTCAACTTCAAAAGCCTAAGCATGTCATAAAAAGGTAATAAAATGCAATTTCTTTAAGGAAGTAAATTATAGGAATCTTCTGGTCAGTGTAATACATCCTGTGATTTTCAGCTTCTGACATCTTTTCATAGGATTCATTGGAAAAAATTCAAGCATTTGTGGATATTAATCCTTATAGCTTGCCTTGTACCAATTTAATTTATCAAAAATCAGTAACACTTAATTTAAATTCCAAGTCCAATCTTGTTTTAAATGTTTCCATGTTGGGACTATCTATTGTTGCATTTGATAATTCATTCCAGTATGTCACCACCCTTTGAGTGAACCATTTTTTACGTAGCTTTAAGTTCCACCTTGGTAGAAGCAGTTGTTTGAAGTGCTTTCTTGTACTTAGCCAATCATTATTAAATTTAATGCCTAACTCATCCTGTAAATTATAATCACCTAATATTCTATAAAGCATGCACATGTCACCTCTAAATCTTCGATATGTAAGAGAGTACATTCCCAGTGTTTTTAGCCTATCATTATAAGATTTATTATGTAATCCAGTAATGGCTTTTGTCATTCTTCTTTGTATACACTCAATCCTGTTTATGTCTTCACGTTTATATGGTGACCACACCTGCACACAATACTCAAGATTTGGCCTAACCAAAGAATTAAACAATGGTATTAAAACTTTAGCTTCCCCACTAGATATATGTCTGAGGATACAATTTAAGTTCTGGTTTGCTTTTTTTATCTGAAGAGAACAATGATGATTAAATGAAAAATCAGGGGTAATACTAATTCCCAAGTCTCTTTCCTGAGTAGTGTCAAATAGATTTATTGATCCAATTTTATATATTGCTTTTTGATTATTTGTACCCAAATGCATAATTTTACTTTTATCTATATTTAGTTCTAATCTGTTAGTTTCTGTCCAAGATACTACATTAGTGATTGCTTGTTGTAAGGTTGACACATCTGATGGATTGCTTACAATAGTTCCCAGTCTGCAATCATCTGCAAATTTGGATAGCCAGATATCTGGAATATTCACTTTTAAAGTTGATATATAGCCATTGAACAAGCACAGCCCCAACACCAAACCCTGAGGCACCCCACTGGTCACCATACCTGATTCAGAATGTATGCCCCTAACCAACACTCTCTGCCTCCTATCATCTAACCAGTCCCTAATCCAGCAAATCACATTTGTCTCTTGATGTTATAGGCCAAAATACCACCACACACTGAAATGGTCATACACAGACCATGTCGTCGGCGATCCCTCGATTCGAGGATGATCTCTACCATGGTTCACTGATGGGTCCTGAGGTGGCTCAGTAATCCAATCCTAGAGCCACAGATTCATCCACAGAAATTGCAGATGTTTCCATGTGGGAGAGCTGCCCGCTGGCTGGGGTTTCTTCCCCTTTCCTTCTTATGCTCTCTCTCTTTTCAGCTCCGAGGGCAAGGTGTTTCTCTTCAAAGCAGGCCCCCACTTGATGGAGGTTCTGGTGCCATTGAGATTGGTTGGTGGCCAGCTCCTCCTGGCTCGAGATGTCCATATCTGTTTTCTTGAGATATGCCTTCAGTGCATCTTTGTAGTGTTTCCTTTGACCACCACAGGATCTCTGGCCGTGACTGAGCTGGGAGTATAAAATTTGTTTGGGCAGTTGAGAGTCGGGCATCCATATACGGTGTCCAGTCCAGCGGACTTGATGTCTGAGGATCACTGCCTCAATGCTGGTGACACTGGCCTCAGTGAGAACAGTGACGTTAGTGCAGTGGTCTTCCCACTTGATGCTGAGGATTTTCCGGAGACATCGTTGGTGGTACCTCTCCAGGCTCTTTAGATGATGTCGGTAAGTCACCCAAGTTTCACACCCATAAAGAAGGATAGGGGATGATAACTGAACTGCATACCTGGATCTTGGTGTCCTTTCATATGTCACGGTCAGTGAAGATGCACCAAAGCAGTTTCCCAAATGAGGTACTAGTGCAATGGATCCTGTGCTGAATCTCATCGTCAATGTTCGCTGTTAGGGAGAGGTGGCTACCAATGTAAGGGAAGTGCTCGACTGTTTCCAGGGTCTGCTCCTTGATGGTGAATTGTGGAGGGTCATTCACAAAGCCTTGAGCAGGCTGATAGAGCATCTTGGTCTTCTTGATGTTAAGTGAGAGTCCCAGACTTCGGTAAGCTTCTGCAAAGAGATCTAGCACAGACTGGAGGTTGCTCCTGCTGTGGGCAAGGATGGTACACTCATCAGCATACTGGAGGTCAATGACAGATGCCTTGCAAACTTCGGTCTTTGAACGGAGATGTCCAAGATTAAAGAGCCCTCCATCCATTCTGTATTCGATGTCAATTCCAGTGAGACGGCGGCCTTTGGTGAGGACTAGGATGACTGCTAGGAAGATAGAGAACAAGGTTGGAGCGATGACACACCCTTGTTTGACCCCAGTTTGGATGATGAATGGGTCTGTCTTTGAACAATTATGGAGAACATTGGCAGTCATCTGGTCATGCAGAAGCCTCAGGACCTTGATTAATTTTGTAGGGCAGCCAAATCCGGCCAGCGCCTTCCACAAGGCTTCATGATAGATGAAGTCAAAGGCCTTTGTCAGGTCAATGAAAGCCATTTACAGGTCCTGATGTTGTTCCTGACACTTTTCTTGGATCTGCCTGGCAGTGAAGAACATGTTGATTGTCCCACGAAATGGACTGAATCCACACTGAGATTCCGGCAGGACTTATTTGGCGATGGGAAGGAGACGGTTCAGAAGAATACAGGTGAGGATTTTCCCTGCGGTGGAGAGTAAAGCAATGCCTCGATAATTTCCACACACCGACTTGTCTCCCTTCTTGAAGACGGTAACAATGTTGGCATTCCTCAAGTCCTCTGGAATCTCCTCATTGTTCCAAATTCGGAGAATGAGTTCATGGAGCTTTAGTACCAGTTCATCGCCGCCCCCAGCCTTGCAGACTTCAGCTGGTATGCAAACTGGTCCCGCAGCTTTGTTTTTGGCCAGCTTGATGGCATGTCTTACTTCCTCGATGGTAAGAGGGTTGGTGAGACATTCTCTTTCAGGGTGTTGAGGGACAGAAATTGATAGTGGCATCTGTCACAGATGACTCGTGGTTCAGAAGTGTCTCAAAATGCTCCTTCCATCTAGCTTGACTGCCTTAATTTCCCTTTAGGAGCGTCAAGCCATCTTGAAATTGGAGGGGAGTGGGACCGTGGGAGCTTGGACCATAAAAGGCCCTTGTAGCCTGGAAGAAGCTCCGTATGTCATGTTTGTCAATATAGAGCTGGATCTCCTTTGCCTTGTCTTGCCACCATTTGTCATTTAGGTGTTAAACTTGATAGGAACAGCCAAATTACCCTTTCTTTCCTGATGTCATAAACTTTAGATTTTGTTTCAACTTCAAAAGCCTGAGCATGTCATAAAAAGGTAATAAAATGGTATTTCTTTAAGGAAGTCAATTACAGGAATCTCCTGGTCAGCGTAATACATCCAGTGATTTTCAGCTTCTGACACCTTGATGTTATAGGCCAAAATACCACACACACTGAAATGGTCATACACAGACCATGTATTTATAATACAGATATCATACAATAATAATACAAGAGAGTTTTCCCATGACAATCTATACTATTTAGAGCCAGTCCTTTCCGGGAGAGAGAGTTTCCTCCTGAACTTTGTTCATAGGGTTAAAACTCCCTCAGTATTTTAGAACTGCCAGACAGCTTAGTGAGAGTAAGCCATTCTAGTAAAACAGAGAACTGTCTTCTGAGGAAGCCCAAATACCACATTACACTTGGCTGTGCTGAACATTCTTGGACTTTCGCCTTACAGGGGTACTACTCATTTTGTTAGCACTCATTTCTCTCTTGGACTGCAAAGAAGCCTATACTATTTGGGCGGATGGTTTGTTGGGGAAGCTGCAGGGTTTAGTTAGAGTGTGATTGATGAGCATTTGGTGTAAGGGACTTATATTTACTGTGTGAATGAAGTATGAGTGAGTAGCTAGGTTTGGTTTTATTTTTGCTTGTTTATTAGTGTTTCTGTTTGGGGTTTTATATTTCTAGAGAACCAAGATACATGTAGGAGTTCAGGGCCCCCTCTGGATCAGCTACCCAGGGACCCTACTGCATGATCTCCCCCCTTTTGTGACCTCCCCCTACCTGTTGCCACTGTAAGGCATTGTAAGGAGGTGGGTATCACGGGGGGGGGGTGCCAGGAGCTCAATGGAGGTGAGAGAGATTGGAGTGGTTTGGAATAGAAGGCACCCTAGGGTTAAATGGGGCCTTGATAGAGGTCCGTGTTTGGCTTCCGTCCCTAGGGTTCCCACTGGACCATGTGGGCAGGCAGCTAGAGGGTCTATAGCAGACACAGATCTCCTTCAAGCAGTGCTATGCAATGCCAGGTCAATGAGGAACAAGACCACAATTATGTTGGACTTGATTTCCTCGGTCGACCTGGTGTGCATCATGGAGACCTAGCTGGGTGATGATGTCGGGCCAATGTTAGAGGCATCGGTCCTGACCGGGTACTCCGTGGTGCACTGCCAGAGAAGGGATCGCGGGGTGGCGGTGTAGCCATCTGTTTTAGATGTGACCTAAGCTTCTCCATACATTCGGTGGGTTCTACCAGATCATTTGAATGTGTGGTGGTGCGTGGGGGTCCAGGTGCAGGTTGCAGAATTCTCCTTGTTTACCACCCTCCAGGGTTGGGGGGAGAATTCTTGCAGGAGGTGGCAGATTTCATCGTCGATAGGGTGTTGGAGTCACCCAGATGGCTTATTCTGGGTGACTTCAATGCCTTGATCGATGATGAATCCTTGTAACTTGGATCCGACCTCCTCCAGCTGATGGCATCACTGGGCCTAGCACAGGCGGTTGCCTCTGCGACCCATCACAGCCACACCTTGGGCCTGGTATTCCCACTGGGTCTTGAGGCAGACTGTATGCTGAAGTTCTCGTTTGGGGCTCCCCCGATGGTTCCTCCCCTGTTGAGATGATCAGCTACCGCCCTTTAAGGGGACTGTCTCCGGAGGGACTGATGGCGGTGGTTGATTTTTCCGGTGTCAGTTCTGCTAGTGCGATTGGCTTTAGTGAATCCATGGCAGCATACAATCAGGCTGTCTGAGGCACTCGACGGCATCGCACCAGTCCATATATGACCTTGGTTCTCTCACCCTAGACCCCCATGGTTTGATGTAGCCCTCTGGACGATGAAGACCATGGGTCAGAAATGGAGCATTGCTGGAGGACCCAGCTTGAAGAGGACAGACTGATAACACCATAGTGGTTTCTCACAGCCAAAGGACAATCAACCATAAGAAAGCAGAGTTCCTGTCCAAGGAGATTGCAGCAGGGAGAAACAGACCAGCTCAGCTCTTTCGGACTGTGGACAGGCTTCTCCATCCTGTCTGCAACAGATGAAAAAAGCTTTTTCAGCAATACAGTGTGAAGTGTTTGCTCTAATTTTCTCTGACAGCATGTCTGCTATTCGGGCTGGGATCTCACCAGTGGGACTGGGCCAGACCCGCAGGGTGGGGTCTGGATGGACCAGGTTCACTCCTATTGCCTGGGCAGAGTTTCAGCTGGTGGAGGTGGCAGAGGTCTCTGAGGTGATCTTGAAGCTGCGGCCCACTTGTTGCGAACTGGATCCATGCCCGACACATCTCCTAGTGGGATGTGTTGAGGTTATTGGTCCAGTGTTCGCTGGGATAGTCGGGTGTTCACTTTCAGAGGGGGTCTTCCCAGATATCGAAGGAGGCACTGATGAAGCCCCTTCTGAGAAAAAAAAAATATCTCTTGACCCAGACGTCCTAGTGAATTATAGACCAATCTCCAACCTCCCATTTCTATGAAAGGTTGTATAGAAAATAGTGGCTCTGCAGCTTGAGGAACACCTGGAGGCCTGTGACATCTATAAGCAATTCCAGTCCGGGTTTAGGGCAAGGCACAGTACCGAGATAGCACTGGTCCGGGTCCATAACGACCTCCTCATGGCCAGAGATCGAGGAGAACAGTCAATTCTCATTCTCCTTGATCCATCATCTGCATTTGATACTGTGGATCACATTGTGTTGCTGGATCACCTTAGACAGAGAGGTGTGGACTCACCGGTGTTGTCATCAACTGGTTTGAGTCCTTTCTCTCAGGCAGGAAGCAAAGGATAGTGATGGGGAAATATTCCTCTTCCCCCCGCCTCTTACCTGTGGAGTCCCTCAGGGTTCAATCCTGTCGCTGATGTTATTATCAGTATACATGCTGCCCCTGGGGAGGATCATCAGACAGTACAGTTTGAGTTTTCACTGCTATGCAGATGATACTCAACTGTAAATGACCTTTGTACCAGGGACAAGTAGTGCTGTCAAAGTGCTGAATAAATGCCTTGCTGAGATCCAGGACTGGATGAACTCTAACTGGCTGAACCAAGGCAAGATGGAGGTACTAGTGATTGATCATGACAGCTGGCCTAGTCCTGGGGTCAATATCACAGATGGCATCCTCTAGGGTGCGAAATCTGGATGTGCTCTTAGATGACAGGCTGACATTTGAGGCTCGGGTGTCGGCTGTTGTCAATGATAGTTTTTACCACCCGAGAACATCACTCAAATTAAGTCCCTAATTCCACCTGAAGACCTGCTATCACTGGTGCATGCTTTTGTAACATCGAGGCTCGACTGCAATGCTCTATATCTCGGGGTCAGTGGAGGAAACCTCCACCGGCTGCAACTAGTGCAGAATGCAGCAGCCAGGTTGCTGCCGGGACTCCCTAGATTCTGTCATGTGACCCCGTTCCTGCGGGGTCTGCACTAGCTGCCAGTCAGGTGGCGGGTTCTCAAGGTGGACTTGCTCACCTATAAGGCTCTATATGGACTGGGCCCTGTCAGACCCCCTTACTCCAGCCATTCCAACTCGCTCCCTCCATTCCTCCACCTAGGGCCTCCTTGTGGTTCTGAAGACTGGGCTGAAACCTCAGGTGATCGTACATACAGGGTGGCCGGCCCAGTCTTCTGGAATTTACTGTCAAGATCCTTGAGGGAGGTACCCATGGTGGGGGCATTCAGGAGGGGCCTGAAACTCTTTACTTAAGCTAACTTACCCTGTTAATATATTTTAATGCTGCTGAAGTTCTGGATTTTAGTGTTTGTTCTGTGATTTTATTATGACCCTGGAATTTTATGTACGGCACCAGAGCCTCTGGGATTGGGCGCCTAAAAATAAACTTTTACTTACTTACTCATTCCTCTGTCAGAAACCCCATGGTGGGAGACATTCATTTCATAATGCTAAAGAAGGAAGCATACTCAGGTGGAGACCTGGGGGTGTGCTTGACAGATTCTTTGCTGATTGAACAGGCAGACTTGTCAGAAGTATAGTACTGGTCCCTCTTCCTCCTCTGGAAGTATAAGGTCAAGACGGTACCCCTCCTCATCTACCTCTTCTTCTCTCTCTGGTTTTGGCTGCTCTGTCGATGGCCCTTGGGCAGGCTCCTGGGGCTGATGGACAGGGGTCTACGAAGGCGTCATTGGTGACAAAGACCTGTTAAAGGTAGCCAGCTGCTGCACTATAACATTGGTAAAATGAATGAGAACCTCATTCAGGTCCGTCACCAGAGGAGTCAAAGGCACCAAGGCCAATGAAGCAGTCTGTGTGCCTGATGAGCCCACATCCTTCGGGGAAGAAAGGACAGGTCTTGAAGGGGTAGTCGTTGATGACAAGCCCGTCATTGGAGGAAGGGCCGATGACCTGGAGGTCAATGGCCGAGTGCCCTGAGAGTCAGGCAGCACAGCTGTCAGTATGGATCTGCAGTGAACCAGGACCTGGACAGCAGGTCTCATCAGGGCCACAGCCAATGACGAGGAGCCCCACGAAGGAGAAGCCAATGGGGAACAGTATGGCCACCAGGGGGAGTGGTCGCGATCTCGGTCTTTCCTGTAACACCCCCCCCCGAGGGCTTGTCTTTGACCTGGAAGGCTTTAGAGCTCTTGGACCCAGAGGGTGACTGGTGCCCTGGAAGACACTGGTTCAGAGCTGGCTACCTGTTGTTCCATGAAGGTTTTCAGAGCTTTCCTGTGCCGCCTGAGCATGGTTTGTTTGAATTGTTGGCAGAGCTCACAATCCAAAGCATCGTGATCCGGCCCAAGACAGCAGACACATCGAGTGCTTGTCGTTGAAGGCAATCTTCTTTCTGCAGTGGCAGTGATGGAAGAGAGATGTAGACGGTTTAACTCTTGACAAAAAAGAAAAAGAAGAAAATACATCTCTAAAAGAGATTTGAGAGGGTTGGTAAAGAAAAGGGCAGTAGGCCAAAAAAAAGGCATGAACACTGCGGCGGCTCTTCCACAGAGACTGTGCTTGCAAGTTGATGATGGGAAAGAACTGAAGTGGGAGCGGGGCCACCTACGCCTATATAGGGTTGGTGACGTCGGTGGACGTCGATGGTGTGGGTGGCCCCAGTTGTACTACTGAAAAGCATCCATGTAGATTCCCATTCACTGACAGTGAAGTTCCTACGGTGGTACCCGATGACTGAGATACCCCTGAAGAAGGTCAGAACTTTGGAATGTGGTGGGGATGTGCAATTTTTAAATGTGGCAAGGACATGCACTTTTGAAATTGTCAGTAATGTGGTGGGGATGTGCACTTTTGAAATGTGTCAGGATGCAGTGTCAGAATGTAGCTGGGACACACAATGTGGGAATGTGAAGCAAAATTTCCAAATGTGGTGGGTGCTTACAATTATGGATATGGCAGGGACAAGCAATTTCAGAGTAAAATGATGTGTCCTGTCACATTCTGACAGATTGCATGCCCACTATATTCCAAAATTAGCAGTCTCCACACTCACAGATGTGTGTTCCTGCCGCATTCCAAGGCTGTGTGTCTCCACATTTTGAGATGGCACATCCCTTGCCACATTCTGAGACTGCATGTTCCCACCAACATTCTGAAATTGTGCACTACCTTGACATTCTATAGCTTTGTTCAGCACTTCATTCCCAAACCACCTCCTGGCACATTCTAAAGCAGAGTACCATGCATCTGAACATTCTGGAAATGCATACTTTTTTTTCCTCTTAAATATGTCCTGTAAAGTTGCTGACAGGGAGAAGCAGGCTGCGAGTTCTGGCTAGGACATCCTCAGCAGATCTTCAGTTTTTTGTTTTTAAACAGGGAGTAAAATCATGGTTACAAAATGACTCATGACTTTTCAACAAAGTAACAGATCTAATTTTTGGTATGAGGCTTACTGGGGGTATGCTGAGTCTAATTCTGCAATGTAGCACTTTTAGCTGGACTCCCTCTTTAAATCTAGTCCAGCATGCATCACTAGATTTCATAAGAGACACCAGGTCACTATGGGGACATCTGGTGACAGTGCCTCTAATGCCCCTTTTAATAAGTGGGGTATGCTTATCTTATAGAGAGGAGAAGCTACTAGCTACTTGGGAAGTTGTTCAGGGCAACAAAGCCAGCAGCAACAAAGTAGACCACCAGACAGTGCAAGATCATTGGGAAATGAAGCAAGGTCTAGCTTAGATGAGCCTCAGAGGAGGATGACGGGGGCGATTTAGGGATGTGACTCTCCAAATACAATAAGTGGGGGTATGAAATATCATCAGGGAAGGTCCCAGACAGTGGAATCCTCTCAGTCCGATTCATCAGGATCCAGTCAAGGAGGGAATATCGACACCAGAAGTGGAGAGTCTGGTAGGGTCAAAGATGAGCTTCATGAGGCCAAGCCCAGCAAGCAGTGGTTCATATTAGTATTTCTCCCCATCCAATTTAGATTAAAGTCGCCTAATATCACAGCTTATTTGAGCCCACCTTTTAACTAATGTGGTCAATGTGATAGTTTAGACCATTTAGTCCACCAGTAGGATTATAGGCACAGACCAGGTAGATTTTCTTAGCATTACCCAACTAGAGTAACGTATGTAGAAACTTACAGGCTGTGGAGGGTGGTACAAATGCTGAATAAGCGAAACATTTAGATGGCTTTTATAACAGAACAGCAGGCCACCCCCTTGTTTCCTGCCAGGATGGTCAAGCCTGGTCAAATTAAAGCCAGGGAAGGCACAAGTAGTATCTGGAATAAAGGGTTTTAGCCAAGTCTCAGTCAGACCCACAGTGTCAGGATTATAGTAAGCTAACAATGAAATAAGTTCAGCTAGATTAGGTAAGAGACTTCAGAAATTTAAGTGGACTATTTTAAGGCATTTTGCATTTAGTCAGGCAGGAAAGCCTACATACTGAGGTTCAGTAGGACCAGGGCTTGATTAAATGTCACAAGTCGGCCAGAACAATTTGTAGTAAAGACAGCCAGCAAAAACATGAGAGAACCAGCCATCCAGAAGGGATCTTAAGGTGGCATAGTTTGCGCATAACAAAGTGGCCAAGAGGTAGGATTATCAGATACTTAAGAAGCAAGGCTGGTTGTCCATGCCCTTCTCTAGCAACGATAAGGGAAGAGAAAAACAGGTTACTCACCTGTAACAGTAGTTCTACTAGTGGTATATGTTGTTCATCCACACTGTTTGACATGTCCTTTCCCTTTAAGAATCTTGCTGGAAGGTCTTGAAACTGGCTACTCCCACCCACCCACATGGTATAACCCTTGGCTCTGCCCCATGATGCCAGATCTTTGCCTGCTGGAAGCTCAGGTTGTGCATCGAAGCCGGGGAGGTTGGGTGGGTTTGTGTGGATGAACAACATATACCCCTCCTAGAAAGTGCAGTTACACAAAGACTTTTGCTGTAACAGTAGATCTTCTAGGAATGTCTCTTGCAGTAAGTCATTACTTCTGGGAGTTCCCAATAGGTGGCACTCCAGCACAGAAGTTTCTTCCAGCAGTCTCTACACCAGGGGCCACCCACACTACCTCACTTCCTGGGCTGTACCTATAAAAGTGGCTGGTCCCTGGTAATCTCCATTCCCCACCGGTTTCAGCTTGGAAGCGAAGGACCGAGGAGAACCGAGGTACCAAAGCTTCCCAACCCTAAATCGTTTTTCCTGTTGCAAAATGGCAGGGGTTGGAGGGAAATTACTTTCATTGCACACAGATATCTTAGAAGATCTACTGTTACAGCAAAAGTCTTTGTGTAACTGCACTATCTTCCACAGAATGGTCTCTTGCAGTAAGTCATTACTTCTGGGAGATTCCCAAGCAGTTATATGGCAGTGGGTGGCCAAAAATAGCATTCTGCCATAGGTATAATGTGGTCATAGGACCAATAAATGCTATGAGTAGCATATCAGCACATGAAAGAATTTTGTATTCTATTTGTCAATTATATCAGTAAATCAGAAGGAATACTGCCATGCCACTGAGTGACTAGGTGATTGCAGTGGTCTGTAGTAAAATGACAAACTCTGCCAAAGGCAACTGTACCCTGAATTGTAACAGTACCTCAAATAATACAATTGTATTCTTTAGAAGTGCTACAAAGTAGCAAGTAAAGACTTTTTTTTTGCCATTACTGTCAAGATAGTAGAAAATGTATCCATTTGGTATAAGTGTGATACTTAAGTAGCAGATAATGTAGCAAAATGAAAATGTATCTGTGACATAAAAGAGATCAGTGATTCTTAGAATCAGTAGCTACACCCAATTCTACATGCGGCTTAGAGAACATGTAATAGAGTAATGTTGACATTAGTCCATAACAGGATTGATTATGTCTCAGCATGCGAGTAGTAGTAGTTGGACCTGTGCATAGGAGACACAGGAAGTCCGGCGCACAACAGGCCGAGAGGCATCCCGATGGAATAGCCGTGATGGTCTGTAACAGTGATACCTCAGAAAAAGTGGCTAGATATATTGAGCCATTGTAGAAAAAAGGCCTCAGTCTGATCTTTAGTTGAAGCCCCAAGAAGTCTCTGAGGCCCAGAAGAGGAGACCAGGGCAGAGTCCGAAATCTTTAATGATAGACAGAAGCTCCAGGCCGGACTGAGGGGTGGCCACGGGTCGGCTTCGTTGTGTTCCTTGTCACCTGTTCTCTGCCCTTGAAGGTGTCACGTGGGGCATAATTAGGTCCAGCTGTGTATGAATAATTATATTGAGGGTGTGGTTTTTGGTCCATATATTGTACTGTCTTCAGTCGTCTGAGGCTTGTAGGTTCTCCAGTATCGTTTGAGCCCCTGGCCCAAAAAGATAGTCGCCTGAAAAGGGGACATTAGCCACTTTGTGTTGAATATCAGGTGCTAGCCCTGAGTCGGAGCTGTGCCTGACGGCGTATAAAAATACAGACTGCAGAGGCTCGTGCTGAGGCATCGGCAAGATTGTACCCTGATTTTAATAAATGTTCGAGACAGGGAAGTGAAGGTATTTATTACTGACGTGAGTTTCTCTTTTTCAGGGGATGTGGGTAGTCTGTTTATAACATCACCAGCAGAGGTGCTCACTGTACGCTGGTATTGCAGCATGGGCCCCATATAATTGAGTATTCTGATATTTAATGCATTTAGAGCAAACACTTTCTTCCCCATATGATCAAAAGATTTACAGTCTCTCTCTGGAGGTATTGTACTTGTATGTTTAGGCTTGCTGGTGCAGTTGTGAGCAGCCGCAATGACCACAGAATCCACTGTGGGTGTATTTGTTAAATATTGATAGTCAAGAGGAGTCTGATACAGCCCATGGGCCTTTCTATGTAACTCCTGTGCCGCTATGGGTTGACTCCAAGCTTCAGTGATCGCATTTCTAAACGTTGGTATAAAAGGAGGGACTGCCCGGATAGGGTCCTCTGGAAGGCCCAGATATTCAGCCATATCTTTAATCTGTCCTGTTCCGCCGTGGTAAACCACATTGTTTTTTGTATTTGCAACATCATTTCAGAGAATGAGGGGTCATCTGGTGGAGAAATGACTTTTTGTGGTTGTAGTAGCCCCTCGTCCAAATCAGAGGGCACCTCCAAGGGGGACTCATACCCTCTAGTGTCAAGAGAACCATCATAGTTCGCATGAAGGTCTGGATTCGTATGATAATCTGAAAAATATTCTTCTGAATATTCGTGAGGAGGCAGGACTGGTGAGCATTCTAGCTCTGTGTGCGCCGGCTTTGATGGAGGCAGAGATATCATTTGTGATTGAGGGTTATGTCCCGGAGTGTGGCCATGGTCAAAATCCATAGAATCCAACACTCTGTTCACCATTCCTTCAGTATTTGGCACTTGTAAGGATGGACTTGCCATGTAAGCTGGGTCTGTTTGTTCTATGATGTAGGGACTGCCCCATCAACGGTGGTATCAGCCTCGTTGAAGGAAAAGGAAGAGAAGCATGCCTCGTTGATGATGTACTGTGTCTTATAGATGAAGGGTAAGTAACAGCATGCTCCGTCAATGGTGGAATGCACTCCGTAGATAATGATGAAGGCAGACCATGAGCTGTCAACAGTGGGATGTTGTCCGTTGATGATGAGATAATGAGTACATGCTCCATCGATGAGGGAACTACTGTCGATGATGGGATAGTGAAAACATGCTCCGTTGATGATGGAAATGCTGTAGTCGACGGTGGTAGGGTGGATGCATGTCCTGTCAATGGTGGTACATTTCTCGTCAATGATGGAGCATAGGAAGCATGTTCCGTCAACGGGGGAGGCATGTAGAGTATGCTCCATCAACGGAGGAGTGTTCTCGTCGATGAGGATGTCTTGTAGAGCCCTCCCATCAATGGGGGAGGATGCCCCATTTATGGGAAAGGTAGCAGGACCTTTGTCGTCAATGGTGTAAGTGGCCTTGTCAACGGGGGAGCTGAGGAATGATGCCCCATTGACGAGGAACATTCCTTTCTGTAAGAGGTTGTACCGCTGTGCTCTTTTGATGAAGAAGTGCCAGCCATTGACGGGGTGAAGTGCCCATCGACGAATATCCTCTTGATGGTCCACGTTTTGGAGGTATGACCATTGAAAGGCGGTCAGGCAGGACTTTAGGTGAAGGAGTTTCCTTTCCTGTTTTATCTCTTAAAGAGGACTCAGAGTTTTTTGAGCCCTCTGCTTGAGCACCCTGTGTGTATGACAGGGAAACATCCATTATAGCACTCTTACCGAATATAAGAATATGGTGCCTGTATAAAGCCCAGGCACCTTAGGGTATGGGTTCAATGCAAGTCGTAGACTGCTGCTAGAAGAGTTGCTGCCAGAGCTTAAGCCAGCGGGAAAATGAATGGAGATTACCAGGGACCACCCACTTTTATAGGCACAACCCAGGAAGTGAGGTAGTGTGGGTGGTCCCTGGTGTGGAGACTGCTAGAAGAAACTTCCATGCTGGAGCGCCACCTATCGGGAACTCCCAGAAGTAATAACTTACTGCAAGAGACCATTCCATGGAAGATCTACTGTTACAGGTGAGTAATCTGTTTTTCTAGGACTGTGGATATGTTGTTCTATCCACACTGTTTGGCAGACTCCAAGCAGTTCTCCAGGAGGAGGGAGGCAAGGCGCACACCCCCTCTGATATTCGTACTTGGGAAACAGAGATTGGAGAATTGAGGCCCCAAAATCAGCATCCCGGCATGACTCAAGGTCAATGTGGTAGTGGGTAATGAAGGCATTTGCTGTCTTCCAGGTAGCAGCCCTGCAGATTTCTTGGACAGGTATGTCCCTGGAAGCAGCCACCAACACAGCAGTATGGCTGGTAGAATGAGCTTTCATCCCTCTGGGAGGCTCCTTGCCCGCCAACCTATAGCAGAAATCAATGCAGTTTGTAATCCATCTGCCAATCATCCACTTTGCTGGAGGTCTGCCAGGTGCGGCTTCAGTGTAGGTGACAAACAGCTAGCAAACCTCTCCCCGAACTTCCGCCATCTGCTCCTTATAATGAGAGCGCGCTTGTCTCAGGTCCAGAGTATGGAGCCTGTACTCAGCCTCTGAGGTGTAGTTCTGGTAGAACACAGGCAGAGTCAACACCTGGTTAAGATGGAACTCCGACACTGCCTTTGGAAGAAATTTCAGGTGGGGGCGCAGCACAACCCTGTCCCTGTGGAAGACCAGTTAAGGAGACTCCATTGAGAGGGCCTGGATCTCCCCAGTCCTTCTGGCTGATGTGATAGCCACCAGGAAGGTGATCTTCCACAACAAATGTGACATCTCACACTTGTGCATCAGTTTGAATGGCTTGCCCATGAGCTTTGCCAGTACCAGCAGTAGATCCCATGGAGGTGGAAGTTCACGCACTGGAGGGGATATGTGGTCGAGGCCTTTAAAGAAACACCAGACTACCTTCTCCTGTGCCACTGTCTACTGACCAGCCTGCACTCGGTAAGCAGAGATGGCTGCCAGGTGCACCTTAAGGGTCGTAGACCAAAGACCCCCTTTGGACAGAGACCAAATGTAGTCTAGGATGCTAGCCACTGGACAGGACAAAGGGTCCAGGCCCTTACCCTGACACCAAATGGAAAACTGTTTCCATTTGAAGGCATAGAACCTCCTGGTCGACTCCTTCCTGGATGCTTCCACTACAGTGAGTACATCCTCAGAGAGATCCAAAGCCTGGAACTCAGCCACTCAGAAACCAGGCTGTCAGATGCAGGAATTGAAGGTCCAGATGGAATACCTTCCCCTGACTGACAGATAGGTGGTCCAGGCCTACTGGAAGATGCCTTGGAGGCCTGGAGCTGAGGCTGAGGAGACCTGGATACCAGAATTCACGAGGCCAGTCTGGGGCTGCCAGGATCACCTGTGCCTTGTCCCTCCTGACCTTGAGGATCACATTGTGAACCAAAGGAAGTGGAGGGAAGGCATAGAA
Organism: Neoceratodus forsteri; assembly: GCA_016271365.2. Classification (NCBI taxonomy): domain Eukaryota; kingdom Metazoa; phylum Chordata; order Ceratodontiformes; family Ceratodontidae; genus Neoceratodus; species Neoceratodus forsteri. The sequence goes on along the minus strand of CM028131.1, from coordinate 682,441,017 downwards.
GAGGCCTGGGGTCCTCGGCCTTGAGAAGGCATCCCCCTGCAGTGAGCCCTGCTGAGGTGGTGGGCATGAAACAGCCTCAGCTTGGTGATCTCCTTGGAGGTGAACAGATCCACCTGAGGTTTGCCCCAGTGGGAGAACAGGCTGTGTACTACCTCTGGATGGAGAGACCACTCACGGGACATCTTGCCCATACAGCTGAGAGCATCTGCCAGTTGATCAGAGGCTCCTACCACATGGACGGCTAGGAAATCTGCCTCCAGTTGGCTCATGAGGGTCCAGATGCGGAGCGCTTCCCTGCACAGCAGCCAGGAGTGCGTGCCACCCTGTTTGTTGAGGTAGTGCATGGTCGTGGTATTGTCCGTCTGGACTTCCACCACTTGCCCCCAATGGAGTGGAGCAAATACTGACAGTGCCAGTCTGACTGTTCTGAGTTCCAACAGGTTGATATGATATCGGGATTCCTCAGGGGTCCAGAACCTGTGGGCTCTGTGGTTCCCCATGTGGGCTCCTCAGTCCATGACAGAGGCATCGGTCATGAGAACAAGTGTCGGCTCAGAAAGGACAAACGGGATCCCTTTCTGCAAGTGATCCAGGACAGTACACCACTGGAGAGCGTCTCACATTTTTTGGGTCACAGTGATCAGCTGGTCGAAGTGACCATGACGCCGAGTCCACTGGCTGGCCAGCTCCCACTGGAGGGGGCGCATATGCCACTGGGCTCATCAGACCATGGTGGTGCAGGCTATGTACCCCAGAAGGTGAAGAAAGTCCCGGGCAGGGTGCAAGTACCCGACCAGAAATGATTGGGCAAAGAAGGAGAGAACCTCCACCCTGTCCATCAGGAGCTAGGCTCTGGCTCGACAGGAGTTGAGCTCTGCCCCAATGAAGCATATCACCTGTGAAGGCACGAGTTCAATCTGGCCTTGTTGATCAGGAGACCAAGGTCGGTGCAAGGCTGGAGGGCCAGGTCCCTGGACTTCTCCACCTCTTGCTTGGTGGAACCCGCCAAGAGCCAGTCATCAAGATATGGGTAAACTCTGACCCCTCGATGCCAAAGATGGGCCACCACCACTGCAATGCATTTAGTGAAGACCTGTGGGGCTGATGACAGGCCGAACAGCATGGCTCATAACAAGAACAGGGCTTCTTCTGCTCGGAAGTGAAGGAACTGTTGGTGAGATGGATGGATCGGGAAGTGAAAGAAAGCACCCTGGCGATCCAGAGAGCAAAACCACATGTTCTGCTTGAGAGATGGTACGATCTGGGACAGAGTTATCCTGAAGGTTTGTAACCTGAGGAACTGGTTCAGGTCGTACAGATCTAGAATGGGGAGTCAGCCCCCCCATCTGCTTCAGAACCAGTAAGTACCTGGATATGAACCCTAGGTTGACCAGAGGGTCCGTGACTCTGGCCACCACCTCCTTGCGGAGGAGTTGGGCACTGTTGTCTTGAAGAGCCGACTGTGTACGGACACCATTTCCTCCTGTGGGGCATGGGCTTGGCTTGGAGGGTACCGCTCGAATTCCAGAGGCAGACCCTGGCTGAAACCTTCTAGAACCCACCTGTCCATGGAAACAGCAGACCAGGCGGAAAGGAAGTGGTGGAGCCGGGCCCCCACAGGAGGACCCAGAGCCTGCATGACAGGTATAAGGGTGGCTACCCCTATCCCGTCACTGGTCAGGCTTGGAGGAAGAGGGTCTGGATTGGGGACCACCTGAGCCCCATCCTCCGGAGGCCCGAACTTGGGCCGAGGGTGCCAAAGCTGTGCCTGCTGTTGCTGCCGCACTTGAAAGTGGGGCTGCTTGGCCACAGGGGCAGAGTGCCGAAATGGCTTTTTCTTCTGCTTTTTGGAACCCTGGGATTCCTTCTGTGCAGAAGTTACGGAGTCCAAGGTGGCACTGGACTTCTCAATGCATTGGCGATGACCATCCACACCTGGGCTGAAGAGGTCAGTACCCAGTAAAGGGACATCTGTTAGTTTGTGTTGGGTGTCTGCCGTGAAGGTGGAGACCCTTAATCAAGCCTTCGGCACATGGCAACTGCAGCTGCCACCGAACAGGCACATGAATCCCCATGGTCCAGAGCTGTCCGGAGTTGCTGATTTGCAACAGCCCAACCCTGGTCCAGGACCTGCTTGACTGTGGTCTGTAGGTCTGCGGGGAGGTGAGGAAGAACCTCATCAAAGGAGTCCAGAAGAGTGTGAGAGAAATATGCCATGATGACAGCCGAGCTTGCTTGATGGAGACCCAGCATAGACTTTATGGGCAGAATGATCCTGTTTTTTGGACTCCTTGTCCTGAGGTCTATCTGTATCTGCTGAACTACCCGAGCATCTGAACAAAGATTCAGTCACCAGACCCTCTGCAGAGAGGTGCTCTGTGAACCCCGAAAGGGACTTAATGGGCACCACGTATTTGTGGGCCATATTGGCAGATGGTGCAGGGCAGGAGGCAGGATGCTGCCATAGCTCCAAAGTAAGCCCAATGGCCTTGGCCACTGGAAAGGCTTCTGTCGGTGAATCCCCCCATTTGAGGATATCCGTGATGGGATATTCAGCCCATTTCAGGATGGGTTTGAGAGGCATCTCCGTGGATTCGGAGATGAGATGAGATGGAGGATGCTCATAAAGGAAGAGGGGCCTTCCTCTGTCGAGAGACTAGACCGATTCCTCATCCAAGGGATGGGAGTGAAGGTCTGAGTCCCGATAAATTGGCCGGCCACCTGAGTCTCCCTCCACCTGCCTAGGATGGTCAGGAGTGAGGGTAACAGAGAGCCTACATGGGAGGCCCGGAACAGGCAGAGACTCTTTGGCAGGCACCCCCACCGGGGACTGTTCAGGTGGCAGCTCCACCAAGATCAGTGGAGAGGTTGATTTTGGCCGAACCAGAATGATTTTGACTGACTCTGTGGGAGGAGGAACGGTGCAGGCTGGCTCCGGAGGAGTCGGCTTTGGCCTGGGAGGTGAAAGCCAAGTAATGGCCGAGGTGGAAGCTGGGAATCGGCTTTTGACCGGACAAGATCAGCTGTTGCCACATTAGATCTTCGTAGCATTGACAGAGTTTCTGACAAAGCCTCTTCTCATCCGAGGAGGATGATGAAGAAGAATGTCGATGACGCCTCTTCTTAAAGTGCTTGTGTGCCTTCTTTGGCCTGTTGGTCGAAGGGGTTCAAGACTTCGACCGTCGGGGTGACTGATGGGGTCAATCAGAAGGCACTAGGGAGACTGGTGGTTCTTCTTGGTCGGGGATCGGTTCTCTGATGGGGCTCCCTGCAGACTGGGTCTCCTCATCAGGAAGAGGCAGGACCGGGGGTCCTAAATAAGGAGCTGTTGGCCTCGTCGAGTGACAATGGGTCGTCTGGGTCGAGAATGATCTCAACCAGATCGTTGGCCAGTGTCTGGGCTGGCTGGCCTGATGGTGGAAGAGTGATACCAGTGGCCAAGGCTGCAACCTTGACTGAAGTTGAGACAGGTGATTCTTGGGATCGAGATCTCTCACAATCCCAGGAACGTCGGTGAGATGAAGATTCTCTCAGTTCCTTGTCCTTTTTACGAGACCAAGAGACAAGCATGCCCGAAGGCCCCTCACCCTTGGTGGGAAGGGATTGGCACATCTCCTGAAAGGATCAGGAGAAAGTGGAGCCCAAGTTGAACGGTACAAAAAAAGACTGAGGGTCGATCCGCGGCCCGAGCTGCCTCTTCCTTGAAAGCCTTCATTTGTTCATGCTGCTCAGCGGACCCTGCAGCCATGGAGACCGCCCATCAGGCTTCCTTACATTTGACAGACGGATTACGTTTCTCCGGTATGCCCAATTTTAACCATGCGAGATGATCGTCCAAGACGTTCAGGTGAAATGCGCGACACATCTCACAGGCCTGGGTGTCATGGCCGACACCCAGACAATACATGCACGTAGCATGCGAGTCTGTGTGAGACATCTTTTGCCCGCACAGGCAGTGGTGGAAACGGGGAGAAGATTCATCTTCCATAGCGGTTGAGACCGTGAAGCAATTTTTATTAACTCTGACGAGTTTAAGTTTGAGCAAATCCGAGAAATTTTGAAGCCTGGAACTACTGAACGTGACAGCAGTAAGGAGGGAACCTGTATCTTCCAGCGGAAAGGAAGCTCTAGTGTCATGGGGCAGAGCTGAGGGTTATACCACCTGGGTGGGTGGGAAAAGCCAGCTTCAAGACCTTCCGGCAAGATTCTTAAAGGGAAAGGACATGCCAAACAGTGTGGACAAACAACATATCCACGATCCTAGAAAAGTATAGTTACGTAAGAACTTATCATAACAGTAGATCTTCGAAAGGAGCTCTTGCAGCAGGTAATACCATTAGGACTAAGACTGCCACGTGTTAGGACCCCACAGAAAAAGTTTCAAGCTACCAGTCTGTGGCAGGGGACCTCAGTTCTCCTGCTGGAGACCCGGCCGAAAATATAGATGGAGAACAGAAGAGGATCTCCTATCCCCAAACAGAAGATGTAATACCATTTGGACTGAGTCCCAAGCAATGCCCAAGGAGAGACCCAGATTGAAAAGGGCAGAGGACAATAAACACTGTGATAAATTAGGAGAGGAGTCCCTGAAGGACTGCCAGACCGAAACCTGGTCTCCTTCTGGAAGCAATGTCCAGACTGTAGTGCCTCACGAAGGTATGCACTGAACTCCAAGTAGCAGCCGCAGAGGTCCGCTGAAGATACGTTCCGAAGGGAAGTGAAAGATGTTGCCACCCTCTGGTAGAATGACCCCTCACCCATCCCGGTAGGGGTTTCTTGTGGTGCTGGTAGCAAAAAGTGATGCAGTGCATGCGCCACTTAGTTAGGGTTTGATTTGTGACTGGTGCTCCAAGTTTCCTCTGGGCAAAGGAGACAAACAGGTCTGTCTGGCGGATCTAGTCCTAGCCACATAGTAACATAAAATTCTATGTACATGCATAGTAGGTAACAATGTCTCCCCGTTGTTTGAGTACTCTGGGTAGTAAAATGGTAGTTGAATGTCCTGGTTCAATGTGAACTCAGACACTACCTTTGGCAAAAACTTTGGGTTCATAAGCAGGGCTACTCTGTCCCTGTGAAAAACTAGATAAAGCTCTTTACACATCAGAGCTTGCAGCTTGGAAATCCTCCATGCTGAAGTGATGCAACTAAAAACAACACCTTCCATGAGAGAACACGGTGCTCACAGCTAGTTCAAAGGGTGGCAACATGAGTGTTTCTAAAATGAACGGGAGATCCCGGGATGGTATTAGGTCTCTCCTGGGGGTTTCATATTCAAGATACCGCTCAGAGGAAGGTTTTGCACATGTCCAGCTGTGCCAGATTCTTCCCGTTTAATGGTGCATGGCAAGCTGACGGAGCACAGAGATGCATATTTATGGATGAGTAACTGAGACTCAAATCAGACAGGTGAAAAAGACACTCCAGCACAGATTCCACCGGACAACCCAGGGGATCCAGAGAATGGGGGCATGCCCATAAGCAGAAACGTTTACATTTCATGGTGTGGATCACCCTTGTAGAGGGTTTTCTTGCTGCCACAAGTACCTCTGCCACTCTAAAGGATACTCCAAACCTATCCCTGACCAAGTCCACAGGAGCCAAGCATGTAAGTGTAAGGACTGGAGGTTCGGATGGACTAATGTCCCTTGCTCTTGGGAGAGCAAGTGAGTGGAGAGAGGCAACGGAACTGGTGGTTCCGATGCCAGCTGTTGTAACAGTGGGAACCAAATCTGTTGAGGCCAGAATGGCGCTACCAGTATCATCCTGGCCTCTTGTGCCTGCAACTTGAGCAGGACCCTCTGAAGCAGAGGAAAGGGAGGGAAAGTGTACAGAAACCTCCTTGTCTAAGAGAGGGACAATGCATCTTGCCAGAAAACACCAGGCCCTGGATCTAGTGAGCAGAAACTGGGCAGTTTGGTGTTGTGTGGGGATGTACAGAGGTCCAGTTCTGGCTGACCCTACCTTCCGAAGAGGTCATCTACGACTTCTTGCTGTAGTTCCCACTCATGGTTCTGAGATCGAGAGTGACTTAAGCAGCCTGTGAGGACATTGTGGATTCCTGGAACATGAACTGCTGGGATGTCTAGTTTGTGATCCACCGCCCAGGACCAAACTCTCATTGCTTCTCTGCATAGGAGGTACGAGTGTGTACCACCTTATTTGTTGAGATGGAAAATTACTGGGGTATTGTCAGACTGGACCAGTAGAGGTCCGGGAAGGAGCACTCCTTGGAAAGCTTGAAGGGCATATAGAATGGCTCTCAACTCCAAAATGTTTATGTGGAGAGCCCATTCTGTTGGAATTCCAGGAGCCCCTTGTTTGATGTGAAGCAAGATGCACTCCCCATCCCAGTCCCAATGTGTCGGTGGTGAGAGTCTGCAGTGGAGTGGGTTTTTGAAATGGAACCCCTATGCTCAGCTGGGCTGGGATGAGCCACCAGATCATGGACTGCCATGACTGCGTTGGAGATCCAAATAGGCTCTTCCAGCTTGTCCGTACCTTGATCCCACTGAACCCTGAGTTGCCATTGCAGAATCCTCATGTTCAGACGCGAGAGTGGAACTGTCACTATAGCTGCTGCCATGTGACCCAACAATTGTAGAAACCACTCTTGCTGGAACAGAGTCCGAGTCTTGTATCCTGCAAGTGACTTCCCCTTAGCCTTGCTGCCCTGTCTGCTGGCAGAAAGGCTCTCCCTTGGACTGTGTGCAGGACTTCTCCAATGTATTGCAGACTTTGAGCTGGCCACAGCTGTGACTTGGACAGATTTACGGTAATGTCTAAAATCTGAAACAGGCTGAATGTCTCCTCCAAGGTCCGTTTAATTGGTCTTCTGTTGATGCCGTAAGAAGCCAATCATCCAGGTAGGGGTATGCGAAGTGACCCCTTCTCCTGAGGGCCATCGCTACCACTGACAGGAACTTGGTAAAGACCCTTGGCGCAGAGGATAGGTGGAATAGCAACGCTCTGAACTGGTAGTGTCCTCCTTGGAAGGTGAAGTGTAGATACTTCCTGTGGGACGGCAGGATCTTGATGTGCATGTAGGCATCCTGCATGTCCAATGAGCTAAGCAAGTCTCCTTGGTGGAGCACTGGTAACAGGCTCGCCAGGGTCACCATTCTGAACCGCTTGTATTTGACGAAGGTGTTCAGTTGACTGAGGTCCAGAATGGGCTGGAGGTCTCCAGTCTTTTTTGGGATGAGGAAGATATGGGAATAAAATCCCTTCCCCCTTTGAGCAAAGGGAACCTCCTGTATGGTTCTTTTGTACAGTAAGGCCTGTATCTCTTCCCTCATGAGGGATGCATGGGAGGGGAACTTGCAATGGCACCATGGAGTAGCAGGCAGCAAGAGAGAGAGCTCTCCCCTCAGCGATCTAAACAATACCACTACATACCCAGCTTAAAACAGCACTTTTTAGTTTTAATAACAATTGGACTTTCTCAGTACTCGAGCGACCTACATGAGACACAGAAAAACAGCATCCAACCGTTACTTACAGCTTGCTAAACATGTGGCCCAGTCGGACTCAGAGATCCCAGACGACGACACAGAAAAAGGAGAGATGGCGGTCACGGCTCCCGAGAGGGGAAAAGAACTCATCTAGGCAGCCAAAATAAACACGCTGCAACTGTTGTTGCTTCAAAACCCCCTGCCTCGCCCTCTGATCTGGTTCTGCTTGCGATCCATGAATTTCAGAGTGAAGTGAAGCAATCATTACTAGACCTCTGAGCTGACTTGAGAGATCTGCGGAGCCACATGGATGAGGCAGACACCCAAATCTCCTCCAACTCTGAACGCCTCGATTCCATAGAATCCTCCATAAGAGATTTGGCCCTCCAACAACTTACCATTATTCAGAGACAGAAGGATGTCGAAAACTGCTCCTAATGTAATAACCTCCGATTTACAACCTCCCGGAGAAGTCATCGAGGTGACAATACCGTGGCCTTCTTTGACCATCTGTTGTACACGGTCCTGGAGCTGGGCCCCAAACACCCCTGGACATCGAGCCAGGCCACCATGCGTTGGGCCCCAGACCTTCCTCTGGTGCTCACCCGAGGTCTATAGTGGCGCGATTTTTAAATTATGCTGTTAAAGAATCACTCCCACACAAAACCTGGGGGGGGGGGGGGAACTACAATACGACAACAAATGCATCTTTATTGACAATGAGTATGCTCCGGCTACCCAGTGCCAAAGGAGAGAATACTCCCCTCTATTTCCTTGTTTAAGATCTAGAAAGCTGTGATTTATTACCCCCTACCCAGCCAAACTGGTAGTATTCCACCCTGAGGGCCCACAAACCTATTCATCTGCCTCTGAGGCCAGGAAGGATTTAACCACCAGGAATGTGTTGGGGGAACAGGAGGCCCGTGAGATGGGCAGATGCTTCCAATCTACAGAGCGCCTCCCCCAGCTCTCCCCTTCACCTGAGCCAGAACAGACACTGCAAGATATTCTTAAGGCAATTCACCAATTTTGCCAGAGGCACCTCTGAACCGATTATTTAGGCCTTTGATGATCACTGCAGTCTCCTGGGCTGGATGAGCGACACTGGGTCAGTGACATTTACTTGGTCCTGGGGGGTTCGGGGTGATGGCACTGATCCAATGGCCACCCTAAGAGCTCCTTCGGGCATTTGGGAGGTTGTGATCTACCTTTCACTCTCTGCCTACATAATATTAATCAGTGCTGGGCTCCATGGCTTGGGTCTTCTGCCTAACCCACCCTCCCCTTCCTTGCCCCCGGGCCTCTCCCACCCAACGTACTTTGAAGTTATCCTTATGGATTCTACATGCATACTCTGAAGATTACACCCTGAACCATAAAGTAACTTTAACTTGCTTCTTCTCTGGCTCAGAGGCTTGGTGTTCCTGGACTGTGTACCTTGGCCTTGCAAACAGACTCCCTGCCATTTTCTGGCAACTCTCACCTGATGGTCATCTCTTCCATCTACAAAGGCTAACAGAGGACATGGGTGCCCCCCACCAGGGATCCTTGTTTCAGGCTCCTCGGAGTCCTTCGACCTGGCTGCCAGGGTGCGCTGGGGACGGTGTGGGGTTTTTCCCCTTCACCTGAGCATAGCCTGGCTGGGGGACCCATACTGGGGTTGGGGCCCCCCCCCTTCAACTTTCTGAGAGTCCATGGATAACTTATGGATATGCTGTGCTTGCTTTTGAAGGAACGTCACAGGACATTATGTCTCAAGGGGGCCCCTTTTCCCCCCTTTTTATTTTTTTATGTATACCCCTACAATGTAAGTTCTAAACAAGTTTGGTTCATTAGATTTGATGGTTACTTTTGGGCATCAATGCCCCCCTTGTTGATTACTAGCCACACTCTGGCGAGTAGGGGCTGGGCGTAAGGTCTCCTGACACCCATTCTAGTTCCACACCAGGGGGCTAACACTTGCCCACCTGCTCTTGTAGTCTGTGGAACTCAGATAAGGCAATTTCCCCCAGAGCCCAGCTCTTTGTTACCTAACCCTAGCAATTAGGCAACTCTGTTATGTTCTGATACAGGGACCTCAATCATTCTTTAGGATCCCTTTCTATGAAGCGTTCTACAATGCTTTTTAAATTTAAGGTTTACCCCGTCCCCTTCCTTTCTCCCTTCCCCTGAACTCCCTTTGGTACATGACTGGATAGCTTTGAGAGACGAGGACTTTGGGGAGAGCCCCTCTCTCCTCCTCTTCCTTTCTACACAGGTCATAACTTCTGGTATGGTGTCGCTTAACCTAATTTATGCCATCTTACTGATGATGCTCCCTAGGTTGGGGACCATCCCAGAGGGATACAGCCACCTTGGTGCCTTATACCCTCTCGTTCAAGGACCCTCCTCCATTAGGATCTTTCCTTGAACCCCTTGGGAGATGGCTGAATTTTCCCATTTCCACAATGGAAGCCAATATGTACATAGTTTTACGGTTTACTTGCTCTTCCCTCAACCACCCATATGTTGTCACTTACATAAAACATTTACATTTTAACTCCTCAGACATTAGAGAAGTCTTTTGGTATGGGACACAGTTATTCCCATCCCAAATGTTTGCTTTAGTTGTCGTACTGATTTTGTCCAAGTCTTATCTGAAAATTAAGGCACTCATATTTTACTTAACATTACTCTACTACCTGGACTTGGACTTTTCCCAAAATGTTTATTATTTATCATATTTACCAATAATGAAAAAAGGAGACACACATTCATGCTTTGTTAGTGCTTTATTACATTCAACCCTTTATTGATATTACAGTCTTTTGGGAAAACAGACAGTGGCAGTTAATCCAGTTAAAGTTTTCTCTATGAATATTAATGGTTTGCATAGTTCTACCACAAGATCTCGGTTAATGCAATACTTGGAACAGGCAGGCAGCGAACCTCTATTTCTCCAGGAAATGCACTTATCTGATTCTGAACATCAGAAATTGAAGTAGGGGGTAACCGATATGAAGTCTATGCATCTGTTCATTGTAGTGCCCGTAGACGAGGGTGTCAATCTTAATACCTGTCTCCACTCCCATTGAAATCCAGGAATCCATAATTTACTCACAGGGTAGATATGTCATTTTGACTGGGACATTATATTCCCAGGAAGTAACTCTGGTTAATGTTTATTTACTCCCTCAAACATCCCACGTGGTGATTCGTTCTTTCCTACAGTGTCTCCTGACATTTCATAAGGGCATTCTAATTATGGGAGGCAATTTTAATGTATCTATTTCTCCCCAGCAGAACTCTTCCTTGTCCTGGGCCCATAAAGCTACCCCTGCAGTAAAATATTTCAGATCATCGAATTCTCATCTGGGTACTGAAGATGTATAGAGGAGACTTTTTCCCTCAATCCTTGGCTTCTCTTACTATTCCCCTCATTTTCAAATCTATTCCCATCTAGATTACCTCTTTGTCACTTGTGAACATTTCTCCCTAATTCAGAACATGTCCCTAGCCCCTAAGACTCTTTCTGATCACCATCCACTTATTTTAAAAATTAATCTTGGTAAATCTCCAAACAAAAAACTATTGCGGCGTAATCAAATGCTACTGAAGGATCCCAAATATACAAAATATGTTACGGCTAGAATTCCTAAGTTCCTTGAGGAGAATGGGGGAGGACAGGTATCTGACTCTATGCTTTGGGACTCTCAGAAAGCTACCTTGAAAGGAGAGACAATTGCTTTCTCTACTAACAAAAAAAGGAAAGTTGAAGCGTTATACAAATACTACACACAACAATTGGAGAACTATCAATTATTGTATCAAGAGGAGATACTATCCTTAAGCACAAGATTAGGGCGACTAAACAAGAACTACAAAGCATCATGGACTCCAGGATTCTTCAGACCTTGACTTATTTAAAGCAGGCTAACTACAAGGGAAGGGCTAGAGGGACACGCCTGTTGGCAAGGAGACTTAGGAACAGGAAAAGGGTGGCGACCATCTTAAAAATTAGACATCCAATATCGAGGCAAATTTCACACTCTGAGGAGCATATTAGAGCATCCTTTCTGGACTATTACTGCACCCTTTATACACCTTCCTCTACATCTTCAAACTGGGACTTCCTCGACAGGTTAAATTTTCCCAAACTATTTGATTCTCAGCAGATTATCCTTGACTCTCCTATTTCTCCAGAAGAGATTATAAATCAAATAAAAGCTTTAAAACCTCTTAAATGCCCAGGCCTGGACAGATACTGTATATGGCAGAGTGGTATAAAACTTTTGCTCATCTCCTTCTTTCCACACTTCTGTCTTCTTTCCAAGCCGTGGTAGAATGGGAAGACCCTCCCCCTTCATGGCACCAGGCTGTCATTACTCCTATTCTTAAACCCAATAAAGACCCTTCAGACCCCTTTTCTACTCACCCCGTCTCTATCCTTAATGTTGACTACAAGATTTACATAACTATTTGGGCTTCTCGCCTTGAAATGCTTCTCCCCTCGCTCATACACCCTGATCAAGCCAGCTTTATTAAACACCGCATCACGACTGATAACATGAGATGAACTATGCCCCTTCTGGAACACCTTCATTCCAGAAATATTCCTTCTGCCCTTAGTTTTGACGTCGAGGAGGCTTCTGAAAGAGCGTCATGGAACTTTCTCTGGGTTACACCTGAGCATTTTTCTTTTCCCCGATCACTTTCTTTCTTGGCTGAAAAATACATACTCTCTACCTCAGGCGTACATCCATCTTAATGGGGCTATTTCACACCCCATTGGCTTAAATCAGGGTACACGTCAAGGTTGCTCTCTTTCCCCCTACCTCTTCACTCTATACATGGAACCCCTGGCCATGACTATCAGACAAAACCCTCCAATTGAAGGCATACCATTGGGTCAAGCATCATACAACATGTCTTTTTTTGCCAACGATATTCTTTTAACTCTTCTTTCTCCTGAATCTTCCATTCCAGCAGTCTTGGAGTCCTTTAACAAATACAAGGTACTGGACAACTTTAAATTAAACACTGCAGACACAGAGGCCCTAATGCTCTATTTCACTATCTCTCGACATCTCAAGGTCTCTTTTCCTTTAAAGTGGCGCTGTACTAAGTTCAAATATCTGGGCATCTTGAGCTAGTTAATTATGAACCAGTATCTCTCTCAATTCAAGAAGATTTGAATAAGTGGGCCAACCTGAGACTAACTTTCTTCCAAAGGATCGAAACCATATGCATGAATATCCTTCCCAGGCTCCTCTATTTCAGAATATTCCAACTTTCCCATCTGCTTTTTACTTTAAATCCTGGAACAGAATGCTTTCTGCCTTCATCTGGGAGGGTCAAAGACCTATGATTTGTTTTACCCTACTTTCACTTTCTCTAAACCACGGTGGGGTAAATCTTCCCGACTTGAAAATGTATGCATTGGCTGCTTTCCTAAAAATACTTTTCCTCTGGCTCTCTCCCTCTACTTCTCTTATCTGGAAAGATATTGAGTTTCTCATAAATGACCTACATGACAGAGAAAACTGCTCTTTCCTCATCTGAGCTCTCCCCTCCTCTCAGAGACTTTTCTCCTTATACTGCCCAAATACTCAGAATATGGTGCAGTTTCAGAAACAAGAAACAATTCAAACAACTTGACTTCTTTACTCTAATATCTGGGGATCAAAAATTTCTCCCAGCCCAATGAGATTTAACTTTCAGGAACTGGCGCAGGTTAGGCCTTAATAGCTTTTTCCAATTAATAAATCATTCGGGCATCTTGCCTTTCTCAGAACTCCAAAGTAAATATTCCCTTCCAGATAGTGGATGCATACAGATATACCCCAGTGAGAAACTACATTTTAAGACAAAGAGACTTCTCTACCTTTTGTCACACACCAGCACCTCCTCTATGTGCTCTCTTGAGAGATACGCTGAAAGGCGGTATTTGGGGGGAAATTAATAGGCCATTTATACAGAACAACACAAGATAATTTAGGAGATTTGTCTCAGTCAGTCTTGGAGGCCTGGAACAAGGACCTAGACACGAATACACTTTTCCCACAGTGGGAGAAGGCAACCTTACATGCGATTAAAATTATGGCATGCACGGTCTGATGAGAATTCACGTGGAAGACTCGCTCCAGATATTTTTCATGCCCCAGCTGTACTCGCAAAATACATGCCGGCCTCTTACGGCTGCTGTTGGAGGGCATGTAAATGCAATATGGCTGACCTTGGTCATATATTCTGGTTCTGCCCAGTTTTGATACCATTTTGGTTGACTCTTCAGGTGGAACTGGGTAATTACCTGAATGAACCTGTAGAGTTAACAGTAGAGATGGAATTACTGTCAATCTTCCCTCCCCGTAGTCAGAGATGGACGAAAACCTTACTTCCACTCTTTTTGCTAGCCACTAAGAAAGCAATCACACTCAGATGGATGGTACAAGACCCCCCCACACTACCAGAATGGCACAAAATATTTTGAAGTATTTACAGACTCGAATCTTTAATAATAAACATGACCACTTCCTTATGAAGTGGCAGAAGTGGATACTGTTTTATTCATAGGTGGACCCTGAATTTGTCACATAGATGGAGATTGTGCTTTCTTGGAATTCCCCTAATCTGAATTTTGTTCCATTATTTCCTTTAAGATGGGGTTTCTAGCCACGGCAAGTAAATTGCTTTTCTAATCCTGGAGACCGAGGTCCGCCTGCCTGCTCAACAAGCCAAGAGACTCTGACAGTTAATTTTAAGTATGAATGTCAACACAACTCTGTACAATTATTGGTGTATACAATTTTAACTTGTTCATTTGCCTATAAAAGGCAACTTTTTATTTCATTTTTTTCTTTTCTCAGTTGTACACCAAATGTTTCATCAATATTGTCTCTAACAATAAAAAAAAAAAAAAAGTGCATGGGAGGGGGAGCAGTGGGAGGGAACTGGTGGGTTGTCCGGTAGAAACTGGATGAACTCTAGGGCGTATCCCCTTTCTACCATCTGGAGGACCCATTGGTCCGATGTTATACTGGACCCTCCAGATAGGTACAGGGAGAGTCTCCCTCCTACCGCCTCCCCCAGCACATGCTGTGGTAGAGAAGGGGTCGGTAGGGAGTCAAGCTGTGTTGGAGGGTATAGACAGGGGAGGTCTTGGCGCCTTGGGGTTTTTGGGACCCTTGGCTCGTGAAGGGACAGGGTGGCCTTTTCTTTTGAAGCATCCCTTATGTTGAGTCTGGCGTCTTCCTTGATTTCCCAGTTTTTTCTGAAAGGGACGGCGACATGTGGATTGTGGCTGCGACGGTACATCCTTTGGACTTCAGACACAACTTTACCAGAGTCTTGAAGTCTAGTTACCAGTTTTTTTGTGTCCTGATCAAACAGGACTGGTCCTTTGAAAGAAGCATCCAGGATAGCATCCTGAAGATCCTGTCGGAAGCCTGAAACCCTAAGCCAGGCATGCCTCTGCATACAAATGCCGGTGGCTGCTGCTGTATCCGCAGAGTCATAAGAACTCCTGAGGACATGCTTGTCCACGTCCATGCCAGACTGAATCAGAGCAAGGAGTTCAGCCTTACCCTATCAATCTGGCTGTACTTTAACCAGGCCCATTGCCTTTGCCCACAGGAATTTTTGGTAGGTAACTGTGTGGGCCAGGAAGTGGAGTGACCGGATGGTGCAAGTTGCTGAGGAGTACACCTAGTGCCCCATCTGGTCTAGTTCCTTAGATTCTGGGTCTGGCGGCTGGGTACTCATGTGGCGTGGTTTCTGTGCCCTGCCTTGGGCAGCTGTCAGGACCATTGAGTCTGCCTTTGGGTGTTTGCCCAGAAAAGGCTCCCCTTCAGGTGTCTTGTACAGTCTATTGGCTTAACGACTGACTGCAGTTGTAGTAACCGGATGACGCCATGTGGACTTGGTCACATCTTGAAAAAGTTCCACCAAACGAGGGATGACCAATAGTTTGGGATCTGTGGCTCCCAAGAATCTGGGTAGTCTGTGCCTTTCTGGGTCTAATTCCTTGGTGTCCCATTGGTAAAGGGCCTGAATATGGCGCATGATGTCCAAAAAGGACGGGTCATCTGGGGGTGACCTCGGTGAGCCTCTTGGATTTGGAGACTGAATGGGAAGCTAGTCTTCTGAATAATAGTCACAAGATGAGTCTCCTGCGTCGTCCCCAGAGGACGACGGCGGGCAGTCACTGAATGAAAGAAAGGACGATGAATGCCTCTTGTGGCCATCGGACCTGGGCGTCCACTTGTCTTCCTTGTCAGTGGTAAAGGCCACTCAGGAGTTAGGCTTCTGGGTGGCAGGCATACTGGAGATGGATCCCTTGGCCTATGGAAGCGATCCCCTTTGACCGTATTCTATCACGTGTTAAAAAGCACTCCAACCTCAGCTAGTGGAATGACTGGTGGTGGGGGCATCTGATTTGAAGCAAAAGAGGGCCCGGGCGCCTGGTGAAAAGGTGGAGGTGTCGGTCCTCGGGCTCTGTGTCCATGGGTACATCAGGTGTCAGGTCCGCTGTGTCTAGTGGCCTGACATCTGGCTTTTTAGATGGAGGCTGTTGGGCGTCCAGTACCCCTGCGTCTGGGGAAATGGTCACCAGGGCTGATGGCCGGTCCGTAGGGGTGGATGGCCTTTCTTTTGCTGGAGGCACCTCCTTATCAGACGTCGAGTCAGAATGCCCTGTCTGGGAAGCAGATGACTCCCGGTGTTCGGGTGGGGGAGGTACCCGGTACCTGATGACCTCCCAATGTTTCTCAGATTCGTCCTTTCTCTTGTGCTTATCAGACTTCTCAGGAGACTTACGGGCGGTGGGCACCGTGGATTTGCTCGAAGCCAATGACCGTCCCTCATGGGTTGACCCATGTTTATGGGGTCGGTGGGCCAAGGGGATCTGGGTGGATGCCTGTCCTGTGAAGGAAGACTCCTTACCTTTCACCTGCGTGGAGGTGGCCGACTTCCTCCGAGTGTCCCCAGAAGTGGCTTTGGTACCTGGGGGACCCGATTCAGACCTCCCGCTGGAGGTGGAAGTAGTAGACACCCAATGAGGCGATGTCAGGCGGGACTCTGATCTGGCCCTCTCCTTCTCCCAGTGGTGGTGTTTCCCACTCAATCTCTTCTCCTTTGGGGAGATGCAGCGACTCCTGGTAAGAGGCCTTCTGCATGGCTGCTACTTGCTGCTTGAGAAGATAGGCATTTAAAGTGTTGACATGGTGAATCCTGGTCTTGTTGTTAAATTTAATGCAGTGCGGGCAATCATCCAGCCAGTGATCTGGGCGTAGGCAGAACAGACAGGCAGAATGGCCGTCTTTCGCCAGGATCTGCTTCCCGCACGCACACTTTGATTTGCACCGCTGAAACAATGAAGACATGAAAATGTAACCGAAAAAGGTATCAAAGAAACATTTTATGGAAAAAATACTGTGCGATACGCAAGAAAAAAGGCGGTCGACTACAACTATTGCATCCGTAGATCCGATGTTCGCAGTTTGACGGCAGGAAAAGAAGTGAGGTGGTGCTGGGGGACCGCCCCCTTTATATGTCGGACGTCGGGCGGAGTCGTTGGGGGCAGTCCCCCACCACAGACTGCTAGCTAGATCATTTTTCCATGGGGTCCTAACACCTGGCGGCCTTAGTCCTAATGGTATTATCTACTGCAAGAGTTCCCCTCGAAGTGAGATCTACTGTTACGGGTGAGTAACCTGCGTTTTTAGGGATGTGGATATGATGTTCTAGCCACGCTAGCAGACTCCTAGCAGTTCTCTGGAAGAAGAGAGGCAAGGTGCACACCCCCTACTTCAGCAACAGAGACTGGAAAACTGAGGCCCCAAAACCAGCATCCCCGCATGACTCCAGGTCAATGTGGTAATGGGAAATTAAGGTGTGTGCCGACTTCAAGTTAGCAGCCCTGCAGATTTCCTTGATAAGGATGTCCCTAGAACCAGCCACTGACGCACAGCAGTATAGCGGGAGGAATGAGCCCTTGGCCCTCCAAGAGGCTCCCTACCCACCAACCTATAGCAGAGATCAGTGCAAGATGTGATATGTCAATCATCTGCTTGGCTGCAGGTCTGCCAGGTTTGGCTTCAGTGTAGGTGACAAACAGCTGGCAGACCTCTTCCTGAACTGCAGCCGTGCACTCTTTGTAATAAGTGAGCGCTCTCCTCAGGTCCAGAGTATGGAGCCTGCATTCAGCCTCGGAGGTGTGACTGGTGAAGAACACCAGTAGGGTCACTACCTGGTTCGGGTGAAACTCTGACACAACCTTTGGTAGGAACTTCGGGTTCCTTGTCTCTATGGAAGACCAGGCAAGGAGACTCCATCAAGAGTGCGTGGAGCTCACTGATCCTTCTGGCTGACGTGATAGCCACCAGGGAGGTGAGATATGTCACACCTATGCATTGGTTCGTATGGCTTGCCCATGAGCTTTGCCAAAACCAGCAACAAGCCCCACTGTGGTGGTGGTTCACGCACTGGAAGGGGAAATGTGGTCAAGGCCTACGAAAAAGCACCAGACTACCTTCTCTTGTGCCACCGACTGCTGACCAGCCCAGGCCCGGTAAGCAGAGATGGCTGCCAGCTGCACCTGAAGGGTCATCAACCGCAGTCCCCCTTGGGAGAGAAACCACAGATAATCCAAAATGCTAGCCACGGGATAGGTCGAGGGGTCCAACCCTTTGCCCTGACACCAAATGGAGAATCTCTTCCATTTGAAGGCATAGCATTTTCTGGTTGATTCCTTTCTAGATGCCTCCACCATGGTGAAGACATCTTTAGAGAGACCCAAAGCCTGGAACTCTAGCCACACAGGAACCAGGCTGTCAGGTGCAGGGGCTGAAGGTCCAGATGGAGTACTTTTCTCTAACTGATGGAAAGCAGGTCCGGGTGTGCTGGAAGATGCCTCGGGAGTCTGTTGCTGAGGCCAAGATCATCAGGGTGCCAAAACTGGTGGGGCTAGTCTGGAGCCACCAGGATCACCTGTGCCTTGTCCCTCCTGACCTCGAAGAGCACTTTGTGGATCAAAGGAAAAGGAGGGAAGGCACAGAAGAGGCTTGGGGTCCAAGGCCTCGAAAAGGCATCCCCCAGCAGCAAGCCCTGCTGGGGGGGCAAGCACACAACAGCCTCAGCTTTGCATCCTCTCTGGAGGCGTACAGGTCCAGCTGAGGGGTGCCCCACTGACAGAACTACCTCCGGGTGGAGGGACCACTCGTGAGATGCCTCGCCCACCCGGCTGAGGCTATCCGCCAGTTGATTGGAGAAGCCTGCCACATGGATGGCCAGGAGATCTGTCTCCTGGCTGCGCACGAAGATCTAGATGTGGAGAGCTTCCTTGCACAGAGGTAAGGAGTGAGTCCCGCCTTGCTTGTTGAGGTAGTACATGGTCATGGTGTTGTCTGTCTGGACCTGGACCACTTGACCCCAAACAAATGGAGCGAATGCGATCAGGGCTAGCCGAACAGCTCGGAGCTCCGGCAGGCTGATGTGGCATCGGGACTCCTGGGGGGGTCCAGAGCCCGTGGACTCTGTGTTCCCTCAGGTGGGCACCCCAACCTGTGAGAGAGGCATTGGTCGTCAGGATGACTGTCAGCTCGGGCAGACAAATGGGATCCCTTCCTGCAGATGCTCTGGGATGAGCCACCACTGGAGGGCATTGCACATCCTTTGGGTCACAGTGATCAGCTGGTCAAACTGACCTTTGCACTGAGGCCACTGGCTGGCCAGCTCCCACTGCAGGGAGCGCATATGCCAATGGGCCCATCGGACCATGCTGGTGCAGGCCGCCAGGTAACCAAGAAGGCGCAGGAAGTCCTGGGCAGGGCGCAAGTGCCTAACCAGAAATGACTGGACAAAGAAGGAGAGAACCTCCACCCTGTCTGCCAGGAGCCAAGTTCTGGCCCAGCATGAGTTGAGCTCTGCCTCGATGAAGCTGCTCACTTGCAAGGGCATGTGTTCCGACTTGGCCTTGTTGACCAGGAGGCCAAAGCCGATGCAGGTCTGGAGGGCCAGGTCCCTGGACCACTCCACCTACTGCCTGGAGGAACCTGCTGCCACCACTACTATACATTTGGTGAAGACCCTGTGGGCAGAGGAGAGTCCAAAAGGCATGGCTTGGAATTCGTAAAGGGCTCCCTCAGCTCAGAAGCGGAGGGACCTTTGATGGGATGGACGGATCGGGACGTGAAAAACACATCCTGAAGATCAAGGGAGCAAAACCACGTTTTGCTCCAGAGATGTTATGATCTGGGACAGAGTTACCATCCTGAAAGTGCAGGACCTGAGGAATTTTTTCACATTGTGCAGATCTAGAATGGGGAGCCAGCCCAGTCCACTTTAGCACCAGGAAGTACATGGAGACAAACCCTGGGTGTTCCGGAGGATCCACAGCTCTGACGACGACCTCCTTGCCGAGAAGCTGGGCTATGTCATCTCAAAGAGCCAACAGAGTGTCTGTGGATACCAAGTCCTCCTGTGAGGTGCAGTCTCGGCTTGGAGGGTACTACTCGAATTCCAGAGGCCGACCCTGACCGACCACTTCCAGAACCCACCTTTCCGTGGTAACAGCGGACCAGGCGGAAAGGAAGTAGTGGAGCCGGCCTCCCCCAAGGAAGACCCAGGGGAAGCGTGATGGGTATGAGGGTGGCAACCCCCATACAGTCAATGAGTAGGCTTGGAGGAGATGACCGAGGACCCACTGGGTCCTTTCACTCTGGGCTTTCAGACCACCAAGGCCACGAACTTGGTTTGAGGTTGCCAGGACTGAGCCTGCTGGCCAGACTGATGCTGGGCTGGTTTTGCCTCAGGGCCCTTGTTGTCGTCCTGTGCGGATGTCACAGAGTCCAGAGTGGCACTGGACTTTTCAATGCACTGGAGGTGACCCTCCACATCAGGCCCAAACAGGTTGGTGCCCAAAAAAGGGACATCTGCCAGCTTGTGCTGGGTATCTGCTGTGAAGGTCGACAGACGTCCGAGCTCGTCTGGCGGAGGCAGCATAGACCTTTTTGGCCGAACGGTCCAATTTCTTGGACTTGTTTTTTTTTTTTTAACTCTGCTTTACTGAGTAGCATGTCACCACAGTACAATTTACGTTGCATTGATAAAAAGGGAAAGATGTAGCATTGTGAGTCCATATACAAGCAATGTTACTTATTATCTCCATTGTTTCAGAGTCTTAAAATAAAGAGCTGTGGCTCATCACCCATCTCAGCAAGAAGTATATATCATCCCCAACAAAGGGGCACATGTATTATTCTGGGCATTGACAGGTGTTGCTGAAATATATAAATAAAACACCTGCAAAAAAAGGGCAGAAACTCATACCTCAACCACTGGCTGCGTGTTAACACTCCCCCACCCACCCACCCACTGGTATTCAATTACAAAATAAACAAAAGTTTAGAAATTGATGTAAATCGATAAAGGCTGTGTGCTTCTTCTATTTTTATCAAACGTTTAAATAATGTAATCTTCTTAAATCCAGAGGTCATATTTAAATGGTGGACTGTGGGTCAGATGAGAAGCAAATGCCATTCTTGCACCTCCTTCTCCCACTTGAGCCAGATTAGCTACCTCATAAGTATTTGGGGACCTGTGATTTTGTGTGCCCTCAATACCACTGTCAGTGGCAGGACTTCCTACCCTGCCAGCGTAGTACATGTTGGTTCTATTGGACTCTCAGCCTGGCAATCAGAGCTTCCATGGAGACCACCTCTTCTACTCTTCCTATCCTGTCTAGCAATGTAGGTGGCTCTATTTTGAGCCATTTGGCTGTGAGACATATTAGTCCCACCACTGTCGATCCTACTTTAGGGGAATCTCCCTTCAAGTGTACTACTGTAGGGGTCCCTAGCACCCACTCCTCGAATTTGAGGGGTATGAGGATACCCATAATATTCTGAATAACTGTCTGTAACCTCTTGCAAAAAGTAGAGCCAGGGAGAGACCCAGAAAATGTGCCCTCCATACTGCCTCCAACAGGCTGCAGATCATGTTGAGTTGTAATGTTTTGTGATGGTGGGAACCTGGAAATATCTCACCAGAGTCTTCCAAAAAACACTCTCCATACAGGGGCAGAAGTAACTTTCCATCCAAATTTAAGTCTCCATTTCCAATCAATCTCCCCAATATTTGTGTTTGCCTCTTGTTCCCAGGCTGACTTTTATGTATGAAGTGAGCCCTCTCCTACCTCTAGTAGTAACTTATATAGACTTGCCACCACCCGGGTCTTGGCCACTATTGTCACCACTCCATATAAAACGTTTTCCCACCCTGAATAGGGCCTATTCAAACAGTCCAGGTGATCTGAGGAGTGAATGAAATGCCTGTCTTGCATACATCTAGGAAAATCGGAGTTTCCCCAACTGAACTTTTCCTTTGCCCTTTGGAAAGAAATACACTTTTCATTTTCTATAAACTGGATGAATCTTATGACTCCCTGCATTTCCCATCTGGCATAGCCTGGATCCAAGGCGGGAGGAAAGAATTCTGGTTCATATCTAATAAGTGACAAAGGGCCAACTTCTCCAGGAGTGGCAGTCAGCTTCATCACTCTGGAAAGTATATATAGCCCATTTCTCACCTATCTTTCTCCACCTGTTTGACATATCCTAGGGCTACTGAAGTGAGAGCCAGAGTAAACAAGGGGTCCCCTCCTGCAGTCTCATTTTTCATCTCATACCACCTTGATGATACCCTCTGCTTAGCCCAAGACAACATAGGTCCAATTTGTGCAGCTAAATAATACAAATGAAAGTTGGGTAGGGCTAGCCCTCCCTCCTCTCTAGGCAAGTGTAGGAGACATTTAGCTACTCTAGGCTTTCTCTTTTGCATATACATTTCTGGGTGTCCCCGAAGAGTTTATTCCAGAAAGGTAATGGGAGTCTCAGTGGGAGACACTGAAACAAGAAAAGTAGTCGGGGCAAGATATCCATTTTTACTACAGCTATCCTTCCCACCAAAGTAAGGGGGGAGGTGCCGCCATCTGGCCAGATCTTGTTCAATGCTCTCCCAGTCTCCTGTAATTTATGGTACATAACTTGGACAAGTCTGTGGGGATCTGTATCCCCAAGTATCGGATCCGAGTTTTAGGTGCCTATCTAAAGGGAAATGGGCCAGATATTCAAAACTTTGCGCTGGGCAAAAACCATTGCGCAGGTTTAGCCAGGATGGCAGCGAGATCACCATAATTCAAAGGCCAAATAAGCGGGCAAACTGCATTAGCGCTGGGCAAAATTATAATGTATGCAAGGGGCAAACTGACATGAATACAGGCGCAATGCTATATTCAGCGACTCGCCGCGCTAAGTGGTTTTGCGCGACACTTAGCGCGGTGCACATTACCGCCCAGGAAAAGCTGGTCTTAATCCTGGGCAATCAGCTTTGCACGACCCTAACAAATAAATATGACACACAGATAAAGCCAAACATAGAGGAAGCATGCTGCTAACTGATGGCATCACAATGATGCCATAATCTGTCACCAGTCCCAGCCATGCCAGGCAGTAAGTGGTGACCCTGCCACCAGTGAACAGCACGGCAGTGTGGCCATACAGCACACACCTGTGGACCACACTTCCGTGGACACCAACAGATGCCAGCACACACATGCAGCACTGCGGGCATGGAGGATGTTGAGGGGAGCATGTATGGGTGGCAAGGCTGTCTACAGACCAGGTGTGGCCACAAGGCTGGGACACATCATGCAGTGTACATGGGTCAGTATTGGGAATACCCCAACACCAGTGTGCCTTTCGGATAATATATGCCCCCCCCCCGGCCACATACCTCACAGCTGTACAACTGCCATAGCACACAAAGCCAGAAATGTACATGTCACTGTAAGCATCTGTGGGTCACACAACAGCGTAACAGTAATGTCCAGTGTCAGAAAACATCCATGAGGTTGGGCGCTCACTGTGTATAGTGCAGTCATCATCACTGCTCTACAAACCATAGGCATTGCTGTGTCCACGCACTACTGGCCCTTGCTACTGTAGTTTCTGCTGTGCACTGTAGCATGCCCTACAATGTGACAGTTGCATGCAGCACCACCACCACCTGTGCCTATGGTGTCCTGTCCCCTGGGGTATAATATGCTATGCTATGCTGTACTGTTTACATGTAGCCTGCAGCTATCATTGCACTGCCAGACTGACCTACAGGTGGAGCTGCGGTTGGACCTGGTCAGCCTGTACTCAGACTGACCTACAGGTGGCTCTGTGGGACTCTGCAGTAGCAGCTGGGCAAACTGCATGCAAATTAGGGTATAATGAGATACTAATCAGTTGTTTGCCCAGAGACTACGTAAGTAGGCGTTGCATGGCACTTTTGAATATGGCATATTTTAGCCCCAGGCAAACGTAGGTTTGTCAGAATCAACTGCTTAGTCTCACTGTGTAATGTGTTGGCGCTAACGGTACGGGAATATTATACAGTTTTGATCACTCTTCTTTCACATCTGCTGCTTCCTGCAGCTATACTGCGTCCATGCATTTGCTGGCACACACACTGGCCACGTAGTTCGTCTGTACTTGCCCTCATGTTGCTGTGTACTGTGTTGTTGTTGTGGGTTGCACTTCCTGGTTGCTTTATTCAGTGCTGTCTTATTCCAGGGCTATTTTTGCCCTGCACTCCCAGCCCAGTTTGCATGGCCTCATTACCATGCCATATTCGGAAGCTGTTTGCCCTGGGCTATTCCTTTTGAATATAGCGTGCTCTGTGCTCCGGGCTAAGTTTGCCCGCTGGGCAGTACTAATTTTGCACCGGGGCAAAGTTTTGAATATCTGGCCCAATGTGTCTAAAGCTATGGGTTACTTTCCCACTTAACAGCAATACCTCTGACTTGGAGAAATTAATTTTGTGTTCTAAAAGAATAAAGATCTTCACAGAGTAATGGTACTGATGTTTCTGGGGAAGACAAAAAAGATGGAATCGTCTGCATACAACGAGAGCTTCTGTTCAGCACCCCCCACTGTAATACCTGGCATCCCAGGACTTTGCCCAATTTTAATCACTAATGGCTCTAAGCAAAGAGCAAATAAAGGAGAAAGGGGGCAACCCTCTCTAGTTCCCCGAGATAATGAAAAAAGTGCTGAACTTATCCCATTTACCCAAAACAGCACTTTGGGGTTCTTGTAAAGTTGAGAGATACTTTGTAGAAATTTAGGGCCAAATTTTATTCTTTCCATGGATGCTTTTAGAAACTGCCAATTAACCCCGTCAAACACTTTTTCTGCATCCATGGAAATAGCCAGTTGAAGCTGTTCTCTAATGCCCCTACAGAATATGTTAAGTAGTCTTCGTATATTGTCTGGCCAATATCTACCTGAAATAAAACCTGTTTTGATCTTCATGCACTAAAGAGGGGATGAATTTCTGTACCCTACTTGGCAGTATCTCAGTGAACAGCTTCAAATCAACATTCAATAGGGAAATGGGCCAATAAGACCCACATTCAAGGGGGTCTTTCCCTTCTTTGTGGAAAACAGAAACATGAGCTAACTGCCATGAAACAGGGGTGTTGTCCCCATTATCTCCTGGAAAATGGGCAACAATGGTATGAGAGATTCTGCAAAGGTTTTAAAAGATTCTGATGTGAAGCCGACCGGGCCTGGGGATTTGCCATTCTTCTTAAGAGATATTTGGGACTAAAACTCCTGCTGTGTAACCCACATGTCTAACGGGTCTGCTTCCACCTGCTTTAGTGTTAGTCCCTCAAAAAAGGTTGAAACTTTGGTGTCAGGGATTGGGTCTTGAGTATATAATGTTTCATAATAGCAAAAGGTTTGGTTATTTCCTCTGGTGACTCACTTTAGTGGCCCCACTAGTGGAATCCTTCAACTGTAAGACCACCCTACTTATTTGTTGTTGCCTCCTATTGGCAGCTAACAGTTTCCCAGCCCTACTGCCATTTTCATAGTAATTCTGCCTAATTCTGTAATTGGCCTCCATCTGTGATGTGAACAAGGTTTCCAGAGCCTTTCTCCTATCATTTAGTTCTTTTTGGACTAGTGTGTTCAGGGATATTTTATGCTGAAACTTAAGATGTGCTATCTTGGATGCCAGATCCAGCCTTCTCGGTTCCCTGTGTTTTTTTTTCCCCCCAGCTGAAAAGTTAATTATAACCTCTCTGAGGACAGCCTTCAGCGTGTCCCACTGGATCACATGTGAAGTTAGTCCCTCTGGTTGTCCTGTAAGTAGGTTTTAATGGTGGACCTAATCAAATCCTTGAAGTCCTGATTGTTCAGGAGATCCACATTGCGTCCAATGAGAGCTGCAAATTGATGGGGACAGCTCTAACCTCACTCAAACTGGGGTGTGATCTGATACGGTAGGTGGTAAGATCTGGCAGGTGGCTACTGCATATATCCATTCCTCTGGGACAAAAAAAATCTGTTCCAGTGTAACAGCTATGCCTGTCAGAAAAGTGAGAATAGTCCTACTGTTGGCCATTAACCCTTCTCCAGACCTCAGGAAGCACCAGAGTTTGACTCAAACACAGTAGAGTTTTTCCCCCGCTGTGCCCAGTTTAACATTCACTGTCCCTTCTTTTTTGTCCAGAGTTGGCGATAAGACTGTATTAAAGTCTTCCCCTATAATGCAGAGATGGTCTGTCACTGTAATTAATTCAGAGAAAATAAAAAAAAAAAAGAGTGGCCTCTCTGGGAGCATATAAACTGGCTATGATACAAGGAGTGTCTTGATAAGTCACCTGAAGTACCACATAGCGCCCCTCTGGATCAGTCAGCATTGAGTCAACCGGCAAAGGGCATGCCTTACGAATCAGTATGGCTGTACCCCTACGGTGGGTGTGTGCTTGGTAGGAGGAGGCGTAGACCCCACCAACCCATCTATGACATAACTTTTTATGCTCGTCTGGGAGACAGGTCTCCTGTAGTATGGCGATGTGGGTGACCATTCTCCCCAACTCTTGCAAGAGTCTGGTCCATTTAATCATGCTATTAATCCCTCTAATATTATAAAATACTATATTTAGATCACCCATTATTACATGACAGTCTGCTCTGCATCCTTGTTGCCCACTGGGCTTGCTCCCAGCGGATCTCTCCGCCCAGCCCTGCTCCCAAGGGACCAAGAGGAGCGTGCGTGCAGCCAAAAAAAAAAAAAACCCATGAACAGCAATCTATTTAACCAATTACCACTTAATAGGTACAACAGTAAGAAAGCATAACTACACTTTGTAGTTATCAGGTGGCCATTAGCTCTGTAAGTTGCTTCAAAGGTGCCACATTGATCCCACCACTTGTCTGATGGGAGATGTGGGGTTAAATCCCTCACTATGTTGCCTGACCATTCTATCGAGGTCTAGTGGCGACTCATGTGGTATCACCCGTGCCATACAGCATCCCCCCACCCACGAATTATACTCGCCAGTATGATTGTAGGTTTGAAGCACTCAACAGGAATGGGAGGCTCAAGTCGTGTCCCGAGAGTTAAACTCTCTTCCCCACCTGCAGGAAACACCTTTTCTTTTTAAAGAAAGTGGGGGTGGCAATTAATGTAAACATTTTCCTCAGTGGATATTCTTAAGAAAGTAACTCTCCCATTCTGATAAAATCAACTTCCTTGATAAATCTGCTTTTACTCCTTCATGTGTAGTAGCAATTTATAGAGAAAGTCTTGACTTTACTGCTAACTTAAGACATCAGCATCCGATAACCCTGCCAAAATGCCGGGGGGTGTTGTCCCTGTGGGGTACTCAGAAAGTTCCCCTGCGGATGGCTGGGAGAAAAAAAATAACACCTTTTTGCAGTTACCAGTTGACCATAATGCAAAGTCAAGTATGGGAGTCATCTTCAATCAGATCTTCCTCTATATGCACAAAGGTATCTTCTTGCCCAGCTTGCAACTGCTGTGACTTGGATGCACCACCGTGACCCCTTTTCCCAACCTGAGTGGACGCCTGTAATTTGGGTCAAGGGCTAGAATCTTTGAGTTCACTGTCAGGCCAAACGATTTTCCTTGTCTGTTTGCACTACCAGCAGCCAGCTGCCACTGCCTCTTCTCCAGGTCCTTAACAGAAGTAGGATTTATTAGTTCATCAACAGAAATATCCAGAGACCAGATAGTTCTTTGCTTCTGAACTGTCCTGAAAATCTTTACCTCTCAATCTGATGTGATCCTGAGTTTTGCAAGGAAATACATTCACGCCATTAGGCAGTTGCCCCAAAGTATTTTCACTATTGGGAACCAAATCTTCCTTCGTGGCACTGTAGATGGAGCATAATCTGGCTCAATAAAAAGCCTAGTGTCCCCAAATATGATTTCTTTCATAGACCAAGCTTTATGGAGTATCATCTCCTTGGTACAAAAGTCTGAAAAGGCAACAATCAAGGAGCAAGGTCTGGCCTTTGGATTTTTCAGTGGAGCTATTAGTGCTCGATGGGCCCTAATGATGTTTAAGGCTAGATCTTTATCTAAATTAAGTACCTCTTTCAGGAGACTTTCGATGAATTCCGTAGTGTTACCAGATTCAGTTTGCTCTGGAAGCCCATAAAGCCTATATTAATCTGGCAAGAGCAGTTTTCTAGATCCTCTATTTTGTTGAGGAGAATCTGAGCGCGATGATGTAGCTGGAAAATGGCACCATTGTGGAGATCGGAGGCAATCAAGTAAGTAGTAAGATGCTCCTCCAGAGCTGGCATGGTGGCACTGAGGGTTGAGGCACTGGATGCCACACCTTGCGCCGGTGACCCGGGTTCAGGAACGAGCTCAGGCCACTGGGGGTCAGCAGGGGAGAGAAAGGATTGAGCGTCCATATGACTGCTCTCCTCCCTCCCTCGGGGAGGGATATAGGGACAGCCCCGCATCGCAGTGTCCCCTGGCGGAAGTTGGTGGCACTGCTATGCTCTAGGGCTCAGTAGTGGGGACGCAGAGCTGCAGAGAATGTCACTAGATGTCATTGCATGTCCAGGCTCTGAGGGGGGAGGTAAGGCATAACAAGAAAAGCCTCTCCAATCCAGACAGGTGATGGCTCACTACAGGGCTGGCTACCACACGCCCAGGGCCGGATCTCCTCTCTGCTCCTACATTCTCCTCACCAAACTGGATTATAGATAGAGCGTTAGGGGAGTGGTTGGTGGCCCCTGCCTCGGGGGGCTTGTCTGGCATGGATTTCACGGGGGCAATAACATATATGAGGACAGAGATCATGGTGGCGGTAAAGCGGCTCAGCAAGACAGAGTAGCCTGAGAGAGTTTGGAGCTGGAGGTGACCAAAAAAAAAAGATGCCTCTCCAGCGACTGCAACCGTTTGCCTTGTTGTTCAATTTTACCTTTATCAACTACCTCCCCTTTGATGACATCCAGGGTGTGGGTAAGGCGCCTCAACTCTCAGCAAAGCTGCCGCAACGCAACAGTGCAGTCGTCCTCCTCATCGGAGCCACTCATACTCATGTTCCATCGCTTCTAGCGGCCTAGCTGGCAAGACATCTTTGCTCTGGCCTTTCGGGTTTAAGTTTAATTTTTGCTGTTTCAGGCCACCCCCTGCACCTGGTCAATGTTCGTTTCTGGTCACCAAACATTCCGGATGTTGTCGGAGCTGCATTAGATTGTTCATGATGTATAAAATATAACTTTTATTCACGGGGTGTATGGAGCGCCGTCTCAAAAGCTGCTGCATGGCTCCGTGACGTCACTGGAAGTCCTTCTTGGACTGTCTGGTGGTCTACCAACATCCCCAGTATTGTCCGAGCACTGAAACATTGAGTCAGCCACCAACCCCTCAGCCGAGGGATGATCAGTGAATCCTGAAAGGGTAACATGGGCACTACATACTTGCAGACCATCCAAGCAGAGGGCGCAGGGCAAGAACCAGAATGCTGCCAAAACTCCAAGTCAGGGCCAACAATGGCCTCGGCCACTGGGAGGGCCTCTGGACAGTCCCCCTTGTCCAGAATTTCTCTGAGGGGATATTGAGACCACTTTTGGACAGGGTTCAGCTTCATCCCTGTAGACTCAGAGATGAGGTGAAGAATGCCCATGAATGAAGTAGGGCCTTTGTCTGTGGAGAGATCCCCGATTGACTCCAGTGGAGCGAGGAGGAACCTCGGAGTCCACATAAAGCTGGCAGTCACCCATGTCACCCTTGACCCACCGTGGACAGTTAGGTGGAAGGATGACCGACAGCCAATGGGGAAGCCAGTGTCTGCCTTTCGGGTGACAGCCAGGTAATGGCCGGGGTGGCAGCCGGTGTCTCCTTCAGCCTGGACAGAACTGTTGCCATAGGTCTTCATAGCATTGATGCAATCTGTGCAAAGCCTCTCCTCACCAAAGGAGGACGAAGATGAGTAGTGGCGGCACTACTTACCATGGCGCAGAGAGCGAGACCGCCGAGGTCGGCAGGACCTGCTTGACTCGGAAGTCCAAGATGACCAAGACCTCGACTGTTGGTGGTGCCGGAGGGCCTTGGAGGGAGCCGGGGAGGTTTGCAGCTCCTCCTGGTTTTGGTTGATGACCGGTGGTTCCGGCTCAGCAAGCTGGGCCGACCCGGCAGTGGTCAACAGCAGGACTGGAGTCCTGAAGAGAGAATTGTTAGCCTCTTCAGACGACAACGTCAAGAAAAATCGTGGCTGCATCACCGGCCGGCATCTCAACCAACTGGTCTGAGGGGGTTATTGTGAAGCCAGAGTCCAAGGCCGCAGTTTCGATTGTAATCAAAACCGAAGTTTCCCCAAGAGCAAGAACGTTCCCCATCCCAGGAGCGTTGATAATGAGTTTTCCCCTTTATCCTTCTTGCATGAGTGGGAACTGTGCAACTCGGTAGGGCCCTCTCCTTTGGTCGAGAGGGACTGGCACAGCTCCTTTAAGGAGGCTGAATAGGTGGAGCCCGAGTGGAGCGGAACAAAGACTAAGGCAGAAGAGGATTGAGTAGCAGCTTGGGCTGCCTCCTCCTTGAAGGCCTTAAGTTGTTCTAACTGCTTGACGGACCATGCAGCCGGGGAGACCACCCAACGGGCATCCTTTGATATGACCGTCGGGTAATGTTTCTCTGGTTGGCCCAACTTCAGGCAGGCAGCGCGGTTGTCGAGAACATTCTGGTGTTATGACTGACAGATGCTGCAGGCCTGCGGATCGTGGCCCAGACAGTAGATGCACGAGGCGTGGGGGTCTGTACGGGACATCTTCTGCCCGCAAGGGCACTAGCAAAACCAGGGCAAGGTTTTATTCTCCAGCGCAGTCAAAGATAGAGGTGAAGATGAAACTAATGAGTTTTAGTGTAAGTTTAGGAAATAAATTCGAACAAAAAATTACTTACCTTAGTAACTGTGTTTCTTCTAATGGAGTCTTGCTGCATTCTGACATTATGCAGTTAGCCCCAGCACTTGAACTGCTCTGGAGAGGAAAGAGTTAACTCTATGCCAGAGCATAGAACATTGAGCTTGAGCTCGGTTCAAACCTCTGTCTGCTGCACTTTCAAGTGTAACCGTCAGATTCTTACAAGCCAACACTAACGCCCCTAACTATGTGGAAATTGTAAAATTCACTAGCCAATAAGGCAATCAAATATTTTGGATGCTGTGACCGGGTGATCCCTCTCATTGGTGAGGTGCCCTGGTAGGGAGAGATGTGGGTCTTTCCTTGCCCCTCCCCATTAACCTACCTTATGCCTATGTTATATAAAGTACATGGAAAGAATAGATGAAGGTGCTGGAGTGCTTTAAAAACAATTAAAGATTAAAAATGCTAGCTAATAAAGTGCAGGGATATGTTAAATGCTATGGTTAAAGTACCAGAAGAAAAAATACTCACCTTAGTAATTGCTTTTCTTCTCATGGAGTCTTGCTATATTATAACAATAGCAGTCAGCCACTGCAGCTGAACTGCCCCGGAGAGGAAGGAGTTAACTCCAGAGGATCTGGAGTTCTACAGCGCGAGGGCGCTGTGCCAAAGCTCTATCTGGCCAGTTTCAAATGAAACTGTCAGATCTTTACAAAGCTAACACTAAGCAACAAGTCTGTGTGGAAAGCTCTACACTAGCCAAATGGCTACCTACTAGTAGTAATAACAACAATATAAACACCAATAACCATAATAACAATGAATAATGGTATTATTATTATTTTTCCCCCCTTGACAAGCACCATTAGGACCCCCCCTTCCCCCAAAGACTCAAGTCCAAGAAGGGGGGCCAATATATTACCTAAACGAACAACCTAGTTCCCTAACCCTAAAAGAAAGAGGGTAAAGGGAAAAAACTACAATGGCATGACAGTGCGTGCACTAATTTGTCACCCCTACCCAAGTAGAAGTTCTGAAAGGGGCAGGAGGAGGTGGTTATAATATAGCAAGACTCCATGAGAAGAAAAGCAATTACTAAGGTGAGTAATTTTTTCTTCAAACACCATGAAGTCTTGCTATATTATAACAACAGCAGATTACACAGCAGTACCTCCATGGAGGAGGGTCAGGACCTACTTAGGAAATAGGCTCTGAAGCACAGCTGTACCAAACCGAGCATCTCTCCTGGACTGGACATCCAGGGAATAATGCTTGGTAAAAGTGTGAACGGTCTTCCAGGTAGCAGCTTGACAAATTTCCAGAATGAGAATGTCTCTAGCAGCCGCTAGAGATGCAGCTGTACCCCTGGTGGAGTGGGCCCTCAGTCCTGAGGGGGGTTCTCTACCTAGTTTTTGGTAACAAAATTGGATACAAGAGACAATCCACCTTGCAATTGTCCTCTTAGTGGCAGGTTTCCCTTGCCAACCTCGCCATAAGTAAGGAAGAGTTGGAGGATTCAAACCTGTGACCCTTGGTGCGTTCCAAATAGTAGCTTAAGGCTCTTTTGACGTCCAAGCTGTGCAGTCTCCTCTCACCTGAGGAAGAATGCTCAGTGAAAAATACTGGGAGAGAGATGGATTGGTTCAGGTGGAAATCTGAAACTACCTTAGGCAATAACTTTCTATTAGTCCTGAGGACTACCGTATCTCTGTGGAAAGAAATAAAATCTTCTTCCACTAACAGGGCCTGTAATTCACTTATGCGTCTGGCAGAAGTGATAGCCACTAGGAAAACAGTTTTCCAAGTTAGATACTTGAGCTCTGCTGAGGACAGAGGCTCAAAGGGAGGTTGCATTAACTGAGCAATGCAAACATTCAGGTCCCAGGCAGGAACTGGTTCCCGAAAAGTGGGGTTAGTATGAAGTAACCCTTTAAAAAACTTGGAAAACACAGGGTGAGAAGAAAGAGAGGCAGGCTTCCCTGCTGACACAAAAGCAGAGACAGCTGCCAGATGAACCTTCAAAGTAGCTGGCCTAAGGCCTAGGGAATTTAAATGGACCAAATAGTCCAATAAAATGGGAAGATCAGCGGATTCTGGAATAATCTGCCTCTCAGAGCACCAGATGGAAAACCTCTTCCACTTAGAATTATAAGTGGCCTAGTGGAAGGCTTCCTTGAAGCCTTTAAAATATCCAGGACACCTTGAGAAAGGTGTAAATCAGCAATTCTAACTCCTCAAGAGCCAGGCCTTGAGATGGAGGGATTGAGGTCGCGGATACCACACTCTCCCCTGTGCACAGGCCAGCAAGTCGTGGACTCTGGGCAGGCTCAGGGCAGGGTGGACTGTCAAGGACAGAAGCAGAGGGTACCAGGGCTGTCTGGCCCAATCTGGGGCAATCAGAATCACTTTGCAGGGTTGAGATCTGATTTTCACTAGTACCCTGAAAAGAAGAGGAAAGGGGAGAAAGGCATACAGGAACTTCCCTTTCCAGTCCAACAGAAAGGCGTCCAGGGGGACTGAGCCCAGCACTGGAGGCCTGCAACAAAATAGAGGAAGTTGGTGGTTGTCTGGGGCTGCGAAAAGATCCATCTGAGGGGTGCCCCATCTGGCAAAGACAGACCCCAGCACCTGTGGATTCAGAGCCCATTCGTGATGGCCCTGAGAAATTCTGCTGAGGGCATCCGCCAGGACATTGTCCTTCCCTGGGAGGTGAACTGCTGTCAGGGAGGTGTTCAGGGAGTAGGCCAGAGACCACAACTTCATTGCTTCGGTGCACAAGGCTGATGACCGAGTGCCCCCTTGCTTGTTGATGTACCACATTGTGGTGGTGTTGTCTGTCCTGACTTGAACCACTTTGTTCTGGACAGAAACTGAAAACACCTGAAGAGCTAAAAAGACAGCTCAGTTCCAAAAGATTGATGTGGAGCAGAGATTCCTGAGGAGACCACACTCCCTGAGTGGACAGGTCGCCCAAGTGAGCTCCCCACCCTAACAGGGAGGCATCCGTGGTGAGGGTGAGGGAGTGGGAAATGGGAATGAAGGGAACCCCTTGTTTTAGATTGCTTCGGTCCTGCCACCAGTGGAGGGCCAGGATCAGAGTTTGAGTCACTGGGACCAATTTGGAAAGGAGTCCTTCCTTTGAGACCAATAGGCCCTCAAATGGAACTGAATGTCCCTCATCTGGAATCTTGCTCCTTGCACTACAGCTGTGGAAGCAGCCATGTGCCCCAGGAGTTGCACAAAATGCCTTGCTGGTCGAGAGACTCGTTGAGGGTAAGGAGGATGCCAGGGCAATGAGTCTGTCTACCCTTTCCAAGGGAAGAAATGCCCTGGCTAACTTTGTGTTCAATTCTGCACCTATGAAAGTTAGGACCTGAACTGGTTCCAGAACTGACTTTGTAAATTTAGCAGGAATCCCAGGGAAGTGAGAAGCTGCTGGGTGACTTGCAAGTGGGATTTCACCTGATCTGGAGACTGACCCACAATGAGCCAGTCGTCCAGGTAGGGAAACACAGCAACCCCTTGCCTTCTTAAGTGAGCCACTACCACAGCTAGACATTTTGTGAATACCCTTGGCGCAGAGGTAAGGCCGAAAGGCATTGCCCTGAACTGGTAGTGGCCTGAGGGCAGTTCGAACCTGAGGTACTTTCGGTGAGAAGGCTTGATCAGAACATGAAAATAGTCATCCTTGAGGTCCAGGAAGCTAGCCAGTCCCTGGCCTTAGAGAAAGCAATATCATTGCCAGAGTCAACATTTTGAACTTTGGTTTCAAAAGATGCTTGTTCAGGTACCTTAAATCTAGAATGGCGCCATTCTCCTGTCTTTTGGGGTAAGAAAGTATCTTGAATATAGCCCTTGCCCTGATGGCAAGGAGGACCCTTTCCACTGCTTTGCAGTCCAGAAGAGAAGAAACCTCTGCTTCCAAAGCAAGGGCTTCTGAAGGATTTGCAGGTGGAAAATGTCTGGCTCTCATCTTTGGAAACTGTTTGAAGCTGAGAACCAGACCCTGGCTTATTACCTCCAGAACCCATCTGTCCGAAGTTAAGGACAGCCAGTTCTGGCTGAAATAAGCCAACCTGCTCCCCACTGGTACAGGAGAATCGGCCCTGGGCACCCCATCAGGGTGCCTGCTTGGCAGCAGCCTTAGGCTGAGGGGAGGGGGACGGTTTACTTGTGCCTCGTCTACCCCTGCCTCTGAAGAAACCCTCTGCAAAAGCAGAGGAGGCTTGAAATGTGTAAAAGGCCTGTGAAGGCCTGCCCTACCTCTGGGAGCGTGCCTTTGTGGGTGGCATGCCTCTCCTTAGCCTGGGCACTTTTGTGGGTAGTTCTGTATTCATCCATCTTTTTCATATAGTTTTCTGTTTGTTCCCAAACAGAGAATTTCCACTACAGGAAAATCCATAGCCTTGACTGAGTATCCTGGGACAGATTAGTGCATCTGAACCATGCCAACCTCTGGAAAGCTACAGAAGTGGCCATGACCCTAGAGGAGACATCATTAACATCAACAGCAGTATGAAATTGAACTTTAGAGGCTTCAATGCCATCAGCAGCCACCTGTTCCAACTCACTAGCCAGCTGGCCATGGGCCTGCTTGGTTACTACAATATTGTGTCCATCTAGATTTCTGATATCTAGCTACATAAGCCATATAATTTGCCTGCCTGAGTCCCAAAAGAAGCTGCCATATACTGTTTTTTGCCATGGCATCAATCTTCCTGGAATCCTTATCAGGAGGATGTGAGGCCAGGGGAATATTAGCCTTGTCACAGGCTGCAGCTTGTACCACACCTACATGACTACACTGTTCAGTGAGGAAGTCTGTATCAGAGCCTGACAAAGTATACCTTCTGTCCATTTTTTTTTTTTTTTATCTACAGGAGGGACAGAATGAGGATTTTTTAAAATCTTTGTCTATTCCTTTGCATAAGTCGTTTAGGAAGCAAACAACAACCTCCTAGACTCTGGTATATCCATCACTTCTACATAATCAGGCTCCTCTTGCTCATCCACAGCCTCCTCTAAAGGAAGCTGGAGGGTTTCTGCAACCTTTTTGTAAAACATAAAATGAGAAGAGGACTCAGACAGAATAGGAGGAGATTCTAAAGGTCTGTCTGGAGAAATGTCCGGTTCAATGGGCACGTCCAGACCCTCCCAGCCACACATATATTGATCAAATTCCTCCTCCCTCCTGTGGTTCATAAAATTCCTCAACATCATACTCCTGAACCACTGGAACTGAACGAACCAACCTTTTACCAACTGTTGGTGGTTCGACAGGTCCCTGAGACAGTGACTGGACAATCTGAAAGGCTTTAGCTATCTCTGCAGCAGTTGGAGAGACAATTTTGGACTCCAAACCTACTGATTTCTTTGTCTTTTTAACTGGGACTGGTTCATCTGAACCAGCCTTTCTTTTGCTCGAGGAAGTCTCGCCCTAGTCAGAGGGCACTCCCTCTGGTCCAGTGGGTGCTGGACCGGGCTGGCCATCTGGGTCAGCGGACTTTTGGCCTGTCGTTCCCTGAGGCGGCCCAATCTCTTTTCCAGGGTGGCTGCAGGGAAATTTTTTACACACCTGGCAGTCTGACAGGAGGTGGTCAGCCCCCAGACAATAGACACAAGTGGTGTGTGGGTCCGCCTTGGCAAAGGCTTCCCCACAGACATCAGTGTTGAAACCCAGTGGGCCCGGTTTTTCTTTTGGGTTTCTCAGACATAATGCCAGCCTATCCAAAAACTTGCCCTTTTGATGGCAGTGCCAGGCAAGACACCCTTATCGGTTCCTAACCGTGTCACGGGTATTTGAAAAAACCTATTTAAAAACCAGGTTTTTAGAACCGATCGAACCAGAACCGCACTCTAAAAGCCCAACCAAACACTTCAAAAGCGTTAAAATCAGCAAACCGATCGGTTCAAAACCGAACCGATAATTGAATTCCACACAGACTTTAAATTTGTACTTACGGTTTACAGATAGTGCTTTTAACGAAATGCGGTAAAATAAATACTTTTGCGGTTCAAATGAACCGAAAAATACCGCTTGAACCGAGCTGAAGGAGCTGATCGCGGCGACTGTTCAGTGGAAGCGAGTAAAGAATCTGACCAGTTTCATTTGAAACTGGCCAGATAAACTTTAACTGGCATGCCCTTGCGCTGCAGAACTCCAGATCCTCTGGAGTTAACTCCTTCCTCTCCGGGGCAGTTCAGCTGCAGTGGCTGACTGCTATTGTTATAATATAGCAAGACTTCATGGTGTTTGAATAGTGCTTTCTGTACAAAGAAAGTAAGAAATATAAAATGCATCTGTGCCTTTAATTGCAGTAATAAAAAAAAAATAGAAAGGGAACCACAGAGTAAGGACCCATCTGTATTGTCCGTTTTCTATGGTTGCAACCTCTATCTTCTTTTCTAGTGCAACTATCCCTTTCTTGCTTGCTTGGAGGCAGGCCACCTCTAAGCAGCACACCCCCTTTTCATTGTCTAAACCCTCTTTCAAGTTCTCTTTATTCTGGGTCCAGGTAAAAAGGTTCATGTAAGGGAACCTTGTAGTTATAAACTAAAACACAAGTGGCAATATGTGTTTTACTTAGTGGCTAGTTAAATGAGCCCAGGATTAAATAAACCAGTGTAGCAGCATTCCCTTTTCCTTTGCTTTATTATGCATCCTGTGCTGCCTTGCTAGAAATACAAAGATAACATAAGTGGGGTATTATTAAGATACAATATTATTAGAGAAGGCGTCAGTCTACAACTGACTGTGAGAGGTGTAAGACCTTAAGTTTAGAAGGCCTGTGTCTACACCCTAGACAGCATTGATGTTATTGATTTTCTTATTTTCTGTTCTGAATAATTGTCATTTTATGCTACAAATAATAACATGATAAATGCCAGCCTGGCATTTTTTTTTTATGCACTAACTCTGGATGTCTGGCTGCTAATTGTCTCCTGAACAACAACCCCGCTACAGTTGGTGTCAGAAGTGGGATGTCCTGGCTGAGTGTCTGAAGGATACATGGGAGAGCTCAGTCGGGGTACTGGAAATAGTACCTCAGGAGAGAGGCAGAAAAGTGCATGGCGCCAGTGGAGATGAAGATATGTGAAAATGGTGACCTGGGCGAGAAACTACGAAACCAGATGGCGGACCAGAGGATGATGTTGCGTTGGATGAATGAGCACTGGATGGAGGCAGAGCGATGGTGGAGGGAGGCAGAAGCGGAGATGCCAAGAGCTGGAGATCCAATTGGAGCAGGCCAGGGATGTATCCAGGAGAGATGAGCCTTGGATTATGGACATCGAGACAACCCAGATGGAACATTCAGAATCTGAACTTCCTATCCTTCCTATTTTCCCAGGAATGTATTGGACTGAGGACAATGGAGTGGTAATGCCGGAGAAGTCCCCAGGTAAGACTGTTCCTATGGACCTGGGGTGAAGACTACAAGCAACGTAGAAAAGGCTCTAGGAGCTGAAGGGACTTTAAATAAATCATTACATTGTGAATCGGAGAGTCCAATATATTTTAGAGTAAATTGGGAAAAAGAACAAAAGGAAGATCCTGAAGTCACTAAGGTAGGGGCATATGTCACAGTTCAGGATGGAAAGCAGGTTAATAAGGGGATACAGAAGAATTGGTTAAGGTGGTATGAAAGGAAGAATGGGGTGCTCTACCATATGAGGCCTAACCCCCAGACCAGACGGGTGGATGCAAGGGTTGTGGTACCCATGAGTTTAAGAGAGAAGGTATTGAAGACTGTGGGAGGTAGCCAATCGGGGGAAATAACCTATGGAGAGGTACTGGCCTGTATCACTCAATCATATTACTGGCCTGGCATGTATCGGCAGGTGGCCAACTATTTGAATGTTAGTGCCGATCACTGGCAGAGAAAGGTGCCAGAGCTATGGAATGGTGAAACCACTACCAGGGTAGACAGCCAATATACATGGCACCCTTGGAGAAGGTGGCGGTTTCGACAAAAAGACAGGTCAAAGTGGCAACCATGTAAACCCCCTTTTTAGAGTAAAGATCTGGTACTAGTGTAAGGAGTTTCTGTAGAGTTAACAGTCACTTCCCGGTAAAGGTATTCTTCTAAAGAGGAGCAAATTAGATTTGGGAATTCCCCTAGGAAGAATATTGGGAACGGGATCTGCTTTCTGAAGGTCAAGAGCATAAAAATATTTAAAAATAAAAATGATTTGTTCAAGGGACCTGGTAATAGGGGTGCATTCATAAAAATGTATGTATGAAACATTGTGGATAAGGGTGATAGTAACAAGCAGCACAACTGCGGTTTACCATCTGTACCAATAAATGTCTCAGGGTAAAAGAATAATGGGAAATGACAATAATGAAATTCCATATAAGGAATGATTGTTATTATAAGGGACCCTGAGATGGAGTCACTGGAAGAGGGTGGGCCATGGCTCCATCCCCTACCAAGTGTGAGGGAAGGTGATGAGTAAAATCAACCTTTCATTTGCCTTGTTCTTAAAGACAAAACTGCTGTTGCAACAGTATTTGCTTTTTTCTGTTCTATTTTTTTTCAAACGTCTGGATGGTTGGCCACCTTTGGGAGAGTTCTTCTCTTCCTTTAATATATTCTTAACTGTCTGATCTGTTCTTATCTTTCATCTAGTCCAAACTCAGTCACCCTCTCAAATGTGTATCTGTGCATTTATGAAAAATGGATATCTAATGTTGTTAATGGAATACAAAGTTATGAATTCTGAAGTAATAAGAATTCAAGGAAGGGTACAGGCAGCATTGGTTGGTACTGGTGATTACTGTCCAGAAACTAGATCTGTTAATCAGCAGATTCTAGGTTTAACAGTTTAAACTGCCCCAGGGTATGTTGTATTGTATTGTATAATGGTAGTACTGTACAATCTGTTTGAAGGGACCCTGGGGTGGAGTTTCTTGGTGAGGGTGGGCTGGAGCTCCACCACATCCCTTGTTGGGATGGGTATGGGTATTGGACAACCAGTAGCTGGTTGCCCTCTTAGGTGGGTAGGAATGTGACCGGGTGACCCCTGTCATTGGTGAGGTGCCCCGCTAGGGAGAGATGTGAGT
Organism: Neoceratodus forsteri; assembly: GCA_016271365.2. Lineage (NCBI taxonomy): Eukaryota > Metazoa > Chordata > Ceratodontiformes > Ceratodontidae > Neoceratodus > Neoceratodus forsteri. The sequence goes on along the minus strand of CM028131.1, from coordinate 682,401,277 downwards.
CTTTCCTTGCCCCCCATTAACCTACCTTATGCCTATGTTATATAAAGTACATGGAAGGAATAGATGAAGGTGCTGGAGTGCTTTAAAAACAATTAAAGATTAGAAGTGCGAGCTAATAAAGTGCAGGGATATGTTAAATGCTATGGTTAAAGTACCAGAATAGTGCTGTCTGTACAAAGAAAGTAAGAAATATAAAATGCATCTGTGCCTTTAATTGCAGTAATAAAAAAATATAGAATGGGAACCACAGAGTAAAGACCCATCTGTATTGTCTGTTTTCTATGGTTGCAACCTCAATCTTCTTTTCTAGTGCAGCTATCCCTTTCTTTCTTGGTTGGAGGCAGGCCACCTCTAAGCAGCACCCCAATTGTCTAAACCCTCTTTCAAGTTCTCTCCTTCTGGGTCCAGGTAAAAGATTAATGTATGGGAACCTTGTAGTTATAAACTAAAACACAAGTGGCATTGTGTGTTTTACTTAGTGGCTAGTTAAATGAGCCCAGGATTAAATAAACCAGCGTAGCAGCATTCCCTTTCCCTTTGCTTTATTATGCATCCTGTGCTGCCTTGCTAGAAATACAAAGATAACATAAGTGGGATATTACGAAGATATAGTATTATTAGATAAGGCATCAGTCTAGAACTGACTGTGAGAGGTGTAAGACCTTAAGTTTAGAAGGCCTGTGTCTACACCCTAGAGAGCACTGATGTTATTGACTTAATGACAATTTTCTTATTTTCTGTTCTGAATAATTGTCATTTTATGCTACAAATAATAAAATGATAATGCCAGCCTGGCCTTTTTTTTTTTTTTAAAAAACACACTAACTCTGGATGACTGGCTGCTAATAGTCTCCTGAGTAACAACCCTGCTACATATCTCCAAAAGACTTGAGTCAAGAAATTCAAAACAAAAACTAGGTAGTGAACAACAACAAAAATAATTACCCAAAACATCTAAATAACCCACTGCCCCGGTCTAAAGAGTGCCAAGTACACCACTGAAGTGCAACACTGTGCCTACCAGCCCACTTCCCAAAAAAACAGGTTTTGAGAGGGGAGGGAGGTCAAAATACAGCAAGACTCCATTAGAAGAAACACAATTACTAAGGTGAGTAATTTTTTTCTTCAAATATGAAGTCTTGCTGTAGTCTGACATTATGCAGACTACCATGCAGTACCTCCATGGAGGAGGGTAACAAACCTATTTTGTGAATAGGCTCTGCAGTACTGCTGTACCAAACCTAGCATCACTCCTAGCCTGGATATCCAGAGAGTAATGCTTGGTGAATATATGGACTGTTTTCCAGGTGGCTACTTTGCACATCTCTAATAAGGTATATCTCTGGCAGCAGCCAAAGAAGCAGCTGCACCTCTGGTCAAATGAGCCCTCAGGCCTGAAAGGGGCATTTTGCCAAGCTTTTCATAGCAGAACTGTATACAACAGACAATCCACCTGACAATAGTTCTCTTAGTAGCAGGTCTACCCTTTCCTACTTCACCATACGTGAGGAACTGGAGGGAGTCAAACCTAAGTGCCTTAGTACACTCAATATAGTAGCTAAGAGCCCTTTTAACCTCCAAACTGTGTAGTCCTCTCTCCTGAAGAAGAATGATCAGTGAAGAATACAGGAAGAGACATGGATTGGTTAGGATGAAAATCTGAAACTACTTTGAGTAAAAAAAACTCCTGTTGGTTCTAAAGGCCACCTTATCCCTATGGAATGAAATAAAATCAAGCTCCACTGACAGAGTTTGCAGTTCACTGATATGCCTGGCAGAGGTAATAGCTACCAGGAACACAGTCTTCCAAGTCAAGTACTTCAGCTCTGCTGAGGACAAAGGCTCAAAAGGGGGTTGCATAAGCTGAGCAATGCAAACATTAAGATCCCAAGCAGGAGTAGGATCCCTAAATGGGGGATTGGTATGAAGCAATCCTTTGAAGAATTTACAGAAAACTGGGTGAGATGCCAGTGAGGAGGGCTTTCCCACTGACAGAAAAGCAGAAACAGCTGGTCTGAGGCCTAGGCCATTAAGATGAACAGTACAGTTACGCAAGAACTTACCGTAACAGTAGATCTTAGAGAAAGTACAGTTATGTAAGAACTTATCGCAACAGTAGATCTTTGAGAGAGGCTCTTGCAGTACGTAATTACATATAGGACTGATGTCGGCAGGCAGCAGGACCCCACGGAAAAATTTCTAGCTAGCAGTCCCTGGCGAGGGACCGCCCCATGTCAGGAGGCGTCGGTATAAAGGGCAGTCCCGGCGCCACCTTCAGTTCTTTCCATCACAGGCCAAAAAGCCGAGACGAGAGGGCGGAGATTTCCATCACTGGAAAGGAGCTAAAAAAAGCCTAGGGGATGGAGGGTGGGAAGGTATTACCTACTGCAAGAGCCTCTCCTAGAAGATCTACTGTTCTGATGGTTCTTACGTAACTGTACTATCTTACTTCGAGAGGGCTCTTGCAGTACGTAATTACATATAGGACTGAATCCCAAGCAGTCTGGAACAAAGAGGCACCGGGAGGAGGAAAACTACTTCAAGCGGCAGTTCAAGCTGTGCAAGCCTCAAGATAAGAGGCCTTGCAGAACAGCCAGCCCGAAGCCTGCTCTACAGCGAGAGGCAACATCCGAACTGTAGTGTTTAGTAAAGGTATGAACGGAAGTCCAGGTGGCGGCAGCGCAGATGTCTGCTGCAGACACATTTTTGAAACAAGCCGCTGAGGCAGCTACTCCTCTGGTGGAGTGGCCTCTTACCTGACCCGGGAGGGTCTTGTTGTATTTGTCATAACAGAAAATGATGCAATGAGCCAACCACTTAGATAGGCATTGCTTAGAAACAGCATTGCCTTCCCTTTTATGAGCAAAAGCGACGAACAATTGATCAGTCTTTCTGAGATCCTTCGTCCTGTTGGTGTAGTATCTCAGAATCCGGTGAACATCCATAGTATGGAGTAAATACTCCCCTTGATTAGAGTACTGCATGAAAAAAGCGGGTAACTATGGACTGATTTAGAGTAGACTCTGCTACTACTTTATGGAGAAACTTAGGGTTTGTGCGAAGAGCAACACGTTCCTTGTGAAAAATCAAGTATGGAGTTTTACACATCAGGGCCTGCAGCTCGGAAATTCTCCGAGTGGAAGTAATGGCCACCAGGAAGAAAGTCTTCCATGAAAGGAACTTCAGTTCCTCAAAAGCTGCCAGTTCTAAGGGAGGCAGAGTAAGTTTCTCTAGAACAAAGTTCAAGTCCCAAGGGGGAGCAGGAGTACGGATAGGGGGTCTCAGATGGAGAACCCCTCTGAGAAAGGTCTTAGAGACCTCCAATTGAGCAAAAGTTTTGTCTGCAAAGGGGACATGATAGGCTGAGATGGCCGCCACGTGTACCTTCAGAGAAGAATGACGGAGACCCAGGTCAAATAGATGACAGATACTCCAGCAGAAGCACCACTAAACGGGAGAAAGGTTCCACATTATTGGAAGTGGCCCAGATAGTGAATGTTTTCCACTTCATGGCGTAAGTGGATCTAGTGGAGGGTTTTCTAGCCTCCACCAAGATCTCCGCCACTTGGGGAGACACCCCAAAATGAGATTGAGCTAAGTCTGCAGGAGCCATGTGTGCAGCTGAAGAGATTTGAGGGCTGGATGGACCAGGGTCCCCTGATCCTGGGTCAATAAACCTTGAGATAGAGGAAGAGGATGATCCTCTGAGTATTGTTTTAGAAGAGAGAACCAAACTTGCCCGGGCCAGAAAGGAGCAATCAGAATCATTTGTGCTACTTCTGAAGCTGGTTTCTGCAAGACTCGTGGGATCAGTGGAATTGGGGGAAAGGCACAGACGAATCTGTCCTTCCAGACTAGAGACAGAGAGTCTCTCCAGAAAGCGCCTCGCTCTGGAACAAGCGATCAGAAGACGGGAAGCTTTGCATTTAGAGGTGATGCAAACAGGTCGACCTGTGGTATTCCCCAAAGTTGGAAGATATTGTCTAGGACCTCTTGGTCCAGTTCCCACTCGTGAGTCAGAGCAGAAGAGCGACTTAGCTTGCCTGCCAGGGTGTTGTCGACTCCCGGAACATGAAATGCCGTGAGGTGAAGGTCGTGTTGCCCAATCCCAAACCCTCATTGCCTCCCTGAGAGCCAGCAGAGATGAAACCTCTGCCTCTAGGGCAAAGGTTTCGGAGATGTTTGCAGGTGAAAAAGACCTGACCCTCAGCTTTGGAATTCTTTGAAGCTGAGAGCAAGTCCCCGACTTACTACCTCCAGGACCCACTTGTCTGAGGTAACAGACTTCCAGGCCTGGAAGTATTAAGCCAGCCTGCCTCCTACAGGAATAGCGGAGTTAACTCTGGCTGACACATCAGGATGTTTGCTTGGCAGGAACCTTGCCCCTGCCCCTAGACTGCTGCTTTTGAGGAGTTGCCTGCCTTTCCTTGGCCTGTGCACTCCTGTAAGTGGTCCCATACTCATCCATCTTTTTCATATAATTCTCTGTCTGCTCCCCAAACAGAGAATTCTTGATGACAGGGAAATCCATGGCCTTAGCCTGGGTGTCCTGTGATAGGCTAGTACATCTGAGACAAGTCAGTCTCCGAAGAGCCACAGATGTAGCCATGACTCTTGATGACGCATCACTGGAATCCGCAACAGCATGAAACTGGATCTTAAGATGCCTCAGTCCCATCAGCAGTCACCTCCTCCAGGTCCTTGGGAGGGGGGGGCTGTTTAGCCAGCTCCAGAACAGTATCCCATCTAGACTGCTGGTATCTGGCTGTGTAGGCCATGTAGTTAGCCTGCCTGAGTCCCAAGGAGGATGCCATGAACTGTTTTTCAGCCATGGCATTCAGCTTCCTGGAGTCTTTATCTGGGGTGTGTGAAGCCAAGGGTATGTTAGCCTTATCACAGGCTGCAGTCTGCACAACCCCGACATGACTGCATTGCTGGTACAAGTACTCCGTACCTGGGCCTGACAACATGACCGCTTGTCCATTCACCTGTCCACAGGAGATAAAGAATTTGGAGTTTTAAGTAACTTCTGTGTCTGTTTCCCAAAAGATCTGTGAAGGGGAATAGACAATCTCTTGGACTCTGGGATGTCCATCATCTCCACGTAGTCAGGCTCCCGTGTGCAGTTCTGGAGACCCAGTCTCCACAAGGACATAGACAAGATGGAAGCTGTCCACAGGAAGGCAACTAAAATGGTGTAGAGTCTGCACCGGAAGACATATGAAGAGAGACTAAAGGAGCTTAATATGTATAGCCTCAAGGAAAGGAGGGCGAGGGGGGACATGATAGAAACTTTCAAGGGAATCAACAAGTCCAAGAGGGTAGCATCTTTCAAAAAAAAAAAAAAAGAGGTGTGCAAGAACAAGGGGGCACAATCTGAAGATGGGAGGCAGCTCAGACGTAATGTAAGGAAGTATTTTTTTCCACAGAGAGGGTTGTGGATGCATGGAACGGCCTTCCAGAGGAAGTTGTGGAGTCAAAAACAGTGGTTGAATTCAAGTATGCATGGGACAGCCATAAGGCAATTCTAGGGGGTGGAAGCAGAAAGAAATAGGCTGCTGGTTAACTAGGATCTGCAGCTTATCCATTAGGTAGGGAAATGGGCAGACTGGGTGGGCCAAGCGGTCCTTATCTGCCGTCAAATTCTATGTTTCCTCTTGCTCCTCAACAGCTTCATCCAGATGGAGCTAAAGGGTTTCTTCCACTTTGTTGTAGAACATAAAGTGGGTAGGGGACTCAGAAAGCCTAGGAGGGGAACACCAGAAGGTGTGTCTTGGGAGATGTCTGGTTTTATGGGCTCATCCAGACCTTCCACACCATCATCATCCCCCTCCAAATCCGGTTCATAAGAGTCTTCGGGGAATAATCCTGAACCGGGGGAACCGACCAAACCGAATGCCTACCGGGAGGCTTCGGATCAACCGGAACCGAACGGAGTGATTCAACTATACTAATCGCTCTGGCAATTGTCTTGGCGGTTTGACGATGAAGTTCTGGATCCGAGCCAGCCGATTTCTCCTTTTTCTTTTTGCCGGAACCGACCCCTCAGGATCGGCTCTCCATTTGCCAGAGGGAGTCTTGCCCAGGTCAATGGGCATTCCCTCAGGTTCAGTTGGAAAAGAACCGGGCTGGCCATCCGAGTCAGTGGACTTCTCGGCCTCCTTTTCCCTAAGCTCGACCAATCTTTTACCCAGGGTGGCCTTGGGGAAATGTTTACATATTTGGCAGTCTGACTCCAGGTGGTCAAAACCCAGACAATACACACAGGTGGTGTGGGGATCAGCCTTAACAAAGGCCTCCCCACACTCACTGCAGAGTTGAAACCAAGTGGGCCCAGTTTTTCTCTTGGGTTTCTCAGACAAAGCCATCCTACAACTTACCCTTTTTACGGCAACAGCCAGGTAAGACCCCCTTATCTGCTCCTAAATGTGTCACGGGTGTTGGAAAAACACGATAACACTTTTTTTTTTTTTTTTTTTTAAGAACAGATAAGGACTGGTACCTCACACTAAATTAGACCAAAAGAAAAACACCAGACAAAATACAGACAACCGGTTCAGCCGAACCAATTGAGATATAGGTTTTGCAATTTCCACAAAATTCAGCACTAGTCCACTACCTAAAGTACTTAATTTACCTCAGACAGGGATTGGAACTGAAATTAAATAAAACAGCAGTTTAAACTGATGTTATTTACCAGACCGAACCAATAGAGCAGGAGAGATCTCCGGAGCGACTGTTCAGTTAGGCGGAGTAAAGAATCTGATGGTTACACTTCAAAGTGTAGCAGACAGAGGTTTGAACCGAGCTCGAGCTCAACGTTCTATGCTCTGGCATAGAGTTAACTCTTTCCTCTCTGGAGCAGTTCAAGTGCTGGTGCTAACTGCATAATGTCAGAATACAGCAATCAGAATACAGCAAGACTTCAAGTTTGAAAATGTAAGCGCCAGGGCCTACTCAATGCAGCAGAGGTAAGGAGGGAACAGACTTCCAGCAGAAAGGAAGATGTGGCATCATGGGGTGGAGCCATGGGAGTTACCACCCAGGTGGGTGGGAGGAGCCAGCTTTAAGACGTTTTCAGCAATCCTTAAAGGGAAAGGCAACTGCCAGAGAGTGTGGATAGAACATCACATCCACATCGCTAGAATGTGTATAGTTATTTGAATTTTGGTAACGGGGTAAGCCCACTGAAACAAAAAGTCCCTTTCTCAGGGGCTACCCGGGGAAGAGTACACGGACAGGTACGGAGAATACAAAATAAAGCAAGATAACTGTACGAAGACTCTTGTGCATATGTACAAAAATGCATATATAAATAATACAAGACATACATTATATACAAATACAGTGAATGCAGATGCTGCAAAACAAGTGATGCAGATAAATACAACTTGCTTAGGCAAGGTTATACAAATATAATTACATAAATGCAGAAAGTAGTTCAAACAGAGCAAAATTGACAGCAAGTGATAGAGATATAGGATGGAGGGCCAACAGGGATAAGGAGGCAACTAAAGGCAGCCTACAACATGAACAGAGTCATAGTGATACTAGCAATAAAATATATTATTACAGCTCTATACGCCTAGGCCTACAAGAAAAAATTATACGCCTTAGTAATTGTGTTTCTTTTAAGGAGGAGTCTTGCTGTATTGTGACATATGCAGTTAGCCCTAGCACTTGAACTGCCCCGGAGATGAAACAGTCAACTCTAAGCAGAAGCATAGAATGTTGAGCTTGGATTTCAAGCCTCTAACCTGTATTTCTTGAGCACCACAGACACTCACCTGTAACAGGAGTTCTACGAGTGGTATATGTTGTTCATCCACACTTTGTGGCAGGTTCCTTGCCGCTTTAATTCTTGCTGGAAGGTCTTCAAGCTGGCTCCTCCCACCCATGCAAGTGATAAACCCTCGGCTCCGCCCCGTGACGCCAGATCTAGCCCGCTGGAAGCCAGGATGCGTGAAGCCGGGGAGGTCGGGTGGGTCGTGTGGATGAACAACATATACCACTCCTAGAACTCCTGTTACAGGTGAGTAACCTGTATTTCTAGGGACGTGGCTATTTTGTTCAATCCACACTTTGTGGCAGACTCCTAGCAGTTCTCCGGGAGGAGGGAGGCAAGGCACGCACCCCCTACTTAGGGAATAAGGACTGGAGAACCGAAGTCCCAAAACCAGCATCCCAGGCGTGACTCTAGGTCAGTGTGTAATGGGAAACAAAAAGTGTGTGCTGACTTCCAGGTAGCAGCCCTGCAGATTTCCTGGATGAGGGACATCCCTAGAAGCAGCCACCAAAGCAAGCGGTATGGTGGAGTAGAATGAGCTCTTATCTCTTTTGGGAGGCTCCATGCCCACCAACCTATAGCGAGATCTATGTGGAGGTGACCCACCTGCTTATCATTAAGCTTGGCTGCCAGGTCTGCCAGGTGCGGCTTCCAGCGCAAGTGACAGACAGCCTGATGAACCTCTCCCGAACTGTGGATTAGCTCCTTATAATAAGCGAGCGCTCTTCTGAGGTTCCAAATTATGGAGCCTATTTTCACCGTTCGAGGTGTGATTGGAGTAGAACACCGCAGAGTCAACACCTGGTTAAGGTGAAACTCCGACACCACCTTCGGAAGGAATTTCAGGTGGGGAGAAGGACAACATTGTCCCTCACGGAAGACCAGATAGGAGACTATGGAAAGTGCCTGGAGCTCTCCCATCCTTCGCTGGCGTTACAGCCACCAAGAAGATGGTCTTCCACGACAGGTGGGAGACATCGTACCAGCTGCATCCGTTCGAATGGCTTGCCCATAAGCTTCTAACACCAGCAGTAAATCCCACGGAGGTGGGGTTCTACGCACCGGAGGGGATATGTGATAAAGGCCTTTGAAAAGAGGCCGAAGCCACCTTCTCCTGCACCGACTGCTTGCTGGCCCGCGCCAGTAAGCAGAGATGGCTGCCAGGTGCACCTTGAGGGTCGTCGACTAAAAGCCCAGTTGAGAAAGGGAACACAGGTAGTCCAAAATACTAGCCAAGGGTCAGGAAGAGGTGTCCAACCCTTGCCCTGACACCAAATGGAGAATCTCTTCCATTTGAAGGCATAGCATTTTCTGAGTGGGCTCCTTATGGACGCCTCAATGACATAGAGGACCTCGTCGGAAGCACCCAAAGCCTGGAACTCCTGGCCGCTCAGGAACCAGGCCATCAGATGCAGGGATTGAAGGTCCGGAAGGGCTGGAAGCCGCCTCGGGAGCCTGGAGCTGAGGCCAAGGAGATCTGGGTACCAGAACTGGCGAGGGCTACCAGAATCACCTGCGCTTGTCTCTCTTCGCCTTGAGAAGCACCTTGTGGATCAAGGAAATGGTGGGAAAGGGTAGAAGAGGCCTGGGGTCCCTGCGGCCTTAGAAGGCATCCCTGCAGTGAGCCCTGCTGAGGAGCAGACATGAAGAAAAAATTACTCACCTTATAATTATATTTCTTCTAATGGAGTCTTGCTGTATTCTGACAATTGCAGTGATTCCCAACCTTTGAACTGTCCGGAGAACTAAGAGTTAACTTTCCATACTGGGGCATGGAACACTGAGCTTCGACTCGGTTGAAGTCTCTGTCTGGAGTGTTTTGAACTTAAACCATCAGATTCTTACGAGCCCAACTAAACTAAAATTTCTATGTGGAAATTGTAAAAATTCTACCAGCCAACTGGCTGAAAAGTTTTAAGGTTCCCAAGGAAGACAAGTCACAAAACCCAATGTACTAAAGATAATGATAATAAGCACCCAAACAAAAAGGGAGGAAGGGTGCAATACAAAACACCCTGTGGGTGCAACACTGCACCTGCCCACCCACTTCCCAAAAACAGGTTCCGACAGGGGAGGCAGGGAGGGAGGCCAGGAATAAAGCAAGACTCTCCATTACAAGAAATAGAATTACTAAGGTGAGTAATTTTTTCTTCAAGCAACATGAAGTCTTGCTTGTGTTCTGACAATTACCAGACTACAAGCAGTACCTCCAAGGAGGAGGACAGAACCTACTTTGGGAATGAGGCTCTGAAGTACTGCTGTGCCAAACCGAGCAACACTCCTAGCCTGGATATCCAGAGAGTAATGCTTGGTAAAGGTATGGACTGTTTTCCAGGTGGCTGCTTGACAAATTTCTAAGAGAGGGATATCCCTGACCGCAGCCAGGGAAGCAGCTGTACCACTTGTGGAATGAGCCCCAAGGCCTAAGGGTGGAGTTTTTCATGGCAGAATTGTATACAAAACACAATCCACCTGGCAATAGATCTTTTGGTGGCAGGTTTGCCCTTCCTCAATTCTCCATAAGTGAGGAACAACTGGAGGGAGTCAAACCCGTGACCCTTGGTACACTCTACGTAGTAACTAAGGGCTCTTTTGACATCCAAACTGTGTAGCCTCCTCTCTCCTGTGGAAGAATGATCAGTGAAGAAAACAGGGAGACATATAGACTGGTTTAAATGGAAGTCTGAAACCACTTTCCTTCAAGAACCTTCTATTGGTTCTAAGGATCACTTTATCCCTGTGAAAGGAGATAAAATCAGGTTCCACTGACAAGGCTTGCAATTCACCGATACGCCTGGCAGAGGTAATGGCTACCAGGAACACAGTTTTCCAAGTCAAGTACTTAAGCTCTGCTGAAGACATAGGCTCAGGTGGGGTTGCATAAGTTGAGCAATGTAAACATTCAAATCCCAGGCAGAGGCAGGGTCTCTAAAAGGGGGATTGGTGTGAAACAATCCTTTAAAAAATTTACAGAACACAGGATGGGAAGCTAGTGAGGAAGGCTTCCCCACAGACAAAAGTGCAGAAACAGCTGACAAGTGTACCTTGAGAGTAGCTGGTTTGAGGCCTAGGCCATTAAGATGGAGCATATAATCCAGAACCGTGAGGCAATTCAGCAGTGTCTGGAGAAATATGCTTCTCAAGAACCTAAATGTTAACCTTCTCCATTTGGAGTTGTAAGTCTTTTCGTGGAGGGCTTCTAAAGCCTTGAGGATATCCAGAACCCCTTGGGAAAGATGCAGATCTGCAAACTCTAACTCTTCAAAAGCCATGCTTTGAGGTTGAGAGACTGAAGATTGGGGTGACCAAATCCTTCCTTGAGAGGATGTTAACAGGTTGTAATTCCTGGGAAGAAAGGAAGATGGACTGCTAGGGACAGCAACAGGGGTGTACCAGGGCTGTCTGGCCCAATCTGGAGCAATCAGAATCACCTTGCATGGTTGAGACCTTATTTTACCAAGACTTTGAACAGGAAAGGGAAGAGGGAGGAAGGCATACAGAAACTTCCCTTCCCAACTGAGGATCAGGGCGTCCAGAGCGCCCAGGACTGGAGGTCTGCAACAAAAGGAGGGAGTTGGTGATTGTCTGGGGCTGCAAAGAGATCTATCTCTTGAGTGACCCACTTTGAAAAAATCATCTTTCAAAACCTGAGGGTCCAGGGACCATTCGTGATGGCCCTGAAATCCTGCTCAGTGCATCTGCTAGCACATTGTCCTTGCCTGGAAGGTGAACTGCTACAAGAAAGGTTTGTAGGGAATAAGCCAGGGACCACAACTATGGCTTCTGTGCACAAGGCCGTGGACAGAGTGCTGTCCTGCTTGTTGATGTACCACATGGTGGTGCTGTTGTTTGCTCTGACTTGAACCACCTTGTTCTGAACAGACTGTGAGAACAGCTTTTAGAGCCAGAAAAACTGCCCGAGTTCTAGGGACAGATGTGGAGAAGGGATTCTTGGGGACCACAGCCCCTGGGCAGTAAGGGGACCCCAGGTGGGCTCCCAGCCCAGGAGAGAAGCATCCGTGGTGAGGACTGCTGAACAAGGCTGAGCAACAAAGGAACATCTTGCCTTAAATTGTCCTGATCCTGCCACCACTCGAGGGCTTGGATCAAGGTTAGAGTCACTGGAATCAGTTTGGTAAGGGAGTCCTTTCTCTGAGACCAGAAAGCTCTCGGGTGGAACTGAATACCCTCATCTGTAATCTTGCCCCTTGGACCACTGCTGTTGAAGCTGCCATGTGGCCCAAGAGCTGGAGGAAATGCCTTGCTGGTTGAGATACCCGAAGGCTGAAGGAAGAAGCTAGTTCCATAAGAACCCTTGCCCTTTCTAGGGGAAGAAAGGCTCTTGCTCTAAGTGTGTCCAGTTCTGCCCCTATAAAGGTGAGAAGCTGGACTGGTTCAAGAACTGACTTAGGGAGGCTGAGAAGAAACCCTTGAGAAGTGAGCACTTGCTGGGTCACTTGCAGATGAACTTGACTTGGTTTGGAGACTGACCCACAATTGCGATCGTTCAGATAAGGAAATGTGGAAATCTTTTGCCTTCTTGAAAACGCTACTACTGCTAAGCACTTTGAAAACCCTTGGGGCTGAGGTTGGGCCAAAGGGCGTTGCTCTGAACTGATAGTGGCCTGAGGGCAACTTCGAACCTGAGATACTTTCTGTGGGAGCACCTGATGGGAATGTGAAAGTAAGCATCTTTGAGGTCCAGGAGGCTAGCCAGTCCCCTGGCCTTAGAAAGGGAAGGATTATTCCCAGAGTTATCATCTTGAACTTTGGTTTTAAAAGAGGTTTGTTTAGATATCTTAGGTCTAGGATGGGTTGCCACTCCCGTCTTTTTGAGGGTCAGGAAGTACCTGGAGTACAGTCCTTTGCCCCAATGCAGGGTAAGTACTCTATGGCTCTTAAAGCTAGGAGAGAAGAAACCTCTGTCTCTAGGGCAAGGGTTTCTGAGATTTGCAGGTGGAAAAGATCTGGCTCTCATCTTTGGAAATTTTTTGAAGCCGAGAACCGGTCACTGGCTTACTACTTGCAGGACCCACTTGTCTGAGGTAATAGACTTCCAATCCTAGACAAAGTAAGCCAGCCTGCCCCCTACTGGAATAGGAGAGTTGACCCGGCAGACCCATCAGGGTGTCTGCTTGGCAGGGGCTTTAGGCTGAGGAGTGGATGCAGGCCTGCACTCCCCTTCTGCCTCTCCCTCTGAAGAACCCCTCTGAGAAACAAAGAAGAGAGGCCTGTTCTTGGTAGAAAGGCCTGTCCCTAGACTGCTGCCTTTGAGAAGTTGCCTGCCTTGCTTTGGCTGAGCACTCCTGTAAGTGGTCCTGTACTCATCTATTTTTCTTCATGCAATTCTCTGTCTGCTCCCCAAACAGAGAATTACCCACTCACTAAGCAGGCAACCATGGCCTTAGCCTGGTGTGTCCTGTGAGAGGCTAGTGCATCTGAGTCAAGTCATCCTCCTAAGAGCCACAGATGTAGCCATGACTCTTGATGAAACATCATTAGAGTCCACAGCAGCATGAAACTGAGCATAGATCCACAATCCCATCTGCAGCTACCACCTCCAGCTCATTGGCTAGCTGGGGAGGCCTCTTCAGCCAGTGCCAGTACAGTGTCCCACCTGGATTTCTGGTGCTCAGCTGTACAGGCCATGTAATTCATGCCTGCCTGAGTCCCAAGAAGATGCCATGTGCTGTTCTTTGCCATGGCATCACTCTTCCTGGAGTCCTTGTCAGGGGGGTGTGAAGCCAAGGGAATATTTGCCTTGTCACAGGCAGCAGCCTGCACTACCCCAACATGGCTGCATTGTTGATATAGGAACTCCATGTCTGAGCCTGAAAGCGTATACCTCTTGTCCATTCTTCTATCCACAGGAGCTATAGTGTTAGGAGACTAACATTTTTAGTGTCCGTTTCCCAAAAGATTTATGGAGGGGAATAGACAGTCTCCTGGACTCTGGGATATCCATCATCTCCTACATAATCAGGCTCCTCTGATCTTCACAGCCTCCTCCATAGGAAGCTGGAGTTTTTAGCCATCTTTCTGTAAAACAAAGTGAGAGAGGGGACTCAGAGAAAGCCTGGGAGGAAACACCAGAAAGCCTGTCTGTGGGAGATGTCCGGTTCCACAGGCACATCCAGACCCTTCACTTACATCATAATCCTCAGATTCCCTTCCCTTCAATTCCGGTTCATAAATCTTCAAGGTATACTCTTAAACCGGAGACCAACTGAACCGAACCCCTGCCAGAAGAGTCGGATGATCCAGAACCGGACGGGCGATTCCACAATTTGAATCGCCTGGCCATCTCTTGATGGTTGGAACATGAACCTCTGGATCCGAACTGGTCGATTTATCTTTGTGCTTTCTTTTTGTCGGTACCGGCTCCCTTTTGCCGAATAAGTATCGGCCTGGTCAAAGGCACTCCTTCTGGTTCGGTTGAAACGAACTGGGCTGAACCATCAGGTCAGCAGACACTGCAACCTCCTTTTCCTCAATCTACCTAATCTCTTCTCAAGGGTAGATTGGGGACATTTTTACATATTTGGCAGTCTGAATCGAGGTGGTCAAACCCCAGACAAACAGGTGGTGTGGGGATCGGCCTTAGTAAAGACCTCTCCACACTCACTGCAGTGTTGAAACCTAGTGGGCCCATTTTTTTCCTTAGGTTTCTCAGACCTGGCCAACCTAACCAAACTTACCCTTTTTTCGGCAACGCCAGGCAAGACTCGCTTACGGTTCCCTAACCGTGTCCGCGGGTATTGGGAAAAAAAAAAAAAAAAAAAGGTTGGCGTTTTTAGAAACAAGAACTGGTAACCACACACTAAGTATAACAAATTTACAATCAAGTGGCCAGTTCAGCTGAACCGACCGCACTTTTACAAGTTCCACAGAGAAAATTAGAACAATTCCTATCTAGTACTCACGGCACCACAGACAGAGACTGAACCAACTATGCGGATACTTTTTTTTGGTTTAAAACTGATGAAAACTGAACACTAACTGACTTTCGAACCGAGCTGAAGGCAAAATCTCGGAAGCGACTGTTCAGTAAGGCGGAGTAAAGAATCTGACGGTTTAAATTCAAAACACTCCAGACAGAGACTTCAACCGAGCTCGAGCTCAGCGTTCCATGCCCTGCATGGAAAGTTAACTCTTAGTTCTCCGGGACAGTTCAAAGGTTGGGAATCACTGCAATTGTCAGAATACAGCAAGACTTCATGTTGTTTGAAAGCCTCAGCTTCCTGTTCTCCCTGGAGGTGAACAAGTCGGCCTGAGGGTGCCTAGTGGAGAACAGGTCTTGAAGTACCTCTGACAGGAGAGACCACTCGTGAGATGTGGCACCTATCCTGCTGAGGACATTGGCCAGACTGTTCAATGCGCCTGCCACATGGATGGCTAGGAGATCCGCCTCCAGGCGGATCACGAGAGACCAAATGCAGAGAGCTTCTTTGCACAAAGGCAAGGAGTGTGTCCCACCCTGACTGTTGAGACAGTACATGGTTGTGGTGTTGTCCGTCTGGACCTGAACCACCTGATACCCCGTACAAACTGAGCAAAAGGCGGTGAGGACTAGTCAAACTGCTCAAGGAAGCTACAGCAGGTTGATGTGGCATCAGCTCCTGGGGGACCAGAGAATATGGGCCGGAGCTTCCCAGATGGGCACCCCAACCCATCAAAGAGGCATCGGTCGTAAGAATGACCGTCGGCTCAGGGCGGACAAACCGGATACCCTCCTGCAGATGAGCTGGGACGAGCCCCCACTGCAGGCCATCCCATATCTTCTGGGTCAGACTTACTGGCTGGTCAAAAGGACTGGATCGCTGACACCACTGGCAGGCCAACCCCATTGCAGGATGCATATGCCCAAGCAGACCCCAACGGACCCATAGCTAGTGCCTGGCCGCCATGAGACCCAGAAAGTGAAGGGGGTCCCTGGGTAGGGCGCGGTTGCACAACCAGAAATGATTGGGCAAGGAGAGGAAAGGACCTCGACCCTGTCTGCCAGGAGCCGGCTCTTGCTCAAGAGAGTCGAGCTCTGCCCGATGAACTGAATCACCTGCGATGATGCGAGGTTCCAATTTGGCCTCATTGATCAGGAGACCAATTTGAGAGACAGATCTGGAGGACCAGATCTCTGGAATGCTCCACCTCCAACCTGGAGGGGGCTGCCATCAGCCAGTCATCCTTGAAAGGTTACACCCGGACACCTCGGCGCCGCAGGAATGCTGTCACCACTGCCATGCATTTGGTGAAGACCCTGGGAGCTGTAGAAAGGCCGAAGGGCATGGCCCGGAACCCGTAAAAGGATCCCTCTGCTCTGAAGTGGAGGAATTGCCGCTGTGATGGACGGATTGGGACGTGAAAGACGCGTCCTGCAGATCCAGAGAGCAAAATGACACACCTAGTTCCAAGGATGGTTTGATCTGAGCCAGAGTGACCATCCTGAAGGTGCGCGGCCTTAGGAACCTGTTCAGATCATGCAGATTGAGAATGGGGTGCCAGTCCCCCCACCCAGTCTGTTCTGGGACCAGAAAGTACCTGGACACAAACCCTGGGTTTGGAGGAGGATCCGCCACCTTGCTGTTCACCTCCACTTTTTGGAGGAGCAGAGCTATCGGCAGAGACTAAGGCCGGTAGCCCTCCGAGGGTGGCTGCTCGATGAGGAGGAATCCTCTTGAATACCAGAGGCAGACCCTGCGACCACTTCCAACACCCAGCAGTCCGTGGTGATAGCGGGCCAGGCAGAAAGGAAGTGGCAGAGCCTTCCCCCCACGGGGGGACCTAGGGGAGGAGTGATGAGGTTGGGGGTGGCACCCCTCAACCCGTCGCTCGGCAGGCGTGGAGGAAGGGCCAGCAGAGAAGCCACCTGGACCTTCCCTCCTGGCTTCCTGCTGGAGGAAGCAGCAGACTTGGCCTTAGGATGCCAAGCGTAAGCTTGCTGGCGCTGCTGGGCCGGACATGCCACAGGGGCTTACGCTGTTGCTGGCGGCCTTTGTCCTTCTGGGCAGACGTGACAGAGTCCAAGGTGGCACTGGACTTCTTGATCCTCTGGAGATGGCCCTCCACCCCAGGCCTGAACAAGTCGGTGCCCAAGAAGGGGACGTCTGCCAGCTTGTGCTGGGTATCCGCCGTGAAGGTGGAGATCTGCAGCCAAGCTCTGCAATGCATGGCTACTGCGGCCGCTACTTACCGGGCACAAGAGTCTCCAATGTCCAAGGCAGTTTGGAGCTGTTGCTTGGCCACCGCCCATCCCTGATCCCGCACCTGCTTGACCCTCATTTGAAGGTCAGCCTGGAGATGATGAAGCCCCTCATCCAGGGAACCCATAAGGGCATGTGAAAACTGTGCCATTAGTAAAGCCAAGCTAGCCTGTTGAAGGCCTAGGAAGGAGGCAGTGTAACCTTTGTGCCCATAGTCCAGCTTTTTGGACTCCTTGTCCGGGGGCTTTTCTAAGTCCCTAGCGTTTCTGGAGCGCCGGAAGACGTTATCGGTTACCAGCCCTTCAGTCGAGGGGTGCTCCGAAAAACCGGAGCGGAAACTGGCGGGGACTGCATACTTGTGAGTCATCCTGGCTGAAGGTGCAGGACAGGATGCAGGCCGCTGCCACAACTCCAGGGCTGGACCAGCAATGGCCTCGGCGGGGGAATCCCCTCAGTCCAAAATCTCCGTGAGGGGATATCTGACCCATTTCTGCATGGGTTCGAGCTGCATCCCAGTAGACTCTGAGATAAGCAGAAGAATTCCCAGGAACGAGGATGGGCTCTCATCAACCAACAGACCCCCGGAGGATTCCAGGTCGAGGGGCCTGGAATACAGGGAGGAGTCGTCTGACTCTGAGGAGTTCACAAACAGCTGCCGAGCACCTGAGCCACCTTCCACTCGCCGAGGCCTATCGAAGGTGAGGGTGACCAACAACCTGTGGGGCAAGACCTGACCCGACTGAGAATCCTTGATCAGGGCCCCAATCTTCGGTTGTGGGGGTGATTGTTCCACCACAATGGGTGGGAGCAGCTAGTTTCGGCTGAGCAATCGGTGCCAGAGTCGGCTCCTCGACTAAGGAGCCGATGGCAAGAGGTTGCTTCGGCCATTCGGGCGACAGCCACTTAATGGCCGGTGAAGGCGACAGAGTCTGCTTGTTGCTGGCTAATAAGAGCTGCTGTCACGTCCTCATAGTGGCGACGCAAAATGCGCCGGAGCCTATCCTCTGAAGAGGAAGAGGAGGGCGAGTGGTGACGCCGCTTTCTGTGATGCCGGGACCGAGACCGCCAATGTCGTCGGGACCTACCCGACATGGAGGAGGACCGAGACAGTCGGGGTCACCGATGGTGGGTCGAAGAGGGGGCGGCAGAAACCCGCTCATCCCCCGGTTCAAGGTCCTTGACCGGGGATTTTGGCACAGGAGGCTGAGGCAAGTCCTCCGTAACCACCAGAGGTACCAGTGAAGAAGGGTTACTGGCTTCTCCAGTCGACAACCCGTCCAACGGGTCGAGAAAAATCTCGACCACATAGGCAGGTGTCTCGGCCGGCTGACCTGGTGGGGACACCGTGAAGCCAGCAGCCTTAGTTGCAACCTCGACCGAAGTTTAATGCAGATACTCCGGGGAACAAGATCTCTCCTGTTCACACGAACGTCGATGGTGGGACTTACCTTAAGGTTCCTTTTTCTTCGACCTACTCATGTGAGTCCCTGGGGGCCCTTCTCCCTTGGTGGAGAGAGCCTGACAAAGCTCCTTAACAGAAGCAGTATGAGGAGCTCAAGGAGAGCAGGATGAACGCTGATGCTGAGGAAGTATAAGAAGCAGCCTGGGCCACCTCCTCCGAGGGCGATTAACTGCTACAGCTGCTCCGCGGAACCTGTGGACACCGCCCAACGGGCCTCCTTTGACTTCACCGGCGGAAACCATTTCTAGGGTCACCCCAGTTGAAGTCTGGCAGCGCTGTCTTCCTGAACCGAAGCCTTAAAAGACTTGCAGAGATCTGTTTCAAGATCGAATTGGGACTCATGAGTGTACCAGTTGAGGAGACCCAATTTGAATGTACCGTGGTAGCAGGTGTAGGCTGTAGGGTCACTCATCTACCTTCCACCTGGAAATGAGAAGCTATTCCTGCAGGAAGTGGAGGATTTCGTGATCGGCATGGCATTTAAGTCACCTAGGCTGATGGTCCTGGTTGACTAACACCTGGGTCGATGAACTCTCGCAATCTGGTCAGCACTTCCTCCAGTTGATGACATCACTGGGCCTTACACAGATAGTTTCCTCCGCTACCCATAAATCTGGTTATTCTCTTGACTTGGTTTTCTTCCTGGGGGTCGAAGCCTCCGATTTGGGGGTGGAACCAGTTGGGTGGTCCGATCATTACACAGTGTGGTTCGTTTTTTGCACTCCCCTTCATAGGCTTACCCCTGTAGAGATGATCAGGTACCGCCTTTTATGAGATATAAGCTCTGAAGGCCTGGCGGTGCTTGACCCATCTGTCCTTCCTGTGGCAAATAGTGACCCAGAAGCCCTAGTGGTGGCCTATAATACAGCCATATCTA
Source organism: Neoceratodus forsteri (assembly GCA_016271365.2). NCBI lineage: Eukaryota > Metazoa > Chordata > Ceratodontiformes > Ceratodontidae > Neoceratodus > Neoceratodus forsteri. Next base: position 682,381,952 of record CM028131.1, on the reverse strand, counting down.
TGGCTGTGGAGATCATTACTCCGGTTCGTGTTTGTCCTCTCTCTCTCCCTTCACCTTTGGTCCCCTTGGTTTGATGGGTCCTTGAGGGAGATGCGGCGACTTGGACTAAGGTTGGAGCACCGCTGGCGGAGGTCCCGCCTTGATGCCGACCACCATAGATTAATGGACCATTACTAAGCCTATCAATCTGCAATCACCCGTAAGAAGGCAGAGTTCCTGTTCGGGGAGATTGCGGCTGCTCAGAGTTGACCAGCTCAGCTTTTTCGAACCGTGGATAGACTGTGTAACCCAGCCTGTCTACAGGTTCGGAAAGCGTTTCGCAAATTGAGTGCAAAGAGATTGTTCAATTCTTTGTGGCTAGGGTGGCAAAGATCAGGGCGGTACTCCAAACAGCATACTCCATGGGCACTACTCTGAACTCATGTTTGGGCACTGCACCTCTGTTTTCCTGGAGTACCTTCAGCAAGCATGAGCTCTCTGATATTATGCAGATTGTCTGGGATATGCACCCTACGTGCTTTAGTTTGGATCTAGGACCAACTACCCCGATTTTGGGTTGTGATGATATTCTTGGTCCGATCCTAGCACGGATAGTCTGGTGCTCCTTGGATACACGCGAGTTTCCTAGCTCCCTGAAGGAGATAGTGGTGACAACCTCTTGAAGAAAGCTTCTTTGGACCCAGACTGCCATGCGAACTACAGACCTCTCTCGAACTTCCCCTTTGTGGGGAAGTTGATACAGAAAGTAATGGCCGTACAACTGGATGACCATTTGACCATCCATGATATCTAGGAGCCTCTCCAGTCAGGTTTTTGAAAGAGGCATAGTATTGAGACTGCGCTGGTTCAGGTGCTCAATGATCTCCTGATGACTAGAGATCGGAAGAACCACTACATCTTGATCATTCCCATCTCTCTTCAGCATTTGACATTGTCAACCATGGGGTTCTGCTCGATCATTTGAGGTTCATCTGTGGCCTGTCTGGCACGGTCCTCAGGTGGTTTTCATCTTTCCTCACTGGAAGAGCTCAAGAGGGTGGTGTAGGAGATTTATTCCTCTGACCCAGTTCCCCTATCATGTGGGGTCCCTCAGGCATCGGGTGCTGTCCCCCATGTTGTTCGCAGTGTACGTGCTATTCCTTGGAGTCACTGTAAGAAGATATGGGCTGAGGTTTCATTGCTATTTTGATGATACCCAGCTCTACTCATCTTTTGCACCCGATCAGGATAGAGCGCTCTCAGTTTTTAACTGCCGCCTCGTAGAAATCCAAGAGTGGATGAGTTCAAGCTGGTTGAGGTTGAACTCAGAAAAGACCAAGCTGCTGGTGGTTGACTCAGCTCGCCGGATTTGGGGTGGGGTGGGTGGGGGTGAGACTACCCTTTGATTCTCTCTCAGGGTTTGCTCTCTCCGGCCTCTGAACGGGTGCGAAACTCGGGGTAGTTTTGATTTGAGGACTGACACTGTATTTACAGGTGTCAGCCATTGTCAAAACTTCCTTTTACTATCTGAGGAATAGATCCAGAGTTAAGCACTTTAATCTGTCTGGAGACCTGCCGACTCTGGTCCATGCCTTTGTGTCCTCACGCTTGGACTATTGTAATGCCCTATACCTAGGGCTTCCAGGGGTGGACATGCGCCGCTTGCAGCTGGTGCAGAATGCAGCAGCCCGGTTATTGACAGGAGCCCGCCCCCCCCAGTCCTGCCATATTTCTCCAGCCGGTGCTGCGCAAACTGCACTGGCTGCTGGTACAGTGGCAAATCACCTTTAAAGTCCATCTTCTGACATATAAAGCCCTACCCGGACAGGGTCCAGGCTATCTGAAAGAGCTCCTGGTTCCTTATTGCCCTGGGCAAGGGGTTGCTAGAGATTCCAAGGGTTTATTTAAAATTTTCTGAGGCCCGTGCATTTACGCACATGGCCCCTACCCTTTGGAATTCTCTACCCAGTCAGATACATGAGTGTCCACCAGTGGAGGGCTTTAAACAGGCCTTAAAAACCTTCCTATGGGACCCAAGCGTTTGGGGAAAAGTCTGAATAATTCTTTTTATCTGTATTTTATACTATTTATAAAGTTGTAAACATGCGCTGTAGCTGTTTTATCATGTGAGGCGCCTCGGTACCTCAAAAGGTGCCATACAAATAAACTTGATTTGATACTGTACTGTAGACAGAGACTTGAAACCAAAAAAATAAGAAATCGGTGAAAACCAACACTTAAGAAACTTTACCGAACCGAGCGAAAGTGCAATCTCCGGAGCGACTTCAGAGTTAGGTGGAGTAAAGAATCTGACAGTTACACTCTGAAGCACCACAGACAGAGATTTGAAATCCAAGCTCGAGCTCAATGTTCTAAGCTTCTGCACAGAGTTAACTCATCTCCGGGGCAGTTCAAGTGCTGGGGCTAACTGCATGTCAGAATACAGCAAGACTTCATGTCTGAAGGCAACAATCGCAAGGTAATACAAATGCATGTATACAGTCTACCTAAGGGATATTACAGCTTTAGCGCAAAACTACAGTGGCAGAGAGGCCTGACAGCAAGAATAAATTCATCTAGGCTAGATACTTTATAATTACAAACGAAAATATACAGGTAGTGTATTCAATCTAAACCCAAATTGCCCAGCCAGAGACCAGTAAAATGACAGATCAGCAGTTGAGACAGCCCCTTCACAGAAAGGATGTCACACTACTTACAGTGTAGTTTGGTTTATTTCCAGCAGCATGGCCTGTTCAGTCCCTTTTGGCCCAGCTTCAGCAGACTCAGTCCCTCCACTCCTACTGTCCCACTCACACTGGCTCACACACACAGTGACCTGTGTGGGGATGGTATATGATTTTCAGCGTGCCAGGCTCCACCTGGTATGCTCCTTATTGGTGAACCAGCAGTCCTAGGGAAGCCTCCTGATTGGCAAGGGCTCTCTGCACTCTGATTCACTCAGAGCAGAAAAGCTCGTTAAGTCTTATTGGCTGGGGTTTCTAAGGTCTAAGATGGCAGGCTGGATCAGGATTGGGTACACATGCTGGTAGGTCCGCATTCAAGTCCAGCAGCTCCAGCCACACAGATGAGTAGAGGCTGCTCTCTAATGGGAGAGCATGTGCCCCACAGTTGATGGTGGCATTCTGGAAGCAATGGTGGTGGTTGGCAGTCTTATGCATGCAGGGCTCTGCCTGGGTTGCTTCAGACTGGTGAAACAACAGTTCTGTGGGAGCCTTCTGATAGGTGGGGGCTCCCTGCACCCGGATTCACTCAGAGCAGCAAATCTTGCTACAACTGATTGGCTGAGGCTGGTAGGCAAGTAAGGTCTGAGATAGCAGGCTGGATCAGGACCAGGTACACAATCAGACAGGTTGCTGTTCAAGTCCACTGGCTTCAAGTAGTTGTAAAGGTGAGTAGAGGCAGTACTCCTACAGGAGAGAAACATAGAACTTGTCAGCAGTTAAGGACCTCTTGACTCACCTAGTCTGCCCTATATTCCCTACCTACTGTGCCACCTCAGATCCTATTTGATCTGTGGTCTTCTCCCACCTTCAAAGGTCCCCTTGTGTCTATCCCAGGCATGCTTGGATCCAGTTACTGTTTTAGGATCCCATTACTATTTTAGCACCCACTACCTCTGATGGGAGGCTGTTCTAGGCGTCCACCACCCCTCTCTGTGAAGCAGTATTTCCTTACATCTCCCTCAGAGTCTTCCCCCCTCCCCCACCTCGTTTCATAGCATGACCCCCCTGTCCTGGAGCATCTTCTTATGGAAAATGCCACCTTCCTGCACTTTATTAATACCTGTGGGGTATCTGAACATTTCTATCATATCCCCCCTTTCCTCTAGAGAGTACATATTTGGCTCCTCGAGTCTTTCCTTGTAGGGTTTTTGATGCAGGCCCTGCAACATTCTGGCAGCCCTACTTTGCACTGCCTCCACCCTATCTACGTCCTTCTGGAGGTGGGGCCTCCAGAACTGGACATAGTACTCCGAGTAGGGTCTTTGTTTTTTTTTGTTGAAACTCTTATTTATTCAAAGCTCAACAATCAGAGAGCATAACAGGGTTGAGATTCAGTAAGCACAATCCGTACGAATCCTCCAGAAAGTAAATGGTTAACAGACATTAACTTGGAGAACATTTACTTGGTATACTATATTGGATACATATAATATTCCAACAAAAAACATTCATATCCCAAGAAGAAAAAAAAAAAAAGCAGTTCCCTTTGCTCTACACTCCCATTACCTTCAACCATATGTTAAAAGAAACTAGAAAGGAATAAAAAGTACTAAACAAAACTTTCCAAACTTTAGGGTGCACCATCTATTATGTTAATAAAATACAGTACATTATAATGCTGCCTGCAAGAGGAGGTTCTTTATGGCATGCAGCTCCTTCAGGTCCGAGGCAGGGGTCTCTTTTTTTTAATTAATAAAAATGTTACTGAAATACAGTATATGAACAAATCATCTTCACAATACAAATATATTAATAAAGAATCACAACGCTAAACCAGAAAATTCCTTCCCTGAATAATTTATAACATAATAAACAATTATAAAAATGAACTTCTTAAATATTTGTGAGATGTTACTTCAACATCCAAAACATTGTTCCCCTGAAAGAAAAACAACCAAGTCCACATAAGAGAGAAAACAGAAAAGAAGAAAAGCTCCAGAGAGAGAAATATGTTACCGACGGTCAATGTGACTCGAGCCAAGGGTGTGAAATGATTGTAGATCATGCTCACTTAGTGTTAAAGATATTGGCCTGGTCTAGCATAAAATGAGCTAGTCTTTCCATTCTCAAAGTCTCTAAACATTCCATCTTCCATTCATTAAAAGATAGAAGAACGTGCACTAACCATAATTTGAGTGTGGCGTTCCTAAATGTGGAGGTGGGGTCTTATCAGTGATCTATACAGGGGTAAAACTACCTCCCTTTCTGCTGGTGATGCCCCTCCCTATGCACCTGAGCATCCCGCTAGTCTTCCCCACTGTATTATCACATTGCTCGACTACCTTTAGTTCATCAGAACTGATTACCCCTAGGTCCCTTTCCTGTTTTGTGGTTGCTACTACCTCCACACTCAACTGGTATGTTGCCCCTGGGTTTCTGTGCCCCAATAGCACAATTTATCACTTTTCTGCACTGAAACACAGCTGCCATTCTCTTGACCATTTTTCCAGATCGTCCCTTATTCTCCCCCCAATGTCTATTCCATAGCAGATTTTGTGTCATCCACGACAGGCATACTTTCCCTTCCAAACCTTTTGCAATGTCATTAATAAAGACATTTAAGAGAACCGGGCCTAATACTGACCCCTGTGGCACCCCGTTCGTCACTTTGCCTTCTCCAGCGTGGACCCCACTTACCACCACCCTCCGATTCCTACTGCTTAGCCAACTTCTTACCCATTTTAATACTTTTGGACCCACTCCTAGGTTGCCCAGCTTGCTCACCAGTCTTATGTGGAACAGTGTCGAAGGCCTTACTGTAATCCAGGTAGGCCACATATACCGCTCCTCCCTGATCACCCAAAGAACTTGATCAGGTTTGTCTGTCAAGACCTCCCCAATGTGAAACCATGTTGCCTTGGATCCTATAATCCATTGGTTACAAGTTATTCCACAATCTTTTCCTTCAGTAGCGATTCTATTCCTTTGTCAGCTACCGAAGTCAGGCCAACAGGTCTGCAATTTTCTGCTTCCTCATTTCCGCTTTTGTGTAGTGTGACCACATCTAACCTTCGCCAGTTCCCCGGAACCCCACGTTTCTAGTGACAAGTTGAACAGAGCTGCAGCCAGCACCTCCTTGAGCTCCCTCAGTATCCTAGGGTGCACCCTGTCAGGTCCCACTGCCCTGTCTACTTTTAACTGTGCTAGTTCCTTGAGGACTCTGTAAAAAAGGACTAGTGTCCACCTCACTTTTTTTTTTTAATTTAGTATGCTTTATACATGCCGATTCCCCATCAGTCTGTCCTCTAGTCTCGTCCCGTCACACACTCACTGCCGCAAATCCAGCCAGGGACACGCTCTGGATTGCCCCCTAGAGCAGGGCTGCAGGAGGAAACCTAACCACCACTCAGTGGACAATGGGATATGGCTCCGGGACACAATCATTCCAAGTGTGTGCCCCTGGCTTACCCCCAAGGGGTGGTGTCACCTGGAGGGAGCCTACCCCCCCTGTTGGAAGGCAGAATATGTCCCCAGTGGAACACAGGGCTGCTGCTCGGGCAGCATTCTGCTCGGCAAGGTTGTTTTTCTTGACTGTAAGAAGGTGGGCAATAACAGAATGGCATAAACGCCACTGCTAGCCCGCCTCCAGGACACTAAAGTGACAGCCGCTTGTGGCAATGCCGGCCTCTGCCAGAGGTCACTATTCACCGGACACACAACCCCCCTCCCTCTGGAGAAAGAGAGGAAGCCCCAGAGCACTCAATCCTCCTCCTCCCAGCCGGCCCTCTGACTCCAGAGTCCGTTCCTGAAACCAGGGCGTCTGACCTCCCTTCCTTTAAGCCCTTGTCCCTCATCTTTGGCCTGTCACCTACCCCTTTTCTCCGTAAATACTGGACAGAAAGTAATTGTTCAATGTGTCCGCTTTTTTTTGGCTCCATTTCCTCACAAGCCCCTCCTTTCCTTTTTAGCCTATCCCCTTCTTTGGTCCTTCTCTTCTCGCTTATATATCTAAAGAATGTTTTATCCCCTTTCTTTACTGACTGGGCAATATTCTCCTCCACTTGCGCCTTTGCGCTCCCAACTGCTCTCCCTGCCTCTTCATTTCTCCTGGTAATTCTCCACATCCTCCTCCTCCTGTGTCCTCTTGTACCTTCTAAATACTAGGTTTTTTTTTGCCCTTACTTTCTCCACTACTTCTCTAGAAAACCATAGTGGCCTTTTTTTCTCTTGCCCTTGTTAACCTGCCAGACAGATCTGTCGTCTTTTCAATGCCCCCCCTTTATTTTTGACCATTATTCCTCACCCTCCCAGCCCAGTTTCCCTATCCCTGCTAGGACGTCCCTCAAGCATTCTCACGTTTTCTTAAAAATCATTCCTCATTAAGTCCAGGACCCTCGTCTTAGTGCAGCTCGATTCTGGCCCAGTTCTTGTACTGCAGGGTTTTATTTAACTCTAAAAATTGATTAGCGTTTTGCTCATAAAAGTTCTAAAACACTGTGAAAATGCATAGCACTTGCCTCACTGTGTTTAACAAACATAACACTTCTAGAAAACCTATATAAATACTTGCTGTACAGTTAGTATTGTCCAAAGAAAAAAAACTGCTAATCAATTTAAAACCCTGTACTGAGCCATGCCGTATGGTGATCACTGGTCCCCAGGTGTCCACCCACTGTGACGTCAGCAACACTGTCCCAGTTTGTCAGTACCAGGTCCAGTATTGCCACCCCCAGTGGGTTCCTTAACTAGTTGTCCGAGAACACCCCTTACAGGGAATCCAGGGTGTCCCTGCTTCTGACTGCTGCCGCAGCTGGTAGGCTTCAATCCACATCTGGTAGACTGATGTCCCATACCAGCAACACCTCCCTTTTTGGGTGGGCAGCCCAACTGGATTCGGTTTTGTTTTTAAGTATGTTTTGTATGCCTTTTTTAATCTTATTTTAGGGGATAGCCATTTTGGTTTCAGACTCTTACTGTTGTATTTATTTTTACTATGAATGTATTATCAACTTCTATCAGTCTATATTTTTAAAAGGTCTACCGTTTCTCTTCCAATTATTTAATATGTTATCTCAGTTGGTGTTAGTGAGCTGTTCATTTTGGGTATGTCTGCTCTGGAATATTGGTAGATCTCCGTAATCTTAATTCCACTGGTGAAATTGTATCTAGTCAGAACATCAAAATACTAGATTACATAGTAGCAGTAAAATGTTTATTTATACAAGAGTAAAACAACTGTTACAAAGTATAAAGTCTTTACAAATACCATTAGGTCAAATAACTCTTGTTTACAAGGTGCCCCTATGTATAGTTAAATCTAAAATAAAAATAAAAAAAATATTACACAATAAATGAACATACAGAATACAGGTTACATTGAGCAATGTTGATCGCTACAGGTTACAACAAGTAACATACATTTCAGGATTAGGGTTTTATATTCAAAGTTATTTAAACATTTATGTGTTGCAGATACATCTAAATAAGAGTTCTTGTTTCAATGCATACTTGAACACATGTATAGGCATTTCAAAAGTTCTCATATTCAGAAGACTCTTGTTCCAGGTATAGGCAGTTTTGAAAAATGTCATCTCCCCATACTTACTTTGAACCTTTGGTACACAACTTTTTTTTTTTTTTATGGTCACTATTACCTATAGAGGTCTGGGACATTGTGATTTCTACTGTTACGCTATTTGTAGCAAGACGTCCAGAATATTGTTTCCTCTACTAGGTGTCGTGGGTGTCTCATACGAATGCTGATGGCAGACACCCGGCTTGAGGCATCCATGGCATCATAGGTCATCCTGAGGACATGGTTACAGATGTCTGACCCAGTTTTAAGGGTTTGCTGCTTCGAGGGGCAGTCTGGCATGGCAATGACTGCCTCCCTGGCCTGGTCCCACAAGAGGTTTTGGTATTGCACCATATGGGCTAAATAGTTAATGGCTCGGATGGCAAGGGTGACAGATGCAAAGGTCTGCTTGCCCATTTGGTCCAGCTGGCGAGAGGTATCTGGAGGGAGGGTGCCGATTACTACTTTCACAGTTTAGCAAATGCTTGAGGGCAGAGTTGCTATTCTGCAAGAAAACAGAGTCTTTACTAAATTTTAGCACTGATGATCTGGGGTGATGTGTACTTTTTATGGCTGTGCGTAATTTGATGAAATGAAAAAGTTTTAAAAACAAAACATTAACTCCTGCTGGCTAGACCCGATACATACAGAAAACAAAAATACTAAATAAGAGCGATTCATTGACACATCAGGCTCCTGTCTCTAGTACTTGCTGACCCAGTGGTCGTGGACGCTTCACTGTGACATGGACAAGATGCTCTGTAGGAAAGAAGAGTAATAAACCTTGCTCGGATGGAGATCCTAAGGGGTCATAAAACTACTATACAACTAGTAGGCTAATTTAGAAAAAAGAAAACTCCTAACAACAAACTTAAGGAAGGACACTCCAGGACTACACATAGAAAAACAATCTGCACAGCACACGAGTTTGCAAATTCTGACTGTACTACTCCTTTAATATCACAGTTCTGGTGTAGTAAATGGACTCAACCAGTTTAGGTCCCAAGCCAGGACAGAATTGCAGACAGGGGGTGTCAAACGAAGGATGCTTCTCAAAAACGTTCGAGGCACATCAAGTTGAGCTACAGTTCGGCCATCAACAGGTACATGATAAGCGGAGATGGCTGATAAATGAATTTCAATACAGGAGTACTTCAGATGTCAGACCATGTCCCTTGCATCTGGTGGGCACCCAAGTGAGCCCCCCAGCCAAGTCCCGAGGCATCTGTTGTGAGGATTTGTTTTTTTGGGAAGAAGGTGATAAAGAATGGTACCCCTCTCAGCAAGTTGCTGGGGTCCAGCCACCACGCTAGCATTTTCTTGAACGGGTCCAAAACTAGAACTGGTTGCTCCAGGTCATCTGTACGCTGGTCCCACAGCGTCCATTAAGGAATCCTCATATGCAGCCTGCCTAGAGGGACCGTAAGAAAAAAATTACTTCCCATAGTAATTTTTTTTTTTTTTTTTTTTTTTTCCTTTTCAGGGGATACTCCAATATTCATAACTCTATGCAGTATGCCTTTAAGTCAGATCTGCCCGGAGATGGAACATTATGCCAACGATGGCACACCATTGGCACGTGCCACTTTTCAAATGCTGCCCCTATCAACTGCCTACATTCTAACCTCTCAAATTTCATGGATGCCTGACAAGACAGGCCCCACGAGGAAAATGCCTATATAATAATCATAACAACAATAAAATAACCTTAACACCCAAAAAGCCTCCTACAGGAGGGAATAACCACAAAAACACCCCTGAATGTCAGAATCACCGGAATAGGGGGGAAAAAAACAATACAAACACAAACAGATATACCAGAGAGTGGCACTCTTACCCCTGGTTACACAGTGTGGAGTGCAGAGGCCACTGGTTCTAGAATGGGAGGCAGGATGGGAGAGTTATGAATACTGGAGTATCCCCTGGAAGAAACAAGATTACTGTAAGTTTTTTCTTTTAACCCCAAGAATACTCCAATATTCATAACTCTATGTAGACTAAGAAGCAGTACCTTTGGAGGTGGGCACAGAACCTACTTTGGAAATAAGACTGCAGGACTGCTGTGCCAAAACCTGGCATCACCTCTAGCCTCAGTGTCCAGGCTATGTTTCATGAAAGTGCGTACTGTTCTTCAGGTAGCTACTTTACAGATGTCCACCAATGGGACATCCCTGGCAGCTGCTATAGTAGCTGCTGTATCCCTTGTGGAGTGGGCCCCCAGCCCTGCTGGGGGCTCCTTCCAAGCCTTTGAGTAACAGAATTGGATACACTGCACAATACAGCGAGAAACTGACCTTTTAGACTCTGGGTGCCCTTTTCCCACATCCCCATAAGCCAGGAACAGCTGTTGCCTGTCCTGTCTATGGGCCTTGGTGATAGTCCTGTAGTAGCTAAGAGCTCTTGACATCAAGCCTGTGTAGTCTGCATTCACCTGAGATACAATGCCCAGTGGGGGAAGACAGGTAGGGTAATGGACTAGTTCAAATGGAAATCAGAGACCACATTAGGGAGAAATTTCCTGTTTGTTCACAGGGCCACTTTGTCCTTGTGGAAGGAAATTTAGTCCTGTTCAATGCAGACAGCCTGGAGCTCACTGATCCTTTTCTGGCAGAAGTCACTGCCACTAGAAAAACTGTTTTCCATGCAACATACTTCAAATGAGTTAAAGACATGAGCTCAAAGAGGGAACCCATGAGCTTGGCTATACATACATTTAGGTCCCAGGCTGGCATCGGTTGACTGTGAAGGGGGTACAAGTGGGCTAAACCTTTAAAAAACTTCTTGAAAATAGGGTTCGATGCCTTAGAAACATTCTGTTTGGCTGAGATATAAGCAGATGCTGCAGCTAGATGGACCTTTAAAGTAGTGGGCTGCAGGCCCAGTGAATGCAAATGGGTAAGGTAGTCCAGTACTGCTGGAACCCCTGCTTGTGCTGGCACCTCATCCTTGGTGGAACACCAAATGGAAAACCTTTTCCATTTTGAGGCATAGGTTTTCTTTGTTTTGCTAACATACTAAAATGCCAGCAGAATAGGCCTAATGGTCTTTCGTGTCTGCTCGTTTGGTCAGCCCCCACCCTGGGTGCTGACCTTGCTGTCCCCCTCGCCTTCTCTGGCTTCTCCCTTCCCAGTTCCGGATATTCTTGCTGCATTGGATTTTGCTTCCTGAACCCTTCCCCTGTACCTGTCCCACCCCCTCTTGAACCCCTCCACTGTCTCTGCCTCCACCAGCCCCCTAGGTAGTGCATTCCATGGCTCTACCACCCTCTCAGTGAAGTAGCACCTCCTTTCTCCCTGAATCTTCCCTCCAGCTTCCACCCATGCCCTCTAGTGGCCCCCTCCTCCTTCCTTCGAAGCACCCTCACTGTTCCTCCCCTATTTACCCTCTTCATGTACCTGAAGACCTCTATCATGTCCCCCCGGTCCCTTCTCTCTTCCAAAGTGTACATATTTAGCTCTTCAAGCTTCTCCTCATAGGTCCTGTCCCCCAAGCCCCAAATCATTTTGGTTGCCCTCCTCTGGACCCTCTCCAGGAGGTTAATATCCCCCTTTAAGTGCGGCCTCCAAAACTGCACATGATACTCAGGTCATGACCTCACCAAGCAGTTATACAGAGGAGTATCACTTCCCTCCTTCTGGAGAGTATCCCCTAGCGATGCATCCCAGCATCCTGCAGGCCTTGGCTGCTGCCCTCCTACAAGTCTCAGAGTTGTTCATCTTGACATCCACCACCACCCCAGGTCCCTCTCAGCCATTGAGACTTGTAGTATTCCCCCAGGGTGTAGCACTTGGCCGGGTTTCTGGCCCCGAGGTGTACCTTGCATTTCCCTGCATTAAACCCCAGCTTCCACTTTCTAGACCATCTTTCCAGAGCCTCCAGGCCCCCTGCAGGGCCACCTCCCCTCCTCCCGACCCACCACCGCCCCCAGTTTGAGTCATCTGCAAGAGACTCATCTCACTCCTGATTCCTGTCCTTATGTCAGATACGTAGGCATTGAACAGAAGGGGCCCAAGGACTGATCCCTGTGGGACCCCACTAATGACCCTCCTTGGGGAAGAGACTATCCCACCAACTAAGACCCTCTGGGTCCGGTCCTGGAGCCAATTGCCTATCCATCGGATCATCTGGTTTCCCACCCCATTTCTCCTAGTTTATCCAACAGGCCCACGTGAGGAACAGAGTCAAATGCCTTGCTGAAGTCTAGAAAGAGGACATCCACTGGTCTACCCAGGTCCAAGGCACTTGTCACCCAGTCATAGAACTCCACCAGGTTTGTCTGACACGATTTCCCCGGGATGAATCCATGCTGTCTATCGTCCAGGCACCCTGACTTATCCAGGTCCCCCCCTAGCCTCTCCTTGACAATGCCCTCCATCACCTTGCCCACCACTGATGTCAGGCTGGAGGGCTTCCTGTACCCACTTAAAATGTCTAGAACACTTTCAGAGTGATGCAAGCCTGCATACTCTAGGTCCTCAAGAGCCATGCCTTGAGCCTGAGGGATCAGAGGTTCGGGTACAGGACCCTCCCTTGATTGGAGGTTAACAGGTTGTGCCTCAGAGGAAGGTGTATTGGTTCAGTTGCAGACATTGAGAGCAGCAGAGAGTACCATAGGTGCCTGGCCCAGTCTGGTGCTATCAAGATCAGTGATGCTGGTTGGGACCAGAGCTTGAGCAGCACTCTGTACACCACGGGGAAGGGAGGGAAAGCATACAGGTGCCTCCCTGACCAATCCAGAGCCAGAGCATCCAGGGGGATTGTTCCACCAGCTGAGGGCTGCAACAGTATTGTGACAGGTGGTGGTTCTCATGGGATGCAAAGAGATCCATCTCTGGGGTACCTTACCTTCTGAAAATCACTCCCACCACCTGTCTGTTCAGGGCCCATTTGTGATGGGTCTGGTTGATCCGACTTAGAGCATCTGCTAGGGTATTGTCCTTGCCTGGCAGACAAATGACCTGAAGGGAAACTCCTAGAGAGTAGGCCAGGCTCCATATTTTCATTGCTTCTATGCAGAGAGGGTTTGACCTTGTCCATCCCTGCTTGTTTATGCAATAGATTGTGGTGGTATTGTCTGTTCCGACCTGTACCACCCTCCCCTGCACTAGTGGTGTGAAGGCCTTTACTGCTCTGAGCTCCAACAGATTTATATGCTGGAGTGACTCTGCACTTGACCATGTGCTATGGGTGGTGTGATCCCCTAGATGGGGCCCCCCCCCAGTAATGATGCATCTGTTGTGAGAAGCACTGATGGGGATTCTTGCTGAAAAGGAACCCCTTTCCCTTAGGTTGGTTTCCTCTTTCCACCACTGAAGGGCCTGAAAAAACAGGTTACTCACCTGTAACAGTAGTTTCTAGGAGTGGTATATGTTGTTCATCCACACTTGATGGCGGTGTCCTTTCCCCTTTAATTCTTGCTGGAAGGTCTTAAAGCTAGCTCCTCCCACTCACCCGAGTGGTATATCCCTCAGCTCCACCCCATGATGCCAGATCTTGCCCGCTGGAAGCAGAAGTTGTGCGTTGAGGCCGGGTGGGTCCGTGTGGATGAACATATAGCACTCCTAGAACTACTGTTACAGATGAGTAACCCATTTTTCTAGGGACATGGATATGTTGTTCTATCCACACTTGATGGCAGACTACTAGCAGTTCTCCGGGAGGACGGAGGCAAGGCACACACCCCCTACTTAGGGAACAAAGACTGGAGAACCGAGGCCCTAAAACAAGCATCCCGGCGTGACTTGAGATCAATGTGGTAATGGGAAATGAAGGTGTGTGCTGACTTCCAGGTCGCAGACCGGCAGATTTCCTGGATAGGGACATCCCTGGAAGCAGCCACTGATGTAGCAGTATGGTGGGTGGAATGAGCCCTTCGCCTTATGGGAGGCTCCCTACCTGCCAACCTATAGCAGAGATCAATGCAGGATGTGATCCACCTGCCAATCATCCACTTGGCTGCAGGCCTGCCAGGTGCAGCTTCAGCATAAGTGACAAATAGCTGGTGAACCTCTCCCCGAACTCCAGCCATGAGCTCCTTGTAGAATGCAAGCGCTCACCTCAGGTCCAAGGTATGGAGCCTGTGTTCAGCCTCCGAGGTGTGACTGGTGAAGAACACTGGTAGAGTCATCACCTGGTTCAGGTGAAACTCCTACACAACCTACGGGAGGAACTTCGGGTTGGGGCACAGGATAACCTTGTTCCTGTGGAAAACCAAATAAGGAGACTAGACAGAGTACCTGGAGCTCCCCAGTCTTTCTGGCTGATGTGATAGCCACCAAGAAGGTGGTCTTCCATGACTAGTGGCACATCTCACACTTGTGCATCGGTTCAAATGGCTTGCCCAAGAGCTTTGCCAGTACCAGCAGTAGATCCCAAGGTGGTGGTGGTTAACGCACCAGAGGTGATATGTGATGGAGGCCTTGGAAAAAGCGCCAGACCACCTTCTCCTGCACCACCGACTGCTGATCGGCCTGCGCCCAGTAAGCAGAGATGGCTGCCAAGTGCACCCTAAGGGTCGTCGACCAGAGTCCCCCTTTGGAGAGAGACCATAGGTAATCTAGGATGCTAGCCACTGGACAGGTCAAAGGGTCCAATCCCTTACACCGATACCAAATGGAGAATCTCTTCCATTTGAAGACATGGCACTTCCTGGTTGATTCCTCGTGAGATGCCTCGACTACAGTGAGAGCATCTTCGCAGAGACCCAAAGCCTGGAACTCTAGCCACTCAGGAACCAGGCTATCAGGTGCAACGACTGAAGGTCCAGGTGGATTACCTTCCCCCGATTGATGGGAGAGCAGATCCATGCGCACTGGGAGCCGCCTCGGTAGCCTGCTGCTGAGGCCGAGGAGATCTGGGACCATTACTGGCGTGGCCAGTCTGGAGCCACCAGGATCACCTGCGCCTTGTCCCTCCTGACCTTGAGGTGCACCCTGTGGACCAAGGGAAGTGGAGAGAAGGCATAAGAGAGGCCTGGGGTCCACAGCCTCAAGAAGGCATCCCCCTGTAGCAAGTCCTGCTGATGGGGGGCGGGCACAAAACAGCCTCAGCTTTGCATTCGCCCAGGAGGCAAACAGGTCCACCTGAGGGGTGCCCCAATGGGAGAACAGACTGTACTACATCTGGATGGAGAGATCACTTGTGGGATGCCTCGCCCGCTTAACTGAGGGTATCCGCCAGCTGACTGGAGGCTGGCTCCAGTCGGCTCACAAGAGTCCATATGTGAAGAGCTTCCCTGCACAGAGGCAGGGAGTGTGTCCCGCCTTGCTTATTGAGATAATACATGTCATGGTGTTGTCCATCTGGACTTGAACCACTTGACCCTGAACAAACAGAGCGAACGCAGTCAGTGCCAGCCAGACTGCTTGGAGCTCCAGCAGGTTGATGTGGCATTGGGACTCCTTGGGGGTCCATAGCCCATGGACTCTGTGTTCCCTCAGGTGGGCACCCCAGTCCATGAGAGAGGCATCGGTCATCAGGATGACAGTCTGCTTGGGGTGGACAAACAGGATCCTTCCTGCAGATTCTTTGGGACGGTCCACCATCGGAGAGCATCCCAAATCTTCTGGGTCACAATGACCAGCTGGTCAAAATGACCTAGAAGTGGATACTAGGCTGGCCCGGTGGTGGTGAGGTGCTGGACAACTAACCTCGAGGCACATTGATGATCTGGGTTCGGGAACGAGCCCAGGCCTTCATAATGGCTGCCACTTGGTCGAGGCTGAGATCAGCATGGGCCAAGAGGAGCTGGGCCTGGGGTGGGAGGAAAGAGGCTGTTACCAGGGCAGTGGGACTAATGCATGCCTACATATGCATGGGTCCCACTCCTGGGGTCCTGGGCACAAACACGAAAATCACGAGTGACAGGATGGCGACAGACTCCCTGCAGGCTCCACTCCGGGCATGAGGTAAGCCCGGTAATTCTGGGTGACTGGGCTTGGGGGGAAGTCGTCGGTCAGATGGGGGCTGTCTGGGGTCAAAAGTGTTAAATGAGCCGGCTCGGTGGCGCTGAGGGTTGAGGCGCTGGATGCCACACATTGCGCTACGCCGGCGACCAGAGTTCAGGAACGAGCTCAGGCCATCTGGGGTCGGCAGGGGAGAGAAGAGACTGAGCGTCCCGAGGACTGCTCTCTTCCTGGGGTGGGCTCCAGGGGATGTGTCGCACAGGGGCAACCTCTGGTGGAGACCGGGGGAATGCAGAGTTAGTATCACTACGCATCGCGAGGGGAGGTGCCTCGGCAGGCGTCAGCATTCGTGCCACTGATGCCATTGCACGACCAAGCATCGGGGGAAACAAAAAAAATGGAAAAAAAAAAAAAACCTCCGGAGGATAGGCGAAGGCACTGGCACCACACTCAACGCTGGGCTCCTCACTCTCCCTGATCCCCGCACTCAGACTTCAAGGCTCACTATACTATGAGATAGAGTGCCCTGGGAGGACAGGGCAGCCCTTCCCCGTGGGGGCTTAGATCCGGGGGTGTAGCCTGGTCGGAGTGAGGGAGTAGGTGCGGCTGCCACAGCAGGGAGGTAGAGAGCTGGTTGGGTAGATGCTGGAGAGAGTTCCTCTGACTAGGGATGAAGAAATAAATGTATAAAAAAAAAAGTGTTAAATGACCCCCACCAAAGAAGAAAAAAAAAAAAAAAAAAAAAAAAAAAAGAGTGGATACCAGTGGCTGGCCAGCTCCCACTGCAGGGAGGGCATATGCCAATGAGCCCATTGGACCACAGAGGTGCAGGCCGCCATATAGCCCTGAAGACGCAAGAAGCTCCCAGGTAGGGTGCAAGTGCCCAACCAGAAATGATTGGGAAAAGGAGGAGAGAACCTCAGCCCTATCCACCAGGAGCCTGGCTCTGGCTCTGCAAGGGTCAAGCTCTGCCCCAATCAAGCTGATCATCTGAGAGGGCACGAGTTCCAACATGGCCTCGTTGACTGAGAGGTCAAGGTCGTTACTGTGGTCTGGAGGGCTAGGTCCCTGGACCTCTCCACCTTCTGCCTGGAGGGACCTGCTATAAAAGCCAATTGTCCAGGTAGGGGTACACTTGGACCCCTCAACGCCGTAGATGGGCTATCACCACTGCAATGCATTTAGTGAAGAACCTGGGGGCCGATGACAGGCCGAACGGCATGGCTTGGAACTCTTAGAGGGTTCCCCTCAGCTCAGAAGCGGAGGAACCTCCAGTGGGATGGACAGATCGGGATGTAAAAGAATGCGTCCTGTAGATCCAGGGAGCAAAACCACATGTCCTGCTCAAGAGATGGTATGAGCTGGGACAGAATTACCATCCTGAAGGTGCGAGACCTGAGAAACCTGTTCAGGTCATGCAGATCTAGAATGGAGCACAACCCCCAGTCCGTTTCAAGACCAGGAAGTACCTGGAAACAAACCCTGGGCAGACTGGGGGCTGCTACTACTCACCATCACCTCCTTGCCGTATGACTAGTTGGCTTATGTCATCTCGAGAGAGACAACTGGTTGTCTGTGGATAACTTCTCCTCCTATGGGGCGCGGGCTCGGCTTGGTGAGTACTGCTCTAATTCCATAGGCAGGCCCTGGCTGATCACTTCCAGAACCCACCTGTCCATGGTAACAGCGGACCAGGTGGAAAGGAAGAGGCAGAGCCAGCCTCCCACGGGAAGACCCAGGGGAGGCGTGAGGGGCATGGGGTTGGTCGCCCTCATCCAATCACTGAGCAGGCTTGGAGGAGGATTTGGCAGAGGGGCTGCCAGGTCTCCTCTCCTCTGGGCTTTCGGACCACCGAAGCCACGGACTTGGACCTAGGGCACCAAACTGTGCCTGCTGCTGCGCCAGACTGGTACTGGCTTGGCTTAATGTGGGGCGAAGGCCAATGGTTATTGCGCCTGCTGCTTGGAACTTTTAGAGTCCTTCTGGGCAGAAGCAACAGAGTTCAAGGTGGCATTGGACTTCTCAATAAGTTGTAGGTGACCGTCAACCCCGGGACCGAACAAGACAGTGCCCAAGAAGGGTACATCCACCACTTTGTGCTGGGTGTCTGCCGTAAAGGTTGAGACACTCAGTCAAGCCGTGCGTCTCATGGCGACTGTGGCCACCACCGAACGGGCACAAGGGTCCCCAATGTTCAGAGCCGTCTGGAGTTGCTGTTTGGCCACAGCCAGTCCCGGACCTGCTTGACCATGGTCTGGAGGTCCGGGGGAGATGAGGAAGCACAATCCAAAGAGCCCAAAAGAGCATGGGAGAAGTGTGCCATGATGACATCCCACCTCTCCTGACGAAGACCAAGCGAAGAGGCATCGTAGACCTTTTTGGCAGAGTGGTCCAATTTTTTGGACTCCTTGTCCAGTGGTCTATCAGAGTCTCCCGTATTGCCAGAGTGCTGAAACACAGAGTTGACCACCAACCCCTCGGCCGAGGGGTGTTCCGTGAACCCTGAAAGGGAACCGATGGGCACCGCATATCCGTGGGCCATCCGGGCCAATAGCGCAGAGCAGGAGTGCTGCCAAAGCTCCAGGGCTGGGCCAACAATGGTTCCGGCCACTGGGAAGGCCTCCAGAGAATCGCCTTTGTCCAGGATATCTGTTAGAGGATATCGAGCCCGCTTCTGAACGGCTGTGGAGTCATCCCCATGGATTCAGAGATGAGACTGAGGATGACCATGATGGACGTGGGACCCTCCTCCGTTGAGAGACTCCATAATGACTCCTTGTCGAGCGGACTGGAGTGAAGCAAAGAGTCCTCAGACTCAGATGAGTCCGCACAGATCGGCCGATCACCCATGTCATCCTCGACCCGCCAGATGGTCGGGCAGAAGAGTGACCAACGGCCTGTGCGGAAGACCCCTGGCGGGCACAGACTCCTTCACCAGAGCCCCCAAAAGGAGACTGTTTGGGTGGTGGCTCCACCACCATCTGTGGAGAGTCCGGCTTTGGCTGAGTTGGGAGGGCCTTCACCAACTCCACAAGCGGAGGGACGGCATCAACAGACGCCGGAGGTGTCGGCCTAGCAGGCAAAAGCCATGTGTCAGACTGGCCAACACCAACTGTTGCTACATAAGGTCCTCATAGCATCGACGCCACTTCTTGAGATGCCCAGAGGGGCGTTGATGGCGATTTCTTTGACTCTTCAGATGAAGGGGACTGATGGGGGCGCTTGAAGGGAACCAGGAAGATCTGTGGCTCCTCCAGGTCATGGTCAGGGACCGTAAGGAGGTTCCTAGTGGGCTGGTCTCCTCATCGGTAGGTCCCGGTAGGACTGGAGTCCTAAGCAGAGAATTGTTGGCTTCAGAGTGACAACGGGTTGACGACAATTTCGACTGGGTCGTCGTCCCGCGTCTGTGCTGGCTGGCCTGACACGGGGACCATGAAACCAGCGGCCAAGACCGCAGTTTTGATCCAAGTCAAAACCGGAGAGTCCTGAGACCAAGACCATTGTCGATCCTAAGAATGATGACAGAGACTTCTTTTCTCTTGACTCCTTTGACTTTTCCCTTTTCCGGGAGCACGAACTGTGCACCGCCAACGGGCCCTTCCCCTTAGTCAGGAGAGACTGGCACAGGTCTTTGAAGGAGCCTGTAAAGGTGGAGCCCTATTTCAGCAGGACAAAGGCTGAGGCAGAAGAGGACTGAACGGCACCCTGAGCAGCCTCCTTCTCGAAGGCCTTCATCTGTTCTAGTTGTTCGGCAGACCCCGCAGCCATGGAGACCCCCCCCCCGCCCCAAACGGACTTCCTTGGATTTGAACAACAGGTTCCGTTTTTCCAGATGGCCTAGCTGCAAATGGGCATGACGATTTTCTAGTACGTTAGGCTGAAACTAGTGGCAAAAATCGCAGGCCTGGGTATCATGGTCAGAACCCAGGCAGTAAACGAACGTGGTGTGCGGGTCGCTACGCGACATCTTCTGCCCACAGGGGTACTGGCAGAACCCGGGCAAGGACTTGTCCTCCATTGCGGTCATGCTCGAAGATCGTTCAGGAAAACAACTCTTACGAGTTTAAGTTTTGGAAGTATATCCAAAGATCTGAGCACCAGGGCCTAATCAACACAGCAGTGGTAAGGAGGGAACCTGCTTCTTCCAGCGGAAAGGAAGATCTGGTGTCATGGGGTGGAGCCGAGGGATACACCACCCGGGTGGGTGGGAGGAGCCAGCTTTAAGACCCTTCAGCAAGAATTAAAGGAGAGAGAACAGTGCCATCAAGTGTGGATAGCACAACATATTCATGTTCCTAAAAGTAACGTTTTTGTTACTGGAAGTAGCTTTGAAAGAGGATCTCTCCTTTGACACCTGTGTGCCCAGAGGTGCAACTGAATGTCTCATCTGGAACCTGGACCTCAGGTCTGTGCCTGTGGCTGCTGCCATGTGGCCCAGGAACTGTAGAAACTGTCTTGCAGTTTTTGATCTGTTCAAGCTGAAGGAGCCTGTAATCAGCAGAATACTTCTTACCCTGTCCAGAGGCAGGTACACCCTGCCCTCCTGGGTATTTTAGTTCTGCTCCTATGAACTGCAGTACTTGTGCAGGGAGGACGACAAACATTTTGAGATTTATCAGAAACCTCAGGGACTCTAAGAGCCCTTGGGTGAGCTGCAAATGTTCCCTTACCTGTTATGGCGATTTTCCCACCATCAACCAGTCATCTAGGTATGGGAAAAATGGCACCTAACCTTCGTAGGTGTACCACAACCAGGCACTTTATAAACACTGAGCAGAAATGAGACCAAATAGCAGGGTTAAGAACTGGTAATGACCCAAGGGGAGTCTGAACCGGAGATATTTTATGTGAGACTCCCTTATGGCGATGTGGAAATATGCATCTTTTAGGTCCAGCGATGCCAGCCAATCTCTTTGGAGTGTTGAATCAATGCCATGGTTACCACTTTGAACCTTGGCTTTATTAAATGCCCATTTAATACCCGTAGGTCTAGGATAGGCCACCACTCCCCAATTTTTCTTTGTTGTGAGGAAGTATCCTGAATAAAATCCCTTTCCCTTTTGTTGTGGGGCACAGGTTCTACCGCCTTTGACAACAGTAGGTTTTGTATCTTTTTCCAGTAGCTTTCTTTCTGCACTGTAAGCTGGTTTGAACACTGGTTCTTAAAGTGGGAAGGGATTTGAAACTTGGGGACAAACCCGAACTCAGTACTTCCAGGACCCACTAGTCTGTGGTGATCTGTTGCCAAGACTGTAAATAGTGAGCCAGCCTGCCCCCTACTGGTAGTGAGGAGACGGCCTGGGAAAAGACGTTAGGGTGCTTTCTGCTCAAGGCTGGGCCTGGGAACCACACCTTGAACCCCTTCTGCCCCTGAAGTACCCCTGCTGTGGGTACTGCTGAACCTGGGGTACAGCCCTGGCCTGGTAAAATGGCCTGCTGTGGAAAGATCTACCCCTGCCTTCCATTCCATATGGCCTAGTGGAGGAAGAGGCCCTTTCTTTAGCAGAATTGCTTCTGTAAGTGGTTTCATTCACCTTCACGTAAGCCTCTGTCTTATCTCCAAAGATGGAATTACCCTCAACAGGAAAGTACATAGCCTTGGACTGTGAATCCTGGACTGTATCCTGAGTGAGGTTTGTGGTGCTCAGACACGCAAACCTGCTCTGTGCAACAGTGTCAGCCATCCACCTGGAAGCAGTATCATTAGTGTCTGCTGCCATCTGAAAAAAATAGATTACTCACCTGTAACAGTAGTTCCAGGACTGGTATATGTTGTTCATACACACTTATTGGCATGTCCCCTTTCCCCTTAAGGATCGCCGGAAGTTTTCAAGCTGGTTCCTCCCACTCACCCAGGTGGTATATCCCTCAGCTTCACCCCATGATGCCAGATCTTGCCCGCTGGAAGCAGAGATTGTGCGTCAAAGCCAGGGAGGTCGGATGGGTCCGTGTGGATGAACATATACCACTCCTAGAACTACTGTTACAGGTGAGTAACCTGTTTTTCTAGGATCGTGGATATGTTGCTCATCGACACTTATTGGCAGACTCCTAGCAGTTCTCCAGGAGGAGGGAGGCAAGGCGCACCCCCTCCACAAAATACTCACTTGGGAAATGGAGACTGGAGAACTGAAGCACCAAAACCAGCATCCTGGCAAAACTCAAGGTCGATGTGGTAATGGGTAATGAAGGCGTTTGCCGACTTCCAGGTAGCAGCATGACAGATTTCCTGGATAGGGATGTCCCTGGAAGCAGCCACCGATGCAGTGGTATGGCAGGTAGAATGGGCTCTTATCCCTCTGGGAGGCTCCATGCCCACCAACTCATAGCACAGACTTATGCAAGATGTAATCCACCTTGTAATAGTCCTTTTTGCTGCAGGTCTGCCAGAAGCGGCTCCGGCGTAGGTGACAAACAGCTGGCAAACCTCTCCCTGAATTTCCACCGTCCTCTCCTTACAATAGAGGGCTCGCCTCAGGTCCAGAGTATGGAGCCTGTATTCGGCCTCCGAGATGTAATTAGGGTAGTATACTGGCAGAGTTAACACCCGGTTAAGGTGAAACTCTGACACCACCTTCGGAAGGAATTTCGGTTGGGGCGTAGGACAACCTTGTCCCTGTGGAAGACCAGATAAGGGGAGTCCACTGAAAGAGCCTGGAGCTCCCCTGTCCTTCTGGCAGACAGGATAGCCATCAGGAAGGTTGTCTTCCACGACAAGTGCGACAACGCACACTTGCGCATAGGTTCGAATGGCTTGCCCATGGGCTTTGGCAGTACCAGCAGTAGATCACACGGAGGTGGAGGTTTACGCACTGGAGGGGAGATGTGATCCAGGCCTTTGAAAAGGCGCCTGACCACTGTCTCCTGCACCCAATGTCGGCTGACTGGCCCGCACCCGCTAAGCACAGATGGCTGCCAGGTGCACCCGTAGGGTTGATGACCAAAGACCCCCTTTGAACAGAGACCAAAGGTAATCAAGAATGTTACCCACTGGACAGGACAGAGGGTCCAGGCCCTTACCCCGACACCAAATGGAAAACCTTTTCCATTTGAAGGCATAACATTTCCTGATCAGTTCCTTTCTGGATGCCTCCACCACGGTGAAGACATCTTTGGAAAGACCCAAAGTCTGGAACTCTAGCCGCTCAGGTACCAGGCTGTGAGGTGCAGGGATTGAAGGTCTGGATGGTATACCTTCCCCTGATTGAGAGAGATCAGGTACGGGTGTGCTGGAAGCCGCTCTGGGGGCCTGCAGCTGAGGCTGAGGAGATAGGGATACAAGAACTGGCGAGGTCAGTCTGGGACTACCAGAATCACATTCACCTTGTCCCTCTTCACTTTGAGAAGCACCTTGTGGATCAAGGCAAATGGAGGGAAGGCGTAGAAGAGGCCTAGGGTCCATGGCCTCAAGAAGGCATCCCTCTGCAGCGAGCCCTGCTGAGGGGGTGGGGCATGAAACAGACTCAGCTTGTTGCTGTCCCTCGAGGCAAACAAGTCCACCCTTGGTTTGCCCCAGTCGGAGAATATGCTGTAAGCTACCTCTTGATGGAGAGACCACTCGTGGGATGTCTCACCTAAGTGACAGAGCATCCGCCAGATGGTTTGAGGCTCCTGCCACATGAATGGCTAGGAGATCTGCCTCCAGACGGCTGATGAGGATCCAGATGCGGAGCGCCTCCCTGCAAAGCAGATGGGAATGCGTGCCACCCTGTTTGTTGAGGTAGTACATGGTTGTGGTATTGTCTGTCTGGTCATGAACCACTTGACCCCAGAGCTGAGGAGCGAAAGCGGACAGTGCCAGTCTGACTGCTTGAGCTCCAACAGGTTGGATGTGGCACCGGGACTCCTCGGGGGTCCAGAACCCATGGACCCTTTTGTCCCCCATGTGGGCTCCCTAGCCCATGAGAGGCGCATAGGTTGTGAGGACGGCTGTCGGCTCGGTGCAGACAAACTGGATCCCTTCCTGCAACTGGTCTGGGGCGGTCCACTACTGGAGAGCATCCCACATCTTTTATGTTACGGTGTTCAGCTGGTCGAAATGACTGTGGCGCTGAGTCCACTGGGCGGCCAGCTCCCACTGAAGGGGGCGCATGTGCAACCGGGCCCAACGGACCACGGAGGTGCCTGCCGCCATGTAACCCAGAAGGCGCAGAAAGTCCCGGGCACGGCGCAATTGCCCAACCAGAAATGATTGGGCAAAGGAGGAGAGAACCTCCACCCTGTCCGCCAGGAGCCAAGCTCTGGCCTGATGAGATTCTAGCTCTGCCCTGATGAAGCACATCACCTGGTAAGGCACTTGGCCTCGTTGATCAGGAGGCTGAGCTGGGAGCAGGTCTGGAGGGACAGATCCCTGGACCTCTCCACCTCCTGCTGGGTGGGACTGGCTAAGAGCCAATCATTAAGGTAGGAGTAAGTCGCCCCCAGGGAGATGGGCTGCCACCACATAATGCATTTGGTGAAGACCGGTGGGACATAGCGACAGGCGAATGGCAGGGCTCAGAACTCATATAGGGTCCCTTGGCTCTGAAGCGGAGGAACCGCCAATGAGACTGACAGATTGGGATGAGAAAGAACGCATCCTGCAGATCCAGTGAACAGAACCACATGTTTTGCTCCAAGGATGGTATGAACTGGGACAGAGTGACCATCCGAAAGGTGAGAGGCCAGAGATACTGATTCAGGTTATGCAGATCTAGAATGGGGTGCCATCCCCCCTGTCCGCTTGGGCACCAAGAAGTACCTGAAGACAAAGCCTGGGTCTGCTGGAGAATCTGCCACTGGAGCTACTGCCTCCTTGAGGAGGAGCTCAGCAATGTCGTCTCGGAGAGTGGACAGAGTATGGACAAACTCTTCTCCCGAAGGGGCGGGCTCAGCTTGGAGGGTACTGCTCGAATTCCAGAGGCGGTCCCTGACCAACCACTTCCAAAACCCACTTAATGGTGAGAACGGACCAGGTGGAAAGAAAGTGGTGGAGCCGGCCCCCCACGGGAGGACCCAGATCTGGCGTGACAGGAGAGGGGTGGCAGCCCCCATCACTGAGCAGGCTTGGAGGAGGAGAATCCAGGACCTGAACCTTGGCCTCCTTTACGGGCCTGGGGAACCCGGGCTTGGTCCAGGGGCACCAAGCTTTAGCCTTCTGTTGCTGCTGCCACCCTCCTTGAAAGGAGGGTCACCGGGAAACAGGGGAAGAATGCTGAAAAGACTTTCTTCTTCTGCTGCTTCTTGTTTGAAGAATCTTTAGCAGAAGTAGCGTCCAAGGTGGCACCTGACTGCTCAATACGCTGAAGGTGACCAGCCACACCTGGGCTGAAAAGGTTGGTGCCCAGGAAAGGCACATCAGCTAGTTTGTGCAGAGTATCTGCCAGGAAAGAGGAGTGTGTCGGCCAAGACCTGTGGCAAAAGGTAACTGCAGCTGCCATTGAACAGGCACAAGAATCCCCAATGTCCAGGGCTGTCTTAAGCCGTTGTCTGGCAACAGCCCAGCCCTGATCCCAGACCTGCTTGACCGTGGTCTGTATGTCTGCAGGGAGGTGTGGGAGGACTTCATCCAAAGACCTCAAGAGGGCATGAGAGAAGTATGCCATGACGATAGCCGAACCTGCCTGCCTGACGAAGGCCTAAAGATGAGGCCACATAGACCTTTCGAGCCGAATGATCCAAATTTTTGGATTCTTTATCGGGAGGTCGGTCAGTGTCGGCAGAATTGCCAGTACGCCTGAACACAGAGGCGGTCACTAGGCTCTCAGCCGAAGAATGCTCTGTGAACCCCGCAAGGGACCCCATGGGCACCATATACTTGCAGGCCATGTGGGCAGACAGAGCTGGACAGGAGGCAGGGCGCTGCCAAAGTTCTAGAGCCAGGCCAACTATGGCCTCTGCCACAGGAAAGGCCTCCGTTGGGATATCCCCTTCTCTGGAGAACGTCCGTGAGAGGGTACGCTGCCTTTTTCTGGCTAGGTTCCAGGAGCATCCCTGTAGACTCAGATTAGTCACAAGAATGCCCTGAAAAGACAAAGGACCACCCTCCGTCTCTAGCCCACCAGCCGATCAGTCATCCCCATGATGAGAATGTAGGCCAGTCTCACCGGAATCAGAGGAATCCGGATACAACAGTTGACCGCCGAGGTCACCTTTGACCCGCCGAGGACAGTCTGGGGTGACAGTGACAGAAAGACATCTGGGAAGCCCGGTGTCTGGTCCATCTCCCTTGGAAGGAGCCCTTCCCACAGGCTGCTTGGGCGGCAGTTCCACCACAAACCGGTGGATGGAGCCGGTATAGGCCGAACCGGAGGGGTTTGCTGGCGCTGTGGGCAGGGAACCAGCTAATCGGCTGTGAAGGGTCTGCTTGACCTGGGAGGCAGAAGCCAGGTAATGGCCAGGGCTGAAGACTGGGGCGGCTTGTGCCTAGACAAAATTAGCTGTTGCCACATGAGGTCCTCATAGCGCCAACTGAGTTTCCAGTGGAGCCCCTCCTCATCTGAGGGGGGACAAAGACAACTGATGGAGTCGCCTCATCTTAGAGCGCTTATGACTCTTCCTCGGCCTGTTGGTCGAAGGGGTCCTGGTCCTCGAGATCGCGCAGGGAGACTCTGTCGATCGGGAAACACCGGTGAGATTGGTGTCTTCCAGAGGTCGGAGACCACTTCCTCGATGGGATTCCCAGCGGGCTGGGTCTCCTAGTCGGGGAAAGGAAGGACCGGAGTCCTATCAAGAGTTGTCAACAATGGGTCAATGACAATTTCGACCTCATCAACAGACGGTTTGGCCGACTGGCCAGACGGCAAGGCTGAGAAGCCAGCGGCCGAAGAGGCAATTTCGACGGAAGTCAAGACAGCTGGGTTCCTGGGACAAGGATCTCTCCTGATCCTAAGAACGTCTGCACAGAGACGAAGATGATCCTGGGTCCTTTTCCCGCTTACGGAATTGAGAGGAGTGCTTGCCCACAGAACCCTCTCCTTTAGTAGGGAGAGACTGGCACAACTCACGGAAAGAACCCAAGAAGGTGGAGCCCAGGTTGAGCGGAACGAAGACGCTCCGAGAGGAAGGTTCTGTGGCCCAAGCAGCTTTCTCCTCGAAGGTCTGCATATGTTCCAATTGCTCAGCGGATCCTGCAGCCGTGGAAACCGCCCACCGAGCCTCCTTTGATTTCACCAGAGGGTTCTGTTTTTCCAGCCTCCCCAACTTCAGGCGTGCGAGACTGTCGTTGAGGACGTTGGTGCGAAATGCAAGGCAGAAGTCGCACTAAGAGTTGTCATGGTAGACACCCAAGCAGTATCACGACACGGCGGGTATCAGTGCGCAACATTTTCTGGCCGCACAAACACCGGTGAACTCCAGGGGAAGACTTATCTTCTATAAATCGAAGCAGAAGAGTCAAGGTCGCTAATGCAAACTAGATGAAGTTTCGGAGCCAGGGCCTACAAAATGCAGGAGCACGAAGGAGGCACCCTGAATCTTCCAGCGGAAAGGAAGATCTGGCATCATGGGGCACAGCCAAAGGTTATATCACCCAGATGGGTGGGAGGAGCCAGCTTGAAGAATTCCGGCAATTCTTAAAGGGAGAGGGGACATACCAATAAGTGTGGATAAACAACATATCCATGGTCGTAGAACTGGTATTTGGCTACCTCTAGGCCAAACCTAGCAGTCTCGGCTAAATCAGCAGACAGACCAGCTGGGACTTTGTCTGCCATAGCCAGGCCAGACTGCCACAAAGATTTTTGATACTGGGCTGCATAAGCCTGAAAATGTGCTTGTCTGATGGCCAAGGAGGCAGACAGGTAGCCCTTCTTGGCCATGCTGAATTTTTCTGGAATCTTTCTCTGGGGATGAAATGCCAGAGGTACTTTTGCCCCATCACTGGCAGCAGCTTGTACCACCCCCTGGTGATCAGGGTGGGAGAATAAAAATTCAGCCCCATCCATGTCCAGCTGGTAATTCTTGTCCAACATCTTATCTAAGGTAGGAACAGAATTATGAGTTTGGAGGATTTTAAACATGTCCTTTTTGAAGAACTTGTTTACAGGAAGCAAGTTTTTTTTTTTTTTTTTTTTAGTGGGAGTTAAACCCATCATCTTCAAATATTCTGCTTCCTCCTCATCCTCCATTACTTCACTGGTGGTTATATTTAATGCATCCACCATTCTTACAAATGTGAAGTGGGATGAGTAGTCCTCTGAAGCCCGGGGGAGTGAGCCAAACTCCTGTTCAGGGGAGACTTCAGGTTCTTTCATCATACTCCCCCATTTCTTCTTGGAAGGAAGATTGGGCTGAGGTTTATCTGGCTGGGGTCTGAACCGATGCCTACTGGCCAGCAGGCAGCATCCCCTGTAAGGCACGTATAACCTTAAAGGCCTGTGCAATCTCTTGTGGAGAAGGCATAGTTGCAGTCACAGCAGAAGTCCAACTGCTGTCCAGCAGGGTGTTCTGTGTGCTTAGTTTTCTTTGTTTGCAGGCCTTTTTCCAAGGACCTGGGTACCCGTTTTAGGGGTAGAGGTAGTAGGTGCTGTGCTTTCACCCACAGGAAGAGGGTGTCCGCTGACTGGTCAGAGCTCGAGGGATGCTTAAGCGGAGGCAATTTCTTTTTAAGCCTTTCCAAACGTTTGTTAGGCGATTCTCAGGAAAGGTCTTGCAAATTTCACTGTTAGTTTTAAGGTGTTCATAACCAAGGCAGACCACACAAAGTGTGCTTGCCTGCCTTGGTAAACACCTCTCCACACTAATTTTAGAAACCAGGCTCACCGTTTGTTCTCTTCGGTATTTCCGACATTCAAAAAAACCACAGAAAAAGAAAACCTCAAAAAGATTTTACATTTTAAAAGTAATTTGCGGTTGGTTCAGGAACTGATCAGGGAACCGATCGGAACCGAGAACCGAGTCAGAGAGAACCGAAGTTAATCGGTTCATTAACCGGTATTAGCAGTTACTAAAAACAAGTTCAAACAAAAATAACGGAGTTTTAGTCACAAAACTCCGGAAACTAAACTAAAAGTTACCAGTTTCTCTCTGGTTATCCTGAACCGAGAGAAACCAAGAAAAACAATAAATTTAACAAACTATCGGTTAAGCTAAATACAGAAAATAAATGCAGCAAATGAAAGCATAAAGCAATACTTGTATATTTTTACAATTTTTCATGTCAGAACGAGATGTTGAGAGGATCTCAGAGCATCTAGTACGACAGGCGGAGAGTGAAATCGGAGAGGTTAGAATGTAGGCAGTTGATAGGGGTAGCATTTGAAAAGTGGTATGTGCCAAAGGTGTTCCATCATTAGCATAATGTTCCATCTCCGGGCAGATCCGACTTAGGCATACTGCACAGAGTTAGGAATATTGGGAGTATTCCTGGGGTAAGAAAGTACAATTACGTAAGACCTTACTGCAACAGTAGATCTTTGAGAGAGATTCTTGCAGTAAGTAATTACATATAGGACTGACGACGGCAGGACCCCACGGAAAAATTTCTAGCGAGCAGGCTCTGGTGAGGACCACCCCGTCAGGTGACTGGCGTCCACGAGACATCGGTATAAAGGGGCAGTCCCTCATGCCCGCCTTCCAGTTCTTTCCCACCGTTAGCTTATGCCAGTGCCTCGTGGAAAAGTTCCCTGCTCGTCAGGCTCCTTAGTCAGTAATTTTACTGTGTATTTTCGATTTTTTCTCAGCCATCGTCAGGTATCAGTCAGTGTATGTCATCCCCTACACCCACCGAGCACAAAAACAAGTGTGACTCGTGCAGTGCCCAACTCCCGCACAAGGACGGCAATTCCCTGTGCCTTTATTGCCTAGGCCCCGACCATCTGGCAGAGAAATGCCAGCACTGCCTCAGTTTTAACGCGGCCACCAGGAGAAGGCGGCAGCAGTCCCTGGAAGCCCACATTTTAAAAAAAGAAAATGAGCTCCATGGAGAAAGAACTGAAAAAAGCTTCGGCAGGAGTCGACTTCCCCTGAAGGCCATCGCAAGAAAAAGGATAAGGAAAGGCACCGGGACAAGAGCTCCTCTCCCACTGAGTCTTCCTCGGGAGCCGCCGTGAAACAGGCAACGTCCACCCCCCCCACCCCCGGGGACCGCTCCACGACAGCTGCCTTAGAGGCTTCTGAGGCGGCGGTGGCCCACCCGTCTGGCTCGCGTTCAGGCCCTTCGGGTGCCTCCGGGCTTGTGGAGGCCTCTGCTCTCAGTAAAGCCATGGTTTCGCGGCCTACTGGTGCGAGCGGCTCCGATAAGCTGGATGTCGGCTCCTCCGACGCCCGCATGGAAAAGGTCGGTGCGGTAGACTGACCCCGCCCGGTGTCGCCCCGGCCCCATTTCTGCCAACCAGGCCACCCCTCCAATGCGCCTTCCTCCAAAGGGTCCACTTAAGTCGAGCACTGAGCCCCTCAGCGTCCGCCCGGATCCCGCTATAAGTCGTCGTCGGTTCGTCCGACGTCCGCACAGCGGATGAGCCTCGCCGCCCCACCCGTTGTTCCCGGCTCCCAGCCTTTGCTGCCCTCTGGGGACCCAGAGTCTCCTCAGCCTGACCCATGATTCTCCCCCAATCCCGAGGCGCTGATGTTTATGGTCCACCTCCGTCAGACCGTCCACCTTCTGGTCGGCTGATCTGACATCTACTGCCGGCGCCGGATGACATCCCACCCCGATGTCGCCCGGCGCCAGGCCCTCTGCCCCCAGTCTTCCGCTAAAGAACCACCCGTTGGGCCTCAGGCCGGGCAGTCTGCTCAGGCAGCTCCTCCGGCTCCCAGGTACCCAGCCCAGTCGTATCAGATGCCGC
Organism: Neoceratodus forsteri; assembly: GCA_016271365.2. Classification (NCBI taxonomy): domain Eukaryota; kingdom Metazoa; phylum Chordata; order Ceratodontiformes; family Ceratodontidae; genus Neoceratodus; species Neoceratodus forsteri. The sequence continues at coordinate 682,351,042 of CM028131.1, read as the reverse complement.
CATCATACCTGGGACCACAGTATCCGACACCTCAGTATCCGGCGCCGACATATCCGACGCCGCAGTACCCGGCTCCTCAATACCAGATGCTGGGCTTCCCGCCGTCGGGTTATAGATACGCGCCCTATGGGTATAGTCCATACCCGTATCCCCCTCCTCCACTGCCCCCTCAGCTGCCGGTGGACTTGCAGGAGACTCTGGTCTCCTGGTGGGCTGAGGCCAAGGTTCAGCTCACCAGAGAGGTGGAGAGTAGTCTTCCGACGACACACTCCCTCCCCACCTTCAGACGCCAGGGCTCAACCCTCTGGGTCCAGAGGGGGGCAGGACACGCTTTCCCGAGGGATTCCCAAGGGGTCCGTTCCTCCCTCTCGTTGGGAGAGAGAGTCTACCTCTTCCTCATCTTCTTCAGACACCTCGGATCCTTCCGACGGTTGTTCCGAGCAAGACGATGAGCCACGCTCTCCATCCAAGCCCAGGCCAAGGACTCCTCAGAAGTCCCTTCCAGAGGATCCTTCCTTCACGGAGTTGCTACGGAAGATCCAGGAAGTACATAAGTGGCAATCCTTGAAGCCAGACCCCCAGCGTAAAAAAATCGAAGTCGAAAGAAAATTCGGGATGGGACATACTGGCTGAAGTAAATCTGACGGGTCTGGGCCATCAGGCGTTTTACCTTGTCCTGGGGAGGGAAAAAAAAAAAAAGCCATCCTCTGAGCAGTGTCCAGCACTGTCCATACATAATCGAAGGTACTGGCAGGGAGACAAAAAACAGACCTGGGCAGGTTGATGGTGATGCCTTAATCCTGGAACAGACACCTAGTATGGTCCAGAGTCTGGGGTAGATGCTAACACCCCCTGGAAGGCACTATGCAGACTCGCTAGGGACAGAGCACAGTGGTGGAGTTAATAATTAAGTTATTAAACTGAGTTTTCTGCTGCTTTCTTGCTAAGAGCGCTATTATTTTCGGAGTCTGGAGTAGATGCTCCCTGGATGGTGCTGCAAGAAGGCAGCTTCTGCCAGAGAATTATCAGAGAACACCAGGACAAGGGGCTGCTGTTGTAACTGGACTTCTCTACTGGGACTAAAGAAGTAGAACTCTACTACTGGTACCTTCAATTTAGGATTTAAAAAAAAAAAAGTGTGTTTGAGTTGGCTGATGTGAATTATCAGAGCAGTTTAGGTGCTAATCTCAGGTGGCTGAAGGGGATTGTAAACTGTGCAATTTAACTAAGTGCGGAAAGATCTGTTAAGTAGGGGGAGTGGCTTAGCTAGAAGGAAGCCAGGTTAAAAGCCAGATTTAAACACTGCCCTAGATGGCTTCTGCCAGAGAACACCAGGACAAGGAGCTGCTGTTGTGACTGGACTTCTCTACTGAGACTATATTGCCCTCCTTCCCTCCACCCCCAACCAAAACCAGTTCTACTTTTATAGGCACAGGACTTGACTGACAACAGGAACTTCCTGTTTGGGAGCAGGAAGTGAGTGATCACAGAACCAAAGACTCACCATCATATAAGAACAAGAGTAGCTCTCAGTCCTCCCCTAGCTGCTGGAGGTCTGCCTCTAAGCAAGTAAGGGGACTACTGAGAAATATAGGATCTTCTTGTCTCAGAACAGGAAGATCAGGTGCTCAAATGGGCACATAGGCAGTAACTAAGTAGGGAGAAAATAAACAGAGGAAAGAGTAAGTATTCCAAACAACAGTGAAGGGGCCAGAAATAAGACATGATAGGAGTGGTACAGTGCAGTGGCTGTGGAGCAGCAGTCTTCTGGGAGTCGTTCGAGGTTGCAGTGTTGTTCCATCTGCAGGCACCTCTCTGGGCTGAGGGAGGAGGTTGCTCATCTCCAGGCTGATTTGGCCAGGATTTGTGGGACCTCCTCTCCCATCCAGGGACCACCAGGTCCACTGCTGTTGCCTCAGAGGTTGCCAAGACAGAGGAGCGGTTGGACCACAGTGGGCTCAGGGAGGGTGAGGGTGGTGGAACAGAGGTGCATCCCTCCAGTTGAACCTCTTCATGTGGTTCCTCTATGGAGGCACCCGCAGTGGAGACCAAAGAGGATGCTGTGAACCTCCACAAAGGAGACCCACAGGAGGGTGGCATGGGACCCCACAGGGGAAGGAAACAACTCCTGGTGGGGGACTCCACTGTTAGGAAGGTAGAACAGGGGGAGGAAGGGGAGAGGGAGGTAAGGTACCTGCCTGGCGCCATGGCTTGGAAGGACAGGGAGCGAATCCTTAGGATCGAGAGCAGCTGCACAGGGGAAGGATCTGGATGTCACTGTCCACCTAGGGCCAAATGACCTGGCTAAGAAACGGATCAGAGCAGTGCAGAAAGAGTTTGTGGAGTGGCCTTAGACAAGTAACACGCACATTAACCTTCTCTGAGGTGCTGCCAGTCTATGGCGTAGGTGAAACTAGGGTGCTCCACACCATGGGATTCAATCAGTGGTTGAAAAACTGGTGCAGAGCTCAGGGATTTGGCTTCATTGGGGACTGGGGGTCCACCTGGAGTGATGCAGGCCTATACTGGAGTGATGGTCTGCATCTGTCCAGGAGGGGAACCAGGATCCTAGGTGATAGGTTTAAATGCTTCATTGGCAAGCATTTAAACTAAGCAAGGGAGGCACTGGAAAGGAGTAGGAAATCTAAGCGCCCCAAAAAAGGTCAGGGTAGTAAGTGAGGTAAACACCAAGTTAGAGATGTCGATGGGGAGAAGTGCAGGTGAAATGGAGAAAGTGACAAAAGCAAAAGGACAGGGATAGAGCAAAAAGGGGTAAGGCCATCAGGAAATGGAGGGTAATGAGTACCAATGCCCGTAGTCTGGGCAACAAGCTCCATGAACTGGTGGCCTTGATGGAAGAGGGATGCCTGGACTTCGTAGCAGTCACAGAAACATGGTACATAGAGAACCATGACTGGGATGCTAACATACCAGGGTACACAACCTACAGGAGAGACAGGAAGGGAAGACAAAGGGGAGGAGTAATTCTCTATGTAAGGGAAGGGATAAAAGCAACTGAATCAAAGAGTAAACAGGGAGGACAGAAGGCACTGTGGGTCACCTTAGAGACTGGAAATGGCACCACAATCCGCACAGGGGTTGTATACAGACCCCCATGTCAGGGGGAGGGAATGGATAAGAATATGATGGAAGGCATTCTTAGGATGGCAAAGAAATACAGGTTACTCACCTGTAACAGGAGTTCTAGGAATGGTATATGTTGTTCATCCACACTCATTGGCAGTATCCTTGCCGCTTTAAATCTTGCCGGAAGGTCTTCAAGCTTGCTCCTCCCACCCACCCGGGTGTATAACTCTCGGCTCCGTCCCATGACGCCAGATCTGGCCCGCTGGAAGCTCAGGTTGTGCGTCGAAGCCGGGGAGGTCGGGTGGGTCGTGTGGATGAACAACATATACCATTCCTAGAACTCCTGTTACAGGTGAGTAACCTGTATTTCTAGGGACATGGATATGTTGTTCATCCACACTCATTGGCAGACTCCTAGCAGTTCTCCGGGAGGAGGGAGGCAAGACGACACCCCAATACTTACTTGGGAAAGAGAGACTGGAGAACCGAGGCCCCAAAACCAGCATCCGGCGTGACTCAAGGTCGATGTGGTAGTGGGTAATGAAGGTGTTTGCTGACTTCCAGGTAGCAGCCCAAGATTTCCTGGATAGGGACGTCCCTGGAAGCAGCCACGTTGCAGCAGTATGGCGGGTAGAATGAGCTCTATCCCTCTGGGAGCTCCATGCCCGCCAACTTATAGCAGAGATCTATGCAGGAGTTGCCCACCTGCTTATCGTCCGACATGCTGCAGGTCTGCCAGATGCGGCTTCAGCGTGGGTGACAAACAGCTGGCGAACCTCTCCCCAATTTCAGCCGTGCGCTCCTTATAATAGCGGCGCCTTCTAGGGTCCAGAGTATGGAGCCTATATTCAGCCTCCGAGGTGTGATTGGGGTAGAACACCGGCAGAGTCAAACACCTGGTTAAGGTGAAACTCCGACACCACCTTCGGAAGGAATTTCGGGTGGGGGCGCAGGACAACCTTGTCCCTGTGGAAGACCAGGTAAGGAGACTCGATGGAAAGCCCCTGGAGCTCTCCCATCCTTCTGGCTGACGTGATAGCCACCAAGAAGGCGGTCTTCCACGACAGGTGAGAGAGAGCACACCTGTGCATAGGTTCGAATGGCTTGCCCATGAGCTTTGCCAGTACCAGCAGTAGATCACGGAGGTGGGGGTTCCCGCAAGATGGAGGGGAAATGTGATCAAGGCCTTTGAAAAGCGCCCAGACCACTTCTCCTCATGCCATCGACTGCTTCCCCCGGCCCGCCCGTAAGCAGAGATGGCTGCCAGGTGCACCCTTAGGGTCGTCGACCTGGAGCCCTTGACTAGAAAGGACCATAAATAGTCCAAGATGCTTGCCAGGAACAGGAGGAAGGGTCCAAGCCCTTGTTCTGACACCAAATGGAAAACCTTTTCCATTTGAAGGCATAGCATTTTCTGGTCGACTCTACGGACGCCTCAACTACATTGAGGACCTCGCGAAAGACCCAAGGCCTGGAACTCTAGCAGCCAGGAACCAGGCCGTCAGGTGCAGGGATTGAAGGTCCGGATGGAACACCTTCCCTGATTGACTGAGAGCAGGTCCGGGCGAGCTGGAAGCTGCCATGAGTCCTGGAGCTGAGACTGAGGAGATCTGGGTACCAGAACATGAGCGAGGCCAGTCTGGGGCTATCAATCACCTGCGCCTTGTCCCTCCTCGCCTTGAGAAGCACCTTGTGGATCAAGGGAAATGGGGAAAGGCGTAAAGAGGGGTCCATTGCCTCGAGAAGGCATCCCCTGCAGCGAGCCCTGCTGAGGGGGCGGGCATGGAACAGACTCAGCTGCGTTCTCCATGGAGGCAAACAGGTCCACCTGAGGTGTGCCCCAAAGGGAGAACAGATGCTGTACTACCTCCGCAGGAGAGACCACTCGTGGGATGCAGCCCTATCCGGCTCAGGGCATCGGCCAGGGTGTTGGAGGCTCCTGCCGCGTGAATGGCTAGGAGATCCGCCTCCAGGCTGCGCACAGTGACCAAAATGCGGAGAGCTTCCTTGCATAGAAGCATGGAGCGCGCCCCGCCTGGGCGGTTCAGATAGTACATGGTCGTGGTATTGTCCGTCTGGACTCGGACCACTTGACCCCGGAGGAACGGAGCAAAGGCGGTGAGAGCTAGGCGGACCGCTCGGAGCTCCAGCAGGTTGATGTGGCATCGGGACTCCCGTGGGGACCAGAGGCCATGAGCCCGGTGTTCCCCCAGATGGGCACCCCAACCCATCAGAGAGGCATCGGTCGATAGAGAGACCGTCGGCTTGGGGCGGACGAACGGGATGCCCTCCTGCAAATGATCTGGAACGGTCCACCACTGGAGAGCGTTCCACATCCCCTGTGTCACCGACACAAGCTGGTCCAAAGGATCGCAGCGTTGTGACCACTGGCTGGCCAGTCCCCACTGAAGGGGACGCATGTTCCAGCGGGCCCAACGGACCACGCTGGTGCAGGCCGCCATGAGACCCAGGAGGCGCAGGAAGTCCCCGGCAGGGCGCAATTGCCCAACCAGAAATGATCGGGCAAAGGAGGAAAGAACCTCGGCCCTGTCCGCCGGGAGCCGCCTGGCTCAAAGAGAGTCGAGCTGCGCCCGATGAATAGAATCACCTGCTCGACTCGAGTTCCGACTTGGCCTCTTGATAAGGAGGCCCAGTTGAGAGCACACCTGAGGCCAGATCTCTGGACCACTCCACCTCCTTCCTGGAGGGAGCTGCTATCAGCCAGTCGTCCAGGTAAGGGCACACCGACCCCTCGGCGCCAGAGGAATGCTGTCACCACTGCCATGCATTTGGTGAAGACCTGGGAGCTGGAGACAAGCGAAGGGCATGGCTTGGAACTCGAAGAGAGATCCTTCCGCCGAAAAGCGAAGAATCTCCTGGTGAGACGGACGGATAGGGACGTGAAAAACCGCCCTGCAAATCCAGAGAGCAGAACCACACGCCGCTCCAAGGATGGTATTATCTGAGCCAGGTGACCATCCTGAAGGTTCGAGACCTTAGGAACTTGTTTAGGTCGTGTAGAGTTTGAGAATGGGCGCCAGCCCGTCAGCTTTCGGAACCGGAAGTACCTGGACACAAACCCTGGGTCTGAAGGAGGGTCCACCACCTCTCTTACCACCTCCTTCTGGGAGGAGGCGATGTCGGCTCGGCGAGCACGACGAGTGAGGCTGGGATCTCAAGCTCTCAGGCGACGGCCTGAAGGGTGGTGCCTGTCAATTCCAGAGGCAGGGCCCCTTCCCACCACCTCAAAGACCCACCTGTCCGTGGTAACAGCGGACCAGGCGGAACGGAAGTGCCGGAGCCGTCCTTCAAGGGGACCTAGGGCAGGACGGGATGGGCGCGACACCCCTCAGCCCGTCACTGGGCAGGCTTGGAGGAGGGACCGCCGAGGACCTCCTGGGCCTTTCCTCCTGCCTCCTGTTAGAGGAAGCCGGCGGCTTGGGTTTGGGATGCCAAGGCCGAGCCTGCTGGCCCCTGACGCTGGCATGGCGCCGGGGCACAGAAGGACGAAGGGCTTAGGCTGTGGTTTGCGGCCTTGTCCTTCTGAGCGGAAGAGACCCAGTCCAAGGTGGCATTGGACTCTCGATCCTCTGCAGGTGACCTTCCACCCCAGGGTCAAGAGGTCAGTCCCCAAAAGGGAACATCCGCCAACTTGTGCTGGGTATCCGAGTAAAGGTGGATATCCTCAGCCAAGCTCGCCCGACGATAGCCACTGCGCCGCCACCGATCTGGCACATGAGTCCCCTATATCCAAAGCAGTCTGGAGCTGCTGTTTGGCCACTGCCCTGCCCTGGTCCCGCACCTGTAACCGTAGTCTGCAGATCGGGCGGGAAGATGAGGGATGACCTCATCCAGGGAGCCCAACAGGGCATGAGAAAATGTGCCATGAGGACGGCCGAACTGGCCTGACGAAGGCGAGAGAGACGAAGCGTAGACTTTCGCCCGACATAGTCCAATTTCTTGGACTCCTTGTCAGGAGGTTTGTCCACATCCCTGCGTTGCGGCGCTCGGCAAACGCTTGTCGGTAACTCAACCCCTCAGCAGAGGGTGTTCAAACCGGACAAGGAACCGGTGGGACACATACTTCCTGGCCATCCTGGCGGCGCAGGGCAGGAAGCAGGCGCTGCCAAAGCTCCAGTGCCGACCCACTATGGCCTCGGCCACCGGAAAGGCCTCCGTCGAGAATCCCTCGGTCCAGAATCTCGTGAGGATACCTGCCCGTTTGGAAGCGGGTTGAGCTCCATCCCGGTAGACTCCGAGATGAGCCGAGCAGTCCTAGGAAGGACGACGGGCTATCGTCCATTGACTGACCTCCTGAAGACTCCAGTCCAGTGCTTGGAGAAAAGGAGGAATCATCTTCGGACTCGAAGAGTCCTCAAAGCTGCCTCTGGCCTGAGCCACCCTTCACCGCCGAGGTCGGTCGGGAGTGAGGTAACTGACAGCCGGTGGGTAGACCCTTAGCCGACCGAGAATCCTTGGTCGGAGCCCCAATTGGTGGCTGTGGAGTATGGAGGTTCCACCGGAATGTGGAGCAGTTGGTGGTACGGCAACAACCGCCTGGGTATAGGCCTCGGATAAGTCGAGGGGTTGTGTCGGCCGCCCGCTGACAGCCACTAATGGCCGGAAGGCGCACGGAGTGGCTTGTTCCTGCCAGAGGAGCTGTTGCAACATAAGGTCCTCGCACTGCCTGACGACTTACGCCTCGGCTTCCTCATCCGAGGAGGACGAGACGCCGCCACCGCGGTGCCGAGACCGCCTTGGCACGGTGGGATCGGCTGGATCATGGCAGGTCCGGGACCGAGAGTCCCGGAATTTCCAGGTCGTGCGGGAGGTGTCGGCCGAACCGCACTCCTTCGGCTCGATGGTCCATCCGAGGCTCCGGAACCGAGGCACAGGCGAGCCACAGGATCCTCAACTCCTCCGGGGGAACCGGGAGAGGGAATCTCGGCTGCTAAAGCGACAGCCCGTCAATGGGTCAGAAAAATCTCGACTTCATCGGTGGAGTCTCGGTCAACTGACCTGACGGGGACACCGTGAGGCCAGTGGCCAAGCCGAGCGGTCGACCAAGCCGACGGCCCGGGAGAGGGACCTTCCGCTCCCAAGAGCGCCGACGGAGGGACTCTCCCTGTCCCTCTTTTGGACCGAGAATAAGGTCCAGCAGACGAGGCCTTCTCCTTTAGTGGAGAGGGACAGACAAAGCTCTTAAAAGAAGCCGTGTGGGAAGAACCCAGAGAGCGGGATAAATGCGCGCGCGAGGAAGATCGGCCCGCGCGCCTCCTCTTGAGGCGACCATCCGCTCGAGCTGATCCTTGAAACCCGCCGCGACACCGCCAACCGGGCTCTTGGACTTCACCGAGGGAACGCTTGGGACGGCCCAGTTGCAATCGGGCAGCACGGTCTTCGAGGACGAGGCCGAGAAAGATGACAGGTCGCAGCCTGCGGGTCGTGCTCAAGGCCTAAGCAGTAGACACACGTGGAGTGTGATCCGTCTCGAGACATCTTCTGCCGCATGGGCATCTCCGATCCGGAGTCGATTGTCCATGCAGCCGCGAGGATAGAAGACTGAAGTCTTTGCAAAATTTTATTTTAAACCGCAAGCGGAGAAATAGGAACCAGTCACAAACGCAGAGCGTAAGGAGGAACCTGAGCTTCCAAGCGGTAAGGAAGATCTGGCGTCATGGGGCGGAGCCGAGAGTTATACCACCCGGGTGGGTGGGAGGAGCAAGCTTGAAGACCTTCCGGCAAGATTTAAAGCGCCAAGGATACTGCCAATGAGTGTGGATGAACAACATATCCATGTCCCTAGAAAGAGGAGATACTGTTGATGGGAGACCTAAATATGCCAGATGTTAACTGGAGCACATTTGCTGCAGCCACATCCAAGAGTAGGGCCATTCTCGATGCCCAACAGGTGGCATGCCTCAGACAGCTAGTTTTGGAACCCACTCGTGAGGAAGCAATCTTAGACCTTGTACTCTCAAATGGGGACAGTGAGAGGATCTCAGATCTAGAAGTGGGTAGCCATCTGGGAACAAGTGACCACCAAACAGTGTGGTTCAGGATAAACTCAGCTACAGAGTCAAGCCATACAAAAGAGAGGGTACTGGACTTCAGGAGGGCCGACTTTGGCAAGATGGGAGAGTGCCTTAGAAAAGCACTAGCAAATAGGCTAGAAGAAGGGGTGGAGCAACAATGGGGAAATATCAAAACTGTCATCACAGAGGCAACAAGTCTTTGTGTGAAGCAAATAAACAAATCAAAATGAAAGAAAAAGCCACTATGGTTCTCAAAAGACATGGCGGGGAAGGTCAGGGAGAAAAAGATAGCATTCAGGAAGTATAAGTAAACACAGAAGGAGTAGAATAGAAAGCTGTACCAGTTAAGGCAGAAGGAAACAGGGAGGGAAGTCAGAATAGCAAAGGCCAAAACCGAGGAAAAGATAGCCAACTCGGTTAAGAAGGGGGATAAAACCTTTTATAGGTACATCAGGGAGCACAGAAAGACAAAGGAAGGGATAGTGAGGCTGAACAGAAAGGACGGTGGGTGGGCAGAGAGGGACAGTGAAAAGGCAGAGATAATGAACTAATATTTCTGCTCCGTATTCACAAAAGAGGAGGAGTGGAGGTGCCTAATCCAATGAACAGAAGCACTCTGGATGGGGGGTTGATCCCAGTCCTTTAACAGAAGAAAGGGTTCTGAAAGAACTCCTAAAACTGAAGGTGGACAAAGCAATGGGACCTGACGGAATTCACTCCAGAATTCTAAAAGAATTAAAGGGGGGGATCTAGTGAAACAATTGACTACTCTTTTTAATAAATCATGGGAGGATGGTGTGGTACCTGAGGACTGGAGGAAGGCAGATGTGATTCCCCTTCACAAAAGTGGGACCAAGACAGAGGCAGGAAACTACAGACCTGTCAGTTTGATCTCTGTGGTAGGGAAAGTGATGGGAGTCACTTCTGAAGGAAAGAACTGTTGAGTACCTTGAGGCCAGTGGGGCACAGGACCCAAGGCAGCATGGGTTCACAGCGGGAAGGTCATGTCAGACGAATCTAATAGATTTCTTTGACTGGGTGACCAAAGTAGTAGACCAGGGAGGGGCTGTGGACATGGCCTACCTAGACATTAGCAAGGCATTTGACAGTACCACACAAAAGATTAATAGTCAGATTAACCAGCCTGGAAGTGGGTCCCAGGGTGGTAGCCTGGGTAAAACATTGGCTGGACAACAGGATACAGAAGGTAATTGTAAATGGAGTCCACTCTGAAGAAAGAGGGGGTACTAGTGGGGTACCGCAGGGTTCAGTACTGGGTCCAGTCCTTTTTAATGTCATTATAAGTGACATTGCAGAGGGACTGGAAGGAAAAGTATGCCTCTTCGCAGATGACACAAAGATCTGCAACAGGGTTGATATACAAGGCGGCGTGGAAATGATGAGAAGGGACTTGGTAAGGTTGGAGGAATGGTCAGAAGTATGGCAGCTTGGATTCAATGCAAAAGAAGTGCATGGGAAGATTACACAATGGGGGTAGTAACAACAGAAATGGAAAGGACCTGTGGGTAATTATATCAGATGACCTTAAGGTTAGCAAGCAATGCGAGAAGGCAGTAGGGAGGGCTGGGGGATGCTGGGATGTATAGGGAGAGGCAACACCAGCAGAAAACAGGAAGTTGTTAGCCCTCTGTACAGACAGTTGGTGAGACCCCATCTGGAGTACTGCGTCCAGTTCTGGAGACCCTATCTCCATAAGGACATAGACAGGATAGAGGCAGTCCAGAGGAGGGCAACTAAAATGGTGCAGGGTCTGCAAGAGAAGCCATACGAGGAGAGACTAAAGGAGCTTAATATGTATACCCTTGAGGAAAGGAGGGAGAGGGGGGACATGATAGAAACCTTTAAGTACCTCAGTGGAATCAACAAAGTCCAAGAGGGTAGCATTGATCAGAAAAAGATGTGCAAGAAGAAGGGGACACAATGTGAAGATAGAGGGGGGCGGTTAAGGGGCAATGTGAGGAAATACAGGTTGCTCACCTATAACAGGCGTTCTAGGAGTGGTACATGTTGTTCATGTACACTTTGTGGCAGGTTCCTTGCCGCTTTAAATCTTGCCGGAAGGCCAGCCCAGTGGTGTTGAGTGCCGAGGCACTGGACGCCTTACCTCAAACCACACCGGCGACCAGTGTTCGGGAATGAGCATGGGTCGTCGGGGTTGTGAGGAGGAAAGGATCGGCGTCCGTGGGACTGCTCTCCTTCTCCGGGTGGGGGTGGGGGGACACTAGTCGTCTGTGCTCCACTGGCCCCTAGAAGCTGCTAGGGGGCAGTGTGCTGATGCTACAGCTGAAGGGGAGGAGACAGGCAGACGCTTGGAGAGCGCGCGTGCGCACTCATCTCAAGCGTCATTGCACGTCCTGCCTCTTCAAAAGGGGACAAAAGCGAAAAAAGCTCCAGCTGGATGACATGGTCCCCGGAGCGCACCACCACCGAGAAGGCACTTCCCTGGCTTGGGGTGGGTTGAGTCGCTCCCCACCACCCCTGCCACGAAGGGGTAAGTGGGGTGCACAATGCAGGGTCTAACTCTCGGGAGGCGTGTTGGGGACAACTGGAAGGCAGAACCTGGGAGCGGAAGAAATACACCAAAAAAAAAAAAAAATCTTGCTGGAAGGTCTTCAAGCTGGCTCCTCCCACCCACCCGGGTGGTAAAACCCTCAGCTCCACCCCATGACACCAGATCTAGCCCACTGGAACCCAGGTTGTGAATCGAAGCCAGGGAGGTCAGGTGGGTTGTGTGGATGAACAACATACCATTCCTAGAACTCCCATTACAGGTGAATAAATACAGGTTACTCATCTGTAACAGGAGTTCTAGGAATGGCATATGTTGTTCAATCCACACTGTCTGGCAGACCTCTAGCAGTTCTCCGGGAGGAGGGAGGCAAGGCGCACAGCCCCTACTTAGGGAATAAGGACTGGAGAACCGAGGTCCCAAAACCAGCATCCCGGCATGACTCAAGGTCGATGTGGTAATGGGTAATAAAGGTGTGGGCCGACTTCCAGGTAGCAGCCCTGCAGATTTCCTGGATAGGGACGACCCTGGAAGCAGCCACCAAAGCAGCGGTATGGCGGGTAGAATGAGCTCTTATCCCTTTGGGAGGCTCCATGCCCGCCAACCTATAGCAGAGATCTATGCAGGAGGTGACCCACCTGCCCATCGTCCACTTGGCTGCAGGTCTGCCAGGTGCAGCTTCAGAGTAGGTGACAAACAGCTGGCGAACCTCTCCCCGAACTTCGGCCGTCCGCTCCTTATAATAAGAGCGCTCTTCTAGGGTCCAGAGTATGGAGCCTATATTCGGCCTCCGAGGTGTGATTGGGGTAGAACACCGGCAGAGTCAACACCTGGTTAAGGTAAAACTCAGACACCACCTTCAGAAGGAATTTCGTGTGGGGGCGCAGGACAACCTTGTCCCTGTGGAAGACCAGATAAAGAGACTCTATGGAAAGCACCTGGAGCTCTCCCATCCTTCTGGCTGACGTGATAGCCACCAAGAAGGTGGGCTTCCACAACAGGTGAGAGATGTCACACCTGTGCATCGGTTCGAATTGCTTGCCCATGAGCTTAGCCAATACCAGCAGTAAATCCCACAGAGGTGGAGGTTCTTGCACCGGAGGGGATATGTGATCAAGGCCTTTGAAAAAGCACCAGACCACCTTCTCCTGTGCCACCGACTGCTTCCCGGCCTGCCAGTGGCGAGATGTGCCTGGTGCACCATATAAGGGCCAACCACAGCCCTAACTGAGAAAGGAACCATAGGTAGTCCAGAATGCTGGCCAAGGAGCAGGAGGAAGGGCCCAATCCCTTATCCTGACACCAAATGGAGAACCTCTTCCATTTGAAGGCACAGCATTTTCTGGTCGACTCCTTACGGGATGCCTCAACAACGTTGAGGACCTCGTCGGAAAGACCCAAGGCCTGTAACTCTAGCCGCTCAGGAACCAGGCCATCAGGTGCAGGGACTGAAGGACCGGGTGGAGCACCTTCCCCTGGTTGACTAAGATCAAGTGCGGGCGGGCTGGAAGCCACCTCGGGAGCCTGTAGCTGAGGCTGAGGAGATCACAGAAACATAGACTGACGGCAGATAAGGAACACTTAGCCCACCTAGTCTGCCCATTTCCCTACCTACAGGATAGGCCGCAGATCCTAGTTAACCAACAACCTATTTCTTCCTACCCCCCACAAGAATTGCCTTATGTCTGTCCCATGCATTCTTGAATTCTCCCAGTTTTAGACCCCACAACCTCCTCAGGAAGGCTGTTCCATGCATCCACTACCCTCTCTGTGAAATAATACTTCCTCACATTGCCCCTGAACTGCCCCTCTCTATCTTTAAATTGTGTCCCCTTGTTCTTGCACGTCTCTTTTTCTGAAAGATGCTACCCTCTTGGACTTTGATTCCACTAAGGTACTTAAAGTTTCTATCATGTCCCCCCTCTCCCTTCTTTCCTCAAGGGTATACATCTTAAGCTCCTTTAGTCTCTCCTCATACGGCTTCTCTTGCAGACCCTGCACCATTTTAGTTGCCCTTCTCTGGACTGCCTCTATCTTGTCTTATGTCCTTACGGAGATGGGGTCTCTAGAACTGAACACAGTACTCCAGATGGGGTATCACCAACTGTCTGTACAGATGGATAACAACTTCCTGTTTTCTGCTGCTGCTGCCTCTCCCTATGCATCCCAGTATACCCCCAGCCCTCCCTACTGACTTCTCACATTGCTTGCTAACCTTAAACGTCATCCGATATGATTACCCCCAGGTCCTTTTCCTTTTTTGTTACTACCCCCCCCCCAAATTGTGCATTCTTCCCCTGGGTTCTTGTTTCCCAGGTGCATTATTTTGCACTTCTTTGCACTGAATCCTAGCTGCCATACTTGACCATTCCTCCAACTTTGCCAAGTCCCTCTCATCCTTTCCATGCCTCCCTGGTACAACCCTGTTGCAGATCTTTGTGTTATCTGCAAAGAGGCATACTTTTCCTTCCAGTCCTCTGCAATGTCAACATACTATGAAGACATTACAAAAGGACTGGACCCACATTGAACTCCTCAAGTGGTACCCCACTAGTAACCCCTCTTTCTTCAGAGTGGACCTGGTTACAAACTACCTTCTGTGTCCTGTTGTCTAGCCAATGTTTTACCCAGGCTACCCCCTGGGACCCACTCCCAGGCTGGTTAATTTGACTATTAATCTTTTGTGTGGGACTGTGTCAAATGCCTTGCTAAAGTCTAGGTAGGCCATGTCCATAGGCCCTCCCTGGTCTACTACTTTGGTCACCCAGTCAAAGAAATCTATTAGATTCGTCTGACATGACCTTCCCACTGTGAACCCATGCTGCCTTGGGTCCTGTGCCCCACTGGCATCTAGGTACTAAACTATTCTTTCCTTCAGAAGTGACTCCATCACTTTCCTACCACAGAGGTCAGACTAACAGGTCTTGTAGTTTCCTGCCTCTGTCTTGGTCCCACTTTGTGAAGGGGAATCACATCACTTCCTCCAGTCCGGTGCCACACTATCCTCCCATGATTTATTAAAAGAGTAGCCAGTGGTTTCCCACTAGTTCCCCTTAATTCTTTTAGAATTCTGGGGTGAATTCCATCAGGCCCCATTGCTTTGTCCACCTTCAGTTTTAGGAGTTCTTGCAGAACCCTTTCTTCTGTGAAAGGACTGGGATCGACCCCCCTATCAAGAGTGCTTCTATTAATTGGATTATGCACTTCCCCCTCCTCTTTTGTGAATACTGAGCAGAAATATTCGTTCAGTATCCCTGCTTTTTCACTGTCCCTCTGCCCACCCACCATTCATTCTATTCAGCCTCACTATCCCTCCCTTTGTCTTTCTATGCTCGTTGATGTACCTATAAAAAGTTTTATCCCCCTTCTTAACCGAGTTGGCTATCTATTCCTCAGTTTGGGCCTTCCCTCCCTGCTTCCTTCTGCCTTAACTGGTACAGCTCTCTGTCCTGCTCCTTCTGTGTTTTTTACTTCGGAATGCTATCTTTTCTTCCTGACTTTCACAGCCACCTCTTTTGAGAACCATAGTGGCTTTTTCTTCGCTTTGATTTGTTTATTTGCTTCACACAAGGCTTGTTGCCCCTGTGATGGCAGTTTGATGATTCCCATTGTTGCTCCACACCTTCTAGCCTGTTTACTAGTGCTTTTCTGAGGCACTTTCCCATCTTGCCAAAGTCAGCCCTCCTGAAGTCCAGTACCCTCACTTTTGTATGGCTTGACTCTATAGCTGAGTTTAACGTGAACCACACTGTTTGATGGTCACTTGTTCCCAGATGGCAACCCACTTCTAGATCTGAGATCCTCTCACTGCCCCCGTTTGAGAGTACGAGGTCTAAGATTGCTCCCTCACGAGTGGGTTCCGAAACTAGCTGTCCAAGGCCTGCCACCTGTAGGGCATCAAGAATGGCCCTGCTCTTGGATGTGGCTGCAGCAAATGTGCTCCAGTTAACATCTGGCATTATTCAGGTCTCCCATCAACAGCATCTCCCCTTTCTCTGCCATTCTAAGAATGCCTTCTATCATATCCTTGTCCATTCCCTCCCCGACATGGGGCTCGGTACACAACCCCTGTGCAGACTGTGGTGCCCTTTCCAGTCTCCAAGGTGACCCACAGTGCCTCCTCTCCCCGTTTACTCTTCTGTTCAGTTGCTTTTATCCCTTCCTTTACATAGAGAGCTACTCCTCCCCCTCTTCTCCCCTGCCTGTCTCTCCTGTAGGTTATGTACCCTAGTATGTTAACATCCCAGTCATGGTTCTCTGTGTACCATGTTTCTGTGACTGGTACGATATCCCGGTATCCCTCTTCCATCAAGGCCACCAGCTCAGGGAGCTTGTTGCCCAGACTACAGGCATTGGTACTCATTACCCTCCATTTCCTGATGGTCTTACTCCATTTTGCCCCATCCCTGTCCTTCTTGCCTTTGTCACTTTCTCCATTTACCCCTGCCCTTCTTCCTATCGACACCTATATGTCGGTGTTTACCGCACTTACTACCGTGATTTTTTGGAGGGGCTAAGATTTCCTTGCTCCTTTCCAGTGCCTCCCTGTTTGTCTTTTAAATGAGCGCCAATGAAGCATTTAAACCTATCACCTAGATCCTGGTTCCCTCCTGGACAGATGCAGCCCATCATGCCAGTATAGGCTTGCATCACTCCAGGTGGACCCCCAGTCCCCAATGAAGCCAAATCCTGAGCTTCACACCAGTTTTTCAACCACTGATTGAATCCCGTGGTGCGGAACACCCTAGCTTCTCCTCGCCATAGAATGAGCAGCACCTCGAGAGGTTACCGTCGTGTTACTTGTCTAAGGCCCCTCCCCAATTCCACAAACTCTTCCTGCACTTTTCTAATTCCTTTCTTAACCAGGTCATTTGTCCCTAGGTGGACAATGACATCCAGCTCCCTCCCCTGTGCAGCTGCTCCGGCAATCGTGAGGATTCGCTCGCTGTTCCTCCAAGCCATGGCGCCAGGCAAGCACCTGACCTCCCTCTCCCCTTCCTCCCCCAGTTCTACCTTACTACTAGTAGGTCCCCCACCAGGAGTTGTTTCCCTTCCCTGTGGGGTCCCTACCACCCTCCTGTGGGTCTCCTTTGTGGAGGTTCCCAGCATCCTCCTTGGTCTCCACTGCGGGTGCCTCCATAGAGAACCACACTTTGCCAGAATGGCACAGGAATTGTGAGAGGTACAACTGGAGGGATGCTCTCTGTTCCACCACCTCACCCTCCCTGAGTCCACTGTGGTCCAACCGCTCCTCTTTCTTGGCAACCTCTGAGGCAACGGCAGTGGCACTGGTGGTCCATGGATGGAAGAGGAGGTCCCACAAATCCTAGCGATGAGCAACCTCCTCCCTCAGCCCAGAGAGGTGCCTGCAGATGGGACAACACCGCATCCTCCAGAACATCTCCCGGAAGACTGCTGCTCTACAGCCACTGCACCGCACCACTCCCATCATGTCTTATTTCTGGCCCCTTAACTGTTTGTAATCCTTACTCTTCCCTCTGTTTTTTTTCTCTCTCCTTACTTTCTGCCTGTTTGCCCTTTAAGCTCCTGATTGTCCTGAGAGAAGAATCTCATTTCTCAGTAGACCCCTTACTTGCTCAGAGACAGACCTCCAGCAGCTAGAGGGGGCCGTAGAGCTACTCTTGCCCTTCTAGGATGGTGGGTCTTTGGTGGCTCTGTGATCACTCACTTCCTGCTCCCAAACAGGAAGTTCCTGTTGTCAGTCAAATTATGTGCCTATAAAAGTAGAACTAGCTTTAGGTGGGAAGGAGGGCAATATAGTCCCAGTAGAGAAGTCCAGTCACACAGCAGTCCTTTCTCCTGGTGTCTTCTGCCAAGCTACTAGCAAAATCTTTCTAAGGCACTCTTTAAAAGTAGCTTCCTTCTAGCTAAGCCACTCCCCCACTTACTAGATCTTTCTACAAGTAATTTAAACCTCACAGCTATCGAGTCCTTTCAATCACCCGAGATTTACACCTCGATAACTGTTCAAATAACCATTCAGTTCAGTTAACTCAGACAAAACACACACTTTTGTTAGTTTTTTTTTTTTTTTTTTTTTTTTACCCTAAATTAAAGTTCCAAGTACAAGAGTTCTACTTTAGGCCCAGCAGAGAAGTCCAGTCACACAGCAGTCCTTTCTCCTGGTAACTTCTGCCAAGCTACTAGCAAAATCTTTCTAAGGATACCAGAACTGGCGGGGCCAGTCTGGGGCTACCAGAATCACCTGTGCCTTGTCCCTCCTCGTCTTGAGAAGCACCTTGTAGATCAAGGTTAATGGGGGAAAAGGCTTAGAAGAGGCCCAGGGGTCCACGGCCTCGAGAAGGCATCCCCCTGCAGCGAGACCTGCTGAGGGGGCCGGGCATGAAACAGCCTCAGCTTCGCATTCTCCCTGGAGGCAAACCGGTCCACCTGAGGTATGCCAAAGTGGGAGAACAGATAGTGTACTACCTCCGGCAGGAGAGACCACTCGTGAGATGCAGCACCTATCTGGCTTAGGGCATCGACCAGAGTGTTGGAGGCTCCCGCCACATGGATGGCTAGGAGATCCACCTCCAGTCTGCGCACGAGGGACCAAGTGCAGAGAGCTTCCTTGCACAGGGGCAAGGAGTGCATTCCACCCTGGCGGTTTAGGTAGTACATGGTTGTGGTACTGTCTGGCTGGACCTGGACCACTTGACCCCGCACAAACAGAGCGAAGGCTGTGAGGGCTAGTCGGACCGCTCGAAGCTCCAGCAGGTTGATGTGGCATTGAGACTCCTGAGGGGACCAGAGGCCATGCACTCTGTGCTCCCCCAGATGGGCACCCCAACCCATCAGAGGCGCATCGTTCGTTAGAATGACAGTAGACTCGGGGCGGACAAACAGGATGCCCTCCTGCAGATGAGCTGGAATGATCCCCCACTGGAGAGTGTTCCACATCTCCTGGATCACCGCCACTGGCTGGTCCAGAGGACCGGAGCGCTGTGACCATTGGTGGGCCAGCCCCCATTGAAGGGGACACATGTGCCAGCGGGCCCAATGGACCACACTGATGCATGCCGCCATGAGGGCCAGGAAGTCCCAGGCAGGGCACAATTGCCCAACCAGAAATGATTGGACAAAGAAGGAAAGAACCTTGGCCCTGTCCGCCGGGAGCCGTGTTCTGGCTCGAAGAGAGTCAAGCTCTGCCCAGATGAATTGAATCACCTGCGTTGGTACGAGTTCCGATTTGGCCTCGTTTAGGAGGAGGCCAATCAAAGCAGACCTGGAGGGTCAGATCCCTGGACCGCTCCACCTCCAGCCTGGAGGGGGCTGCAAACAGCCAGTTGTCCAGGTAAGGGTACACCCGGACCCTTCGGTCGCTGCAGGAATGCTGTCACCGCCATGCATTTGGTGAAAACCCTGGGAGCTGGAGAGAGGCTGATGGGCATGGCCCGGAACTCGTAAAGGGACCCCTCTGCTCTGAAGTGAAGGAATCGCTGGTGGGACGGACGGATTGGGACGTGAAAGAACACGTCCTGGAGGTCCAGAGAACAGAACCACACGCCTCGTTCCAAGGATGGAATGATCTGTGCCAGAGTGACCATCCTGAAGGTTCGGGACCTTAGGAACTTGTTCAGGTCATGTAGGTCTAGAATGGGGCGCCAGCCCTCCGTCCGTTTCGGGACCAGGAAATACCTGGACACAAACCCTGGGTCTGGTGGAGGATCCGCTACCTCCCTGATCACCTCCTTTTGGAGGAGCAGAGCAATGTCAGCTCAACGAGCTGACAGAGGCTGCGGACCCCATAGGCCCCCGTGGGGCGACAGCCCGATAGGGTGGGGCCTGCTCAAATTCCAGAGGCAGACCTTTCCCTACCACTTCCAACACCCAGCGGTTCGCGGTGATAGTGGACCAGGCGGAAAGAAAGTGGCGGAGCCATTCCCCCATGGGGGGAGGGGAAGAGAAGAGTGACGAGGCTAGGGGCGACCCTCAACCTGTCACTGGGCAGGCTTGGAGGAAGGACCGGCCGAGGAACCTCCTGGGCCTTTTTCTCCCGGCTTCCTGCTGGAGGAAGCTGCAGGCTTGGCTTTGGGGTGCCAAGTGCAAGCCTGCTGGCCCTGATGCTGGTGTTGCTGGGCCAGACATGCTGCAGGGGCAGAAGGCCGAAAGGGCTTACGCTGCTGCTGGCGGCCCTTGTCCTTCTGGGCAGACGTGAGAGTCCCAGGTGGCACTGGACTTCTCGATCCTCTGCAAGTGACCCTCCACCCCGGGACCGAACAAGTCTGTGCCCAGGAAGGGAACGTCTGCCAGCTTGTGTTGGGTATCCGCCGTGAAGGTGGAGATCCGCAGCCAAGCTCTGCGGTGCATGGCCACTGCGGCCGCTACTGACCGGGCACAAGAGTCTCCAATGTCGAGAGCAGTCTGGAGCGGTTGCTTTGCCACCGCCCTTCCCTGATCCTGCACCTGCACCTGCTTGACCGTAGTCTGGAGGTCAGCCGGGAGATGAGGAATCACCTCATCCAGGGAGCCCAAAAGGGCATGGGAAAAGTCTGCCATCAGTACGGCCGAACTGGCCTGACGAAGGCCTAAGGAGGACGCAGTGTAAACTTTATGCCGGGAGAAGTCCAGTTTCTTGGACTCTATCGGGTGGCTTGTCCACATCCCGAGCGTTTCCAGAGCTCAGGAAAACACTGTCACCAACCCCTCCGCAGAGGGGTGCTCCGAGAATCCAGAGAGTGAGCCGGTGGGGACGGCATACTTCCTGGCCATCCTGGCCGAGGGAGCTGGCTACGAAGCTGGCCACTGCCATAGCTCCAGGGCCGGGCCAACAATGGCTTCGGCCACAGGAAAGGCCTCCATAGGAGAATCCGCTTGGTCCAGTGTCTCCGTGAGGGGATACTTAGCCCGCTTTGAGCTTCATTCCAGTAGATTCTGAGATGAGCCGAAGCAAACCCATGAACGAGGATGGGCTCTCGTCCACAGACTGTCCCCCCAAGGCTCCAGGTTGAGGGGCCTGGAGAACAGGGAACAGTCTTCGTCAGACTCAGAGGAGTCTGCAAACAGCTGCCGAGGGCCTGAGCCACCCTCCACCTGCTGAGGACGATCGGGAGTGAGGGTGACCAACAACCCGTGACCCGACCGAGAATCCTTGGTGGGAGCCCCAGTTTTTGGTTGTGGAGGCGGGGGTTCCATCACAATGGGTGGTACAGCTGGTTTTGGCTGAACAAGCAGCGCAGGCTTCGGCTCCTCGATGACCACAAGGGGTTGTTTCGGCCGCTCAGGAGACAGCTACGTAATGGCCAGGGAAGGCGATGGAGTCTGCTTGCTCCCGGTCAAAAGGAGCTGCTGCCACATCAGATCCTTGTAAGCGTAAGCAAAGTTGCACAAAACCTATCCTCTGAGAGGGCGATGATGAGGATGAGCAGCGCCACGTCGCTTCCTTGGTGCCAAGACCGCTGATGTCGGCAGAATCGGCTGGACCGAGAGGAGGTCCGAGACAGAGACCCTCGGTGTTTCCGAGGGTGGGTCTGGGAGGGAGCAGGGGAAACCCGTTCCTCCCCCAGCTCAGGAACCTTAACCAGGGACTCCGGCACAGGCAAGTCCCCGGTTTCCACCGGGGGAACCGGTGAAGGGCTGTCTGCTTCTCTAGTCGACAGGCCGTCCAACCTGACGGGGACACAGTGAAGCCAGCGGCCTTAGCCACAACCTGGACCGAAGCAGAGTGTCGACTATCCAGGGAAGGGGACCTCTCCCACTCCCATCGACGGTGGGACTTACCTTTCGAGTCCTTTTTCTTGAACCGAGAGGAGTGTCCTGATGGCCCCTCTCCCTTAGTAGAGAGGGACTGACAAAGCTCCTTAAATGAAGCCGAGTAGGAGGAGCCCAAGGAGAGCGGAATAAATGCCACGACCGAGGAAGAAGAAGATGCAGCCTGGGCTGCCTCCTCCTTGAGGGCGATCATCTGCTCAAGCTGCTCACCCGAGCCCGCCGCCGGACACTGCCCAACGGGCCTCCTTCGACTTTACCGGAGGAATAAGTCTCTCGGGGCACCCAAGATGAAGTCTGGCAGCATGGTCTCGAGAACACGGACAGAGAAGGACTTGCACAATTCGCAGGCCTGCGGATCGTGATACAGCCCAAGGCAGTAAACGCACGTGGACTGCAGATCGGTCCGAGACATCTTCTGCCCACAAGGGCACCGCCGAAATCCGGGAGTCGATTTGTCCATCACAACCGTGAAAGAATAAAAAGACTGAAGTCTAGAAAATTTAAGTACGAGTTTCGGTTTAACAGACGAGTTAGGATCCAGGCCTAAAACGCAGAGCTAAGGAGGGAACCTGAGCTTCCAAGCGTAAGGAAGATCTGGAGTCATGGGGCAGAGCAGAGTTTTACTGACACGGGTGGGTGGGAGCCAGCTTGAAGACCTTCTGGTAAGATTTAAGCGGTAGGAACCTGCCAGGCAGTGTGGATAGAACAACATATCCATGTCCCTAGAAATACAAGTTACTCACCTGTAACAGGAGTTCTAGGAGAGGTATATGTTGTTCATCCACACTGTCTGGCAGGTTCCATGCCGCTTTAAGATGGGCCGGAAAGTCTTCAGCTGGCTCCTCCCACCCACCTGGGAGGTAAACCCTCGGCCCCTCAGACCATGACGCCAGATCCAGCTCCAGCTAAAGGCTGCGGCGCAGCCGGGAGGTCGGGTGGGTCATGTGGATGAACAACATATACCACTCCTAGAACTCCTGTCACAGGCGAGTAACCTGTATTTCTAGGGATGTGGATACGCTGTTCAATCCACACTGTCTGGCAGACTCCTACCAGTTCTCCAGGAGGAGGGAGGCAAGGCGCTCATCCCCCCATTACTTACTTGGGGAATGAGGACTGGAGAACAGAGGTCCCAAAACCAGCATCCCCATGTGACTCTAGGTCAATGTAGTAATGGGAAATAAAGGTATGTGCAGACTTCCAGGTAGCAGCCCTGCAGATTTCCTGGATAGGGAAGTCCCTAGAAGCAGCCACCGGAGCAGCAGTATGGTGGGTAGAATGCGCCCTTATCCCTTTGGGTGGCTCTACACCCACAAACCTATAGCAGAGATCTATACAGGAAGTGACCCACCTGCTAATCGTCTGCAGGTCTGCCAGGTGCGTCTTCAGCGTAGGTGACAAACAGCTGGCGAACCTCTCCCTGAACTTCAGCCGTCGGCTCCTTGTAACAAGTGAGCACTCTTCTAGGGTCCAAAGTATGGAGCCCGTATTCGGCCTCCGAGGTCTGACTGGGGTAGAACACCGGCAGAGTAAACACCCGATTCAGGTGAAACTCCGACACCACCTTCGGAAGGAATTTCGGGTGGGGGCATAGGACAATCTTGTCCCTGTGGAAGACCAGATAAGGAGACACTATGGAAAGCACCCGGAGCTCTCCCATCCTTCTGGCTGACATTATAGCCACCAAGAAGGTGGTCTTTCACGACAGGTAGGAGAGATCACACCTCTGCATCGGTTCGTATGGCTTGCCCAAGAGCTTGGCCAATACCAGTAGTAGATCCCACAGAGGTGGAGGTTCTCGCACCGGAGGGGATATGCAATCTAGCCTTTGAAAAAACGCCAGACCACCTTCTCCTGCGCTACTGACTGCTTGCCGGCCCACGTCCGGTAGGTAGAGATGGCTGCCAGGGTGCACCTTAAGAGTGGTTGACTAAAGCCCTAACTGGGAAAGGGACCACAGGTAGTCCAGAATGCTAGCCAGACAGGAAGAGGGGTCCAATCCCTTGTCCTGACACCAAATGGAAAATCTCTTCCATTTAAAGGAATAGCATTTCCCTGGTCGACTCCTTACGGGACACCTCAATGATGCTGAGGACCTCGTCGGAAAGACCCAAGGCCTGGAACCCTAGCCAGCCAGGAACCAGGCTCAAGAAGTGGCAGGGATTAGAGGCATAGAGTACCTTTACCTTTTTTTTTTTTTTTTTTAATTTTTATTTATAGTATTTACTTAAATACAGCAATCACTATATTCATATAATACCAATAATATAGAATACATACAGGCCCGAAAAGCAAGGTACATGGTAGAAACATGGACAAGCGTTTGGAAAAATAATAAATGTCCTTGGTTGCATTCGGACTGCCAGATATTTAAAGGAGTCATAGTTTGGCTAGATAATGGTGTAGAAGTGTCCACTCTCACCGTTTCTATGACATGCAGGACATCAGGCACAATCTCTAGCCCCTTGTAGGATAGAAAAATTAGGTGGGAGGCTGGACTTCTAATGACCGAGGCCAAAAAATACTATTTAACAGATATCCTGGGCTCAACTATGTTGAATTTGTCCCCTACCATACAGCACATGCCAGATGGCTGGTGGGGATACATATTAGAAATCAAGCATTTTTATAAACAGTTCACAAACTGAGTAGAGCAAATTCGCTCTTATAATGAGCTGGACCTCATCACTAATAATGATATGAAAAAAGAAATCATAAGAGCTTAACAATGATTATTAATTGTTAACACCTTGGCATATAAATACAGGTTACTCACCTGTAACAGGAGTTCTAGGAATGGTATATGTTGTTCATCCACACTCATTGGCAGGTATCCTTGCCGCTTTAAATCTTGCCGGAAGGTCTTCAAGCTTGCTCCTCCCACCCACCCAGGTGGTATAACTCTCGGCTCCGCCCCATGACGCCAGATCTGGCCCGCTGGAAGCTCAGGTTGTGCGTCGAAGCCGGGGATGAGGGTGGTGGATGAACAACATATACCATTCCTAGAACTCCTGTTACAGGTGAGTAACCTGTATTCTAGGGACATGGATAGGTTGTTCATCCACACTCATTGGCAGACTCCTAGCAGTTCTCCGGGAGGAGGGAGGCAAGCGACACCCCCAATACTTACTTGGGAAAGAGAGACTGAGAACCCAGGCCCCAAAACCAGCATCCCAGCGTGACTCAAGGCTCATGTGGTAATGGGTAATAAAGGTGTTTGCTGACTTCCAGGTAGCAGCCCTGCAGATTTCCTGGATAGGGACGTCCCTGGAAGCAGCCACTTCACAGCAGTATGGCGGGTAGAATGAGCTCTTATCCTCTGGGAGGCTCCATGCCCGCCAACTTATAGCAGAGATCTATGCAGGAGGTTACCCACCTGCTTATCGTCCGCTTGGCTGCAGGTCTGCCAGATGCGCTTCAGCGTAGGTGACAAACAGCTGGCGAACCTCTCCCGAATTTCAGCCGTGCAGCCTTATAATAAGCCCTTCTAGGTCCAGAGTATGGAGCCTATATTCGCCTCCGAGGTGTGATTGGGGTAGAACACCGCAGAGTCAACACCTGGTTAAGGTGAAACTCCGCACCACCTTCGGAAGGAATTTCGGTGGGGCGAGGACAACCTTTGTCCCTGTGGAAGACCAGGTAAGGAGACTTGATGGAAGCGCCTGGAGCTCTCCCATCCTTCTGGCTGGCGTGATAGCCACCAAAAGGCGGTCTTCCACGACAGGTGAGAGAGAGCACACCTGTGCATAGGTTCGAATGGCTTGCCCATGAGCTTTGCCAGTACCAGCAGTAGATCCCACGGAGGTGGAGGTTCTCGCACCGGAGGGGAAATGTGATCAAGGCCTTTGAAAAAGCGCCAGACCACCTTCTCCTGCGCCACCGACTGCTTCCCGGCCCGCGCCCGGTAAGCAGAGATGGCTGCCAGGTGCACCCTTAGGGTCGCCGACCTAAGCCCTTGACTAGAAAGGGACCATAAATAGTCCAAGATGCTTGCCAAGGAACAGGAGGAAGGGTCCAAGCCCTTGCTCTGACACCAAATGGAAAACCTTTCCATTTGAAGGCATAGCATTTTCTGGTCGACTCCTTACGGGACGCCTCAACTACATTGAGGACCTTGTCGGAAAGACCCAAGGCCTGGAACTCTAGCCGCCAGGAACCAGGCCGTCAGGTGCAGGGATTGAAGGTCCGGATGGAACACCTTCCCCGATTGACAGAGCAGGTCCGGCGAGCTGAAGCTGCCGCGGAGTCCTGGAGCTGAGACTGAGGAGATCTGGTACCAGAACTGGCGAGAGGCAGTCTGGGGCTATCAGAATCACCTGCGCCTTGTCCTCCTCGCTTGAGAAGCACCTTGTGGATCAAGGAAATGGGGGAAAGGCGAAAAGAGGCCCGGGGTCCACTGCCTCGAGAAGGCATCCCCTGCAGCGAGCCCTGCTGAGGGGGCGGCATGGAACAGACTCAGCTCGCTGCTCTCCTGAGGCAAACAGGTCCACCTGAGGTGTGCCCCAATGGGAGAACAGATGCTGTACTACTCGGCAGGAGAGACCACTCGTGGGATGCAGCCCCTATCCGGCTCAGGGCATCGGCCAGGGTGTTGGAGGCTCCTGCCACGTGAATGGCTAGGAGATCCCTCCAGGCTGTGCACGAGTGACCAAATGCGGAGAGCTTCCTTGCATAGAAGCATGGAGCGCGTCCCGCCCTGGCGGTTTAGATAGTACATGGTCGTGGTATTGTCCGTCTGGACTCGGACCACTTGACCCCGGAGGAACGGAGCAAAGGCGGTGAGAGCTAGGCGGACCGCTCGAGCTCCAGCAGGTTGATGTGGCATCGGGACTCCCAGGGACCAGAGGCCATGAGCCCGGTGTTCCCCAGATGGGCACCCCAACCCATCAGAGAGGCATCGGTCGATAGAGAGACCGGCTGCTCAAGCGAGTAACGGGATGCCCTCCTGCAATGATCTGGAACGGTCCACCACTGGAGAGCTGTTCCACATCCCTGTGTCACCGACAAGCTGGTCCAAAGGATCGCAGCTGCCAGACCACTGGCTGGCCAGTCCCCACTGAAGGGACGTGTTCCAGCGGCCCAACGGACCACGCTGGTGCAGGCCGCCATGAGACCCAGGAGGCGAGGAAGTCCCGGGCAGGGCGCAATTGCCCAACCAGAAATGATCGGGCAAAGGAGGAAAGAACCTCGCCCTGTCCGCCGGGAGCCGCGCCTGGCTCAAGAGAGTCGAGCTGCCTCGATGAATAGAATCACCTGCTTCGCTCGAGTTCGACTTGGCCTCGTTGATAAGGAGGCCCAGTTGAGAGCAGACCTGGAGGGCCAGATCTCTGGACCACTCCGCCTCCTTCCTGGAGGGAGCTGCTATCAGCAGTCGTCCAGGTAAGGGTACACCGGACCCCTCGGCGCCAGGGAATGCTGTCACCACTGCCATGCATTTGGTGAAGACCCTGGAGCTGGAGACAAGTCAAGGGCATGGCTTGGAACTCGAAGAGGGATCCTTCCGCTCGGAGCGAAAGGAATCTCTGGTGAGACGGACGGATAGGGACGTGAAAAACGCGTCCCTGCAAGTCCAGAGAGCAGAACCACACGCGGCTCCAAGGATGGTATTATCTGAGCCAGAGTGACCATCCTGAAGGTTCGAGACCTTAGGAACTTGTTTAGGTCGTGTAGGTCGAGAATGGGCGCCAGCCCCTGCCCGCTGAACCAGGAAGTACCTGGACACAAACCCTGGGTCTGAAGGAGGGTCCACCACCTCTCTTATCACCTCCTTCTGGAGGAGGAGAGCGATGTCGGCTCGACGAGCCGCCAGTGAGGCTGGGGATCCCGAAGCCCCCCGAGGGGCGACGGCTCTGAAGGGTGGTGCCTGCTCGAATTCCAGAGGCAGGCCTCTTCCCACCACCTCCAAGACCCACCTGTCCGTGGAAACAGCGGACCAGGCGGAACGGAAGTGCCGGAGCCGTCCCCCCACGGGGGGACCCAGGGATAAGGTGACGGGAATGGGGGCGACACCCCTCAGCCCGTGCCACTGGGCAGGCTTGGAGGAGGGACTGGCCGAGGGACCTCCTGGGCCTTTTCCTCCCTGCCTCCTGTTAGAGGAAGCCGGCGGCTTGGGTTTGGGATGCCAAGGCTGAGCCTGCTGGCCCGGACGTTGCTGGGCCGGGCGCGCCTTGGGCACAGAAGGACGAAAGGGCTTAGGCTGTGGTTTGCGCCTTGTCCTTCTGAGCGGAAGAGACAGAGTCCAAGGTAGCACTGGACTTCTCGATCCTCTGCAGGTGACCTTCCACCCCAGGGCCGAAGAGGTCAGTCCCAAAAAAGGGGACATCCGCCAACTTGTGCTGGGTATCCGAAGTAAAGGTGGATATCCTCAGCCAAGCCCGCCGACGCATAGCCACTGCGGCCGCCACAGATCTGGCACATGAGTCCCCTATATCCGAAGCAGTCTGGAGCTGCTGTTTGGCCACTGCCCTACCCTGGTCCCGCACCTGCTTAACCGTAGTCTGCAGATCGGCGGGAAGATGAGGGATGACCTCATCCAGGGAGCCCAACAGGGCATGAGAAAAATGTGCCATAAGGACGGCCGAACTGGCCTGACGAAGGCCGAGAGAGGACGCAGCGTAGACTTTTCGCCCGACATAGTCCAATTTCTTGGACTAGTCAGGAGGTTTGTCCACATCCCTGGCGTTGCCGGCGCGCCTGAAAACGCTGTCGGTAACCAACCCCTCAGCAGAGGGGTGTTCCGAAAAACCGGACAAGGAACCAGTAGGGACCGCATACTTCCTGGCCATCCTGGCCGGCGCGAGGGCAGGAAGCAGGGCGCCGCAAAGCTCCAGTGCCGGCCCACTATGGCCTCGGCCACCGCAAAGGCCTCCGCCGGAGAATCCCTCGGTCCAGAATCTCCGTGAGGGGATACCTGGCCGCTTTGAACGGGTTCGAGCTCCATCCCGTGGACTCCGAGATGAGCCGGTAGTCCTAGGAAGGACGACGGGCTATCGCCCATTGACTGACCTCCTGAAGACCCAAGTCCAGTCGCTTGGAGAAAAGGAGGAATCATCTTCGGACTCGGAAGAGTCCTCAAGAGCTGCCTCTGGCCTGAGCCACCCTTCACCTGCAGAGGTCGATCGGGAGTGAGGGTAACTCGACAGCCGATGGGTTAGACCCTCAGCCACCGGGAATCCTTGGTCGGAGCCCCAATTGGTGGCTGTGGAGGCGGGAGGTTCCACCGAATCGTGGAGCAGCTGGTTTTGGCCGAACAACCGCCTGGGTATAGGCCTCGGATAAGTCGAGGGTTGTGTCGGCCCCGGTGACAGCCATTTCAATGGCCGGGAAGGCGACGGGTCGGCTTATCTCCCGGCCAGGAGGAGCTGTTGCAACATAAGGTCTCGTGACAGTCGACGCACTTACGCCAAGCCTCCTCATCCGAGGAGGAGGACGAGCGCGACGCCGCCATCATGGGTGCCGAGACCCCGAGGACCGCCGGCGACGGTGGGATCGGCTGACCGCCAAGAGGTGTCGCCGGAACCGGCACTCCTTCGCCCGGATGGTGCATCCGAGGTTCGGAACCGGAGGCACAGTCGAGCCCACGGGATTCTCAACTCCTCCCGGGAACCGGGAGAGGGGAATTCGGCTGCTAAAGGCGACAGCCTGTCAATGGGTCGAGAAAAATCTCGACTTAATCGGGTGGGAGTCTCGGGTCAACTGACCGGGATCGGGACACCGTGAGGCCAGTGGCCGGCCGACGTGTCGGATCAAGCCGCATGGCTCACTGCCCGGAGAGGGACCTTCCGCCTCCCAAGAGCGCCGACGGAGGGACTCTACCCTTGTCCCTCTTTCTGGACCGAGAATAAGGTCCCGCTAACGAGGCCCTTCTCCTTTAGTGAAGGGACAGACAAAGCTCCTTAAAAGAAGCCGGTAAGAAGAGCCCAGAGAGAGCGGGATAAATGCCGCGGTCGGAAGATATCACCAAGCCGCCTCCTCTTCGAGGGCGACCATCCGCCGAGCTGATCCGCCGAGCGCCACAAGGACACCGCCAACCGGGCCTCCTTGGACTTCACCGAGGGAAACGCTCTCGACGGCCCAGTTGTAATCGGGCAGCACGGTCTTCGAGGACGTAGGGCCGAGAAAGATGAGCACAGGTCGAAGCCTGCGGGTCGTGCCTCAAGGCCTAAGCAGTAGACACACGTGAGTGTGGATCCGTCTGCACATCTTCGACTCGCATGGGCATCTCCAAAATCCGGGAGTCGATTTGTCCATCGCAGCATGAGGGATAAGACTAAGTCTTTTTGCAAAAATTTTATTTTTAAACCTGCAAACGGAGAAATAGGAACTAGTCTCAAACGCAGAGCGTTAAGGAGGGAACCTGAGCCCAAGCGAAGGAAGATCTACGGCCATGGCGGAGCCGAGTTATACCACCCGGTGGGTGGGAGGAGCAAGCTTGAAGACCTTCCGGCAAGATTTAAAGCGGCAAGGATACCTGCCAATGAGTGTGGATGAACAACATATCCATGTCCCTAGAAACAGCAGTTATAATGTGGTAAAAGGCACCATAACGACAGTACAAAAGAAATTGTTAAGCAGGTCACAACACCCTAAATATGGGCTACAAAGTTCAGCGCAGGATATTGTTCAGTCATTGGGATCTAAATCCGAATCCTCTGCCTCTCACCCCTCCTTATTCCCCCGGAGGTCTTCTAGAAGTTTTGATGCGAAAGCCACAGCAGCCTCGGGATCTGTTAGAATGTGGGTTTTATTCGCATGTCGAATTTGTAGCCGAGCAGGAAACTGGAGTTGTGCAGAGATACCGTTTTCTAAAAGGAGTTTCTTTGTCTCCTGTAGAGCTTTTTTCTAGTTTGGTTTTGAGGAGATGTCAGGAAACATAGCGATCTTACTGCCCTCCCAGACAAGATCTCCTCGCTGACGAGCCACCTGTAACAATAGGATCTGAGCCTCCGGGTTCCAGAGTGTCACTATGGCTGTGAGAGGGCACTCCCCAGCAGAACTCCGTTGCCTGGCCCTGACTGGAATGGCAAAGGCCTTTGTAACAGAAACCCCGGAGTCTTCAGGTAACAAGCCCAAATCTTTAAAGATCAGTCGGTGAACCGCTGGTAAAAGTTCTGTTTTCCCCGCCAAACGGGGCGGAAATCCAACAATGCAGACATTTGCCTGTCTTTGAGCGTTTTCTAGCGACTCTATTTTAGAGCTCAAAAAGTAAAAGTCCTTAACAAATGTCGCATTCGTCTCTCGCTGGCGATCCCTTTCTGAATTAATCTCAGTTATGTGGGAGGCATTTGCCTGTACCCGAGTCTCTAGCTCTGTTATACGAGACTCCATTGCAACAAGCCGCCGATTTGTGTCTTCTCCAGTTGTCTGGATTTTTTCGAGGACAGCCATAAGTTGAGGATTCAGGGTCTCCACTGGCCTAGCATCCGAGAGCGTGGGCAGCCCACCTCTTGGGCCCGAAGCAGATGAAAGGTAGGAATCGATATGGTGCGCCGAATGTTTGTCTTTTTTAGGACCCATCCTTTGATTAGGAAAGTATTCAGCAATCAGTAACCATCACATTTGCCAGGTTAACTTTCACCAGTTCAGTAAAAATTATTGTTAATTGCCCATTCGAACTGCTGCTTACAGGAAAAACGTTCACCATGTTGAAAGCTCCACAGTGCCCCCAGTACCTTACCCTTCTTGACCAAGATCAGGTCAGAGCGTGCAGGAAGTCGCTTCGGGAGCGGAGGCGGAGGAGATCTAGGTACTAGAACTGGCGGGGCCAGTCTAGGGCTACCAGACTCACCTGCGCCTTGAGAAGCACCTTGTGGCACAAGAGAAATGGAAGGAAGGCGTAGAAGAGGCAGAGGGTCCACAGCCTTGAGAAGGCATCCCTCTGCAGCATGCCCTGCTGAAGGGGGCAGGCATGAAACAGTCTCAGCTTCACGCTCTCCTTGGGGGCAAACAGGTCCACCTGAGGGGTGCCCCAATGGGAGAATAGATCTTGAACTACCTCCGGCAGGAGAGACTACTCGTGAGATGCAGCGCCTATACAGCTGAGGGCATTGGCCAGACTGTTAGAGGCTCCTGCCACGTAGATGTCTAGGAAATCCGCCTCCAGGCTGATCATGAGACACCAAATGCAGAGAGCTTCCTTGCACAGAGGCAAGGAGTGCGTCCTGCCTCGACGGTTGAGATAGTACATGGTCATGGTGTTGTCCGTCCGGACCCGAACCACCTGACCCCGTACAAATGGAGCAAAGGCTGTGAGGGCTAGCAGTACCACTCGAAGCTCCAGCAGGTTGATGTGGCATTCAGACTCGAGGGGGCCAGAGGCAGTGGGCCCGGAGCTCCCCCAGATGGGCACCCCAACCCATTAAAGAGGCGGTCGTAAAGTATGACCCGTCAGCTCGGGGCAGATGAACGGGATACCCTCCTGCAGATGAGCTGGGACGAGCCACCACTGCAGGCCATCCC
Organism: Neoceratodus forsteri; assembly: GCA_016271365.2. Taxonomy (NCBI): domain Eukaryota; kingdom Metazoa; phylum Chordata; order Ceratodontiformes; family Ceratodontidae; genus Neoceratodus; species Neoceratodus forsteri. Next base: position 682,319,200 of record CM028131.1, on the reverse strand, counting down.
ACTGAGACCTCTGGCTGGCCAGCCTCCATTGCAGGGGCCACATATGCCAGTGGGCCTAATGGACCACGCTGGTGCAAGCTGCCATGAGACCCAGAAGGTGCAGAAGTCCCAGGCGGAGTGCAACTGCCCGACCAGAAATGATTGGGCAAAGGAGGAAAGGACCTTGGCCCTGTCCGCCAGGAGCTGGGCTTTGGCTCAAAGAGAGTCGAGCTCTGCCCAGATGAACTAAATCACCTGCAATGGCACGAATTCCGATTTGGCCTCGTTGATCAGGAGACCAATTTGAGAGCAGACCTGGAGGGCCAGATCTCTGGACCACTCCACCTCCAACCTGGAGGGGGCTGCTATCAGCCAATCGTCCAGGTAAGGGTACACCCGAACCCCTCGGTGCCGCAGGAATGCTGTCACCACTGCCATGCATTTGGTGAAGACCCTGGGAGCTGGAGAAAGGATGAAGGGCATGGCCCAGAACTCTTAAGAGAGATCCCTCTGCTCTGAAGCGGAGGATTCGCCGCTGTGACGGAAGGATTGGGACGTGAAAGAACATGTCCTGGAGATCCAAAGAGCAAAACCACACGCCTAGTTCCAAGGATGGTATGATCTGAGCCAGAGTGACCATCCTGAAGGTGCATGGCCTTAGAAACTTGTTCAGGTTGTGCAGATAAGAGAATGGGGAGCCAGCCCCCTGTCTGTTTTGGGACCACAGAAGTACCTGGACACAAACCCTGGGCTTGGAGGAGGATCCGCCACCTTGCTGTATCATCTCCTTTTGGAGAAGCAGAGCTATGTCGGCTTGATGAGCCAAGAGAGGCTGCGGAACCAGACCCCCCCCCCACCCCCGAGGGGTGACGACTCGATAGAGAGGGGTCCGCTCGAATTCCTGAGGCAGACCCCTGCCAACCACTTCCAGCACCCAACGGTCCATGGTGATAGCGGACCAGGCAGAAAGGAAGTGGCTCAGCCGTCCCCCCCATGGGGGGACCCAGGGGAGGAGTGACGAGGTTGGGGGTGGCACCCCTCAAGGAGCTGCCTAGACCATTCCCCCCAGGCTTCCTGTTGGAGGAAGCAGCAGGCTTGGCCTTGGGGTGAAGCGTGAGCCTGCTGCCCCTGTTGCTGGTGCTGCTGGAAGGGTGAATGGGCTTACGCTGTTGCTGGCGGCCTGTGTCTTTCTGGGCAGACGTGACAGAGTCCAAGGTGTCGTTGGACTTAGATCCTCTGAAGATGGCCCTCCACCCCAGGCCCGAACAAGTCTGTGTCCAAGAAGAAAAAATTACTCACCTTAGTAATGTTGTTTCTTCTAATGGAGTCTTGCCATATTATGACATATGCAGTATGACCGCAGGTTAGAACTGCTCTGGAGGTGAAAGAGTTTACTTACCATGCAGAGCATGGAACCTTGAGCGAGAGTTCGGCTGAACACTCTGTCTGCTGTAGCTCAAACTTAAACTGTCACATCTTTACGAGCAAAAATTCACTAAGGTTCTGTGTGGAAGCCGTAAACCTACACTAGCCCACTGGCTACTAACTACAAAAAACACATTTTTGTTCTTGATCCCAAAACAAAGAATCAAGTCAGGGGATTCAAGAAAGAAAAAATAAAGCACAACACCTAAGCACCCCAAGGAAAGGTGAAAATAAAGTGGGCATCTATGAAGTGCCAACGTTGCACTGCCCACCCACAACCCAAAAGTAGAGGTTCTGTGAGAGGCAGGCTGGGGGGAGGTCATAATATAGCAAGACTCCATTAGAAAAAACAACATCACTAAGGCGAGTAATTTTTTCTTCAAACATGAAATCTTGCTATATTATGACATATGCAGATTACACAGCAGTACCTCCATGGAGGAGGGACAGAACCTACTTAGGAAATAGGCTCTGAAGCACAGCTGTAAATAAATCGAGCATCACTCCTAGCCTGGATATCCAGGGAGTAATGCTTAGTAAAAGTGTAAACTGTTTTCCAGGTAGCTGCTTGACATATCTCTAGGATAGGGGTGGCCCTGGCAGCAGCCAGAGACGCAGCTGTACCTCTGGTAGAGTGAGCCCTCAGGCCTGAGGGAGGAATCTTACCCAGTTTTTCATAGCAAAATTGGATATAAGAGACAATCCACCTGGCAATGGATCTTTTAGCGGCAGGTTCTCCTTTACCAACCTCACCATAAGTGAGGAACAATTGGAGGGATTCAAAGCTGTGACCCTTGGTACGTTCTAAATAGCAACTGAGGGCTCTTTTGACATCTAAACTGTGCAATCTCCTCTCGCCAGAGGAGGAATGGTCAGTGACATGGATTGATTAAGGTGGAAGTCTGAAACCACCCTAAGCAAAAACTTTCTGTTAGTCCCGAGGACCACCTTATCTCTGTGAAAGGAGATAAAAATCAGGCTCCACTGACAATGCAGCTCACTTATGCGCCTGGCAGAAGTGATGGCTACCAGAAACACAATTTTCCAAGTCAAGTACTTAAGCTCTGCTGAAGACAATGGCTCAAAAGGGGGTTGCATAAGCTGGGCAATGCAAATATTAAGATCCCAAGCAGGGGCAGAGTCCCTGAATGGAGGGTTGGTGTGAAGCAACCCTTTAAAAAACTTAGAGAATACAGGGTGAGGTGAAAAAGAAGAGGGCTTATCTGCTGATAAGAAAACAGACACGGCTGCCATGTGCACTTTTAGGGTAGCTGGTCTCAGCCCCAAAGAATTCAAATGCACCAAATAATCCAGGATCGTGGGCACGTCAGCAGATTCTGGTGGAACATGCTTGCCAGCGCACCATATGGAAAATCTCTTCCATTTTGAATTATACGTAGCCCTAGTGGAAGGCTTTCTAGAGGCCTTCAAGATATCCAATACACCTTGGGAAAGGTGTAGGTCAGCAAACTCTAACTCTTCAAGAGCCAAGCCTTGAGATTGAGAGATTTGAGGTTCGGATACCAAACTCTCCCCTGGGCACAGGTTGTGATTCCTGGGAAGACACAGGGGAAGGTGGACTGCTAAGGACATGAGGAGTGGGTATCAGGGCTGTCTGGCCCAATCAGGATCATCTTGCAGGGTTGAGATCTGATTTTGACTAGCACCTTGAAGAGAAGAGGGAAGGGGGGGGGGAGCACAGAGAAACTTCCCTTCCCAACTGAGTAGGAAGGCATCCAGAGGGACTGAGCCAAACACTGGGGGCCTGTAGCAAAAAAGGGGAAGTTGGTGATTGTCTGGGGCTGCAAAGAGATCTATCTGCGGGGTGCCCCATCTGGCAAATACTATCTCCAGTACTAAGGGGTCCAGTGCCCATTCGTGATGGCCCTGGGAAATCCTGCTGAGAGCATCCGCTAGGATATTGTCCTTGCCTGGGAGGTCAACTGCCATGAGGAAGGCATTCAGGGAATAAGCCAGAGACCACAACTTCATTGCTTCGGTGCACAAGGCCATAGACCGAGTGCCTCCTTGCTTGTTGATGTACCACATTGTAGTGGTATTGTCTGTTCTGACCTGAACAACCTTGTTCTGAACAGATGTGGAAAAAAAACCTGGAGTGCTAGAAAAACTGCTCTGAGTTCCTACACATTGATGTGGAGCAGAGATTCCTGAGGGGACCACAACCCCTGGGTAGTAAGGTCGCCCATGTGAGCTCCCCACCCCAAGAGGGATGCATCTGTAGTAAGGGTCAAGGAGTGAGACTGGGGAGTGAAGGGAACCCCCCGTCTCAGATTGCTCTGGTCCTGCCACCACTGAAGGGCCTGGATCAGGGTTCGAGTCACTGGGATCAATTTGGTTACAGGGTCTGTCCTCAGAGACCAAAAGGCTCTCAAATGGAACTGGATGTCCCTCATCTGAAATCTTGCTCCCTGCACTACTGCTGTAGAAGCAGCCATGTGCCCCGGGAGCTGTAGAAAATGCCTTGCTGGTCGAGAGGCCTGCAGGGTGAAGGAGGCCAGAGAGACAAAGGTCCTTGTTCTTTCCAGAGGGAGGAAGGCTCTGGCCTCTTTTGTGTTCAGTTCTGCGCCTATGAAGGTGAGAAGCTGGACAGGCTCTAGAACTGACTTTGGAAGATTGAGAAGGAAACCTAGAGATGTGAGCAGTTGCTGAGTTACCTGAAGGTATAGTTTGACCTGGTCTGGGGACTGGCCTACAATGAGCCAGTCGTCCAGATAAGGAAAGATGGCAATCTTTTGCCTTAAGTGGGCAACTGCTACTGCCAGGCATTTTGTGAACACCCTCAGGGCCGAGGTGAGGCCGAAGGGCATTGCTCTGAACTGGTAATGGCCTGAGGGCAGTTCGAATATGAGGTACTTTCGATGGGAGCTTCTGATAAGAACATGGAAGTAGGCATCCTTGAGGTCCAGGGAGGCTAGCCAGTCCCCTGGCCTTAAAGAGGGTAAAATAATTCCCACCGTCACCATTTTGAATTTTGGTTTTAAAAGGTGTTTGTTTAAATACCGGACATCCAGGATGGGCCGCCATTCTCCTGTCTTTTTTTGGGGTAAGGAAGTACCTGGAGTACAACCCTTTGCCCTGGTGTAGGGAAGGAACCCTTTCCACAGCTCTGAGAGCCAGGAGGGTGGAAACTTCCGTTTCTAGGGCAAATGCCTCTGATGGATTTGCAGGTGGAAAGGACCTGGCTCTCATCTTTGGAAATTTCTTGAAGCTGAGAACCAGTCCCTGGCTTACTACTTCCAGGACCCACTTGTCTGATGTTAAAGACTTACAGTCCTGGACAAAGTAAGCCAGCCTGCCCCCTACCGGTAGTGGAGAATCAGCCCTGGCCACCCCATCAGGGAGCTTGCTTGGCAGGGGCTTTGGGCTGAGGGGTAGAAACAGGCTTACTTGTACCCCGTCTGCCTCTCCCTCTAAAGAACCCCCTCTGGGCATAAGCAGAAGAGGCGGCCTGGGTTTGGTAAAAAGGCCTGCCCCTGCCATGCTGTCTTTGAGGAGTGGCTTGCCTTTCTTTGGCCTGTGCACTCCTATAGGTGGTCCTATATTCATCCATTTTCTTCATATAATTCTCTGTCTGCTCCCCAAACAGAGAATTGCCCACAACAGGAAAATCCATGGCCTTAGACTGGGTATCCTGTGACAGGGTAGTACATCTGAGCCAAGCCATTCTGCGAAGAGCCACAGATGGAGCCATGACCCTTGATGAGACATCATTAGAGTCTACTGCAGCATGAAATTGCACCTTGGATGCCTCAATACCATCTGCAGCCACCTATTCCAGCTCCCTGGCAAACTGGTCAGGGGCCTGTTTTGCTAGGGCCAGCACAGTATCTCATCTGGATTTCTGGTACCTAGCAGCATAAACCATATAGCTTGCCTGTCTGAGTCCTAAAGATGCTGCCATGTACAGTTTCTTTGCCATGGCATCCATCCTCCTGGAGTCCTTTTCAGGAGGGTGAGAGGCTAGAGGAATATTTGCCTTGTCAGGCAGCAGCCTGCACTACCCCCACATGGCTGCATTGCTGAGTGAGGAACTCCGTATCAGAGCCTGATAAAGCATACCTCTTGTCCATCCTTTTATCCACAGAGAGGATAGAATGAGGAGTTTCTAGAATTTTTACTGTCTGTTTCCTAAAAGATTTGTGCAAGGGAATAGACAGTCTCCTAGACTCTGGAATATCCATCATTTCTACATAATCAGGCTCTTCCTGGTCATCAACAGCTTCCTCAACAGGGAGTTGGAGTTTTTCAGCAACTTTCTTATAGAACATAAAATGAGAAGGGGACTCCGACAGCCTGGGGGGGGAGAGAGAACCCCCAACGGTCTGTCTGGAGAGATGTCCGGTTCAATGGGCACATCCAGATCTTCCAAATCACATTTACTATCCTCATACTCCTCCTCCCCTTCCTCCGGTTCATAAAAATCAAAATCAAAATCTTGAACCGGTGGAACCGACTGAAGCGAACGCTTCCCTGATGGTGTCGGTTCGGACGAAACCGGGGAAAGAGACTAGACAATTTTAATTGCTTTAGCTATTTCCTCAGCTGTTGGAGAAAGAACTTTTGGACTAGCTGACTTTCTAGTCCTTTTAGTTGAACCGGCTCCTCAGAGCTGGCTCTTCGTTGCCGAGTACGCATCCCTGGTCAGAGGGGCACTCCCTCGGTCGTTGAAACCGAACCGGCTGGCCATCCGGGTCAGCGGACTTTTTGGCCTCCCTTTCCCTGAGCCTACCAACTCTCTCTTCCATGGTGGCAGCAGGAAAATACTTACAAATCTGGCAGTCTGCATTGAGGTGGTCAAACCCCAGACAATATACACAGGTGCCTTAGCCTTAGCAAAGGCTTCCCCACAGAGGCCACAGTGCTGAAACCCAGTGGGCCCGGTTTTTCTTTTGGGTTTCTCAGACATAGTGCAGCCTAACCAAACTTGCCCGTTAGTGGCAATCCGCCAAGCAAGACTCTCTTAGCGGTTCTGCGTCCGCGGGTGCGTGGAAAAAAAGCGTAATGAAATCTGTTTTTTTTTAGAACCGATAAGAACCGGAACCGCACTCTAAAGGACTAGAAAGTAATTTTTATAACAACCTGATCGGTTCAAACCGAACCGAAAAAGACATTTACAAATTCCACACAGAAAAGATAAATGTAGGCCTATCTATTACTTACAATACCACAGACAGAGCTGAACCGACCGGTTGCGGTTTAATTTCGGTCAAAAAAACCGAAAAAAATAAAACTTTTAACTGACAAATGAACCGAGCAGAAGGAGAAATCTCCGGAGCGACTGTTCAGTGAGGCGGAGTAAAGAATCTGACAGTTTAAGTTTGAGCTACAACAGACAGAGTGTTCAACCGAGCTCGTGCCCAAGGTTCCATGCTCTGCATGGAAAGTTCTCTTTCACCTCCGGAGCAGTTCTAACCTGCGGTCATACTGTATATGTCATAATATAGCAAGACTTCATGTTGTTTGAAGGGGGAGTCTGCCAGCCTGTGCTGGGTATCCACCGTGAAGGTTGAGATCATCAGCCATCCCCCGGTTCAGGGTCCTTGACCGGGGACTTTGGCTCGGGAGGCTGAGGCAAGTCCTCGGTAACCACTGGGGATACCAGTGAAAGAGAGTTATCTGCTTCTCCAGTCGACAACCCAACGGGTCGAGAAAAATCTCGACCGCATCGACTGGTGTCTCACCCGGCCTTAGCTGCAACCTCGACAGAAGTAGATTGCAGACGCTCCGGGGAGCGAGATCTCTCCCGCTCCCATGAACGTAGATGGTGGGACTTACCTTTCGGTTCCTTTTTCTTAGACCTACTGAAGTGAGTCCCTGAGGGCACCTCTCCTTTGGTGGAGAGGGACTGACAAAGCTTCTTAAAGGAAGCAGTATAGGAGGAGCTCAAGGAGAGTGGAATAAACGCAGAGGAAGAAGATGTGGCCTGGGTCACCTCCTCCTCGAGGGCGATTAACTGCTCCAGCTGCTCCGCAGAGCCCGCAGCCGTGGACAACACCCAATGGGCCTCCTTACACTTCACCTGCAGAAACAGTTTTTTTGGGCGCCCCAGTTGAAGTCGGGCAGCGCGGTCTTCCAGAACCGAACCCGAAAAAGACTTGCAGAGATCCCAGGCCTGCAGATCATGGGCAAGCCCCAGGCAGTAGATGGACGAGGCGTGCGGGTCAGTCCGAGACATCTGCCCACAAGGGCACCGACGGAAGCCGGGAGTAGATTTTGAATCCATTGCAGCTGCGAAGAAAGGAGAAGACTCAAGTCTTGTACATGTTAAGATGATTTTCGGTAAAACCGAAGGTTTAGGATCCAGGCCTAAAGTCACAAGCATGCTAAGGAGGGAACCAGAGCTTCCAAGTGGTAAGGAAGATCAGGCGTCATGCGGCGGAGCCGAGGGTTTTACCACCCGGTTGGGTGGGAGGAGCCAGCTTGAAGACTTTCCGACCCATCTTAAAGCAGCAAGGAACCTGCCAGACAGTGTGGACTGAACATCATATCCATGTCCCTAGAATAGTTTCCCCTAGTAGGTCTGGTTATCAACAGGTCCAGATTATGCTAGATGGTACATTCAATGAATCAGTTTTCTAAATGACTGCTACTGTCCAAAGAGTCCCAGTTTATATCTGGGAAATTAAAATCACCCATCAATATAGTATCATTGGTTAATTTTTGTTCAAGATAGTTTAAAAATTGATTGCCTTCTTTGCTTAGTCCTGGCAGTCTGTAACCTAATCCAAATGTAAGATTTTTACTGGCTAGTTTAATTTGTGCCCAAATAATCGCATTAGTCTCACTAGAATTGTTTAATTCATATGGCCTCAGATTCTCATTTATGTATATTACAACACCCCCTCCTCTTCTATCCTTCCTATTTTTTTCTGTATTTTAGTGTAGCCTTTTATGTTAGTATTTCAGTAGCAAGCATTTAAACTAGCCATGGGGGGAGACACTGAAGAGAAGAGAAAGCCTAGCCGCCCCCCACCCAAAAAAAATAAATTCAGGGTAATTAGTGAGGTAAACACCAAAATAGGGCAGTCGATAGGGAGAAGGGCAGGGGTAAATGGAGAAAGACAAAGGCAGTAGGGACAGGGATGGGGCAAAAAGAAATAAAGCCATAAAAAAAATGGAGGGTAATGAGTACCAATCCCTGTAGTCTAGGTAAAATGCTCCCTGAAATGGTGGCCTTGATGGAAGAGGGATGACTGAATATTGTGTCAGTCACAGAAACATGGTACACAGAGAATCATGACTGGGATGTCAACATACCAGGGTACACTATCTACAGGAGGGACAGGGAGGGAAGAGGAGGAGGAGTAGCTCTCTATGTAAGGGAAGGGATCAAAGCAACAGAACTAAAGGGTAAACATGGAGAAGAGAATAGGAGGCACTGTGGGTCACCCTGGACACGTTGGACCTGCCTGGCGCTGACATCGGGAGGAGCAGCCCAGGAGTGGTGAAGCCCGGAGACCAGCCCAGGAGAGAGAAAGAGGGATACTGCTCTTCTGGAGAGGTTCCAGAGGAGGGTGACCAGGATGATATTAGGTGTAGGGGAAAAGCCCTATGGGGAAAGACTAGAGGAGCTCAACCTGTACTCTGAGGACAGGAGGAACAAAGCGGATAGGATTGAGGTCTTCAAATATCTCAAGGGAATGAAAAGGGTAAACCTAGAGGGGTACTTCAGCTGAGGGAGAAAGGGACCACCAGCGGACACTAACTGATGCTCGTCAGGGGGAGGCCAAGGGGGAAAACAAGGAGATGCTACTTCACCGAGTGTGCTGGAGCCTTGGAATGTGCTGCCCGAGGAGCTGGTGGCTGTTACAACTGTGGAGGGGTTCAAGAAGGGCTAGAATAGGTATAGGGGAACAGTTCCTGCCAGAACCCCACTAGGGGTTGGGGTAGGGGGATCTTGTAGGGAGGGCTATAACGGTGCCATGGGTAGGTACCAATCCCTGAGCAGACTCGATATACCATGGGGCCTAATCTGCTGGCTATTTAGCATGTTAGAATTGTGGCAGCATCAACTAGATGAGCCGTTTTGGACAGCTACATATGTTTACTGGCTTATGGATGTTAATGTTGGGCTATGTGTGGTAGTCTGTGCCCCAGGTGTGGCGTGCTTATCTCATCTAGGCTGCTAGTGAGAAGATTCTGAAGGATCTAGAGAAGTGCAGGTATGCTGTTGTGGGATAATGCACGGTTGTGTGATGTCTTTGTAAACCAGGGAGCACAATTTTTCACCCCCCCCCACCCATTTTGTAAATGTGTATATACAGTGTATTCCCATTTATCAATGTATCTGCATACAAGGGTACATAATAGGGACCTTGTGGAACATACGATTTATTTTCAGTCGTGTGGTTTGCCCTTGGGTAACCTCAGAGTGACATGGTTACCCAGGGTCAAACCGCACCAGTGAAGGTGGGTCACGTATTCAACAATGTCTCTGTGTTTTTCATTTATGCAGTAGATGGGGTCCTTGTGTTATTTTGTTTTTAGATTTTAATTTTTTTTTTTTACTCAATAAAATATATGGGACTTTCTGGTGAAGACTCTTTCCATGTTATTTGTGCCCTGTTGCTATGGGTGTTGCTAAGGAGAAGCTGTCATGATGCTGATGCTGCAGTGTAGTTGGTGTTGGGTCAGTTTTTTAGCATGCCAATGTAACCCCCGTTACCCAGGGTTACTAGAATCCCGTAAGACCTAGTGGTAGGCAGGGAAGGCAGCTCGTGAAACTCCAGTTAAATGGATTTTACACTGTCTCACTCTGTTCTCAGTCTCAGCGAAGACTGAGGGGTGACATCTCCATAGAACTCTGGCATCTGCATGAGCCACACTGCAGTGCTGCAGCTGGAAGTCAGGATAGAATGTTGGGGATTTTGAACAGTGTGTGTGCAGTCTTGGTGAGAGACAGCAGCACAGCAGTCTGTGTGCAGGCTCTCAGAGCTTTAAGCTCCGTTTTAGAGCCACTGTTAAGAAGGTGCGTGTTTCGGTTCAAATGGCTTGCCCGTGAGCTTAGCCAATACCAGCAGTAGATCCCACAGAGGTGGAGGTTCTCGCACCAGAGGGATATGTGATCAAGGGCCTTTGAAAAACGCCCACCACCTTCTCCCTCTGCCACCGACTGCTTCCCGCCCCGCCTGCAAGCAGAGATGCTGCCAGGTGCACCTATTACTGTCATCGACCGAAGCCCTAGCTGAGAAAGGGACCACAGGTAGTCCAGAATGCTTGCCAAGGAACAGGAGGAAGGGTCCAACCCCTTTCCCTGACACCAAATGGAGAATCTCTTCCATTTGAAGGCATAGCACTTCCTGGTCGAATCCTTACGGGAAGCCTCAACAACGTTGAGGACCTCGTCGGAAAGACCTAAGGCCTGGAACTCTAGCCGCTCAGGAACCAGTCAGTCAGGTGCAGGGATTGACGGTTCGGATGGAATACCTTCCCCTGATTGACAGAGATCAGGTCCGGGCGGGCTGGAAGCCACCTAGGGAGCCTGGAGCTGAGGCGGCGGAGATCTGCATACCAGAACTGGTGGGGCCAGTCTGGGGCTACCAGAATCACCTGCGCCTTGTCCCTCCTCGCCTTGAGAAGCACCTTGTGTATCAAGGGAAATGGGGGAAGGCGTAGATGAGGCCCGGGGTCCATGGCCTCCAGAAGGCATCCCTCTGCAGCGAGCCCTGCTGGGGTGGGCATGAAACAGCCTCAGCTTCGCATTCTCCCTGGAGGCAAACAGGTCCACCTGAGGCATGCCCCAGTGGGAGAACAGATCTTGTACTACCTCCGGCAGGAGAGAACACTCGTGGGCCGCAGCTCCTATCCGGCTTAGGGCATCGGCCAGAATGTTGGAGGCTCCAGCCACATGGATGGCAAAGAGATCCGCCTCCAGGCTGCACACGAGGGACCAAGTGCAGAGAGCTTCCCTGCACAGAGACATGGAGCGCATCCCGCCCTGGCGGTTTAGGTAGTACATGGTCATTGTATTGTCCGTCTGGACCTGGATCACTTAACCCCGTACAAACAAAGCGAAGGTGGTGAGGGCTAGACGAACCGCTCGAAGCTCCAGCAGGTTGATGTGGCATCAGGACTCCCAAGGGGACCAGAGGCTGTGCGCTCTGTGCTCCCCAACCCATCAGAGGCGGTCGAAAGAGAGACTGTCGGCTCGGGGCAGACAAACAGGATGCCCTCCTGCAGATGGGCTGGAACAATCCACCACTGGAGAGCGTTCCACATCTCCTGGGTCACTGTCACTGGCTGATCCAAAGGACCGGAGCGCTGTGACCATTGGCTGGCCAGTCCCCACTGTAGGGGGTGCATGTGCCAATGGGCGCAACGGACCATGCTGGTACAGGCTGCCATGAGTTCCAGGAGGCGCAGGAAGTCCCGGGCAGGGTGCAAGTGCCCAACCGGAAATGACTGGGCAAAGGAGGAAAGAACCTCGGCCCTGTCCGCTGGGAGCCGTGCTCTGGCTTGCAAAAAGTCGAGCTCTGCCCCGATGAATTGGATCACCTACTTTGGCACGAGTTCCAACTTGGCCTCGTTGATGAGGAGGCCAACTTGAGAGCAAATCTGGAGGGCCGGATCCCTGGACTGCTCCACCTCCGGTCTGGAGGAGGCCGCAATCAGCCAGTCGTCCAGGTAGGGGTACACCCGGACCCTTCGGCGCCACAGGAATGCTGTCACCACTGCCATGCATTTGGTGAAGATCCTGGGAGCTAGAGAAAGGCCGAAGGGCATGGCCCGGAACTCGTAGAGGGACCCCTCTGCTCTGAAGTGGAGAAATCGCTGGTGGGACAGATGGATTGGGACGTGAAAGAACACGTCCTGGTGGTCCAGAGAACAGAACCACATGCCTCGTTCCAAGGATGGAATGATCTAAGCCAGAGTGACCATCCTGAAGGTTCGAGATCTTAGGAACCTGTTCAGGTCGTGCAGGTGTAGAATGGGGCGCCAGCCCCCCGTCCGTTTCGGGACCAGGAAGTACCTGGACACAAACCCTGGGTCTGGTGGAGGATCCGCCACCTTCCTGATCACCTCCTTTTGGAGGAGCAAGGCAATGTCGGCTTGACGGGCCAACAGAGGCTGCGGACCCCATAACCCCCCCCCCCCGTGGGGAGATGGCTCAGAAGGGCAGGGCCTGCTCGAACTCCAGAGGCAGACCCTTTCCTACCACTTCCAACACCCAACGGTCCATGGTGATAGCGGACCAGGCGGAAAGAGAGTGACGGAGCCGTCCCCCCACAGGGGGGAACCCTGGGGGAAGACACCCCTCAACCCGTCACTGGGCAGGCTTTGAGGAAGGATCGACCGAGGGACCTCCTGGGCCTTTTCCTCCCCGCTTCCTGTTGGAGGAAGCTGCAGGCTTGGCTTTGGGGTGCCAAGTGCGAGCCTGCTGGCCTTGATGCTGGTGTTGCTGGGCCGGATGTGCCGCAGGGGCAGAAGGGCGAAAGGACTTATGCTGCTGTCGTCGGCCTTTGTCCTTCTGGGCAGACATGACTGAGTCCAAGGTGGCACTGGACTTTTCAATTCTCTGGAGGTGGCCCTCCACCCAAGGCCCGAACAAGTCGGTACCCAGGAAGGGGACATCTGCCAACTTGTACTGGGTATCAGCTGTAAAGGTGGAGATCCGCAGCCAAGCTCTGCGGTGCATGGCCACTGCGGCCGCTACTGACCGGGCACAGGAGTCTCCAACATCAAGAGCCGTCTGCAGCTGCTGTTTCGCCACTGCCCTTCCCTGATCCCGCATCTGCTTGACTGTAGTCTGCAGATCAGCCGGGAGATGAGGGATCACCTCATCCAGGGAGCTCATAAGGGCTTGGGAGAAGTGTGCCATCAGTACGGCCGAACTGGACTGACGGAGGCAGAGGGAGGACGCAGCATATACTTTGTGCCCGGCATAGTCCAGCTTTTTGGACTCTGTCGGGGGCTTGTCCACGTCCCTAGCGTTCCTGGAATGCCGGAAAACACTGTCGGTAACTAACCCTTCCGCAGAGGGGTGTTACGAGAAACGGGACAGAGACCCGGTACGGACTGCATACTTCCTGGCCGAAGGATCAGGACAAGAAGCCGGCCGCTGCCATAACTCCAAGGCTGGGTCAACAATGGCTTCAGCCACCAGAAAGGCCTCCGTTGGAGAATCCCCTCGGTCCAGTATCTCCGTGAGGGGATACCTAGCCCGCTTGGATACGGGCTCAAGCTGCATCCCGGTGGACTCCGAGATAAGCCGAAGCAGACTCATAAATGATGATTGGCTCTCGTCCAGCGACTGTCCCCCGGAGGACTCCAGGTCAAGGGGCCTGGAGAACAGGGAGGAGTTGTCGTCAGACTCCAAGGAGTCTGCGAACAGCTGCCTAGGGCCTGAGCCACCCTCCACCTGCCGAGGACAGTCGGGAGTGAGAGTGACAGACAACTGGTGGGGCAGTCCTCGACCCGACTGAGAATCCTTGGTCGGAGCCCCCAATTTCGGTTGTGGAGGCAGGGGTTCCACCACAATTGGTGGGGCAGCTGGTTTTGGCCGAACAACCGGCCCAGGTTTGGGCACCTCTACCACCGTGAGGGGTTGTTTCGGCCTTTCGGGCGACAGCCACTTAATGGCCGGGGAAGGCAACGGCATCAGCTTGCTCCCGGTCAGAAGGAGCTGCTGCCACATTAAGTCCTCATAGCGTCGACACAATTTACGTCAAAGCCTCTCCGATGAGGAGGAGGAAGACAAAGAGGAGTGGCGCCATCTCTTTCCTCGGTGCAGAGACCACTGGTGTCGGCGGGATCAGCTGGACCGAGAAGAGGTCTGAGACAGAGACCGGTGTTTCCGAAGGTGGGTCTGGGAGGGAGCGGGGAAACCCGTTCCTCCCTCGGCTCGGGAGCCTTAACCGGGGACTCCGGCACAGGAAGCGCAGGCAAGTCCTCTGTTTCCAGCGGGGGAACCGGTGAATAAAAGGTTGTCGGCTTCTCCAGTAGACAGCCAGTCTGACAGGTAGAGAAAAATCTTGACCGTGTCGACGGGTGTCTTGGCTGGCTGACCTGACGGAGACACCATGAAGCCAGCTGCCTCAGCCACAACCTTGACCGAAGTAGAGTGTCGACCGTCTGGGAAGGGGGACCTCTCCCGCTCCCATGAACGTTGACGGTGGGACTTACCCTTAGAGTCCTTCTTCTTGGACCGACAGGAGTGTCCCGATGGCCCCTAGCCTTTCGTGGAGCGGGACTGGCAAACCTCCTTAAAAGAAGCTGTGTAGGAGGATCCCAAGGAGAGCGGGATAAATGCCCACGACTGAGGATGATGATGTGGCCTGGGCCACTGCCTCCTCCTCCTCCGAGGGTGATCATCTGCTCGAGTTGCTCAGCCGAGCCAGCCACCATGGAAACCGCCCAATGGGCCTCCTTGGACTTCACCGGTGGATAACGTTTCTCAGGGTGCCCAAGTTGGAGCCAGGCAGCACGGTCTTCGGGGACATTTGTCGAGACAGACCTGCACAACTCACAGGCCTGCAGGTCGTGGTCAAGCCAAAGACAGTAGACGCACGTAGAGTGCAGATCGGTCCCAGACATCTTCTGCCTGAATGGGCACTGCCGAAAACCAGGAGTCGATTTGTCCATCGCAGCCGCGAAGGAAGAAGTAGGCCGAAGTCTGGAAAACGTTAAAATTATTTTCGGGTGAACCAAAGAGTTCGGATCCAGTCTAAACGCAGAGCGCTAAGGAGGGAACCTGAGCTTCTAAGCAGTAAGGAAGAGCTGGCGTCAGGGGGTGTAGCCGAGAGTTTTACCACCCGGGTAGGTGGGAGGAGCCAGCTTGAAGACCTTCCAGCAAGATTTAAAGCGGCAAGGAACCGGCCAGACAGTGTGGATGAACATATCCATGTCCCTAGAATTGTTTTTTTGTTTATTTTTTTGGGGGGTGGGGCTTAAACAAGTTCATAGTGACGAACACAAGTTTTGTTTTCCATTTTCTTTTTCTAAACAGCTTGTTTTAGTGTGTCCTGTAGTTTAGAAAAGTTACAGTAAAGAAAGGTGGGTGGTTTAAAGTGGAGCATGGAACTGTAATGGTTGCTGCTGTGCACTGTTTAATGGAAAAAAATGTGCCAGGCAGTGTGTGTGTATATATACACACACACACACACACACAATACACACACACACAATACACACAATACACACAACACACACAATACACACACACACAATACACACAATACACACACACACACACACACACACACATACACACACACACACACACACATACACACATACACACACATACACACACATACACACACATACACACACATACACACACACACACACACACACACACACACATATATATATATATATACACACACACACACACACACACACACACACACAGAGAAAGATGTCACAGTGACGTACCTACCAAGTACATAAATGCATCATGACGTGTACATTGTGCACATAAATCTTGATATAGCTGCTATGTACATAAACTGAATTTCAGGTACACAATAGCTCAAATATGGTTTATGTAATGGATATTTCTAGGCATGTGGATATGATTATCTTTACACACTTTCTGGAAGTCACCTTTCCCCTTTAAGGCTGGCTGGACCGTCTTCAAGCTGTCTCCTCCCACCCACCTGGGTGGTAACTCCCTCAGCTCTGCCCCATGATGCCAGATCTTCCTTTCTGCCGGAAGAAGCAGGTTCCCACTGTACCACTCTCGTGCTGTGTAGGCCCTTTGCTACCAAATCTTCAAAGTTCTTTTCAAAAGTGATTAAAACATTGTTTTCTGGCTTTTCCTTAGGACTGTGATGGATAAATCTGCTCCAGGGTTTCAGCGTTGCCTCTGCGGGCAGATGATGTCCTGAACGGATCCGCACACCATGTGAGTTTACTGCCTAGCCCACGAACACGATCCCCAGGCTTGCAGCCACGTTTCATGCCTCTGTTCTCTAGGACCATCGTGCCTGCCTTACATTAGGCAGTCAGAGTGAACGAAACCCGCTGGTCAAATCAGAGGATGCCCTTGGGGTGGTCTCCACAGCTGTGGGATCAGCTGAAAAGTTAATAGCTTTTGAGGAGGCAGCGTCCCAGGCTGCAGCTCAGACCCCCCCTCAGCTTCATCCTTTGTGCTGCTTTCTCTGGGCACGTCCTTCACAGGGGTATTAAAAATTTTGTGCCAGGCTCTACTGACTCACGGTCAGGGCCTTTCATTGGTACACAAGTCAAAATCTAATCGGAGGGCCAACCGGGGAGAAGGACTGAGCATCTTAAGGACTGCTGTCCTTGTCCGGGGAGAAGAGGGGTTCAGCAGTGACACCTAGCGGAGGCTGGGTTAGCCGCCTGACGCAAGGTCAAGGGTTTCTGGGACGGCCCCATGCCTCTTTGCATGCCCCCGCAGCTCACAGGATAAACTCACCCAGGTGTAGTCTCTTTCGAAGTCCTTCCCCCGACTTCAATTAGCCTCCTGGCCAAGTGCTCTCCCAACCAGTTAGGTATCCTGGCACCAGGAACTCCACCCCTTTGGGGGTATCACGAGGGCATATACAGGAGGTGGAAGTCACAGGGGCACCATGACCAGGACAGAACAATGACGGCCTGGAGTGAGGGGCAAAAAGTAGACTAAGTCTATATATAAAAATCAAAATCTAAAAAAAAAAAAAAAAAAAAAGGGTCACGCTGGCACTCATGGGATCAGGAACACTCTCGATGTAGGGCTTCAGATTCCTGAGCTTCTCCAGATCAGACTTCGGTCGAATCTTTGGCCCAGGCCACCAGCTCCACACTAACTCTGTTGGGTCAGTTAGCCAAGACGCAGTTCAATCTTCTGGCTGATATTTTTCTTGAACCAGTTGTTGACTGAGGAAGCCAACACTTTATCTCCGGTCCTGACCCAGACCTTGAGGACTGATCAGACTGCTGACCCACTGCCTCTGATCACAGACACCCTCAGAGGCCTGCCGCCGGTCCTCCCAGAGGTCGAGGTCCTGGTCTTACTCCCGGGAGTCGAGCGGCTCTTGCCAACGTCTGTATTCCTGCTGTAAAAGCCCAGGGAAGTAGCGCTGCCACTATTCTTCATTTTTGTCCTCCAGTGAGGAGAGGCTTTGGTGCAAGCTGCATCAATGCTACGAGGATCTTGTGGCAACAGCTGGTGTTTTCTGGTATAAAAGGCTGTTCTGGCTCCTACTCTGACCATCACCTGGCTTTCACCTCAAAGGCCGACGCTTTCTCCACCTCAGGAGCCAAACAGACTGGTCCTGGCTCTGCTTACTCTGATGTCTCCAGCGATTCCAGTGAAGCCGCCACCTAAGCAGCCAAAATCAGGCGCTCTGACCAAGGAACCTCTGCTGGCTTCGGGTCTTCCCCATCGGCCATCTGTCACAGTCACCCCTGACCCATCCGCAAAGGGTCAGTGAGGATTCTGGTAGTCAACCCCTCTTCAACTCTTCCTCAAGTAAGACGATTCCTCCTTACACGCAGTCACATGGACGTGGAGCCGGTTGGGGGTTTCTCGATGGACAAAGGCCCTGCCTCCTTCACAGGCCTCCTCAGCCTGATCTTGGAATCCACGGGTCTTAAGATGGAGCCTGTCAAGAAATGGCTAGGTATCCTCTGACCGAGATCTTAAGACTGGGGAAGACTCCCCTGGAGAAGCCTTCCCGGTGCCAGAGGCCATCCTCTGTCCAGCTTTGGAGCTTTGGCAGCACCCCGCTTCCTACCCAGCACCATCAGCCCAGATGGTCTGCATGTATGCGATTCTTACTGGCTCACTTTTGTGATTCACAGAATACCCCTTGGCTGAGAGCTTGGTCGCCTTCTGTGTTCCGGCACTCTGGCAACATGGGGGACATTGACAAGCCACCTGATAAAGAGTCCAAGAAGTTGGACCATGCAGCCAAGAAAGTGTACGCTGCTTCTTTGCTTGGCCTTCACAAGGCGAGCCCGGCCCTTCTGATGGCCCACCTCTCCCATGTCTTGTTTGGCACTTTGGATGAGGTGCTCTTATCTTCCACCAGATCTGCAGACCACGGTCTAACAGGTCCGGGTACAGGTTTGGATTGTGGCCAAACAGCTCCATACAACCATGGACACTGGGGACTCCTGCGCCTGCTACGAGGTGGCTGCAGTGACCATGCCCTGTAGGGCTTGGCTGCAGATCTCAACCTTCACGACAGATACCCAGCTCAAGCTGGTGGTTGTCACTTTCCTGGGCACCGACCTGTTCGGGCCTGGGGTCGTGGGCCACCTCACCTGCACTGAGAAGTCCAGTGCCACCTTGGACACAGACATCTGCACAGAGGGACCCCAAGGGCTCCAAACAACAGAAGCAGCTCTTTTGGTCCACTCAAATGGCCAAGCCAGCCCAGCCCCAAGCTGGGCAGCAAGCTCAGGCCTGGCGACCTCGGCTGAAGTCAGTGACCCGAGTTGTCTGCAAGCCTGGAGGAAGAGGCCCCGGTGGTTCCTCAGCTGGGCCTTCCTCCACCTCCAAGCCTAACCAGTGACGGGATGAGGGGTGCCTCCCTCATGCCCATCATGCCTCCCCGGGGGGGGGGGGCCGGATCTGCCACTTCCTTTCCACCTGGTCCATGGTCACCATGGACAGGTGGGTTCTTGAGATGGTCAGTCAGGGTCTGCCTCTGGAATTCGATCAGTACCCTCTTTGCCAAGCCCGCACCCCACGGGAGGACTTGGTATCTGGAGACATTCTGTCAGTCCTACAGGAAGACATTGCCTGGATCTTCTGCAAGGAAGAAAAAATTACTCACCTTAGTAATGTTGTTTCTTCTAATGGAGTCTTGCTGTATTCCGACTACTGCAGTGATTGCCAACCTTTGAACTGCCCCGGAGAACAAAAAGTTAACTTTCCATGCAGGGCATGGAACGCTGAGCTCGAGCTTGGTCGAAGCCTCCGTCTGCTGTTGTTTAAACTCCAACAGTCAGATCTTTACGAGCAATACTCACTAAAAGTTCTGTGTGGAAATTGTAAGACTCATACTAGCCAACTGGCAACTAAATTTATTAAAAAAGGTTTTTTTTGGTTTCAAAGCAGACTCAAGTCAGGAAACCCAAAAATCAAAACACAACACACACCCAAAATAAAGGAGGGTGAGAAAGGGGCACCTTTAGGGTGCCAACACTGCTCCTGCCCACCCACATCCCAAAAACCAGGTTCTGAGAGGGGAGGCGGTGGGGTTGGGGGTCAGAATACAGCAAGACTCCATTAGAAGAAACACTACTAAGGTAAGTAATTTTTTTCTTCAAACATGAAATCTTGCTGTATTCTGACTATTGCAGACTACCAAGCAGTACCTCCATGGAGGAGGGACAGAGCCTACTTTGGGAATAGGCTCTGAAATACTGCTGTGCCAAACCGAGCATCACTCCTAGCCTGGATATCCAGAGAGTAATGCTTGGTGAATGTATGGACTGTTTTTCAGGTAGCTGCTTGACAGATTTTTAAGATAGGAATATCCCTGGCAGCAGCCAGGGAAGCAGCTGTACCTCTAGAAGAGTGAGCCCTCAGGCCTGAGGGTGGGGTTCTACCCAGTTTTTCATAGCAGAATTGTATACAAGAAACAATCCACCTGGCAATAGATCTTTTAGTGGCAGGTTTGCCCTTACTGACCTCTCCATAAGTGAGGAACAACTGGAGGGACTCAAACCTGTGAACCTTGGTGCTCTCTATGTAGTAGCTAAGGGCCCTTTTTACATCCCGGCTGTGCAACCTCCTCTCTCCAGAGGAGGAATGGTCAGTGAAGAAAACAGGGAGAGACAGACTAAGGTGGAAATCTGAAACCACCTTAGGCAAAAACTTCCTGTTAATTCTTAGGACCACTTTATCTCTATGGAAAGAGATGACATCAGGCTCCACTGACAGGGCTTGCAATTCACTGATACGGCTGGCAGAGGTAATGGCTACCAAAAACACAGTTTTCCAAGTCAAGTACTTAAGCTCTGCAGAGGACAAAGGCTCAAAGGGTGGTTGCATAAGCTGAGCAATGCAAACATTAAGGTCCCAAGCAGGAGCAGGGTCCCTAAAGGGGGGACTGGTGTGCAGCAATCCCTTGAAGAACTTACAAAACCCAGGACGGGCTGACAGAGGAGAGGGATTGCCTACTGACAAGAAGGCAGAAACAGCTGCCAGATGCACTTTAAGTGTAGCTGGTCTAAGTCCCAAGCCATTAAAATGAACCATACAGTCCAGGACTGTAGGCAACCCAGCAGATTCTGGAGAAATATGCTTATTAGAGCACCAAATAGTGAACCTTTTCCATTTGGAGTTGTAAGTCTTTCTGGTGGAAGGCTTTCGAGAAGCCTTAAGGATATCCAGAGCCCCTTGAGAGAGGTGCAGATCAGCAAACTCACTCTTCAAGAGCCAGGCCTTGAGATTGAGAGATTTGAGGTTCAGATACCAAATCCTTCCCCGAGAGGATGTCAACAGGTTGTAATTCCTGGGAAGAGACAGGAGAAGGTGGACTGCTAAGGACAGCAACAGTGGGTACCAGGGCTGTCTGGCCCAGTCTGGAGCAATCAGAATCACTTTACATGGTTGAGACCTGATCTTGACTAGCACTTTGAACAGGAGAGAGAAGGGGGGAAAAGCATACAGGAACTTCCCTTCCCAATTCAGAATCAGAGCATCCAGGGGGACTGGGGGTCTGCAACAAAAGAGGAAGTTGGTGATTGTCTGGGGCTGCAAAAAGATCTATCTGTGGAGTGCCCCATCTGGAGAAAATCACTTCCAAAACTAGGGGGATCTAGGGTCCATTCGTGATGGCCCAGAGGTATCCTGCTGAGAGCATCTGCTAGGACATTGTCCTTCCCTGGGAGGTGAACTGCTATCAGAGGTCTGCAGGGAATAGACCAGAGACCACAAATTCATTGCTTCTGTGCACAAGGCCGTAGACAGAGTGCCTCCTTACTTGTTGATGTACCACATTGTGGTGGTATTGTCTGTTCTGACCTGGATCACCTTGTTCTGTACAGATTTGGAAAAGGCTTGCAGTGCCAGAAACACTGCTCTGAGTTCCAAGAGATTGATGTGAAGCAGAGATTGAGGTGACCACAGCCCTTGGGTGGTAAGATCCCCCAAGTGGGCTCCCCAGTCCAGCAGGGAGACATCTGTGGTGAGTATTACTGAATGAGACTGAGTGACAAAAGGAACTCCCCATCTTAAATTGTCCTGATCCCACCACCATTGCAAAGCCTGGATCAGGGTTCGAGTCACTGGGACTAGTTTGGTAAGGGAATCCTTTATTTGGGACCAGAAGGATCTTAAGTGGAACTGAATGTCCCTCATCTGGAATCTTGCCCCCTGGACCACTGCTGTAGAGGCTGCCATGTGGCCCACGAGCTGCAAAAAGTGCCTTGCTGGTCAAGACACCTGAAGGGTGAATGAAGAGGCCAGTTCTATAAGGGTCCTTGCCCTGTCCAGGGGAAGAAAGGCTTTTTGCTCTTATTGTATCCAGCTCTGCCCCTATAAAGGTGAGGAGCTGTACTGGCTCGAGAACTGACTTTGGAAGGTTGAGGAGGAATCCTAAGGAAGTGAGCACTTGCTGAGTTCTCTGAAGATGTGACTTGACTTGGTCTGGAGACTGACCCACTATGAGCCAGTCGCCCAAGTATGGAAAGATGGAGATCTTCTTTCTCCTTAGGAAAGCAACCACTACTGCCAGGCACTTTGTGAACACCCTTGGGGCTGATGTTAGGCCAAAGGGCACTGCTCTGAATTGATAGTGGCCTGAAGGCAACTCGAACCGGAGGTACTTTTTGTGGGAGCACCTGATGGGAATGTGAAAATAGGCATCTTTGAGGTCCAGGGAGGCTAGCCAGTCCCCTGGCCTTAGAGAGGGCAGAATTATTCCCAGAGTCACCATTTTGAATTTTGGTTTTAAAAGGTGCTTGTTCAGATATTTTAGATGCAGGATGGGCCACCATTCTCCTGTCTTTTTTGGGGGTTAGGAAGTACCTGGAGTACAATCCATTGCCCCGTGTAGGGTAAGAACCCTTTCTATGGCTCTGAGAGCCAGGAGGGAAGAAACCTCTGCCTCTAGGGCAAGGGTCTCTGATGGATTTGCAGGTGGAAAGGATCCGGTTCTCATCTTGGGAAATTTTTTCAAGCTGAGAACCAGTTCCTGGCTTACTACTTCCAGGACCCATTTATCTGATGTTAAAGACATCCAGTCCTGGACAAAGTAAGCCAGCCTGCCCCCTACAGGTATTGGAGAATTGGCCCGGCCAGACCCATCAGGGTGTCTGCTTGGCAGGAGCTTTAGGCTGAGGGGTGGAAGCAGGCCTGCTCATTCCCTGTCTGCCTCTCCCTCCGAGCATAAGCAAAAGAGGAGGCCTGGGCTTGGTAAAAGGGCCTGCCCCTGGAATGCTGTCTCTGAGAAGTGGCTTGCCTTTCTTTGGCCTGAGCACTCCTGTAGGTGGTCCTATACTCGTCCATCTTCTTCATGTAGTTCTCTGTCTGCTCCCCTAACAGAGAATTACCAATGACAGGGAATTCCATGGCCTTAGCCTGGGTATCCTATGATAGGCTAGTACATCTGAGCCAAGCCATCCTCCAAAGGGCCACAGATTTAGCCATGGCTCTAGATGAAACATCACTGGAGTCCACAGCAGCATGAAATTGCACCTTGGATGCCTCAATCCCATCCACAGCCACCTGCTCCAGCTCCTTGGCAAGCTGGTCAGGGGCCTGTTTAGCCAGAGCCAGCACAGTGTCCCACCTGGACTTCTGGTATCTAGCTGTGTAGGCCATATAGTTAGTCTGCCTGAGTCCCAAAGATGCTGCCATGTACTGTTTCTTTGCCATGGCATCAATCCTCCTGGACTCCTTATCTGGGGGGTGTGAAGCCAAGGGAATATTTGCCTTATCACAGGCAGCAGCCTGCACTACCCCAACATGGCTGCATTGCTGGGAAAGGAACTCCGTGTCAGAGCCTGAAAGGGATACCTCTTGTCCATTCTTCTGTCCACAGGAGGTATGGAATTAGGAGTTTTTAAAATTTTAAATGTCTGTTTCCCCAAACGATTTATGGAGGGGAATAGACAATCTCCTGGACTCTGGGATGTCCATCATCTGTACAAAATCAGGCTCCTCCAGATACTCTACTGCTTCTTCCACTGGAAGCTGGAGGGTTTCAGCCACTTTCTTGTAAAAAAAAAAAAAAAAAGTGGGAAGGGGACTCAGTAAGCCTAGGAGGAGAAACACTTGAAGGTCCGTCTGGGGAGATGTCCGGGTCAACGGGCACATCCAGATCATCCTCACCCTCATAAAATTCTTCTAAAGTATAATCCGGAACCGACCGAACAGAGCCCCTGACTGAACTATCCTTATCACTTTGGCCATTTCATCAGCATTCGGAGAAAGAACTTGTGGATCCGAACCGGATGATTTTTCCCCTTTTCTTTCTTTTAACTGGAACAGACTCCTCAGAAATCGGTTTTCCTTTTGCCCAAAGAAGTTTCGCCCTGGTCAGAGGGCACTCCTTCTGGTTCAGTCAGAACCGAACCGGGCTGGCCATCCGGATCAGTGGACGTCTCGGCCTCCCTTTTCCTCAGTCTACCTACTCTCTTATCCAGGGTAGCTTTGGGAAAACTTTTACAAATTTGGCAGTCTGAATTGAGGTGGTCAAACCCCAGACAAACAGCTGGTGTGGGGATCAGCCTTAGCAAACACACACACACACACACACACACACACACACACACACACACACACACACACACACACACACACACACACACACACACTACAGTGTTGAAACCCAGTGGGCCCGGTTTTTTTCTTGGGTTTCTCAGACATGGCCAATCCTATCTAAAACTTACCCTTTTTTCGGCAATCCGCCAGGCAAGACATCCCTATCGGTTCCTGTGTTATGGGTCTTGGGGGAACAAAACACATAATTGAATCAGTGTTTTTTTTTTTTTTTTAGAACTGATACGGACTGGTTACCACACTAATAAATTCAGAAGTTTTTTTAAAACCAAACAGATCGGTTCAAACCGAACCGATCCAATGTTTACAAGTTTCACACAGAAACTAAATACAAAACCTATCTAGTACTCACGGTACCACAGACAGACAAACAGGTTCAGTAGCAGAAATTTGGTAGAAACCGAGCGAAAAAAAAACCGACACTTTAACAGACTTTTTTGAACCGAGCAAAGGAGAAATCTCCGGAGCGACTATTCAGTGAGGCGGAGTACAGAATCGGACGGTTGGAGTTTAAACAACAGCAGAGAGAGGCTTCAACCGAGCTCAAGCTCAGCGTTCCATGCCCTGCCTGGAAAGTTAACTCTGTTCTCTGGGGCAGTTCAAAGGTTGGCAATCACTGAAATAGTCAGAATACAGCAAGACTTCATGTTGTTTGAAGTCATGGTTCCTGTCATGGAGCCTCTTCAACACCCAGGGTTTGTCTCCAGGTACTTCCTGGTACCAAAACAGATGTGGGGCTGGTGCCCCATTCTAGATCTGCATAACCTGAACAAGTTTCTCAAGTCACGCACATTAAAGGATGGTCACTCTCTCTCTCTCAGATACCATCTCTGGAGCAAAACATGCAGTTCTGCTTCCTGGATCTTTAGGATGCATTCCTTCATGTCCCAATATGTCCATCCTTACATAGAAACAGACTCACCTAGTCTGCCCATTTCCCTACCTAGAGGATAAGCTGCAGATCCTATTTAACCAACAGCCTATTTCTTCCTACCCCCAACAAAAATTGCCGTATGTCTGTCCCATGCATTCTTGAATTCTCCCTCAGTTTTAGACCCCACAACCTCCTCAGGAAGGCTGTTCCATACGTCCACCACCCTGCGAAAAATATACTTCCTCACATTACCCTGAGCCGTTCCCCCTCCCCATCTTCAAATTGTGTTCCTTGTTCTTCCACATCTCTTTTCTGAAAGATGCTACCCTCTTGGACTTTGTTGATTCCACTGAGGTACTTATCTATCATGTCCCCCCTCTCCCTCCTTTCCACAAGGGTATACATATTCAGCTCCTTTAGTCTCTCCTCGTATGGTTTCTCTTGCAGACCCTGCACCATTTTAGTTGCCCTCCTCTGAACTGCCTCCGTCCATTGTCCTTGCGGAGATGGGGTCTCTGGAACTGGACGCAGTACTCCAGATGGGGTCTCACCAACTGTCTGTACAGAGGAACAACAAATACAGGTTACTCACCTGTAACAGGAGTTCTAGGAATGGTATATGTTGTTCATCCACACTCATTGGCAGTATCCTTGCCGCTTTAAATCTTGCCGGAAGGTCTTCAAGCTTGCTCCTCCCACCCACCCGGGTGGTATAACTCTCGGCTCCGCCCCATGACGCCAGATCTGGCCCGCTGGAAGCTCAGGGAAGAAAGGTCAAGCCGAGGTCGGTACGTGGTGGATGAACAAGTATATACCATTCCTAGAACTCCTGTTACAGGTGAGTAACCTGTATTTCTAGGACATGGATATGTTGTTCATCCACACTCATTGGCAGACTCCTAGCAGTTCTCCGGGAGGAGGCAAGGATACACCCCAATACTTACTTGGGAAAGAGAGACTGGAGAACCGAGGCCCCAAAACCAGCATCCCGGCGTGACTCAAGGTCGATGTGGTAATGGGTAATGAAGGTGTTTGCTGACTTCCAGGTAGCAGCCCTGCAGATTTCCTGGATAGGGACGTCCTGGAAGCAGCCACTGCTGTAGCAGTATGGCGGTAGAATGAGCTCTTATCCTCTGGGAGGCTCCATGCCCGCCAACTTATAGCAGAGATCTATGCAGGAGGTTACCCACCTGCTTATCGTCCTTGGCTGCAGGTCTGCCAGATGCGGCTTCAGCGTAGGTGACAAACAGCTGGCGAACCTCTCCCCAATTTCAGCCGTGCGCCTTATAATAAGCGAGCGCCTTCTAGGGTCCAGAGTATGGAGCCTATATCGCCTCCCGAGGTGTGATTGGGGTAGAACACCGCAGAGTCAACACCTGGTTAAGGTGAAACTCCGACACCACCTTGGAAGGAATTTCGGTGGGGGCGCAGGACAACCTTGTCCCTGTGGAAGACCAGGTAAGGAGACTCGATGGAAAGCGCCTGGAGCTCTCCCATCCTTCTGGCTGACTGATAGCCACCAAGAAGGCGGTCTTCCACGACAGGTGAGAGAGAGCACACCTGTGCATAGGGTTCAATAGCTTGCCCATGAGCTTTGCCAGTACCAGCAGTAGATCCCACGGAGGTGGGGTTCCGCACTGGAGGGAAATGTAATCAAGGCCTTTGGAAAAGCCAGACCACCTTCTCCTGTGCCACTCGACTGCTTCCCGGCCCGCGCCGGTAAGCAGAGATGGCTGCCAGGTGCACCCTTAGGGTCGCCGACCTGACCTTGACTAGAAAGGGACCATAAACAGTCCAAGATGCTTGCCAAGGAACAGGAGGAAGGGTCCAAGCCCTTGTCCTGACACCAAATGGAAAACCTTTTCCATTTGAAGGCATAGCATTTTCTAGTCGACTCTACGGGCGCCTCAACTACATTGAGGACCTCGTCGGAAAGACCCAAGGCCTGGAACTCTAGCCGCTCAGGAACCAGGCCGTCAGGTGCAGGGATTGAAGGTCCGGATGGAACACCTTCCCCTGATTGACTGAGAGCAGGTCCGGGCGAGCTGGAAGCTGCCGCGGAGTCCTGGAGCTGAGACTGAGGAGATCTGGGTACCAGAACTGGCGAGGCCAGTCTGGGGCTATCAGAATCACCTGCGCCTTGTCCCTCCTCGCCTTGAGAAGCACCTTGTGGATCAAGGGAAATGGGGGAAAGGCGTAAAAGAGGCCCGGGGTCCATTGCCTCGAGAAGGCATCCCCCTGCAGCGAGCCCTGCTGAGGGGGGCGGGCATGGAACAGACTCAGCTTCGCGTTCTCCATGGAGGCAAACAGGTCCACCTGAGGTGTGCCCCAAAGGGAGAACAGATGCTGTACTACCTCCGCAGGAGAGACCACTCGTGGGATGCAGCCCCTATCCGGCTCAGGGCATCGGCCAGGGTGTTGGAGGCTCCTGCCACGTGAATGGCTAGGAGATCCGCCTCCAGGCTCGCCACGAGTGACCAAATCTGAGAGCTTCCTTGCATAGAAGCATGGAGCGCGTCCCGCCCTGGCGGTTTAGATAGTACATGGTGTGGTATTGTCCGTCTGGACTCCGGACCACTTGACCCGGAGGAACGGACAAAGGCGGTGAGAGCTAGGCGGACCGCTCGGAGCTCCAGCAGGTTGATGTGGCATCGGGACTCCCGGGGACCAGAGGCCATGAGCCTGTGTTCCCCAGATGGGCACCCCAACCCATCAGAGAGGCATCGGTCGACAGAGAGACCGCCGGCTCGGGCGGACGAACGGATGCCTCCTGCAAATGATCTGGAACGGTCCACCACTGGAGAGCGTTCCACACATCCCTGTGTCACCGACAACAAGCTGGTCCAAGGATCGCAGCGCTAGGACCACTGGCTGGCCAGTCCCACTGAAGGGGCGATGTTCCAGCGGGCCCAACGGACCACGCTGGTACAGGCCGCCATGAGACCCAGGAGGCGGAGGAAGTCCCGGCAGGGGCGAATTGCCCAACCAGAAATGATCGGGCAAAGGAGGAAAGAACTCGGCCCTGTCCGCCGAGCCGCCTGGCTCGAAGAGAGTCGAGCTGCGCCCGATGAATAGAATCACCTGCTTCGCTCGAGTTCGACTTGGCCTCGTTGATAAGGAGGCCCAGTTGAGCAGACCTGGAGGGCCAGATCTCTGGACCACTCCGCCTCCTTCCTGGAGGGAGCTGCTATCAGCCAGTCGTCCAGGTAAGGGTACACCCGGACCCCTCGGCGCCGCAGGAATGCTGTCACCACTGCCATGCATTTGGTGAAGACCCTGGGAGCTGGAGACAAGCCGAAGGGCATGGCTTGGAACTCGAAGAGAGATCCTTCCGCTCGGAAGCGAAGGAATCTCTGGTGAGACGGACTGATAGGGACGTGAAAAAACGCAGCCCTGCAAGTCACAGAGAGCAGAACCACACTGCTCCAAGGATGGTATTATCTGAGCCAGAGTGACCATCCTGAAGGTTCGAGACCTTAGGAACTTGTTTAGGTCGTGAGTCGAGAATGGGCGCCAGCCCCCGTCGCTTCGGAACCAGGAAGTACCTGGACACAAACCCTGGGTCTGAAGGAGGGTCCACCACCTCTCTTACCACCTCCTTCTGGAGGAGGAGCGATGTCGGCCTAGCGAGCCGCCAGTGAGGCTGGGGATCCCAAGCCCCCGAGGCGGCGGCTCTGAAGGGTGGTGCCTGCTCGAATCCAGAGGCAGGCCTCTTCCACCACCTCCAAGACCCACCTGTCCGTGGTAACAGCGGACCAGGTGGAACGGATGCTGGAGCAGTCCCCCCACGGGGGACCCAGGGTAGGTGACGGGATGGGGCGACACCCCTCAGCCCGTCACTGGGCAGGCTTGGAGGAGGGACCGCCGAGGGACCTCCTGGGCCCTTTCCTCCTGCCTCCTGTTAGAGGAAGCCGGGCTTGCTTTGGGATGCCAAGGCTCGAGCCTGCTGGCCCTGACGTTGCTGGGCGGGCGTCAAAGGGCACAGAAGGACGAAAGGGCTTAGGCTGTGGTTTACGGCCTTGTCCTTCTGAGCGGAAGAGACCGAGTCCAAGGTGGCATTGGACTTCTCGATCCTCTGCAGGTGACCTTCCACCCCAGGGCCGAAGAGGTCAGTCCCCAAAAGGGAACATCCGCCAACTTGTGCTGGGTATCCGAGTAAAGGTGGATATCCTCAGCCAAGCCCACGACCATAGCCACTCGCGCCGCCACCGATCTGGCACATGAGTCCCCACATCCAAAGCAGTCTGGAGCTGCTGTTTGGCCACTGCCCTGCTCCTGGTCCCGCACCTGCTTAACCGTAGTCTGCAGATCGGGCGGGAAGATGAGGGATGACCTCATCCAGGAGCCCAACAGGGCATGAGAAAATGTGCCATGAGGACGGCCGAACTGGCCTGACGAGGCCGAGAGGACGAAAGCGTAGACTTTTCACCCGACATAGTCCAATTTCTTGGACCCTTGTCAGGAGGTTTGTCCATCCTCATGCTATACCGGGCGCTGGCCGAAAACGCTAATGGTAACCAACCCTCAGCAGAGGGTGTTCAAAACCGACAAGGAACCGGGGACCGTGATACTTCCTGGCCATCCTGGCCGGGCGCAGGGCAGGAAGCAGGGCGCTGCCAAAGTTCCAGTGCTGGACCCACTGTGGCCTCGGCCACCGAAAGGCCTCCGTCGGAGAATCCCTCGGTCCAGAATCTCCGTGAGGGATACCTGGCCCGCTTGGAACGGGTTCGAGCTCCATCCCGGTAGACTCCGAGATGAGCCAAGCAGTCCTAGGAAGGACGACGGCTATCGCTCCATTGGCTGACTCTCCTGAAGACTCCAAGTCCAGTCGCTGAGAAGAAGGAGGAATCATCTTCGGACTCGGAAGAGTCCTCGAAAGCTGCCTCTGGCCTGAACCACCCTTCACCTGCCGAGGTCGGTCGGGAGTGAGGGTAACTGACAGCCGAGGGGTTAAACCCTTAGCCGACCGAGAATCCTTGGTCGGAGCCCCAATTGGTGGCTGTGGAGGCGGAGGTTCCACCGCAATCGGTGGAGCAGCTGGTTTTGGCCGAACAACCGGCCTGGGTATAGGCTCCTCGGGCAAGTCGAGGGGTTGTGTCGGCCGTTCCGGTGACAGCCACTTAATGGCCGGGGAAGGCGCCGGAGTCGGCTTATTCCCGGCCAGGAGGAGCTGTTGCAACATAAGGTCCTCGTGCGATCGGCAATAATTCTGCTGAAGCCTCCTCATCCGAGGAGGAGGGGCGAGGACGGCCAGCGGCGCCCGCCAGCCATCGCGTGCCAGACCGAGACCGCCTATGACGGTGGGAACGGCTGGACCGCCGAAGAGGTCCGAGATCGAGACCCAGAGCCCGAATTTCCGTCGTGCAGGAGGTGTCGCCGAACCGACACCCTTCGGCTCGGAAGGTCCATCCGAGGGCTCCGGAACCGGAGGCACAGGCGAGCCCACGGGATCCTCAACTCCTCCCGGGGGAACCGGGGAGAGGGGAATCTCGGCTGCTAAAGGCGACAGCCCGTCCAATGGGTCGAGAAAAATCTCGACTTCATCAGTGGGAGTCTCGGTCAACTGACCTGACGGGGACACCGTGAGGCCAGTGGCCGAAGCCGAGCGGTCGACCGAAGCCGACGGTCGACGGCCCGGGGAGAGGGACCTTTCCCGCTCCCAAGAGCGTCGACGGAGGGACTTACCCTTGTCCTCTTTTGGACCGAAAAAAGGTCCAGCAGACGCAGGCCTTCTCCTTTAGTGGAGAGGGACAGACAAAGCTCCTTAAAGGAAGCCGTGTAGGAAGAACCCAGAGAGAGCGGGATAAATGCACGGCGAGGAAAGATCTGACCCGCGCGCCTCCTCTTCGAGAAGCGACCATCCGCTTCGAGCTGATCCGCCAAACCGCGCCGCCCGATGACGCCAACCGGGCTCTTGGACTTCAACGAGGGAATGCTCGGGACGGCCCAGTTGCATCGGGCAGCACGGTCTTCGAGGACGAGGCCGAGAAAGATGAGCACAGGTCGCAAGCCCGCGGTCGTGCTCAAGGCCTACAGTAGACACACGTGAGTGTGGATCCGTCTCGAGACATCTTCTGCTCGCATGGGCATCTCCGAACCGAGTCGATTTATCCATCGCAGCCACGAGGGATCAAGACTGAAGTCTTTTGCAAAATATTATTTTAAACCGCAAACGGAGAAATAGGATTCAGTCACAAACGCAGAGCGCTAAGGAGGGAACCTGAGCTTCCAAGCGGTAAGGAAGATCTGACGCCATGGGCGGAGCCGAGAGTTATACCACCGGGTGGGTGGGAGGAGCAAGCTTGAAGACCTTCCGCAAGATTTAAAGCGGCAAGGATACTGCCAATGAGTGTGGATGAACAACATATCCATGTCCCTAGAACTTCCTGTTTTCTGCTGGTGACACCTCTCCCTATACATCCAAGTATCCCCCCAGCCCTCCTTACCACCTTCTCGCATTGCTTGCCAACCATAAGGTCATCTGATATGATTACCCCCAAGTCCCTTTCCATTTTTGTTGTTGTTACTACCCCCAATTGTGTAATCTTCCCCTGGGTTTTTGTTTCCCAGGTGCATTACTTTGTACTGAATCCAAGCTGCCATACTTCTGACCATTCCTCCAACCTTGCCAAGTCCCTTCTCATCCTTTCCACGCCTCCTTGTGTATCAACCCTGTTGCACATCTTTGTGACATCTGCAAAGAGGCATACTTTTCCTTCCAGTCCCTCTGCAATGTCACTTAAAGACATTAAAAAGGACTGGACCCAGTACTGAACCCTGCGGTACTCCACTAGTAACCCCTCTTTCTTCAAAGTGGACTCCATTTACAATTACTTTGTGTCCTGTTGTCCAGCAAATGTTTTACCCAGGCTACCACCCTGGGACCCACTCCCAGGTTGGTTAATTTGACTACTAATCTTTTGTGTGGGACTGTCAAATGCCTTGCTAAAATCTAGGTAGGCCATGTCCACAGCCCCTCCCTGGTCTACTACTTTGGTCACCCAGTCAAAGAAATCTATTAGATTCATCTGACATGACCTTCCCGCTGTGAATCCATGCTGCCTTGGGTCCTGTGGCCCACTGGCCTCTAGGTACTCAACAGTTCTTTCCTTCAGAAGTGATTCCATCACTTTCCCTATCACAGAGGTCAAACTGACAGGTCTGTAGTTTCCTGCCTGACTTG
This sequence comes from Neoceratodus forsteri, assembly GCA_016271365.2. Taxonomy (NCBI): domain Eukaryota; kingdom Metazoa; phylum Chordata; order Ceratodontiformes; family Ceratodontidae; genus Neoceratodus; species Neoceratodus forsteri. Next base: position 682,287,031 of record CM028131.1, on the reverse strand, counting down.
GTCCCGCTTTTCTGAAAGGGGATCACATCCACCTTCTTCCAGTCCTCAGGTACCACACCATCCTCCCATAATTTGTTAAAAAGGGTAGTCAGTGGTGTCTCTAGTTCTCTGCTTAATTCTAATTCTGGGAGTGAATTCCATCTGGCCCCATTGCTTTGTCCACCTTCAGTTTTAAGAGTTCTTTCAGAACCCTGTCTTCTGTGAAAGGACCAGGATCAACCCCCTATCCAGAGTGTTTCTGTTAATTGGATTAGGTACCTCCCCCACTTCCTCTTTTGTGAATACTGAACAGAAGTATTCTTTCAGTATCCCTGCTTTTTCACTGTCACTCTCTGCCTACCCACCATCCATTCTATTCAGCCTCTGGTTTCTCCGTTTTTGGGAAGAGGGAGTTCCAGGCCATGCCATTCGGCCTGTCCTCTGCCCCCAGGGTCTTCAAGTGCATTGCAGTGGTGGCAGCTTACCTGAGGTGCAGAGGAGTCTAGGTTTACTCCTTCCTGGATGATCGCAGGTTCCTCCAGGCAGGAGGTGGAGCAGTCCAGGGACCTGTCCCTCCAGACCTGTCTCGCGCTTGGCCTCCTGGTCAACGAGGCCAAGTCGGAACTTGTACCCTCGCAGATTATCAGCTTCATCGGGGTGAAGCACGACTCTTGCAGAGCCTGGCTCCCAATGGACAGGGTGGAGGCTCTTGCCTCCTTTGCCCGATCATTTCTGGTTGGGCAACTGCACCCTGCCTGGCACTTCCTGCACCTGTTGGGTTACATGGCGACCTGCACCAGCATGGTCCATTGGGCCTGCTACAAAATGCGCTCCCTGTAATGGGAGCTGGCCAGCAAGTGGTCTCAACATGGGTCACTTCGACCAGTGGTCACTGTGACCCAACAGAAGTGGGATGCTCTCCAGTGGTGGTTAAACCCAGAACATCTGCAGGAAGAAATCTTGTTTGTCTGCCCAGAGTGGACGAACATCCTGATGACCGATGTCTCTACTGGGTGGGGGTGCCCACAAGTGGGGAGGACAGAGTCCACAGACTCTGGACCTCGATGAGTCACAATGCCACATCAACCTGCTAGAGCTCCGAGCACTTTGGCTACTGCTCACTGTCGTTGCTTCTCACATTCAGGGTCAGGTGGTCCAGGTTCTGATGGACAACACCATGACCATGTACCATCTCAACAAGCAGGGCGGGGACGCACTCCCTGCCTCTGTGCAAGGAAGCTCTCCATGTGTGGTCATCCATGTGGCCGGGACATCCAACCAGCTGCCAGACGCTCTCAGCTGTATGGACATGGCGTTTCACAAGTGATCTCTCCACCCAGAGGTAGTACATAGTCTGTTCTCCCAGTAGGGCACCAGTCAGGTGGACCTGTTCACCTCCAAGAAGAATGCAAAGCCAAGGCTGTTTTGTCCCAACCCCCTCAGCTGGGCACAGTGCAGGGGGAACCCCAAGTCTTTTCTATGCCTTCCTTTGATCCACAGGGTGCTACTCGAGGCCAGGAGGGACAAGGCACAGGTGATCTTGATGGCTTTGAACTGGCCCACCAGTTTTGGTAATTCTATCTCCTCAGCCTCGGCAGCAGGCTCCCCAGGTGTCTTCCTCTAAGCCCGGACCTGCTGTCCATCAGTCAGAGGAATGTACTCCATCTGGACCTTCCATCCTTGTACCAGACAGCCTGGTTCCTGAGCGGCTAGATTTCCAGGCTTTTGATCTCTCTGAAGTCGTCCTCACTGTGGTGGAGGGATCTCTGAAGGAGTTGACCAGAAAATGCTACGCCTTCAAATGGAAAATATGTTGCATTTGGTGTCTGGCAGAGGATTGCATTCTTCATTATCTGTGATCCCTCTCTGTCGGGCCTTTAGTCGAACTCTCAAGGTGCACCTGGGAGCCATCTCTGCTTACCAGGCACAAGCTGGTCAGTGGCACAGGAGAAGCTGGTCTGGCTCTTCTTTAAAGGCCTTGACCACATTTCCCCTCCAGTGCATGAACCACCACCACTACCTTGGGACTTGTTGCTGGTGTTGGCCAAGCCATTCGAACCAATGCACAGATGAGAGATGTTCTGTCGTGGAAGACAGTCTTCCTGGTGGCTATTACATCAGCCAGAAGGATCAGTGAGCTCCAGGTGCTTTTGGTGGAGTCTCCCTACTTCATCTTCCACAGGGACAAGGCTGTACTTTGCCCCAACCTGAAGTTCCTCCTGAAGGTTGTGTCAGATTTTCACCTTAACCAGGTGATTAATCTCCCGGTGTATTTTACCACCACCACCTTGGAGGCAGAGTACAGGCTCCATACTCTGGACCTGTGTCAAGCGCTAGCCTATTACAAGGAGCTCACAACTGGAGTTCGGGGAGAGGTTCGCCAACTATTTGTCCCCTACTCTGAAGCCATGCCTGGCAGAGACCGGCAGCTAAGCGGGTGATTGGCAGGTGGATCATTTCCTGCATTGACCTCTGCTACAGGTTGGTGAGTAGGGAGCCTCCTGTAGGGCTTAGGGCTCATTCCGCCCGCCATACCGCTGCCTCAATGGCCGCTTCCAGGGACGTCGTTATCCAGGAAATATGCAGGGCTGCAACCTGGAGGTCAGCACACACCATCACTACCCACGTCGACCTTGAGTCACTCCAGCATGCTGGTTTTGAGGGCTCTGTTCTCCAGTCTTCAGGGGGTTCACGCCTTGCTTCCTTCCTCATGGAGAACTGCTAGTAGTCTACCAGAAAGTGTGGCTAGAACATTATATCCACGTCCCTAGAACAACAGGTTACTCACGTGTAACTATAGCTCTAGTAGTAGTAGCAGCAGTAGTACATGATCATCCACACAGACCCACCCGACCTCCCCTGGCTGCAGGGTCTCCCCCTGTATCAAAACAGGGGGACTGGATTTGTTTGTGGTATGAAGGATGCGTACCTCATCTCAAAATCCAGAAACCTCGCAGAAAATATTTGTGGTTCCTGTGTCAGGGGGACTTTACCAATTCAGAGCGTTTACCTTTGGCTTATCCACTGCGCCATGAATCTTTACCAAACGCTTGGGTGTGGTGGAAGAAGCCCTTTGCAGGGAAGGCCCGTGTGTTTTCCCTTACCTGGACAACTGGCTATTAAATGCCCAGTCCAGGGACCAACTTCTGCAGACCTCACTCGAACCAGACAGATGTTCAATGCTCTGGGGAGTGACAGTCAACATACCAAAGTCTGTTCCGACACCCTCCAAAAAACTGGAATACATAGTGACAATTCTGGATGCAGCTTAGGTTCGGTGTTACTGCTTTTGAATAGAGCAGACCAACTGACTGTCCAAGCACAATTGGTGCACGACAGCCGTTGTGTCGGCAAGTATGTTTCTCTGCCTGCCGGGACCGATGATGGTAGCCATTGTTACTGTGCCACTGGCCAGGTTGTACATGCAGATCCCACAGTGGACTCAGATTAGAGTGGGACCAATTGACAGAGCTAGAACAGAGGGTTCTAGTCACGTCTCCCTTGCCCAAAGTGCTCCAGTGGTGGATGAAATGCAGCAACCTACTCAGGTGTCCCATTCTTGATTCCTTCCCTTAATCAAATCCTCACCACAGATGCTTTTAGATCTGGATGGGGGCTCACCTGGGACCGCTGTTGACACAAGGCACTTGGAACCAGATGGAACGCGCGTTGCATATAAACGCGAACATATGAAATAGCAAGCAGAAAAGGCTCACAGGTCTATCAAGTCTGCCAGCATGTGCAGCTCGCAGTTCAGTACTACTACTGCTGTTGCTCCCCAATCCCCTCCCTCTATCCTCTCTCTCAGGCCAGTCCCCCATTATGTTCTTGTCAGTACTTGCATACTAACATGCCAACAGAATAAGCCCAACGGTCTTTCACGTCTGCTCGTTTGGTCAGCCCCCACCCTGGGAGCTGACCTTGCTGCCCCCCCTCACCTTCTCTGGCTTCTCCCTTCCCAGTTCCGGATATTCTCGCTGTATTGGATTTTGCTTCCAGAACCCTTCCCCTGTACCTGTCCCACCCCCTCTTGAACCCCTCCACCGTCTCTGCCTCCACTAGCCCCTAGGCAGTGCATTCCATGGCTCCACCACCCTCAGTGAAGTAGCACTTCCTCCTTTCTCCCCTGGATCTTCCCCCCTCCAGTTTCCACCCATGCCCTCTAGTGGCCCCCTCCTCCTTCCTTCGAAGCACCCCAACTGTTCCTCCCCTATTTACCCCCTTCATGTACCTGAAGACCTCGATCATGTCCCCCCGGTCCCATCTCTCTTCCAATGTGTACATATTTAGCTCTTCGAGCCTCTCTTCATAGGTCCTGTCCCCACAAACCCCAAATCATTTTGGTTGCCCTCCTCTGGATCCTCTCCAAGAGTTTAATGTCCCTCTAAGTGTGGCCTCACCAAGCAGTTATATAGAGGGAGTATCGCTTCCCTCCTTGTGGAGGTGATCCCCCTAGCGATGCATCTCAGCATCTTGTTGGCCTTGGCTGCTGCCCTCCTACAAGTCTCAGAGTTGTTCATCTTGACATCCACCACCACCCCCAGGTCCCCTCAGCTATCGAGTTTGCTCCCCGGGAGACACTTGGCCCAGGTTTCTGGCCCCCAGGAGCAGTACCTTGCATTTCCCTGCATTGAACCTCAGCTTCCACTTTCTAGAGCCTCCAGATCCCCCGTAGGGCCACCTTCCCCTCCTCCCCATCCACCACCACCCCCAGTTTTGAGTCATCCACAAAGACTCATCTCACTCCTGATACCTGTCCTTATGTCAGAGACATAGGTGTTGAACAGGAGGGGCCCAATGACTGATCCCTGTGGGACCCCACTAATGACCCTCCTTGGGGATAAGACTATCCTGCCAACTAAGACCTTCTGGGTCCGGTCCTGGAGCCAATTGCCTATCCATCTGATCATCTGGTTCCCCACCCCCCCCCATTTCTCCCAGCTTATCCAACAGGCCCACATGAGAAACAGAGGCAAATACCTTGCTGAAGTCTAGAAAGAGGATGTCCACTGGTTTACCCAGGTCCAAAGCACTCGTCACCCAGTCATAGAAATCCACAAGGTTTGTCTGACGCAGTTTCCCTGGGCTGAATCCATGCTGTCCATCATCCAGGGACCCGACTTTCAGGTTCCCCAGCCTCTCCCTGACAATGCCCTCCATCACCTTGCCCACCACTGTTAGGCTGACTGGCCTGTAGTTCCCTGCCACCTCCCTTGATCCCCCCCCTTGTGGATAGGCACTATATGTGCCACCTGCCAGTCCTGGGGCACCCACCCTGTCCTCAGAGATGGTGAAAGCTCCAAGGGTTTCGCCAGTACATCCGCAAGTTCCTTCAGCACTCCGGGATGTAATTTTTCCGGCCCCGGTGCTTTCTCAGTCTTAAGGGACCCGAGGGCTTCCCACACTCTCTCTGCTGTGATTTCCACTTCCGCTACCTCTTCTCTCCGATTAGCCTTCCCCCCCTCCTGCCAGCGATGCCTCCTCCTCTCCCCAGACCTGATCGGTAAGGTTCTCCCCCTCCTCAGTATCACTGTCTCCTCCCATGTATTATGCAGCACCCTCATTTTCCTTGGTGAAAACTGAGGTGAAGTACTTATTTAGTACCTCAGCCTGCTCACCCGGGTCTTGTACCCATCTCTCCCCCATTTTAATCCTGCTAATCTTCCCCTTCACCCTTCGTTTTTTCCCCCCAATGTATCTAAAGAACCCCTTGTTCCCTCCAATTTCCCTGGCCAGGATCTGGCTCCTTCCTTGCCTTAGCCGCCCTCACCACCCTAGTGGCCCTCCTAGTCATCAGCTCGCATCTCCTTGATCCCTTTCACCCTTGAGCACTTGAATTGCCTATAGGCTGCCTTCTTTCCCACACCACCTCCTGGACCTCCCTGGTCCTGCAAGGTTTAAGGCCCTACCGCATTTTCATCTTACTCTTGCACAGGTGCTGGTAGCATCCTGCACCCCTCTCCTGACGATTTCCCACCTACTATCAGCGTCCATGTCTGACCCAATCCCATCGAAATGCCCCTCAAGGATCCTTCCCATTTCCTTAAAATCCGCCCCCTTGAAGTCAGTTACCTCAGTCTTTGTGCAGCCTTCTACCTCTCCTAGGTCCAGGCAGAACCAGACCATGGCATGGTCACTGCCCGCCAATGGGTCACTTACCTCCAGCCCCCCAATCTAGTCACTGTCTGCCAGGACCACATCCAGTCCCCGCGCCTCCCTGGTCAGTTCCCCCACCTGCCGAGTTAGGGACGCGTCTTGAAAGACATCCAACCTCTGTTCCCCGGCCACTGAGGATGTCAGTCTCCCAATCTGTTCCTGGCATGTTTAAGTCCCCCAACATCACCACCATTCCCTTGCCCAGTCTGCAGTGTCTCCCAACATCTGCCACCATACTCTCCTCCCAGTGCAGGGGGTCTATACACCACTCCTATTTTTACTCTCTTGTCCCCCCCCCCTTATCAAGGTGAACCAAATCACCTCCACGGTTCCCTCTGCCTCCTCTACTCCCCCTATGCCAATGCAGTTTGACCATCACTGCTACCTCTCCTCCCCTGTCCTTCCTGAACATAGTGTAACCCTCCAGGTTCAGGTCCCAGTCGTGTCCTGCGGTGGCCCCGGTCTCAGTGACCGCTGCCACATCCACCACTCCCTCAGTTAGCATCGCCTGGAGCTCAGGCATTTTATTGCCCAAGCTCCTGGCATTTAGCAGGACTACCTTCCACCCTTTCCCTATACTTCCATTTCCCCTGCTCGTGTTCCCATGGGGATTCTGTTTTTCCCCTGGTCTGCACTTTACCAGTTGGCCTTTGCTCTCATTCCTCCAGCTCCCCAGGTGGCTGGAGACAGAGTCCCTCCTTTATCGGGCCCCCGACAGCCTTTTCTCCCATCCCTTCACAAGTTTAAACCCCTTTTCACCATGAACCCCTCTATTTTCAACTTAAGTATTCCCCTCTCCTCCAAATTGAGGTGAAGCCTATCTCTAGCATACAGCTCCTTATCCTCCCAGGTCTCCCCCCCAATCCCCCATCAACCCATACCCTCTGGCCTCACACCACTCCCTGAGCCACTGGTTTATCTCCCTAATCTTCCTTGTGTTCCCCACTAGCCCTTGGCACCGGCAGGATTTCTGAGAAGGAAACTGTGCATCCTATGTCATGACAGACCCTGGCAAGCTCCGTGAACCTTGCCTGTATCTCCAGCTCGCTATTTCCCTCAATGTCATTTGTACCCAGCTGGACCAGTATGTTCGGGGAACCCCCACAATCCTTTGTCAGCTGATATACCTCGTGCTTGGCCCTGTGCACCGTTAGTCCAGCGAAGTATTTTGTTCTAACTGGTCAGGCTTCTCCCTCCCTATCCATTTGATAACCCTGATCATAGATTCCCCCAACAGGAGCACTCTGACTGCTCCTTTTCCTCAATTTCCCCTCCTTCCATGTCCTTCATCCTTTCTACCGGCCCCTCAATTTCCCCTCCTTCCATGTCCCTCATCCTTTCTACCGGCCCCTCCACCCAGCCAGCTTCTTGTTCCTCCCCTATCTGGGTGCACATGTCACCCCCCTCATTTACCTGGCGCCCCAGTATCCTTCTGTACCTGCTTAACTCCCCCTCACTGCTGCAACTGGTCCTTCTCCCCATCCGCTAAACTAACCTGGCTCAGTCCTCCCTTCCTGTCTCCGTTTAGTCCCTCCTTGCTCATCGTACTCCCCTGGCCTAAACCCTCAGCTCCCTTTATTGTATCCTGCTTGTACTTCTGGTTCTCCTTGTCCTTTCCTCCCAACTGGTCCTTCTCATGGCGCTTTCCTCCCTCTTCCCTCCTGCTCAGATTCACTGCTCCCCCCTTTTCTGCATTCCAGGTTCCCCCGTTCCTCCTGCTATCCAGCCCCCGCCTCCTTTTCATCTCTAACCACCTCGGTCATGGCTACATCACTCACCTCATCCTCAAGCAGAAGAGAATTGAAGCAGTTACTGAGCACAAAGTCCGATCCAACTCCCCGCCTTGCTTCCTTCTGTCCAGCCCCAGCCATCTGCCTACTTCCCTGAGAATGTGGTCCCTCTGGGCCCCCCCCCCTTTGTGAGGGTCCCCAGTTACCTGCCTGCTTCCTTGGTAGTGTCCTCCTTTTGGGCCCCCTCTGCCGGGGTCCCTATGTGACCAGAGTATTCTCCTGCACTCCTTTCCCTATGCCCCCGCCTCTAGTGCTTGGTGCAACCCCATGGGAGAGCCCCTGCCCCCTTCCCCAACCATACCTCCCCCCTTCCCCCAGCTGTCTCCTAATCCCCACAACCTCCTCCCTAAGCTGTGCCAGCAGGTAGCACACTGGGCAACCACCGAACTTCCAAGCCCAGTCCAGTATCATGGCTGCTCCACACCCTGTGCACCCCACCACCCTCCCAAAGATGCTGGCCCTAATGACGTGTGGTCCCATCCCCTTCCAAGTAGGTTTCCTTGGATAAGCCACCAGGTTCCCCACTAGTCCTAGATACAGTCCCACAGTAACCCGGTAATCCTGTTACTAGGTGCAATACAACACAATAAACTTATAAGGGAAGTGAACTCCCTAAGCTCCTCTCTCCCAGTCTTTAAATCCAACCCCCAGTGGCTAGAACTACATGAGCTGCACCTGCAGCCTCTTCCTCCAACTGCAGGGCAGGTGTTCCTCTATAAATTAGCAGAGCTCTGGGGAGGGTGGGTCTTGGGCCTACACCCGACTCTCGAGAGAGTCTATCAGCACCGTGTCTGCTCCTCCAAGCCCTGCAGCCAAAGAACCCGCCCCAAGCAAATCCCACTAAATAGGTTTTAAATCAGAAGAAACAGGCCACCAGTGCAGCCTATTTACACAGTGAAACATCCAACAAATGAGCCCACTTACAGCCACCAAACCAGTTTTCAAACTTCCAACAGCCCCAAAGACGATACCCTGCTAGCCCTTTAGAAGAAAGAAAGAAAAAAAATAACCTTCTAACAAGTAAAATCCACCAGAAACCCTGTAAAAACAGCAAGAAGCAGCTACTGTCCTGGAACACAACTGATCCTGTCCCCTTCCAGTTCCTTACCCTGCCCCCGACTGTCCCATTCCCCGCTTAAAGCTGTCCACTGTCCTCAGTTGTATTAACTCCTCCAGCAGTGCGTTCCATCCTACCACCACTCTGAAGTAGGGCCTCAACTCCCTCCTGAACCTTCCCCCTTCCAACTTCAGACTGTGCCCCCTAGTGACCTGTTCTCCCTTCCCCCTTAAGCGGAACAATCCTCCCATTCTGTTTATGCCTTCGAAGTATTTAAAGGTCTCCATCACATCCCCCCATTTCCCTTCTATCCACCATGTACATGTTGAGCTCCTCAATCTTTCCTCAAAAGGCATCTTCCCCTAGCCCTATGATAATTTTTGTCGCCTTACACTGCAGCACTACCAGCAGTCTCGCATCCTTCTTGAGATATGGGCAGCAGTACTACACACAGTACTCCCAAGTGTAGCCTCACCAGTTGATCTATACAAGGGCAGGGTGAGGATCTCTTTCTTGGAGGAGCTACCCCTGGTAATGCACCTCAGCATCTGATTTACCCTTGCTGCCGTCCTCCTACACTGTGCCGATACATTCATGTCCCCTGTGACTAGTACCCACAGGTCCTTCTCCTCCCCTGAAGCTACTACCTGCACTCTCCCCAGCCAGTAGCTGGTCCTGGGATTTTTGGCTCAGAGGTGCATGACCTTGCACTTCTTAGTATCAAAGCCCAACTGCCACTCCACTGACCAGTGTTACTTTAGCTAGATCCTCCCTGCGTACCTGCCTCCCTTCTGCACTGTCCAGTTTTGCACAAATCTTTGTCATCAGCGAACAGGCTGATCTTACTTTTGACCCCCTCTGTAGTGTTCCCTATGAAGACACTGAACAAACAGGGCCCAGCACTGAACCCTGCAGTACCCCACTAGTTACGGGTCTTGGCTTGGATGTCTCCCCCCACCCCACACTACCCTCTGCTGTCTGCCCCGAATCCAGCTACCAATCCACCCCACCAGTTTCTCCCCACCCCCAAGTCCCTGAGCTTGCTCAACAGGATGGCCTTTGTCAACCACCCTAGTGACCCAAAGTCACCGATTAAGTTAGTCTGGCAAGATCTTCCTGAGACAAACCCATGCTGTCTCATCCTGTAGTTCATTACTATCCACAAAGGTCATCAAACTCTTCTTCAGAATGATCTCCATCAACTTCCTCACAATAGAAGTCAAGCTCACTGGTCTGCAATTGTCCGGTTGGTCCTAGGGCACACTCTTCTAGAGGGGTACCACGTGAGCCATTATCCAGTCCCTGGGCATGTTCCCAGTCTCCAAGGAGATGTTAAACAGGTCTGCCAGAGGGCCTTCCAACACCTGTGCCAGTTCCATCAGGACTCTTGGATGCACACCGTCCGGTCCCGGTGCCTTTTCCACTTGCAAGGCTTCAAGGCCTTTTAGAATCCTAACCTCCTGGAAGACCCCATCTGTTACCTCTGCCACCCCCTCCCCCCTTTTTCCTTGTGGTATTGGGCCATCCTTTTCTTTCGTGAACACCAAGCAGCAGTACTCAGAGTGCCTCCACCTGGTCGTCCCCTTTTTCAACCCATCCCCTCCCTCTTGACTCAATCTTGTCTACAACTCCTCCCCCTCTCCGTTCCCCTGAGCCAATTTCAGCTCCCTTGCTGCTCTGACTGCCTTACTTCCCAGTCTTCCTCATGCCCAGAGTTTTTGAATCTGTTGAAGGCCAATCTCTTATTCCTCACCTTCCCTTCCACTTTTCTGCCGAGCCAGCTAGGTTTTTTTTTTTTTGATCTAGACTGCTGAGACTTAGCAGATGTGCCTGTGGCCTCATTTAAACCCTTCCCAACGATTGCCCACTTCTGTTCAGCATCCATCCCTGGGCTAATTTCAGCAAATTATCCCTCTAGGGTGCAGCCCATCCAGGCAAAATCTGCCTTCCTGAAGTCTATCACTCTCGTCCTGGTCTTGTCAGACTCCCTCCCTGTGTTGAGGAAGAACCACAGTAAGTGGTGGTAGCTTTCTGCTAGTGGGTCCCGTACGACCACATCCTGGACTTGGTCATTATTTGTAGCACAATATCCAGTAGGTTCCTCTCCCTGGTAGGCTCCATCACTCCCTGTACTAGGTCGTCGTCCTGGATAGCCTCCAGCAGTACCTGTTCCCTGTCATTTGTGGTAGTCACAGTCCACCAGTCAACCCCAGGTAGGTTGAAGTCACTCACTATAACCGTACTCGCTTTGCCACTGCGACCTTCCTGATTTGCTTTCCCAGCTCCCTGTCCATGTCACTTTGTGAGGGTGGCTTGAACGTCACCCTCATCCTCCCCGGTACACAGTATCCCCTCCTTAACATAAATAGCCACCCCACCCCTTCCCTGTCTCTGCGGTACACCTTGTATCCAGAGATCGTGAGATCTCAGTCATGGTACTGGGTGGCCCAGGTTTCTGACAGGGGGGGCAATATCTACCTCCCCTTCAGCCATCATTGCCTGAAATTCTGCTACCTTGTTTGCCAAACTCCTTGCATTCAACGATACAGCAGTCCACCTCGTGTCTTACTGCTCCTTTCCCCGTCCCTCCTACATTTATTCCTTGGTAGATTCCCTCTTATCTGGGGGAAGAGAGGCCTTCGGTCTTCCTGCTAGCGACTCCTTTTTGCAGTCCGCTCTGCCCACCCCAGTTTAAATGCATCTTTGCTTTAATGCAATTCTCCTGTCCCTGTTTGTGTTATTGTGCCCTCGATGCATCCTATCCTTGGCATAGAGCCCCTTTTTATTCCATGTCTCGCCCTACTATCCTGTACCCCATATTCACCCCCCCCCACCTGTTAAAACTCCTCTATTCTTAGCATCCTAGCGGTACTTGTCCTAGGTACCAGACGTACCTCTGAGAATGCCAAACTTCCCTCCTGACTGCAGATTCTCCATACCTCCCAGACCCTCTCCTGCACTTTATTCACTATATTACCCTCCAGATCGTTTGTGCCTAAATGCACCATGAAATGAGGTCCATCTCCACCCCCTCTCCACACATTTCTGAATGAACTGCCCTCCCTGCTGGCATACACTTCACACTGGCTTGGCTCTTCCTTGCTCCTTTATCTCTCCATCTCACCCCCCCCGTATAACTACTTGATCTCCCAGGCCCTGCGCACCCCCACCGTTTGCCCTACTACAGACCCCTTTCCTTCAGTGTCCTCTCCATTTCCCTATACCTTCCTCCATTCTCTCCCCCCCCCGACTGCCCCTCCACCTGCTCTTTCACCTCCATTCTTTGTGCTCCTTCTCCTGCCCACCCTCCTCCACTAACTGTATGTCTCCTCTCCCCTTCCTACTGTTTTTGAACCCCCCCTTTAGTGTCTGTGACAATCCCACCAGCTTCTACCCTACAGTCTTTCCCCTCCCCGTGCACCCTGTGCTCCCCTCCACCCTCATGCTCCCCTTTCTCCTGATCCATGCTGCCACCCCCATCCGCCTCGCCTTCTTCAGCCAACACTGCATACTTGGAGACATCTCCCTGCTCATGCCCTCCACTGAAATTCTTTCCTGCCTCCGCTTTCCCTGGGAAGTTTCCCCAACTCTTCTCTCTCTACTCTCGTTCCCTATCTGCCAACTCCCCATTCCTGTGCAAGTGGTACTCCTGGCTCCTATGTCAGAGTGCCTTCTTTTGGCCTGTGGCAGCCTGGTATATCCTGTGATGGAGCCCTGCCTGTCTCCCCAACCCCTCTCCTCTTCCCCCAGTCATACCTGCCTCCTCTCCTCAGTTTCCATTTCAACCATTCTATTTCCTGCATAAGTTGTTTGAACTGCCTACACGCTGGACACCCTCCACAAGGTCCCCAAGAACAGTGCTGCTTTACACCCATTGCAGCCCACCACCCTCAGTCCCTAACCCAGCCATCCCTACTTCTCCATCTCCCCCAGTAATCAACCTGCCTCCTTGCCCGGCCTCTGTGTCCTCTTTTTATCCTTAGGGTGCCACTGTCAGTCTTGTCTTTCTCCATCTCACTCTTCCCCTAGCACCCCTCCCTGTGTCTGCACTTGCCTGGCATGGCCTGCGGCCTGCTGTCCGCCCTGCTGACACTACTAGAGATGCTACACTCCTGAGTCATGGTAGCTTGGCTCCCAGGGAAATATACAGTGACCCGGGCCTCCTGATTGGCCTGGCCGAGTCATGGGATGCCACTCCTTCCTCCCAGCAAGTCCCTCCCTCAGCAGATGTCCTCCCTTCTCCCAGGCCCTTTCCCCAGCAGCACAAAATGTTTTAAACAATAAAGCAGTCCTCTAAACAGAATTCAGAGCGTCCACAACAGCCCTACCCCAGAAAAATAGTTTTACTTCCCTGCTGGTCTGCTTGCCATCTCCACTGGAGTTTGCTCAGCTCTGGGCCGAAACTATCAAAATGGCCCTGAATAAAGCAGTGACTACGGCCACCTGATTAGCCTGGCATGTTCTGGAAATTAGAGCAATCCTATACGGACTCCAAGCCTTCAAGAATCACTTGTCTCTAGGTCCTCTTTTAATATAGATAGACAGCATCAGTGTGATGCATAACCTCAGCCAGCAAGAGGGAACTTGTTACCCATTGTGCAGGGAAAGAGTTTAGTATTGGGCTCTGGGACATGGTCTAGAACCATCAGCAGTACATGTTTCAGGCACCCAAAATGTTTTGGCAGACAAACTAAGCAAGTCACAGTCCAGAATACATGAGTGGGAACTACCGACCCATGTGGTCGATGGCCTGTTCTAAAGATGGGGTCATCCACAGTTGGATGTTTTTACGTCCTCACACAGTGCAAAACTGCCACATTTTTTGCTCGCTTTAGGGCCTGGAGTTTTTTGGCAAGGCGTGTTGTCCCTAAATTGGAAAAGGAGGGTTCTGTACACCTCCCCTCCCTGCTAATTCACAGAACACTACTCAAGCTGAAGATGGAGGTGGCAACTAATACACATTGCACCACTATGGCCTCTGGAAATACAGTATCCTCTGCTCCAACAGCTGGCAGTGGAACCCTCATTATCTCTGCCCCTGCGCAAGGATTTGCTGTCACAGTAAATGAAAACCCTAGTTCCTTAATTCTACACACATAGCTCCTGAAAACTTAGTCATAGCTCATTTTGAGGCATCACAGAAAGTGGTGGATGTTCTGGTGGCTGCTAGAAAACCATCCACCAGGCATATATACTTGTTGAAATTGAAGCGATTAGCTTATATGTGCCTCTTCACGTTGACTGGGAAGATGAATGGATCCAGGCCATCAGGTTCTAGAGTACCTGCTCTCCCTATCGGATTTAGGCCTGCAATATTCCTCAGTCACAGTGCTCTTGGCTGCTATATCAGCTTTCCATGTACCTGTGAATGGCTGTATGGCTGCTCGGCTGGAAGCGACCCAAACATTCTTGAGAACCATTTTACACAAAGCTTCTTCAAAATCCAATCTTGGTTTTGAACGTGAATTTCATTTTGGAAAAGTTGCCCATCTCCTTTTGAGCCAGCCGATACTTGTGACTTAACGCTTTCTTTCTTGGAAAATGTTTGCTTGCAGTAATTTCTGCTCAAAGGATTTAAAGAGCTTTCTTTTTTTAATATTTATTGATTTTAAAATGCAATAAATACAAGCATAACAAGCATCTGCTTATAGGACAGTACATTCAGGTACTGACAGTAAAATTTTACTGTATCTGATCACGCAGTATTTGTAGTACTCCCAACTTGTTACTTCATGAGGGGGTTACCTAAAAAGTTAATTTTATTAACTAAAACAAAGTGTTCAAAAGCAAATTGCTGCCATGAGTAGGTATATCCTATGTTTAATGTATTTCAATTAACACACCCCTAGGATAGATAAAACATCCCCATTGACCAGTTAATAGTTAATATAGCAGAGCACTTTACTACAACTCTCCACCCCCCCACTATAATTACTTTAAAGCAGTAAAACGCATTTATATCAACCTTTAATCAGCTACTCATAACATATCTTGGCAGGAACGCTATTCATATTCAAGTTATCTGTAGCCAGTACTTTTTTTTTTTTTTTTATATATATATATATAAACAAAAGCAGCTCAATTCTTCCTTAAAACAATGATCTTGATAGGAAGCCTAATATTTATCAAGTGTTGCTGTATTAACAAGTTTAATTGTTCGATATTTAAAAAAAAAAAAAAAACCCACATCATAAGACTTACTCCCCAAGCTTAATTCTCCATTCAGCCAGCCCGTGGGTTGAGGCACTGGATGCCACACCTTGCACCACGACTGCGACTGATCGCTAGTCGGGTCGGCATGGGAGCATCAAGATTGCACGTCGACTGCTTTCCTGATCCTGGGAGGGCTGGGGATATCCACTGCACTGTAGCAGACCCTGGGGACGCCCAGGGGCACTACATGCCAGTGTACAGGTGGAAGGGGAGCCACGGCAGATGTCGGCACATTGTACCCAGACATCACTGCATGTCTGTGCTCTAATGGGCATAATCAGGTGGAAACTGGCTGGGTGCGGCCATGCAGCTTGATGGCCGCGCCCTGCCTCACCAGAAGGACTCTAGTGGAATCACACTGGGGGGGGGGGTCCCGGGGCCGGCAGGGTATGGGAAGGCCCTCCAGCGGACTGGCAACGGCGGTTCTGTATCCCCCATCATGTGAGTGAGACTGGTGCTCTCCTGGCAGGCAGGGCCGGCAGCTGGATGCCCCCGCCGGTTGTTGCCGCAGTACAGCGCAAAGAGAGATGCGATTAAAATAAATAAATAAAATTCTCCATTCAATTCAGCTTATTAATAGAAAACTCAGACATCTGAATGAACTGATTACACATTTTGTAAACTTTTACAATGCTCAGTGTCAATCAAAATCCCAAAGGCCAAAGAAGAACGGTCTCATTTGTTAATCATTGCAGCCATGTGCAGACTTACATATTTCAGTCCTTTTGCTTCAGGTATCTCACTTGTCTTTGGAATCAGACTGCCGGCTTCGTGCTGCACAATTGTTCTGTTTTAGTCAGCAGTTTCCCTGCATCCTCTGGGTTGGTGAAGTGGAAGGTTTTATTATCGTACACCACTTTCAGGCTTGCCGGCTTCAAGAATATGTTGTGGACCCCCAGTTGCTGAAGCTTTGGCCTAATCCTGTCAAATGCCCTGCACCTCTGTCTTGTTGCATAGGTGAGGTCTGGGGAAAATTTAAATATTAGCTCCTCACCATTGTATGGGAGCTTGCTTCCGCACAATTTGTAAAATGCCATCTCGTTCTTTCACGGAGGCCAGGACAACTAACACTGTACGTGTTGGAGAATAGGCAGAGTCCTGATGTAAATGGGCCCCTCTTGTATTCACTCTACATGCCCTCTGGATCGATAACGGTATCTAAGCTTGCAGCAGCTCTGGAATCCACTACTCTAAGCAGCTCTGCAAATTTTCTCCTTCCATTTCTGGTAGTCCTATGATCCGGATATGGGCGCCCATTTTCTAGGGAGTCGGGGAGGAGGGAGTTCTCTTTGACCATGCCAGACGTGACGACTGCAGTTTTCTCCGATGATTTACTGGCCTCCTGCGCTACCTCTTCAACCATGTTCAGTTTTGTTTCTACCATCGTAAGGTAAAGTCATCCATCTTTTTATCTATAATTTGTATTGCTTCAAGTAGTGCAGCATTAGTGGGCTGACTCAAGGCGGGATCAGCAGGCTCCTTTTCTTTGTCTGGGCCTTGTGTTTTTCTGTTTGCCTCAGTCTCCTTCAGCAGTCATTTCTGTAGAGAGCAATAATTTTGGTATGCCCAGAATCTATATCGTTCGCTGAGGCTAAAGATTTTAATGCTAAAACACAATGACATACGAAGTTTGGGAGATGAGCTGTAATGGAGTATTGATCTCAGCAGCTAGCTACCCCCCCCAACCCCACGGTTCAGAGCTGCAGGCTGTAATGTCTGAGCCTCCTTATTCGATTTTCCACAAAGACAGGGTGTCAGAAGACTTATCTGCTGTAGCTGTAATAAGCCAGGCCATACTGCTAGAAACTGCCATAAAAATAAGGAGGGTAACACAGGAGCAAATTTTGCCCTGGCAAGTATTTAATAGATGTCAAGGTGGAAGATAAGACTGTGAAGGGACTTAAGGATTCGGGAAGCAGACACACCCTCATGCATGCTGAAATTCTGGGAAAAGGCTGTGCAAAAGGACCTGGTACTGGGGATGTCTGTATCCATGGGGACACTCAATACTATCCCACCACCCAAGTGACTGAACGTTAATGGGGTGTTGCACAACATGAAAGTGGGGGTAGTACCAAAGTTAGCTGTACTTGTGATTACTGGAAATGACTTTTCAGGATTTGCTAAGTTAATCACAGAGAGAGCAAACCCTGCCGTTTCAGCAGCTGTAACAAGAGCACGGGCAAAAAAAAAAAAAAAGTCAAATCTTACTCTTCCTTTTGCAGACCTAGATTCGGACTTGTTTGAACCCAGCTCTGAGGTCTGGAAGTTCAGGAAAGAAAGATGCCGGAAAAAAGAAGAAAAAAAAAAAAAAAAAAAAAATAGTGGCAACAAAAAGACTGGACATATATGCTTCATATATCAGTGTCAGTGGCTCAGTAGGTAGCAAACTCGCCTCAGAGGCCGGGAGATCAGAGGGCTGAGAGTTCGGTTCCCCACATCTGGCACTTGGGTTAATATCCCAGTACTGACACTGTAGTGCAGCATGAGAGGGGTGCTGCACTTCTGAGGTGCCGTCTGTCGGATAAGACACTAAACCGAGGTCCCATCTGCCTGGATTGGTGGAGTTCAGGTGGATGTTAAAGATCTCATGGCACTTATCGAAAAGAGTAGGGGAGGAGGGGAGGAGGAGGGAGGGAGTAGGGGGAGTAGGGAGTTCCCCCATGTCCTTCCTGGCCAAATTTCCCTCATTCACTAAAAATACCACCAACAGCTTAATCTAGTTCATGGTTGGCTGGCATTCATTTGTATCCCCCTCCCCCGGGTCGTGCCTGAAAATAGGCAGGATTTGTCTAGTGCACTTACCTGGTCAACAAAAACTAAATATGAAAATTTAATCGGGAACAAAACAGGCTAAACCAATGTTTACAACATTTTTATTTTATTTATTTCAGGGAATCAGAAATACCTTTGAGTCGAGACTCCTTTACAAAGGTTCCGTCGCAATATAATAGTTAGATACACAAAAACAGTTTGAGCAGAATAAAGCAATGCAGGAAATGTTAGACTTATTCACATGGATCCATGCCATATACAATTTGGACTGAGTTCACCATGCAGGTAGTGCATACTAACAATACAATAAGTGTTACAGAGGAAGGTAGCAAGTAATTTACAGTCCTAGGAGTCTAGCTATCCAAGCTGGTGCGGAGGCGGCAGTTAGCAGGTGTGGGGGGGTTAACACCCTGAGAAGACGGCTTTAGGAAATGTAGGGAGAGGCCAACCAGAGGCCGTTGTCAAGGTGGTTAAGGGCAGGGTGTTGGCTCATTTACAGCTACAGATACTTATGGCCTGAAAATGTGCACCCAGGAGCGATCTGAACTGACCGATTCTCTGATCAAGACACAGGGTGCTGGGTAGGGAATTAAACCAAAAGGGTGCCTGGTAAAAGATCTTTGGAATTGTGTTGTATGACAGGAGGGGATGGAGAGACGCAAAGAATCAGAGCTACGGGTGTGCTGGACTTTTTGGTCTGTGGTGATTAAGGGGGTAAGGGCTGCCGGGGAGAGGCCCAATAAGATTTTTTTTGCTAGAACACAAGTGTGGAATTTGATTCTATTGTCAAGATCAAGCCAGTTGGTATTCTGATATAGCACACAGGTATGGGTAAGTCTATCACACCCTAGTAAAAGCCGGCAGGCCCTATTTAAGACAAGTCTGAGACTATCAAGGGCTGAGGAGCTTGTCCCTCCAAAGGTAGGAAGTCCATAGTCAAGCAGGGAGAGAACCGAGGAGGAGATAGCGAGCTTAAGGGCCTCGTGGGTTAGACAGTGTTTAAAAGCGGTGCAAAAGCCCTAGTCTAATCTTTAGAGCCTTCGATAAATGACGAATATGCTCATGATAGGTAAGGCCAGTATCCAAAGTTATGCCCAGGTATTTAAAGGAATGGACAAATTCCAAGGGGGTCTGAGACAGATAGTATTTGAGGGAAACTCCCTATCTTGGAATTTAACTGATGCGCGAAGAGCATACATTTGGTTTTTTTAATTAATGATGAGGCGTTGGGAGGTGAACCAGTTTTCGACAGCTATGAAAGAGGACTGGAGGGAAAGGTGGAGTTGAGAGGGATCTGGGCTAGAGGTGAAGATGACAGCATTGTCCGCGTAGAGTAATAGGTTGGAAGTGCAGGTTGCAGGGAGGGAGTTAAGGAATAGGCTGAATAGGAAGGGGCCCAATATAGACCCTTGAGGGACACTTGAGGGGACAGAAGATTTGGAGGAAAGAGTGTTGCCAATTTTTACTTGAAGAGTTCGACTGGAAAGATAGTCGGCAAACCAACCTACTGCCTCCTTTGAGGGACCTAGATTGAGAAGGGAGGTGAGGAGTAGTGTATGGTGGACGGTATCAAAGGCCTTGGTGAGGTCGATGAAGATAGCACCGGTGATGTGGCCTTTATCCAGTGCTGTGTGGATGTGTGATGTTAGTTGAAGCAAGGCCGTAGTAGTGCTGTGACCTATGCGGAACCCATGTTGTTGTGTGCAGAGAAGGTCATATTTGTTGAGATAGTCAGTGAGTTGATCAGAAACTATTCGCTCCAAGGCCTTGGAGAGGGGAGGGAGTATGGAGATTGGTCGGTAGTTAGGGGCAGAGCGATCACCACCTTTAAATATAGGGGTGATAGAGGCTGATTTCCAAATGGCGGGGAATTTACCTAGTGAGAGGAGCTAGTACTTCATTAAGGGAGAGCCTGAGGAAAATGTAACGGGCTACTCTGTTTCTGCATCTGAGAATTAACCTAATTAGTCATACCAAAGAAGCATAGAACTGGGTTGATATAGAAAGCATATGGTAGTCCTATGGGCATGGCTGGCCACTCTGGGAGGGACTGCAACCTTGCCAGATTGTTGTACAAATTTTACTGGCCTGTGATTCGTGAAGATGTTGCTACCTGTTGCAGGTCTTGTCTCGACTGTCAGAAAGTAGACTCAGTGACTTAAAAAAGGCAGCGTGTCCCCGGTCCACCTACCCTTGATAGGTGTGCCTTTTGAGAGAATTGCAGTGGATGTGGTTGGCCCCTTAGACAAAAGTAAAATGGGTAATCAGTTTATTTTAGTAGTATATGATTGTTACTCTATACCAGAAGCAGTTCCGGTGTGTACCGTCACTGCCCCAAATGCGGTAGCAGAGCTTTTCAAAATTTTCAGCATTGAGGCATACCTGAAGAGATTATATGGTACTGATTTTGGTGCTAGTAGTAGATTATGATAGATCCTCCATCTTGTATGTGTGCACTGAGAAAGAAAGTGGCAACATATGTTGAAATTGCTCACAGTAATTGGGAAGAAGCTCAAAACAGCAGCAGATGTATTATGGCCACGGGGTAAAAGAAAATGTTTTTGAGCAAGATGAAACAGTCTTGTTACTGTTACTAGGGCTAGAAATAATGTTTAGATGCCTGTCCAAGGGACTTGCATCTGCCCACACTATTTTTTTTTTTTTTTTACATACATTTTGAATCATCTTACAGAAAACTGGAGAGAGGATAGAAAAAATTATTGCATCTTCATTGAGGGCATCTTTTGCAGCAGGCCACACCTATGGAACTACAGCCGCTAGGCACTAGGACCACACAAACTTTTCTAGCTAGCAGTCTATCAGGGTGTCCGTCCACGCCAACATCTCAAGCGGATAACGTCCTTCCCATATACGCATGGGTGGCCCTGCACCCTCAGCTCTTTTCCTGCCTTCGACCATCGCACTTTGGGCTTCACAGAAGATATTGCCAGCTTTGTTTGACCGCCTTTTATGTTTTTATTATTTTCATTTTCTCTCACTAGCTTTTGATATCACTTTTTTTCCAAAGTGATTTTTTTCCTCCCTTTATAAACTGAACGTCATCTCCGAAAAGAAGCTGTTTCAGATCTGTGCCTGGGGGAGAAGACCCTCAAGAAGGATGGCCAGAACACATGCGTCTGCTACGTAGGCCCAGACCACGACATGCAAGCCTGCAAGCTCTGTCACCACTTCAACCAAGCTATCAGAAGGCGCTGCCAGAAGACCCTGGGGACCTTCTTGCTCCAACAGAAGGTTGCCCGCATGGAGAAGTTTCAAGCCAGCAATTCCTCTGCTTTGCTGGCCATGTCCTCTGGTTCCCATTCGTCCAAGGCCCAGGACATCAGCCGTGAAGCACAAGCATTGGAATAAGGAGCGGTGTCTTGCTCCGATTGTTCCCAGTCACCGTGTGTAGTGTAGACTGTGACAGGGCCATCTTCCACTTCAGGAGTGGTCCCTCCCTTGGTGGATTTTCAATCTGCTCTATTCTCTTTCGGATTTCAAGCAAGCTGGCCTTGCCCCTCCACAATGGCCAGTACTGCATGGGCCTACTACAACTACCCTTGTGCCTTGTCGCCCCTCGGGGCAGCAGCCTGGCCCTCGTACTGCGATGCCTACTTTA
The DNA here is from genome assembly GCA_016271365.2 of Neoceratodus forsteri. Classification (NCBI taxonomy): domain Eukaryota; kingdom Metazoa; phylum Chordata; order Ceratodontiformes; family Ceratodontidae; genus Neoceratodus; species Neoceratodus forsteri. The sequence goes on along the minus strand of CM028131.1, from coordinate 682,265,442 downwards.
CCTTATCCTGGGCAGAGTGACGATGATGTGTACCACCCTGACCTTCTTCCTTCCAGTGGCGATGAGGAAGGAGTTGGCGGGGATGATGGGGATGCTATCCCCTCCCATTCCACTTACATGGGTGTCCTCAGGGGATGAGGAGATCCCAAGATATATCCTTTGGTCTCCCCCGATGACCCTTCTTTTGTCAGTCATGTGGCAGTTGCAGGCTGCTATGAGGTTCGAAACAGAGGACCAGGACCCTGCCCAATGCAGTCAGTCCCACTTCCTGAAGTTGCCAGACTCTCCTCCTATCATCATACCCCCTGATGGAGCCTTTCGAGGAAGCCACACTGGCTGCCTGGTATAGACACAGCCTGGTCCCCATCATGCCCAGAAAGGTGGACAAGTTGTACCAGATCCTTGCAGGGAAGCCAGTTTTTGCTGTGCGACCTCAGGCTAACTGTGGTCATTAATGCTGCCCAGGATTGGACGAAGAAGCCTAAACATCTCAGCTCCCTTCCTCAGGACAGGGAGTCCAGAAAGCTGGACTTGGCCAGCTCGGTGGCACTGAGGATTGAGGCACTGGACGGTACACCTCGCACAATCCTGGTTACCTAAGGTTGGGGTGCCCCGGGGCTGCGTGGGGGCGCGGGTCAGCAGGAGGAGAAGATCTAGCATCTGACGGACTGCTCCAAGGGTTGTCATCCTACTCCTTGACTGCACCCTACTGGAGGCCAGTGCCAGAGTCTGGCAGAGGAGCGCAGGTACATGACGTGCACATGCCTCCTCATGCTGACGTTGCAAGTGGGAGGGTGAGAGAGAGAGAGAGAGAGAGAGAGAGAGAAAACAAAAAAACAAACAAAAAAAAAAAAACACACAGAAAATGGAACTGGCAGGCTCCGTAATGGCCTGGTGGCATCCCCTGTTCTGACCTAACCCGGCTTCTGGATTGTGCTCAGGGGAATCCCCGGTTAAGAGCTGGATCGGGGGCATACGGGCTCTGAAGAGCAGCCCTCTGTGAGGTGACCGGAGCTGCCAGCCAGTTCAGAGGGGCCGAAAAATACAAAAAGGAAAGGCTAGACTTGTTTGGCAAAAGGACGTTTGCCTTAACTACTCTGAGCATTAGGGTCTTAAATTACATTACCCATATGGTCAGATTTCAAAACCAGCTCTGGAGACAGGCCAGAGAGGTGGCCAAGGCTCACCCAGAAGACCCTCAGATGCAGAAGTTGCTTCAGGTCCTTCAGTCAGAGCACCCACTAGGTGGCTGGCTACCGAGCAGACACGAGAGACCATTAGGCTAATTCTGCTGGCTTGTTAGTATGTTAGTCCAGGGCCAATGGCAGTAAGCACCTGCTGAGATCAGCCTATGACTAGCTATGCCACACTTGTCCCGACAGTGTTTAGAACATGGAGTGTGCTACCATGCAGCAGCGAGTAGCTGTTCTGGTCTGCTTTTTAAATAGCTGTACAGTTAGATTTTTTGCACTTTAATTTTTTAATTCCTTGTTTTGTGAAATACAATGCTTCATTCAAAGTTTTTTTTTTTTTTTATTTTTAAGCTCAATGTTCGTTTCTTTAAAGCACTATTGCGTGTGTTGAGCCTGCCCACAGGTCTCAACCTGCTGTATTTGAATACTGAACTGCTGAGGCGTCCTCTGCTTTGCCAACCATGCTTGTTTTTGGGTGTCTAAGGTCCAGGGAACAAAGAACCAATGCATCATTAGTATGGTTGGAAAGAGGAAGAGCCCCGCAACACCATGTTCGCACCACTGGGAGAGGAGATATAGCCGCACAATTATTTGACCTGTATTTTACCCGGGAAATGTACTGAGGTGAGCAACTATGCTATTTAAGATGAAAGACTGAAGGGATAAGGTACTATAGTTTACGGCCATTTTATTTATTTTTTTTTTTATATTAAATCTTTATTACTTACAAAGTCTGGATTATATCATCATGAAAACAATCTCTCCAGAAATGGGACTGTTAATTTATCATGTGTTCTAGACAAAGGTTTTCCTGACTCAGACTTTTAAAATTGGAAAAACAAAAGTCAGCATTTCAAGATTTCCAACTATATCTGGAGTAACAATTCTATTTCAGCTATATCGTATGCATTCATTGCTTAAAAAAAAAAAAAACCACACAACACATTAGTTATCAATTAATCTGTGAATATATTAAAGGGTCTAACAAAAATAATGTGTGCTCTCTTCCAAGGGTGGGCAGAGACACAGTGAAAAAGCAGGGGGAATACCTAATCCAGTCAATAGAAGCACTCTGGATAGGGATTGATTAGTCTTTCCACAGAAGAAAGTGTTCTGAAAGAACTCTTAAAACTGAAGGTGGATAAAGCAATGGGGCCCGATGGGATTCACCCCAGAATTTTAAAGGAAAAAGGCAAGAACTAGCAACACCACTGACTACCCTTTTTAATAAATCATGGGAGGATGGGGTGGTACCCGAGGACTGGAGGAGGGCAGATGCGATTCCCCTCCACGTAAGTGGAAGGGAGACAGAGGCAGGAAACTACAGACCTGTCAGTTTGACCTCAGTGGTAGGGAAAATGATGGAATCACTTCTGAAGGAAAGAGGTGTCGAGTACCTAGAGGCCAGTGGGGCACAAGACCCAAGGCAGCATGGATTCACAGCGGGAAGGTCATGTCAGACAAATCCAATTGATTTATCTGACTGGGTGACCAAAGCAGTAGACCAGGGAGGGGATGTGGACATGACGTACCTAGACTTTAGCAAGGCATTTGACAGTCCCGCACAAAAGACTAACAAATTAGCCAGCCTGGGAGTGGGTCCTAGGGTGATAGCCTGGGTACCGACAACAGGACACAGCGGGTAATAGTGAAAGGAGGGTTACTAGTGGGGTACCACAGGGTTCAGTACTGGGGCCAGTCCTTTTTAATGTCTTTATAAGTGACATTGCAGAGGGACTGGAAGGGAAAGTATGTCTCTTTGCAGATGACAGAGATCTGCAACAGGTTGATACACAAGGTGGGGTAGAAAGGATGAAAAGGGACTTAGCAAGGTAGGAGGAATGGTCAAATGTATGACAGCTTAGATTCAATGCAAAGAAGTGCAAAGTAATGCACCTGGGAAACAAATCAGGGAAGAGTACACAATTGGAGAAGAGATACGGACAACAAAAATTAGAAAGGGACCAGAGGGTAGTCATATCAGACGACCTAAAGGTGGGGCCACCAATGTGAGAAGGCAGTAAAAGGGCTTTTGGGGGAGAGAGAGATACTGGGAAGCATAAGGAGAGACATCACCAGTAGAAAACAGGAAGTTGTTGGCCCTCTGTACAGACAGTTGGTAAGATCACATCTGGAGTACTGTGTACAGTTCTGGAGACCCATCTCCACAAAAGAAAGGATGGAGGCTGGTCAGAGGAGGGCAACCAAAATGATGCAGGGTCTGCATCAGAAGACATATGAAGAAAGACTAAAGGAACTAAAGATGTATAGCCTCGATGAAAGGAGGGACATGACAAACTTTCAAATACCTCAAGGGAATCAACAAAGTCCAAAAGGGTAGCATCTTTCAGAAAAAGATGTGCAAAAACAAGGGGGCACAATTTGAAAATGGGGGTGGGGGGATGGCTCAGAGGTAATGTGAGGAAGTATTACTTCAGAGGGGGCTGTGGATACATGGAACAGCCCTCCTGAGGAGGTCGTAGAGTCAAACAGTGGGGGAAATCCAAGAATGCATGGGACACACATAAGGCAATTCTAGTGGGGGTGTTATGAGGAAGTAGGCTGCTGATTAACTAGGATCTGTGGCTTATCCGTTAGGGAAATGGGCAGACTAGGTGGGCCAAGCGGTCCTCATCTGCCATCAAATTCTATGTTTCTATTTCAGTCAGTGTCACTGAACCAGATTTCAGTAACCTCACGTCTGTTTTATTAACGTTCATAATATAGGTGAGCTCAATTTTATTTCAGAGTCTTCTTGCATTTAGTAATATAATTTTTAGATCCAAATTTTCTTTATTTTGGTGGTTCCATTATTTTTACCTATATTTGGTGTTTGTTACATCCGATGTCCTTAGGTCTAGAGAGGTGCCTAAATTGTTCCTCTCCCCCCTTAATATCTAGTTTAAACAATAATTAATGCTGTCCACCATGTGCTTACGAAGTAGCTTGTTGTAGGCAGCACGGTGAGCCTGATGCGAGCTGATGCAGAGCAACACATGAGCGGATGAGAAAATTCTTCCCCACGGGTCGAACTCAGTGGAATCTGGATCCGGTGGTTGGTCGTGTGCCAGGTGTCGACGCCTGGAAGGAGTGTCTAAAGCAGTCAGCCCCAAGGGTGGGTGAGGCAGTGAACCAAGAGACTTCTGGGGAGCACAATACCTCCTCCTGGGGCTGGGGATGAGACGGCTGGTGACTGCCAGATGTGGCTAGATGCTTCCTGTAAGGGAATAGGCCAGGAAGGCACCACTAGGTGGTTAGCACTGAATTCACTCAGAAATTGGCACGTGTCCCGCTCGGTATTGTGTCTCACTACATGGGAGATATGGAGCTCCTGAACTAGCCTCAAGAGGAACCGCCGATATTTCGGTGAAAGCGTCGGAGGAAAGGTGGACAGAATGTTCCTCTTCCTCAGATGAGGAAGTCAAGGAAGTAGAGAAGCTCGGGTGTTCGGACTTCTCCTGCAGCATGGGAGACAGGCGAAAGACCTGCTCACTGACAGCTCTAACATACCTAGGGAAGGCCGCTGCAGTGGCCCTGAACGTCCCAGGTTAAAGGACCCATAGGACCCACATGGCCTTTTTCTTGGGGGGCGGGGGGGGGGAGAGGAGAGAGAAGGTGTCTGCAGAGGGATTGGGGGAAGGGCACCTCACAGAAAGTGTCTGGCCTCTAGACCCAGCAGCAGATCCTCCCACGTGGGGGAACCTGGGGGTCTATCCAGTCAGTGAACGCTGTAAATGTGTAAACAAATCCCAGCTGAGCCGAGAGATAATCTCCCCTGTGGTGCAACTGAGGTTGCATGGTTTCAGAAGGGCAACCCTCAGTGCTGCCCACTAATGGCACCCGTGAAGTCTCAGAGAAAAAGTGGGGGTCAGCGCTTTGGCTCCTCCACACGCTCTGCAGGGTAGTGGAGGAAGGCCTCCGCACCTCACCTCGGCCTCTCAACCCCTCGTACTGAGGCCATCCTCTTCCTCAAACCCAGTGACAAAGGGTCCTCCAATCCCACAGCGCCCCCCCCCACAAAGGGAGACCAAAGAAGAGGGAGTCCCTGTCCCCACCAAGGAGGCCACAGCAGCACCAGAAATGGCAGCTGCAATGGCCCTCACAGTAGAGACTGCCACACCAGGCCCCTTGAGACTGCTATCCACTGCAGTGCCCCCAATGACCACAGGCTCTGGGGAGTCCGGGAGGGGAACACTGGGCTGCCTGGTGCCATGTCCAAGAGGACTCCCTGATTCAGGGGAGTCAGGATTGGTCAGCGGGGTCATCCCGTCTCCGAAGAGGAGACCATGCATACCGCCAGACTAGCAACCCTGGAAGCCCTTAGCAACGGTGCCATCTCGGGACACGGCACTGCCGTGATCACCAGCACTGTGAATGGAGCCAAGGGTCCAACCAATGCCGGGCCCAGCAACCATGGACTGCAACATTGGGGGAGCCTGCACCTCTGTGGAGGTGTTCATAACCCAGCTCTGGAAGAACCAAGCCACTCCGGCACCGCGGAAGAAACCTAGACAGCAAGGCTAAAATCAGAGGTGGTTCCTTCCTCACCAGGCCGTATAGACCCTGGAAGCAGGGTCAAGAGATCTTGCCATAGCATCCCTAGAATGACACCGTCCTCCGAAAGTTGTCGGGGTCATGCCGAATTTAAACGTGCCGATCAAGAACATGGCGGTTCATGGAGAAACAAGCATCGCAGTTGTCTATATCGTGGTTGGGACCCAGGCAATGCAAACAAACATGCTGGTCCGTAATAGAAAAATGCCGGCCACAGGGGCACGGCCCGCTTTGGATTTTCTCTTTGCCCCCAAATCAGATATGACGCGAAAGAAGTTAAAATTTTAAGAAAAAGGGACCCAGCATCGTTGGTAGAAATAAAAGGAACAGGCTTATCAGATTCCAATGGTGTCAGGTGAATTCAAAACGGGGATGGAGACAGACGCAGGAAAAATGGTGTCGAATGACGAAGGCCTAGTGATGCAGACAAACTTTCGTCAACTTGCACAGCACGGGAGACCTCGACGGCAGGAGAAGCAGAACTGGAGTGGAGGAGTCTGGGGCACCCAACGGCCAACCCTCGTGCTCCACGCAGTGAGTGGACCTCGTTGGTGGTGCCCCCAAAACACAGACACACCATATACAGACACCATATACAGATGCACCCCTCTGGCTTACACCCAGCAGTAATGAATGGTAAAAATTGACTAGGGAAGATTAGTTTACTCCAGGTCATTGAATACACAGGCTGAGAAACTAGCTACAAAACTGTGCCTGTACAGACAGTTTGGGACCAGATATTCAGTTAAAATGTTGGACAGATTCCTGTTTTGCCAATTTCAGATCACGTGGATATCCTATTACTACTGTACTATTGACATACTGCACAAAGTGGAGGTCTTATTTAACAGGTTAATGGGGTCGATACTGGAGTGACCAGAAGGGTGCCTCAGGATTTGGTACTGGGCACAGTCCTCTTTAATGTCTTCCTTAGCGACACTGCACAAGGGTGGAGGGAAAGGTGTCCATTTGAAGAGGACAGAAAGATCTGCAACAGACTCGACATTCGGTGTGGGGGGGTGCACCCAAGGAAGCTAGAGGAATGGTCAAGAGTATTGCAGCAGAGATTCAATGTCAAAAAGTGCTAAGCTATGCACTTGGGGTGCAGGAACCCAAGAGAGGGGTAGTGTGTGTGTGTGTGTGTGTGTGTGTGTGTGTGTGTGTGTGTGTGTGTGTGAGAGAGAGAAAGATGTTGACAGCCAAACAGGAAGGGAATTTGAGGGGGATTATATTGGATGACCTAAAGGTGGCCAGACAGTGTGAAAAAGCAGTAAGGAAGGCCAGCGGGATGCATAGCAGAAGAAAGGAAGTAGTGATGCCACATTACAGATAACTAGTGAAACCTCATCTGGAGCACTGTGTCCAGTTTTGGAGGCCGCATCTCAGGAAGGAGAGAGTGGAAACTGACCAGAGAAGGGCAACAAAGTTGGTGTATGGGCTGCACCAGACGCCATATGGAGGAGAGGCAAAGACCTCAATATGTATTGTGGAGACGAACTACCTCAAGGGTATAAACAAGGTTTATAACAGGAGCCTCTTTCAGAAAAGAAAAATGTTTAAGAACAAGGGATCACGATAAGGGTGGAGGGAGGTAGACTCAGGGGTAATGTGAGGAAGTATTCTGTCACGGAAAGGGTGGTTGATGCTGGAAACAGCTCCTCGCAATGGTGGTGGGGCACAGACTGAAGATCTTTAAAAAAAAAAGTGTGGGATAGACATAAGGGGTCATAGTGGTGGGGAAGAAAGGGTAGACGAGGAATGCTGTAAAGGGCAAGGATAATGAGAAGACTGGATGGGCCAGATGGTCCTCATCTGCAGTCAAATTCTATGTTTGGAGTGTCCAAAGGATACCCACCACTGCTTATTTGTATTATCTGGTTTGGTCTCGCCTGCTCCAGCATAGGATGTTGCATAAAATTATTTCACTGAAAGATGTTGAGAACCATGTTGTGTATAACACACACACAAAAAAATTTAAATACCTGTACATTTTCTTTCTCCGACGGCTGGTCTCCGGGCTTCCTTACTCCTGGGCTGTATCTCCTGATACAGACAGGCAGGCATCAGATCTCTGCAGCAGTGGACATACAGCCTCCCACTTCCTGTCTCCCTCAGTTCTTCCTAAAGCAGTCCAATGCAGCAATACTACAAGAACTTGCAAACAGAAAACAAGAATTTTAAGGCATATATGGCCCGGAGGCCAGCCAACTATATAAATTCTGGGAGGGAATCCGAAGCCGGAGACCAGCTTGGGGGAAGAGACACAAAACAAAACAAAACAAAAAACAAACAAACAAAAAAAAAAAAGACAGGCATTTAAATTTCAATCTCTCTCCTGAGCTCGTCTCCAGGCTTCCTTACTCCTGGGATATACAAAAGCAGTACGTCCCCAGATGTCCTGGGTGGGAAGAATGTCAGGAACCCTTAAGGATCCACCACCGCTTTAAGCACTCTGTGGCCAAAGGATGAGACATCCAAGGGCATCACTTCCAGCAAATAAATTTATCAAGTGGCCGCTCTGCATAAGTGTGCTGTCGATGCTTCCCTGAAGTATGTCCATGAAGGGGCCATAGCTCCTGTGGAATTGGCTCTCCCTGATCCATGCAAGTTACCGAGGCCTGATCATAAGCCACGGAAGTGGCTGATAGAATCAGTCTGGCTAAAAAGTCTTAAATTTTTTGTTACCTATAATTTTGGCCCATAGCTGACATGAACGAACCTGAAGTTTTGCGAATAGCTTCCTCTCTTAATATACATTTTCGTCAAGTCGCAGACCGGATGGGCCTCGAGGGTCCCATCTGCCCTCAACCTCCAAAGTGTCAGATTCCATCACACCTCGCAGATTTAAATGATTCAATTCCCCTTCCCTATTGCTTTGGGAGTGTGGGCAGAAGGAAGGATGAACCCTTGCATGTAATGAAAGGGAAGCCTAACTTTGCCACAAAACCTGGAACTGCTGCAGCCCGAAAAAAAAAACACAAAAAAACCAAAAACATGCACGGCTCTTGGGAAAGCAATGCTTTTAGTGTGCCGATTTCCCTGGCTGAGGCAACAGCTATGCGGAAAAAAGGGGACCTTTAATTTGAAAAGTGTGATGGATAGCTCCTTGATAGGCTCCAAGGGGGGCCTTGGCCACAGCCTTTAGCACCAGATTAAGCCTCCAAGGTGGTAGCTTTGGCAGGTTGGAAGGCATATTAATGTTGCGGTCTTTAGAAACCTACAGACATGGGTATATGAAAGCAATGACTCCCCTGAATCCGTTAACAAGAGTGCCCCCAGTGCAAAAATGAACTTAAGGCGGCTGGTCGCAGTTCTTTGTCCATCCATCTGAAAGGAACTGTAATAGAACAGGTAACTACATCGGATAGTTCTATACGAGTTTCGAATGGAAGCCCAAACCACATTTTTTTCCAGATTCAGTAATGCACTTTGGAGGGACAAGAGAGAAATACGTTCCCAAACATGTCAACAACAGGAGCTATGTAGCAGAGCTCCTTGAAAGTTTTTCCCTCTCAATTTCCAGGCCTGGAGAGATGTTTAAATGGGATGCCGAGCCGGACCTTGATGAATGCCCTGGCTGAACTTGAATGTTAGAAGTGATCACCTTGACAGACGAATGATAATCTGGCACCATGTGCGGAAAAACCATAAGGGGCAGACTAGAATCATGACTGTCCTGACCAAAACCACTTTTTGAAGGACTCTTGATAGAAGCGGTATTGAAGGAAAGGCATACAGAAGACCAACTCATCCCAGTTCAGGGGAAAGGTGTCCCGAGTCTCACCGCTGGTTCATCCTTGGCCAGGGAGCCGAACTGCTTTACTTTAAGAGTTCCACCAGCAGGTGAAGAGAACTGTCCGAGGATTGCCCCACTGTTCTGTCAAGATGTAGGAGGCACTATCCTTCGGTTCCCATTCCCCTGGTCGACCAGCCTTGTGACTAAGCTAGTCTGCCGTGTAGTTCACGTGTGTGTGTGTGTGTTGTATACACACACACACACACACACACACACACACACACACACACACACACACCCCTCTCAGTAGTGCTCGGCCCCGTGAAAGTAAAGTAATTCCCTTAGCGTTTTCAGCTTCTTGTGCCACCTTGATGGTTGGTATATGCCAATGTTGACAGATTGTCGAATGGAACCAGATTATCCTGGGCAACAGCTGAAGCCGGTGAGCCATCCCCAGCTTGCATCGGACGCGATCCTGATTTAGTGAGGATGGCCCAACTCGTGACCCTTCATGACTTATGTCCACTGAGACCAGTACTGGAGGGAGGGTTTACTCCGTCTCAATGAGCTGTAAGAGAAGAATAAGTAAGTAAGCAGGCAGCTGAGGAGTTAACTCCTTGATGAGCTTTAGCAGAATCCGAAAATTAGTGTTTGGGTGGAAAAATCCTTGTGTCATGATGTCTGCCCACAGAAGGATCAGGGTCCGATTTGGAATTTGAGAACTCTCACCAGTTTAAAAAAAAAAAAAAGAAGACACACACACACACACCACAAAAAAATGTGCCGGCGGGCACCGGACCACCTCTGCCACTGCTTATAATGTTTGGTTGAGCTGTGGGGCCTTTATGGGGACTATGACCGGCACTGGCACCTTCCATTTTGTCCGTGGGTCTGAGGAAGACCCCAATGGTAGAGGCTGAACTGAAGTACGGCTGTGTCACGCTGAACCCGAGATCGTGAGAGTGATGTTACTGAGTGGGAAGGGTAAATGGGTATCTTGCAGATCTACGGATGCCAGAAAAAACTTTGAGATTCCCCGACTGATGACAAGGTTTCCCTCTTGTAGAGTCTGCTGTGGACAAACCTATCCAAGAATTCAACAACTACAACTGGCCTGAATCCCGTGTGTTTTGGCATGATTAATGTTTTGACACGATGAGACATGGGAACTAGTCCCTTTGCAGTAATCCCCCAATGGCCTACATGGTAGCGGGGGCTTGTGACTCCGACCCCTCCGTCCAACTTTAGTTTAGGCCCATTCCTCGAGAATTTTTTTTGAAACCTGCCCCCTACTGGGGGATGTGCCCAGATAGCACACTGATTTTCTCAGAAAATTGGTATTTTGATTCTTACTACAACTTGGATAATGCAGAAAGTATCTGGGGCCTGAGGATGAAGACTGGCACCTGCCTCCTGATGTGGAATGTGCACCTTGGCAACTCCTCGTAATCCTTCACTACTTCCCTGAAGGCTGGGCCAAACAGGAGATGACCTACACTGGGAGAGGTAACCAACTGGCTCTTGTAGAGACGATCACTTGCCAGACCCAAAGCCAGGGGCTGCAGCGAGCCGAAGTTGGATACGTGGTCCGCACCTTACCACCTCTCCAAGAACAGTAGCTGATGAAGAATAGGTCTGTTCCTCTCTGGATCACTTACAGGAAACTTCAAAGGCTAAAACTGGGACCCCCGACAGAGCATTTTAGGTCAAAAAAGGAGTGGTTAGGGAACTCTGCTTGTCGCCCTGAGCCGCTGCTGATCTTTGGAGGATCCAGTTGAGAGAGGGATCCACATCCTTATGCACTGGATCTCAGAGAAGCCCTTCCTTTGGCTGGGCTGACCTACAGCTTGGTTAGGTTTGAAACCAGAGGGTGAATTGTGGGGCAGTCAAACCACTTTCAGCTTGCTTCTTGTCCAACTGAGAAGCCTAGAAATCTGCCGGGCCACTGGATAGGCGCACTCTGAACCTTGCCCTTCCCCCTATCACAGGTCCTCTATGTCTGAAGGAGGAGAGAAGCCACGGCTGGTCGGCGGCAGCTGCCAGGTAAAGCCCATCTCTGCTGGGCGGGAGCTCCAGGGAAGATTAGGTAAATCCTGACTAGGACTCTGGGATGAAAACTATTAGGCCATCTAGGACAGAGATTCTGGGCAATGAGTCAGAGTCTGTAGATGAGCCCCCTGGTTCCCCCCCACTGTTCAGGCGGGAGAAAAAAATGGAGTCTGAGGAGGAGCCCCGGGGAAGCTCCCAGTTACTCTCCCTTATTAGCGCACCCTAGATCTACTTCAAGGTTGTGGAACATGAGGGCAACTGCTTGGGGTCCTCCTTTTTATGCCTTCTTGTGAGGTCTCCCCTCTGGGGACCCCTGATGTTACTGGGCAAAGTGATCCAGCAAGGGTGGTCAGAAGTGGGAATGAAACCTCCTGTGTCACTGGCATTGAGTGTCCCTGAGGCCAGGCCCCAATGCTCCTATTCCCCCTTTTTTTAATCAGTGTACTTCCTCCCCCGGGAGAAGGACTGGCTATGGTGTTGAAGCTGCCAGAATAGCTGCTGGCCCTTTAAGGGCAAAAATATCGAGGTGCATGAATTGCCTCGAGTTGAACTAAAGTCAGTAGAAAAACAGAACCAGTTTTTTTTTTTTTGGAAGGGGCTGCCAGACATTGAGGGGGGCTCCATTAGTCCAAGTAGCTCCCCTAATGCCCCACATCAATCAACTGTATCTCATCTGTGCGCAGTGCCCCTGGACTAGTTGGGCCATGCGCCTTCTTCAGCAACGAGCAGCACCCTCAGAAGGGCCCGTCCCGCCAAAAAAGCCCAAGTCCCCTGGAACAGCTTCGTTTCGGGCGGAGATCAACATGAAAAGTGGGCTCCGTCAACGAGCCCCTGGATGCTCGACGAGCTGTGCCTCTGCGCGGCCTACCAGTAGGGCTGCCGGTGCGATACAGCATCAGTTACTTTGCCCGCAGGGTGAAGAAGGCGCCCGAGGGAGGACCGCATGAGCACGCTGCCGCGACCCATCTGTGCTGAGCAAGGCCTCAGTCGATGAGCCTGGTCACTGAAGAGGTCATCGACTGAAAAGGGCTCTGTGGGCATGCTTCTGGGTCCCGGTTTCAACTTGGCCAGCACACCACACCACTGCAGCTACCCGAGCGTCAGTCGTCTCTCCCCCCCCACAATTCATAATAAGAATTTCCCCTTCTGATCCACTGAAGACCGGGAGGCGCGCAGCTGCACAAACCCCTTAAGCGTGGGGAAAAATGATAGACTGCACAGGCGTGTGTGGCTGGTATCATGTGGGGGTGCCAGTCTGACCAGCATGCATGGCTGAGACTGGGACCCCTCGGAACTGGGCTACATGCAAAGAAACTAAGAGCGAATAGCTGCCTCCTAAAAAGAGAGGGGCCAGTCTGTCCAGCATGCAGGATAGAGACTGGGACCCTCAAGTGCAGAGGGGGCTATGTCGTTGGATCCATCCTTCCATCCCCGCTCTCTGAGAAATCCATAGGGGGAAGGTCAAAACTTAGTCCTGAAGACTTCAGTCCTTTCACCACAGTGACAGAGCTCTGCTCCAGAGTACCTGCTCCCTGCAAGGCAGAAGTAAACTGAGGGGGACAGGATGTCCCCTGCTGCAGAGGTTCGATTCCTGCCTGCGCATGTTAGTTGTTTAACCAGGACTAGCACACTAAGCTGAAAGGTGTCTGTCTGTCTCTCTCTCCCCCCCTCTCCCTCTCTCCTCTTTAAGAGGTGCAGCCTGGGAGCACAGGGAAGTTAAGTGACTTGCTCAGGGTCACACAGTCTGCAAGTGGAAGTTGTGGGATTCAAACCCAGGTCTGGTCTGCTGGATGTCACCAGATTTGCAGCTCAGAGCCTTAAACCACTGCGCTATACTGCCTCCCTAATCATGAGGTACAGACCAGGAGTAAGGAAGCCTGGAGACCAGCTCAGGAGACAGAAATATAGTTTTGAGACTGAATTTGCAATTCTGACACTTGTCAGCATAGCCTTGTTCCATTACCCCACTTCATGTACCCAGAGCAGAAAATATTCCAATCCCTGCCAAAGCGTAATTCTGCACAACTGAAATGCCATTCTGCGTCACAGGTGCAGAAACATTCTGGCCAGGATTTGAAAAATGACAGCTGTGACAAACATGAGCTGGGGTAATAAGGCTATGTTAAACATCTGGTGTCAAAATATTTAAAAACAATTCCAAAGTTACGAGGGTGCATAGCGAAATTGCAAAGCTTGTACATAACTGCCAGTTTTTCATATTTTGACCCCAAATTTTTCAACATAGCCTTCTTATGATCCCATCTCATGAACAGTAGAATTCATAACAAGAATCCTGCCCGAAAGGTGAATTCGCCAAGCGACTGAAATCACCTTCCGGGCAGGAGTTGCTTAGTGACAGTTAAATTGTTCATGAGGTGGGGTCAATATCTCAAATGACCAAGTTATGCACCAAAGTTGAAATCCCCACTGAAACAGAAGACAGGACCGCATTTAATACAGGTTACTCACCTGTAACAGGAGTTCTAGGAGTGGTATATGTTGTTCATCCACACTTATTGGCAAGTTCCTTGCCACTTTAAATCTTGCCGGAAGGTCTTCAAGCTGGCTCCTCCCACCCACCCGGGTGGTAAAACACTCTGCTCCACCCCATGATGCCAGATCTAGCCCACTGGAAGCCAGGTTGCGCATCGAAGCCTGGGAGGTCGGGTGGGTTGTTTGGATGAACATACACCACTCCTAGAAAGTACAGTTACATAAGAACTTACCGTAACAGTAGATCTTCGAGAGAGGCTCTTGCAGTAGGTAATTACATATAGGACTGACGCCAGCCGGCGGCAGGACCCCGTGGAAAAAATTCTCAGCTAGCAGTCCCTGGCGAGGGACCACCCCCCAATCAGGTGACCGGGCGCTATGTGACGCCGGGTATAAGCAGTGGTCCCAGACGCTACTCTTCCAGTTCTTTCCCACCACAGGCCCGGACGAGAGAAGCAGATGTTTCCATTCCTGGGAAAGAAAAAAAAAAAAGGCTGAAAAAGCCTAGGGGATGGAAGGCGGGAAGGTATAACCTACTGCAAGAGCCTCTCTCGAAGATCTATTGTTACGGTAAGTTCTTGCATAACTGTACTATCTTACCTCGAGAGGGCTCCTGCAGTAGGTAATTACATATAGGACTGAATCCCAAGCAGTCTGGAACAAATGAAAGGCACCGGGAGGAAGAAACTACTCCAGAAAATAGCAGTAGCCTTGTAGGCTACAAGACAGGAGGCCTTGCAAAACAGCTAGCCCCGAAGCCTCCTCTACGGCGAGAGGCAATGTCCAAACTGTAATGTTTCGTAAAGGTATGGACAGAAGTCCAGGTGGCAGCAGCACATATGTCTGCCGCAGACACATTCTTGAAACAAGCCGCAGAGGCCGCTACTCCACGAGTGGAGTGGCCTCTGACTTGACCCGGAAGGGTCTTCTTGTACTTCTCATAACAGAAAGTGATGCAATGAGCCAACCACTTCGACAGGCATCGCTTGGAAACAGCATTGCCTTCCCTTTTGTGAGCAAAAAAGAAACAACTGATCGGTTTTTCTGAGATCCTTTGTCCTATCGGTGTAGTATCTCAGAATCCGGTGAACATCCATGGTATGGAGTAAATATTCTCCTTGGTTAGAGTACTGCGTGAAAAAGGCAGGTAACTATAGACTGATTTAAGGTGGACTCTGCTACCACTTTAGGCAGAAACTTAGGGTTCTAGCAAGAGCTTACTTGTTCTTTTGAAAAATCAAGTAGAGGATTTTACACACAAGGGCCTGGAGCTCGGAGATTCTTCGAACGGAAGCAACGGCCACCAAGAGCAGCATCTTCCACGAAAGAAACTTCAGATCTGTGGATGCCGCAGGTTCGAAGGGAGGAAGGGTAAGTTTCTCCAGAACAAAGTTCAAGTCCCAAGGGGGAGCAGGAGTCCAGACAGGGGGTCTCAGATGAAGGACCCCTCTAAGAAAGGTCTTAGACACTTCTAATTGGGCAAAAGCTTTATCAGCGAAAGGAAAATGGTACGCTGAAATAGCGGCCATGTGCACTTTCAAGGAGGAAAGACTGAGACCCAGGTCGAAGACATGACGTAAATATTCAAGCAGAACGGCCACTGAACAGGAGAAAGGCTCCACGTTCCTAGAGGCGGCCCAAATAGAAAATCTCTTCCATTTCATGGCACAAGTGGACCTAGTGGAGGGTTTTCTAGCCTCCACCAGAATCTCAGCCACTTTTGGAGAGACACTAAAGCGAGATTGAGCTAGGTCTGCAGGAACCATGCATGAAGTTGTAGGGACTTGAGGCCCGGATGGACCAGGGTCCCCTGATCCTGGGTCAGCAAACCTTGAGATAAAGGAAAAGGAAGGAGGAACCTCAGAGTATTGTTGTAGAAG
This sequence comes from Neoceratodus forsteri, assembly GCA_016271365.2. Taxonomy (NCBI): domain Eukaryota; kingdom Metazoa; phylum Chordata; order Ceratodontiformes; family Ceratodontidae; genus Neoceratodus; species Neoceratodus forsteri. The sequence goes on along the minus strand of CM028131.1, from coordinate 682,249,537 downwards.
AGAGAACCAGATTTGCCTGGGCCAGAAAGAAGCAATCAGAATTATTCTCGCTCCTTCTGTTAGTTTCTGCAATACACATGGGACCAGAGGAATTGGGGGAAAGCATAGACGAATCTGCCCTTCCAGTTTAGAGACAGAGCGTCACTCCAGAAAGCGCCTCGCTCTGGAACGAGCGAGCAAAAGGTGGGAAGTTTTGCGTTTTGGGAAGAGGCTAACAGGTCTACCTGTGGAGTCACCCAAAGTTGGAAGATGTCGTCTAGCTCCTTTTGGTCCAATTCCACCTGTGGCAGGACAGAGGAGTGGCTTAGCTTGTCTGCCAGGGTATTGTCGACTCCTGGAACATGAATCGCAGTGAGGTGAAGGTTGTGAAGAGTTGCCCAGTCCCAAACCCTCATTGCTTCCCTGCATAGAGGGTAGGATCGAGTCCCTCCCTGCTTGTTGATGTACCACACCACGCACATGTTGTCCATCTGGACGGCTAGGGGACCGGGAAGAATGTATTGGTGAAGGGCTTGGAGAGCATACAATACTGCTCGAAGCTCGAGCACATTGATGTGGAGAACTAGCTCCAATCTAGACCAAGATGGGCTCCCCAACCTTCGCCTGATGCGTCTGTGGTAAGAGTCTTTGGGAGATGACAGAAGGCCCCCCCCCCCCAGAAACAGGTTCTCTCGAACCATCCACCATTGCAAGTCTCTTGCCATCGGCGAGGAGATCAGAACTAGATGATCTAGGTCATCTACAAGTTGATCCCACTGGGAGCGAAGAGTCCACTGAGAGATTCTCATGTGGAGCCGAGCGCGGGGAACTGTCGGGATGGCGGCCGCCATGAGCCCCAAGAGACTGAGTGCTGAGCTCGCCGGAACCTTCCTGCGTTCTGATAGCAGGGAGTTTTGAGACTGAAGAGAGGCCGCCCTGTCCGGAGGCAGGAAGGCCTTGCTCACCGTCGTATCGAGTATAGCCCCGATAAACTGTAGTCTCTGGTAGGGATCCAGATGAGACTTGGAATTGTTGATGGCAAACCCAGGCAAGTGAAAACTTGCTGGGTGAGGAGAGAAAATGCAGGAGCTCCTCCCTGGACGAGGCCGCCAGGAGCCAGTCGTCTAGGTAAGGAAACACCTAAACTCCCATCGTACACAGGTGGGCCGCTACCACAGCCAGACATTTGGTAAAAACTCGGGGTGCCGAGGAAAGACCAAACGGGAGTGCCCGGAATTGGTAACGGTCCCCCTGGAAAGCAAACCGAAGATATTTGCGATGAGAGGGGCGAATGGGGATGTGCAGATATGCATCCTGCATGTCCAGCGCACAAAGCCATTGACCTGGCCGAAGGAGGGGTAGAAGGGTCTGTAGGGAAAGCATCCTGAACCTTTTGTATTCCATGTAAAGGTTCAAAGAGCTGAAATAGAGAATGGGTCTGAGATCTCCAGTCTTCTTTGGGACCAGGAAGAAATGAGAATAGTAACCCATCCCTTGAAGATGAGGAAGGATGGGTTCTATGGCCTGCTTCACGAGGAGGGCAGAAATTTCTTCCCGGACCAAAGGAAGATGGTCCCTTGCATAGGACGACTTCAGAGGGGGGTGGCGGGGTGGTTTCTGTAGAAACTCTATAGAGTGCCCTTTCGCTATAATCTGAAGCACCCAAGAATCCTTTGTTATCCTCTCCCAACCCGGAAGGTGGAGGGAGAACCTCCCTCCTACCGGTTCCTCCGGTGAGTCCGGAGGTGGCGGGAGAGGGGAGGAGTCAGGTGGTGTGGGCAAGCGCCGCAGCTGGGGCACCCGCTGCTTTTTTGGGCGGGAGGGCCTGGCAGCTGCAGGGGCCCGATGTTTAGTGGCCCGCCTTCCTTGGCGTTTTGCTTGTAGCCGACTGCGTATGCGAAAAGGATGGCGCTGAGGTAGGGGGATGGGGATGGTACATGGAATCCACGGATTTCAGAGCCGCCCCTCTCCTGCAAGTCGGTGATGATGTCCTTGACATCACCACTGAAAAGCACCAAACCCCTGAAAGGTGCTTCCTGGATTGCCGACTGCACCTCCGGGACCAAACTGGACACGCGGAGCCAGGCATAACGCCAAAGACTTACGGCGAAACCGGAGCTCCGCCCGGCAGTGTCCACTGCATCGTACGTCACCCGCAGAATGCGACGACTGGCCAAATGAGCAGAACGGACTAAGTCAGCTAACTCCTGCTTGACTTGAGAGCCAGGTAAGGAGTCAATCTTGGATTCTGCCTGGGTAAGGATAGCCTTCTGGTAATCCCCCATATGAGCAACATAATTCAGGGCCCGAATTCCCAGTGTGGAAGAGGAATATGTTTTTCTTCCATACTGGTCCAGGAGAAGAGATTCCTTATCCAGGGGAAGATGAGCTTGGATGTTTGGGATGCGCTGACCGGCCGTGAGCGGCACTAATCATGACCGAATCTGCACGAGGGTGAGAGTCCAAAAAATCTACACCCTCAGGAGCCTGGTATAGCCAGTTAGACTTCCTAGGAAGCGGGGCTAAAGCAGACTGTTTCCAAATAGTGGAAACAAGGTGGGCGTGAGGCTCGATCCAGGGTGGCACTAAAGTCGGAGCCGTCAGGGGCAGGTCCAGATGTTCGGTGAGTTTGACCCGCTGAGGATCTGGTTCCAATGAGCGCCACTCATGTACTTCCTGGATTTTTCTGAGCAACTCTGTGAAGGAAGGGTCCTCCGGAAGGGACTTCGGAGGAGTCCTCGGCCAGGGCTTGGACGGAGAGCGAGGCTCGTCGTCTCTCTCGGAGCATCAGTCTGAGAACCGATTTAAGAAAAATCAGAAGCAGAATAAGACTCCTAACACGGCTAGGGTAGGAAACAGGTTCCTTGGGGGAAGAGAATCCCTGGACGCGTGGTCCTGCCCCTCTTGGGATCCAGAGGAAGGGCTCTGGAGTCTGGAGGCAGTGTGCCGTCTTGGGCGTACGGGGCGGCACAGTCGCTGTAAGGCGGCTCTACTTCCTTGGTGAGCAGAGCCTTGGCCTCAGCCCACCAGGAAGCCAGAGTCTCCTGCAGATCCACCGGCAGCCGAGGAGGAGGGGGATAAGAATACGGGTTGTATCCGAAACCTGGCTTCGGGAAAACTGCTGCCGGGTATTGAGGAGTCAGGCACTGCGGCGTTGGAGGACTGGCGTCGGGTACTGCGGTGCTGGATACTGTGTGGACCGGTATACGGCCAGCCTGATAAGACTGTGGGTACTCGGGCGGAGCAGAGCGGCCGGAAGGTGGCCTCACGGGCGGGTCAACAGTGAGGAGGCGGGGGGCAGGGCCGGACAGAAGGGAATATCCCCACCGGCATCGGTGGGCGCCGCGCAGATCTGGTTCCCTAGGAGGGTCTGACAGAGGTGGAACATCCCGCATGCCTGGGAGGAAAAAGTCCTCCGGGTCAGGCTGGGGTGACTCCAGGCTCCCCGTGATAGCAGCGAAGGCCGCGAGGAACCGGGCACGATGGTAGTTGGAGGGCTGGGCCGAGTTCCGCTGTACGCCGGGGAGTCTACTGGTGGCTTAGGGCTAGTTCCGCGGGCGCCAGAGGAGCCGGGCGTCAGTCTTATGGGGTCCCTCGGAGGCAGGCCGAGGGGAGCAGCCTCAGTCCGAGGTGGACGGCGTCGTGCGCCGCCCTCAAGGGTCGGGCCGCCCAGCTGACTTTCTCCTGGCGGACGCTGAGGAGCTGACGTCCGACTTATGGGAGTCGCCCGCACCAGTAGGCCCGCAAGCCTGCAGTCAACTGAGGCGGAGGCCTCTTTGCCCGGAGGCTCCGCAAGGCCTGAGCACTTGAGCCCGACGGGTGGGGCCGACGCCACCTCCAAAACCTTGGAGGCTGCCAGACGGTCCCGGAGGGATAAAGAGCTTGGGCCACGACTCCGCTGGAGTCGTGGGGCGAAGAGGCCTTCTCCCGTGCCTCCTTCGTCCCGCTTTTACGATGCCCTTCTGGAGAAGTCGATGCTCGCCTGAGCTTCTTCAATTCTTTTCCATCGAAGATATCCTTTCTTTAGAAGATGGGCTTCAGGGATTGTTGGCATCGCCCGCGGTAGTCGCGTTGAAGTGGAGGCAATGTGGACACTTGTCGACCGGGTGGTCGGGGCCTAGGCAGAAGAGGCAGAGAGAATGGCGTCCTCAGCGGCAGTTACGCCGCACGAGTTTTTGTGCTCGGAAGGTGTAGGGGACGACATACACCGACGATAAGAAAAAAAATACTGAAATTATCGGTAAAACCGACGAAAGAACAGGGCTGACTAAGCACGAACTTTACCACGAGCCACTGCACGAGCTAACGGCGGGAAAGAACTGGAAGGCAGGTGTCCGGGACCACCTGCTTATACCGACACGCCGATGACGCCGGTCACTTGACTGGGGGCAGTCCTCGCCAGGTACTAATAGCTAGAAATTTTTCCGTGGGGTCCTGCCGCTGGCCGGCGTCAGTCCTATATGTAATTACCTACTGCAAGAACCCTCTCGAAGTAAGATCTCCTGTTACAGGCGAGTAACTTGCATTTCTAGGGACACAGACATATTGTTCAATCCACACTTACTGGCAGACTCCTAGCAGTTCTCCGGGAGGAGGGAGACAAAGCACACAGCCCCTACTTAGGGAATAAGGACTGGAGAACTGAGGTCCCAAAACCAGCATCCCGGCGTGACGCAAGGTCGATGTGGTAATGGGTAATGAAGCTGTGTGCGGACTTCCAGGTAGCAGCCCTGCAGATTTCCTGGATAGGGACGTCCCTGGAAGCAGCCACCGAAGCAGCGGTATGGTGGGTAGAATGAGCTCTTATCCTTTTGGGAGGCTACATGCCCGCCAACCTATAGCAGAGATCTATTGAGGAGGTGACCCACCTGCCTATCGTCTGCTTGGCTGCAGGTCTGCCAGGTGCAGCTTCAACGTAGGTGACAAACAGCTGGCGAACCTCTCCCCGAACTTCAGCAGTCTGCTCCTTATAGTAAGAGCGCTCTTCTAGGGTCCAAAGTATGGAGCCTATATTCAGCCTTTGAGGTGTGATTGGGGTAGAACACGGGCAGAGTCAATACCTGGTTAAGGTGAAACTGACAACACCTTCGGAAGGAATTCCGGGTGGGGGCACAGGACAACCTTGTCCCTGTGGAAGACCAGATAGAGACTATGGAAAGCGCCTGGAGCTCTCCCATCCTTCTGGCTGACGCGATAGCCACCAAGAAGGCGGTCTTCCACGACAGGCAAGAGACGGCACACCTGTGCATCGGTTCGAATGGCTTGCCCATGAGCTTGGGCAATAACCAGCAGTACATCCCACGGAGGTTCTCTCACTGGAGGGGATATGTGATCAAGGATTTGAAAGAGCGCCCGACCACCTTCTCCTGCGCCACCAACTGCTTTCCGGCCCGCACCTGGTAAGCAGAGATGGCTTCCAAGTGCACCTTAAGGGTCGTCAACCAAAGCCACAGCTGAGAAAGGGACCACAGGTAGTCCAGAATGCTGGTCAAGGAACAGGAGGAAGGATCCAGCCCCTTATCCTGACACCAAATGGAGAATCTCTTTCATTTGAGGGCATAGCATTTTCTGGTAGATTTCTTACGGGATGCCTCAACAACATTGAGGACCTCGTCAGAAAGACCCAAGGCCTGGAACTCTAGCCACTCAGGAACCAGGCTGTCAGGTGCAGGGACTGAAGGTCCGGGTGGGCTGGAAGCAGTCTCGGGAGCCTGGAGCTGAGGCTGAGGAGATCTGGATACCAGGACTGATGGGGCCAGTCTGGGGCTACCAGAATCACCTGCACCTTGTCCCTCCTTGCCTTGAGCAGCACCTTGTGGATCAAGGGAAATGGGGGAAGGCATAGAAGAGGCCTGGGGTCCACGGACTCGAGAAGGCATCCCTCTGCAGCGAGCCCTGCTGAGGGGGGCAGGCATGAAACAGCCTCAGCTTCGCATTCTTCCTGGAGGCAAACAGGTCCACCTGAGGCGTGCCCCAGTGGGAGAACAGATTGTGTACTGCCTCCCGTGAGAGAGACCACTCAGGAGATGCAGCACCTATCCGGCTTAGGGCATCGGGCCAGAGTGTTGGAGGCTCCCACCACATGAATGGCTAGGAGAACCACTTCCAGTCTGCCCGGAGACGGTGCGGAGAGCTTCCTTGCACAGAGGCAAGGCGCGCGTCCCCACCCTGGCGGTTTAGGGTAGTACATGGTCATGGTGTTGTCCATCTGGACCTGGACCACTTGACCCCGTACAGAGTGAAGGTGCCGAGGGCTAGTCTGATCGCTCGAAGCTCCGGCAGGTTGATGTGGCATCGAGACTCCTGGGGGCTCAGAGCTCCCCCAGACAGGCACCCCAACCCAGAGAGGCAGTCGTTAGACTGACCGTCAGCTTTGGGCGGACAAACGGGATACCTTCCTGCAGATGAGCAGGAACGATCCACCACTGGAGAGCGTTCCCCATCTCCTGGGTCACCATCACTGGCTGGTCCAGAGGACTGAAGCGCTGTGACCATTGGCAAGCCACTGCCCATAGTAGGGGACGCATATGCCAGTGGGCCCAATGGACCACGCTGGTGCAGGCCATGAGACCCAGGAAGTCCTGGGCAGGGCGCAATCGCCTAACCAGAAATGATTGGGCAAAGGAGGAAAGAACCTCTGCCCTGTCCGCCGGGAGCCGTGCTCTGGCTCAGAGAGTCTTGAGCTCTGCCCTGATGAACTGAATCACCTGCAAAGGCACGAGTTCAGATAGAGCCTCGTTGAGGAGGAGGAGGCCAATCTGAGTGCAGACCTGGAGGGCCAGATCCCTGGACCATTCCACCTCAGACTTGGAGGAGGCTGCAAATCAGCCAGTCGTCCAGGTAAGGGTACACCTGGACCCTTCGCGCCCACAGGAATGCCGTCACCACTGCCATGCATTTGGTGAAGACCCTGGGAATGGAGAGAGGTCGAATGGCATGGCCCGGAACTCAAAGGGATCCTTCTGCTCTGAAGTGGAGGGATAGCTGGTGTGATGGATGGATAGGGACGTGAAAGAACACGTCCTGAAGGTCCAGAGAACAGAACCACACGCCTCGTTCCAAGGATGGGATGATCTGAGCCAGAGTGACCATCCTGAAGGTCCAAGAACTTAGGAACTTGTTCAGGTCGTGGAGGTCTAGAATGGGGCGCCAGCCCCTCGTCCGTTTTGGGACCAGGAAGTACCTGGACACAAACCCTGGGTCTGAAGGAGGGTCTGCCACCTCCCTGATCACCTCCTTCAGGAGGAGCAGGGCAATGTTGGCTCAACGGGCCGACAGAGGCTGCGGACCCCGTAGCCCCCTGCGGGTGGGCGGGACGGCCCGAGCAGGGGCTGGGACTGCCTGGACCCAATGGCAGACCCCTTTCTCCCATCACTTCCACACCCAACGGTCTGTGGTGATAACAGACCAGGCGGAAAAGAAGTGGCGGAGCTGTCCCCTACAGGGGAACCCGGGGAGAAGTGACCAGGTTGGGGACGCCTCAACCAGTCACTGAGCAGGCTTGGAGGAAGGACCTGCTGAGGAGCCTCCTGGACCTTTCCCTCCCGGTTCCTGTTGGAGAAAGCAGTGGCTTTGGGGTGCGAAATGTGAGCCTGCTGGCCCTGATGCTGGTGTTGCAGAGCTGGACGTGCTGCAGAGGCTGAAGGACGAAAGGGCTTATGCTACTGCTGGCGGCCTTTGTCCTTCTGGGCAGACATGACAGAGTCCAAGGTGGCACTGGGCTTCGATATGTTGGAGGTGACCCTCCACCCCAGGTCCGAACAAGTCTGTACCCAAGAAGGGGGATGGCTGCCAGCTTGTGCTGGGTATCCGCCATTAAGGTGGAGATCCGCAGCCAAGCTCTGCGGCGCATGGCCACTGCTGACTGGGCACACGAATCAGCGATGTCCAGGGAGGTCTGGAGCTGCTGTTTGGCCACAGCCCTTCCCTGATCCCGCACCTGCTTGACCATGGTTTGAGGTCAGCTGGGAGATGAGGAATCACCTCATCCAGGGAGCCCAAAAGGGCGTGTGAAAAGTCTGCCATCAGGACGGCCGAGCTAGCCTGGACGAAGGCCTAGGGAGGAAGTGGCGAACTTTCCACCCAGAGTAGTGCAGCTTCTTGGACTCCTTATTGGGATGCTTGTCCACGTCCCGAGCGCTCGAGAAACTGGAGAGTGAACCAGTGGGGACAGCATACTTCCGAGCCATCCTGGCCAAAGGTGCTGGACAAGAAGCTGGCCGCTGCCACAGCTCCAGGGCTGGGCCAACAATGGCTTCAGCCACCGGGAAGGCCTCCTTGGGGGAATCCCCTCGGTCCAGTATCTCCGTGAGGGGATACTTGGCCTGCTTTGAAGCGGGTTCGAGCTTCATCCCAGTGGATTCTGAGATGATCCGAGGCACTCCCAAAAATGAGGATGGGCTCTCGTTCACTTACCGACACCGGTGGACTCCAAGTCAAGCGGCCTGGAGAATAAGGAGGAGTCAGACCCGAGGAGTTCATGGACAGCTGCAGAGCCTGAGCCACTTCCACCTGCAGAGGTCACTTGGGAGTGAGGGTGACTGACAACCGATGGTGCAAGCCCCAATACGTACCGAGAACCCTTGGACGGGCCCCAAATTTAGGTTGTGGAGGCGGGGTTCCACCACGATGGGTGGCGAGCCGGTTTTGGCTGAACAACCTGGATTCGGTTCCTCGACCGCTGCTAGGGTGTTGTTTCGCCACTCCGTGACAACCACTTAATGGCCAGGGAAGACAACGAAGTCAGCCTATTCCCAGTCAAAAGGAGCTCCTGCCATATTATCTCCTCATAGCGCCCACGCCTATCCTTCAAAGAGGATGAAGAAGAGGATGAGCTGCACCGCCGCTTTCTATGGTGCCAAGACAGTCCGCCGATGTTGGCGGGACTGGCTGGACCGAGAAGACATCCAAGACCAAGACAGAGACCTTCGGTGTTTCCGAAGGTCTAAGAGGGCGGGGGAAACCCGCTCCTCCCTCGGTTCAGGGGCCATAACCGGGGACTCCGGCACAGGCAAGTCCTCAGTTTCCACCGAGGGAACCGGTTAAAAAGGGTTGTCTGCTTCTCTAGTCTACAGACAGTCTGACGGGTCGAGAAAAATCTCAACCGCGTCGATGGGTGTCTCGGCCGGCTGACCCGACGGGGACTGGAAGCCAGCGCCTTAGCCGCAGAACTCAACCGAAGCAGAGTGTCGACTCTCTGGGGAAGGGGACCTCTCCGGCCCCACCGAATGTTGACTGTGGAACTTACTCTTTGGTCCTTCTTTTGTACCAAAGAGGAATGTCCCGAAAGGCCTTCTCCTTGGTGGAGAGGGATTGGCAAAGCTCTTTGAAAGAAGCTGTGTAGGATTCCAAGGACAGTGGGGATAAATGTCTACCAAAGATGCAGCCTCGCCACCTCCTCCAGGGCGATCATCTGCTCTAGTTGTTCCGCTTAAGCTCCCGCTGGACTCCCGCCAACGGCCTCCTTAGACTTGACCGGAGCATAACGTTTCTTGGGTCACCCCACCAGCAATCGGGCAGCACGGTCCGCCAAGACCGAAGCCAAAAAGGATTTGCATA